>OY979695.1:5156997-6425804 GCA_963855945.1 Thereva nobilitata | reverse complement strand
TCCACGGTATATCCCACGATAAATCCACGGTATATCCCACGGTAAATCCACGGTATATCCCACGGTCTAAAGGAGCATACCGTGTATCCACGTTAAATCCACGGTATATCCCACGTTAAATCCACGGTATATCCCACGTTAAATCCACGGTATATCCCACGTTAAATCCACGGTATATCCCACGTTAAATCCACGGTATATCCCACGTTAAATCCACGGTATATCCCACGTTAAATCCACGGTATATCTCACGGTAAATCCACGGTATATCCCACGGCCTAAAGGAGCATACCGTGTATCCACGTTAAATCCACGGTATATCCCACGTTAAATCCACGGTATATCCCACGTTAAATCCACGGTATATCCCACGTTAAATCCACGGTATATCCCACGTTAAATCCACGGTATATCCCACGTTAAATCCACGGTATATCCCACGTTAAATCCACGGTATATCCCACGTTAAATCCACGGTATATCCCACGTTAAATCCACGGTATATCCCACGGTAAATCCACGGTATATCCCACGGTCTAAAGGAGCATACCGTGTATCCACGTTAAATCCACGGTATATCCCACGTTAAATCCACGGTATATCAAACGTTAAATCCACGGTATATCCCACGTTAAATCCACGGTATATCCCACGGTAAATCCACGGTATATCTCACGGTAAATCCACGGTATATCCCACGGTAAATCCACGGTATATCGCACGGTCTAAAGGAGCATACCGTGTATCCACGTTAAATCCACGGTATATCCCACGTTAAATCCACGGTATATCCCACGGTAAATCCACGGTATATCCCACGTTAAATCCACGGTATATCCCACGTTAAATCCACGGTATATCCCACGTTAAATCCACGGTATATCCCACGTTAAATCCACGGTATATCTCACGGTAAATCCACGGTATATCCCACGGTAAATCCACGGTATATCGCACGGTCTAAAGGAGCATACCGTGTATCCACGTTAAATCCACGGTATATCCCACGTTAAATCCACGGTATATCCCACGGTAAATCCACGGTATATCCCACGGTCTAAAGGAGCATACCGTGTATCCACGTTAAATCCACGGTATATCCCACGTTAAATCCACGGTATATCCCACGTTAAATCCACGGTATATCCCACGTTAAATCCACGGTATATCCCACGTTAAATCCACGGTATATCCCACGTTAAATCCACGGTATATCCCACGTTAAATCCACGGTATATCCCACGTTAAATCCACGGTATATCCCACGTTAAATCCACGGTATATCCCACGTTAAATCCACGGTATATCCCACGTTAAATCCACGGTATATCCCACGTTAAATCCACGGTATATCCCACGTTAAATCCACGGTATATCCCACGTTAAATCCACGGTATATCCCACGTTAAATCCACGGTATATCCCACGTTAAATCCACGGTATATCCCACGTTAAATCCACGGTATATCCCACGTTAAATCCACGGTATATCCCACGTTAAATCCACGGTATATCCCACGTTAAATCCACGGTATATCTCACGGTAAATCCACGGTATATCCCACGGCCTAAAGGAGCATACCGTGTATCCACGTTAAATCCACGGTATATCCCACGTTAAATCCACGGTATATCCCACGTTAAATCCACGGTATATCCCACGTTAAATCCACGGTATATCCCACGTTAAATCCACGGTATATCCCACGTTAAATCCACGGTATATCCCACGTTAAATCCACGGTATATCCCACGGTAAATCCACGGTATATCTCACGGTAAATCCACGGTATATCCCACGGTAAATCCACGGTATATCGCACGGTCTAAAGGAGCATACCGTGTATCCACGTTAAATCCACGGTATATCCCACGTTAAATCCACGGTATATCCCACGGTAAATCCACGGTATATCCCACGTTAAATCCACGGTATATCCCACGTTAAATCCACGGTATATCCCACGTTAAATCCACGGTATATCCCACGTTAAATCCACGGTATATCTCACGGTAAATCCACGGTATATCCCACGGTAAATCCACGGTATATCGCACGGTCTAAAGGAGCATACCGTGTATCCACGTTAAATCCACGGTATATCCCACGTTAAATCCACGGTATATCCCACGGTAAATCCACGGTATATCCCACGGTCTAAAGGAGCATACCGTGTATCCACGTTAAATCCACGGTATATCCCACGTTAAATCCACGGTATATCCCACGTTAAATCCACGGTATATCCCACGTTAAATCCACGGTATATCCCACGTTAAATCCACGGTATATCCCACGTTAAATCCACGGTATATCCCACGTTAAATCCACGGTATATCCCACGTTAAATCCACGGTATATCCCACGTTAAATCCACGGTATATCTCACGGTAAATCCACGGTATATCCCACGGCCTAAAGGAGCATACCGTGTATCCACGTTAAATCCACGGTATATCCCACGTTAAATCCACGGTATATCCCACGGTAAATCCACGGTATATCCCACGGTCTAAAGGAGCATACCGTGTATCCACGTTAAATCCACGGTATATCCCACGTTAAATCCACGGTATATCCCACGGTAAATCCACGGTATATCCCACGTTAAATCCACGGTATATCCCACGTTAAATCCACGGTATATCCCACGTTAAATCCACGGTATATCCCACGTTAAATCCACGGTATATCCCACGTTAAATCCACGGTATATCCCACGTTAAATCCACGGTATATCCCACGGTAAATCCACTGTATATCTCACGGTAAATCCACGGTATATCCCACGGTAAATCCACGGTATATCGCACGGTCTAAAGGAGCATACCGTGTATCCACGTTAAATCCACGGTATATCCCACGTTAAATCCACGGTATATCCCACGGTAAATCCACGGTATATCCCACGTTAAATCCACGGTATATCCCACGTTAAATCCACGGTATATCCCACGTTAAATCCACGGTATATCCCACGTTAAATCCACGGTATATCTCACGGTAAATCCACGGTATATCCCACGTTAAATCCACGGTATATCGCACGGTCTAAAGGAGCATACCGTGTATCCACGTTAAATCCACGGTATATCCCACGGTATATCCCACGGTAAATCCACGGTATATCCCACGGTCTAAAGGAGCATACCGTGTATCCACGTTAAATCCACGGTATATCCCACGTTAAATCCACGGTATATCCCACGTTAAATCCACGGTATATCCCACGTTAAATCCACGGTATATCCCACGTTAAATCCACGGTATATCCCACGTTAAATCCACGGTATATCCCACGTTAAATCCACGGTATATCCCACGTTAAATCCACGGTATATCCCACGTTAAATCCACGGTATATCTCACGGTAAATCCACGGTATATCCCACGGCCTAAAGGAGCATACCGTGTATCCACGTTAAATCCACGGTATATCCCACGTTAAATCCACGGTATATCCCACGGTAAATCCACGGTATATCCCACGGTCTAAAGGAGCATACCGTGTATCCACGTTAAATCCACGGTATATCCCACGTTAAATCCACGGTATATCCCACGTGAAATCCACGGTATATCCCACGTTAAATCCACGGTATATCCCACGTTAAATCCACGGTATATCCCACGTTAAATCCACGGTATATCCCACGTTAAATCCACGGTATATCCCACGTTAAATCCACGGTATATCCCACGTTAAATCCACGGTATATCCCACGTTAAATCCACGGTATATCCCACGTTAAATCCACGGTATATCCCACGTTAAATCCACGGTATATCCCACGTTAAATCCACGGTATATCCCACGTTAAATCCACGGTATATCCCACGTTAAATCCACGGTATATCCCACGTTAAATCCACGGTATATCCCACGTTAAATCCACGGTATATCCCACGTTAAATCCACGGTATATCCCACGTTAAATCCACGGTATATCCCACGTTAAATCCACGGTATATCTCACGGTAAATCCACGGTATATCCCACGGCCTAAAGGAGCATACCGTGTATCCACGTTAAATCCACGGTATATCCCACGTTAAATCCACGGTATATCCCACGTTAAATCCACGGTATATCCCACGTTAAATCCACGGTATATCCCACGTTAAATCCACGGTATATCCCACGTTAAATCCACGGTATATCCCACGTTAAATCCACGGTATATCCCACGTTAAATCCACGGTATATCCCACGTTAAATCCACGGTATATCTCACGGTAAATCCACGGTATATCCCACGGCCTAAAGGAGCATACCGTGTATCCACGTTAAATCCACGGTATATCCCACGTTAAATCCACGGTATATCCCACGGTAAATCCACGGTATATCCCACGGTCTAAAGGAGCATACCGTGTATCCACGTTAAATCCACGGTATATCCCACGTTAAATCCACGGTATATCCCACGTTAAATCCACGGTATATCCCACGTTAAATCCACGGTATATCCCACGTTAAATCCACGGTATATCCCACGTTAAATCCACGGTATATCCCACGTTAAATCCACGGTATATCCCACGTTAAATCCACGGTATATCCCACGTTAAATCCACGGTATATCCCACATTAAATCCACGGTATATCCCACGTTAAATCCACGGTATATCCCACGTTAAATCCACGGTATATCCCACGTTAAATCCACGGTATATCCCACGTTAAATCCACGGTATATCCCACGTTAAATCCACGGTATATCCCACGTTAAATCCACGGTATATCCCACGTTAAATCCACGGTATATCCCACGTTAAATCCACGGTATATCCCACGTTAAATCCACGGTATATCCCACGTTAAATCCACGGTATATCTCACGGTAAATCCACGGTATATCCCACGGCCTAAAGGAGCATACCGTGTATCCACGTTAAATCCACGGTGTATCCCACGTTAAATCCACGGTATATCCCACGTTAAATCCACGGTATATCCCACGTTAAATCCACGGTATATCCCACGTTAAATCCACGGTATATCCCACGTTAAATCCACGGTATATCCCACGGTAAATCCACGGTATATCCCACGGTCTAAAGGAGCATACCGTGTATCCACGTTAAATCCACGGTATATCCCACGTTAAATCCACGGTATATCCCACGTTAAATCCACGGTATATCCCACGTTAAATCCACGGTATATCCCACGGTAAATCCACGGTATATCTCACGGTAAATCCACGGTATATCGCACGGTCTAAAGGAGCATACCGTGTATCCACGTTAAATCCACGGTATATCCCACGTTAAATCCACGGTATATCCCACGGTAAATCCACGGTATATCCCACGTTAAATCCACGGTATATCCCACGTTAAATCCACGGTATATCCCACGTTAAATCCACGGTATATCCCACGTTAAATCCACGGTATATCTCACGGTAAATCCACGGTATATCCCACGGTAAATCCACGGTATATCGCACGGTCTAAAGGAGCATACCGTGTATCCACGTTAAATCCACGGTATATCCCACGTTAAATCCACGGTATATCCCACGGTAAATCCACGGTATATCCCACGGTCTAAAGGAGCATACCGTGTATCCACGTTAAATCCACGGTATATCCCACGTTAAATCCACGGTATATCCCACGTTAAATCCACGGTATATCCCACGTTAAATCCACGGTATATCCCACGTTAAATCCACGGTATATCCCACGTTAAATCCACGGTATATCCCACGTTAAATCCACGGTATATCCCACGTTAAATCCACGGTATATCCCACGTTAAATCCACGGTATATCCCACGTTAAATCCACGGTATATCCCACGTTAAATCCACGGTATATCCCACGTTAAATCCACGGTATATCCCACGTTAAATCCACGGTATATCCCACGTTAAATCCACGGTATATCCCACGTTAAATCCACGGTATATCCCACGTTAAATCCACGGTATATCCCACGTTAAATCCACGGTATATCCCACGTTAAATCCACGGTATATCCCACGTTAAATCCACGGTATATCCCACGTTAAATCCACGGTATATCCCACGTTAAATCCACGGTATATCTCACGGTAAATCCACGGTATATCCCACGGCCTAAAGGAGCATACCGTGTATCCACGTTAAATCCACGGTATATCCCACGTTAAATCCACGGTATATCCCACGTTAAATCCACGGTATATCCCACGTTAAATCCACGGTATATCCCACGTTAAATCCACGGTATATCCCACGTTAAATCCACGGTATATCCCACGTTAAATCCACGGTATATCCCACGTTAAATCCACGGTATATCCCACGTTAAATCCACGGTATATCTCACGGTAAATCCACGGTATATCCCACGGCCTAAAGGAGCATACCGTGTATCCACGTTAAATCCACGGTATACCCCACGTTAAATCCACGGTATATCCCACGGTAAATCCACGGTATATCCCACGGTCTAAAGGAGCATACCGTGTATCCACGTTAAATCCACGGTATATCCCACGTTAAATCCACGGTATATCCCACGTTAAATCCACGGTATATCCCACGTTAAATCCACGGTATATCCCACGGTAAATCCACGGTATATCTCACGGTAAATCCACGGTATATCCCACGGTAAATCCACGGTATATCGCACGGTCTAAAGGAGCATACCGTGTATCCACGTTAAATCCACGGTATATCCCACGTTAAATCCACGGTATATCCCACGGTAAATCCACGGTATATCCCACGTTAAATCCACGGTATATCCCACGTTAAATCCACGGTATATCCCACGTTAAATCCACGGTATATCCCACGTTAAATCCACGGTATATCTCACGGTAAATCCACGGTATATCCCACGGTAAATCCACGGTATATCGCACGGTCTAAAGGAGCATACCGTGTATCCACGTTAAATCCACGGTATATCCCACGTTAAATCCACGGTATATCCCACGGTAAATCCACGGTATATCCCACGGTCTAAAGGAGCATACCGTGTATCCACGTTAAATCCACGGTATATCCCACGTTAAATCCACGGTATATCCCACGTTAAATCCACGGTATATCCCACGTTAAATCCACGGTATATCCCACGTTAAATCCACGGTATATCCCACGTTAAATCCACGGTATATCCCACGTTAAATCCACGGTATATCCCACGTTAAATCCACGGTATATCCCACGTTAAATCCACGGTATATCTCACGGTAAATCCACGGTATATCCCACGGCCTAAAGGAGCATACCGTGTATCCACGTTAAATCCACGGTATATCCCACGTTAAATCCACGGTATATCCCACGGTAAATCCACGGTATATCCCACGGTTTAAATAGCATACCGTGTATCCACGTTAAATCCACGGTATATCCCACGTTAAATCCACGGTATATCCCACGTTAAATCCACGGTATATCCCACGTTAAATCCACGGTATATCCCACGTTAAATCCACGGTATATCCCACGTTAAATCCACGGTATATCCCACGGTAAATCCACGGTATATCCCACGGCCTAAAGGAGCATACCGTGTATCCACGTTAAATCCACGGTATATCCCACGTTAAATCCACGGTATATCCCACGTTAAATCCACGGTATATCCCACGTTAAATCCACGGTATATCCCACGTTAAATCCACGGTATATCCCACGGTAAATCCACGGTATATCTCACGGTAAATCCACGGTATATCCCACGGTAAATCCACGGTATATCGCACGGTCTAAAGGAGCATACCGTGTATCCACGTTAAATCCACGGTATATCCCACGTTAAATCCACGGTATATCCCACGTTAAATCCACGGTATATCCCACGTTAAATCCACGGTATATCCCACGTTAAATCCACGGTATATCCCACGTTAAATCCACGGTATATCCCACGGTAAATCCACGGTATATCCCACGGCCTAAAGGAGCATACCGTGTATCCACGTTAAATCCACGGTATATCCCACGTTAAATCCACGGTATATCCCACGTTAAATCCACGGTATATCCCACGTTAAATCCACGGTATATCCCACGTTAAATCCACGGTATATCCCACGTTAAATCCACGGTATATCCCACGTTAAATCCACGGTATATCCCACGTTAAATCCACGGTATATCCCACGTTAAATCCACGGTATATCCCACGTTAAATCCACGGTATATCCCACGTTAAATCCACGGTATATCCCACGTTAAATCCACGGTATATCCCACGTTAAATCCACGGTATATCCCACGTTAAATCCACGGTATATCCCACGTTAAATCCACGGTATATCCCACGTTAAATCCACGGTATATCCCACGTTAAATCCACGGTATATCCCACGTTAAATCCACGGTATATCCCACGTTAAATCCACGGTATATCCCACGTTAAATCCACGGTATATCCCACGTTAAATCCACGGTATATCCCACGTTAAATCCACGGTATATCCCACGTTAAATCCACGGTATATCCCACGTTAAATCCACGGTATATCCCACGGTAAATCCACGGTATATCCCACGGCCTAAAGGAGCATACCGTGTATCCACGTTAAATCCACGGTATATCCCACGTTAAATCCACGGTATATCCCACGTTAAATCCACGGTATATCCCACGTTAAATCCACGGTATATCCCACGTTAAATCCACGGTATATCCCACGTTAAATCCACGGTATATCCCACGTTAAATCCACGGTATATCCCACGTTAAATCCACGGTATATCCCACGTTAAATCCACGGTATATCCCACGTTAAATCCACGGTATATCCCACGTTAAATCCACGGTATATCCCACGTTAAATCCACGGTATATCCCACGTTAAATCCACGGTATATCCCACGTTAAATCCACGGTATATCCCACGTTAAATCCACGGTATATCCCACGTTAAATCCACGGCATATCCCACGTTAAATCCACGGTATATCCCACGTTAAATCCACGGTATATCCCACGTTAAATCCACGGTATATCCCACGTTAAATCCACGGTATATCCCACGTTAAATCCACGGTATATCCCACGTTAAATCCACGGTATATCCCACGTTAAATCCACGGTATATCCCACGTTAAATCCACGGTATATCCCACGGCCTAAAGGAGCATACCGTGTATCCACGTTAAATCCACGGTATATCCCACGTTAAATCCACGGTATATCCCACGGTAAATCCACGGTATATCCCACGGTCTAAAGGAGCATACCGTGTATCCACGTTAAATCCACGGTATATCCCACGTTAAATCCACGGTATATCCCACGTTAAATCCACGGTATATCCCACGTTAAATCCACGGTATATCCCACGTTAAATCCACGGTATATCCCACGTTAAATCCACGGTATATCCCACGTTAAATCCACGGTATATCCCACGTTAAATCCACGGTATATCCCACGTTAAATCCACGGTATATCCCACATTAAATCCACGGTATATCCCACGTTAAATCCACGGTATATCCCACGTTAAATCCACGGTATATCCCACGTTAAATCCACGGTATATCCCACGTTAAATCCACGGTATATCCCACGTTAAATCCACGGTATATCCCACGTTAAATCCACGGTATATCCCACGTTAAATCCACGGTATATCCCACGTTAAATCCACGGTATATCCCACGTTAAATCCACGGTATATCCCACGTTAAATCCACGGTATATCTCACGGTAAATCCACGGTATATCCCACGGCCTAAAGGAGCATACCGTGTATCCACGTTAAATCCACGGTATATCCCACGTTAAATCCACGGTATATCCCACGTTAAATCCACGGTATATCCCACGTTAAATCCACGGTATATCCCACGTTAAATCCACGGTATATCCCACGTTAAATCCACGGTATATCCCACGGTAAATCCACGGTATATCCCACGGTCTAAAGGAGCATACCGTGTATCCACGTTAAATCCACGGTATATCCCACGTTAAATCCACGGTATATCCCACGTTAAATCCACGGTATATCCCACGTTAAATCCACGGTATATCCCACGGTAAATCCACGGTATATCTCACGGTAAATCCACGGTATATCGCACGGTCTAAAGGAGCATACCGTGTATCCACGTTAAATCCACGGTATATCCCACGTTAAATCCACGGTATATCCCACGGTAAATCCACGGTATATCCCACGTTAAATCCACGGTATATCCCACGTTAAATCCACGGTATATCCCACGTTAAATCCACGGTATATCCCACGTTAAATCCACGGTATATCTCACGGTAAATCCACGGTATATCCCACGGTAAATCCACGGTATATCGCACGGTCTAAAGGAGCATACCGTGTATCCACGTTAAATCCACGGTATATCCCACGTTAAATCCACGGTATATCCCACGGTAAATCCACGGTATATCCCACGGTCTAAAGGAGCATACCGTGTATCCACGTTAAATCCACGGTATATCCCACGTTAAATCCACGGTATATCCCACGTTAAATCCACGGTATATCCCACGTTAAATCCACGGTATATCCCACGTTAAATCCACGGTATATCCCACGTTAAATCCACGGTATATCCCACGTTAAATCCACGGTATATCCCACGTTAAATCCACGGTATATCCCACGTTAAATCCACGGTATATCCCACGTTAAATCCACGGTATATCCCACGTTAAATCCACGGTATATCCCACGTTAAATCCACGGTATATCCCACGTTAAATCCACGGTATATCCCACGTTAAATCCACGGTATATCCCACGTTAAATCCACGGTATATCCCACGTTAAATCCACGGTATATCCCACGTTAAATCCACGGTATATCCCACGTTAAATCCACGGTATATCCCACGTTAAATCCACGGTATATCCCACGTTAAATCCACGGTATATCCCACGTTAAATCCACGGTATATCTCACGGTAAATCCACGGTATATCCCACGGCCTAAAGGAGCATACCGTGTATCCACGTTAAATCCACGGTATATCCCACGTTAAATCCACGGTATATCCCACGTTAAATCCACGGTATATCCCACGTTAAATCCACGGTATATCCCACGTTAAATCCACGGTATATCCCACGTTAAATCCACGGTATATCTCACGGTAAATCCACGGTATATCCCACGGCCTAAAGGAGCATACCGTGTATCCACGTTAAATCCACGGTATACCCCACGTTAAATCCACGGTATATCCCACGGTAAATCCACGGTATATCCCACGGTCTAAAGGAGCATACCGTGTATCCACGTTAAATCCACGGTATATCCCACGTTAAATCCACGGTATATCCCACGTTAAATCCACGGTATATCCCACGTTAAATCCACGGTATATCCCACGGTAAATCCACGGTATATCTCACGGTAAATCCACGGTATATCCCACGGTAAATCCACGGTATATCGCACGGTCTAAAGGAGCATACCGTGTATCCACGTTAAATCCACGGTATATCCCACGTTAAATCCACGGTATATCCCACGGTAAATCCACGGTATATCCCACGTTAAATCCACGGTATATCCCACGTTAAATCCACGGTATATCCCACGTTAAATCCACGGTATATCCCACGTTAAATCCACGGTATATCTCACGGTAATTCCACGGTATATCCCACGGTAAATCCACGGTATATCGCACGGTCTAAAGGAGCATACCGTGTATCCACGTTAAATCCACGGTATATCCCACGTTAAATCCACGGTATATCCCACGGTAAATCCACGGTATATCCCACGGTCTAAAGGAGCATACCGTGTATCCACGTTAAATCCACGGTATATCCCACGTTAAATCCACGGTATATCCCACGTTAAATCCACGGTATATCCCACGTTAAATCCACGGTATATCCCACGTTAAATCCACGGTATATCCCACGTTAAATCCACGGTATATCCCACGTTAAATCCACGGTATATCCCACGTTAAATCCACGGTATATCCCACGTTAAATCCACGGTATATCTCACGGTAAATCCACGGTATATCCCACGGCCTAAAGGAGCATACCGTGTATCCACGTTAAATCCACGGTATATCCCACGTTAAATCCACGGTATATCCCACGGTAAATCCACGGTATATCCCACGGTTTAAATAGCATACCGTGTATCCACGTTAAATCCACGGTATATCCCACGTTAAATCCACGGTATATCCCACGTTAAATCCACGGTATATCCCACGTTAAATCCACGGTATATCCCACGTTAAATCCACGGTATATCCCACGTTAAATCCACGGTATATCCCACGGTAAATCCACGGTATATCCCACGGCCTAAAGGAGCATACCGTGTATCCACGTTAAATCCACGGTATATCCCACGTTAAATCCACGGTATATCCCACGTTAAATCCACGGTATATCCCACGTTAAATCCACGGTATATCCCACGTTAAATCCACGGTATATCCCACGGTAAATCCACGGTATATCTCACGGTAAATCCACGGTATATCCCACGGTAAATCCACGGTATATCGCACGGTCTAAAGGAGCATACCGTGTATCCACGTTAAATCCACGGTATATCCCACGTTAAATCCACGGTATATCCCACGTTAAATCCACGGTATATCCCACGTTAAATCCACGGTATATCCCACGTTAAATCCACGGTATATCCCACGTTAAATCCACGGTATATCCCACGGTAAATCCACGGTATATCCCACGGCCTAAAGGAGCATACCGTGTATCCACGTTAAATCCACGGTATATCCCACGTTAAATCCACGGTATATCCCACGTTAAATCCACGGTATATCCCACGTTAAATCCACGGTATATCCCACGTTAAATCCACGGTATATCCCACGTTAAATCCACGGTATATCCCACGTTAAATCCACGGTATATCCCACGTTAAATCCACGGTATATCCCACGTTAAATCCACGGTATATCCCACGTTAAATCCACGGTATATCCCACGTTAAATCCACGGTATATCCCACGTTAAATCCACGGTATATCCCACGTTAAATCCACGGTATATCCCACGTTAAATCCACGGTATATCCCACGTTAAATCCACGGTATATCCCACGTTAAATCCACGGTATATCCCACGTTAAATCCACGGTATATCCCACGTTAAATCCACGGTATATCCCACGTTAAATCCACGGTATATCCCACGTTAAATCCACGGTATATCCCACGTTAAATCCACGGTATATCCCACGTTAAATCCACGGTATATCCCACGGTAAATCCACGGTATATCCCACGGCCTAAAGGAGCATACCGTGTATCCACGTTAAATCCACGGTATATCCCACGTTAAATCCACGGTATATCCCACGTTAAATCCACGGTATATCCCACGTTAAATCCACGGTATATCCCACGTTAAATCCACGGTATATCCCACGTTAAATCCACGGTATATCCCACGTTAAATCCACGGTATATCCCACGTTAAATCCACGGTATATCCCACGTTAAATCCACGGTATATCCCACGTTAAATCCACGGTATATCCCACGTTAAATCCACGGTATATCCCACGTTAAATCCACGGTATATCCCACGTTAAATCCACGGTATATCCCACGTTAAATCCACGGTATATCCCACGTTAAATCCACGGTATATCCCACGTTAAATCCACGGTATATCCCACGTTAAATCCACGGTATATCCCACGTTAAATCCACGGTATATCCCACGTTAAATCCACGGTATATCCCACGTTAAATCCACGGTATATCCCACGTTAAATCCACGGTATATCCCACGTTAAATCCACGGTATATCCCACGTTAAATCCACGGTATATCCCACGTTAAATCCACGGTATATCCCACGTTAAATCCACGGTATATCCCACGTTAAATCCACGGTATATCCCACGTTAAATCCACGGTATATCTCACGGTAAATCCACGGTATATCCCACGGCCTAAAGGAGCATACCGTGTATCCACGTTAAATCCACGGTATATCCCACGTTAAATCCACGGTATATCCCACGTTAAATCCACGGTATATCCCACGTTAAATCCACGGTATATCCCACGTTAAATCCACGGTATATCCCACGTTAAATCCACGGTATATCCCACGTTAAATCCACGGTATATCCCACGTTAAATCCACGGTATATCCCACGTTAAATCCACGGTATATCTCACGGTAAATCCACGGTATATCCCACGGCCTAAAGGAGCATACCGTGTATCCACGTTAAATCCACGGTATATCCCACGTTAAATCCACGGTATATCCCACGGTAAATCCACGGTATATCCCACGGTCTAAAGGAGCATACCGTGTATCCACGTTAAATCCACGGTATATCCCACGTTAAATCCACGGTATATCCCACGTTAAATCCACGGTATATCCCACGGTAAATCCACGGTATATCTCACGGTAAATCCACGGTATATCCCACGGTAAATCCACGGTATATCGCACGGTCTAAAGGAGCATACCGTGTATCCACGTTAAATCCACGGTATATCCCACGTTAAATCCACGGTATATCCCACGGTAAATCCACGGTATATCCCACGTTAAATCCACGGTATATCCCACGTTAAATCCACGGTATATCCCACGTTAAATCCACGGTATATCCCACGTTAAATCCACGGTATATCCCACGTTAAATCCACGGTATATCCCACGTTAAATCCACGGTATATCCCACGTTAAATCCACGGTATATCTCACGGTAAATCCACGGTATATCCCACGGCCTAAAGGAGCATACCGTGTATCCACGTTAAATCCACGGTATATCCCACGTTAAATCCACGGTATATCCCACGTTAAATCCACGGTATATCTCACGGTAAATCCACGGTATATCCCACGGCCTAAAGGAGCATACCGTGTATCCACGTTAAATCCACGGTATATCCCACGGTAAATCCACGGTATATCCCACGGTCTAAAGGAGCATACCTTGTATCCACGTTAAATCCACGGTATATCCCACGTTAAATCCACGGTATATCCCACGTTAAATCCACGGTATATCTCACGGTAAATCCACGGTATATCCCACGGCCTAAAGGAGCATACCGTGTATCCACGTTAAATCCACGGTATATCCCACGGTAAATCCACGGTATATCCCACGGTCTAAAGGAGCATACCGTGTATCCACGTTAAATCCACGGTATATCCCACGTTAAATCCACGGTATATCCCACGTTAAATCCACGGTATATCCCACGGTAAATCCACGGTATATCCCACGGTCTAAAGGAGCATACCGTGTATCCACGTTAAATCCACGGTATATCCCACGTTAAATCCACGGTATATCCCACGGTAAATCCACGGTATATCCCACGGTCTAAAGGAGCATACCGTGTATCCACGTTAAATCCACGGTATATCCCACGTTAAATCCACGGTATATCCCACGTTAAATCCACGGTATATCCCACGTTAAATCCACGGTATATCCCACGTTAAATCCACGGTATATCCCACGTTAAATCCACGGTATATCCCACGTTAAATCCACGGTATATCCCACGTTAAATCCACGGTATATCCCACGTTAAATCCACGGTATATCCCACGTTAAATCCACGGTATATCCCACGTTAAATCCACGGTATATCCCACGTTAAATCCACGGTATATCCCACGTTAAATCCACGGTATATCCCACGTTAAATCCACGGTATATCCCACGTTAAATCCACGGTATATCCCACGTTAAATCCACGGTATATCCCACGTTAAATCCACGGTATATCCCACGTTAAATCCACGGTATATCCCACGTTAAATCCACGGTATATCCCACGTTAAATCCACGGTATATCCCACGTTAAATCCACGGTATATCCCACGTTAAATCCACGGTATATCTCACGGTAAATCCACGGTATATCCCACGGTAAATCCACGGTATATCGCACGGTCTAAAGGAGCATACCGTGTATCCACGTTAAATCCACGGTATATCCCACGTTAAATCCACGGTATATCCCACGGTAAATCCACGGTATATCCCACGGTCTAAAGGAGCATACCGTGTATCCACGTTAAATCCACGGTATATCCCACGTTAAATCCACGGTATATCCCACGTAAAATCCACGGTATATCCCACGTTAAATCCACGGTATATCCCACGTTAAATCCACGGTATATCCCACGTTAAATCCACGGTATATCCCACGTTAAATCCACGGTATATCCCACGTTAAATCCACGGTATATCCCACGTTAAATCCACGGTATATCTCACGGTAAATCCACGGTATATCCCACGGCCTAAAGGAGCATACCGTGTATCCACGTTAAATCCACGGTATATCCCACGTTAAATCCACGGTATATCCCACGTTAAATCCACGGTATATCCCACGTTAAATCCACGGTATATCCCACGTTAAATCCACGGTATATCCCACGTTAAATCCACGGTATATCCCACGGTAAATCCACGGTATATCCCACGGCCTAAAGGAGCATACCGTGTATCCACGTTAAATCCACGGTATATCCCACGTTAAATCCACGGTATATCCCACGTTAAATCCACGGTATATCCCACGTTAAATCCACGGTATATCCCACGTTAAATCCACGGTATATCCCACGTTAAATCCACGGTATATCCCACGTTAAATCCACGGTATATCCCACGTTAAATCCACGGTATATCCCACGTTAAATCCACGGTATATCCCACGTTAAATCCACGGTATATCCCACGTTAAATCCACGGTATATCCCACGTTAAATCCACGGTATATCCCACGTTAAATCCACGGTATATCCCACGTTAAATCCACGGTATATCCCACGTTAAATCCACGGTATATCCCACGTTAAATCCACGGTATATCCCACGTTAAATCCACGGTATATCCCACGTTAAATCCACGGTATATCCCACGTTAAATCCACGGTATATCCCACGTTAAATCCACGGTATATCCCACGTTAAATCCACGGTATATCCCACGTTAAATCCACGGTATATCCCACGTTAAATCCACGGTATATCCCACGTTAAATCCACGGTATATCCCACGTTAAATCCACGGTATATCCCACGTTAAATCCACGGTATATCCCACGTTAAATCCACGGTATATCTCACGGTAAATCCACGGTATATCCCACGGCCTAAAGGAGCATACCGTGTATCCACGTTAAATCCACGGTATATCCCACGTTAAATCCACGGTATATCCCACGGTAAATCCACGGTATATCCCACGGTCTAAAGGAGCATACCGTGTATCCACGTTAAATCCACGGTATATCCCACGTTAAATCCACGGTATATCCCACGTTAAATCCACGGTATATCCCACGTTAAATCCACGGTATATCCCACGTTAAATCCACGGTATATCCCACGTTAAATCCACGGTATATCCCACGGTAAATCCACGGTATATCCCACGGCCTAAAGGAGCATACCGTGTATCCACGTTAAATCCACGGTATATCCCACGGTAAATCCACGGTATATCCCACGGTCTAAAGGAGCATACCGTGTATCCACGTTAAATCCACGGTATATCCCACGTTAAATCCACGGTATATCCCACGTTAAATCCACGGTATATCTCACGGTAAATCCACGGTATATCCCACGGTAAATCCACGGTATATCCCACGGTCTAAAGGAGCATACCGTGTATCCACGTTAAATCCACGGTATATCCCACGTTAAATCCACGGTATATCCCACGTTAAATCCACGGTATATCTCACGGTAAATCCACGGTATATCCCACGGTAAATCCACGGTATATCGCACGGTCTAAAGGAGCATACCGTGTATCCACGTTAAATCCACGGTATATCCCACGTTAAATCCACGGTATATCCCACGGTAAATCCACGGTATATCCCACGGTCTAAAGGAGCATACCGTGTATCCACGTTAAATCCACGGTATATCCCACGTTAAATCCACGGTATATCCCACGTTAAATCCACGGTATATCCTACGTTAAATCCACGGTATATCCCACGTTAAATCCACGGTATATCCCACGTTAAATCCACGGTATATCCCACGTTAAATCCACGGTATATCCCACGTTAAATCCACGGTATATCCCACGTTAAATCCACGGTATATCTCACGGTAAATCCACGGTATATCCCACGGCCTAAAGGAGCATACCGTGTATCCACGTTAAATCCACGGTATATCCCACGTTAAATCCACGGTATATCCCACGGTAAATCCACGGTATATCCCACGGTCTAAAGGAGCATACCGTGTATCCACGTTAAATCCACGGTATATCCCACGTTAAATCCACGGTATATCCCACGTTAAATCCACGGTATATCCCACGTTAAATCCACGGTATATCCCACGTTAAATCCACGGTATATCCCACGGTAAATCCACGGTATATCCCACGGCCTAAAGGAGCATACCGTGTATCCACGTTAAATCCACGGTATATCCCACGTTAAATCCACGGTATATCCCACGTTAAATCCACGGTATATCCCACGTTAAATCCACGGTATATCCCACGTTAAATCCACGGTATATCCCACGTTAAATCCACGGTATATCCCACGTTAAATCCACGGTATATCCCACGTTAAATCCACGGTATATCCCACGTTAAATCCACGGTATATCCCACGTTAAATCCACGGTATATCCCACGTTAAATCCACGGTATATCCCACGTTAAATCCACGGTATATCCCACGTTAAATCCACGGTATATCCCACGTTAAATCCACGGTATATCCCACGTTAAATCCACGGTATATCCCACGTTAAATCCACGGTATATCCCACGTTAAATCCACGGTATATCCCACGTTAAATCCACGGTATATCCCACGTTAAATCCACGGTATATCCCACGTTAAATCCACGGTATATCCCACGTTAAATCCACGGTATATCCCACGTTAAATCCACGGTATATCTCACGGTAAATCCACGGTATATCCCACGGCCTAAAGGAGCATACCGTGTATCCACGTTAAATCCACGGTATATCCCACGTTAAATCCACGGTATATCCCACGTTAAATCCACGGTATATCCCACGTTAAATCCACGGTATATCCCACGTTAAATCCACGGTATATCCCACGTTAAATCCACGGTATATCCCACGTTAAATCCACGGTATATCCCACGTTAAATCCACGGTATATCCCACGTTAAATCCACGGTATATCCCACGTTAAATCCACGGTATATCTCACGGTAAATCCACGGTATATCCCACGGCCTAAAGGAGCATACCGTGTATCCACGTTAAATCCACGGTATATCCCACGTTAAATCCACGGTATATCCCACGGTAAATCCACGGTATATCCCACGGTCTAAAGGAGCATACCGTGTATCCACGTTAAATCCACGGTATATCCCACGTTAAATCCACGGTATATCCCACGTTAAATCCACGGTAAATCCCACGTTAAATCCACGGTATATCCCACGTTAAATCCACGGTATATCCCACGTTAAATCCACGGTATATCCCACGGTAAATCCACGGTATATCCCACGGCCTAAAGGAGCATACCGTGTATCCACGTTAAATCCACGGTATATCCCACGTTAAATCCACGGTATATCCCACGGTAAATCCACGGTATATCCCACGGTCTAAAGGAGCATACCGTGTATCCACGTTAAATCCACGGTATATCCCACGTTAAATCCACGGTATATCCCACGTTAAATCCACGGTATATCCCACGTTAAACCCCACGGTATATCCCACGTTAAATCCACGGTATATCCCACGTTAAATCCACGGTATATCCCACGTTAAATCCACGGTATATCCCACGTTAAATCCACGGTATATCCCACGTTAAATCCACGGTATATCCCACGTTAAATCCACGGTATATCCCACGGTAAATCCACGGTATATCCCACGGCCTAAAGGAGCATACCGTGTATCCACGTTAAATCCACGGTATATCCCACGTTAAATCCACGGTATATCCCACGGTAAATCCACGGTATATCCCACGGTCTAAAGGAGCATACCGTGTATCCACGTTAAATCCACGGTATATCCCACGTTAAATCCACGGTATATCCCACGTTAAATCCACGGTATATCCCACGTTAAATCCACGGTATATCCCACGTTAAATCCACGGTATATCCCACGTTAAATCCACGGTATATCCCACGTTAAATCCACGGTATATCCCACGTTAAATCCACGGTATATCCCACGTTAAATCCACGGTATATCCCACGTTAAATCCACGGTATATCCCACGGTAAATCCACGGTATATCCCACGGCCTAAAGGAGCATACCGTGTATCCACGTTAAATCCACGGTATATCCCACGTTAAATCCACGGTATATCCCACGGTAAATCCACGGTATATCCCACGGTCTAAAGGAGCATACCGTGTATCCACGTTAAATCCCACGGTATATCCCACGTTAAATCCACGGTATATCCCACGTTAAATCCACGGTATATCCCACGTTAAATCCACGGTATATCCCACGTTAAATCCACGGTATATCCCACGTTAAATCCACGGTATATCCCACGTTAAATCCACGGTATATCCCACGTTAAATCCACGGTATATCTCACGGTAAATCCACGGTATATCCCACGGCCTAAAGGAGCATACCGTGTATCCACGTTAAATCCACGGTATATCCCACGTTAAATCCACGGTATATCCCACGGTAAATCCACGGTATATCCCACGGTCTAAAGGAGCATACCGTGTATCCACGTTAAATCCACGGTATATCCCACGTTAAATCCACGGTATATCCCACGTTAAATCCACGGTATATCCCACGTTAAATCCACGGTATATCCCACGTTAAATCCACGGTATATCCCACGTTAAATCCACCCACGGTATATCCCACGTTAAATCCACGGTATATCCCACGTTAAGTCCACGGTATATCCCACGTTAAATCCACGGTATATCCCACGTTAAATCCACGGTATATCCCACGTTAAATCCACGGTATATCCCACGTTAAATCCACGGTATATCCCACGTTAAATCCACGGTATATCCCACGTTAAATCCACGGTATATCCCACGTTAAATCCACGGTATATCCCACGTTAAATCCACGGTATATCCCACGTTAAATCCACGGTATATCCCACGTTAAATCCACGGTATATCCCACGTTAAATCCACGGTATATCCCACGTTAAATCCACGGTATATCCCACGTTAAATCCACGGTATATCCCACGTTAAATCCACGGTATATCCCACGTTAAATCCACGGTATATCCCACGTTAAATCCACGGTATATCCCACGTTAAATCCACGGTATATCCCACGTTAAATCCACGGTATATCCCACGTTAAATCCACGGTATATCCCACGTTAAATCCACGGTATATCCCACGTTAAATCCACGGTATATCCCACGTTAAATCCACGGTATATCCCACGTTAAATCCACGGTATATCCCACGTTAAATCCACGGTATATCCCACGTTAAATCCACGGTATATCCCACGTTAAATCCACGGTATATCCCACGTTAAATCCACGGTATATCCCACGTTAAATCCACGGTATATCCCACGTTAAATCCACGGTATATCCCACGTTAAATCCACGGTATATCCCACGTTAAATCCACGGTATATCCCACGTTAAATCCACGGTATATCCCACGTTAAATCCACGGTATATCCCACGTTAAATCCACGGTATATCCCACGTTAAATCCACGGTATATCCCACGTTAAATCCACGGTATATCCCACGTTAAATCCACGGTATATCCCACGTTAAATCCACGGTATATCCCACGTTAAATCCACGGTATATCCCACGTTAAATCCACGGTATATCCCACGTTAAATCCACGGTATATCCCACGTTAAATCCACGGTATATCCCACGTTAAATCCACGGTATATCCCACGTTAAATCCACGGTATATCCCACGTTAAATCCACGGTATATCCCACGTTAAATCCACGGTATATCCCACGTTAAATCCACGGTATATCCCACGTTAAATCCACGGTATATCCCACGTTAAATCCACGGTATATCCCACGTTAAATCCACGGTATATCCCACGTTAAATCCACGGTATATCCCACGTTAAATCCACGGTATATCCCACGTTAAATCCACGGTATATCCCACGTTAAATCCACGGTATATCCCACGTTAAATCCACGGTATATCCCACGTTAAATCCACGGTATATCCCACGTTAAATCCACGGTATATCCCACGTTAAATCCACGGTATATCCCACGTTAAATCCACGGTATATCCCACGTTAAATCCACGGTATATCCCACGTTAAATCCACGGTATATCCCACGTTAAATCCACGGTATATCCCACGTTAAATCCACGGTATATCCCACGTTAAATCCACGGTATATCCCACGTTAAATCCACGGTATATCCCACGTTAAATCCACGGTATATCCCACGTTAAATCCACGGTATATCCCACGTTAAATCCACGGTATATCCCACGTTAAATCCACGGTATATCCCACGTTAAATCCACGGTATATCCCACGTTAAATCCACGGTATATCCCACGTTAAATCCACGGTATATCCCACGTTAAATCCACGGTATATCCCACGTTAAATCCACGGTATATCCCACGTTAAATCCACGGTATATCCCACGTTAAATCCACGGTATATCCCACGTTAAATCCACGGTATATCCCACGTTAAATCCACGGTATATCCCACGTTAAATCCACGGTATATCCCACGTTAAATCCACGGTATATCCCACGTTAAATCCACGGTATATCCCACGTTAAATCCACGGTATATCCCACGTTAAATCCACGGTATATCCCACGTTAAATCCACGGTATATCCCACGTTAAATCCACGGTATATCCCACGTTAAATCCACGGTATATCCCACGTTAAATCCACGGTATATCCCACGTTAAATCCACGGTATATCCCACGTTAAATCCACGGTATATCCCACGTTAAATCCACGGTATATCCCACGTTAAATCCACGGTATATCCCACGTTAAATCCACGGTATATCCCACGTTAAATCCACGGTATATCCCACGTTAAATCCACGGTATATCCCACGTTAAATCCACGGTATATCCCACGTTAAATCCACGGTATATCCCACGTTAAATCCACGGTATATCCCACGTTAAATCCACGGTATATCCCACGTTAAATCCACGGTATATCCCACGTTAAATCCACGGTATATCCCACGTTAAATCCACGGTATATCCCACGTTAAATCCACGGTATATCCCACGTTAAATCCACGGTATATCCCACGTTAAATCCACGGTATATCCCACGTTAAATCCACGGTATATCCCACGTTAAATCCACGGTATATCCCACGTTAAATCCACGGTATATCCCACGTTAAATCCACGGTATATCCCACGTTAAATCCACGGTATATCCCACGTTAAATCCATGGTATATCCCACGTTAAATCCACGGTATATCCCACGTTAAATCCACGGTATATCCCACGTTAAATCCACGGTATATCCCACGTTAAATCCACGGTATATCCCACGTTAAATCCACGGTATATCCCACGTTAAATCCACGGTATATCCCACGTTAAATCCACGGTATATCCCACGTTAAATCCACGGTATATCCCACGTTAAATCCACGGTATATCCCACGTTAAATCCACGGTATATCCCACGTTAAATCCACGGTATATCCCACGTTAAATCCACGGTATATCCCACGTTAAATCCACGGTATATCCCACGTTAAATCCACGGTATATCCCACGTTAAATCCACGGTATATCCCACGTTAAATCCACGGTATATCCCACGTTAAATCCACGGTATATCCCACGTTAAATCCACGGTATATCCCACGTTAAATCCACGGTATATCCCACGTTAAATCCACGGTATATCCCACGTTAAATCCACGGTATATCCCACGTTAAATCCACGGTATATCCCACGTTAAATCCACGGTATATCCCACGTTAAATCCACGGTATATCCCACGTTAAATCCACGGTATATCCCACGTTAAATCCACGGTATATCCCACGTTAAATCCACGGTATATCCCACGTTAAATCCACGGTATATCCCACGTTAAATCCACGGTATATCCCACGTTAAATCCACGGTATATCCCACGTTAAATCCACGGTATATCCCACGTTAAATCCACGGTATATCCCACGTTAAATCCACGGTATATCCCACGTTAAATCCACGGTATATCCCACGTTAAATCCACGGTATATCCCACGTTAAATCCACGGTATATCCCACGTTAAATCCACGGTATATCCCACGTTAAATCCACGGTATATCCCACGTTAAATCCACGGTATATCCCACGTTAAATCCACGGTATATCCCACGTTAAATCCACGGTATATCCCACGTTAAATCCACGGTATATCCCACGTTAAATCCACGGTATATCCCACGTTAAATCCACGGTATATCCCACGTTAAATCCACGGTATATCCCACGTTAAATCCACGGTATATCCCACGTTAAATCCACGGTATATCCCACGTTAAATCCACGGTATATCCCACGTTAAATCCACGGTATATCCCACGTTAAATCCACGGTATATCCCACGTTAAATCCACGGTATATCCCACGTTAAATCCACGGTATATCCCACGTTAAATCCACGGTATATCCCACGTTAAATCCACGGTATATCCCACGTTAAATCCACGGTATATCCCACGTTAAATCCACGGTATATCCCACGTTAAATCCACGGTATATCCCACGTTAAATCCACGGTATATCCCACGTTAAATCCACGGTATATCCCACGTTAAATCCACGGTATATCCCACGTTAAATCCACGGTATATCCCACGTTAAATCCACGGTATATCCCACGTTAAATCCACGGTATATCCCACGTTAAATCCACGGTATATCCCACGTTAAATCCACGGTATATCCCACGTTAAATCCACGGTATATCCCACGTTAAATCCACGGTATATCCCACGTTAAATCCACGGTATATCCCACGTTAAATCCACGGTATATCCCACGTTAAATCCACGGTATATCCCACGTTAAATCCACGGTATATCCCACGTTAAATCCACGGTATATCCCACGTTAAATCCACGGTATATCCCACGTTAAATCCACGGTATATCCCACGTTAAATCCACGGTATATCCCACGTTAAATCCACGGTATATCCCACGTTAAATCCACGGTATATCCCACGTTAAATCCACGGTATATCCCACGTTAAATCCACGGTATATCCCACGTTAAATCCACGGTATCATCATCATCAGGAGCTCCACAGCCTATTGTTGGCCTTGGCTTCCTCCAGCATTCGCCTCCATGATTCTCGATCTCTGGCTCGACTTTTCCAGTTTCTTATTCCCAACTGCCTCAAGTCTTCTTCGACGTCATCTATATATCTTTTCTTAGGCCGGCCGGGTCTGCGTTTTCCGGACGGTACTTTCCCCAGCACTATCTTTGTCGGGTTCCGTTCCGCACCTCGTTGGACGTGACCAATCCATCGCAGTCTGTTTATTTTGATCACTTTGACAATGTTTGGAATCTTGCTGATTTCATACAACTCTGAGTTGTATCTTCTTCTCCAAACGCCATCAACCTGTATTCCTTTGTAGATCGAACGAAGAATTCTCCTTTCAAATCTTCCTACCAATGCTTCGTCTGCGTTTTTCAATGTCCACACTTCCGAACCATATAGTAGGACAGGCCTTATTAGTGTCGTGTAAAGTGCCAGTTTCGTCTTCCTTGATATATTTCTAGACGTCAGGTGCCTGCGTAGACCAAAGTAGCATTTATTAGCCAGTGCTATTCGTCTTCTGATTTCGGCCGATGTATCATTACCTTTTGTTATAATCGTGCCGAGGTACACAAACTCATCTACTGCTTCTATATTGTAGGTGTCTATCGTTATGTTCTGTCTGCTACTTCTGGCTTTTTTTGTGTACATATACTTTGTTTTGTGCTCGTTTATTTCCAACCCGATTTTTTTTGCGGCTTGCTCAAGTGCTACAAAGGTCTCCTTCATGCTCTCAAATGATCTTCCAAGGATAGCTATATCGTCGGCAAAGGCTAATATTTGCACTGACCTATCGAAGATGCACCCTGATGTGTTAATCGATGCATCTCTTACTGCTTTTTCTAGGGCCACGTTGAATAACAAGCAGGATAGTGCGTCGCCTTGCCTTAATCCTCTATTTGTTCTGAGGGGTGGGGATAGTTCACCATCTATTCTGACTCTACACCTTGCATCTTTCATCGAAATTTTCGTCAGTTCTACTAGGTGATTAGGTATTCCGAGCTGCTCCATAGCATCAAATAACTCATTACGGTTCACACTATCGTAAGCATATTTGTAGTCGATGAATAACATGTGGATGTTTATGTTAAATTCAACAGCTTTTTCTAGGGTTTCTCTGAGTACAAATAGCTGGTCGGTTGTGGATCTTCCAGGACGAAAACCGCATTGATACTCTCCTAATATTCTTTCCACGTATGGTCGTAGTCTAATATAGAGTACACGTGAAAATACTTTGTACGTTGTGTTCAATAGCGTTATTCCTCTATAGTTGTTGCAAGATAGAGGGTCTCCTTTTTTGTGTAAGGGACACACTATGCCCTCGTTCCACTCATCAGGCATTTCTTTCCGTCTCCAGATTTCCACTATTACTTCATGTAGTTTTTGGATAGTTTCCTCTCCGCCTTGCTTAATGAGTTCTGCAGGTATGCTGTCAGACCCTGATGCCTTATTATTTTTTAGTGCTCGCAATGCCAGGCGTACTTCCTCTATGGTGGGGGCTGCTGTGCTGTCACTCTCATCGTCCGCGTTCATGTTCTGCACATTTCGGGTACCAATGTGCTCCTGCTCTGGGTTCATTAGTAGTAGTTCCTCGAAATGCTCTGCCCATCTAGCCAATACTTCGTCCTTATTACTTAATATCTCCCCACTTTTATCCTTGCACATTGTCACTCTAGGCTTAAATTCTTTCCGTTGTTGGTTTACCTTTTTGTAGAAGTTTCTTGCATCATTTAAGCTTGCTGATTCTTCTATTTTTTCCATTTGTTCTTCCCAATACTGCCTTTTTTTCGCTTTGTGCATTCTCTTCTCAGCTCGCCTCTTTTCTTTATACTCCTCTTCAGAGTTTCTTGTTCTGTGCCTACTTAGCATGACTTGGTAAGCTCGGTTTTTCTCCAGTGTCACCTGGGCGCATTCTTCGTCAAACCATTCTACTCTTCGTTCTTGTTGAACGAAACCTAGAATATCTTCTGCTGATCCTTTCACTGCTCTTTTTATGTCATTCCATTGGTCGTTCAAGTTTTCATGTGCGCTTTGACCAATTTCATTTATTCTTACGTTGAGCAGGTTCTCATAATCAGCCCTAGTTTGCTCTTCCTGCAATCCTGCCACGTTGTATTTTCTGTCTCTGTTTCCTCTTCTTGTTTTTATTGTCGATATCCTGGCCCTAATTTTTGTTCCCATTAAGAAGTGGTCAGAGTCTACATTTGCGCCGCGGTATACTCTCACATCAAGCACATTGGACTGGTGGCGCGCGTCTATAAGGACATGATCGATTGCGTTGTTGGTTACTCCATCTGGCGACTTCCAGGTTGCTTTTTGAATATCCTTATGCTGGAATTTGGTGCTGGATATAACCATATTTTGCGCCATGGCGAAGTTTATAAGTCTTAATCCATTATCATTGTGGTGTTCGTGCAAACTAAACTTTCCAATTGTAGGCTGAAACGCTGCTTCCCGTCCTATTTTAGCATTGGCATCTCCAATGACTATCTTTATGTCATGACGGGGACAGTTTCTGTATACTCGCTCTAAAGAGTCGTAGAACATCTCCTTTTCTTCTTCCGGGCTCTCTTCTGTTGGAGCGTGAACATTTATAACTGAATAATTGAAGAATTTGCCCCTTAAACGAATCTTGCACATTCTTTCATTTATGGCTTCAAATCCTATGACAAGGTGCTTTATTTCCTTCCGAACAATGAATGCTGTACCTAGTATGTGGTCTCTTTCTTTGCAGCTATAAAATATGTTATGTGTTCTTTTTTCGAATATTCCCTGTCCAGTCCATCTCATCTCCTGAATGGCCGCTACGTCCACTCTGTATTTCATCAATTCGTCTAGGAGAATTTTTAACTTACCGGGTTGGTATAGTGTTCTTACATTCCATGAAAATAAGTTCAAATCGTTCGCCTTTGTACGTTTGCCGGGTCGTCTCCGTGAAATCTGTCCATTCCGAGGCTCTGCCGTAGGTTCCATAGCAAAAGGTTAATGCCAGGAAGAGTTGCTAGCCCTTCGCTGGTAGGCGAGAATATAGCGTCTCACACTCGCTACTACCGTCGTTAGTTGGTTATCCAGGGGGCACCACGTGGAGGTGACGGTTCGATTTTGCCCCCCAATCCACGGTATATCCCACGTTAAATCCACGGTATATCCCACGTTAAATCCACGGTATATCCCACGTTAAATCCACGGTATATCCCACGTTAAATCCACGGTATATCCCACGTTAAATCCACGGTATATCCCACGTTAAATCCACGGTATATCCCACGTTAAATCCACGGTATATCCCACGTTAAATCCACGGTATATCCCACGTTAAATCCACGGTATATCCCACGTTAAATCCACGGTATATCCCACGTTAAATCCACGGTATATCCCACGTTAAATCCACGGTATATCCCACGTTAAATCCACGGTATATCCCACGTTAAATCCACGGTATATCCCACGTTAAATCCACGGTATATCCCACGTTAAATCCACGGTATATCCCACGTTAAATCCACGGTATATCCCACGTTAAATCCACGGTATATCCCACGTTAAATCCACGGTATATCCCACGTTAAATCCACGGTATATCCCACGTTAAATCCACGGTATATCCCACGTTAAATCCACGGTATATCCCACGTTAAATCCACGGTATATCCCACGTTAAATCCACGGTATATCCCACGTTAAATCCACGGTATATCCCACGTTAAATCCACGGTATATCCCACGTTAAATCCACGGTATATCCCACGTTAAATCCACGGTATATCCCACGTTAAATCCACGGTATATCCCACGTTAAATCCACGGTATATCCCACGTTAAATCCACGGTATATCCCACGTTAAATCCACGGTATATCCCACGTTAAATCCACGGTATATCCCACGTTAAATCCACGGTATATCCCACGTTAAATCCACGGTATATCCCACGTTAAATCCACGGTATATCCCACGTTAAATCCACGGTATATCCCACGTTAAATCCACGGTATATCCCACGTTAAATCCACGGTATATCCCACGTTAAATCCACGGTATATCCCACGTTAAATCCACGGTATATCCCACGTTAAATCCACGGTATATCCCACGTTAAATCCACGGTATATCCCACGTTAAATCCACGGTATATCCCACGTTAAATCCACGGTATATCCCACGTTAAATCCACGGTATATCCCACGTTAAATCCACGGTATATCCCACGTTAAATCCACGGTATATCCCACGGTGTATATGAGCATACCGTGTATCCACGGTATATCCACGGTATATCCCACGTTAAATCCACGGTATATCCCACGTTAAATCCACGGTATATCCCACGTTAAATCCACGGTATATCCCACGTTAAATCCACGGTATATCCCACGTTAAATCCACGGTATATCCCACGTTAAATCCACGGTATATCCCACGGTGTATATGAGCATACCGTGTATCCACGGTATATCCACGGTATATCCCACGTTAAATCCACGGTATATCCCACGTTAAATCCACGGTATATCCCACGTTAAATCCACGGTATATCCCACGTTAAATCCACGGTATATCCCACGTTAAATCCACGGTATATCCCACGTTAAATCCACGGTATATCCCACGGTGTATATGAGCATACCGTGTATCCACGGTATATCCACGGTATATCCCACGTTAAATCCACGGTATATCCCACGTTAAATCCACGGTATATCCCACGTTAAATCCACGGTATATCCCACGTTAAATCCACGGTATATCCCACGTTAAATCCACGGTATATCCCACGTTAAATCCACGGTATATCCCACGGTGTATATGAGCATACCGTGTATCCACGGTATATCCACGGTATATCCCACGTTAAATCCACGGTATATCCCACGTTAAATCCACGGTATATCCCACGTTAAATCCACGGTATATCCCACGTTAAATCCACGGTATATCCCACGTTAAATCCACGGTATATCCCACGTTAAATCCACGGTATATCCCACGGTGTATATGAGCATACCGTGTATCCACGGTATATCCACGGTATATCCCACGTTAAATCCACGGTATATCCCACGTTAAATCCACGGTATATCCCACGTTAAATCCACGGTATATCCCACGTTAAATCCACGGTATATCCCACGTTAAATCCACGGTATATCCCACGTTAAATCCACGGTATATCCCACGTTAAATCCACGGTATATCCCACGTTAAATCCACGGTATATCCCACGTTAAATCCACGGTATATCCCACGTTAAATCCACGGTATATCCCACGTTAAATCCACGGTATATCCCACGTTAAATCCACGGTATATCCCACGTTAAATCCACGGTATATCCCACGTTAAATCCACGGTATATCCCACGTTAAATCCACGGTATATCCCACGGTAAATCCACGGTATATCCCACGGTGTATATGAGCATACCGTGCTTCCACGGTATATCCACGGTATATCCCACGTTAAATCCACGGTATATCCCACGTTAAATCCACGGTATATCCCACGTTAAATCCACGGTATATCCCACGGTAAATCCACGGTATATCCCACGGTGTATATGAGCATACCGTGCATCCACGGTATATCCACGGTATATCCCACGTTAAATCCACGGTATATCCCACGGTAAATCCACGGTATATCCCACGGTAAATCCACGGTATATCCCACGGTGTATATGAGCATACCGTGCATCCACGGTATATCCACGGTATATCCCACGTTAAATCCACGGTATATCCCACGTTAAATCCACGGTATATCCCACGTTAAATCCACGGTATATCCCACGGTGTATATGAGCATACCGTGTATCCACGGTATATCCACGGTATATCCCACGTTAAATCCACGGTATATCCCACGTTAAATCCACGGTATATCCCACGGTGTATATGAGCATACCGTGTATCCACGGTATATCCACGGTATATCCCACGTTAAATCCACGGTATATCCCACGTTAAATCCACGGTATATCCCACGTTAAATCCACGGTATATCCCACGTTAAATCCACGGTATATCCCACGTTAAATCCACGGTATATCCCACGTTAAATCCACGGTATATCCCACGTTAAATCCACGGTATATCCCACGTTAAATCCACGGTATATCCCACGGTGTATATGAGCATACCGTGTATCCACGGTATATCCACGGTATATCCCACGTTAAATCCACGGTATATCCCACGTTAAATCCACGGTATATCCCACGTTAAATCCACGGTATATCCCACGTTAAATCCACGGTATATCCCACGTTAAATCCACGGTATATCCCACGGTGTATATGAGCATACCGTGTATCCACGGTATATCCACGGTATATCCCACGTTAAATCCACGGTATATCCCACGTTAAATCCACGGTATATCCCACGTTAAATCCACGGTATATCCCACGTTAAATCCACGGTATATCCCACGTTAAATCCACGGTATATCCCACGTTAAATCCACGGTATATCCCACGTTAAATCCACGGTATATCCCACGTTAAATCCACGGTATATCCCACGTTAAATCCACGGTATATCCCACGTTAAATCCACGGTATATCCCACGTTAAATCCACGGTATATCCCACGTTAAATCCACGGTATATCCCACGTTAAATCCACGGTATATCCCACGTTAAATCCACGGTATATCCCACGTTAAATCCACGGTATATCCCACGTTAAATCCACGGTATATCCCACGTTAAATCCACGGTATATCCCACGTTAAATCCACGGTATATCCCACGTTAAATCCACGGTATATCCCACGTTAAATCCACGGTATATCCCACGTTAAATCCACGGTATATCCCACGTTAAATCCACGGTATATCCCACGTTAAATCCACGGTATATCCCACGTTAAATCCACGGTATATCCCACGTTAAATCCACGGTATATCCCACGTTAAATCCACGGTATATCCCACGTTAAATCCACGGTATATCCCACGTTAAATCCACGGTATATCCCACGTTAAATCCACGGTATATCCCACGGTGTATATGAGCATACCGTGTATCCACGGTATATCCACGGTATATCCCACGTTAAATCCACGGTATATCCCACGTTAAATCCACGGTATATCCCACGTTAAATCCACGGTATATCCCACGTTAAATCCACGGTATATCCCACGTTAAATCCACGGTATATCCCACGTTAAATCCACGGTATATCCCACGTTAAATCCACGGTATATCCCACGTTAAATCCACGGTATATCCCACGTTAAATCCACGGTATATCCCACGTTAAATCCACGGTATATCCCACGTTAAATCCACGGTATATCCCACGTTAAATCCACGGTATATCCCACGTTAAATCCACGGTATATCCCACGTTAAATCCACGGTATATCCCACGTTAAATCCACGGTATATCCCACGTTAAATCCACGGTATATCCCACGTTAAATCCACGGTATATCCCACGTTAAATCCACGGTATATCCCACGTTAAATCCACGGTATATCCCACGTTAAATCCACGGTATATCCCACGTTAAATCCACGGTATATCCCACGTTAAATCCACGGTATATCCCACGTTAAATCCACGGTATATCCCACGTTAAATCCACGGTATATCCCACGTTAAATCCACGGTATATCCCACGTTAAATCCACGGTATATCCCACGTTAAATCCACGGTATATCCCACGTTAAATCCACGGTATATCCCACGTTAAATCCACGGTATATCCCACGTTAAATCCACGGTATATCCCACGTTAAATCCACGGTATATCCCACGTTAAATCCACGGTATATCCCACGTTAAATCCACGGTATATCCCACGTTAAATCCACGGTATATCCCACGTTAAATCCACGGTATATCCCACGTTAAATCCACGGTATATCCCACGTTAAATCCACGGTATATCCCACGTTAAATCCACGGTATATCCCACGGTGTATATGAGCATACCGTGTATCCACGGTATATCCACGGTATATCCCACGTTAAATCCACGGTATATCCCACGTTAAATCCACGGTATATCCCACGTTAAATCCACGGTATATCCCACGTTAAATCCACGGTATATCCCACGTTAAATCCACGGTATATCCCACGTTAAATCCACGGTATATCCCACGTTAAATCCACGGTATATCCCACGTTAAATCCACGGTATATCCCACGTTAAATCCACGGTATATCCCACGTTAAATCCACGGTATATCCCACGTTAAATCCACGGTATATCCCACGTTAAATCCACGGTATATTCCACGTTAAATCCACGGTATATCCCACGTTAAATCCACGGTATATCCCACGTTAAATCCACGGTATATCCCACGTTAAATCCACGGTATATCCCACGTTAAATCCACGGTATATCCCACGTTAAATCCACGGTATATCCCACGTTAAATCCACGGTATATCCCACGTTAAATCCACGGTATATCCCACGTTAAATCCACGGTATATCCCACGTTAAATCCACGGTATATCCCACGTTAAATCCACGGTATATCCCACGTTAAATCCACGGTATATCCCACGTTAAATCCACGGTATATCCCACGTTAAATCCACGGTATATCCCACGTTAAATCCACGGTATATCCCACGTTAAATCCACGGTATATCCCACGTTAAATCCACGGTATATCCCACGTTAAATCCACGGTATATCCCACGGTGTATATGAGCATACCGTGTATCCACGGTATATCCACGGTATATCCCACGTTAAATCCACGGTATATCCCACGTTAAATCCACGGTATATCCCACGTTAAATCCACGGTATATCCCACGTTAAATCCACGGTATATCCCACGTTAAATCCACGGTATATCCCACGTTAAATCCACGGTATATCCCACGTTAAATCCACGGTATATCCCACGTTAAATCCACGGTATATCCCACGTTAAATCCACGGTATATCCCACGGTGTATATGAGCATACCGTGTATCCACGGTATATCCACGGTATATCCCACGTTAAATCCACGGTATATCCCACGTTAAATCCACGGTATATCCCACGTTAAATCCACGGTATATCCCACGTTAAATCCACGGTATATCCCACGTTAAATCCACGGTATATCCCACGTTAAATCCACGGTATATCCCACGGTGTATATGAGCATACCGTGTATCCACGGTATATCCACGGTATATCCCACGTTAAATCCACGGTATATCCCACGTTAAATCCACGGTATATCCCACGTTAAATCCACGGTATATACCACGTTAAATCCACGGTATATCCCACGGTAAATCCACGGTATATCCCACGGTGTATATGAGCATACCGTGCTTCCACGGTATATCCACGGTATATCCCACGTTAAATCCACGGTATATCCCACGTTAAATCCACGGTATATCCCACGTTAAATCCACGGTATATCCCACGGTAAATCCACGGTATATCCCACGGTGTATATGAGCATACCGTGCATCCACGGTATATCCACGGTATATCCCACGTTAAATCCACGGTATATCCCAGGTTAAATCCACGGTATATCCCACGGTAAATCCACGGTATATCCCACGGTGTATATGAGCATACCGTGCATCCACGGTATATCCACGGTATATCCCACGTTAAATCCACGGTATATCCCACGTTAAATCCACGGTATATCCCACGTTAAATCCACGGTATATCCCACGGTGTATATGAGCATACCGTGTATCCACGGTATATCCACGGTATATCCCACGTTAAATCCACGGTATATCCCACGTTAAATCCACGGTATATCCCACGTTAAATCCACGGTATATCCCACGTTAAATCCACGGTATATCCCACGTTAAATCCACGGTATATCCCACGTTAAATCCACGGTATATCCCACGGTGTATATGAGCATACCGTGTATCCACGGTATATCCACGGTATATCCCACGTTAAATCCACGGTATATCCCACGTTAAATCCACGGTATATCCCACGTTAAATCCACGGTATATCCCACGTTAAATCCACGGTATATCCCACGTTAAATCCACGGTATATCCCACGTTAAATCCACGGTATATCCCACGGTGTATATGAGCATACCGTGTATCCACGGTATATCCACGGTATATCCCACGTTAAATCCACGGTATATCCCACGTTAAATCCACGGTATATCCCACGTTAAATCCACGGTATATCCCACGTTAAATCCACGGTATATCCCACGTTAAATCCACGGTATATCCCACGTTAAATCCACGGTATATCCCACGTTAAATCCACGGTATATCCCACGTTAAATCCACGGTATATCCCACGTTAAATCCACGGTATATCCCACGTTAAATCCACGGTATATCCCACGTTAAATCCACGGTATATCCCACGTTAAATCCACGGTATATCCCACGTTAAATCCACGGTATATCCCACGTTAAATCCACGGTATATCCCACGTTAAATCCACGGTATATCCCACGTTAAATCCACGGTATATCCCACGTTAAATCCACGGTATATCCCACGTTAAATCCACGGTATATCCCACGTTAAATCCACGGTATATCCCACGTTAAATCCACGGTATATCCCACGTTAAATCCACGGTATATCCCACGTTAAATCCACGGTATATCCCACGTTAAATCCACGGTATATCCCACGTTAAATCCACGGTATATCCCACGTTAAATCCACGGTATATCCCACGTTAAATCCACGGTATATCCCACGGTGTATATGAGCATACCGTGTATCCACGGTATATCCACGGTATATCCCACCTTACATCCACGGTATATCCCACGTTAAATCCACGGTATATCCCACGTTAAATCCACGGTATATCCCACGTTAAATCCACGGTATATCCCACGTTAAATCCACGGTATATCCCACGTTAAATCCACGGTATATCCCACGGTGTATAGGAGCATACCGTGTATCCACGGTATATCCACGGTATATCCCACGTTAAATCCACGGTATATCCCACGTTAAATCCACGGTATATCCCACGTTAAATCCACGGTATATCCCACGTTAAATCCACGGTATATCCCACGGTAAATCCACGGTATATCCCACGGTGTATATGAGCATACCGTGCTTCCACGGTATATCCACGGTATATCCCACGTTAAATCCACGGTATATCCCACGTTAAATCCACGGTATATCCCACGTTAAATCCACGGTATATCCCACGGTAAATCCACGGTATATCCCACGGTGTATATGAGCATACCGTGCATCCACGGTATATCCACGGTATATCCCACGTTAAATCCACGGTATATCCCACGTTAAATCCACGGTATATCCCACGGTAAATCCACGGTATATCCCACGGTGTATATGAGCATACCGTGCATCCACGGTATATCCACGGTATATCCCACGTTAAATCCACGGTATATCCCACGTTAAATCCACGGTATATCCCACGTTAAATCCACGGTATATCCCACGGTGTATATGAGCATACCGTGTATCCACGGTATATCCACGGTATATCCCACGTTAAATCCACGGTATATCCCACGTTAAATCCACAGTATATCCCACGGTGTATATGAGCATACCGTGTATCCACGGTATATCCACGGTATATCCCACGTTAAATCCACGGTATATCCCACGTTAAATCCACGGTATATCCCACGTTAAATCCACGGTATATCCCACGTTAAATCCACGGTATATCCCACGTTAAATCCACGGTATATCCCACGTTAAATCCACGGTATATCCCACGTTAAATCCACGGTATATCCCACGTTAAATCCACGGTATATCCCACGGTGTATATGAGCATACCGTGTATCCACGGTATATCCACGGTATATCCCACGTTAAATCCACGGTATATCCCACGTTAAATCCACGGTATATCCCACGTTAAATCCACGGTATATCCCACGTTAAATCCACGGAATATCCCACGTTAAATCCACGGTATATCCCACGTTAAATCCACGGTATATCCCACGTTAAATCCACGGTATATCCCACGTTAAATCCACGGTATATCCCACGTTAAATCCACGGTATATCCCACGTTAAATCCACGGTATATCCCACGTTAAATCCACGGTATATCCCACGTTAAATCCACGGTATATCCCACGTTAAATCCACGGTATATCCCACGTTAAATCCACGGTATATCCCACGTTAAATCCACGGTATATCCCACGTTAAATCCACGGTATATCCCACGTTAAATCCACGGTATATCCCACGTTAAATCCACGGTATATCCCACGTTAAATCCACGGTATATCCCACGTTAAATCCACGGTATATCCCACGGTAAATCCACGGTATATCCCACGGTGTGTATGAGCATACCGTGCATCCACGGTATATCCACGGTATATCCCACGTTAAATCCACGGTATATCCCACGTTAAATCCACGGTATATCCCACGTTAAATCCACGGTATATCCCACGGTGTATATGAGCATACCGTGTATCCACGGTATATCCACGGTATATCCCACGTTAAATCCACGGTATATCCCACGTTAAATCCACGGTATATCCCACGTTAAATCCACGGTATATCCCACGTTAAATCCACGGTATATCCCACGTTAAATCCACGGTATATCCCACGGTAAATCCACGGTATATCCCACGGTGTATATGAGCATACCGTGCATCCACGGTATATCCACGGTATATCCCACGTTAAATCCACGGTATATCCCACGTTAAATCCACGGTATATCCCACGTTAAATCCACGGTATATCCCACGGTGTATATGAGCATACCGTGCTTCCACGGTATATCCACGGTATATCCCACGTTAAATCCACGGTATATCCCACGTTAAATCCACGGTATATCCCACGTTAAATCCACGGTATATCCCACGGTAAATCCACGGTATATCCCACGGTGTATATGAGCATACCGTGCATCCACGGTATATCCACGGTATATCCCACGTTAAATCCACGGTATATCCCACGTTAAATCCACGGTATATCCCACGGTAAATCCACGGTATATCCCACGGTGTATATTAGCATACCGTGCATCCACGGTATATCCACGGTATATCCCACGTTAAATCCACGGTATATCCCACGTTAAATCCACGGTATATCCCACGTTAAATCCACGGTATATCCCACGGTGTATATGAGCATACCGTGTATCCACGGTATATCCACGGTATATCCCACGTTAAATCCACGGTATATCCCACGTTAAATCCACGGTATATCCCACGGTGTATATGAGCATACCGTGTATCCACGGTATATCCACGGTATATCCCACGTTAAATCCACGGTATATCCCACGTTAAATCCACGGTATATCCCACGTTAAATCCACGGTATATCCCACGTTAAATCCACGGTATATCCCACGGTGTATATGAGCATACCGTGTATCCACGGTATATCCACGGTATATCCCACGTTAAATCCACGGTATATCCCACGTTAAATCCACGGTATATCCCACGTTAAATCCACGGTATATCCCACGTTAAATCCACGGTATATCCCACGTTAAATCCACGGTATATCCCACGTTAAATCCACGGTATATCCCACGGTGTATATGAGCATACCGTGTATCCACGGTATATCCACGGTATATCCCACGTTAAATCCACGGTATATCCCACGTTAAATCCACGGTATATCCCACGTTAAATCCACGGTATATCCCACGTTAAATCCACGGTATATCCCACGTTAAATCCACGGTATATCCCACGTTAAATCCACGGTATATCCCACGTTAAATCCACGGTATATCCCACGTTAAATCCACGGTATATCCCACGTTAAATCCACGGTATATCCCACGGTGTATATGAGCATACCGTGTATCCACGGTATATCCACGGTATATCCCACGTTAAATCCACGGTATATCCCACGTTAAATCCACGGTATATCCCACGTTAAATCCACGGTATATCCCACGTTAAATCCACGGTATATCCCACGTTAAATCCACGGTATATCCCACGTTAAATCCACGGTATATCCCACGTTAAATCCACGGTATATCCCACGTTAAATCCACGGTATATCCCACGTTAAATCCACGGTATATCCCACGTTAAATCCACGGTATATCCCACGTTAAATCCACGGTATATCCCACGTTAAATCCACGGTATATCCCACGTTAAATCCACGGTATATCCCACGTTAAATCCACGGTATATCCCACGTTAAATCCACGGTATATCCCACGGTAAATCCACGGTATATCCCACGGTGTATATGAGCATACCGTGCTTCCACGGTATATCCACGGTATATCCCACGTTAAATCCACGGTATATCCCACGTTAAATCCACGGTATATCCCACGTTAAATCCACGGTATATCCCACGGTAAATCCACGGTATATCCCACGGTGTATATGAGCATACCGTGCATCCACGGTATATCCACGGTATATCCCACGTTAAATCCACGGTATATCCCACGTTAAATCCACGGTATATCCCACGTTAAATCCACGGTATATCCCACGGTGTATATGAGCATACCGTGTATCCACGGTATATCCACGGTATATCCCACGTTAAATCCACGGTATATCCCACGTTAAATCCACGGTATATCCCACGTTAAATCCACGGTATATCCCACGTTAAATCCACGGTATATCCCACGTTAAATCCACGGTATATCCCACGTTAAATCCACGGTATATCCCACGTTAAATCCACGGTATATCCCACGTTAAATCCACGGTATATCCCACGGTGTATATGAGCATACCGTGTATCCACGGTATATCCACGGTATATCCCACGTTAAATCCACGGTATATCCCACGTTAAATCCACGGTATATCCCACGTTAAATCCACGGTATATCCCACGTTAAATCCACGGTATATCCCACGTTAAATCCACGGTATATCCCACGTTAAATCCACGGTATATCCCACGGTGTATATGAGCATACCGTGTATCCACGGTATATCCACGGTATATCCCACGTTAAATCCACGGTATATCCCACGTTAAATCCACGGTATATCCCACGTTAAATCCACGGTATATCCCACGTTAAATCCACGGTATATCCCACGTTAAATCCACGGTATATCCCACGTAAAATCCACGGTATATCCCACGTTAAATCCACGGTATATCCCACGTTAAATCCACGGTATATCCCACGTTAAATCCACGGTATATCCCACGTTAAATCCACGGTATATCCCACGTTAAATCCACGGTATATCCCACGTTAAATCCACGGTATATCCCACGTTAAATCCACGGTATATCCCACGGTAAATCCACGGTATATCCCACGGTGTATATGAGCATACCGTGCTTCCACGGTATATCCACGGTATATCCCACGTTAAATCCACGGTATATCCCACGTTAAATCCACGGTATATCCCACGTTAAATCCACGGTATATCCCACGGTAAATCCACGGTATATCCCACGGTGTATATGAGCATACCGTGCATCCACGGTATATCCACGGTATATCCCACGTTAAATCCACGGTATATCCCACGGTAAATCCACGGTATATCCCACGGTGTATATGAGCATACCGTGCATCCACGGTATATCCACGGTATATCCCACGTTAAATCCACGGTATATCCCACGTTAAATCCACGGTATATCCCACGTTAAATCCACGGTATATCCCACGGTGTATATGAGCATACCGTGTATCCACGGTATATCCACGGTATATCCCACGTTAAATCCACGGTATATCCCACGTTAAATCCACAGTATATCCCACGGTGTATATGAGCATACCGTGTATCCACGGTATATCCACGGTATATCCCACGTTAAATCCACGGTATATCCCACGTTAAATCCACGGTATATCCCACGTTAAATCCACGGTATATCCCACGTTAAATCCACGGTATATCCCACGTTAAATCCACGGTATATCCCACGTTAAATCCACGGTATATCCCACGTTAAATCCACGGTATATCCCACGTTAAATCCACGGTATATCCCACGGTGTATATGAGCATACCGTGTATCCACGGTATATCCACGGTATATCCCACGTTAAATCCACGGTATATCCCACGTTAAATCCACGGTATATCCCACGTTAAATCCACGGTATATCCCACGTTAAATCCACGGTATATCCCACGTTAAATCCACGGTATATCCCACGTTAAATCCACGGTATATCCCACGTTAAATCCACGGTATATCCCACGTTAAATCCACGGTATATCCCACGTTAAATCCACGGTATATCCCACGTTAAATCCACGGTATATCCCACGTTAAATCCACGGTATATCCCACGTTAAATCCACGGTATATCCCACGTTAAATCCACGGTATATCCCACGTTAAATCCACGGTATATCCCACGTTAAATCCACGGTATATCCCACGTTAAATCCACGGTATATCCCACGTTAAATCCACGGTATATCCCACGTTAAATCCACGGTATATCCCACGTTAAATCCACGGTATATCCCACGGTGTATATGAGCATACCGTGTATCCACGGTATATCCACGGTATATCCCACGTTAAATCCACGGTATATCCCACGTTAAATCCACGGTATATCCCACGTTAAATCCACGGTATATCCCACGTTAAATCCACGGTATATCCCACGTTAAATCCACGGTATATCCCACGTTAAATCCACGGTATATCCCACGTTAAATCCACGGTATATCCCACGGTGTATATGAGCATACCGTGTATCCACGGTATATCCACGGTATATCCCACGTTAAATCCACGGTATATCCCACGTTAAATCCACGGTATATCCCACGTTAAATCCACGGTATATCCCACGTTAAATCCACGGTATATCCCACGTTAAATCCACGGTATATCCCACGTTAAATCCACGGTATATCCCACGGTGTATATGAGCATACCGTGTATCCTCGGTATATCCACGGTATATCCCACGTTAAATCCACGGTATATCCCACGTTAAATCCACGGTATATCCCACGTTAAATCCACGGTATATCCCACGTTAAATCCACGGTATATCCCACGTTAAATCCACGGTATATCCCACGTTAAATCCACGGTATATCCCACGTTAAATCCACGGTATATCCCACGTTAAATCCACGGTATATCCCACGTTAAATCCACGGTATATCCCACGGTGTATATGAGCATACCGTGTATCCACGGTATATCCACGGTATATCCCACGTTAAATCCACGGTATATCCCACGTTAAATCCACGGTATATCCCACGTTAAATCCACGGTATATCCCACGTTAAATCCACGGTATATCCCACGTTAAATCCACGGTATATCCCACGTTAAATCCACGGTATATCCCACGTTAAATCCACGGTATATCCCACGTTAAATCCACGGTATATCCCACGTTAAATCCACGGTATATCCCACGTTAAATCCACGGTATATCCCACGTTAAATCCACGGTATATCCCACGTTAAATCCACGGTATATCCCACGTTAAATCCACGGTATATCCCACGTTAAATCCACGGTATATCCCACGGTAAATCCACGGTATATCCCACGGTGTATATGAGCATACCGTGCTTCCACGGTATATCCACGGTATATCCCACGTTAAATCCACGGTATATCCCACGTTAAATCCACGGTATATCCCACGGTAAATCCACGGTATATCCCACGGTGTATATGAGCATACCGTGCATCCACGGTATATCCACGGTATATCCCACGTTAAATCCACGGTATATCCCACGTTAAATCCACGGTATATCCCACGTTAAATCCACGGTATATCCCACGGTGTATATGAGCATACCGTGTATCCACGGTATATCCACGGTATATCCCACGTTAAATCCACGGTATATCCCACGTTAAATCCACGGTATATCCCACGGTGTATATGAGCATACCGTGTATCCACGGTATATCCACGGTATATCCCACGTTAAATCCACGGTATATCCCACGTTAAATCCACGGTATATCCCACATTAAATCCACGGTATATCCCACGTTAAATCCACGGTATATCCCACGTTAAATCCACGGTATATCCCACGTTAAATCCACGGTATATCCCACGTTAAATCCACGGTATATCCCACGTTAAATCCACGGTATATCCCACGGTGTATATGAGCATACCGTGTATCCACGGTATATCCACGGTATATCCCACGTTAAATCCACGGTATATCCCACGTTAAATCCACGGTATATCCCACGTTAAATCCACGGTATATCCCACGTTAAATCCACGGTATATCCCACGTTAAATCCACGGTATATCCCACGTTAAATCCACGGTATATCCCACGGTGTATATGAGCATACCGTGTATCCACGGTATATCCACGGTATATCCCACGTTAAATCCACGGTATATCCCACGTTAAATCCACGGTATATCCCACGTTAAATCCACGGTATATCCCACGTTAAATCCACGGTATATCCCACGTTAAATCCACGGTATATCCCACGTTAAATCCACGGTATATCCCACGTTAAATCCACGGTATATCCCACGTTAAATCCACGGTATATCCCACGTTAAATCCACGGTATATCCCACGGTGTATATGAGCATACCGTGTATCCACGGTATATCCACGGTATATCCCACGTTAAATCCACGGTATATCCCACGTTAAATCCACGGTATATCCCACGTTAAATCCACGGTATATCCCACGTTAAATCCACGGTATATCCCACGTTAAATCCACGGTATATCCCACGTTAAATCCACGGTATATCCCACGTTAAATCCACGGTATATCCCACGTTAAATCCACGGTATATCCCACGGTGTATATGAGCATACCGTGTATCCACGGTATATCCACGGTATATCCCACGTTAAATCCACGGTATATCCCACGTTAAATCCACGGTATATCCCACGGTAAATCCACGGTATATCCCACGGTGTATATGAGCATACCGTGCTTCCACGGTATATCCACGGTATATCCCACGTTAAATCCACGGTATATCCCACGTTAAATCCACGGTATATCCCACGTTAAATCCACGGTATATCCCACGGTAAATCCACGGTATATCCCACGGTGTATATGAGCATACCGTGCATCCACGGTATATCCACGGTATATCCCACGTTAAATCCACGGTATATCCCACGTTAAATCCACGGTATCTCCCACGGTAAATCCACGGTATATCCCACGGTGTATATGAGCATACCGTGCATCCACGGTATATCCACGGTATATCCCACGTTAAATCCACGGTATATCCCACGTTAAATCCACGGTATATCCCACGTTAAATCCACGGTATATCCCACGGTGTATATGAGCATACCGTGTATCCACGGTATATCCACGGTATATCCCACGTTAAATCCACGGTATATCCCACGTTAAATCCACGGTATATCCCACGGTGTATATGAGCATACCGTGTATCCACGGTATATCCACGGTATATCCCACGTTAAATCCACGGTATATCCCACGTTAAATCCACGGTATATCCCACGTTAAATCCACGGTATATCCCACGTTAAATCCACGGTATATCCCACGTTAAATCCACGGTATATCCCACGTTAAATCCACGGTATATCCCACGTTAAATCCACGGTATATCCCACGTTAAATCCACGGTATATCCCACGGTGTATATGAGCATACCGTGTATCCACGGTATATCCACGGTATATCCCACGTTAAATCCACGGTATATCCCACGTTAAATCCACGGTATATCCCACGTTAAATCCACGGTATATCCCACGTTAAATCCACGGTATATCCCACGTTAAATCCACGGTATATCCCACGTTAAATCCACGGTATATCCCACGTTAAATCCACGGTATATCCCACGTTAAATCCACGGTATATCCCACGTTAAATCCACGGTATATCCCACGTTAAATCCACGGTATATCCCACGTTAAATCCACGGTATATCCCACGTTAAATCCACGGTATATCCCACGTTAAATCCACGGTATATCCCACGTTAAATCCACGGTATATCCCACGTTAAATCCACGGTATATCCCACGTTAAATCCACGGTATATCCCACGTTAAATCCACGGTATATCCCACGGTGTATATGAGCATACCGTGTATCCACGGTATATCCACGGTATATCCCACGTTAAATCCACGGTATATCCCACGTTAAATCCACGGTATATCCCACGGTGTATATGAGCATACCGTGTATCCACGGTATATCCACGGTATATCCCACGTTAAATCCACGGTATATCCCACGTTAAATCCACGGTATATCCCACGTTAAATCCACGGTATATCCCACGTTAAATCCACGGTATATCCCACGTTAAATCCACGGTATATCCCACGTTAAATCCACGGTATATCCCACGTTAAATCCACGGTATATCCCACGTTAAATCCACGGTATATCCCACGTTAAATCCACGGTATATCCCACGGTGTATATGAGCATACCGTGTATCCACGGTATATCCACGGTATATCCCACGTTAAATCCACGGTATATCCCACGTTAAATCCACGGTATATCCCACGTTAAATCCACGGTATATCCCACGTTAAATCCACGGTATATCCCACGTTAAATCCACGGTATATCCCACGTTAAATCCACGGTATATCCCACGGTGTATATGAGCATACCGTGTATCCACGGTATATCCACGGTATATCCCACGTTAAATCCACGGTATATCCCACGTTAAATCCACGGTATATCCCACGTTAAATCCACGGTATATCCCACGTTAAATCCACGGTATATCCCACGTTAAATCCACGGTATATCCCACGTTAAATCCACGGTATATCCCACGTTAAATCCACGGTATATCCCACGTTAAATCCACGGTATATCCCACGTTAAATCCACGGTATATCCCACGGTGTATATGAGCATACCGTGTATCCACGGTATATCCACGGTATATCCCACGTTAAATCCACGGTATATCCCACGTTAAATCCACGGTATATCCCACGTTAAATCCACGGTATATCCCACGTTAAATCCACGGTATATCCCACGTTAAATCCACGGTATATCCCACGTTAAATCCACGGTATATCCCACGTTAAATCCACGGTATATCCCACGTTAAATCCACGGTATATCCCACGGTGTATATGAGCATACCGTGTATCCACGGTATATCCACGGTATATCCCACGTTAAATCCACGGTATATCCCACGTTAAATCCACGGTATATCCCACGGTAAATCCACGGTATATCCCACGGTGTATATGAGCATACCGTGCTTCCACGGTATATCCACGGTATATCCCACGTTAAATCCACGGTATATCCCACGTTAAATCCACGGTATATCCCACGGTAAATCCACGGTATATCCCACGGTGTATATGAGCATACCGTGCATCCACGGTATATCCACGGTATATCCCACGTTAAATCCACGGTATATCCCACGTTAAATCCACGGTATATCCCACGTTAAATCCACGGTATATCCCACGGTGTATATGAGCATACCGTGTATCCACGGTATATCCACGGTATATCCCACGTTAAATCCACGGTATATCCCACGTTAAATCCACGGTATATCCCACGGTGTATATGAGCATACCGTGTATCCACGGTATATCCACGGTATATCCCACGTTAAATCCACGGTATATCCCACGTTAAATCCACGGTATATCCCACGTTAAATCCACGGTATATCCCACGTTAAATCCACGGTATATCCCACGTTAAATCCACGGTATATCCCACGTTAAATCCACGGTATATCCCACGTTAAATCCACGGTATATCCCACGTTAAATCCACGGTATATCCCACGTTAAATCCACGGTATATCCCACGGTGTATATGAGCATACCGTGTATCCACGGTATATCCACGGTATATCCCACGTTAAATCCACGGTATATCCCACGTTAAATCCACGGTATATCCCACGTTAAATCCACGGTATATCCCACGTTAAATCCACGGTATATCCCACGTTAAATCCACGGTATATCCCACGGTGTATATGAGCATACCGTGTATCCACGGTATATCCACGGTATATCCCACGTTAAATCCACGGTATATCCCACGTTAAATCCACGGTATATCCCACGTTAAATCCACGGTATATCCCACGTTAAATCCACGGTATATCCCACGTTAAATCCACGGTATATCCCACGTTAAATCCACGGTATATCCCACGTTAAATCCACGGTATATCCCACGTTAAATCCACGGTATATCCCACGTTAAATCCACGGTATATCCCACGTTAAATCCACGGTATATCCCACGTTAAATCCACGGTATATCCCACGTTAAATCCACGGTATATCCCACGTTAAATCCACGGTATATCCCACGTTAAATCCACGGTATATCCCACGTTAAATCCACGGTATCTCCCACGTTAAATCCACGGTATATCCCACGTTAAATCCACGGTATATCCCACGTTAAATCCACGGTATATCCCACGTTAAATCCACGGTATATCCCACGGTGTATATGAGCATACCGTGTATCCACGGTATATCCACGGTATATCCCACGTTAAATCCACGGTATATCCCACGTTAAATCCACGGTATATCCCACGTTAAATCCACGGTATATCCCACGTTAAATCCACGGTATATCCCACGTTAAATCCACGGTATATCCCACGTTAAATCCACGGTATATCCCACGGTGTATATGAGCATACCGTGTATCCACGGTATATCCACGGTATATCCCACGTTAAATCCACGGTATATCCCACGTTAAATCCACGGTATATCCCACGTTAAATCCACGGTATATCCCACGTTAAATCCACGGTATATCCCACGTTAAATCCACGGTATATCCCACGTTAAATCCACGGTATATCCCACGTTAAATCCACGGTATATCCCACGGTGTATATGAGCATACCGTGTATCCACGGTATATCCACGGTATATCCCACGTTAAATCCACGGTATATCCCACGTTAAATCCACGGTATATCCCACGGTAAATCCACGGTATATCCCACGGTGTATATGAGCATACCGTGCTTCCACGGTATATCCACGGTATATCCCACGTTAAATCCACGGTATATCCCACGTTAAATCCACGGTATATCCCACGTTAAATCCACGGTATATCCCACGGTAAATCCACGGTATATCCCACGGTGTATATGAGCATACCGTGCATCCACGGTATATCCACGGTATATCCCACGTTAAATCCACGGTATATCCCACGTTAAATCCACGGTATATCCCACGGTAAATCCACGGTATATCCCACGGTGTATATGAGCATACCGTGCATCCACGGTATATCCACGGTATATCCCACGTTAAATCCACGGTATATCCCACGTTAAATCCACGGTATATCCCACGTTAAATCCACGATATATCCCACGGTGTATATGAGCATACCGTGTATCCACGGTATATCCACGGTATATCCCACGTTAAATCCACGGTATATCCCACGTTAAATCCACGGTATATCCCACGGTGTATATGAGCATACCGTGTATCCACGGTATATCCACGGTATATCCCACGTTAAATCCACGGTATATCCCACGTTAAATCCACGGTATATCCCACGTTAAATCCACGGTATATCCCACGTTAAATCCACGGTATATCCCACGTTAAATCCACGGTATATCCCACGTTAAATCCACGGTATATCCCACGTTAAATCCACGGTATATCCCACGTTAAATCCACGGTATATCCCACGGTGTATATGAGCATACCGTGTATCCACGGTATATCCACGGTATATCCCACGTTAAATCCACGGTATATCCCACGTTAAATCCACGGTATATCCCACGTTAAATCCACGGTATATCCCACGTTAAATCCACGGTATATCCCACGGTAAATCCACGGTATATCCCACGGTGTATTTGAGCATACCGTGCTTCCACGGTATATCCACGGTATATCCCACGTTAAATCCACGGTATATCCCACGTTAAATCCACGGTATATCCCACGTTAAATCCACGGTATATCCCACGGTAAATCCACGGTATATCCCACGGTGTATATGAGCATACCGTGCATCCACGGTATATCCACGGTATATCCCACGTTAAATCCACGGTATATCCCACGTTAAATCCACGGTATATCCCACGGTAAATCCACGGTATATCCCACGGTGTATATGAGCATACCGTGCATCCACGGTATATCCACGGTATATCCCACGTTAAATCCACGGTATATCCCACGTTAAATCCACGGTATATCCCACGTTAAATCCACGGTATATCCCACGGTGTATATGAGCATACCGTGTATCCACGGTATATCCACGGTATATCCCACGTTAAATCCACGGTATATCCCACGTTAAATCCACGGTATATCCCACGGTGTATATGAGCATACCGTGTATCCACGGTATATCCACGGTATATCCCACGTTAAATCCACGGTATATCCCACGTTAAATCCACGGTATATCCCACGTTAAATCCACGGTATATCCCACGTTAAATCCACGGTATATCCCACGTTAAATCCACGGTATATCCCACGTTAAATCCACGGTATATCCCACGTTAAATCCACGGTATATCCCACGATGTATATGAGCATACCGTGCATCCACGGTATATCCACGGTATATCCCACGTTAAATCCACGGTATATCCCACGTTAAATTCACGGTATATCCCACGTTAAATCCACGGTATATCCCACGGTGTATATGAGCATACCGTGTATCCACGGTATATCCACGGTATATCCCACGTTAAATCCACGGTATATCCCACGGAGTATATGAGCATACCGTGTATCCACGGTATATCCACGGTATATCCCACGTTAAATCCACGGTATATCCCACGTTAAATCCACGGTATATCCCACGTTAAATCCACGGTATATCCCACGTTAAATCCACGGTATATCCCACGGTGTATATGAGCATACCGTGTATCCACGGTATATCCACGGTATATCCCACGTTAAATCCACGGTATATCCCACGTTAAATCCACGGTATATCCCACGTTAAATCCACGGTATATCCCACGGTGTATATGAGCATACCGTGTATCCACGGTATATCCACGGTATATCCCACGTTAAATCCACGGTATATCCCACGTTAAATCCACGGTATATCCCACGGTAAATCCACGGTATATCCCACGGTGTATATGAGCATACCGTGCATCCACGGTATATCCACGGTATATCCCACGTTAAATCCACGGTATATCCCACGTTAAATTCACGGTATATCCCACGTTAAATCCACGGTATATCCCACGGTGTATATGAGCATACCGTGTATCCACGGTATATCCACGGTATATCCCACGTTAAATCCACGGTATATCCCACGGAGTATATGAGCATACCGTGTATCCACGGTATATCCACGGTATATCCCACGTTAAATCCACGGTATATCCCACGTTAAATCCACGGTATATCCCACGTTAAATCCACGGTATATCCCACGTTAAATCCACGGTATATCCCACGGTGTATATGAGCATACCGTGTATCCACGGTATATCCACGGTATATCCCACGTTAAATCCACGGTATATCCCACGTTAAATCCACGGTATATCCCACGTTAAATCCACGGTATATCCCACGGTGTATATGAGCATACCGTGTATCCACGGTATATCCACGGTATATCCCACGTTAAATCCACGGTATATCCCACGTTAAATCCACGGTATATCCCACGGTAAATCCACGGTATATCCCACGGTGTATATGAGCATACCGTGCATCCACGGTATATCCACGGTATATCCCACGTTAAATCCACGGTATATCCCACGTTAAATCCACGGTATATCCCACGGTAAATCCACGGTATATCCCACGGTGTATATGAGCATACCGTGCATCCACGGTATATCCACGGTATATCCCACGTTAAATCCACGGTATATCCCACGTTAAATCCACGGTATATCCCACGTTAAATCCACGGTATATCCCACGGTGTATATGAGCATACCGTGTATCCACGGTATATCCACGGTATATCCCACGTTAAATCCACGGTATATCCCACGTTAAATCCACGGTATATCCCAAGTTGTATATGAGCATACCGTGTATCCACGGTATATCCACGGTATATCCCACGTTAAATCCACGGTATATCCCACGTTAAATCCACGGTATATCCCACGGTAAATCCACGGTATATCCCACGGTGTATATGAGCATACCGTGCATCCACGATATATCCACGGTATATCCCACGTTAAATCCACGGTATATCCCACGTTAAATCCACGGTATATCCCACGGTAAATCCACGGTATATCCCACGGTGTATAATAGCATACCGTGCATCCACGGTATATCCACGGTATATCCCACGTTAAATCCACGGTATATCCCACGTTAAATCCACGGTATATCCCACGGTGTATATGAGCATACCGTGTATCCACGGTATATCCACGGTATATCCCACGTTAAATCCACGGTATATCCCACGTTAAATCCACGGTATATCCCACGGTAAATCCACGGTATATCCCACGGTGTATATGAGCATACCGTGCATCCACGGTATATCCACGGTATATCCCACGTTAAATCCACGGTATATCCCACGGTAAATCCACGGTATATCCCACGGTGTATATGAGCATACCGTGCATCCACGGTATATCCACGGTATATCCCACGTTAAATCCACGGTATATCCCACGTTAAATCCACGGTATATCCCACGTTAAATCCACGGTATATCCCACGGTAAATCCACGGTATATCCCACGGTGTATATGAGCATACCGTGCATCCACGGTATATCCACGGTATATCCCACGTTAAATCCACGGTATATCCCACGTTAAATCCACGGTATATCCCACGGTGTATATGAGCATACCGTGTATCCACGGTATATCCACGGTATATCCCACGTTAAATCCACGGTATATCCCACGTTAAATCCACGGTATATCCCACGGTGTATATGAGCATACCGTGCATCCACGGTATATCCACGGTATATCCCACGTTAAATCCACGGTATATCCCACGTTAAATCCACGGTATATCCCACGTTAAATCCACGGTATATCCCACGGTGTATATGAGCATACCGTGTATCCACGGTATATCCACGGTATATCCCACGTTAAATCCACGGTATATCCCACGTTAAATCCACGGTATATCCCACGGTGTATATGAGCATACCGTGTATCCACGGTATATCCACGGTATATCCCACGTTAAATCCACGGTATATCCCACGTTAAATCCACGGTATATCCCACAGTGTATATGAGCATACCGTGCATCCACGGTATATCCACGGTATATCCCACGTTAAATCCACGGTATATCCCACGGTAAATCCACGGTATATCCCACGGTGTATATGAGCATACCGTGCATCCACGATATATCCACGGTATATCCCACGTTAAATCCACGGTATATCCCACGTTAAATCCACGGTATATCCCACGGTAAATCCACGGTATATCCCACGGTGTATATGAGCATACCGTGCATCCACGGTATATCCACGGTATATCCCACGTTAAATCCACGGTATATCCCACGTTAAATCCACGGTATATCCCACGTTAAATCCACGGTATATCCCACGGTGTATATGAGCATACCGTGTATCCACGGTATATCCACGGTATATCCCACGTTAAATCCACGGTATATCCCACGTTAAATCCACGGTATATCCCACGGTAAATCCACGGTATATCCCACGGTGTATATGAGCATACCGTGCATCCACGGTATATCCACGGTATATCCCCATTAAATCCACGGTATATCCCACGTTAAATCCACGGTATATCCCACGTTAAATCCACGGTATATCCCACGGTGTATATGAGCATACCGTGTATCCACGGTATATCCACGGTATATCCCACGTTAAATCCACGGTATATCCCACGTTAAATCCACGGTATATCCCACGGTGTATATGAGCATACCGTGCATCCACGGTATATCCACGGTATATCCCACGTTAAATCCACGGTATATCCCACGTTAAATCCACGGTATATCCCACGTTAAATCCACGGTATATCCCACGGTGTATATGAGCATACCGTGTATCCACGGTATATCCACGGTATATCCCACGTTAAATCCACGGTATATCCCACGTTAAATCCACGGTATATCCCACGGTAAATCCACGGTATATCCCACGGTGTATATGAGCATACCGTGCATCCACGATATATCCACGGTATATCCCACGTTAAATCCACGGTATATCCCACGGTAAATCCACGGTATGTCCCAAGGTCTAAAGGAGCATACCGTGTATCCACGTTAAATCCACGGTATATCCCACGGTGTATATGAGCATACCGTGTATCCACGGTATATCCACGGTATATCCCACGGTATATCCACGGTATATCCCACGGTAAATCCACGGTATATCCACGGTATATCCCACGGTAAATCCACGGTATATCCACGGTATATCCCACGGTAAATCCACGGTATATCCACGGTATATCCCACGGTAAATCCACGGTATATCCCACGGCCTAAAGGAGCATACCGTGTATCCACGGTATATCCCACGGTAAATCCACGGTATATCTACGGTATATCCCACGGCCTAAAGGAGCATACCGTGTATCCACGTTAAATCCACGGTATATCCCACGGTGTATATGAGCATACCGTGTATCCACGGTATATCCACGGTATATCCCACGGTAAATCCACGGTATATCCACGGTATATCCCACGGTAAATCCACGGTATATCCACGGTATATCCCACGGTAAATCCACGGTATATCCCTCGGCCCAAAGGAGCATACCGTGTATCCACGTTAAATCCACGGTATATCCCACGGTGTATATGAGCATACCGTGTATCCACGGTATATCCACGGTATATCCCACGTTAAATCCACGGTATATCCCACGTTAAATCCACGGTATATCCCACGGTAAATCCACGGTATATCCCACGGTGTATATGAGCATACCGTGCATCCACGGTATATCCCACGTTAAATCCACGGTATATCCCACGTTAAATCCACGGTATATCCCACGGTGTATATGAGCATACCGTGTATCCACGGTATATCCACGGTATATCCCACGTTAAATCCACGGTATATCCCACGTTAAATCCACGGTATATCCCACGTTAAATCCACGGTATATCCCACGGTGTATATGAGCATACCGTGTATCCACGGTATATCCACGGTATATCCCACGTTAAATCCACGGTATATCCCACGTTAAATCCACGGTATATCCCACGGTAAATCCACGGTATATCCCACGGTGTATATGAGCATACCGTGCATCCACGATATATCCACGGTATATCCCACGTTAAATCCACGGTATATCCCACGTTAAATCCACGGTATATCCCACGTTAAATCCACGGTATATCCCACGGTGTATATGAGCATACCGTGTATCCACGGTATATCCACGGTATATCCCACGTTAAATCCACGGTATATCCCACGTTAAATCCACGGTATATCCCACGGTAAATCCACGGTATATCCCACGGTGTATATGAGCATACCGTGCATCCACGGTATATCCCACGTTAAATCCACGGTATATCCCACGTTAAATCCACGGTATATCCCACGGTGTATATGAGCATACCGTGTATCCACGGTATATCCACGGTATATCCCACGTTAAATCCACGGTATATCCCACGTTAAATCCACGGTATATCCCACGTTAAATCCACGGTATATCCCACGGTGTATATGAGCATACCGTGTATCCACGGTATATCCACGGTATATCCCACGTTAAATCCACGGTATATCCCACGTTAAATCCACGGTATATCCCACGGTAAATCCACGGTATATCCCACGGTGTATATGAGCATACCGTGCATCCACGATATATCCACGGTATATCCCACGTTAAATCCACGGTATATCCCACGTTAAATCCACGGTATATCCCACGTTAAATCCACGGTATATCCCACGGTGTATATGAGCATACCGTGTTTCCACGGTATATCCACGGTATATCCCACGGTAAATCCACGGTATATCCACGGTATATCCACGGTATATCCCACGGTAAATCGACGGTATATCCACCGTATATCCCACGGTAAATCCACGGTATGTCCCAAGGTCTAAAGGAGCATACCGTGTATCCACGTTAAATCCACGGTATATCCCACGGTGTATATGAGCATACCGTGTATCCACGGTATATCCACGGTATATCCCACGGTAAATCCACGGTATATCCACGGTATATCCCACGGTAAATCCACGGTATATCCACGGTATATCCCACGGTAAATCCACGGTATATCCACGGTATATCCCACGGTAAATCCACGGTATATCCCACGGTGTATATGAGCATATCGTGCATCCACGGTATATCCCACGGTAAATCCACGGTATATCTACGGTATATCCCACGGCCTAAAGGAGCATACCGTGTATCCACGTTAAATCCACGGTATATCCCACGGTGTATATGAGCATACCGTGTATCCACGGTATATCCACGGTATATCCCACGGTAAATCCACGGTATATCCACGGTATATCCCACGGTAAATCCACGGTATATCCACGGTATATCACACGGTAAATCCACGGTATATCCCTCGGCCCAAAGGAGCATACCGTGTATCCACGTTAAATCCACGGTATATCCCACGGTGTATATGAGCATACCGTGTTTCCACGGTATATCCACGGTATATCCCACGGTAAATCCACGGTATATCCACGGTATATCCACGGTATATCCCACGGTAAATCGACGGTATATCCACCGTATATCCCACGGTAAATCCACGGTATGTCCCAAGGTCTAAAGGAGCATACCGTGTATCCACGTTAAATCCACGGTATATCCCACGGTGTATATGAGCATACCGTGTTTCCACGGTATATCCACGGTATATCCCACGGTAAATCCACGGTATATCCACGGTATATCCCACGGTAAATCCACGGTATATCCACGGTATATCCCACGGTAAATCCACGGTATATCTACGGTATATCCCACGGCCTAAAGGAGCATACCGTGTATCCACGTTAAATCCACGGTATATCCCACGGTGTATATGAGCATACCGTGTATCCACGGTATATCCACGGTATATCCACGGTATATCCCACGGTAAATCGACGGTATATCCACCGTATATCCCACGGTAAATCCACGGTATGTCCCAAGGTCTAAAGGAGCATACCGTGTATCCACGTTAAATCCACGGTATATCCCACGGTGTATATGAGCATACCGTGTTTCCACGGTATATCCACGGTATATCCCACGGTAAATCAACCGTATATCCACGGTATATCCCACGGTAAATCCACGGTATATCCACGGTATATCCCACGGTAAATCCACGGTATGTCCCAAGGTCTAAAGGAGCATACCGTGTATCCACGTTAAATCCACGGTATATCCCACGGTGTATATGAGCATACCGTGTATCCACGGTATATCCACGGTATATTCCACGGTAAATCCACGGTATATCCACGGTATATCCCACGGTAAATCCACGGTATATCCACGGTATATCCCACGGTAAATCCACGGTATATCCACGGTATATCCCACGGTAAATCCACGGTATATCCCACGGCCTAAAGGAGCATACCGTGTATCCACGGTATATCCCACGGTAAATCCACGGTATATCTACGGTATATCCCACGGCCTAAAGGAGCATACCGTGTATCCACGTTAAATCCACGGTATATCCCACGGTGTATATGAGCATACCGTGTATCCACGGTATATCCACGGTATATCCCACGGTAAATCCACGGTATATCCACGGTATATCCCACGGTAAATCCACGGTATATCCACGGTATATCCCACGGTAAATCCACGGTATATCCCTCGGCCCAAAGGAGCATACCGTGTATCCACGTTAAATCCACGGTATATCCCACGGTGTATATGAGCATACCGTGTATCCACGGTATATCCACGGTATATCCCACGTTAAATCCACGGTATATCCCACGTTAAATCCACGGTATATCCCACGGTAAATCCACGGTATATCCCACGGTGTATATGAGCATACCGTGCATCCACGGTATATCCACGGTATATCCCACGTTAAATCCACGGTATATCCCACGTTAAATTCACGGTATATCCCACGTTAAATCCACGGTATATCCCACGGTGTATATGAGCATACCGTGTATCCACGGTATATCCACGGTATATCCCACGTTAAATCCACGGTATATCCCACGTTAAATCCACGGTATATCCCACGGTGTATATGAGCATACCGTGTATCCACGGTATATCCACGGTATATCCCACGTTAAATCCACGGTATATCCCACGTTAAATCCACGGTATATCCCACGTTAAATCCACGGTATATCCCACGGTGTATATGAGCATACCGTGTATCCACGGTATATCCACGGTATATCCCACGTTAAATCCACGGTATATCCCACGTTAAATCCACGGTATATCCCACGGTAAATCCACGGTATATCCCACGGTGTATATGAGCATACCGTGCATCCACGATATATCCACGGTATATCCCACGTTAAATCCACGGTATATCCCACGTTAAATCCACGGTATATCCCACGTTAAATCCACGGTATATCCCACGGTGTATATGAGCATACCGTGTATCCACGGTATATCCACGGTATATCCCACGTTAAATCCACGGTATATCCCACGTTAAATCCACGGTATATCCCACGGTAAATCCACGGTATATCCCACGGTGTATATGAGCATACCGTGCATCCACGGTATATCCACGGTATATCCCACGTTAAATCCACGGTATATCCCACGTTAAATCCACGGTATATCCCACGGTGTATATGAGCATACCGTGCATCCACGGTATATCCACGGTATATCCCACGTTAAATCCACGGTATATCCCACGGTAAATCCACGGTATATCCCACGGTCTAAAGGAGCATACCGTGTATCCACGTTAAATCCACGGTATATCCCACGGTGTATATGAGCATACCGTGCATCCACGGTATATCCACGGTATATCCCACGTTAAATCCACGGTATATCCCACGTTAAATCCACGGTATATCCCACGGTGTATATGAGCATACCGTGTATCCACGGTATATCCACGGTATATCCCACGTTAAATCCACGGTATATCCCACGTTAAATCCACGGTATATCCCACGGTAAATCCACGGTATATCCCACGGTGTATATGAGCATACCGTGCATCCACGGTATATCCACGGTATATCCCACGTTAAATCCACGGTATATCCCACGTTAAATCCACGGTATATCCCACGTTAAATCCACGGTATATCCCACGGTGTATATGAGCATACCGTGTATCCACGGTATATCCACGGTATATCCCACGTTAAATCCACGGTATATCCCACGTTAAATCCACGGTATATCCCACGGTAAGTCCACGGTATATCCCACGGTGTATATGAGCATACCGTGCATCCACGGTATATCCACGGTATATCCCACGTTAAATCCACGGTATATCCCACGTTAAATCCACGGTATATCCCACGTTAAATCCACGGTATATCCCACGGTGTATATGAGCATACCGTGTATCCACGGTATATCCACGATATATCCCACGTTAAATCCACGGTATATCCCGCGTTAAATCCACGGTATATCCCACGTTAAATCCACGGTATATCCCACGGTAAATCCACGGTATATCCCACGGTGTATATGAGCATACCGTGCATCCACGGTATATCCACGGTATATCCCACGTTAAATCCACGGTATATCCCACGTTAAATCCACGGTATATCCCACGTTAAATCCACGGTATATCCCACGTTAAATCCACGGTATATCCCACGGTGTATATGAGCATACCGTGTATCCACGGTATATCCACGGTATATCCCACGTTAAATCCACGGTATATCCCACGTTAAATCCACGGTATATCCCACGGTAAATCCACGGTATATCCCACGGTGTATATGAGCATACCGTGCATCCACGGTATATCCACGGTATATCCCACGTTAAATCCACGGTATATCCCACGTTAAATCCACGGTATATCCCACGGTGTATATGAGCATACCGTGTATCCACGGTATATCCACGGTATATCCCACGTTAAATCCACGGTATATCCCACGTTAAATCCACGGTATATCCCACGGTAAATCCACGGTATATCCCACGGTGTATATGAGCATACCGTGCATCCACGATATATCCACGGTATATCCCACGTTAAATCCACGGTATATCCCACGTTAAATCCACGGTATATCCCACGGTAAATCCACGGTATATCCCACGGTGTATAATAGCATACCGTGCATCCACGGTATATCCACGGTATATCCCACGTTAAATCCACGGTATATCCCACGTTAAATCCACGGTATATCCCACGTTAAATCCACGGTATATCCCACGGTGTATATGAGCATACCGTGTATCCACGGTATATCCACGGTGTATCCCACGTTAAATCCACGGTATATCCCACGTTAAATCCACGGTATATCCCACGGTAAATCCACGGTATATCCCACGGTGTATATGAGCATACCGTGCATCCACGGTATATCCACGGTATATCCCACGTTAAATCCACGGTATATCCCACGTTAAATCCACGGTATATCCCACGTTAAATCCACGGTATATCCCACGGTGTATATGAGCATACCGTGTATCCACGGTATATCCACGGTATATCCCACGTTAAATCCACGGTATATCCCACGTTAAATCCACGGTATATCCCACGGTGTATATGAGCATACCGTGCATCCACGGTATATCCACGGTATATCCCACCTTAAATCCACGGTATATCCCACGGTAAATCCACGGTATATCCCACGGTCTAAAGGAGCATACCGTGTATCCACGTTAAATCCACGGTATATCCCACGGTGTATATGAGCATACCGTGCATCCACCATATATCCACGGTATATCCCACGTTAAATCCACGGTATATCCCACGTTAAATCCACGGTATATCCCACGGTAAATCCACGGTATATCCCACGGTGTATATGAGCATACCGTGCATCCACGGTATATCCACGGTATATCCCACGTTAAATCCACGGTATATCCCACGTTAAATCCACGGTATATCCCACGTTAAATCCACGGTATATCCCACGGTGTATATGAGCATACCGTGTATCCACGGTATATCCACGGTATATCCCACGTTAAATCCACGGTATATCCCACGGTAAATCCACGGTATATCCCACGGTGTATATGAGCATACCGTGCATCCACGGTATATCCACGGTATATCCCACCTTAAATCCACGGTATATCCCACGGTAAATCCACGGTATATCCCACGGTCTAAAGGAGCATACCGTGTATCCACGTTAAATCCACGGTATATCCCACGGTGTATATGAGCATACCGTGCATCCACCATATATCCACGGTATATCCCACGTTAAATCCACGGTATATCCCACGTTAAATCCACGGTATATCCCACGTTACATCCACGGTATATCCCACGGTAAATCCACGGTATATCCCACGGTGTATATGAGCATACCGTGCATCCACGGTATATCCACGGTATATCCCACGTTAAATCCATAGCAGTTCATTTTTTTTCTCTTTATTCGGTGACTAATAATTCTCTAAACAAGATTTCGACTTTGGACTTTCAATGAGACACGAATCACTTCCAAAATGCACAAATGCAGAAAGAGTACATGCTCCGCCGTTAACGACTCTCCCGCTGAATGGATAACATGCAATGGGATCTGTGATAGCGTTTTTCATGCTTCATGCATTGGTCTCTCCCGCGCCGCACTCAAGTCCATGAACGAGTACAAAAAAGCTTTCAAGTTCTACTGCACGGATTGCAAGTCCATCAATCTGTCGCATATATTGTTAGCCATCAAATCCAACAATAATAATATTATGAACCTGGCTGAGTCTGTTGGATACCTAAAAAACGACATCGACGCCTGCAGCGCTAAAGTTTTTAACACAGACAAAAATACTCAGTTGCTAATTAATAACGTGGATGAGCTTTCGTGCACTATTGATCGAGTTGATAGTAATTATTTAAATCATTCTAATAAACTAGAAAGCTTTAAATCTAAACTCGACAACATATCAACTCACAAGGATAGTGCCGAATTTAGTAGAGATATGATGGACGAGCTACTACAATTCATAAAATTTGAGCTGAATATCGTCAATTCAGCCATTAAAAAATTAAAAGTAAGTTCAGAGAGCCTGAATACCTGCACTCACAGCAACAGCGAATTGTCTGATCTCCTCCTCAAAATTTCCAACTGTTTGGTCAAATTTTCCACTTTCGATGACTCTTTAACAATGTTGGGAAAGGAATTAACGAGACGTTTTACTGATCTAGAGACTGAAGTAGCGAGTTTGAAGTCTTTGTCCAAGGTTAACGAGGTGACGAGATTCATCACTAACGAAGATGTTGTGGCAAGGAGCCCATTCCTGAACGAGCAGACAATCTCTCTCTCAGACGAATTGGAGGGAGCTCGACTTTTCAACGAAAGGATTGTAAATACAAGCAGCTACAACAGTGGGATCAATTTCCCCCTAGGCCCTCCTAATCTCCAAAACCAGAGTCTGTCCATCTCTTCCGGCCCATCTCAACCACCGCTTCACGTACCTAATATCATAACAAAGCTCGGAACAACATGGTCAGTAGAAGATTGGGACAGAAGATTAAAAAAAATTGACGCAGCAAACAAGGAGCATACCATAGCGCGCAAGAAGGTAACCAAAAAATTGCGGCGAAGCGTTACCAACAAATTAAACACGTCGCTTCTTGACAAGGAAGCCCCAACAACTTACTTCCTTAAAGGAGCCCCTAGATACGCTGATCCAGCTTGGATAGGCAACCTCTTCCAAGATGAATTCTCCATACAACTTCTTGATTGTGAATTAGTATCCCCTCGGAGAAAGAAGTCAAAACAACTCAGGAACTTCAAAGTGGTTTTGCCTTCCAAATATGAGTGGCTGTTCCTGAACTCAACATCGCACGCATTTAGATGGAAAAAACTTAGCCTCAGCCGTTGGATTGATAAAAGCAGTATAACTAAGCAAGTTAGATCTAAGTTAAGTAGTTCCTCTAACAATAGATCTAAGATAAATAGTTCCTCTACTAATATACCCGGTCTTACTAAACCTAGGTTTAATTCTAACTCAGATGTAAGCTCCAATTTGCAATCTAACAGACTAACTAAACCGGCAACACCGTCTAATAATTATCGTCCCTAACTAGTCACTTCTCCAAAGTCCAATCCATCCTCGACTCCTCACCCAAAACCAAGCCAATCTGATGATATAAGGCTCTTCTATCACAACTGCAGTGGTATGAGAGGCAAGCTGAATAATCTCTTTATCGACGCAAATTCGTGCCAGTTTAATATACTCGTGTTCACCGAAACATGGTTGAATGAGTCCTTCCTAAATGAGGAGATCCTAGACTGCAGCTGGACTATTTACAGATGCGACAGAGACTACAACTCCACCGGTCTCACAAGAGGGGGAGGAGTACTAATAGCCGTCAGAGACCCTTTAAATAGTGAGCTCATAATAACCAACGGTTCACAATTTTTTGAACATATCTTTATAAGTGTCAAATCTGGCAAGAAACACGTATTCATCGGTTCATTTTATATCCCCCCCAAAACTGACGAACCTGTATATGACGATCTACTGCATACCTTAGAAGAAGTCAATAGGACTCTTTGCAGCAACGATGACATATTCGTCTTAGGAGATTTCAACCGTCCTAGCATTTCTTTTATCCCTGACGAGGAGGATAACCTTCTTCCTATCAATGTTATAAATCCTATCGATATAAAGCTTATCGACACCTTTTACTCCAATGATTTACATCAAATTATCAGAAAACCAAATTCTTATGGTAATTGGTTAGATCTAATCTTTACAAATTGTTATGAGGAGGTGAACATTCTACCTGCTTCCGAAGAGGAGAACCTATTCAGTAATTCTATTCACCACTCTGCATGGGTCCTGGAACTCAATTCTTCACTCCCTAAACACCACACTTCATACGACAATACTATTGTCTATGACTTTAAAAACGCGGACTTTGAAAGTATTGGCTCCGAATTATCCCTAGTAGACTGGGAACATAGGCTATCTGCCAACGACCTTGACGAGATAGTATCTTGTTTCTATACCATCATTTTTAATACCATTGACAAATATGTACCCAAGATTATTAAAAGGAACAAATTATCTGAGCCTTGGCTTGACAGGAACATTCGATCTCTTCGAAATCAGAGGAATAAATTGTATAACCTAATCAAAAAAAACACCAATGTAACCGAGGAATTGAAATTGGAGTACAATAGGTTAGCCTCAGAATTTAATCTTAGGTCACGTGAGGCCTATACCGCATATATCAATTCTGTTGGAGATAGTATTATAAAAGACCCCAAAAAATTTTTCGATTTCGTTAATTTAAAACGAAAGACCTCAGGCTATCCCTCAACAATGACAAATGGCAGAATACACTCCTCATGCCCCCAAGTAATTTGTAACATGTTTGCTGATAGGTTCAGCGAAATTTATTGTCCCAAGCCTGTTCCAAGGCACACTGATCCAACTGATGCGTACACTTCAGTTCTCATAGATGATTTATCCCTGTCGATTGAAGATATATTGACCGGTTTAAACAACCTTGACCCGAAGAAAGGTCATGGACCTGACAATCTGCCTCCTAGTTTTTTGCAACGATGCTCAAATCATATCTCATTCCCTCTACATCTTATCTTTAACAGATCATTATCGCTAGGAAAGTTTCCTACGTTGTGGAAGAAATCCTACCTCACACCAATTCATAAAGCATCTGATAAGCATTCAGTGGATAACTACAGAGGTATTGCCATTTTATCATCAATCCCCAAACTATTTGAAAAACTCGTCCACGATAAGATTTCCCCTTTAATCGACCCACACCTAAATGAACAACAACACGGCTTTAGAAGAGGGCGTTCGACCACTTCAAACCTCATGGTCCTAATCTCCGAACTGCTCTGTAGTATGGAGAAGGGCCATCAAATCGATGCTATTTACACTGATTTCAGCAAGGCCTTTGATAAGGTAGACCATCATATCTTGGTTGCTAAACTCTCAAAATTTGGAATAACAGGGTCTGCCCTTGAATGGTTAGGATCATATCTCAACGGAAGAACACAGGTTATCAGATTTCAAGGATTCCTTTCAAATGAAATCAAAGTGACTTCCGGTGTTCCTCAGGGCAGTCATCTTGGCCCTCTTCTGTTCAATATTTTCATCTCTGACTTGTCTAAGAAATTGGAGAATATACCGCATCTCTTTTACGCGGACGATCTCAAAATATATAGTGTCATAAAATCCCAAACTGACGTATCCTTTATTCAGTCGAATCTCAATGCTTTACAAGACTGGTGCACCACTAATAAATTGCATCTTAACACCAGCAAATGTCAAGCGATTACCTTCTCTCGTAAACATAACACACAGCAGTATTATTATCATCTCAACGACAGGGTGTTGAATCAAGTCGATCAAATTGTCGATCTAGGTGTCGTCCTAGACAAAAAACTTAATTTCAATTTGCACTATGATAATATTACCGCCAGAGCCAACAAACTTCTTGGCTTCATAAAGAGAAGAGCCACAGAATTCGACAATATATGGGTCACAAAAACTCTCTTTTGCTCTCTAGTGCGCCCTATCCTGGAATATGCATGTCCTATCTGGGATCCCATATTTCTCATAAGTAGCAATAGAATAGAATCAATTCAGAAGAAATTTATCCTCTTTGCTCTGAGAAGTCTACACGACCCGCGTGACTTTCTAAGACTACCACCCTACACGGAAAGGCTCAAAGTATTGGATCTCTTGCCGCTCTCTGCTAGAAGAAAATTTCTTATCGCATCTCTCACCTTAGAAGTGCTTAACGGCAACCTCAAAGTTCAGTTTCTGTCGGATATGATCAAGTTCAATGAAGACATCCGACTTACAAGACATACGAAACTGCTAAAGGAATACCCACATCGGACTGAGTATGGAAGGAATGAGCCGGTCAACAGATGCTGTATGATCTTTAACAATTATAGATCATGTTACTCCCTTTCTATAAATAAAGCATCCTATAAAAAAAAACTTAAATCCTTCCTGACATCCTAAATACTAACACTGTTTAGAATTAAGTAATTTAAATACGCCAGTGTTTTGTTTCATTTTTTGTTGTATTTAGTTTAAGTGTGCCTTGTTTGGCGAATAAATAAATAAATAAATAAATAAATCCACGGTATATCCCACGTTAAATCCACGGTATATCCCACGTTAAATCCACGGTATATCCCACGGTGTATATGAGCATACCGTTTATCCACGGTATATCCACGGTATATCCCACGTTAAATCCACGGTATATCCCACGTTAAATCCACGGTATATCCCACGGTGTATATGAGCATACCGTGCATCCACGGTATATCCACGGTATATCCCACGTTAAATCCACGGTATATCCCACGTTAAATCCACGGTATATCCCACGGTGTATATGAGCATACCGTGTATCCACGGTATATCCACGGTATATCCCACGTTAAATCCACGGTATATCCCACGATAAATCCACGGTATATCCCACGGTAAATCCACGGTTTATCCCACGTTAAATCCACGGTATATCCCACGGTGTATATGAGCATACCGTGCATCCACGGTATATCCACGGTATATCCCACGTTAAATCCACGGTATATCCCACGTTAAATCCACGGTATATCCCACGGTAAATCCACGGTATATCCCACGGTGTATATGAGCATACCGTGCATCCACGGTATATCCACGGTATATCCCACGTTAAATCCACGGTATATCCCACGTTAAATCCACGGTATATCCCACGTTAAATCCACGGTATATCCCACGGTAAATCCACGGTATATCCCACGGTGTATATGAGCATACCGTGCATCCACGGTATATCCACGGTATATCCCACGTTAAATCCACGGTATATCCCACGTTAAATCCACGATATATCCCACGTTAAATCCACGGTATATCCCACGGTAAATCCACGGTATATCCCACGGTGTATATAAGCACACCGTGCATCCACGGTATATCCACGGTATATCCCACGTTAAATCCACGGTATATCCCACGGTAAATCCACGGTATATCCCATGGTGTATATGAGCATACCGTGCATCCACGGTATATCCACGGTATATCCCACGTTAAATCCACGGTATATCCCACGTTAAATCCGCGGTATATCCCACGTTAAATCCACGGGATATCCCACGGTAAATCCACGGTATATCCCACGGTGTATATGAGCATACCGTGCATCCACGGTATATCCACGGTATATCCCACGTTAAATCCACGGTATATCCCACGTTAAATCCACGGTATATCCCACGTTAAATCCACGGGATATCCCACGGTAAATCCACGGTATATCCCACGGTGTATATGAGCATACCGTGTATCCACGGTATATCCACGGTATATCCCACGTTAAATCCACGGTATATCCCACGTTAAATCCACGGTATATCCCACGGTGTATATGAGCATACCGTGCATCCACGGTATATCCACGGTATATCCCACGTTAAATCCACGGTATATCCCACGTTAAATCCACGGTATATCCCACGTTAAATCCACGGTATATCCCACGGTGCATATGAGCATACCGTGTATCCACGGTATATCCACGGTATATCCCACGTTAAATCCACGGTATATCCCACGTTAAATCCACGGTATATCCCACGGTAAATCCACGGTATATCCCACGGTGTATATGAGCATACCGTGCATCCACGATATATCCACGGTATATCCCACGTTAAATCCACGGTATATCCCACGGTAAATCCACGGTATGTCCCAAGGTCTAAAGGAGCATACCGTGTATCCACGTTAAATCCACGGTATATCCCACGGTGTATATGAGCATACCGTGTATCCACGGTATATCCACGGTATATCCCACGGTAAATCCACGGTATATCCACGGTATATCCCACGGTAAATCCACGGTATATCCACGGTATATCCCACGGTAAATCCACGGTATATCCACGGTATATCCCACGGTAAATCCACGGTATATCCCACGGCCTAAAGGAGCATACCGTGTATCCACGGTATATCCCACGGTAAATCCACGGTATATCTACGGTATATCCCACGGCCTAAAGGAGCATACCGTGTATCCACGTTAAATCCACGGTATATCCCACGGTGTATATGAGCATACCGTGTATCCACGGTATATCCACGGTATATCCCACGGTAAATCCACGGTATATCCACGGTATATCCCACGGTAAATCCACGGTATATCCCACGTTAAATCCACGGTATATCTACGGTATATCCCACGGCCTAAAGGAGCATACCGTGTATCCACGTTAAATCCACGGTATATCCCACGGTGTATATGAGCATACCGTGTATCCACGGTATATCCACGGTATATCCCACGGTAAATCCACGGTATATCCACGGTATATCCCACGTTAAATCCACGGTATATCCCACGTTAAATCCACGGTATATCCCACGGTGTATATGAGCATACCGTGTATCCACGGTATATCCACGGTATATCCCACGTTAAATCCACGGTATATCCCACGTTAAATCCACGGTATATCCCACGGTAAATCCACGGTATATCCCACGGTGTATATGAGCATACCGTGCATCCACGATATATCCACGGTATATCCCACGTTAAATCCACGGTATATCCCACGGTAAATCCACGGTATGTCCCAAGGACTAAAGGAGCATACCGTGTATCCACGTTAAATCCACGGTATATCCCACGGTGTATATGAGCATACCGTGTATCCACGGTATATCCACGGTATATCCCATGGTAAATCCACGGTATATCCACGGTATATCCCACGGTAAATCCACGGTATATCCACGGTATATCCCACGGTAAATCCACGGTATATCCCTCGGACCAAAGGAGCATACCGTGTATCCACGTTAAATCCACGGTATATCCCACGGTAAATCCACGGTATATCCCACGGTGTATATGAGCATACCGTGCATCCACGGTATATCCACGGTATATCCCACGTTAAATTCACGGTATATCCCACGGTAAATCCACGGTATATCCCACGGTCTAAAGGAGCATACCGTGTATCCACGTTAAATCCACGGTATATCCCACGGTGTATATGAGCATACCGTGCATCCACGGTATATCCACGGTATATCCCACGTTAAATCCACGGTATATCCCACGTTAAATCCACGGTATATCCCACGGTAAATCCACGGTATATCCCACGGTGTATATGAGCATACCGTGCATCCACGGTATATCCACGGTATATCCCACGTTAAATCCACGGTATATCCCAAGTTAAATCCACGGTATATCCCACGTTAAATCCACGGTATATCCCACGGTGTATTTGAGCATACCGTGTATCCACGGTATATCCACGGTATATCCCACGTTAAATCCACGGTATATCCCACGTTAAATCCACGGTATATCCCACGGTAAATCCACGGTATATCCCACGGTGTATATGAGCATACCGTGCATCCACGGTATATCCACGGTATATCCCACGTTAAATCCACGGTATATCCCACGTTAAATCCACGGTATATCCCACGGTAAATCCACGGTATATCCCACGGTGTATATGAGCATACCGTGCATCCACGGTATATCCACGGTATATCCCACGTTAAATCCACGGTATATCCCACGTTAAATCCACGGTATATCGCACGTTAAATCCACGGTATATCCCACGGTGTATATGAGCATACCGTGTATCCACGGTATATCCACGGTATATCCCACGTTAAATCCACGGTATATCCCACCTTTAATCCACGGTATATCCCACGTTGTATATGAGCATACCGTGTATCCACGGTATATCCACGGTATATCCCACGTTAAATCCACGGTATATCCCACGTTAAATCCACGGTATATCCCACGGTAAATCCACGGTATATCCCACGGTGTATATGAGCATACCGTGCATCCACGATATATCCACGGTATATCCCACGTTAAATCCACGGTATATCCCACGTTAAATCCACGGTATATCCCACGGTAAATCCACGGTATATCCCACGGTGTATAATAGCATACCGTGCATCCACGGTATATCCACGGTATATCCCACGTTAAATCCACGGTATATCCCACGTTAAATCCACGGTATATCCCACGGTGTATATGAGCATACCGTGTATCCACGGTATATCCACGGTATATCCCACGTTAAATCCACGGTATCTCCCACGTTAAATCCACGGTATATCCCACGGTAAATCCACGGTATATCCCACGGTGTATATGAGCATACCGTGCATCCACCGTATATCCACGGTATATCCCACGTTAAATCCACGGTATATCCCACGGTAAATCCACGGTATATCCCACGGTCTAAAGGAGCATACCGTGTATCCACGTTAAATCCACGGTATATCCCACGGTGTATATGAGCATACCGTGCATCCACGGTATATCCACGGTATATCCCACGTTAAATCCACGGTATATCCCACGTTAAATCCACGGTATATCCCACGGTGTATATGAGCATACCGTGTATCCACGGTATATCCACGGTATATCCCACGTTAAATCCACGGTATATCCCACGTTAAATCCACGGTATATCCCACGGTGTATATGAGCATACCGTGCATCCACGGTATATCCACGGTATATCCCACGTTAAATCCACGGTATATCCCACGTTAAATCCACGGTATATCCCACGTTAAATCCACGGTATATCCCACGGTAAATCCACGGTATATCCCACGGTGTATATGAGCATACCGTGCATCCACGGTATATCCACGGTATATCCCACGTTAAATCCACGGTATATCCCACGTTAAATCCACGGTATATCCCACGGTGTATATGAGCATACCGTGTATCCACGGTATATCCACGGTATATCCCACGTTAAATCCACGGTATATCCCACGTTAAATCCACGGTATATCCCACGGTGTATATGAGCATACCGTGTATCCACGGTATATCCACGGTATATCCCACGTTAAATCCACGGTATATCCCACGTTAAATCCACGGTATATCCCACGGTAAATCCACGGTATATCCCACGGTGTATATGAGCATACCGTGCATCCACGATATATCCACGGTATATCCCACGTTAAATCCACGGTATATCCCACGTTAAATCCACGGTATATCCCACGGTAAATCCACGGTATATCCCACGGTGTATATGAGCATACCGTGCATCCACGGTATATCCACGGTATATCCCACGTTAAATGCACGGTATATCCCACGTTAAATCCACGGTATATCCCACGGTGTATATGAGCATACCGTGTATCCACGGTATATCCACGGTATATCCCACGTTAAATCCACGGTATATCCCACGTTAAATCCACGGTATATCCCACGGTAAATCCACGGTATATCCCACGGTGTATATGAGCATACCGTGCATCCACGGTATATCCCACGTTAAATCCACGGTATATCCCACGTTAAATCCACGGTATATCCCACGTTAAATCCACGGTATATCCCACGGTGTATATGAGCATACCGTGTATCCACGGTATATCCACGGTATATCCCACGTTAAATCCACGGTATATCCCACGTTAAATCCACGGTATATCCCACGGTGTATATGAGCATACCGTGTATCCACGGTATATCCACGGTATATCCCACGTTAAATCCACGGTATATCCCACGTTAAATCCACGGTATATCCCACGTTAAATCCACGGTATATCCCACGGTGTATATGAGCATACCGTGTATCCACGGTATATCCCACGTTAAATCCACGGTATATCCCACGTTAAATCCACGGTATATCCCACGGTAAATCCACGGTATATCCCACGGTGTATATGAGCATACCGTGCATCCACGATATATCCACGGTATATCCCACGTTAAATCCACGGTATATCCCACGTTAAATCCACGGTATATCCCACGTTAAATCCACGGTATATCCCACGGTGTATATGAGCATACCGTGTATCCACGGTATATCCACGGTATATCCCACGTTAAATCCACGGTATATCCCACGTTAAATCCACGGTATATCCCACGTTAAATCCACGGTATATCCCACGGTGTATATGAGCATACCGTGTATCCACGGTATATCCACGGTATATCCCACGTTAAATCCACGGTATATCCCACGTTAAATCCACGGTATATCCCACGTTAAATCCACGGTATATCCCACGGTGTATATGAGCATACCGTGTTTCCACGGTATATCCACGGTATATCCCACGGTAAATCCACGGTATATCCACGGTATATCCCACGGTAAATCCACGGTATATCCACGGTATATCCCACGGTAAATCCACGGTATATCTACGGTATATCCCACGGCCTAAAGGAGCATACCGTGTATCCACGTTAAATCCACGGTATATCCCACGGTGTATATGAGCATACCGTGTATCCACGGTATATCCACGGTATATCCCACGGTAAATCCACGGTATATCCACGGTATATCCCACGGTAAATCCACGGTATATCCACGGTATATCCCACGGTAAATCCACGGTATATCCCTCGGCCCAAAGGAGCATACCGTGTATCCACGTTAAATCCACGGTATATCCCACGGTGTATATGAGCATACCGTGTATCCACGGTATATCCACGGTATATCCCACGGTAAATCCACGGTATATCCCACGGCCCAAAGGAGCATACCGTGTATCCACGTTAAATCCACGGTATATCCCACGGTAAATCCACGGTATATCCACGGTATATCCCACGGTAAATCCACGGTATATCCACGGTATATCCCACGGTAAATCCACGGTATATCCCTCGGCCCAAAGGAGCATACCGTGTATCCACGTTAAATCCACGGTATATCCCACGGTGTATATGAGCATACCGTGTATCCACGGTATATCCACGGTATATCCCACGGTAAATCCACGGTATATCCCACGGCCCAAAGGAGCATACCGTGTATCCACGTTAAATCCACGGTATATCCCACGGTGTATATGAGCATACCGTGTATCCACGGTATATCCCACGGTAAATCCACGGTATATCCACGGTATATCCCACGGTAAATCCACGGTATATCCACGGTATATCCCACGGTAAATCCACGGTATATCCACGGTATATTCCACGGTAAATCCACGGTGTGTCCCAAGGTCTAAAGGAGCATACCGTGTATCCACGTTAAATCCACGGTATATCCCACGGTGTATATGAGCATACCGTGTTTCCACGGTATATCCACGGTATATCCCACGGTAAATCCACGGTATATCCACGGTATATCCCACGGTAAATCCACGGTATATCCACGGTATATCCCACGGTAAATCCACGGTATATCCCACGATGTATATGAGCATATCGTGCATCCACGGTATATCCACGGTATATCCCACGGTAAATCCACGGTATATCTACGGTATATCCCACGGCCTAAAGGAGCATACCGTGTATCCACGTTAAATCCACGGTATATCCCACGGTGTATATGAGCATACCGTGTATCCACGGTATATCCACGGTATATCCCACGGTAAATCCACGGTATATCCCACGGCCCAAAGGAGCATACCGTGTATCCACGTTAAATCCACGGTATATCCCACGGTGTATATGAGCATACCGTGTTTCGACGGTATATCCACGGTATATCCCACGGTAAATCAACCGTATATCCACGGTATATCCCACGGTAAATCCACGGTATATCCACGGTATATCCCACGGTAAATCCACGGTATGTCCCAAGGTCTAAAGGAGCATACCGTGTATCCACGTTAAATCCACGGTATATCCCACGGTGTATATGAGCATACCGTGTGTCCACGGTATATCCACGGTATATCCCACGATAAATCCACGGTATATCCCACGGTCTAAAGGAGCATACCGTGTATCCACGTTAAATCCACGGTATATCCCACGGTGTATATGAGCATACCGTGTATCCACGGTATATCCACGGTATATCCCACGTTAAATCCACGGTATATCCCACGGTGTATATGAGCATATCGTGCATCCACGGTATATCCCACGGTAAATCCACGGTATATCTACGGTATATCCCACGGCCTAAGGGAGCATACCGTGTATCCACGTTAAATCCACGGTATATCCCACGGTGTATATGAGCATACCGTGTATCCACGGTATATCCACGGTAAATCCACGGTAAGTCCCAAGGTCTAAAGGAGCATACCGTGTATCCACGTTAAATCCACGGTATATCCCACGGTGTATATGAGCATACCGTGTATCCACGGTATATCCACGGTATATCCACGGTATATCCCACGGTAAATCAACCGTATATCCACGGTATATCCCACGGTAAATCCACGGTATATCCCACGGTAAATCCACGGTATATCCACGGTATATCCCACGGTAAATCCACGGTGTGTCCCACGGTCTAAAGGAGCATACCGTGTATCCACGTTAAATCCACGGTATATCCCACGGTGTATGTGAGCATACCGTGTATCCACGGTATATCCGCGGAATATCCCACGGTAAATCCACGGTATATCCATCGGTCTGAAGGAGCATACCGTGTATCCACGTTAAATCCACGGTATATCCCACGGTGTATATGAGCATACCGTGTATCCACGGTATATCCACGGTATATCCCACGGTAAATCCACGGTATATCCACGGTATATCCCACGGTAAATCCACGGTATGTCCCAAGGTCTAAAGGAGAATACCGTGTATCCACGTTAAATCCACGGTATATCCCACGGTGTATATGAGCATACCGTGTATCCACGGTATATCCGCGGTATATCCCACGGTAAATCCACGGTATATCCATCGGTCTAAAGGAGCATACCGTGTATCCACGTTAAATCCACGGTATATCCCACGGTGTATATGAGCATACCGTGTATCCACGGTATATCCCACGGTAAATCCACGGTATATCCCACGGCCCAAAGGAGCATACCGTGTATCCACGTTAAATCCACGGTATATCCCACGGTGTAATGAGCATACCGTGTATCCACGGTATATCCACGGTATATCCCACGGTAAATCCACGGTATATCCACGGTATATCCCACGGTATATCCCACGGTAAATCCACGGTATATCCACGGTATATCCCACGGTAAATCCACGGTATATCCACGATATATCCCACGGTAAATCCACGGTATATCCCACGGTGTATATGAGCATACCGTGTATCCACGGTATGTCCACGGTATATCCCACGGTAAATCCACGGTATATCCACGGTATATCCCACGGTAAATCCACGGTATATCCACGGTATATCCCACGGTAAATCCACGGTATGTCCCAAGGTCTAAAGGAGCATACCGTGTATCCACGTTAAATCCACGGTATATCCCACGGTGTATATGAGCATACCGTGTATCCACGGTATATCCACGGTATATCCCACGGTAAATCCACGGTATGTCCCACGGTCTAAAGGAGCATACCGTGTATCCACGTTAAATCCACGGTATATCCCACGGTGTATATGATCATACCGTGTATCCACGGTATATCCACGGTATATCCCACGGTAAATCCACGGTATATCCACGGTAAATCCACGGTATATCCACGGTATATCCCACGGTAAATCCACGGTATATCCACGGTATATCCCACGGTAAATCCACGTTAAATCCACGGTATATCCCACGGTGTATATGAGCATACCGTGTTTCCACGGTATATCCACGGTATATCCCACGGTAAATCCACGGTATATCCACGGTATATCCACGGTATATCCCACGGTAAATCCACGGTATATCCACCGTATATCCCACGGTAAATCCACGGTATATCCCACGGTGTATATGAGCATACCGTGTATCCACGGTATGTCCACGGTATATCCCACGGTAAATCCACGGTATATCCACGGTATATCCCACGGTAAATCCACGGTATATCCACGGTATATCCCACGGCAAATCCACGGTATATCCACGGTATATCCCACGGTAAATCCACGGTATATCCCACGGTGTATATGAGCATATCGTGCATCCACGGTATATCCACGGTATATCCCACGGTAAATCCACGGTATATCTACGGTATATCCCACGGCCTAAAGGAGCATACCGTGTATCCACGTTAAATCCACGGTATATCCCACGGTGTATATGAGCATACCGTGTATCCACGGTATATCCACGGTATATCCCACGGTATATCCCACGGCCCAAAGGAGCATACCGTGTATCCACGTTAAATCCACGGTATATCCCACGGTGTATATGAGCATACCGTGTATCCACGGTATATCCCACGGTAAATCCACGGTATATCCACGGTATATCCCACGGTAAATCCACGTTAAATCCACGGTATATCCCACGGTGTATATGAGCATACCGTGTTTCCACGGTATATCCACGGTATATCCCACGGTAAATCAACCGTATATCCACGGTATATCCCACGGTAAATCCACGGTATGTCCCAAGGTCTAAAGGAGCATACCGTGTATCCACGTTAAATCCACGGTATATCCCACGGTGTATATGAGCATACCGTGTATCCACGGTATATCCACGGTATATCCCACGTTAAATCCACGGTATATCCCACGGTGTATATGAGCATATCGTGCATCCACGGTATATCCACGGTATATCCCACGGTAAATCCACGGTATATCTACGGTATATCCCACGGCCTAAGGGAGCATACCGTGTATCCACGTTAAATCCACGGTATATCCCACGGTGTGTATGAGCATACCGTGTATCCACGGTATATCCACGGTAAATCCACGGTATGTCCCAAGGTCTAAAGGAGCATACCGTGTATCCACGTTAAATCCACGGTATATCCCACGGTGTATATGAGCATACCGTGTGTCCACGGTATATCCACGGTATATCCACGGTATATCCCACGTTAAATCCACGGTATATCCCACGGTGTATATGAGCATACCGTGTTTCCACGGTATATCCACGGTATATCCCACGGTAAATCAACCGTATATCCACGGTATATCCCACGGTAAATCCACGGTATATCCACGGTATATCCCACGGTAAATCCACGGTATGTCCCAAGGTCTAAAGGAGCATACCGTGTATCCACGTTAAATCCACGGTATATCCCACGGTGTATGTGAGCATACCGTGTATCCACGGTATATCCGCGGAATATCCCACGGTAAATCCACGGTATATCCATCGGTCTAAAGGAGCATACCGTGTATCCACGTTAAATCCACGGTATATCCCACGGTGTATATGAGCATACCGTGTATCCACGGTATATCCACGGTATATCCCACGTTAAATCCACGGTATATCCCACGGTGTATATGAGCATATCGTGCATCCACGGTATATCCACGGTATATCCCACGGTAAATCCACGGTATATCTACGGTATATCCCACATCCTAAGGGAGCATACCGTGTATCCACGTTAAATCCGCGGTATATCCCACGGTGTGTATGAGCATACCGTGTATCCACGGTATATCCACGGTAAATCCACGGTATGTCCCAAGGTCTGAAGGAGCATACCGTGTATCCACGTTAAATCCACGGTATATCCCACGGTGTATATGAGCATACCGTGTGTCCACGGTATATCCACGGTATATCCCACGATAAATCCACGGTATATCCCACGGTCTAAAGGAGCATACCGTGTATCCACGTTAAATCCACGGTATATCCCACGGTGTATATGAGCATACCGTGTATCCACGGTATATCCACGGTATATCCCACGTTAAATCCACGGTATATCCCACGGTGTATATGAGCATATCGTGCATCCACGGTATATCCACGGTATATCCCACGGTAAATCCACGGTATATCTACGGTATATCCCACGGCCTAAGGGAGCATACCGTGTATCCACGTTAAATCCACGGTATATCCCACGGTGTATGTGAGCATACCGTGTATCCACGGTATATCCGCGGAATATCCCACGGTAAATCCACGGTATATCCATCGGTCTAAAGGAGCATACCGTGTATCCACGTTAAATCCACGGTATATCCCACGGTGTATATGAGCATACCGTGTATCCACGGTATATCCACGGTATATCCCACGGTAAATCCACGGTATATCCACGGTATATCCCACGGTAAATCCACGGTATATCCACGGTATATCCCACGGTAAATCCACGATATGTCCCAAGGTCTAAAGGAGCATACCGTGTATCCACGTTAAATCCACGGTATATCCCACGGTGTATATGAGCATACCGTGTATCCACGGTATATCCGCGGTATATCCCACGGTAAATCCACGGTATATCCATCGGTCTAAAGGAGCATACCGTGTATCCACGTTAAATCCACGGTATATCCCACGGTGTATATGAGCATATCGTACATCCACGGTATATCCACGGTATATCCCACGGTAAATCCACGGTATATCTACGGTATATCCCACGGCCTAAGGGAGCATACCGTGTATCCACGTTAAATCCACGGTATATCCCACGGTGTATATGAGCATACCGGGTATCCACGGTATATCCACGGTATATCCCACGATAAATCCACGGTATATCCCACGGTCTAAAGGAGCATACCGTGTATCCACGTTAAATCCACGTTATATCCCACGGTGTATATGAGCATACCGTGTATCCACGGTATATCCACGGTATATCCCACGTTAAATCCACGGTATATCCCACGGTGTATATGAGCATATCGTGCATCCACGGTATATCCACGGTATATCCCACGGTAAATCCACGGTATACCTACGGTATATCCCACGGCCTAAAGGAGCATACCGTGTATCCACGTTAAATCCACGGTATATCCCACGGTGTATATGAGCATACCGTGTATCCACGGTATATCCACGGTATATCCCACGATAAACCCACGGTATATCCCACGGTCTAAAGGAGCATACCGTGTATCCACGTTAAATCCACGGTATATCCCACGGTGTATATGAGCATATCGTGCATCCACGGTATATCCCACGGTAAATCCACGGTATATCTACGGTATATCCCACGGCCTAAGGGAGCATACCGTGTATCCACGTTAAATCCACGGTATATCCCACGGTGTGTATGAGCATACCGTGTATCCACGGTATATCCACGGTAAATCCACGGTATGTCCCAAGGTCTAAAGGAGCATACCGTGTATCCACGTTAAATCCACGGTATATCCCACGGTGTATATGAGCATACCGTGTATCCACGGTATATCCACGGTATATCCCACGGTAAATCCACGGTATATCCCACGGCCCAAAGGAGCATACCGTGTATCCACGTTAAATCCACGGTATATCCCACGGTGTATATGAGCATACCGTGTATCCACGGTATATCCCACGGTAAATCCACGGTATATCCACGGTATATCCCACGGTAAATCCACGGTATATCCACGGTATATCCCACGGTAAATCCACGGTATATCCACGGTATATCCCACGGTAAATCCACGGTATGTCCCAAGGTCTAAAGGAGCATACCGTGTATCCACGTTAAATCCACGGTATATCCCACGGTGTATGTGAGCATACCGTGTATCCACGGTATATCCGCGGAATATCCCACGGTAAATCCACGGTATATCCATCGGTCTAAAGGAGCATACCGTGTATCCACGTTAAATCCACGGTATATCCCACGGTGTATATGAGCATACCGTGTATCCACGGTATATCCACGGTATATCCCACGGTAAATCCACGGTATATCCACGGTATATCCCACGGTAAATCCACGGTATATCCACGGTATATCCCACGGTAAATCCACGATATGTCCCAAGGTCTAAAGGAGCATACCGTGTATCCACGTTAAATCCACGGTATATCCCACGGTGTATATGAGCATATCGTGCATCCACGGTATATCCACGGTATATCCCACGGTAAATCCACGGTATATCTACGGTATATCCCACGGCCTAAGGGAGCATACCGTGTATCCACGTTAAATCCACGGTATATCCCACGGTGTATATGAGCATACCGGGTATCCACGGTATATCCACGGTATATCCCACGATAAATCCACGGTATATCCCACGGTCTAAAGGAGCATACCGTGTATCCACGTTAAATCCACGGTATATCCCACGGTGTATATAAGCATACCGTGTATCCACGGTATATACACGGTATATCCCACGTTAAATCCACGGTATATCCCACGGTGTATATGAGCATATCGTGCATCCACGGTATATCCACGGTATATCCCACGGTAAATCCACGGTATATCTACGGTATATCCCACGGCCTAAAGGAGCATACCGTGTATCCACGTTAAATCCACGGTATATCCCACGGTGTATATGAGCATGCCATGTATCCACGGTATATCCACGGTATATCCCACGGTAAATCCACGGTATATCCCACGGCCCAAAGGAGCATACCGTGTATCCATGTTAAATCCACGGTATATCCCACGGTGTATATGAGCATATCGTGCATCCACGGTATATCCACGGTATATCCCACGGTAAATCCACGGTATATCTACGGTACATCCCACGGCCTAAAGGAGCATACCGTGTGTCCACGTTAAATCCACGGTATATCCCACGGTGTATATGAGCATACCGTGTATCCACGGTATATCCACGGTATATCCCACGTTAAATCCACGGTATATCCCACGGTGTATATGAGCATATCGTGCATCCACGGTATATCCACGGTATATCCCACGTTAAATCCACGGTATATCTACGGTATATCCCACGGCCTAAGGGAGCATACCGTGTATCCACGTTAAATCCACGGTATATCCCACGGTGTATATAAGCATACCGTGTATCCACGGTATATACACGGTATATCCCACGTTAAATCCACGGTATATCCCACGGTGTATATGAGCATATCGTGCATCCACGGTATATCCACGGTATATCCCACGGTAAATCCACGGTATATCTACGGTATATCCCACGGCCTAAAGGAGCATACCGTGTATCCACGTTAAATCCACGGTATATCCCACGGTTTATATGAGCATACCGTGTATCGGCGGTATATCCACGATATATCTCATAATATATCCCACAATATATGTATAGCAACATACCGTGTATCCACGGTATATCAACGGTATACCCAAAATGTATAGGAACATTCCTTATATCCACGGTATATCCACGGTATATACCGTGTATATACCGTGGATCGTGTGGCTAGTCACTGCCTTCACTGCAGCTTGCTCAGTAGATCCCAGGGTATGAACTTAATGAAGGCTTTACTACTCCCTCACCTGATGCATGGCCTGTCTATTTTCTCCTCTCTCGACTCTTCCTGCGCGCGTAAGATTAATCTTGCCTTCAACGACTGCGTACGTACGTTTTGTCTATAAGCTACGCCGTTATGATCATATATCTCATTACTCTAATTCGGTCCTGGGTTGTTCTTTTAAAGACTACCGAGAGTGCAGACTTATGCGCCTGCTCTGTGATAGCCTGCACCAGCGCAAACCAACCTTATAGGCCAGTCAAATTAGAATTGTTCGTGCCAACCGAGCCATTCGTAAGGTCATATATAGGAAAAATATGAAAAATTCCGTAGAATTTGATGAACTACTTTTGGCGCTTGTAGACCTCTTGGAAAGTTTCCAAATGGCGTCAAAAAACGGCAAAAACAGTTTTTCGTGTTTTAAAAAAAACTACACTTTGTAGAAAAAAAAGGTTTATATAAAGTTTGTAAAGCTTTTCATACTAATCCTGTTTGATGTCAATACAAATAAAGGAGTAATTACAAAAAAACCGCTAAAAATCACGTTTTTTTAAATGCTCATATCTTTTACCAAAAAACGATATTGTAATGAAATTCGCGGAAAGTGTAGTGCTTGGGGAGTGCAATAAAAGCATTTTTGAAAATTTGCAAATAATAAATAGTTTTTGCGAAATCGGATCGGAAGTGAGTGCGACACTTTCGATTCTCAAATCCGCAGTCGCGAATTCAAAACCGCAGTCACGGATTGAATGCGGGTTTAATTACCGAAAAAATTCAGAGTGAACACTCACGCGATGTCGGATTTGCTTAGGCAAATTTGAAATCCGCGGAAAATTTGTTGCGGATCACAAATCCGCAGTTGCGGCGGGACTGTCCGATCCCGCTGGAAAATGTCCAGTTGGATTTTTTGAAGAGGTTCATGTATAAAGTGACTGGGCTATTGCAGGGTTTCCAATATTTGTATTGATAATAGATTTTGAAAACTTCTCTGGTTATAACCAGATAATTATCTGCCTAAGGTCGACTAACTCTTCATTACCACGGTGGAAAGGCTTTCTGCCTATGCTTGACTGGAAACGATACCCTGTATGACGTATTCAGGGCCATTTTATCAAGTTCCGCACACGACTTCCTATATACCTAGCTGAATGTAAGAATAATGTTGCCTTGGTCCACATAAGAACCCCACGAGTGTGACAGAAAATAAAGTTCATGTTACGAGAGTGCGCCTCCTGCTCAGAGGAGATCGATTCCGACAATGCACTATTACTAGCTCTGCACAAGATAAAATTTATATTTTCGCCTGGTAGATTTTTAATGGTAGGCCGCCATTCCACCTACTACATTCGTTATTCCCCATTCCACTAGGCTTGACTACTCCCAGCTTCCATCCGAAATTTACATAATATATACTAGCTGGCAAACTATGCTATCTTCGAGTCCTGTAATGCTTTGGATCATGTTTTCTAGCTTCTCATAAAACTACTCTTTTCTTCTATCATCGTATCCTTTGTAAGGAGAAGCATAACGAAAATAGTAGTTTTCCCCAGGTCCTTAGGGTGCTAAAGGATTCATCAATTTGTATGATATTTCATTTCTGATAGTCTTGGATGCCATAGCTTTGAGTTGATGTAGAACCATGGCATATTTAACCTGTTTGATGTCTCCATGTCACTTCATAATCATCTGATTCAAAAACTGACGTACGAAAGTCACTTGTTAATGCATTTCGAAATCGAGTCGTTTTATTTTATACTTATAAAAATCCAGATCGAAATCGCACAAAAGAAAGTGGAACATCAATATGATCAATAAGAGCTAAAAATACGATTGTTAAGAGATTAGATAAATAACATCGCTAGTTAATTTTTGGTGACATGTGATTTTAACAAAACGCAAACCAATTGAAGTAATGTCGACACGCGTTATCTTAATTAAAAAAAAACACACTTGAAAATTTTGTTTTGTATTATTATTTTAAGAGATTTTCTATAATAAAATATTTTCTCTTTGCAGATTTTACATACATATAGTTACGAGCGTATACCACAAAAATGTTTTCTATAAATATACCTCAAAACCCCTTCGTTTCTTTATGTAATCTTTGTCTATGTTCCAACTTGATCTTTATATTAACCATTTAATTATAGTTTCAGGTAACACTTCACATCGACATTCAAGTGCTTGATAATGGTTTATCCAGAATGGCAGCAAGACAGCGCACGTGAGTCTTGTGTGGTGTACATTCGATATTGATGTTATTGAACTTGGAAGACATGCGAGTATTTGTATTTTGTATAATATTAAATCTAACATTATTTTATGCTGCCATGGATTGAATTCGGCAAATAAAATGACTAAGGATTTTCCCGATTATTATAAAATATTTAAAAATAAACATACAGTGGAGTTCACTTAACACGAAAACTGATAACGCGAAATATTGCTTAACACGAAATAAAAATCCAGTCCCGGTCCGATAATGCGCTTTTCATAGGAATTTGTTCTGTTAATGCGAAACGCTCATCGCTTAACACGAAAAAACTTGAAATCCTTTACACTTTTTTAGTACTTTTTCATCTAAGCTATTCATAGGAAATACTCCAAGCTTTCTAATTTTGAAAAAAAGGTTAGGTTAACTACCTATTTTTTGGAGAAAACTCCGTTAATTTTACATAGGTGGGAGTATTCTGCGTACACCGATACCTTATCCATTAAAATAGGTTATAGGGTAACAAAAATACCCCCACTCATATTATTTTTTGTTCGTCTCTAACCTATCAACCGCCAGCCGTCCGCTTTGTAAACTAAACAAATACATTAGTCCAGTAAAATGGTGCAAAAAAAAGGGCCATCTGAACATTTTCTGAAAACAGAATTTTTTTTTTGTAACGTGTAGGGGGGTTGGTTGGGAGTATAAAACCGAGTTTTCGGGATCCGGAGGGGTGACGTTCGGCCGCCATCTTGTTTTGAGTGGTGAAAAATGGTTTTCCTTAGTTCTCGTTAACCGTGAGTCCTACAGAATTTTTGTAAAAATATTTTTTTTAGATAATCAAATTATCTACAATTTTTGTAAATAATGTTTTGCCGTAATATTAATAATAAAAATGTCAATTGGGTGAATGTCAATTTTTATCCTACGGCTTTTATTTTTGGAGTTATACGCAATTTTAATGCTAAAATTGGCTCTATTTCGTACTTTTCACCTAAGAACTGCCAAAAAGTACCAAATAAGCACCAAATAAGGCTAATTTTAACATCAAACTTGCTAATAGCTTCAAAAGTAAAGGCCGTAGCATAAAAATTTTACATTATTGGTAGGAAATTGTCCAAGCTTTCCAATTCTGCAAAAAAAAATTAGTTAACTAGGTATTTGTTGGATAAAAAGGTGGTTTTAGTTGAAATTTTAGTTAAAAAAACTAAATTTTGACTGACTCATTGCTCTGGAAGTTGATAAGCTAGAACCTTGACTTTTACAGTTTTAGATAGGTGGGAGTATTCTGCGTACACTGATACCTTACTCATGAAAATAGCTCAAAGGGTTACAAAAGTACAGGCTGATATGTAAACCTCTACCAAAAAATTACATAACGCCTAAACTGTTACGATTTACGCCCCCTCCCATACAATTTTTTGTTCGTTTATCCAAAACCTATCCACAGCCGGCCGCTTTGTAAATTTAACGGTATACACCCTGTATAGATGGAAGCATGTGCAGAACTTTTGTTATAACTTCTCCGTTTTCATTGCTCTAAAATCTACAAAAACAACCCTAATTCAATAGATGACCACATCAAATTATTCGCAAGAAAATTCTCTACAAAAAAGCTCTAACGCATTTTTTATGTAAAATCAATAATAAAAAAGTTATAGCGCTTTAAAGCTCATCACTGCCAAAATTTTTGTCATTTTTCGTCCATATCTTTTTTATTATTAATATTACGGCAAAACATTATTTACAAAAGTTGTAGATAATTTGATTATCTAAAAAAAAATATTTTTACAAAAATTCTGTAGGACTCACGGTTAACGACAACTAAGGAAAACCCTTTTTCACCACTCAAAACAAGATGGCGGCCGAACGTCACCACTCCGGATCCCGAAAACTCGGTTTTATACTCCCAACCAACCCCCCTACACATTACAAAAAAAAATTGCTGTTTTCAGAAAATGTTCAGCGAATGTACCATTCTGGACTACACCCTGAATACATTTTCAAAGCAAACGGTTAATACGAAATTCGGATACCGCCTTGTCCGTTAACCGATTTCCAATATTTACAATCTGGTTGAGTAGGTTCTTAAAATTTATTGATAATGGGCTTAAATGGATTAATATTAGTAACGTCATAAAAACCCCGGGGGTTGTATATTACGAGTATATCAGATCCAGAAGCTTACAAATGTCACTGAATGAAAATTTTGTTTTATTGCTAATTTCATTATCTGAATTTCGCTAGTGAACAAGAAATACCGAAGGTATAAACATGATGACTGGCTACTGCCCAGGTAAAATCTCACCTGAAAGCCTTATAGATTGGGATGCATTTTATTTAAGCTGTGTGTGGATGCACTTTGGGTAACGCATCCACAACAACATTCCAAAAGAATTTTTGCAAGATGAGCATAATAATAATAATAAAAGAAATTATGCCAAAACGGGTGCCATGCGATACTCATCAAGATAAGTATGAGCGCGTAAGTGGCTCAGTCATATCGAAGACGAGATAGTGCGGGCTCGCGAGTAGGTGCTATAAATTCAGATAGAGGCACAACGGTTATGCCTCTATAAAAAGAAGGTTTACTTGAGCATTTTGGACAGTCGTTATAGCAGCAGGAAGAGATTCCACTTTCTTTGCTTGTTATACATATAAATAAGAACAATTATATTATTTTTTGGGTGGTTGTAGTTTTGTTTTTTATTAAACCAAAGAAGGAACGAAGATGATTTTGCCATCTTTGTTTTTGACGGTTTTTATCGTGACAAGTGAAGCACTTAGGCCTGCCAATGAGGAGTATAAGGTGGCCTTGACATCGACATGTAGTAAGAATTATTGTTTATCTTTGTGTTTATTTTAATGATAAGTGCTTTAAAGAGATTAATAGATTTAGATTGTAAACGTGTCGCAAAAAATAAGGAAGCTGCAGCATTTAGATACTGATGTAACTCATTCGGTTATTGTAATGTACGTGGTTAGTGATGTTAAACTATGACGATATTCCCGGGTATCTTTTATTTTAGACAAATAGTGATTGAATTTAGTCTTGCTCGTAAAAGAAAGTTTCCTATAATATATAGTGAGGGTCAAAAGTTTGTATACACTTAGGCCGTGCTGAAAGTCGAGTCGTGTGTCGTGATAAGTCGTATGAGTTGAAGAAAGTGACGTTTCAGTCGAATTACGACTTTCAGAACAGGGGCCTAGAGTAGAAGTGTTAAGTTGAGTCTAGGCCCCTGTGTTGAAAGTCGTAATTCGACTGAAACGTCACTTTCTTCAGCTCAAACGACTTGTCACCACACACGACTCGAATTTCAGCACAGGACCCTTAATACTTATTTTAATTAAAGTTAGTATACAGAAAATGAGCAATTGTTCTTCTACCTATAGATATTAAATACAAGTATGTATCAGTATTTTGTGAGACCTCCTTGTGCTTTTTTTACGGCATGTAATCGTCTTCCCAACGAATTGATGACAATCGGTGAAATCTTTTTCCATTCATCCGCTACCCGACTAGAAATTTGGGTTCGTTTTTTATAAGTTACTCATTAGGCCAACTGAGATCCTTACTCGGTCCTAATAAGGGTAACAAAATAAGGCCCTATTTAGAAAAATAACGCACAACCTAGTTCGTACCGTACTAGGAAGGCCTAGTTGATTGCCTCAATAGGGCCTTACGCGGACCGAATAAGGACCTAAGAAAAGCCTATATAATATTTCTAGTCTGGAGGTCCTTACAAAAAATGAACCCAATACAAAATTCATTTCCAAATATCGCCGACAATAAATAACTTCACATTTTATTGGTTTTCATAGAAAAATTGCATTTTAATGACATTAACGTAAATATAAAAACATACAAAAAATTCTTATTCTTAACGACATTAATATTATATAAAAAATAAAAAAAAATTTTCTTAATGACATGAAAACAAAAAAAAACAAAAAAAATCTTTTCTTAACAACATTAACGTAAATATAAAAAAATACAAAAAAAACTTGTCAACGACATTAAAATATAAACGCCTAAACCGTTACGATCCCCCCCCCCCCATACGATTTTTTGTTCGTCTATCCGGCCGCTTTGACCCTTCTTATGGGACACCCTGTATATGTATAAAATTGGCAATTGATTATTATTAATTGTCAAGAACTCCAATGATTTGCGTAAGTAGATTATCATGGGGGAAATTAAAGGCATTACTTAATTAAGGCAAATTTGTGATGTTCCTTATTCGCGCCTTATATTTATAATATTATTAGAAAGCCTTATTTATTATCTAGTCAAGTCCTCATAAGGATAATTGAATGGCGCATGTCTAAAAAATTTAAATTAGGTTATAATTTGGAAAATTGAAAGCAGTCTCTGGCTAAGTTAAATTAGTGGAGTTCCTTTTGCAAGCCTTATACTAAAAATATTATTAGTGTAAGGCTCTCAAACAACCCAGCAAACCAAATTTTAAGATATCTTACCGAATTCGTTACGGAAATTCGTATATTTCTCCCGAATTCGCAATCGATTTCTGAACAAATTCGGAACGAAAAATATATGAAGGGGTTGACACGACATCGTTACAAAAATTCTTTTCGAATTCGTTACGAAATTTAGTAAAGATTTAGCAAAGCTTTTTACCCCTAATAAAAGCTTCAGATTCATAGGTTTTTTTGCTTTAAAATAAAATAACAGAGGACATGGCTAGTGAAATTCATATAACTCCATGATAATATTTTAATATATTTATTTTATTATAAATTATTATTAATTATTATAAATTATTATAAATATATAATTGAATATATAATAAATTCATAAATGCACTTGCGCACTTCACTTAAAAGACACACGATTTCACATGGAAGTTGTTTTCCGAATTCTTTTCGAATTAGTTTCGACTAATCGCCACATACAAAGCTTTAGTTTTTGTTGTTGTATTTCTTCCGAAAATCTTCCGACTTGTATGAATTCGGAAAGTTTGGTTTGCTGGGAAGGAACTCCGAAAATGTGCCCCAGTTAATGCCTTCAATTTTTCTAACAATAATCTAATTCAAAGTTGTTCAGGAATACCCTATTCCGACTACCCTTATGAGGATCTCACTAGATAATAATAAGGCTTTCCCCAATTATGGAAAACCTTATTGGGACCTAATTTGGTTTAGGGTATTCCTGACTACCATTTCTAGTCGGGTAATGCCGTCTGGAGATCTTTTATACACGTTCTTGTCCGTTTTAAATATTCTTCACTTACTTGGCCTGTTCTAATACATATATCCTTATACCTCATATTTGTAGGCCACACCGCTTGAACATATTCAGCAGTCTGCCTAGTGGCTTGTAATTTAAACTTGACTGTTCGAGCTATCGCGCGATACCCACACAAAAAACATGAAGGGCAGACTCAGTAAGGAAAGGTGGAGTCCTTTGCCATTTCTATCCTTTCAAACATTAAGCCAACAAGTAGGGTTGCCAACTCGACGGGACGGAATTGCCGGCCTCCAACCTCCCCCTCCCCCCCCAAACCAAAAAAGGCCGTGTTTAACGTTATCAACCTTTTTCGACATTATCATGTCTTTTAAAGATTTCTGGTGTTTCTCGCTTTCGTGGTGTCTTCCAATGGATTTAAAGCCGTCGTATTTTACAGGTAAGGCATAAGGCCCAATTACAATGAACGGATCTACGCGGATTGAAATGTCAAAGAAACGCACCGGAGCACGGATTACAATGAACGGATCCGTTCACGTTTAAACGTCAAAGTGTTTTGTGTAATTTTTTAACCACTTTTCGCCTTATTATATAATAATTAATACGAATTTTACCTCTCCTATTAATTATTCTTCAGAATAAATTTTTTAAATTATAAAAAAAAGAGAACAAAATTTAACTTGATTTGTTTACAAAAATTCTGACAGCCCAATCCGCCGATTTCTAAACAAACGAAAACGAATCCGCCCTGATCCGATCAAATGCGCTTGTATCCGGTCATTGTAATCGCTCAAATGGAAAGCGCATACTCGGAAAACCACTTTGACACATCAATCCGATTCTGTTCCGCTCTCATCCGTTCAATGTAATTGGGCCTTAAAAAATGTTCTGCATACAATGCACTTGGCTTCGCTTTGGTCTATTACAAGCCAACTTGACATTTTTGGATCAGTTTACCACGATTTATTGAAAACGCAGTTTCTAGATCGTGGTTTTTTTGGAGGCGGTGACTTTTCGTTGCCCGACATAGATTTTGATCGCACTCTTGACGTATTTCTTTTGTACACACTAAAATGCCTGATTTTAAATATAATTTATTCACCCGCAAAATCTGACAGCGTCGAATCAACACAAAGCTGACTGCCGTTTGCTAGTGATGCTTATAGTTACATATCTATAGATAGATAGTCGGTACAAAACCTACTAGCTCCGTGCGCATGATAACGCACTGAATTCAAATTGCGTTTGAGTATAACATGTTAAAAATGTACGAATTCCTTAATAGTTGTAAAGATTTTCTAACTTTATAAGTACATATTAACAAAAAATATAAATACTAAAACATTTTTGATGGAAGAAATTGAAATTGCCGGCTTTTTTCGCATTTTTCACATTTCTGGCCGGTCGCCGGCTCGAGAGTGATATTGCCGGCCGAGCCGGCTGAAAACCGGCCACTTGGCAACCCTACCAACAAGTCTCCTGACGTCACTTCTACCGCGCCCCAACAATGCGTTAGCCGCGTTAAGAGACGGCAATTAAGCCAACAAGTGCCCTGACATCAAGCCAAGAAGTGTTGCCAACAAGTCTCCTGGCATCCTTTTTACTGCTCTTTTAGCCGCGTTAAGAGACGGGACGGGAAGGAACCACTTAGAGCTGGCGAATCCAAGCGCGGACCTCTTTCAAGTTCAATTGGCAATACTGGCCCTTTTCACCAAATTGGTAGGTGACCCTATAGACGGTTCCGGACCGGTGAAAGCAATGTAATTGGTCCATAAAAGTCCCTTGAGTGTGGTAGGAAAAAGGATGGCCATTATGGTAGAGCCTCCATATCAAGATATGGCATTATACAACTGGATGCCTCCGGTGTCCAGAGGAGATAGTTAAACGTCAGTGCAAAAATTACTCACTGCTATGAATCCCTCGACACGATCTTGGCTTGTTAATCTTTGGAGGGTGTGTACAGCAAACAATAACGAAGTTGCTGCATAAACACTAATGAATCATCTAAAAGAAAAACTTAAACAAGATTGAATGAGCTTTCCATACACCTTCTTCCAATATGTTTTTCATCTATAGCTACGAATTTCGTTCCTCCAAAAAAAATTCCATTTTTGAAATCGTATAACAAAAATAAGTAACGTTATCTCTTTTTTTTAGGTAATTATGGAGCCATTCTAAAATCAGAATACGTAAACTACTTCAATACTGGCATTAAATCGGCAGTCCTTGCTTCCATGACAGCCAACTTAGCTCAATCTCCAGATCTTGCAAGAGTTGAAGTTGAAAAATTGTCGATTTCGCACCAGGTAAATTATTAGCTACTAGAATTCACTTATATAGTATGAACATAACCAATTACTTTCTACAGATGGTCCTATGCACCGTGTGTAACTCAGCAGTAAGCCTCCTTTTGGACTACATACATGGTGAATACAGCCCTGAGGAGATTAAAGAATTATTTGTCAGTTTATGCATAGAACTGAAGATTGAAAGTGAAAAAGTTTGTACTGGAGTCATCGACTTAAATTTTGTTAGTATTGATATTGATAAATTCTATTTTATTTCTTAATCTTTCATTTTGGTAAATTTTAGCCAGTGATTGATTACATTTTCACATCACGACCAAATCTGACCGAAGAAGCTGTTTGTGGGGTTATACTTCAAGGTAGCAATTGCGCTAACACTGATCCCAGCTTTGAATGGAGTATTAATGTTGATGAATATGGAGAGAAAATTACAAAATCAAAAGAAAGTGTTTCTGGACCAACTGAGAATGATATAACTGTTCTTCAATTAACTGATATTCATTATGATCCACTTTATACACCTGGTGCTCTTGCGGCATGTAATGAACCTTTATGCTGTATTGATACTTCGGAAGATTGGAATGGAACTGATAAGGGTGCTGGCAGATGGAGCGATTACAGGAGCTGTGATGTTTCAGACGATTTATTTTTGGATACATTAAAGCATATACGAGAACAACATACTAAAATTGATTATGTTTACTTTACTGGTGATATTATTGAGCATGCAGTTTGGAAGACATCTGTTAAGAGTATTGAGGAAGTTCTGACTTATGTGTATGATACATTGGAGAAAGCTTTTGGTGATATTCCTGTTTTTCCTATAGTTGGAAATCATGAATCAAATCCATTGAATTTGTAAGTATATTTAATTTGTCTATTTTAAAGTTTTAGGCACAGTCTTTTATATTAAAATTCATCGTCATAGTAGTCAAAAACCAAAAACGTGCTTCTTAAAAAATTTTAAAATCAATTAATTCTTCTGATTTTGTGATTTTGTATCGCTGATTTCTCTGTTGACACAGAAAGCGAGCTGTTATCTTTTACATTTTACATAGATAAAACGATATTATATCTGCTCAGTGTGTTAATGTGCTTTATCTTTGATCCTTGTCTATTTCTCATTTCGAATTCGAACACTTTCAACAATACATCATCTTGCAACTCATGCTACTGAGTCCGTCCTGTTTAACGTCATATAGTCGAGGAAATAAAGCACTGAACCTAGGATTTTTTGAACAGTAAGATGGTTCTTAATGCGGTTTTTTGTGTTCGATTCGTAAGAGCGTCTACAAACTTTGTGACCGGTAGTGATGAATTCATTTTGAAAAAATGCATTTCCTGCAATAAAAATATGCATTTTAGAAGTGCATCTCAAAGAGACATTCTATCACTCGGTAAATATTGATGGAAATGAGTCGACTTTTGCTATTCGGGGGTTTTTGGGGTCGCTGAGCACGAAAATAATGACGGGAACCGTCTCCGAGTTACCTGGTACCTGGTGGACTGAAACACCCCTTTTTAAGGGTTTTTCACGATAAATTCAATAATAATGAAAAATAATCCAATGAAGTACACTTTTTTCAATATTTATTTGCCAAGGTGGTTGATTTATACTAAATAATTTTATGATAAGGGATAATTTTTAAGGGTTGAAACCACCTTTAAATCGACTGAAAATAAAAAAATGTGTAAACATTTTTTTTCATGTTTATGCTTTAAATTCCATTGTATGCGTATTGTCAGGCAAAAATAAATTTATTTTTAACTCTTAAGGGGTTAAAACTACCCCTACAATTTGAAAAAAAAAATAGCAAAATAAATTTTTTTTTACTATTTGCTTGAAATTTGGTTGAATAGTTATTATCAGCCAAGAATATATTATTATCAACCCTTGTGGGGGTAAAACTACCCCTAGATTAAAGTTAAATTTGAAAAAAGATTAAATTTATTTTTTTGCATATAATTTTAATTTTTAATGAAATATTATTAAAAAAATTTGGGAAATTTATTCTAACCCCTCCAAACCACCCCTAAATCGAAACAGAATAAAAAATACATTAAATAAAAATTTGTTTTCGTACATAGAAATAAAATTTAAATGCAAAAAAAATTTCCATCTTTTTCAAATACAACTTTAATCTAGGGGTAGTTTTACCCCCTCAAGGGTTGATAATAATATATTCTTGGATGATAATACCTATTCAACCAAATTTCAAGCAAATAGTAAAAAAAATTTTGTTTGCAATTTCTTTTATTTAAGGTTGATTTTTCAAATTGTAGGGGTAGTTTTAACCCCTTAAGTGTATAAATCAACCACCTTCGCAAATAAATATTGAAAAAAGTGTATTTCATTGGATTTTTTTCATTATTATTGAATTTATCGCGAAAACCCCTTAAAAAGGGGTGTTTCAGTCTCCCCTGGGTACCAGGTACCTCGGAGACTGTTGTCGTCGTTATTTTCGTGTTCAGCGACCCCAAAAACCCCCGAGTAGCAAAACTCGACTCATTTCCATAAATATTTACAGAGTGATAGAATGTCTCTTTGAGATGCACTTCTAAAATGCATATTTTTATTGCAGGAAATGCATTTTTTCAAAATGAATTCATCACTACCGGTCACAAAGTTTGTAGACGCTCTTACGAATCGAACACAAAAAACCGCATTAAGATCCATCTTACTGTTCAAAAAATCCTAGGTTTGGCACTTTTTAGTGCTTTATTTCCTCGACTAATAGTGAAGACCTAACATTCTACAATCGAGTTTGCGCCAATCACAACTTGCATTTCCAACACATACCTACTCCACTACTTCAAAACAAAAACTAAAAAAATATCCTTTTCTCCAAAGATTTGCACCAGATTATGTAACACGCAGCGATGTAACAACTAAATGGCTCTACAATCACCTTTCAAAATTATGGACTAAATGGCTACCAGAATCAACAATTGAAACAATCAAGCAAGATGGTTACTATACCGTATCACCACGGCCAGGATTTAGAATCATTGCATTGAACAACAACGATTGCTATACGTTTAATTGGTGGATACTGTACGATCCAGGATATTTAGCAAAGCAGCTCCAATGGCTTCATGATACTCTACTAGACGCAGAGAAAGCAAAAGAGCATGTTCATATTTTAGCGCATATTCCTTCAGGAGCTGGCAGCTGCTACAATACTTGGTCCAGGGAATATAGAAGAATAATCGAACGTTTTCATAGGATTATTGGTGGAATATTCAATGGACATACACATTTCGATGAATTTAATGTATTTTACTCGCGCGAGAGTCCTGCACATGCAATTAACGTTGGCTGGAATGGTGGATCTTTAACGCCATTCAGTTTTGTAAATCCTAACTACAGAATGTACAAAGTGGAACCTGAGAGCTATGTAAGTAGTTGATTTTCTATGTCGATTTGTATTTTAAATAATATTTAATTTCCAAAAAAAAACAGCAAGTAGTTACACACGACACATGGAGCTTCAATCTAAGGCCATTCATACACGAGGGAGCATGGTTCTGCAACCAAAAGCTTGGCTGCAAGTTTTCTGAAAATACACGGAGCAACAGCGATGGAAGCAGCTTTTGTGTTGCTACGTGATATTTGTTCGTATTAGTGAGATGTCAAATTTTTTATTAAACACAAAATGGAGGTTTTTTCGCTATTATGAAATAATTTATTTGAAAAAATTCACTCACTCCCTTTGAATTCTCAATAATTAAAAGTTTTTTCTTATTATATACAAATTTTGACAAAATTTTACTGTTTGAAAGTTTTTTTTCATCGCCAAAGCATTGATTTCTTATTGGTGTGAGTGCATGCTTTCCGTGTTTGCAGGCCAAAGGCAGGAGCACAAAAGTCTCCACCGGAGCACGAAACTCTCCACTTATTCCATCTCCCCACGCCTCCCTTGCCCGAAAAAAGCTTTTGCTCCGGAACCATGCTCCCTCGTGTATGAATGGCCTAACGCTAGCAAATCTTAATCCTGATAAACGTCCAGCATGGTTTAAGGAATACTCATTTTCGGAAGCCTACGGATTAAATGATATGAGTCCTGCGTCTTTGGATAAGCTGCTCGAAAATTTGGCTAGCGATCCCAAATTATTGGAAAAGGTATGTTTAGAACATTATTCTTTATGTATTTAACATTTACTAAGTGAGATTATCTTGTTTCTAGTACTGGGAATACAAAGTGAAGCTTGGAGATCCTTCACTGGTTAAGGGTTGTGATGATGATTGCCTTGCGGGTCACTTATGTGAGGCTGCAACAACACAATATAATGATATGGCACGTTGCCAGCAGTTAGAAGCAATATTTCGAAATGTCGTTGCTAAATCTGGAAGAAGTTGACAATGAATAAATTTTTATATATTTTTTTTATAAAAACATATTTTTTAAATATCGAGTATAGGTAGTAAATAAGCCTTTGCCAGTAGGATTTTAATAAAGCGAAGAAAGTGAAATAGGACAAGTTTATCTAATTGCTCTACACCAAGGATTAAGCAAATTTTGAAGTACGGTGAGAGTACGTGATACTGACTAGCGATAATAAGCTACCGAAACCTGTTTCAAATACCCCTGGGATATTTAGAACAAATAGTTCAGATTTATCGATTTGGTTCATATGTTCGTTTAGGTTTAGACATACTATTAGGTCGTCAGTGGATTTGTTTGTTTACTGTCGTATAATTTTCGATTTAGTCTCTTCCTAGGTTGCCGATAAAGGTGACTTTTTAGCATCTGCTGGGGAGGAAAGTTGTCCAGAATGGTCCAACTCTTGCCAGGGTCGTCCTAAGATATTCGTCGCCCGTGGGCTACTAAAAATAATGCGCCCCTCTCGGTAAGAAAATACACGGGATGTCTAAGGGGAGCGGGGGGCCGGCAGAGTTATACAAAAGTGTCAGAACTAGAAAAAGTCAATTTACATTAATAGTCCGGGGAAATTAGCAAAAAAAACGCACGAAAGGAGACAAAATTCAGAAATGGCTAAAAATTGGACCACAGCTTCCTTGGAACTTTTTAAGAAAACAATTTCGGAATTACAAAAAAAACAAAATGGCCGCCGGAAATATAGCGGTTTTCCGGTGTTTTTCTTGTATCTCGGTTTCTATAGGTCGTACAATCCCGTACAAAGGCCCTTAATGTTGACAATGAAATTCTCTACAACTTTAGTTCTTACAAAGATGTTGACACGATTAACCCTTTCAAAGTTATTCAAGGTTAAAGTTTCCAAAAATCACTTTTTTGCGAAAACATCACTCAAAAGCTGGTTTTTTCGAAAATTTTTTTTGGTCAGTCAATACAAAGCGTTATTGCCTACAAAAACGCCTCGTGTAATTTTTTCGAAAACTTAACCCTTTTGCAGTTAATCAAGGTCAAAGTTTCAAAAAATCATTTTTTGGTCAAAAAATGACTCAGAAACCGATTATTGAGAAATTTTTTTGTTCTATTTATACAAAAGATTATTGCCTACCCGAAAACTTTTCGAAAAATTTTGCAAAAATCAATAGTTAGTGATTTTTTGGCCGAAAAGTGATTTTTGGAAAATTAGACCTTGAATAACTTCGAAAGGGTTAAGTTTTCGTAAAAATGACGCAAGGCTTTTTTTTAGGCAATAACGCTTCGTATTGACTGACCAAAATTTTTTTTTTAAAAACCAGCTTTTGAGCGATGTTTTCGCGAAAAAGGATTTTTGGAAAGTTTGACCTTGAATAACTTCGAAAGGGTTAAGTTTTCGTAAAAATGACACAAGGCTTTTTTTTAGGCAATAACGCTTCGTATTGACTGACCAAAATTTTTTTTTTAAAAACCAGCTTTTGAGTGATGTTTTCGCCAAAAAGTGTTTTTTGGAAACTTTGACCTTGAATAACTTTGAAAGGGTTAATCGGGTCAACATCTTTGTAAGAACTAAAGTTATAGAGAATTTCATTGTCAACATTTAGTGCCTTTGCACGGGATTGTACGACCTGTAGAAACCGAAATACAAGGAAAACACCGGAAAACCGCTATATTTCCGGCGGCCATTTTGTTTTTTTTGTGATTCCGAAATTGTTTTCTAAAAAAGTCCCAAGGAAGCTGTGGTCCAATTTTCAGCCATTTCCGAGTTATGTCTCCTTTAAATGCTAATTTCCCCGGACTATAAATAAAAACAAAATTTTCATAAAAAATAAAAAAAACGCACGAAATGAGACAAAATTCCAAAATGGCTGAAAATTGGTCCACAGCTTCCTTGGGACTTTTTAAGAAAACAATTTCCGAATCACAAAAAAAAACATGGCCGCCGGAGATATCGCGTTTTTTACGTCTTTTCCTTGTATCTCAGTTTCTATAGGTCGTACAACCCCTTGCGTGGGCCCAAAATGTTGACACTGAAATTCTCTACAAATTTAGTTCTTACAAAAATGTTGACCCGATTAACCCTTTTAAAGTTATTCAAGGTCAAAGTTATCAAAAACCACTTTTTTGCCAAAAAATCGCTTTTCTTTTCGACTTTTTCGAAAATTTTTTTGATCAGTCAATACGAAACGTTATTGCCTACAAAAAAGCCCTCTTGTCATTTATTCGAAAACCTTCCGAAATTTTCCAGTAAATAGTAAATTTTGCAGAAACTAGTAAATACATTTTAAAATAAAATAACTTGATTTGACGTTATAGGTAGTTAAGCAGCACTTTGTAAGGATGTTTCCTTTACTGCTTTAAAAATAATTTTTAAAACATTACAAATTAAAACAACTCAATATTGCTTTCAGTTACAGTCAGGCCCGCCACATAGCCTGTCGGAGCCTGGGGCTAAAATATGATTGCCCTTTAAGAATATTGAAATTTAAAAAAATCTTTTACTAAAATAAATACTTAATAATTTTTAAAATCCGTGGTAAGAATAAGTTCATTCAGAACGGCCGCTTCTTGATTTCCGAATAGGCCTTAAGTTACTTAGTGCAGCCAGGTCCACTTTTTAGCTTGCAATCCATTTTTGGGGCCTATGGCCTGGGGCCCGGGCAATTCGCTCCATTGTGGCGGGCCTGGTTGTAGTAGCAACTTTTTGAAGCGATATATTAGTTTTATCTATGATTTCTAATATTTTGCCCCAAAATGCTACCGTAATAGAAGTTTCCAGTGATTTGAGCTCATTTTACAACCCCTCAGCTTCAACTTTTGTTACAGGCTTTTGAAAGTTATATTCGTAAATTCTATCCAAAGCATCTTTAAAATTTCCATAACCAATTCCCATAACGAATAACCAATCTTTAGAAAATGTTATTTGATTATTTCTGTAATGAAAAGATTTTAAATAAAAATAACATAACTAAAAATAACAAAAAAATATAAGACACCAAAAATTGCCGCCCCGAAAAAGCTTGCGCCCCGGGGCTACACTACAGCCCATTTAGCCCTGTGGTTAGGATGGCCCTGACTCTTGCCCTGAAACTTGGCGAGAGTTTATAACTCAAACAGAATTGCGGTGCTCGAGCAGAAGCGGAAGGCCAAAACTATTCGCATCAAGGATCTTTGGAGAATACCAGGAACGGTTGGATATCATCAGGAACCATCGCTTAGCAATCTTGAGACCTATCTTTGGAAAAAGCGTTGAGTATAATCATAAATATACACCAAACCCCTAAGCAAGAATATCACTCCATACACGGAGACACGTGGGAATTTTAATAGATTCAAGATTTCTGTATTATATGAAAAACTAAGCTGAGAAATAACTCGGTTTTAAGTTAGTCCGCACTTTAGTTAGATTTATTCAAAGGAAGGAATCAAGGATAAAATATGGAAAATTAAGAGGGACGATGGTGTTGAACAAAGAGACAATCAATCCTTCGTTTGAACTATTGGATCTTATAGAGTCAGGGGCGGCGGAGCGCATGGGGATGGAAGGAAAAGTGCACACGCACTTTCGCTTTGGGTGGGGAAATCCACACCCAAAAAATTTCATGAACACCTAGTAACCCAGAACATTGGGGAGCCGTCTCGGTCGCTGTCGACGAAGGAACGTGGTGGAAGGGCCGCCCACGAACAAGGCTTTTTATACAAAAACTAAATATATTATGCTAGAGCTATTATAAAGTTTTAACTGTATAGCCTAAGCTTTTTAAGCCCCACCCAACTAGCATTTAAAAAGGGGATTGCCTCAGGGGCATGCTGAAAGAAAAATTTCGCCGTAGGTTCCGCATGAGGACCCCATGTGATAAATGAAGGGCATGCCGAAATAGAGCTTTCCCCTTAGCTCCCTCATGAGCACCATTCAAAAAAAATCAGCGATACCAGTGAGATCAGTGAGGTATGAGTTATCAGTTTCTCATAAGGGCCCTATCAGGCAAATCTTATTACAAATAAAATGGGGCAATCCCAACATCTGCCTTATACCCCGTCTTCGCCGGCCGAACTGCGCAAGTTCGGGCAAATTAGTCTACTGAGCTTCAATTTTTGACTGAGTTCCCATACATTTTCACATTTTGAAGTCAGAAAAATAAAACCTGATTTCGCCCAACAGAACATGAAATCAAGCTTGAAAGTAAAAGCTCGCTCAAAAGAGAGTAACCAACTGGAATAGTGGAATGCAATTCCAGGGAGCTTTTGCATTTCTGACTTCTGGCGAAACAGCAACATCAATTTCATTTCAATTTCAATTTCAATCGGTGAAACCACTTATGTGGATTGAATTCAATATTAAGGCAGGGGCATTACGCATTCAGAAAGCTTTTTAAAAAGCTTTAAAGTAATACCCTTAGGCTACGTTCAGACAGCCACTATTCGATTCGAGTTTTAAACGTATACGGTTTTATCGAATAAGGGACGGCTCTTCACACGGGACTGTTCGATTCGATTTTTTTACGTAAATCAGTTTATCCACGGTAGCCTAGTCGTTATCATGGCTCCACGAATTTTGTGTAGCAACTTTATTTTTATAAATGTCCACAAATTAGACCTTCCTTCAATAAGGGAAATAAATAATTCGGTGGATATCGGAAAATGGTCTTCCATCTTGACAAGATTTAACTGACAATTAAAATTCGACGCACGAGTTCGAAGAACAGCCTAGAACAAAAACGTTCGAGATTCGGGAAAATTTCATTCATGTGAACGAGGCAATATAAAACTAAAGGCTACTTCATCACGTATTCGATAAAATACATTCGAGATTTATCGAATCTTAGTGGCAAAAATTCACGAATACGGGATTTTCCCGCATGGGCATAGTGGGAAAATGCTAATGTAATTATCATTGCCACTGTTCTATTCGATGAAATCCCGTATACGGCATACGGGAAAAAAATCACCGTCTGAACTTAGCCTTATACCCCGGCTTCGCCGGCCGAACTGCGCAAGTTCGAGCAAATTGGTGAACTGAACTTCAATTTTAGCCTCAGTTCCCATACATTTTCACATATTGATTTCAGGAATCAAGCCTGAGTTCGCCCAACACAACATGAAACTGAGGTTGAAAGTAAAAGCACGCTCAAAAGAGAGTAATAAATTGGAATATTGGAATTTCAGCTGATGTATTCTGGAAGTTGTTTTGACGTTATTATTACAAAACCGTAAGAGTAAGAGCCTTGAGAAAATAAACATGGATCAACAAAATGTAATACGTCACACGCGAAGCTTTCTGAACTGAACAATGCCGGTGAAGTTACTTATGCGAATTGAACTGAACTGAGGCCGGTGAAGCCAGGGTATTAATCTTTAGTTTTACTCATACAAAGGTTTAATTTTTGTTCTTGTATTAAAGGGTGTCGTTTAGCATACTCAATAGACCGGTTCTGATTCCATGTCAAGCAGCATTTGGGAGACTGCATTGGTAAAACGACACCCGCGTTTAAAAATATAAAGCTTTCTACACCGTCGCAGTTATTGCTCACATATCCAATCCGATTCTCAAATTTTTCGGCCTCTTTTTTCCACTCGGGATCGGGTAGCATTGATTTTTGGTCAAGGTGGCCAAATGGGATATTACTTTTGGCAAGGCGCCAATGAGGCAAGGCGTTAGATGACTTGTGTGGCCCTTATAGAACAATTCACATGAGTTCCACATGAGGCAGTGGGGATAGGCTCATAGGGCCCCTATCTGCACCCCCAAAATGCTAGTTTTTACATTGTAACGGTTATCTGGCTACGTGCTCCCCACCCACAATGATTATGCTCCGCCGCCCTTGCTTATAGTAGCTTGGAAATACTGACTGCGGAAAATTGTTCACCGTCGAGTAGTTTTATTTATTCAGGAATAACGCCAAACTACACATGAATCAACACTCATGAGCAGGATTTGCAAATCTCTGTGGGCCTGCCACAAAGTTTGAGGATCCATATGGAGTCTATGTTACAGTCGAAAGCCTTGTATTGAAGGGATATACACCACTATTTATAGAACCATGGTAATTTACGTTAAGCAACTTAGTTTTGCAAGTAAATTAAGCAAGATTTAAAGAATAGTCTGCTTTTTCATCAGCAGGGCTATTCTCGCATCTCGCTTAAAGCAGCGCTGGGATCCTAATCAAACTTGTGCCGCTTCATCGTAAAGTAGTGATTAGGCGTTGTTTTGAAACTGAGAACCACCGGCCAACTGGGCAGTGATCTTCAACGGGAATATTCTACAATTGTCAGCGTTTTGAAAGAGATCCCAGAAGCAGCTATGATATCAGATACAGATTGCATATCCACGAAGACCTCAAAGTTTAAACCTCTTTCTGTGTATACAAGATAGACTATCTCTTTAGACCCGACACTTTATTAAAAGACAGAAAGGAAAAGGGAGACGCAGACAGAAGAAATACGCGTCGAAATAGATAAATCCGAATGCAAACTGATTATATAAAACTCCACAACTAATTTGCGATAAATTTCGTGTTTCACAAGGCTATTCTCGTTTCCAAACTCATTATTAAATTTGATAACAAAATTGCGGTCACTTTTTTTCATTGTGGTTACGAAAAATTATTTATGTAAAAAGATGAGCTTCTGCTTTTTTCTCAATCAATAATTTCAATTATCAAAACAGTTACTTTTAATGAATGGAAAGAATTTTTTATTCAGAAAAATTTAGACAGAAGAGAATTTGACCTGTGCTGTGAAGCATACGGACATTGTTTAAAAGTGTGTCTTCAAAATAGAGATAAAAATTTTAGTTGTATTTAGTGCTAGAAGATAAAATTTCTGAAAGCATGTTTCTAGTTTTTATCAGAACAGCTGTGTAGATGGAGGGTAAACAGAGAGGAAGAGAGAAGTGGGAAACCGACTTTTTATCATTATTTGTATTACCGCAATAGGCGATTTCTTTACCGCCTGAATGGTAGTGTAATCACAAAATGCATTTAAATTTTATATTTAAAATTGTAATTCGATTTAGTATAACTCAGTTTGTCACACGGTACGAACTATAGAGGGAGTAGTTTCACGAAATAATTTTGCGGTTTCAGAACGTTTCGTTTCTTTAAAGATAATATGAGTTGTTTGCTAAAAAGTTATTTTTATTTATTGCTAATAGTTTTTTTGAGTGATAAAATTGTTTTTGGTGTAGAAATCAATACAGGTTTGTGATTTGTTTGCATTTGATTAAATCAACAAAATATGTCATCGAATTGATTATTTGTCTTGATTAAATAACGTTTAAAAGTCAAATCTACCTTAAATAAATTTCCCCTAAATTTTTTTTTTTTAATATTGATTTATCTTTCGAATTTCTTTGATTTTTTTTTATATTTGGTTCAATAATCAATCGGATAAAGTCAAATATTTGTTCTTAATCCGGATTAAATTGAGAAGGTTCTTAATACATAAGAAGTCCTTTGATTGATATTTTGTGAAAGTAGATTTTATTTTTCTTTAATATTTTAAAGTAAGTTTTTCTTCTAGTCCAGAAATTTTATAGGTAAATTGTATTGAATTTATTTGGGTTTTAATCAGTTTTCAGCTGGTTACAGCAGATATTCGCAATTGTTTCTCCTATCTTTAGAAGTCATGTTTTTTTTATAATACGATTGTTGTTTTTTCTGAAATAACTTGAAGCCGACAAAAATATTACTTAATAAAAAGAGTTGTTAAATGATAAGTTTAAAAAAAAAATTGTATATTTGCACCTACCCTTTATTTTTCAGTGTTGGGCAAAATTTAATTGTTGGACAATTAAAAATTAACAATTAATTAATTGTTAATCACTTCTATTGCAATTAACAATTAATTAATTGTAATTGTGAAAACTCGCAATTAACAATTAATTAATTGTTAGTCGTGAGTTTCCACAATTAACAATTAAACTTATTATTGTATGAAAAGCGTAGTGTCGCACCAGTGATCGCAGAGCTTCGAAATTTTGCACGAAAGTCCGTGGGGGTCTCCCATGATGCACCTCGAAGCCCGATTTTCGAAATTCAAAATGTCCGCCACAAAATGACCGAAATTCAAAATGGCCACCCAAATTTGCCAATTGTGTACCGATTTCCATGAAAATCGGTATCTTTTTTTTTTTATGTGGAAGACTAGAGCTCAGGGAAAGCCCTTTGTACTGTCGTCAATCTATTTTTCTTCGTGTAGAGTGCAATGTCAAACAGCAAGCCCTAGTCGATAGATATTTTATTTAGTTATTTAATTAAACATATTTGTACAAAACAAGAACAAGGGGAAGAGAGAAGTAGGAAGGAACTGCCACAACCACCTAACCCCAACCATTTCTATCGCGACTCTGGCATCGGGGCAATGAGAAACAACTCGCTGGAGTGTTATGCCTCCTGAAACGAGTTGAATCCCATCAACCAACCGATGACAAATGCTAGCGGAAGGCTATGACAGGGGGAATGAGGAATGTAAGGAGGGAAGAAGAAAGAAGGTGGGAAAGGCGGGGGTTTTTAAGGTAGCAAATAACGAATTTATGATCAGGACTTATAAATTCAAAATGGCCGCGCCAATATGACCGACGAATTTGCCAATTGTGTTCCGATCCCAATGAAAATCGGTATCTGGGGTTTTCTAAGGTAACAAATAACGAATTTATGATCAGAACTTATGAATTCAAAATTGCCGCGCCAATATGGCCGACGAATTTGCCAATTGTTTTCCGATTCCAATGAAAATCGGTATCTGGGGTTTTTTAAGATAGCAAATAACGAATTTATGATCAAAACTTATAAATTCAAAATGGCCGCGCCAATAGGGGGGACGAATTTGGCCAATTGTGTTCCGGAACAGCCTTATTTATCAAATTTGTTAACGTATGGCCAAGGGCAATTTGTTGGTCTCCATATTATTAAACGGTGTTTCTCCCTACTTCAACTGTATGTAGGTTGTCCAAGATTTGGAAAATCTGAAAATCTTCAGATCCCAGCTCAAAATGGAAGAACATTGAACATAGTATCCTGAAGCTGCAATCGGGTCAGAATTTATCAACAAGGTTTTTGGGAAAGATTCTCCAATACGGGAAGGGTCTGGCATCTGGGTAAACAAATAAAACCTGGGTCAATGATATTGCAGAAGAGAACTATGGGCAATATCCATCTGAAGTCACACTCCTCCGTACGTGACTCCAAACGTATAATGTCCATCACCGTCAAAAGCGCATTTTCAAATCTTGAATTAGTATAATCCTTTTATTTTTTTTTCTTTCAGAATGTAATAATATTTTTTGGATTATTTAATGTTTAATTTATTGTATGGACTGCCTCCCCTCCCCAAAACAAAGATTACAGCATAAATAAGAGTGTGGATCTGACATATTTTCGTAAGATTATACTATGTAGCTAACAATTGTTTACAAAACCGCCATTTTGAATTTTGAAATTTTAACCACAAATTCGTCATTTGGAACCCTTAAAGCCCCCAGATACTGATTTTCAGTACAATCGGAACACAATTACAAAAATTAGTCCGCCATTTTGAATTTTCAAATTTTAACCACAAATTCGTCATTTGGAACCCTTAAAGCCCCCAGAAGCTGATTTTCAGTACAATCGGAACACAATTGCAAAAAATAGTCCGCCATTTTGAATTTTCAAATTTTAACCACAAATTCGTCATTTGAAACCCTTAAATCAAGTTCACATAAAATTGAAGAGGATTAATTGTTAGTTTTAATTGTCTTTAATTAATTGACTAAAAAATTAATTGCGATTAATTTAATTGCAGTTAAAATTAATTGCAATTGATTTAGTTGCTATATACAATTAACACGGATTAATCCAAATAAATTAATTGTGGGGTGCAATTAATACTTCAATTGCAATTAATTTTAACTGCAATTAAATTAATCGCAATTAATTTTTTAGTCAATTAATTAATTGATTGAAAATTTAATTGATTAATGCCCAACACTGTTATTTTTCAACTCTTAAATACGGTATAGTATCTTTTTCTTAAGTGACGTGATGCTACAATCCTTGTATCTTGTAAGACTCGGGCCTCTTGAAGTCTTTTCTTCTAGTCGTCTCTACGTTTCGCTGCCTTCCCTCAAGTTTGTTATACGAAATATTGGTATATTTTGAAAGTACAGGGGGCGAACGCTTGAAAAAAACCATGTCGTCCCAACTTTCGGCCGCTTGGTATAAAAACTTTCCAAGTAATTTCGAGCATTTTTTATAATATGACTATCTTACGGGAAGTGGACCCATCTCGATATAGGGGGAGGGGGGTGTGGTGTAAAAAAGGGGTTCAAATTTAAAAAAAATTCTGCCGATGCGTATGTAGGTTCTGTTACGGCTAAATAACCGTTAAATACTAGTGGCAGAAAGTTTTGACCATTTGCTAGGGTGTGGGGGTGAAATGGCAATTTAAGCTTGGGGTGGTGGCGTCTCTGGGGCCCTTTATTGTTTAGTCTGCGGAGGCGCAATAGTTCATAGCTGAATCCCACTATTGATGAAAAGGCAAGGAAGGCGTCCGTAGACAATTTTGTATGCCCGCTTTTAAACTGAGTGAACGAAAGCTTTGCATTTTCAATTACTTATCTAACTTTTACTTCTGGATGCCTACGTCATCATCTATAAAGGGGTGTAAGGCAGATGCCACACCGAACAAGTGATATGGTGATGTGTTGATGTTGATGTACTGATTTTGATATTGCAACAAAATCACATCACCAGTTAATGCCACATCTAGCAAGGCGATGAAATGAAAATGTGTTGTCAAAATGAAAATGTAGTTTGATGAGGAAGAAGAACTTTCGTTGTTGTTATTACTAAAAAGGAAAATTAAAAGAAAAAATAGAAAATTTTGAATTCATCTTTTTACGGGCTTTTATTCCCTTGTGCTTTTGGCTACACAGCTAACATTGACGTAGGTGAAGTTGGGAAAAATAGTGATGGAGGTATATTCCAAAATTCAACTTTAAATCAGTGCTTGCTTGCAACGTGTAAGTTTAGTTATTCCGTGTCCAGCGCCACTACCAAATGACAATGAAGCTTTCCCTTACTACTTTGCTGCAGATGAAGCATTTAAGTTAAAAGAAAATTTCTTAAGGCTATTTCCACAAAGCTATCTGACAAATGCACAGCGGAATTTTAATTATCGACTCTCACACGCTCGAAAAAGTATAGAGTGTGCCTTCGGCCCTTTGGTATTCTTTCTTCAAAATTTAGGATATTTGAAACTCCAATTTGTTGCAAAAAGAAATCTGTACTGAGCGAACTTTTACTTTCAAGCTTGATTTCATCTTCTGGTGGGCGAAATCAGACTTTATTTTTCCTGACTTCAAAATGTGAAAATGTATGGGAAATCAGGCAAAAATTGAAGCTCAGTAGACTAATTTGCTCGAACTTGCGCAGTTCGTCCGGTGGAGCCGGGGTATTAGGCTATTTTACACCTGCACGAAATATTCCACAAAGCTGTGTTCCGGGCGACTATAACAATATAGCACTTCTTTTATCAATGACAGAGAGAGGCTTAACCAAAGCTCAAGCAATTCCGAAATAAATTAGCGAATTATATTCTATAGGAAGAGAATGCACTACCATGGCAGTAGAATTATTGCGTAAAGCCATAAGAATATTTAAAACTAGTGGGGCCCCTCTTGAAACACAAAACGTAAAATAGCAAAAAAATCAAAAACAAATCGAAATTCTCTTCTGTAAAAAATTCTCTTCCGATCAAACAAAATAACAGAAAATAAAAAAATTCTCTTCTGAAAAAAATTCTCGTTCGATTTCTTGGAAAAATGTTGAAAGTGGCACAACTAGAATATTATTATAGATATTTTATTTATCATTAATATTTAAAACTATGTACATATGTACGTACATAATTTACGAAAGAAAACATAACAAAAAATATGTAAACGAATACATACCATCTTTTCCTGTCTCGTGCGAAACTATTTTCCATGCTTTTTCTAATTTATCCCTTTTACTATATTCTTCCGATGCGGAAACCCACAAGTATCTTTGATTTTCTACACTTTTTACTTGTTTTAAAATAAAATCTTTGGTTTCTTCCATTGCAAATTTTAAAAATCAAGTGACTTTTTCAAAATTATTTCTGACATCCAGATCATTTGCTGATTATCAACAGGTGACTAAAAGGTCACCACATCACATCACTTGTAGTGTGACATGATACATTACAAAACCAATGCTGCTGATAATCAGTAGAACAGCACATCAGCACATCACCACATCACTAGTTCGGTGTGGCATATGCCTAATGATTAATTAAAAGGAATGACGTGTTAGAACGAACAAAGTGCTTGAACAAGTTTGCGAAAAACTCCCATTACATATGATTAAATTTTATCAAATTTATACGTGCGTCTAATTCGATGACTGCGAACTGCACTTTAGCTGCGCTGAAACCTGATAAAAAGGAGTTAGACGATAAATAAATAAAAACAGATGTCCAAGAAATTTAATATTCAACTATTAACGTTAAACATCTCGGTATAAACTATAAGTTATTTTTTAGTTATACCAAAATATAACATCTATACTACAAGCTATCATCTTGAAACATATAAACTTATTGCCAGTATTTATGTATTTATAGTATTATTAATAGTCTTATTGTATTAATTCTAGAAACATTCAGTGATGACTTTGTAAAATATTTCAATGATTACTATACAACTGGTATTGAAAGTGACAAATTAAAAGCATTAAAGGACACTTTCCTTGGATCCGATATTATCTTGGAAGGATATTCGCCGAAAGCAAATGTAATTAAATAAAAATTTTCTTATTCATATCGAATGTGAACAAAAAATATATAAAACAAAAATAATTTTCATTTTAGACAAAGGCGTGTTTGCAGTGCCATATTGGATCATTAGCCCTTATTCAAACTTACAGAGAAAAGGGTTTAGAATCTTCAATTAATTATTTAGCTAAATTTTGTGCATATATAAAAATAGATTCGAATTACCTTTGTAATGGATATATTCGTCATTATTATGTATGTTAAATGAGTTTATTTGATATTATTTTAATTAATATTACATCCATTTTACAGGCAACTATTAACTACATTTTTGAACATAAAACAGACATTACGCCTGAGTATATGTGTGGAATAATTTTACAAGGATTTTATTGTGCTAAAAATCCTATTCCATATACAGGGATTGAAGTTGAAAAACCTATTTTATTAGTATGAGAAAAATATTTAGTATGTAATGTTATATGAAGTTTTTTTTTAATTTCAAAATATAGGGTTCTAAGCCACACACAAGTGAAGCAACAGGATATTTAAAGATATTGCACTTGACCGACTTCCATTTTGATCCGCAGTATTCTGTTGGTAGTAATGCAGAATGTGAAGACTGGATTTGCTGTCGAGGAATACCGGTAAGCTGTAAAAGTTATTTTCTGTAAAATCAAAATTCGTTTAGGATATTTAAGATAAGGTATTATAGTGCAGGCGCTGGACGGAATTTAGTGTGCAAAATGTGAGGACCGCATTCCGTTAACAGATTTCAGTTGACAATAGCTCAAAGATGAATAATTCGGATGTTGCGGGTCTATATTTTTGGGTCCAAGTTAGGGCCGTAGCCAGAAATTTGGTCCGGGGGGGGGGGGGCCGGGACGTAGTTAAAAATCTTTGTGTTGTGGGGGGGGGGGTTTGCATGGATAATTCTAATATTGAAGTAGAATTAATTAAAGTCAATCAAATGACGTTGATCAAAGTAAAAAATTCGAAAATTCAACTTTCGAAATTTCTTTGCTGCCCCCACCCAGTCCCCATGGATCAGCTCGTTGAGTTTCATATGTAAGTTTTGATTCTCTTCAGTGTCGAAAATGACCTCTTCACACTTGTCGTTGTGACCGGAAGAGTCGTCAAAACTGCTAAAAGATATTTGATTGTTGGAAATCTGCTCGGGTCACAAAAATCAAAAACTTCCAAAACCTCGGCATCTTTCTCGAGTTCTGATAATTTTTCATACCACAATTTATATTCGGGGGTCAGCACAAAAGTCGTTTCAGCTCATTTGAAAACTCGAAACAGATGACATGAAACAACTTGTGTGCTGCCACGTCAGCTCTTACAGCGGATTCTGATAAATCGATCATTGAAGTATGGAGCAAGATGATCCAAGTAATCTACTTTTTCAGTTGCGGCAAATCCAGGGAGAAGTATCGGTAAGCTTGAAAGGATTTCCGCATTAGCATTAAAAAATTTGTCTGACAAATTTTGAATCAGCGTATCGATCCAAGGAATAAAAATAGCAGGACGAAAATTACGTTTCAACTGTTTGATAATTAAAACGAGCTGTTTGCATCAACGTGAGTCTCGCAATTTTGAGTTCCATATCGAATACGTCTTTCTCGAGTTTTTCAGCTGCTCTAAAAATTTCGTCGAATGATACTTCTGCATTTTTTCGTTCTTCTTCCACAATTTCGAGAACATGCTTTACTGCTGATGGCAAATTACGTGATTTTTCTTTCAGTCAACCTGGCAAAGGAAGCATGAAACTGAAAAGTCTGTCACAAAGCAAGAGACTAACGATGAACTCGGTTTTCTGAACTGCTGCAAGTAAGCAGACCGCTGTTTTTGAGATGATTCTAGATTTCCCAGAAAGGACCCCGCACTTTTCCTATGGAAAATGGCTTTCGGGTAATTTTCTTGAAATTTCCTCGCCCAAAAACCACCTCCAAAGGGCTAGAGGGATATAACAGATTTCTGAATGTAAAACAATTTATTCTTGTAGTGTACCCAACGGCTACCCAAAACAACCACTCCTTTGACCCTTCAACCACCGACCATCTTACCCCTCCTCTCCTACGTCCCCTCAACCTAAACAGTCAGTAAAGTCAAAATGCAGAGTACTCACCTGTTAATTTTTTCGTTCTTGATTTTTTGAAAAACCAACAATACTTTGTTGGCCTTGTGCCCGTTTCATTCCGACGATTCGATTCGTTCGTAAACAAGCAAGGCCCTTTTACATCCCTAGCGCAAAGTGGAAACGCAAATTGGAGCTCCTTTATCGCACAGAAATTTGTATGTTTTTCTCTCTGTTGCACGAACGTGGATTCCAGACAGAGAGAAAGCATACAAATTTCTAAAAAGAAAGCGCTCCAATTTGCGTTTCCACTTTTCGCTTGGGATGTAAAAGGGCCTTAATATAAAAAAATTGGCTTGGGCCCGCGAACCCCGATTAAAATGTGAAAAGTAGATTTCAGCGTATTACGAATTTGGAGTTGTGGGCACATTGCAAATTTTAAAAATTAGGGAAACGGGAAAATTGCGAAAATGCAAATTTAGGAATTTGGAAAATTCTGCGAAATTTCAATTCGCTATTGGAAATTCAAAATTTTCCGAACTTTTGACATTCACAATTTTAAAAATTGAAAAATTTACAATAATGTTAATATAATATTAATAGAACGTTTTTTCATTGTTATACCATGTTCGCACTGAGTCGAAATTACGTGATTTTGGAAAGTGATTTCGAAATTATGTAGAACCGTTCGCACTGAATTGAAATGATTTCGTTTCGGTGTTTTTTTTTCTGGCACCACGCAAGTCTTCAATTATTTCAGTCCAAATTTGAACTAGCGCCTCTTCTAGCAAAGCCCATGGCTTCTTTCTTTTATATTTCTTGGGTTTTTGCATTTTGAAGAATGTGAAGTTCAAATTCAAAGTCAAATCAATTATTAAAACGTCCAACTGACAATTTCAGCATCAATAGTGACGTGCTGAATTGGGCTGAATTCGATTTTCGGGTTTGAGCATTGGCTTTGACATGATTTTGTTCGTAATTTTGCAAAAATTACGACATTTGAGATGATTTTGAAATCACCAGAATATATGGGAAGTCACACGATTTTGAACGTGATTTTGGGCGAAATCACGAAAATAGCCAAAATCACGTAATTTCGGCTCAGTGCGAACATGGTATTACTCAGAATATCGGGAGGGGCCCGGGCCCTATAGCTGGCTACGGCCCTGCTCTAAGTTTCTTTTACCCCATATTTATTTATTGGTACCTCTACGGCTTCCGTGGTCCGCTTTTTGACGATGGATTTTGATGAAGCACCACAAAATAAGACAAAAATATATAATAAAATTTTTCGATATCACGCTTAGTTTTCGAGATATTAGCACTTGACGTTGACTTTTTGAGGTATTTCTCAAAGTTTTATAGTTATATCACAACTGGAGGCTTACCCGGCTTCGGGATGAGCACCAGCTTTTGACGCTTCCATTGTTCAGGGAACACTCCTTCCTTAAGGCACGCCGTGAATACTTGGGCGAACTCATTTGGTGCCACAGTAGCTGCCAGCTTCACCGCTCTGTTCGGTATACCGTCCAGTCCAGGGGCTTTTCCAACGGCAATCCTTTTCGCGGCTTCCACAATTTCTTCCTCCCTTACCTGTGCGATGTCTGCTCTATATATGTTCACTGCAGGCAGGCTGTCCATGTTCTGTGGAAACAGGGTCCACACTATGTCTTGCAGCATTTCACGGCAGGTAATCGCTGGGGAACGCTTGCCCTTAATCGACGACATCACTACCCTGTAGCCACCCCCCCCCCCACGGGTTAGTATCCGCTTCCTTGCACAGACTCTTAAAGTGCTCCGTTTTATTCTTTCGGATGGCATTTTTAAGCCCTTTCCTGGCCTCTTTGTATTCCATAAGGAGTTCCTCAAATTCTAGCCGTTCCCGCCTTCGCTGACAGAGCCTTCATGCCTTTAGGCAAGCCCTTCAACGCTCCTCGATTTTACCAGAAGTTCGGTGTACGTCTTCGGGGTTTTGGGCGTTGTGGCATGTTGCCGTCGCATGCCCGTTTCATCGCCGCGGTGATCCTTGCGACTTTTTCATTTGCGCATTCTGTCTGCGCAATATTCTCCTGCAGTAATTACACTATCAACAAAATGCCAGCATCACTAGCTTATAGGTTCAGACGTCCGACTACCATCCAAACCACCTAAATATAACATTCCTTCTTACTACATTTTCTTCGGAATCAATTTGTTTTATATTAATGTACGAAAAATTGATTTAAATTTTTAGATTCCAGAGAACAATGGAACAGCAAGAGCTGGAAGATGGGGTACAGCCCATCCATGTGACTCTCCAGATGAAGTAATAGAAAATCTCATACAAGATGCCGCTAAAAGATATCAAGATCTCGATGCTATTTACTTAACTGGCGATGATGGCAATCATTTCGCCTGGGATAAAACCAAAGTAGAAGTGTTTTACACATTAAAATTTATAAAAGACTTAATTCAGAAATATTTTCCGGGCATCCCTGTATTTCCAGCTTTAGGGAATCATGATACAGTTATTGATATGGCGTATTAACACTTTTTTTTATCAAAATAAAAAATGATATAAATTTCATTGTTTTTAATAGTTTTGCTCCATACTGGATCAGTGATGAAGAGATATCCAGTAATGAATTATATGAATTTTTTGAGTCCCTTTGGAGTGACTGGATACCTAAAGAGGATATTGGCACTGTACGTAAGGGAGGATTTTACACAACCAAACTTCGACCAAATTTAAGAATAATATCCGTAAATAACAATGTGTGTTTTGCTGGAAATTTGTAAGTTTTAAGCGTTTTTAATAATTTCAAATTTCTTTCCTTTTAATATTACTTTCAGTTGGCTTCTTTATGATAATTTTTACTTTAAGTATCAACTTGAGTGGTTACAACAGGTTTTGGAAAAAGCATCAGAAGCCGGTGAGAAAGTTCACATACTGGGACATGTGCCAGGCAATGATTTTTTTTGTTATCGCTCCTGGAATATCGAATACAAAAAACTTGTTGAAAGGTAAAAATGATTTGCTTTCGCATATAGCATTTTATTTTTTATTAAATAAAATATTACAGATATACCCACATAATAAGCGCTCAGTTTAATGGACATAGCCATGCTGATGAATTTGTTGTTTATTATGCTGAAGACGATCCATCAATAGCATTGAGTGTTGGTTGGAATGGAGGAAGTGGTACTACGTTTACTTATTATAACCAAAATTATAAGCGTTACTTAGTTAATAGTGAGACCTATGTGAGTATACTTCAAATATCTATGAAATATTATATTTTTCTATCAACTATTATTTACACCATTTTAATTATTTTTTAGGAACTAGAAGATTTTGAAACCATTATAATGAATACCACAGAAGCAAATTTAACCCCAGACGATAATCCAATATGGTTTAGCGAATATTCATCGTTTAAATCCGAAATGGGTTTAGTTGATCTAAGTCCAAAATCAATGGGTGAACTAGTCACCAAAATGTCGAAGAGTGAAGAATTAACACACAAGGTATAGTAAAAATATTCACTCTTACAATTTTTAACAAATTTCTATTTTATTTTTAGTATTGGAGATTGAAGGTGAAAAATTCTGATTATTATCTTGAGAATGGATGTGATAAAAAATGCTTATCAAAAACACTTTCGGATATTACAAGATCATATTTTAATAATGAGAAAGAATTCTCATTTGATTAATTTTGTTAAATTATATTAGAATGTTTAATTATATTAGAGATATTATTAACTAAATGGAAATTTTCCATAATCGCCACGTATCGCATAGTTACATATATTGCCGAATAGGCATCTTTTGAACTACATTATTTTTTCAGCCATACCTTTACAATTGAAGCAATCGCGATCGACCGGTCGATCGCAAAGTGAATTTTTGTCTATCGCTCGTGATGTTTTTCGTTTTACGTGGTACAATAAATTGTAGCTGCACGCAACGCGTGAACGTAACGCCGCTAGTAATACGTAATGCTTGGCATCGATCTTCACTACACCTCGAACGGACCTCCGTATGGTGGATTCAAAGATATTGAGACTTTATCGTCTCTTTTGGAACACAAACTGGCAGTGTTTTTTATATCCTCCTGGATGGAAACGCTTTATTGTGCATATACATAATAAAGCTGCTCTAGACTTTATCTCGTTAATTTTATTTTTGAATTACTTTCAGTTCACATGCTTTGACATTTTCCGGTTTGTTAACGTGCTCGTATGTCTGGCTTAATTGCTGTTTGCAATCCTAAAGCTGGAGGCAGATATATGCGTGCGTGCGGTGCGTGCAACGATAGATATTATAGAAATGCCTGTACTCAATTGCGATCTGACATACAGGTACGTGAACGAAACGCACTCAACGCAAAAGTTGATCTACTTTTAACCATTGCCTTATTCTATATAGCCTGAAATGACAAAAACACAAGCACTACATACACACAACAAACGCATGCAATAATCGATTATATTTTTTTTTATTATATGTGAAAGATGAGACAGAACGCAAGCACGCAACTATCGGTCAGCGAAAACATGCCGTATACTGCGGATCGACCGCACGCACCGCACGCTACCATGTATCTATCTGTTTCCAGCTGAACACCATTAATGGCTAGGCTGCCTAAAAGGACGAATTTTGTCTTCACTGATCGTCGTAGTAGACTTTCCACGGGCTATTTGGGAACAGCAAATTCCTTGAGCAGCAAGGACGAGTTTCTTTTTTAGTCTCGCATAACAAATCTCCTAATCCGTCGTAATTTGATTGGGCTTCTGCAAATTTCCTGAAATGTATATTCTCTGTTGTTAAATTTATTTCTTCAATTCTGGATAATATATTTGCTATATTGTTAGGCTTTCCTTCAATGTATCGCATGTTCGTGTTGAAAACTGGCCAATGAAGTCTAGCTGTCGAAGTTGACGTGGTGATGCAGATTTTTCGGATTTTTGTTTAAAAGCGAAGATAAACGGTTTGTGTAACATACTAAATTCTAGTCCATGACTGAAGTGTTTCTCACTCCTTGGTGTATCGCCAGAAGTTCTCTGTCATACATGCTGTAATATTTTTCAGTGATTGTGTGAGCTTCCGAGGAAAAAAACCTAAAGGTGTTGCAAATCCATCCACAGCTTGATATATTGTTGTGCCCACATGGCGTTATTTGATGTAACGCACAGACTGTGCGGCACAGTGGTTCCAAATCGGGGGCCTCGGTAGTTTAGGGAGTAAGACGCCTGGCTACCATCCCAGAGGTCCCGGGTTCGAATCCCGTCAGAGCCCCACGGTCCTTCGCCTTTCCCACCCTCTTTCTTCTTCCCTCTTTACATTCCTTCTGTCATAGCCTTCCGCTAGCACCGCCCCGCTCCACCAAGCGCATGTCATGGATTTTCAACTCGTTTCAGGAGGCATAACACTCCAGCGAGTTGCTTCTCGTTGCCCGATGCCAGAGTCGCCATTGAAATGGTTGGGGTTAGGTGGTTGTGGCAGTTCCTCCCTACTTCTCTCTTCCCCTTCACTATCTATCGACTAGAGCTTGCTGTTCGACATTGCACTCTATACGAAAAAAATAGATTGTCGACAGTACAAAGGGCTTTCCTTGAATTCTAGTCTTCCACATAAAAAAAAAAAAAAATCCCGAAAAAGGTGGCCAAAATATGAAGACGTTATTCAAATTGTATGAAATTACGTACAAGTAGTATTTTGAGGTCGCTGATTACGAATCTTCACTCAAAATAAAAATAAACAAAATGGCGGATCCAATATGGCGGAAACATTTTTATAAAGTGCTGAGATTTTTATGAAATTTCGTATGAAGAGAATTTCGAGTCTGGTGCTTACGAATGGCTACTCAAAATTTAAAAAAACAAAATGGCGGATCCAATATGGCGGACAAAGTTCTTATAAAGTGGCCAGAATTTTATAAAATTTTATTTAAATTAAACAAATTGGGCAAACTGGGGCAACTTTTTAAATTTCCAAATTATAGAGAAAGATCTCAAGAATGCCGCAAAACTTGTTACAGAGTGGGATGTCGTGGGACTTTTGAGTAATGTAAGTTCAAACATTGACGTTTACAATGGGAAGTTATGAAAAACTTGTTTGGAATGGTACATTACTAAAATAATTAAGAAGATTTATTGTCTATATGTCACCTACTTTCGTTAGCAGAAGCCATTTCAAACGATTCCAGGTCACTGTTAACACAAGAAACCCGTTTCAGAATGTGCGCGCCGAGGACCTCGTGTGCCAGACGCTCACGCAGACATGGCTCCCGAGAGCCCCCATGCAAGTTTGACCGTTATAAAACCCTGTTTCTAATAGCTTATAGGCTGGTAAAATTAACTTTTAGTAAGGAACAATTGCGTTCAAGCATTTTTATTGTTTTATATGGTAGCTGAGTACCTAAATATGATAAAATCACAAAGTGCCCCTTTTTTTAGGGGTGCGTTTTTGAGCGCCGACCCTAAATACCCCCTTTTCAGTTTTTTCAAAATAACTCGAAAACAAAGCGAAATTCGAGATTTTTACTAAAATACTTTTTTGTAGAAAATTAAATTTCCCATCGAAATGCGCCTTTTAAATTTTTTTTTACCATTTTTAGAACCCCAAATGTTTAAAAAACGAAGCCGAAAATTTTCGAAAAATCGCGTTTTTTTTTTCACTAAATCGCTTGTAACTTTTTGAAAAAGCCTTTTAGGTATATATGAACCTTCAGAGAAAATAAAGTACTTAAAAAAACAAAGAGAATGGTGTCCGATAGATTTCTGTACGACCTAAGGTGACTGAGATATGGCCATTTGAAGTTGACCGTTTTTATCATTTTTCGCTGCACCCGAACTTAAAATGTTATTCACATCGATTTCCAGTGGACATACTTATTTTTTTATGATTCAAAAGCAACTGTAAGTTTATTTTATATTACCAAAATGAAAATAAATATATCGGGGAAGTATTAAAAATAACAAGAATGTACAAAATTTTAATTAAAAAGTTTTCAATTATTCTACACGAATTTTTTCAGTGATAATGTCAATATCGTCATCGATGTCTTGATCGATATCCTCTTCAGATACTTCTAATGCCTGCACTACACATCGAAAGATACATCCGGGAGATGATCCACAGATGCATCCGGGAATAAATCCGCGAGCCGTCCACACGTCCGCGTATCAATCAGTCTGTGTTGATCATCGGAAGACGCAAGACATCAAAAAATGGACGTTGAGACAGTAGCGGCCGCTGCTATTTATTTATTTAGCACTTATCGCTATTACTTAAGTGTGAATCATTTTCAAAACAATACACTTCAAAACAATACACTTCAAAACAATACACCGACGCGTCCACCTGCATTCAAAATGCGCACAACACTGATGCGTCGGCAGATGTGTGGACACAAGCCTTGCGTTCGCTCTGACGTCTGGCTCAAAATCCGTCAAGAATGGATTCAGGACAGACGTATCTCCGGATGTTAAATATTGTCCGGAGACGAGCAAAAACCCCCTCTACACATCGGCGGATGTATCCAGGGCTGAGGCATCTTCCGATGTGTAGTGCAGGCATAAGACATCAGCGTTTTCGCAGTTTATTCCTGCACATTCTTTACAAAACATAGAGCATTTGATGCCAATTTTTCTGCAACCACAATTTCCATGACAGCCCTTTAAACATCCACATGCTATTTGTTCAAGTAAGGATTGCGGTGCAGCAGGTAGGGTTGTTTGAATTGGCATCAATCCATTCTTGGTATCCCTCCAACCCCATTCAAATGGATTTAACAGATTTCCCTTCCACTGTTGCAGTTGTAAATACGTTCTTTGTCCATGCAATCTTGCGGCGTCTGCTGTTGGAGGTAACTGATTTAGAGAAAACGTCGTATTTTTTGATAGTTTTTTAAATAATTGAAAGCGACACGTAGCCAGGCATTTTACATTCGATTTGTTATCGTATAACAGAGCCACAATTGCTTCGGTTGCACTTCCTATATCGTTCTTATCTGCATTATCTCGCAAAAAGACTTCTACATACTCCTCTATACGCTTAAAATTTTTCGTAAAATATTTCAAAAAACTTTTTTTCCCAATTTTAAAAAATGAAGATGTAGTATCACAACCACTAAATGCATGTATAAAGCCGATATACCTCAGATATTGTGGATATTGGAAACTGCTGCGGCTGTACAAAATTTTTTCCAGCTTTCCAATACTTGGTTTCAATTAAAAAACATTACTATATTGATCTGGTAACAGCCGCACGTTGCCATTATGAAGACTGTAGGTTAAGTATGTCCACTGGAAATCGATGTGAATGACAAGTAAGTTCGGGTGCAGCGAAAAATGATAAAAACTTCAATTGGCCATATCTCAGCCGCCTTAGGTCCTACAGAACTCTACGGGACGCCATTTTCTTGGTGGTTCATTATTTATAGTACTTATACCAAGTTCGAAGAAAATCTGACTAAAGAAAAAAAATTCCACTTACAACCTATTCAACCTCTTTTAACCCCCTTAGGGGATGGATTTCGAAAAATCGCTTTTTAGTGGATGTCCACGTCATTATAGCGATGCACTGTCAAAATTTCAGTCCTTTAGGTCGAGGGGTTTGGGCTGTCCCGTTCTCTGTCAGTCAGTTACCGTTTTATAGGGAAGAAGGTTTTTTCAAAATGTTACAGGCTTGCGTACAAAAAAAACACGTTTCCATCTTTAGCTACTTTAACTGAACGAAATTGTAATTCTGCTGAACAAGGGGGGATTCCGCAATCTTCAAAAAGAAAAAATGTTAAGAATAAATAATTTATAAAAAATGGCTAAAAATGCTCAACTTTGAATGGCGATTCCTCGGTCACCTTTGGTCGTATGGAGATTCTAAAAAAAGCAATTTCATCATTTTTTCATAACCTTTCTTTTCTCTGAACATTTATGTATACCCAGGATGCCGTAAAAAAAGTTATAACCGCATTAATAAAAAATAAAAAAAAACGTGATTTTTCGAAAAAAAATAGTTTAGTTTTTCGATTATTTTTTGAATTACAAATGGTAAAAAAAAATTTAAAAGACACATTTCGATGGGAAATTTAATTTTCTACAAAAAAGTATTTTAGTAAAAATCTCGAATTTCGCTTCGTTTTCGAGTTATTTTGAAAAACCTGAAAAAGGGGTATTTAGGGGCGGCGCTCAAAAACGCACCCCTAAAAAAAGGGGCACTTTGTGATTTTATCATATTTAGGTGCTCAGCTACCATATAAAACAATAAAAATGCTTGAACGCAATTGTTCCTTACTACCTTTGATTTTCCCTTAATTTTACTAGTCTATTAGGTACCAACCTACATAACTAGATCCAAAAAGTCCTCAAATCAAAGTTCGATTTTAGGGACTTTTGGCCACCTTTTAGGCATTTGGAACCACTGTGCGACGCCATAAAGAGTTTGTGAGCGCCCTTTGGACTCTTTGTCGTTTAAAAGCTCCATTTACACTGACGCTGGCTGTTGCCACATATGTATGTATTTCACACCTGCTCCCCTACTTAAACTACGGGTATGAGAACAAGTCGATCCCGACACATTTTGTGATAAAAAGTAGATCTTATGTATACAAACGTTGGTCACCCGTGGCCTAGATAGATCTGTTGGGTGAGCGTTGCTTTATTACAGCCTATTAATTTCATATTATTTATCAAAACATTCCAAAAAATATGAAAAGTACAAAAGGATATATGAAAAATTTAAATAATATGTCATAAAATTGTAAACGACTTGTCTCTTTTAAAATACAAGGGTGATATTTTTTTCCAGTACAAAAGCTGTTTTATTATCCTTCTTAATATCAACACACTCCATTTTTATAACAAGCAGATTTCAATCCCTATTTGAAAAGGATATTACAAGAATAAACTTCCTGAATGACTCTTCTGAATAAGGAGCTCCAAAATACATATAAATTATATCCTACCCATCATTAAACCTCATCAGAATAAAATCGACATGCTTTGCGGGCTTATATTTTCATATTAATGGGATAATCTTACATTTTAGTAAGGAATTGCCTTTCCTTTAACTAAGATTTAATAAACAGCCCCAAGGTGATTGTAAATATGACAAAACCCCCCTTTCTCCTGCGCCCACATAAATCAAATCGGTATAACCAAAGAACAAGAACAAAGATCCTTTAAACACAAAGTTGATGTTTTCCTTTCCTTAATCGGTTTTCACCTTCGTTAAATCAATTTCCCTTCCTTACACCCACCAGATTTATCTCAGATTAACACGAGCTCAAGAAACATAGAGTTACACATTTCCGGAAAATCTGAAATAATCTTGAATTAAGGACTTATCCCCTCTTCTGCGTAAGATAAACTCTTGGCAACCCAATTATTTCACACACACACACACACAAAATGTTGCATAAAAATATCCTTTTTTTTGGTTCTGGATCCTGTCGAGATGTGAAGAGAGTGCGTCAACATGTCAAAAGGCGTGCTTTTTAAATGTTGTGAAGGGAGCGCACCCACGCCGAAACCCTTTCGTTATCCAAAGCCAATTTTACACCCACACAATAGGAAACCTATACTTACCCTCGCTGATGATGATGTGGTCGTTGTGCACTAAAGAGAGTGTAAACAATTTGCAGAATCCGGTGCAGTTTTCTCGGAAATAGTTGGTGCGTTTTTACCTCCTGCCTAGAATAACCTTAATTTAAACCCGACTCGGGCGGGGGTTGTAAAGAGTTTCAAATTCTCGCGGTGACATGTCCTTCAGCTCTAATAAAATTAAAGCTGCTCATGACTTTTCCTATCAGGACCATAACAGCAAAAAAATGGACTCTGGATTGAAATTTATATTGGGTGGAAGATTGCCTCGAGAATGATAGATTGGGCCCAACAAGAAATCGGCCATTCGATTGAAAGATTGATCCTGAGGAATCTCTAGTGTCGGATAACGAACGGAATTTATAGAAGTGAAGATTGCTGCTCTGCGAAGGAAATTTCTCAATTTGTTCTCCATATCTGACATAAATGTTCTTCTTCTATAAAACATTCAACAGTTGCGGCGTTACGATTCCCAGTGGAGAAATGAATTAAACATGACGTGATAATGTGGTGGGGTTTGGTTTGAAATAAGCTTGAATTCTTATTTAGAGAGAGGCCGATATAAATTTTGTTTTAAATAATATTTGTGGTTTAATGTTTTTGTTCATAAAGTGTGTCAAGTGCAAAGAATCCTGTTGTGAGTTACAGAGCGGATATGACGGGTTTATGTTAAAGATGTCAAACATTCTGAAACTAAAAATGAGGTTCTAAAAATGCATCAAGCAGTATCATAGGCGTACGCAGGATTTTTTTTCGGAGGGGGTCCGTCCAAAATTTTAAGAAAAACTCATTATACAGCAAAAATGAATTTTTATTATTAATAATATGTATTTTAATTGTTTTTTTCAAAACATAAACCGAGGGTATGCGATGACAGTAGCATAGCTATATCACTCCGAGCGCAGTGAGGTTATCGGTTGTGGTTTCGGGAATTTCGAGGTGTCTTGGATATGAGCTTTCGGGTTCAGGAATTTGGTTGAACTTCGATGTGTCTCGGATAGGCTTTTGCGCCAGGTCAGTTGCCGAGCTGGGGGTCGAATCTTTAGTTGAACTTCGCTGTGCCTTCGGTGGGATTTTGTGGGAAATTTGAACCGGGTTCCAATTCTTGATGCGGTGCATTTGCTTCGACCGGATGATTTTTGGTTTGCGTCTGCGTTAAGCTTATATGCAATATAATTAAGCTAACGATATCAATATTATTTTAGTGCCCATGGATTCTAGAAGGTGTTGGAGGGAAATATAAAAGTTGAAGGGAGCAAATTTTACTAAAAATCGCGTACGGACAACGGTTTCCGAGATATAAGCAATTCTATGTTTTAAAGCAATATTAGCAATATTATTAAGTTAAATTTTCAGCGGCAACGGAGCTGAGGTGTGAAAGAAACTACCGATGGACTGCACTACACAAACTCAATTGCGGAAGCAAGTGAGTGTGCACTGTAGTGCACATAGAGAGCTAAGGATCATTCTTCATTACTGTTGCTGTCGTATATTTGGCAAACTACATAGTTGTAGTCTATTCCGTTCTTCTTTAAACCTCTTAGAATAAGATTAGGCACGCTTCTCCCTGTCATGTCAGTAGTCGGAACAAACTCCAAAAATGCTTCTGTGACTACATACTTCTTTAATTGGGCTGCTCCATGGCGTTATCTCGCTTGTCGCTCGGTGCGAAATTTTAGACAACGGGCTGGCGTGCACGGATCATTACGTCAACACTAAAAAATAGATTTTTAGGAAAGAGAGGAAAAAGGAAGAGCGAAAGTTTTTGTAAAGTTTAAAACAAAAATTTTTGGAGTGAAAACTAACACATACCCAAATGCTTCTGCTTACTATACCGTGTAAGAATAATAAAGTTACCCTCGGTGAAGGAATACCCATGTACGACAAGAACATCATAGAAAATCGGTTTTTTTAGTGTTGACGTGATGATCCATGTTCGCCAGCGCAATGAACTGCCAATGACATAAGTGTTCACAATTTTCTTGCCTTTCTTTCGGGGGGTGTTTGAACCCCCAGAACACCGCCCTGGGTACGCCTATGCTGGCTTTCATTTCTATCCTTGTAAACCTCTAAATAATTTACGAATTTTCATAAACAAAATAAAACAATTATTATCGTAAATTTACATTTTTTTTTCTTCTCTATTATTTTTATACACAATTATTAATATTACATTAGTTTACATGAATTAATTAATTAGAGAACCACACATAAGCCAGAGCCCATATTAGAGTGAAGGAAAATATTCTTTATTATTTTTTTTATTATTTTTGTGTTTGTATATTTTTTTTCTTGCTTGTGTTTGTCACATTTTCTTCAGAGAGAGAGAGAGAGAGAGAAATATTATAGTATAAACAAGATTAAGTTATTTTAAAAATATTTTCTCTTTTAATATTTTTTTTGTTTTCATTTTGTTTTTTCTTGTGTTATATTCTTAAAAAATAAAATTATTTAGTAAATTATAATGGACAAACTAAGGTGGCGATTTCTAAGTCATTCTCGTCTGCCTGCCGTATCAAAATTGCTGCTTCGTTGTGATGCTTTCCACTGGATATAAGGCGAGCCGATGTAACGCCACAGAATATTGCTTGTTCAGGTCCTTTTTATTATTATTATTATTATTGTAAATAAAAGAGATATAATTTATTTTATTTGAAAAGTAAAGGTTTATAAGAAAAAATAAGTGATTACCCTGAGTTTCTGTATATCCACAAACATCACTTGACTTTTCCATCGCATGCGAATCTAATCCTGATGAACCTCCAATCTCGACACGATCCTCCGCATTGCACTGTGGATTAAATGTTAAAAACAACCCTATTTTATTCTGAACATATTTAGGGAATATTTTTCTCTGGTATTCAATAAAGAACAAATCAACAATCAATTAAGCAATTAACCATTCAATCGAATTCCCCTTAATTCTTAATTAATAATTTTCTATATTTTTTATTTGTTGCGTGATAATTTAATTAAAATCATCAAACATTTTCCACAAGCGTTAATCCGTCTTAAGTGGGTAACATGATGGCAGGCAATTTTGTTATTAAGAGGATTTAGCGCAAAAATTAAAATTCTCCATCCATCGCCTTTCTGTGTTCGTCTTACAATTTAAATTTTGTGGAATAAGTTTGAAAAAAAAAACTAATTTACTTTTGGTTTTTGATGCCTCCTAATGCATGATTAAAGACCATTTCTCCAAAAATATTTAAAATTGTTAATAAAATATTAGAAATGTTTTCTAGAAAGATAGCTCAATTCATAGATCGATTATATGCACAGAGATTTATTATTCATAAAATTTGTGATTCAAGTCAAGACGTTGAGAAAAAAAACTTAAAACAGGTTTGTACTTTGCATATGGAAATATTGAACGTGTCCTATTGAGATTCTGATGGATGATTTCTATTTTTAAACATATACTCAATCTTAGCAGGGATAGGTTTAAATTTAGTTTAGTGGTCTACAACTTTTGTAGAGTTTTAATAATGTTAAGTGAAAACTGACTTTTAAAACAATTTTTTTACGACGTACGATCAAGATACATAATTTTTTACAGCTCTCATATTTTATATATTTTTACACCTGCATATAAGCTACTTAGCCTTTTACGAATTCAAACACGCCAGTTGATTTTCAGACTACTTTATTCAAACTCAAACTTCTGCACGTGACTTACATCTAAGAATTGTGCAGTCTTAAGGACCAATTACAATGATTCCGTTCCGTCCGACCCGTTCCGTAAACGTTGACCATTGGAACCACCTTTCCGAACTGCCATATAAGTTCTAAGCAAACTTCGAATTTTAACTTTGACAGCTCAGCGAATCGGAACCGAGCGGCTGCATTGTAATTGGCCCTTTAGTGAAAAGCATCTTAAAAAGTACAACTGATTGGACTCCAACTAATCAAGCACATCGGAAAGCTGTGAACGAATGTAGTAGGTGAAACAAAAGCAACACTCTCTGCAAAGCCTACAAAGTCATCGCGTCGCGGACGATAAAAAATCGGGGCATACCTGACCTGACAGTGTGAATTGCGCCATAACGCGGACTCTTCAGTAGAACTCCCGCGCTTGATGCGGCCTTCGCGGTCCGTACTGTTCTAGTCCACAAATTAGATTATTCTCCCAGGCTCTTTGCAATGAACAATCGCAAGTGATCTAACTCACCCAGGATTAATTCTGCCTAATAAAAGATCAAAATTGGACTTTTAAGAAATGGTTTGGACGAAGAAAACGGACAATTACTTTGGTGACCATAGAAGGTGCCATTAAGAATACTCAGTAAACCGGTTTTCGTTCGATTTCGCAGGTCAAGCAGTATTGGACGTTGTTAGTACTTAGTCGGGGGACCGTTTGGTAAAACTACACTCGCATTTGGAATGGTCGATTATGAATACATTCATATCTATAACAGAGGCGTGCATACCTTTATAGGGAAGCATTTCTAGATTGTTATGGCTGTAGCGGGAGCGTGCATACCCTGGGTAGCAGGCGCATTTATTCGCTATGCGTGCTCGTTTTTACTCGGGATGTAAGCTACATAAATATTTGTAATCTGTCGCAGCCGAAAATCGAGTAATGCATACGCTAAGGCAGAAAAAGTAAGCCAAAAAAAGTACTCATCCATTCTCAAGGAATCGAGTACTTTGGAACGAGTAAAAAGTACTCATTGAGTAGTATTATTTCGATTATACTTATAAGTATTGAATCGAGTACTCTTCACCGATTCCGTATCTCTAGGCGCAGGAAGCTCACCATTCAATCATCATCAGCTCTTTTCGAACAAGCAGTGGCAATCACCATCGTGAGCTGGGATCAGTGTTGCCAGACCTGGAATAAGAGATTGCGGATTCGAGGGTTTGAAATTGCGGAATGAACCAAAAAAATGCGGACTTTTTAAAAAATAGAATTAACAAAAAATTTAGAATTACTTAACAAAAACCAACAAAAAAAAAATAAGACAAACAAAACTGACCAATCAAAACTGCGAATTATTATTCGGAATAGTGTAAATATATAGGCTAGTCGGCGAAAAGGAAAAAAATAATAAAAAATGAGTTATTGGCCCATAGGCGAGATTATTGTTGGAATCGCTTCGTTTTAGGGTGTAGTTAAACACCCTAAGTTTGCCCACAATTGCTTGACCCCATAACTTTTTAATTAACTTATTGTGAATAAAATAGGCACTTTTTTATATTTCTTTCAATAGTTCCTGCTTACTTTTAGTATAACATATGCTTTGGAAAAGCTCTTCGTTATTCTCTAAAAAATAAGCCCTGTTAGAGGTCGCTAGGTGCAAGGGTGATCTTGCAAATAGCATCCAAAGTTTTCAAAACACGTTATTTTCACTATTTGTTTACAAGAAATCAACTGCACATAGAAGGCTGAACATTCTTGAAGATGGTGTTTATGTAGTTCCGGCAATGTACAAAAAATTTCACCAAGATCGGTTCATTATAGTTATTGAGTAATTTGTAATTAACCATCTAGTTTTTTTTAACCTTAAAACAATTCGGCCACTTTTTTTAGATCAGTTTATAATTGCGAAAATCATTTAGAAAACTTAAGAAACAATTGAAAATGAAATCCCGTTGGAATTTTTGAAAAATCGCAATTTTGATCGATTTTATGAGGTTTTTTTATACGCGACATAAATAAACAAATATAAAAACGTATGTGCCTAAAAAGCCGCATTTTTTTCATTGAACTCAAAAAGGAAAATGCGGAATCCGCATCAGTCAATGCGGATTGTGGATTGAACTACCAAAAAGTGGTACAAAATGCGGAAATGCGGTGCATATGGCAACACTGGCTGGGATATTTGTTAACAGGATTCATAGATGCCCATCTGCCGTAACTTTTCTCAGTTTCCATACATTGGTTTTTCCAAAAAAATCGACCCTTTGGCTTAGTGTATTTTTCTCCTCTAGCTATGTCGAATATCGTTCTTCATTCTGTAATATCTTTTAAAGGATTGAGTAAGGAATAAAAAATTTAAAAATTATAAAAATAATATCGGTTTTCTCGCTACTCCATGTTACCAACACCAATTATTTTGTCAGGGTTTGTCATCAAAAAGTATGGCACTAATTAATTTAAAAAAAAGCATGTTTCAACCAATGATACATAGCAAGAATATCTCATATAACAACAATAGATACTTTTAGAGAAAAAAACATAATTATATTTTGCCATAGAAATATTTCCAGTGTTCTGCCATCAACCGAAATTTAACTGATTATCTCAATTAACCATTCAAGCGGATTATGTTTCAATTGTGTATTCAAGTCTCGTAAAGGAATTCCTTTTACTTCTGAACAAAAAAAAATGCATAAATAAAAAATCTGAATTGAGTTTTCCTTTCTCTCCATTTTTAAATATAACCCAACAACAAAAAATTTAAGAAGTGCGAAATTATACAAAAAAGGAAAAATACCATTCTTCGAACTTGTAAACTTTTCAATATCCTAAGGGATAAAAGTTTTAGAAAGTAATAAGGATGCTATAGAATGTATAAGAAGAAGAAGAAGAAAATCGATTAGAAAATGTAAAAAAGGTTATTTTAATATTTACGTATTTAAATTAATAATGGATAATGGTAGGAGATCCTTTTTTTTGTTTTAGTGGAGAGATGCCTAATAAATATATCTGGGTAGATAAGCTATGGGTGTGCTGGTCCACCTTCGCCATTTAAAATACATTGGCGAAAAATCTTAGAAGAATCCGCCATCTTGGATTTTGGCAGATGTGTGGTTTGGCTATCATCACAGGTACAGGTTCTCATATAAGAAAAATTCGTTCAAGAAAACATTTTCAGAACATTCACTGGGTTGACCAGGTTCAACCTAGGTACAACCCAGTCATAAACGGGGGTCTAGTTGAAACTGGGTCCACTGGTCCACTCCACGCAACTCAGCTCTCCTACCTCGTTCGAGTTGATATTTCCCCTCATATACGCGGGTTCAGTTGTAATTGGGTTGAAGTGACATTTGTTTTGTTTGTTTATCATCTGTGAAGTCTGCCTAAGTAAAGTAGCTTGCACAGGAATATAAAATTATATCGTTCTGATTACCTTCCATGTTCCATTTTTAATACGCTTTTATTAGCTTCACTTGTAACTATGTAAACAAATCTTGGAAGTTAAATTTGACCCACTTCCCGGTTTCCGATTGAGCTGAAATTTTGCACATATGTATAGTTCTGGTGACAATGTAATCTGACTATTTTGTAAAAAAGTCCAGATGGCGGTTCCAAGATGGCGGCCGAATTTTGCATTTGTGCTCCGGACCCCCAACATGGGTATCAAATGCAAGGGTATGACAAGAAGAATACAATTAGCTATGTGGCGTCATTCAAAATGGCGACCAACATAAGATGGCGGAAAACATAATAGAGTAAAACGTAGAAAATATGACCTATCAACTTGAAATTTTGCATATTTGCATGCATAGTTCGCTTGACAATGCAATCTGACTTTTTTGTAAAAAAAATCAATTTGGCGATTCCAACATGGCGGACGAATTTTGCAATTGTGTTTCCCCGAATGTCAGGTAGAATGCAATTAGTTGTGTGGGGTCATTCCAAATTCAAAATGGCGGCCAACGCAAAATGACCTTGTTCTTTACAATGCCCTCGGTATGGGTATCAAATCTTCCACATAAAAAAAATGAAATGGTATGACAAATACAATGCAGTAAACTGTGTGACGACATTTTAAATTTAATATGGCGGCCACCAAAATATGGCGAAATACATTAAACAGACCAAAAAGTAGAAAATAAAAATATATAGGTTAAAAAACTAAAAAATACGCTTTTACATTAAAATGTACTAAAAAGTAAAAAATAATTTTGATTGTGAGCTTTTTATTGCTCCGTCCAGTATATGGGAACAACCTATTTTTCGAAATCAAGTTAAGAATTAAATTAATGAAGTTATTGGTGAAAATTATACATATAACTTACTTAAATGTAAAAAAGCGTGGGCGCTAACGAAGGCTTCCAGTATTAATAAAATAAGAATATAGGTAAAGAGCGCCCACGCGTTTTTTATATTTAAGTAAGTTATATGTATAATTTTTACCAATAACTTCATTAATTTAATTCTTAACTTGATTTCGAAAATAGGTTGTTCCCATATACTGGACGGAGCAATAAAAAGCTCACAATCAAAATTATTTTTTAGTTTTTAGTACATTTTAATGTAAAAGCGTATTTTTTAGTTTTTTAAGCTACATATTTTTTTTAAAAAAATTTTAAGTATATAAAAATGAGAATTTCACACAAAAATGTTAGGTTATGTTTTGATGTCACTATTTCAACCCAAAGTGAACTCAACTCGACATCATCCTACGGTGGTCAAAATTTCAACTCAACCTCGACTCAACCTCATCAACCTAATCATAAACGGGGTAAAAGACTTACATCTTGTTGGTTGGTAGTGTATTGGGTAACGATGGTGAACAGTGACCAGCACTCAGTCTTCTGCAGTCTCTACCAAGTCCAGTCTTTATTGTTTTTTTAAATCATGTAGACTGGGCCTCGGTCGAGTTAGTATGGAAATTCATAATTCGTATTTTAAAGTTTTTCTGATGAAAGTCGTCGAGTGTTTGAATGCAACCATGGTCCTTCATCTAGTGTTCGGTGTTGAAAAGAATATGGGTCCAAAACAGAGGACCCTCGAGTGGAGAGTTCCCACAAAATGCACCGCGTTCCATTCATAAAGATGACGTTCTCTGTCGACCCAAGGTCTATTGACGAGTTGAGGCTCAGTTGGGCACAGCTTACCCCGGGTCTCCACGGGCATTTTTTTACGGCAATGGTAACTGGCAATATTCCTTGTCAACGTTTCAAACCGGAATTTCATTGCTCGGCAATTTCATTTTTAAAAGATGCGCTCACGCGAGAAAAGTACCAAAAGTAAAAAAACAAATACTAATTTTAATTGTTTGGAGAATGGAAGAATATATAAAATATATCATCCATTTTATTTATCGGTTTTAACCCAGAATAATACAAGTTCTGTTTGTTTATTTTCATTTTCCGCCATCTTGATTTCAGAAATTCCCTGAACTTATTTCCTATGCAATTGTTGCTTTGGTAATATTTTAGAGGAATATTGCCGAACATGCTGCTGCGTCTCCACGGTCAATTTTTTCCGGCAATGACAATAATTTCCAATTGCCAATGCCAAAAATTGCCCGTGGAGACCCCGGGTTAGGATCAGGGCGGCAGAAAAGCCCATGACCAACGCCAGTACCTCGCGAGCAACCGCGATCAATTCCGTTCTGATCACCAAGGAAGCAGAAACGCAAGGGTTGCCAACTGAAGCGCTGCAGGAGTCTGCTTCGGGAATGGAAGAGGTAAGTTGCTCGAATTTCAGGGTGGCGACCACTGCATTTTGTCGGCTGATGGGTCGACCAAAGTGCGCCGAAAGACAATCTCGCTGTACCTTGAACAAGAGCTAGGACCGGTGCTATATAGGTTATCATTGGAAGGAACATAAACTTAAACACACTTTTGTACTTAAATAAACCAATTCATATGCTAATTCTTACACAACTTATCGAAAGTACAACTTAATTTAACCATTAACTTTCCTTTCTGTTAAAATATTACAAACCCCACAAAAACATTGTTTCAGGTGTCATTACGCTAAATTATCAGAACTAAACTACATAACCATTAAATCCCAACTGATGACAAACGTTATAGAGGAAAAAAAAGTGATAAAACGAAATTGTATCCTTCTATCTATAAAAAACATCTGGCAGCACACTATGAAATTTCCATGTCCTCTAAATCCTCCTCAAGAAATTCTATATACAGGACACTCCAGTAAATTATGTTGTATATACATACCTCATAACTCACGTGCTCTCCTTGTTGATTTCGTACACCGACATGAACTTTAAGTAATGATATAACTGCTGGGAATAGTGCTGTCAGTGTGCAATTTCCGCGTCGTCCATGATTACTTAAATTATAAACAGACAGAGTATCTTGCACCATTATATTACAAGCTGTATGAGGACAAAAATAAATTAAATTTTAATTAATACCAAGAAAAAGGGAAATATGTTTAAATATAATAAAAATAACGTACGTTCTGTAATTTTTCTAAAATGTACGTTCGCTATAAATGATCCTCGAACTGGTATTCTATACTGCAGCAGAGCTGCATTTTGACTGGATCGGAAGAACTTTTTAAATGACATAACTGGCCTGAAAATGTAATTAAAATATTAAATTAATATTATTTTCTTTATTATAAATTTTTTTAGTTACTAACCAATGACTATAATCGTTGCAAAATTCACTAACTCGTTGATCTAATGGCTTGTGATGATCATGCTCTCCCGGGAAGTATTCACCATTCAGTTCCCATCCATCGACAAACTTAATATTTAAAATAAATATTGTATTTTATTAAATTTTTATTTGAATTAAATTAATTTACCGCCATTAATCCGCCAGATTCACAATTTATATCGAAATGTTTCAGTGTGATTTCAACAATGTGATCTGGCTCAGCGACAACGTACAGACCGCATACTGTCATTGGATTTGGTGCTTCGAGCATGTTCGATTCTTTTTCAAATCCTAGTGGTATTAGATGTGGACTCTTCTTGTAGATGAAATCTCCTTCCTCGGATGTCACATGCATGCAGTCTGGATAAATGGAATTATTTTGTTTACTTTATTTCATCAATATTTACTTTTCTTATTTAGTTTTATTATGTTTGATACTCAAAGTAATCTGAAAATTGAATGTTATTTCGCCTGACCCATCGATTTCGTAGATGATCAATAATATTCTTTTGTAAGGAGATCAGTGAGTCTCTGCCGTAGGACACATGATCTTGGCTACAGACGTCAGGACAAAAATAAGGATTACTGCCTGTTCCCAATGAACCCGCCACCGATATTTTCCATATAAATTGTTGTTGTTCTGTCGTTGGCGGTGAATTAGATTTAATTTTAATGCTGTCGGTATAACCCCTCCATGAGCAAAAGCTCTCTCATTTTTTCGCTCAATTTGAGTTACATGTGCTTTCTTATGTTTGTTGCTGCTTTCTGTGCTTTTTTTATGTTTTTTGTATTTATTTTATTTTAATTTTTTGTGTTTAATAATTGTGATTTTACGGCGACAGCTCATTTTAATAACTTATTCAACAATCTAATTTTTATTTAAATAATAAAAAAAATACACAATTTTCTTGCACAAAAAATGACTTCTGTCAATAATAATTTACGGTGGCGGTGTCGGTATCACTGGGAATGGTTGAGGGGAAATTATCGTTGACGGCTTCATTGGGAACAGGCAGTTAAACTATCAGAAAACGGGTGTACCTAAGAGAGTTCTACCACTATTAGAGAAATCAGATATTTAAGCAGGTTTCCCTACAATCCCAGGGATTGTGGTTTGAATCATTCGCATCAAAATGGTCCTTCGCATATCTACTTCGCTCACCTAGATAACATTCACCCTCTCACGGCAATTGCCTACTCTCTTGTAGGATGAACGATTGCCGCCACATGATTTTATAATTTTTGGCGTAAAGCACTTTCCCCACGATCATTTTATAGTTAATCGTGACGACCGCATTCAGGGTGCTTTAGCTCTGTCCGTAAAATCGATATTAAGCTATGTGCAAGCCTCACTTACTCCCCCCCTCCCCGCAGTAGATATGGAAACTTCCGGCCATCTCTTGTTGGTCGAAGAAGTGGAAGCCGACGTTGTCGATCGCTAGATAGTAAGACAACTAGTCCTCAACAACGTTTTGTTAACGGGATACGTATATACGTATGTCCTGTCCATGGTAAACTGATAAATCAGATCCAGGACGTCTAGTCTGACGAGGAAATTATTCAGTGTTCTTTTGAAGAACGCGTACCAGGAGTTTGTGGTCAGTGTATATCATGAAGATCGCCAAAATACCATATTTAATGTCTCTATAGATCCCGAGCAGTTCGGGAGTGCAGAGTGCCTTCGTTCTGCAGATGACAGCTTATAATTAAAAAAAATTATATTAAGCCAGAAATTGCCATCTATTCTCGTTAGCTTACTTCATTACAGCTCCGATATTATAATCGAAAGCGACTGTGTTTGGGATCCTCTCCTGTATTTGTTTCTGACCGCGTTCCATACATCTAATCCAATTTGGAGAAAATCGCACTGTCCTGACAGCTTACGGAGAAGTTTTATTTGTGCGAGATAGGGTATATATGCAGCCCGGTGATAAAGGTGGAGAAGACTATTGTCGATAAATTCCGGTTGAATTATAATATTCAAATTCCAATTTCGCAAGTAGATAAGCAAGAGCGGTTTTGAGCCATTTTCTTCATACAAAATGTGATATCACGATTGCAAAAAAAAATTCCCCTTTTGTTCGTTAGGGGCGCTAGTAGTTTTAAGAATAAGGTTCGTGTATTCCCTAGGAAGGAAGATTTTTACTTAGAATAGAGAAGAGAAGGAAGCGAAATTAATTAAAATCACAATGGCGGTATCATATTTAGTCAAAAACCGGGAAAGGATTGCGTTTCTCAGCAACCATCTAAAGGAGAACACATCACTTGGCTAAAAATGTTTAGAGCAAACGCGAACGAATTTCGGTACGCCTCTGTTCGGGAGATGCATGAAACATATGAACATATGGTTGTTTCTTTTCTTTTAGAGCGAGAGGTCCTTGAATCCAAGTGCTTCCCTCTATGCTATGTTCTGTTCGTTATTTTCTTTATTCTAAGGACTTTTAATAGGAGAAATTTTGTCAAGGTTTGTGTCCTTGCTAGACTGAAAGCTTTTTGCAGGGGAAATTTCCGCTAGGATGAAAGCTCTTTCTAGGGAAATTTCGATAAGGTTTGGGTCTTCGCTGGGATGAAAGTTTTTTATTGTAGGGGAAATTTTGATAGGGATCGTGTCTTTGCTAGTATGTAAGCATTTTTGTAGGGGAAATTTTGATGGGAGGAAACTTAGGTATTCTTTACGCCTGCTCATTTAATTTGTTTTGGAGCTTTTTCCCCTCCCTTCTTAGGGTAATAATTCTGTTAAGCTTTTTCACACATTTTTGCAAATGGTGTTTACGAGCAATATTATGTTCGAACTTGTTCAGGATAAGTCATCGCTGTTGTGCTGGATCAATAGCTAACGTTAGCAAGATCATGGTCGGTATGATTCTTAGCTGTTGTGAAATCTTAGGTATTTTGCAGGATCAGCAATTATACAAGGGCTGCGGCACTATTAAGCGGTTACCTTGAAAAAGTAGTTGAAACTAGGTAGCCGAAATTGACGTTGGGCTTTTCATTAAAGCGTTTTTTACAGCAGCCGTTCATCCGTTCGTCTTCATGTCGTCCGTCCATCTGACAATCCGTTCATCAGTCCGTCCGACCATCCATCCTTAAAGATGGACTAACAGACAGACAGACGGCGGATGGATAGACTCATGGTACAATAATTACAAGGTAGGCTCATAAGGCTCCCGTGACGTAACTCAGATATTTACTCACAAGGGAAAAAGCTTTCGCGTAACGTCACTCAGATCTCTTCTAATGTAAAAGGCGTAAGAGCTTTTCAAGATGGAATCAGAGCTTTTCCTTATGAGCCTACCTTGTATTATTGTACCATGGACAGACTGGCAGAGAGGGGGAAGGACGGACTAACGGACAGACGGACGGACGAATAGACGGATGGAAAGATAGACGAAAGGACGGATGGACGGACAGACTGACCGACAGAGAGACGGACGGATGGACGGAAGAATGTCATTATTACATTAGAAAATATGAATCAAGATGAATTTCGACATTGCAGTAATTTGCAAGTATCGTGAATACGTATTAATTTGCTGTCGATTTAAAGTAAATTACCGCTGAAAAGCTGTCTGATGAACACTTCTTAAAATATAGATACTTAACATGTAAAAATATATATGTCTATGTTTTATACCAGTAAAGTTTTGAGATCTTTAGTTACTTAAGTCACTGTAATTAATTTCTTTCGCCAAGACGCCTGAACTTTCTAACATAAAATTTAAAATTCCCTCAAATAGAAAATAATCCCAGCAATTTTTTTAATAGCCGCCAAATCTATGTTAATCACATTTTGTCCGCACTAAATTTAAGGAAGCGGATTTATTATGAACGTCTCCTGAGATAATAAAGAAGTTACTTAAATTTGAAGAAGAATCTGTACACTTATTAAGACGAAAGACACTCTCTGCCATGGCTACACTAATTAAGTCCAACACCGCAAATTAAGATAAATGTCGAAACTCAGCAAAGATGACCAACCATTTCTGTCTCGCTTAAGTTCATCGTTGCAGCCTTGTTGAAGGATCTCAACTGCTAGAACAGCATCGAGGCAGTGAGCTTCTTATATGGAGGATAATGGTATGAAAGCTGGGAAAGGTGATAACTTGTGATTAATTTCAAGGGAATAAAATTTCTTAACATAATAAATTTTCTTGGTGTTTTAGGTAACAAAATCTTGATTTATTTATTTCATGGAGTTTGCTATGTGTGGCAACAGGAAAAAATCTCAGTTGTTGATCATATTACAAAATTGAGAGAAATCTAAAAACAGAGTCGGTCCTGTACTTGGGTGTTGTATTGCATCGTTAAATTCCACGTTGATGTGATGTGGTAAAATTTTGATTTTGGTAAAATCTTCTCTATTATAATATTTTGTACAAGAACGTTAGTCCTTTTAGGTAAGGTCGAATGAAAGATATAAATTAAGATTACCTGATAATGAGGATGGGAATTTATTTCGTTCTAAATTCTGTTTCTTACCTGATATTGTGTGAATCTTATGTTGAGGTGCAATCAATTCAAAAGGATTTTTTACGGGTGGCCAAGCCTGAAAACAAAGTTATGGAAAAATATAATAATTCATAAAAATAAGGAATTGTTTTTATAGACCCGAAATGAATATTTAAAAATGTTTTAAAATTTATAATTTTATAAAGAAACTCCCACATTATATTTCTGAATTATAAGCAAAAGTTTACAGGAATTGTTTTGATTCTGCATAAAAAAGAGCATGTTTCAAAGAATTTTAATGCATTCTCTATCGATCATGGAGTAAAAAACGAGTTTTATTACAGTTCTTCTTACAGTGATATGACAAGCTATACTCACGTTTCAAACTTTTTATTAAGCCTGCCGAAACTATAACTAGAACAACAGCAGTAAGAAATTTGTCATGTTGTATCCATTAGAAACCGAAGACTCACTTTGAAGTGTACAAATTACATACATTTTCTAAAACCTTACAAATGAGATCTGGTCTTAGCGCCTTGAAAAATCTTCCTTCACCGGTCCCAATTCCGAACCCATTGCAACCCTAAGCTCCGACCATCCTGGTCTACACGATACTTTCTTTTACCAAAATAAATTTAATCTACAAAGCTGTCGCATCATTGAGGTACTACTACCGGGAAAATTTTTCAAAAAATCGTTTTTTTTTCTTTTCATTTTACGATTCCTTACACTATGAAGAATAACCTACTTAATTTTTATAAAGAAATTCGTAATAGAAAAAAAGTTACAGCACTGTAGGGTACTACTACCGGAAAAATTTCAAAAAACTTTTTTTTTCCATTTTTCGATTCCTTATACTATGAAGAATAGCTTAGTTCATTTTTATAAAGAAATTCGTAATAGCATAAAAGTTATAGCATTTTATAGTCGACCGCCTGCGTAGTGTAAAAACCATAAAAGAAGACAACGTGTGTCCCATTCGCTCTAGTTGTTTGAAAGCGCAGCGTTTTCGCTCAAACAACCAGAGCAAACGGAAAACTCATTGCCTTCTTTTATGGGTATATAGATATATCTCCCGCCATTTTGTGGTGTCCGCAATATTAGATTTAAAATGACGTTATATAGATTACTGAATTATATTCGTCACACCCTTTAATTTGATACCCATACTGAAAGGGTTGTGAAGAAAAAGGTAATCCGCCATTTTGAATTTGGAATGACGCCACACAACTAATTGTATTCTAGCTGTCATGCACTTCCATTTTATACCCATGTGGGTGGGTCGGTGAACACAATTGCAAAAATCGGCCTCCATTTTGTAACCGCCATCTTGATTTTTTACTAAACGGTCAGATTGCACTGTCAGGCGAACTATGGGTATGTGCAAAATTTGAAGTCGATCGGTTAAATTTTCTATTTTTTAGTCTATTTTATGTATTCGGCCATTTTGTGTTGGCCGCCATTTTGAAGCTACACCGCTAATTGTATTCTACCTGTCATACCCTTTCATTTGATACCCATGTCGGTGGTCGAGGAAGACAAAAGCAAAAATCGGCCGCCATCTTGAAATCGCCATCTTTATTTTTGTATAAAATGGTCACATTGCATTGTCAAGAAAACTACGCATGTATGCAAAATTTGAAGTTAATCGATTTCAAATGGTGGGTGGCATTAATATATTTCTACTCAATAATGACGGACTCCCATACAAACTTTCATACCCTATTTCAACCCCTTAAAGCCTTTGTTTCGGGAGAAAAAGTAGCCTATTTCCTTCTCCAAGGTCTAATCTATCTCTGTATCAAGTTTAATCAAAATCGGTTAAGCGGTTTAGGCGCGAAAGCGTAACAGACAAACATACAGAGTTTATAATATTAGTAGGGATAAAGCGAACCAAAACATTAAACACGTTTTTCTTGAAATTACATTTTTTCAGCTGAGTGAGAGTTAATCTCAGGATCTACTGAACCGATTTTAATAAACTTGGGTGCGTTTTGTTTGTTAAGGTATACCCTTTTGTAATTTACCACATTTTAGAAAAAAAAATTAAGAAAAAAAAATTTGGGAAGTGAAAAAGGGTGAAAAAAAAATGCAATTTTGTCAAACTTTTTTTCAAACTTTCACCATTTTTTTTTGTTTTTAATTTTTAACTAATTGTGGTAAATTACAAGGTAAGAAACTTTCCTTTATAAAATCCCGTTCGAATTTTTTGTTGCAAACTTCTCAATTCTGAGATTATCTCTCACTCATCGGACTATCTCTTTTTTGAGCTCTTGACTTCAGCGCCCCCTACCTTATTGGCAAAAAATAGAAATAAACTAAAACATTTTTTTTTATAACCTTTAAGGACTAATAATGTTATAAAAAAAATTTTCTTGATAATATCTAACATAGCGGCTGAGAAAAAAATTATTAAAAAAGTGCTTATTTTTGGTCGTTTTTCCGGTAGTAGTACCTTAAACAGGCCCCCATGAGTCATCGAAGTAAAATACTCCTAGTATTTGTCATCATGGGAGTTCTACAGAGTATTTCAAAAGTACATTTCGGCGATGATCATTTTTCAAAATTTTCCATGACATTTTCCAATATTTCGTGGAAGTAGTCCCTCCGCTTGAAGTAACCTCACCGAAAGAAGTCTAATGGCTTTAAATCACAAGATCTCGGGCCAATTTATATCACCTCTTCGAGAAATTGCGCGAATTGGAAACTTCTTTTGCTGTAGACCCATTGTTACAATAGTCTATAGCACAGTCTATATTTGCCGCCCCATCAATTAACGGAAAAAAGCGAAAATGTTTTAATAATGAAAAAAGGCCATGCAAAATAATAAAAATCATTTACTAAATATGTAAATTTTTTGCGATGCACAAATTGGACAATTTACGGATTTCGTTAAGTTAGTTTCAACAATAAGGATGGCTAAATTGTTGAAACGTCACTGCATCAGTGCAAAAGAACATACGTAGTGCCATTTCTGTATATGGCAATGGTTCCTTCAAATCCTTCTGCTTAGTAAATAGGTTAACTTAAACTCATTTTGCTTTCATGTGACGTCAAGAATTGGTTTAAAAGAACATATTCTTTTTGTAGATCATCCGCAAAACCAATCGGGTAATTTTGGGAGTTTTATGGGGTTAACTATAGCCGTGTTTTTTTAATGAACTATATAGTTCTTCCCCATACAAATCTGAAAACCCAGGTTTTATCGAGGTTTTTATCCAGGTCTTGGGACATTTCAAAATTTCCCTTTCTTTTCGGTATGTAGCATACTTACCGGCTGTCGGAAAAACGTCATTTAAAATAAAAACAACATAGAAGTGACGAGAGCAAATTTGAAGGCATGAGGAAACAAATAATTTATTTTTTAGAAACTTATTCATTATTTTCTAGAGGGGAATTCGTGTAACAGTTGTTTACTGACACGCAACTTCGGATTAATTTTAATATATTTAAAGCACTGAAGATGGCGCTTAGTGAAATTTCCCTTGTCGTTTTTTTTATGAACTGGATCGAAGACCTATATAGTTCATTAAAAAAACACGGCTTATAATTTCCACTTCAGACATTGTATCCAATTTTGGACTCTGTTTTGGGCGATAGCTCTAAGCTCCGTCCAGGATCTCCCAGTTGGTGCAGCCTGTGTTAATTAGGTTTTTCTCCTCGTCGTTCTAGGTAAATGGGTCACACAGCCTAGACACAAACCTGCTCCCTAAATCTTATTTAGCCAGCCAAAACACGCACCTGCACCTCAAACTTATTCAGTCAACCCAGACACACATCTGCACTACTGGGCCCATAAAGCTTATGCAGAAAATTGGCTGGTCTTGCCCAATCGTCCCCATACCTACTAAGGCTCTGTCAAAATCAAGCGCAAATACGCCACTACATAATGGATCCGAGGATCCAAGACTTGGGTGCCTATCATAAACCACCTAGGCTTCACATCTCCAGAGCTTTATCTACATTAAACTACATATACTGATTAGCCATATTTTATTTGCTTATCTAAATAAATATAGAAATTTGAATCTGGACAATAGATTATTTTTGTATTAGTTTGAGGTCAATCGTTCCTTTTTTTTAATATTCAAAATAAATCACAAAAACTTCATTAAAATAACCCATTTATCAGCAAGGCAAAAACTGCCAACAAAATGAATTCAATCTGTTCAATATTAATCAATATTATTACTCAAATATAAAATACCCAGAAACTCCCATTTACGCGCCCACACCCCCTTCTCATAAGCACCCTTAACGCCCTTAGGATATCCGATCACCTAATTAAGTCCCCGAAACTTTATACTTTCTCAACACTTAGCTTTGTGACCCTTTGACATGGAATGTACTCAAATATTTAGAACAACAAAAAAAGGAACGACTATATTTTAAAAGGTCTTCAACATTTTACATCTCAAAAAGTCTGAAAGTGGCTTGGGCTATTTTGAGGGTTTTAAAAAAGAAAATCTTATTTGGAGGGATTTGTGTGCCTTTAATGTGGTTTTAAAAAATGTAAGGATTTTTGAATAAATTCGCCCATCGTACTTTTAAAATATTCCAAAGCTTCCGTTGCCATATAAACTGAAGAGGCTTTTACAACTGCATTAATTTACAGAATATTAAGTGGCGACTTTGTGTGTCAATAAAATTATTTAAATCGTATCTGTCGTTGTCCATCTGGTTGATATCCGCCCACAACAACTAGAAAAAATAGAAACGAAATTAAGGACTGCACGTGCGGCAATATTCTTTAAAAAAAATCCTGAATTGCATTTATAAAAATTCATGAGATATTATAAAATGCAGTCTAATGCACCATTCCTAGAAACAGCCACGACTCAACAAAATTGGGCATTTGTGTTGTTTGTTTATTTCTTAAAGGTCTATTTATAAGAAGGTGCCGCGATTGAATGCGGGTAAGTCCTATATACAATCGCGTGACTTTCCTTCTATAATTTTGATAATTGAAAGTTTCTGCAATAAATTACAAACAAATAAAGGTAAAAACTTTCTCTTTTCCTGATACTTTTACTTGTTGACTACTTAATTTCTGAAGAATTTAACGGGGGCGAATTTTGAAGGCTGTGAATAATTTATAAAAGTCATGAAATTTAGAAACTTTGAATTACATTGTTTTCATTGAAATTAACCTGAAAGATTTTCCTATTAAAATATCAGGTTAAATGTCAGCTTGAATGATTACAAGGCCAAAGTAAACAATTGAATTATGTTAAAGTGTTTAACTGGAATATGTTAAGCAGATTTAATAAAAGTTTTGGACATTTTTGTAATTTTAATTATTCATACCAACCCATGTATTTTCTACAAATGTTCGAAGTATATCCAAAGTGTACACACTTAAATTATGAATACATTATTAATTCAAAATATAGAGACATCAGCTGACCTCCAAGGAATTTAAATGAATAAGTACGAAAGTCAACTTGGCCATAGACAAGTACTTCTAAAATAAATTCCATATTAAAATAAATTCCACTGCAAAGTGAAATTCTTATCAAGAAATTAAATATTTAGGAAACCACTTTTTGCGCAAAGAACTGAAGGGCAGTAAACCGACCCGTTTTAACCAATTAAGTGACGTTTGAGGGTTGATCAAAAAGTTCATGCAATTTTGGTATTTGCTTCACTATAAATACTAGGATAAATTTGTCTTCGCTTTGGTTGTAGCCTTTGTCATTATGTATATCAGAATTTGTTCAGTTTTGACTCATTACACGACCTTTAAAAATTTATAACGATCTCGAAAATTGTAAAAATAAAATAACGATGGACTGAAGGATACCGAATCTGTTCATTTCTCTTTTTCTAGAGTCATCTCAGTGAGAGTGCGGTGGATTGTCCGTCCCACTACCGCCTTGCATTGGTTCCCATTGCTATCAATCACGAACACGGTGAAACATGCATACACATTATGTCGGTTTTTCTAAGCGGTCCCCCATCTTAGTTCTAACCACGTCCAATGCTGCTTGACCTACGCGATCGAATGAGAACCGGTCTATTGAGTATGCTAATGGCACCCTTTATGACCACCAAGATAATTGCCCGTTTTCTTCGTCTATACAATTTCTTAAATCTCCAATTTTGCTCCCTTTAGTCTAGAAGAAAAAGTGTGAGCGTACCGTTCTTCCTTTGGACTATTCCGTGCGTCTATTGATACATGCCTGTAGCGGGCTGCATTTGGGAAAGTAGGATTTTTACTCAAGCATACAGTAATTGGTTTGTGTGCCATACTGACGTTTTGACGCTGTGCGTGCGCTGTTTCAGGCTAAGAACGGGCGAGTCTTCTACTAGGGTTCAACTGATATTTGAAACGGCATCCTGTGATTAGTGCCACAATCCACCTTAAGGTCGATTCGCACTATACGGAACGTCAACGTCACGAAACGGCACATCAATATGTTAGTTGAGCACCTAAATATGATAAAATCACAAAGTGCCCCCTTTTTGAGGGGTGCGTTTTTGAGAGCCGACCCTAAGTACCCCCTTTTCAGGCTTTTCAAAATAACTCGAAAACAAAGCGAAATTCGAGATTTTTACTAAAATACTTAATGTGGAAAATTAAATTTCCCATCGAAATGCATTTTTTAAATTTATTTTTACCAAATAATTTTTTTTTATCAAATTTTTAAAAAAATGGCTAAAAATGGTCAACTTTGAATGGCGATTTCTCGGTCACCGTCAGTCGTACGGAGATTTAAGAAAATGTAATTTCTTCGTTTTTTCAAGACCTTTCTTTCCTTTGAACATATATTATATACCGAGGATGGTTTAAAAAAGTTAAACAAAAAGGAAAAAACGTGATTTTTCGAAAAAATTTAGTTTTATTTTTCGATTATTTTTTGAATTACAAATGGTAAAAAAAGGTATTCCTACGGCAGTCCTCCACAAGTTACCTGACATCTGACGGCGCACAGTGGGGCAAATAGCTAATTTTTTGGACAAGCGACAATTCCCAAGCCTGAAACTTAAAAATTTTTTTTTAACTATTCGTGATAAAATCGCCTTTAATTCTATCGAGCCAGAATTTTGAAATTTGAAAATTAAAGATGGCCAATCCAATATGGCGGACATAAATTTGGTAAGAAAATTAAATTTTTTTCGTAAGATTCTTTAAAATTATTGAAATTAATTATTATTAATTAATTTTTGGTTTCCAAAAAAATCCCCAAAGTAACAATTTTTTAAAATATTAAAGAATCTTCTGACAAAAATTTAATTTTCTTACAAAATTTATGTTCGCCATATTGGATTAGCCATCTTTAATTTTCAAATTTGAAAATTCTGGCTCGATAGAATTAAAGGCAATTTTATCACGAATAGTTAAAAAAAAATTTTTAAGTTTCATTAATTCCAGGCTTGGGAATTGTCGCTTGTCCAAAAAATGAGCTATTTGCCCACTGTGCGGCGGTGGGGCAGGCTCTTCACCAGGGAGGTTGGCCGAGGCTATGACAAGCCTGGGCATTCCTCCGCCGCCACTAGATCTCTGGATACGAACTGCGGAAGAGGAAGGCAGGTTAGTCTTTTCCCCATGAGTAGTGCTGCTCTAGGACAGTCATGCTCGCTGGATTAGATCAGTCTGCTGGCATTAGTACCGAGGCCACATATTCTTCCTCGGTACACCCATGTCTCTTGGATTAGAGCCACATCTAAGTTGCTCGAGATAAAACTTTTTTCAAGTACTGCAGAGGCAGCCTTGGCGTGATGAAGGTTTATCTGGACAAGTTTCATATTCAAAGCAGTGTCCATTTCCTTAAGGGATTATATCCCGTCCCCTTTTTGCGAGCCTTTTTGGGCTGGGGAGGTTTCTACCTGAGCGTTGGAGAGGTGGTTTTAGGATCACCCGCCTGTAGCAGCAATATAGGAAGCATTTGTTTCTAGAGTTGCTTCCCCGGCGATTCCGCCAGCAGCACCAGCCTCTCACTCTCTAGAGGCTAGAGGTGGGGTCGGATAGTGGGGCATTAGCCCTTGCCCCAGCGGCCTGCAATGTGGATATGGTAGAGGGAGTCACCTCCTCGTTAAAGGCTCCCCCAACCACCGTTCCATTTTGTATAACTCAGCTTTTCCTTTCATGATTACATTCAATCATAACATTTAATTAAGAGCACAAAAAATATTAATTGTAAAATATTGATTAAGAATAATCTCATACCAAAAATTTCCACCTGATAGATCTTTAGAAGTCAATAGGTATTAATAAAAAACCGTCATTCCAACAATAAATTCAAATCTGTTCATTTCTTTTCATACATTAACTTTTAATGAAATTGTAAAAAAAAAATTGTATAACATTAACAAAAAAAAGAGAGCGATGATATCCCAAAGTAAAAATTTCTTGACCTTTTTTTGCTCCTTTCAGAAAAAATGCAAAATTTATTTCTGTGGAATCTTTTCAAACACTTCCGTTCGCCTCAAATTTTTTATTCAAAAGGTACCACCAAAAAAATAGGTACCACCTTCCACTAGCAAGGACCTTTTTTTCTGTAAATCACTTCCAACTTTGCGACGGACTTAAGGTATTATTGTGGGCTTCCTTTGAGAATTTTATTTTTACCTTTTTTTTTGATTATTAATTTAAATTCTTAAAAAATCACCTTCAATCATACCTGGGGTAGAAAAATATCTTAGAGGATAATAAAAATTATTTTTACCATCAAGGTATTTACGTTCTTGGCTTATAGGTTTATTTGTATGAAGGTCCTTGCTGTCGCATAAAATTTGATATTCTCAAAAGTCTCGTGGATTGCGACGTTGCTAGTAAGTTCCCTTTAAGTATAGTAAATCCTTTTGATAAATGACACCACACTGGAAACATCGTAGTCGAACACAATCATTCCATTGAAATGAATCAAGTGAAATTAATTGGAAAATAATTGCCAGTAAGCAATTTAAGTCTGTAACTTCTCTGGTGGTGTACGTTTTACCTGTGGTGTAGTATTTGTTCAGGATTTAGGTCGAATCCCATTTTGGGGGACGGACTTTTTGAGGCCGACAGGTTTTCGAACTCACTAAAATCGAATTTCACCCATAAATCAAAATGCAAATTGCATTTAGACACAATCAATTTCGTTTGCTTAGGACCGACACATCAATGATACTGATTTAGGGCTGATACAAAACGACGTTCTTTGCCCATTATCCTCGAGTATTAAAAGAAAGTCGGTCACAAGCCACTTGAAAAGTAACAAAAAAAAGGAGAAGCGAAGTTGGAAGCTTCCTTGAGAACGATGAGGGTGAATTTTTGTGGTCATCATACCCAACCGAGGTTGAAATATCTATGCTAGGTTGACATAACTATGTTATTACAGGTACCGCAAATTGATCCTTTCTGAGAGCTTCCTCGTCCACACACAGAGTAAAACGTTCCTTTATCGGAAGAAGCCAATTATTTTAATTAAGAAAAAAGAAACAAAGAGAAAATTACTACTTGAGTGGAGGAAGGGGTGCTCACCTGGAATGCTCCACATTTCAAAGACACAAAACATGTAAGTAATTACTCCCAGCTTGTATAAGGTGTTACAGGAGTTTTCGCTACTGACGAAAGAGAATTAAAATGTCCTTTTGTAACATGACAATATTACGCCATTGTTACCAATTAGCATCTCTCAAATACATAGTACTTAACCGTCTTACATTGCAGTGTATGCATTGTTATTGAAATTTAATGTCTCCTCATTGAGACTTTAATGGAATTAGTCGGTAGCCGATCTTATTTGATATGCAAAGGGCGAACTGTGTAATATATATTGGTATAGCGAGACTAAATATTCACATCACATACATACATGTAATCACATCGGCCAGTAACTTACATGCGACATCCAAGGTCAAGATACGTTTAAAGGACTCGTCTGTCTTTTACTCAGAATTATTTATGTTAAGTTTCTGATTGTAATGCAGGACGAAATTAGTTTTAAATAATCGATGAGAGTTAAGTACGAAAATACTATAGTATCAGACTCTTTTAACTTAATGAAAAATAAAACTGTTTAAAGGCGCAGAGTGTGGCTCGGATCATGACTTTTAAATTGCTTGATTTTGAGTGGGAAATCAATTGTGTAAATATAAATGCTATAAAAACAATTTTTTTTTTGAAGTGACAGAGGCAATTTAAGCTTTGTTAGCACATGTCCTACAATTATGACACAAGCAGACGAAATTGCGATGAGTGTATGAGACATTGATGAGTGTGTTTTTTGCTGGAGATACAAATTGTGCAATTTTGTAAACGAACCTATCTTAATATGTTACCAGAATTTATTACAAAAAAAAATACCTTTTTGGTATAAAAGACAATTGGACTTACATATTTTGGGCATTTTTAAAAAATAAAGTAAAAAAAAATTATTGAAAATGTGAGACACTAATGGGATAATAATCCCATTTTGTATAGGCAAAGCGGCCTGGGGAGAAACAAATGTTGCATTCATAGCGGATGCTATTCGCTTCGATTGGCTACTCTAAACCATACAAGTCCGTTGAGTTAAATCACATTCATGCCATTCTGCTAAAGAAGTGGTGACATAATCACTCCCTTAAGGTCGATCCACACATATCAATGACTGTACGGCACCGATGCTTTCCGTGTCAGTGGCTTCCGTGATTGACAGTGATTTTTGACTGACATTCACACAGCACCGCCTTTTCCGTATGGCGGCCATTACACGTTCATGCAAGCGGCAATCAATTCCACCGGTCATGATTAATGGAAATCAAAATATACGGAGGATTACGTCAGTCAACACCTTATACGTTAGGTTTTCCGTCAGTCGTAGGCAAAACTGTGGAAAAACTGACAGCAAAACCTATCGTGTAATGGGCGCCTATCAGTGTTAAATGTTCAACGGTATCTGTGATTACTTTTTAGTTTTGAAATTTAAACAGTGATCTCAAGTGCATCATGCAATTTAGCTAGGAATATCTTGCTGGAATAGCATTGCTGTTAGACGAGGAGCAGCCTTACACAAAAACAATCTTTACTTTTATACATAAATGTATTTTGTTAGGAAATATTATTATATTCCGCACAAAAAATCAAACAAAAAAGTCACACAAAACAAAATCGCACAAAAACGGCTGCACAGAGACAGGTTTGAGTGTATTCTATTATATTAATAAAAGAAAGTTTCTGTATGTGTGTGCGATGTGTGCGCTTCGAAATTTTGCACGAAGATCCGTGGGGGTCTCCCATGATGCACCTCGAAGCCCGATTTTCGAAATTCAAAATGGCTGCCACAAAATGACCGAAATTCAAAATGGCCACCAAATGGCCACCATGAAAATCGGTATCTGGGGGTTTTTAAGGTAGCAAATAACGAATTTATGATCAGAACTTATAAATTCAAAATGGCCTCGCCAATATGGCGGACGAATTTTTCCAATTGTCTTCCGATTTCAATGAAAATCGGTATCTGGGGTTTTTTAAGATAGCAAATAAATAATTTATGTGATCAGACTTATAAATTCAAAATGGCCGGCAATAAGGCGGACGAATTTTTTCAATTCTATTCCGATTCCAATGAAAGTGGATATCAAGGGGTTTTTAAGGTTGCAAATAACGGATTTATGATCAAAACTTAAATTCAAAATGGCGGCACCAATATGGCCGGTGAGTTTGCCAATTGTATTCCGATTCCAATGAAAATCGGTATCTGGGGGTTTTTAAGCTTACAAATAAAGAATTTATGATCAAAACTTATAAATTTTAAATTTTGGGGGCCAATATGGGGGACGAATTTTGCCAAATAAGCCTTTCCACGTCAGTTGTATGTAGGTTGTTCAAGAGTTGGGTAATCGAAAAATCTTCACATCCTAGCTCCGAGCACTAAGTAAGAAGGGAGCAGTGTAACGGCTAACCGAAAAGAGAAAGTTAAAATTCCAATTCACCGAGAAGTTTCATGTTCATAGGCACCTACTTGAATACATACATAATGCAGTGTCACATCTCAATTTAGTACGGCTGTTCTAACTGAACCGCCAAGAAGAGGAAGGAGGAGCACGTGTGTGCAAGAAGTTTTGTTTTGAAATTAAAGTTGTTAAAAAGAAATAAATTGAGAACGCTCGGTATAGGTAACTCTAAATTTTTATATGGTATCCAAAATCATTTTCCAGATTTTTTGTAGTTTTCATTATACTTTTGTTCTACCGCGGACAGTGCACACATAAACTTTTTTTATTTAAAGGCGTTGCAACGCACGCGAATTTTATGCTAGTTTCAAATAAACTTTACCTAAATTTCTGTTGAATTCGTAGAAAATTTCGGGTTGAATTTAAAAAACATTTGTTTCATGTCCGGATTAAATTAAAAAATATCCCTGGCGACGTATTTTTCGTGTTTTTCACGGACGCCTGAATGGTACTGAGAACGTCGGTGTCCCACTGCGTCGGATGTGTGGGAACATGTCCCGCCTTTCCCCATTTGTTTCCATGGTATTATATCGTGCAAATATTTTTTTTTCACTGATATTCCCTGTACTGCACTGAAGTCGCCGTCACGTCACGGATATGTATGGATGGACCTTTACTCTTCACAATATTTAAGACATTCTTCGCACGGCCATGCCGTCCTCGGAAGCCTAGGTCTTAAGATGCCAGACTACCACCCAGAGGTTCGTGGTTCGATTCGACCCGGAGACATTGTTCTCCGTCTTTCCACTTATAACACCAACATTCCTTCCTTCTCATTTTCCCTCTTTGCAGCAATTCACTGTCGTTCCTCCTGACATCGCCTATAAGCACGATAAGCTTGGAACTCCTCTTCCACCATCAACGTTTTTTTTGTTGTGTGAAAGTCTAAGCTCAGGCGTCCCCCCAAAAACTACCCGTTTTCGTTAAAGCAGTTTTAGCCCAATTAAAAATAATTTAATTGGGCTAAAACTGATTTAACTGAGATCGCGCCGACAATCATTACTACCCTTCATCCACAGTCAATAAATTGAATTGAATTGTTAATGGAGCACACAAAGTATTGAATGCCAGACCACTGCCGTAAAAAATCTACCCTTAACACTTTATAAATAGCTCTAAAATATTATGAGGATGGAACCTTCACCATTGATGCGTGTTGGTGGTGTTTGAATGGTGGTTCAAGGATGGAAATTTGATAAAGAGTGGCATTCGACCATTAACTATATTTCTGTTCCTATTGAAATTCGGGAGCGTACGTGCGTACGTTTCAAATTTGTATACAATTGTATTTTAAATAAGCGAAATAAGGTTTTACACAAAAATAGAAACCATTCATTTTTCATGAATCTATTTTCGAAATAAACGATTGTAGGAAGTTTTGGTTGAAATTGTGGAGCTAATGTATGAATGTAAATATGTAATATTTTGAGGTGGAAAAAGGAACGTGGAACGAGTTTAGGCTTGTACAATTGGACAAGACAAACGTTATTTATAATTTTGTTTTTTGATGATTGATTTAAAATAAAATTAAAGTAGGACTTTGAATTTTAGCAAACAAAAATTTGCGAAATAATATTAAGTACCATATTCAAGTGCTAGAGGCAGGTATGACATTTACCATCTAACTTTTTGACAAATTCATTTACGTTTGTATTAAGTTATGTTTACAATTTGTACAACTTTTCAGACATTGGTTGTCTAGGGGTTAAAGTGTTCGACTGGCATTCCAGAGGTCAGTGGTTCGATTCCACGCACTTCCATGGTCCTTTATCTTTTCCACTTCTCTCACCTCGATAATGTTTCTTCTTTCTTGTCTTCCTTCTTTTGCAGCAAATCCATTTCTTCTACATAAGAATAACCAATCTCCTGTTTGATTACTGAATTTAGCATTCGTTCGGGGTAGAACTTGCTGAAAGCGATTAAAGAAAAACAAAATATTGCTGTTGACAGTCCTGTCATTATTCTCTTTGCTCTCTTACCTACTAGACCTTGTTTATCTACATTGCACTTTAGAGTATGGCCTTTTCGCATATTATGTAGGTAAGAGAAAAAGCATGTCAACTAGATGGAAGAAGCGGCAAGACGAAGGACTACGCTACTGCATGTATTCGAACCGGCTGACCTCTAGCTACGCCGCCAGGCGCAAGCGCTGTAATACCTACTGTCCAGTCTGTACAGAACGTCCGATATTTCATTGACTTGAACCCTTGGTAACCCACGGCCTAAGCAAGGGAGACGCGATTAAGAATACCCAGAAAACCAGTGCCGTGGCAGTTCCAAACTAGTTTAGATTTGGTCTTAACGGGGACTTTTTGAATGCAAGCCATTTGGCTGTTCTTACTTTGAATGGGTAAAATTTTGACGGCAACTTTCATTTTAGAGGAGAAAAGTTTTCGTGGCGGCTACGCTCATGACCCAGTTTATCATTGCGGCGTATATCTAACTTGTCATGCTAGTTATTGAAAAGGAGAGGTTGAGTGAGGCTACATTGTTTCTTCGATTCGATTTATACTAAAAATTTGTATGAGTATCGCATCTTAAAGGCTCAAATATTTCTTTTTTTTAAACACATATAAAAACAGATTAAGCTTCTAGGCTCACGTTCAGAATTTATAACATTCCAAAATGAAAACAGAATATAAAACAATAAAAGGACTAAAAAAGGGAGAAAACTATTTTACAGAACCTTTTTTCTTAAACTTCCTTAAATTTTGGGACAAACATTCAAAGTCAAACATTTTCAAGTAACTACAAAAAATTGAGAAATTTAATGGAAATTCATTGCACAACAGCATTTCATTTTGAAAAACCCAATTTTATAAAATGTGTCAAATGTCGGTCAATCTGTTTTTTTTGCACAATTTCATCGTCAAGAAAATGAATGAAAGCATTTCGGTGGCAAGGAAAATTTTAATTTTTATTATAACTGACATACTACACTTCCTTGAAAGCCCTTGAAATTATTTAATTTTTGGTTGCTCATAAAAGAAGACGTTTTATGAATATAACATACAAAAACAAAATGCGTTGACAAATTACCTTAGAGCCAAAAGGAATTTTTTTTCTTTATGCTTATTCACGTTAAAGGTAAAGTTGCTTCCTCTTTTCGTTTCATGTTAAATTAAGTGAGATAAATTAAGTCAAAAGCAGGAAATAATCCAATTTAGAAAAAAACGGCCTTGCGATTGACCTTCGTTATCCTTATGTTCTTACATCGTTTCAATTAAACTAATCAAATTGGTTCTTTAGGATTTTATTAAATCTCTTCTTTTTTTGTTGGATGAAACTGATCCTTTTTTATTTCATGTGGAAGGAATCACTCACATCAACACATTTATATTTTTTTAAGGTATAGTAAGGATTAATTGCGTGTAGGTTTTATAAGTAGTTCGAAATTCAATAAGAACAATTTTCGGATTGATGTAATTATTGTAGTATAAATTTAGACCCTAAACGGGTTTTGAACCCAACTAATATAAGTGGTGTTGTGTGATGTGCTTTAATTCGGGTTTTATAGTTAGGTTGATACATTGCTGTGTAAATGGTGATTAAAAGAACTTGGTTTATTTTTTAAAACAATTTTTTGTATAATTGAATATATTGTGAAAGATTGTGATGTTTTGGTACTTGTTGACATTGTATGAGTGAACCGAAATGTTCCTTATTTCATATGTGTCAGAAGTCAACGTGTTAACTTTCAGTGAGTATTTAAAAAAATACTGTCATGCCCCACAAATACCCTTGATGTACTCTTGCACCTTCTTTCTGCCGACATTCATATTAAAAAGTGGTCTCTTTCGATGCACCTAGACAGCGGGAATCCGGGGCCTGGACCTAGAAGATGGATTCGTCGTCGAAATACTCTCAAGAAGAGAATGGGTAAACGGAGACGTCCTGAAGAAGTTTGATCTTGGAATATTCACCAACGGATCCAGAACATCAGAGGGCCTGTGGCAAAGTTTTATGGCGAGACCGTCAGCAATTCATTCACATTTCGGCGCACGCTAGAATCTTTCAAGTGAAGGTTCTGGCGATACTGAAGGCCTGCCAGACAATGAACCTCGAACCTACACCAGGATGTAGCATTGCAATTTTTTAGAGATAGCCAAGCCTTTATAAGCTCTAGACTCAGTGATAACACGCCTTAAGCTATTACCACACGAGTAAAAATAAGAGATCACCTTACAACGGGCGAACGACGTCCGCATGGCTTTTTAAGGGGCGTATGATGGCCGTAGAGTTTTTGGCCATTTTTAACGAGAGCGCACACGGGCGAAGCGACGGTCAGACTCGACCAAAAGATTTAAGCTGTACACACGGCCATACGATGGCAAATTTGAGCCAAAAAAGTGAATCTGCACCAATGTATTGTTGAGTGTGGTTTGACATGTTCTTTATGTACAATGGCAGAGCGTGGATAAAATTTTTGAAATGTTCGAATTCGAAGATATGAGCACCAGATTTCATGATCTTTTTCTCAAAAAATACGCGGTGAGTTTTGTGAGACTTATGATTTTTTTTTGTTGACTAGTAGATTTTTTCACTTTCTATATGCAACTATATATGAAATTTATCTTAATTTTCTTTTTTTCTCTAATATTTATACCTTTTTTGCTCTAACAATATTCTCTTGTAGTATGGCAAAAATAATAAAAAGTAGCAAATAATAAAACATTTTTTTTCCTTTCTTTTATACATGCAATCATGTGAACAGCCACTGTACCACCGTCGTATGCCCTTTATTGAAACTGTAAAGCCATCGTACCGCCATTTTATACTGCCATACAGTCCGACAAACAACCTTCTGATGCCCGTCACATGGCCGAGGACCACGTTTCACACACGGCCGGTGTTCGATAGTCCTACTCCGCCAAACCACTTGGAGTTCACCGGGCCAAGGGTGGGCCACCAGCGTTCGATAGCCGTAGAGGCGGAAGCTTATTGAATTCAGTGGAACAGTCAATCTGGTCAAAGCGTTAAAATTTTGCCAGAGCTGCTACATTCTTGCGATGGCTTACTGAGTTAATTGCAGAGCACAGGCGCCATCACCAATATGTTTGAGATCTCGGGTTTGACTTTGTCCAACTACGCTCAGGCGGTATATGAAGCCCCGGCAGTATATTGTGGGAGTATCGATAGCATCATTAGAGTCTTAGTTGATCCGAACTGTTTCGGTGGTATGCCTGGGATCCTTTCCTCTTCTTCTATCATAGAGATATTAAAATAGGGCGCTCACCCTTTAAAATATGCAATTATAAATATGTCATCCTTAATTTGAAGGAAAATTTCATCAGATAATGGTTTCTCATATTCGTTATCTAAATTATTAAAAAAAAATTGTTTGAAGAACGATACACCTTTAAGGTAGGAAATGTCAAATATGTCAGTTACAGTCTAGGAAGTTCAAAGGATATTTACCTTTTTTTTTTTGATAAGATAAAATCTTTACTTTAGGCACACATTGTTGTGTATAATTTATTCTGTCTGGATTTGCATTAATTTTTGTTGGTATACCCTTACATGAAAAAGGATACAGCGCACATACTCTCCTGCCTCTAATTATATGTATTTGCTGCTGAGAGAGAGTATGTCAAAAAGTCCTTCAATAGATGTGAAGTGTGTCCGATCCGAGATATTAAAATCAGAAAGCACAAGGAAATTTTGCGGTTAAAAGGTTTCCACTCGAAAGTTAAAAGGTCATCCTGGATAAACAGGATATACAAAACATGTTCCCGCTCTTCTTCAATCCATACATATATATTATATGTATATTTTTTGTGTTGCGGATAAAAGAGCGCATTAAATGTCAACATGTGGTAAGCGGCAGAGTGTATGGATATTGAATATGTCCTAAAGAATTTCCTCGACGGGCGGGCGGAACTTTATAGCTGCTCCTGGCGGAGAGTCCTTTCCATATTTATTTATTGTTAAAAAACGAAATATTTTTATAGATATTTTTTTTGGTGGATTTAACGAGTGCTCATGGCTCCCAAAAAAGCTGTTTTCATATGAAATTTATTGGTATAAAGGTATACTTACTTAAAAAAGTTGACAATATTTGGCTGAAACCACTTTTATTGGGGGGAGATATACCCTGAAGGAGGAACTCCACTTAAATTAACAATAGTGTAAAATATTTCCGAAAAATATAATTTAATGCCGCTTTTCAAGGATGATTTGGATTCTACTAAAATTCGGTTTATTTTTATTCCCTTGCACGCATTTTGAGAACTATTCTAAGAATTGGGCATACTTTAACGCCCTCGTTTTTATTATGAATGAAATGCTATACCACCCACCTTTACCTATTTTATAATCGCTTTTATTATCCCAAGGATATATTTTTGATGTCAGCTTGAATATATTTTATGATCACATCCTTTTTTAAATATATTGTAATAAAATGTATCACGTACGATTTGAAATTTTGTAAACCAGTTTTTAACAGGAACCAATCTTATCTTTTGATTAAGATTGGATAACCTGCTGGTTCTAGGCGGTGTATCTCACCGAGGTCAGCATGCTGGCAATAAATTATGATAGTAAGGCCGATCATAACATTTGCCTCGATGATTTGGTAGACTAAGACCAACTAAGACTAACAGTGTGCAGAGAATGGTATGCGTGAATATTAACTGTGCGATAGCAGGGATGATAGAGTTACTGCTGATCTTGCCGAGAGTCTAGCCAAACAGGCCTTTGACTGGAAACCGCAAAAAACCCGTCGAGTTGAAAGACCGAGAACAACGTGGAGAAGAACTCCAGTAGCAGAGGCCCTGGGAGAACCTGGACGGAGCTGAGAGCTGTCGCGCAAAACAGGGAGTCTGCTGGATGGCAAGTGTTTCCGCCCTATGTCCCATGCTGTATGGAGTTCGACAGTAATCCAATTTGCGAAAATGTAGATCCTGTATCATATAAATAGGATCAGTGAGCTCATGCCTATTGCCTATGGAAGAGAGAATTGACTGAGCCGAGAGGTATCAGGGGTAAACTTCTTAGCTTTTTCGTGACATTGAAAGTTGGCTGGTAAGAAACCGCATCGAGGAATATCCTGTCACCACATCAAGTCTGATATGCATTACTTCCCTACTGGTTATAAGATCTACTGCAGTGTATACTGTGGTTTATCAAGTGTGGGAAACCTTTTTATAACATGGGCCAGAATAAGTTTTGCGTTTTTTCCGCAGGCCGTAGTAGTCATTGGACACATTTTTGCGACCTGTCATTTTTATTGAGTGGAGCCTGACTTTCACGAGGCAGTACATTTGTCCCATACAATATGATAAATTGTACTGAGGCCTCAATTTTTTTAAATGTCCCGGTTCAAAAATAATGTCTTACTGGTGTACCGAGATAAATGAGGCGAGGTGTGACTGTAAATACTTAGTGGAGACACAAGGGTTTCTTCTTTCTGGCTTCTCTTGCGGCAGTAAAATATCCAATTTGAGCTGAGGCGAGGTGAAATAGTAAATATGAATTGGGGAGACATTTCTTATAGTCCACAGTGCCTGAGCCATTTTTTTTAATGATTAGTAACAAGCTGAAATTTCGTGAGTAGCTTCCTTTTGACGAAACGCCTTATTTTTGTACTTACGAAAATTCTCCATAGTGGTTCCTAGAGGTTGCCCACCGTTGTAAAGTTTATACGTTACTTTAACTTCTTCTTTCATTTCATAGGACACCCAAAATCAACACCAATGATGGATGTCTCACAGTTTCCTGAAGATGTAAAACGCTTCTCTTGGACATTTCCGTACAAAATTTCTTGCTACTTAAATAGGTCGAAATATTCTAAAGGCATTGAATAAATTAACGGATTGATACAAAATTTTGTAAAGTTTTTGTAAAAAATTGTGATGGGTAGCCAAAGCAACACCTGATCTAGAATGATTGTGCTGGATTACAATGACATTTCTGTTGACTAATCCAGGTCCCTTCTAGTCAATTGCTTGCTTTAATGTGATTAGTTATGAACAATATATCGCCAAATTAATGGTAGTGTTTTTAGGTAGCAGCGCATAGGTCCGCGTCTCACAAAATGCATATCCTAATATCCTTCAATTGAAAGCTTGGTTTTGGGCTGGTTGGAGAAGCATCACCACCTAGGGGCCATGATTCGTTATTGTACATAATCAATTACCTTCCTTACCTAATTAATTGACCTCAACAGAAAATCAAAATTTGAGCTTGGGTATATTTAATTTGTCTCTTCTAATTAAAACCATCATGTTGCCTAAAGCACTTCACTTTTGCGACGTAATGTCCTCAATGAATCGCCAAAATGAGACACATTTTTATTATCACCATTAAATTAAACTTGATCGTAAAGATGTTCTCCGATTTCATTAAATTGAATTTTTTATTTTACAACTCAATAAAATTCCACTTATGGATTTAAAATTGCTTTTAGTTTATTGAAAATATTAAACTGTCATATTTTCAACTCAAGTACCAAGTAATATTTCTCAATGCAGTTTCCCATTTATTTTCTTGTATTATTGCACTGAGGAGTCTGTATTGATAAATTTATTGCCAGAAAGTCACCAGGAAATAATGTGTCTTACTATCATAAAACATAGTACTTGAATATCGACTAGAGCAATATATTTCACAAACTGACAAAAGATTTCATATCAATGCACAATTCAAAAATAGTTAAGGTTTAGTACCGTACACGTACAAGCAAGGATTCGGAATCATTCCGAATAATGCATTGTTTATTTAGAGTGCTAATAGCAAAATGAAATAAAGCACATGAAAATAATGGTAATGGCCTTGGTGTTGACTTTATTGGAAAAATAATTTAATGCTATTAGTGCTTAAGGGCCTGTGCCAAGTTACAATTCAAATGTCAATTTGTATGGAAAACGCATTTCGATTTTACAATTCAATTTTCGGAGGTTTGTGTCTTTGGAATTGTAAGGAAATATTAGCCAAACATTCATTTGACAGTTTGTTGGATTTGCTTTTTGGTGGTTGAATCTCCTTTTTTTAATTATTGGAGAACAATATCGCGAATTCTTTCAATTTTCAATGCATGATTGTCCTCACCAAAAAATATGACACATTAAAGGCTGATCATGATTACACGTTGCAGACGTAAAAATTATAAACAGAATAAATTGTGCATAACATTTGAACCATTTTTTAAAACTCTTTCAAATATGTACAATGCTTCTTGCAGTCCACCCCCCAAATGGATGATGTTCGTGAAGCAATTCCATTTCCATTATTTTAAAGACAAACATAGCCCTGGGCTTCTTTAAAAAAATTATTAAAAATTTTATAAATTACAATATTTTGTTGTCATCCATGTTGTCAAATGAAATGCGTGAATTGTATTTTTGCACGCTTTGTAATTTCGAAGTGTCCGTGGTGAAAGTAGCAAATTCGGAATTGTAACTTGGCACCCATATGATTTCATCTGTCTTCCATAGTTGTCTCGGATGGGACGCAATCTCGCAAGTCCAATTCTCAACCACTTTTTCGACCATCCGGAGCCGTCGGCAATAACGCAGCGAATGTTGACTTTCAAGTAGTCCAGCCTCTTTGGCTTATCAGCGTAGACTAGCCACTTTACTTATGCCAACAGATAAAAAGCCTTCACTTGTTGAGTTAAAAATTTTCGGGTAAAAACTTACATGGGCAGAAATTTTATGAAAAATACCAAGCTAAAATCTGTGGTAAGTTCCTGCACGAGGAGAAGTAACATTTCCCCACTTTTTCTTGCAGGACAGGGTAAATTTGTGTAACTTCCGCGCGATCCACTGAGTTTGGGGGACAGATTTCAGAATATTTTATCGAGAAAATAAACTAGAAAAATAAATTGTGGTAATAAAAATGAATTCCTTTAATATATGAGTCACGGGAACACTAAAATCTTAATTTCTGAAATTGCTACTCTGTCCAATTGCGCCCGGTGCAAGTGCACCATTTGCCCCCATGCGATTACAATTTTGTACTGGATCTCAAAAGCTCGCAAACTGAGATATTTTTGAAAAATCTTCCATAAAGTAAATGGACACAACTTCAATTGCTCTGCACAATGGCGAATCGACTCATTTGGATCTTCCTCAATACTACGCACCACGGCAGCAATAAGTTCTTCAATGCGCCTTCGATGTCTATCATCAATCTCGCTACATTTTATATGCACAAGCCTGGAATCGTGTTGTAGTCCCTTGAAATAATCAAAAGAACCTAACCAAGTTAGAGCAAATGTAGCTAAAAACCGGTTCCACACAAGTTCTGAAAAACGGCAAAAAAAAGCACTTTGGCAGTCCTTAGTAAATCAAAAAATCTATCCTATGGGGTTGAAAGCCTCAAAAAGATTCACTCAACAAATTATCTGTCTATTTAACTACACCTCAGGGAATTGTGTGATTACAAAAAGAAAATTAATTATTTGCACAAGTACGAATGAACTGTTTAAGGTTAGGCTAGAAAATCTTTACAAAATATTCCGGATGTCCCAAAAGTTCATATTTTAAATTTTTGTACTAAACTAAACCCACATTATTTAAGTTCTCACTATATAAGTATAAAACTCTTAAAGCACCCAAAATATAGGATCTACTGATAGTACCAAAGCCATTTGTTTCTTTAACTTACATGCTCTTACCAAGCTCGTGCCACAAACGAGTCCTCAAGCGACTCCTAACTAAACTCAATAAAAATAATCACTCCCATGACAAATCCCTTATTTTTCTTCACAAGACCTTTAAAATAAGCTCAGCTCATCTCAAATTCAACTCTTAACTTTTAAAATGTGCTAGTGCTAAAAATATCATTTCAGAAGTGTAGTTGAAGATCTAATTTCAACAATTTTCATCCACAATTAAACCCACAAAATGTCCCTAAAAAAGCCATGTTCCTGCAGTAGTCGTTCGTATCCAAAAAAAAAATATTTACTTAACACTACCCAACGTTAAAAGCCATCCCATTGTATGTTCCGTTTCCAAACAGAGCCAGATGTGTAAATGCCATGTCAGAGGATTCCAAAAAGACTTGGCTGCTCCCACAAGTCCTTACATACAGCAAATATCTGTGTCGACATTTTTATTTTTTTATAAAAAAGGACCACCGAACAGGACGAACAGCTAAAGAGAAGCAGAGAAAGTCGTCACCGGGGTCGCATTATTTTTAAATCAACTAGTTTTTAACAATAAATAAGATATCTTTAATGTCCTAAATGTCCTTATGGGAAGAATTTAAAAAAAATATGTATAAAACACAAAAACCAACTTTTTGCACAGGTGTTTGCAGCTTCCAAAGTTTCTACTGGAAAGGGCTCCTTTTGTATCCTTTATATCCTTGCATCCTGGAGTCGTTATCGAAGTTAAATTTGTTTCCTGCGAGACTAATCCGTCTTTCGTTCAGCCGCGAAAATTTCTGTTTGTTCTTTAAACGAACGGAAATCTTCAATTTTATTTAAGTGACAACTTAAGGCGAAAAAAATACATTTTCGTAATCGAAAATCTCTTAACAATCAACTCCTTGAAAAACTCCTACGGCAGACGGGGAGGTAAGTGTCGGGGGAGTAGTAGGTGGTTGCGCTGAAGGTCACCCCCTTACACTAATTTATACCTATACATGTTCGCGCATTTTGACAAACATTAAAGAAGAATTTCAACACCACCGGAAGTAAATTTTTGGGGTTGTTGTGGGTGGAATTTTTAAATGGGTGTTGCCTCCCTTATTATTGTGGCGACAATTATTTTCAGGGTAAATTTAACATTTTACTGCGGTTTGTGTGGGAGTTGAAAAACAATTAAAGGTAGATTGGTCGAAAGAAGTTATTAGGTATGAAATTTAACCAGAAATGATTTTGGGGGGATTTTTAATTGTTTTTAAAATTTTTCAAAATGCAATAAAAATTTATTTAATGAAAATTTGTGCTCAGCTCTAAAAATTTAAATTTGTCAGTTAGTGGTACAACTTTTCACGCAAAAGAGAGAGCTATTTCCACCGGGCAATTTTTGACTTTTCCAGAGCACCAGCGAAACTTTTGTGTGTACTTCTCTTACTCGAGCTCAAAGCTTTTGCCTATACCTCTCTCACTTGAACTCATAAGCACGACATGAGCGCTCTGGAACTAGCGAAAGCTCGGTACCTGCCAAGCGATGCTATTACCCAGCGTTGGGTAGCCAATCGTCCAACTTAGTGGCGCTACAAAAAATGCCAGGGGAGAAACCAACGCCGTGTTTACGCATGAGTTAGGTAGGTAGGTAAAGGCCTTTGGGCGGGCAGTGTACGGAAACGCACAACGTGTGCGATAAATTTTGTGTGAGCCAAAACGCACATACTCATGAGCTGTGTGCGCTCTACTTGTTCTTATTACTCACGCACGTGAGCTGTGAGTAATTGAATAATTCCGTAATTGGCAATACTCATGTGCGCACACGAACGACTCAAAACTCATTTTTCGACTCATGTGCGCACACGAAATTAATCAAGTACTCACAGCTCACGTGCGTGAGTAATAAGAACAAATAGAGCGCACACAGCTCATGAGTATGTGCGTTTTGGGGCACACAAAATTTATCGCACACGAGTGTTCGTTGCCGAACTCGGCCTTTGGGTGGTTGGCTTTCAGCCTTGGTTCGTCTATACAGACTTTGAGAAATTATAGTAGCTCCCACTGGAAGATATTGTCAGACTTAAGGGGGGAACTCTATTTAGAACATGAAAAACGAAGCTATTTTCATGATTTTTTTTTATACTAATAAATAATGCAATTTGTTTAAAACTTTTTCAGTATATTAAAGGATGTTTAAAGAAACAAAAGAATTTTTTTTTTTTAAATATTTATTTTTGAGGGAGAAATACATGTTTCAATGTCACCACCACGCGCAGTTTCCCCTGATTGGCGTACACGCTGACGTCTCTAGTTTTCATCTGAAACAAGACATCAAACCCGATTATTATTCGTAATGATTTTTTATAGTCGGTGAACCTAAAAAATTGTGAAGAAAGTGTAATTTTAGTTATTTTAGGAGACTTTGAAAAAAAAAGTTCGAAATTTGCTGCAAAGTTTTTGCTTTGTTGTTGTAAAAAAATTGCCTATTATTAATTTTTTCACAATTTTTTAGGTTCATCGACGACATTTTTTAATTGTGAATAAGCATGTAAAATTTCAAGTTGATAGGTTACTTCGTCACTTTGTGATCGTGTCCGCCAATTCCAAAAACATGGTTTTGAGAAAAACGCGTTTAAAGATTTTGTTAAAATACTACATTTTTTTTTGTTTTGTTTTTTTTGACTTGTCTACTTACAGTGTTTTCATGCTAATCAGCTATTCCAGATGAATACAGTAGACCTTCCTCTTGCTGGTAGAACTCATTTCGTTCAGCATTTGCGATCCTTCGTGCCGCTCGGGCCCCTTTGTGCTTGCTCGTGTTCGATGACTCTGCCTCTTTTTTCTATCTTCATCATAGCTGTCGCAGAAAGTTTTTCATTGGTTACCAATAGTTATTTGTAACGATTCCATAGTTCGTAAGACTGCACTATAACCTTCGTTGAATATACTAACAGCCAGAAAAGAAGCGGTTTCCAGTACTTTAGAGCCACAATGCAGATGTTTGGGAACTAAACGCCAGAGCGTTGAATTGAAACTTTCATTTGCGTTTTGCGTGTATCCGCCTAAACATCTGTTTAGAAGATCGTCCTTTGAAAGATCCTGGTAAACAGGGAGAAGGTGTTTTTCCATTTCGAAAGAAATAAGTTGTTGCGGATGAGTGTAATTGTCCAGGTGTCGACGTGCTTCCGCCTTACGCCAGGAACACCAACTATCCGCTCCTATCGGGCAATATTCGTGTCTTGGATGCTCATCAGTCGAGCAATAATGATAAAGAGATGCTAATATGGCTTTCCTCATATCCAAAACTGAATTTTTGTTTTGTATAATTGCTAAACCATAGTTTTTTGTTAATTTGGTTATAACACTATCAGTCAGCTTTCCTCTTCCTCCAAGTTTTTCTTTCTTCTTGATATTTCGTAGACGGCTGCCCATTCGCTTCTCCACGTGTCCAACACATTCGCTTTTGATTATAGTGCAGTCATCGCCATATGGATTTAGATCTAGTAAGCTCTTGAATGTTTTGGAATCTCCGTCTCCAATGTAGTTCACATATCTCACTCCGTATTTCTCAAGGGAAGACGCAAACATTTCTTTCATAGCATCTACCTCCATCTTGCCTGCAGAACCTTCATGGTTGATGTGACACTCTACTTGGTGTGTTTCGAACCAACCATCATACTCTACACTATCTTTTTTACTGTTCCAAATTGCACACTGATGACAGCATTTGCTTTTTACCACGATATCAACTATTTTTCCAGTAAAATGTCCAATAAGCACTGCAACACCAAATAATGAAGTAAACCCACGTTTTTTCCACGTACCATCTCCGGATACTCTGAAATCTGTTGCTGGTTGTCCGTTATTCACGTTTGCTAATGTTTCCTCTTGAACAGCTTTTTCGCACACAAACTCAAAAGTGGATTTAGCCGCTTTATGTATATGTTTCAGGATCATTTCATATGTGCTCGAAGCAAGACCTTGTCCGATATCCATGAGACGGCAGAATATGTTCACACCTTCTCTACCGAGGCCTAGCATTCTCATAACAAAAACTATTCTTTGATTTATTTCATATCCCGTATTAATTAAAGGCCCGGAATTTATTGTTTTACGATCACATACACATTTCATCACAAGTTTAAATCCTAGACCTCGTACACCGGTTTCTTCGAATTTCACTTTAGTTTTACATTGTTTACAAACTACTAACTCTTGCAACGCACCAAAAACAGTAAAAAATTCAATAATCCTGTAGTAATGCAAAGGATTAATTGAAACATTCGCACTACTCGATGTACTTAATTTTCTGGCAGAAGCACTAGGCCCGGGTTCCGGATTATCAGAACTACGGCCCCTTTCTAAAAATTGATTCCCGCGAAACTGTCGTTTACGCGGTCTAGAAACGCGACTCAAATTATCTTTACTTCCTTTCGGATACATTTTAGAACGTACAGGACAAAAACTATCACAGGAGTGAGGTGAAGTTTTCGACAGCACCATTAATAATCTACAAAATACGGTACAACAGGTAATCAGGAAACAGGTAAAACAGGTAAAACCGGTTAAACAGGTGAAGCAGGTACAGAAAAAAAGGAAAAGCAGGTCAAAAGGGTTTCTACTATGTACTTGTATACTTTCATTGCTATCTAAAGCCAGCGACATCGTCTAAAATTTTCAACATCAAAAATCTATATCGATTGTATTTTAGCAAAACGGGGGTGGTCGGGTTCAAACGGCTGTGTCTTGGAAACTATTTCGAATTTCACCTTGATATTTTACAGGCATATTCTCCAAGGATAATACTATGAATTAATGCAAAAAAAAATTCTTCGAAAAAAAAAGTTCTAAATAGAGTTCCCCCCTTAAGGAGGCGTCAGACTTAGGTTTTTTTGGCGGTTTCACTCCGTGGCCTACACCTCACTCTGATTTGGATCTATTTGTGATTAGAACTATGTGTAATTTTTTGTAAGGCTGGAAGTTTTCACATTCCTCTCCTCTGGTGGGGATCTAGACTGGACATCGAAACCTGGGTAGAAATTGAGTTTTGATGTCATATAGTCAAATGGCTTATCTAGGAAGACTTAGTTATCTCCGTTATATATTTCGGAGGAATAGTAGGCTATTGACTATGTCGAAACAAAACAGGGGTAAAAGGAACTAATTCGTTAAAGGTATTTTTTTGTTTTATACATATGTTCGATTATACATCAAAAAAGATAAATCCAAAAGTACTATTAAATCTAGGCTTGGACTTTTGAGAACGGAGAAGATTGGTCCATTGTTTAGTTTTTCAACAATAACTCAAAAACTATGCATTTTCATAAAAAAAATATAATAAGATTTTTTGTAGAGAATGGAATTTCCTATCGAATAAGCACGTTTTAACAATTTTTTTTCACCGAAATAAGTCAAAAAACTTTTTTAAAAAAAATTCAATTTTTTTTGTTTTTTTAACAATTTTGTGTATAACTTTTTTCTGGGTGGATTTAGGTATAGGAAGTACTCAAAAAAGACAGCTGACGTAATTTCCGTTAAAATGGTGTAGAATTTTCGATAAAAATTGAGCGAGACACAGTCGTATAAAGTTACATACTTTTTAACGATAGTACTACTTTGCACTTTTATACCACTTTTATACCATGTTATTTTTAATTTCTTAACGCATTGCATTCATACTCAAAAACCAAGGTGTCCTGATTACATCCAGGCTAAATCCTTCAGCTCTACTGATAAGGCCTGCTCCTATCAACATACCCCACCAGGAAAAGTCGACCCTTCACTCAAGGTTACGCAGATGATGTTACCATCGTGGAAACCGGTGATATAGAAGTTGCCTATCTTTCCATCTCTGAGGCTATTCACACATCGTCGGCGGCAAGACTTTAATCAATTTGTAAAGGTGGAGTTCATCTTGAAATAGAAAACTCCGCTAAAAGCTGCACTGAGACTGAAATCAAATGGTCACCTGGACAATTGCCTTCACAGGGAAGCTTTTACTATTGTTAACGTAAGATATCCAAGAAGCAGGAATGCTATCAGACTATGTGCCCGCTAGGTTCTCAAAGTTTCAGTCTCTTTCCGTGAACATACAAGAAAAGCTACCCTGGGTTTTTTAAGATTTCACAGGGTGGACTAGTATGGTGCATGGTTGGCTCCAGAACAGAGGCAGGTATGGGTGCGAAGATCTGCGGTACCCACAATCGGGTCACCCTTATGTAGATCTCGGACCATCAAGGCTTAATTAGCAATGAAAAGCAGAACGCCTTAGTCACAGATAAGACTCTGGAACTGTTTTTATCTGCTTTGACTACTTGTACGAAAACAGATTGAATTTTAAACCCTTTTATGTTTATCTCCACAAATCCATGAATTGTAACAAAAAAAACAAATGAAATATCTACTTCAAAAACCGTAATGCAATTTGCCATCAATCTTTTGACTAGATCAAAATCAACCAGTAACAGCTTCAACCAATGAGCATTCTTTTTGTAGGATTTGAAATGATAGAAAAGAAAATCAAATTCTAGATCAAATCTAGATCAAAAGAAATCATTTTTGATTCTCAATAGATTTCTGCAGGTTAAAACGAAGTTGGATTTAAAATAAGTGCGAAATTCTTTGATGACAAACGCTTTCTAGGTGAAACACTCTAAGGACCTGCACTTTACTGCTTAACATTTTTTTATGCGTTTTAGAGTGAAATTTATGTTTGATAAATAAAATTATCAACACCAAAATACATTTCGGATTGGATCGATATTTTTTTACGGTGTACTTGACAAGGAAGCTCTTAGGGAAGGCATATTAGGTAAACATTCTTGCGTGGCGGTTTCCGCGGTAAAAGTACTTATATTGGAGGAAGCTATCTCGATTGAAGGCTAACGATATATGTAGAAACAAAATGCATTGGTGTTTCAGATTATATCCTTGCTAGTACACTTTTTTTAATTGAAAGATGGAAAGATGAGGACGAATGAAGCCGAATTCAATGAAGGTGAAACTATATGGCTGTACAATTCGAAACCGATAGGGTAGATTTCAAAGACAAAAAGCAACGAAAAAAATCCTAAACAGTACCTAATAACTCAAATAAATAATGCCACATATCGCATCCAAATGGGTGCAGCCGGCTAGAAAAACGTAATGCATGAGAAGGGTTGTGCCGCTTTGAGTAACCGTATCCACTGTTCGAGGCAAAAGCTTTGAGATACAAAGATTTAAAACTTCTTTTCACCTCCGTTTTTGGTCACAATGAATTTAAGGAAGAAAGTTCGATCGATTTCGTTTTTACTGTACCTAAGTTATACTGTTTAATAACGATAGTGAAGAGTATAGTTGTTATTTAAAAGTTGCAGATGTCCAGGACTTCGTGCCCATAGGAGCACATTACTGATTATCTTTTGTCCTTCCTGATTTTGCAAGATATAAATTTTTTAGGTTGTTCTTGAAGACAACATTCTTCGTTTTTCTCTTTCGCTGGAGATTGACTATGCTGACTAGGTGGACTGACTTAGGGAGCACGACGTAAATGGGCAGTTCTATAAAAACAGGAATTTTAGTGGAGTCAGCTCGTGGATTCATCATTTTACAAGCTATGTCCTTAAAGTTTAATTCAAATAAAAGTTTACATCGATTTCTAATACCCTCGACACACGACAACGCTTTACGACGAAAAATCCTTGTTACGACGAAAGCCCAAAAAGGGGATGACACACTATATATTGCTTCGTTACCTACATTTTTAACTGTGAAAACTGCGCGTGTCGTGAAAACGCTCAAAAAAAATATATTATGAATAAAAATAAAAAGGAACTTATTTCTTTCGTGATAAAAAAATTTCCTCAATTTATTAAAGAGGTATATTTCACAATTAAGCCTTAAAACCGCTTCCCATTTTAAAACAACGAAATGATGTGAAATAAATTTGACATAAGCACAACAAAATGGGTTTTTTTAAATAATCTACCAACCGATAGGTGGCTCTTTCTCAGAGCTTTTTGAGTTATCGTTCTTTATAATTGGGAATTCAAAATCAGTTATTTCAAACAAGTATTTTTAGCTCAAAATTAGCTCCAAATAGTCAAAATTAGTCAAAATTATCACTTCCCTGTGGGCCGATTTTGCAGTAATCCAAAGTTTAAGCCCAAATACTGGCGTTTAACAAGCAGTTTACTTAAAGAACTTTAAGCGAAAAACCTCAATCATAAGTTTTTGTTTGCCAAAAAAGCTGTAAAGTTTATATAGTTCGATTTTTTCCCCAAAATTTTCTTCAAATTATTAGTTGAAATAAGAGGCGACACGCATTTTTATAATTTTAATAGATATATCACTTAAATGCAAAACTTATTATAATGTTTACCGAAAAATCTCTTTTAAGGAAAATATTCGTCACTTTCCAGTGTCTATTCTTACTTCCCTGTCATCCAAAAACTTAAAAATGCTATAACTTTTAAAAATTCAAATATTTTGACTGACCCATTAAAACCTAGAATAGGTACTATCATTAATCTTCTTTATATCCAATTTTCAATTTTGAAATACTTTAAAAAAAACGAAGGGCCAAAAATAATTCGATTTTATTCCAGTTTTTGTAGAATTGCCCATATACATAACTTGGTCATGCAAGAAACAGTCATTTTCCAGATCCACCTCCTCCACTTTCAAACTCCCTCGCTGATAGTGTTGACTGAGTTATTTGTTCAAGTAAGAATAGTTTTTTCGGTTAACCTTAAAACGCAATCCATTCCAGCCTCGGTAAAACGGATCACCTATTTCACAACTTCGACAATCATGAATGAGCTCAATGTGCCTATTAATTGATCTGGACATAAATCTGCACTTATAGAAACAATGTCTGTGGCACGTGCTTGTCTTACATTATCGAATTCGTAAGAGTAACACAGATTCGAAATAGAGCAGGTGACAGAATTGACCCCTGGGGAACCCCAGCTGAAATAATATTTTTCTGTATGTAAAAACGTAAAAATAATCTGTTCCAAAAATCTGGAGAAATTTGTTTACTTACAAATACTAATACGATTAAGTACCACCTTACTATCAGTTACATCAGCAAATCGATATTTTTTTTCAAACTTTTCTAGGAGTCGATCCCTGCCTATATCATCTCAATACATGAACTTCTGCATAGGCACATAACAAAGTTTTGAATATATTGTCTGAAAATCCCTCCTTAACAGATATTTAATATTAAAAGTTTCATATCTTTTGCATAATATAAAAGCACCATCAACGATGACCCGTAAAATTTGATCGTTAAATTTATTTTACCTTTTCGCCGTTGGTGTCAGTCCCATCTAGTATCCATACAAATATTTGAATACGCTGTATGTAAACAATATGGGAACCCCTTGCTCCAAAAAGAAATTTAATTAACATGTCTGACCGGTAGTAGAAAAAAATTCTCATTATTAAAGGGGTCAAAGCATTGATTATAAGAAAAATATTAAATATTCGACCTGTACCTTTGATGCCTTGGGCCTAGGTAAACAATAGACGAAAACCCCGAACTGAATAGAAGGCTTCGTCGTAATAAGGCCTTAACCCTTTCTGTCTCGCTCTCTCGCGTACGAGTCTAAGTGTTTAAACCCTATTTTGGGGCATTTTTTATTCTGTAAAGACCTTGGTCAATAAGTGGGTGTATTACACAAAAGAAAACGTCATTATATTCTGTGTGGGTTCAATGTTCCTTATTTTGAGACTATGAAGCTTTTATATTATTTTAAGATAATTTCCGCCCTCGCGTATTTTATGCCTCACACACAAAAAAAAGGTAAAAAAAAATCATTTATTCTAGACTCTTCACGTTTTTCAAATGGAAAATTCAAAGAATGGAGGTAAGATTCACTCACGAAAAATAATAAGAGTTTTATACCTTTCAAGAGCAGTACGGAAGGATATTGTACGTGGTTCTCTTTTGAAGGAAAAAGTACTGTCGCTGTACACATTCAGGCAGCACACATTCATTTGTGATTTTCATTCATCAACCAAATGTGAAGGGTATCAAGGATCCTTTTGATGGATTACGAGTTCATATTCAATGCCAACGTCTGTTCGTATATAAAGGATCACAGCATCAGTGGCATATCAAAGTAAATCATTATTAAGTGCAGTGGCGAAGTAAATTTTGTGTCTAGGATTTATGTTTATTAAAGCAAAATAATTTGCGATTAAGGATTATAAATTACCATGAAAATTGTTTGTTTATTAATAGACCTCCTTTAAAGTGTACTTAGCAGTACTTAACAAAAGCAATTAAATAGGCACTTGATATATTTTTGACGTAGAATTGAAAGTCTTAACATAATCAAGATTATCATGTGAAAAGTCTAGATATTTCCATGACATAGATAGAAGGATATTTTTGGCAAGATATGATACAGAAACAAAGTTCAACATTTTGTTTCTGGCATGATTTTAATATTCATAAAATTTGATGTCTTATTAAAAAATTAAATACAACGATTAATTATGTAACCATACCCTAATTAGGTCCTTTCAAATTTGATTAATTTAAAAGTGGTAATTTGGGGTAATACCCAATTCCCTTTTTTGTGGCATCATTCTGATTCTCTGGATCATTCTGTCCTCAATTAGAAATATAGAATTTATTCTGAAATTCCTTCTAGTATTTTGTTGATAGTATCTAATAGTGAATCAAGATAGAAGGGTATATTTAGGCTATAGAAGAATTAATAAAGCCCCACAGGTAATCAGCACGTAAATAGGTAAAAGTCGTATACTTGAAAACTTTCCTTTTATTCAATTATTTTCTCCAATATATTCCAGATTTCTATTTATAATAGTGGCTACCCACTTCATGCCACTTTAACCCTTGCTAAATATAATTTGTTTTTAGTTTTTGACTCGATTTTTTATGGATATTTTGAGGGTATTTTTATTACCACTTAACTTTATTATTCATGCAAAATTTAAAAATATTTAATTTTTTAAACTATTTTAAAAATTTTTAGATCTAAAAACTATCGCTAAATTTTGGATATAGTCTGATAAAGATGGCAAGCACATGACAAAATATATCAATCAAACAATTTAAACCTAGATTAAATTATGAAGTAATAATATCCAAGAACCAAAATTACTTCAAGTATTACGAAAGGTAAAAAGCTGATTGTACAAAAGAATCGACCTGTGCAAAGTTACAATTCATATGTCAATTTGTATGGAAAACGCATTTCGATTTTACAATTAAATTTTCGGAGGTTTGTGTCTTTGGAATTGTAAGGAAATTTTTGAATTGTAGGGAAATATTAGCCAAACATTTATTTGACAGTTTCTTGAATTTGCTTTTTGGTGGTTGAATCTCCTTTTTTTTAATTATTGGAGAACAATATCGCGAATTCTTTCAATTTTCAGTGCAGGATTGTCCTCACCGTATAATATGACACTTTTAAAGCTCATCATCCTTACACGTTGCAGACGTTAACCAAAATAAAAACATGAACAGAATAAATTCCGCATAAAATTTGAACCATTTTTTAAAATTCTTTCAAATATGTACAATGCTTCTTGCAGTCCACCCCTAATGGATGATGTTCGTGAAGCAATTCCATTTCCATTATTTTAAAGACAAACATAGCCCTGGGCTTCTTTAAAACAGTTATTAGAAATTTTATAAATTACAAAATTTTGTGGTCATCCATGTTGTCAAATGAAATGCGTGAATTGTATTTTGGCACACTTTGTAATTACGAAGTGTCCGTGGTGAAAGTAGCAAATTTGGAATTGTAACTTGGCACTCACCCTTAATAAAGCAATTTAGAAGAATGAAGATATTAGACAATAATAGATATAAGTAAAATATAATTATTAAGTATGTTCCCAAGCCCCCTTTTAGACGGGCGGACACCGAACAGACAAAACGAACGAACGAACTGGGTGGATGGGGAAGAGGGGGGCGAGAGGACGATGGGGAGGGCAGACAACTTTCATGGACACTTTCAGCGAACTGTGCATGGTGACTATACAAGGAGCTTAAATCACATATCCCAAATTGCTAAACAAGCATCCCAGTCCTGCGACTTCTTAGAAGATGCAAATTCCTCCTCCAGCAGTTGGCCCGAGCCAAAATCTACAAATTCTACATTCGTTTCCGAAAAGTGGAAATTAAACACAAGTAACCTCTAGGAATATACATAACTAAAACAATGCATGAATTATACTATGGAATGTAACAACAGTCATTCAAAAACATCAGCATGAAAGTTCTGTTTTTAAGCTGCTCTTTACAAAATCATTCTGTAAGTACTATAATCCGCGCTTTATTCTATATATGCCGTGTTTTTTTAATGAATTCTTTAGTCCCCAAGCATGAAGCTGTAACCACGTATAAATACACCTTTATAAATTTGTAATACCACTGTTAAATTCCATAGAAAATTTTCCATTTACATATATTAAAAAAATGTCGGTGTAAAATGAAATCAACAAAGCCATTCGCCCCTTCCTCAACAAGTCCTCGACAAGCGAACAATATTTCTTTTATTACTAGTACTGGGGGCAGACGATACTTCATTACCCCCAAGGACCTTCATTTCCGATGGTTAATTGAAAATGGATTTTATCCTTTCAAAACATTCTCGCTGGAATCCTTGCCACGACAGGCTCCTTTACATAAGACGAGAAAATTAACGATGACCGATGGAAAATTTCTTTCCTACACTTTTTTTTCATTGTTGTTGGTTTATATATTTATAATTTGTTGTGCAACTCCTTTTCATTCATCATCAACAAATATAAGCGAAGGCCCTAGAGGGTAACTTCTCCAAAATTTACTTAATCCCTTATCCTTGTTCCAACGGGAAGTGGTCTGGGATTTTTCCACCCTTATGCATGGGTGTTGGGGAGCGCAAGGGCGTTCATTCAGTTCGTTTCGGTATTTGATTGTGCTTTTATTCTCGTTCTATGGGATTCTGATTGTGGGAAATAAATATTTTTCTTTCTCCGTTTTTGTTATTTGCTGGAAGTTATTCATTTGAAGGAACCGTAAACATATGAAGTCCCGAAACGATGAGGATAAATGGGAATGTTGGTATGAAAACTTTTTGTTACTTAGAAGATTTACACAAAATTATTATGATATGCTCACTTTTGGCATGTCAAACATGAAGGAATTTTTGAATCATTTTTTTTCATAAATATTTACAATATTAAGTAGAATTGATCCCTATAAGGACTGCCTAAAGCTGTATAAGACAACCAATGCCAGACAAAGTCTCGAGAGCTAATAATGAACACATACTTCCCCGGATGTTTGTATGAAAAGCAAGTCGAGGGTTCACGAAATGGGCATAGACACTCCTAGGAGGAAATTTCCGCTATTATCACAAATTAGAGAGTTTTCTGAGCGTTTAATAGCTTCTCCGCTTTAAAGCACCCGGCCTCGGCGGCATACTACTAGTGACGCTGCAGAAATTACCCGAGTTAGTAATACCTTGGTTGGCAGTCATGTTCAAGAACTGCATATAGCTTAGTTACGACTCGTGAGTTGAAGGTGAATGTGAGTCGTCTTCATATCAAAGGCGGGAAGAAGAGGCCACGAATCCACAGATTAGCCTAATACATCGAATCGATTCAAGAAGCTCTCATAGCCCTAATAGTGCAATAAATAGGTCGAAAAAAAGGCCTTCGTAATGCAAAAAATACCGCACGCGATTTTTTTTACCAATTGATTTTATATATTTTTATAAGCTAAAATTCAAAATGGCGTCATCCCACAGTGAAGGAAAACGCGCTTAATTCTATATCTCAAAAACTATGCATTTTACGACAAAAATGTATATTATCTTTTTTGTAGATAAATAAGTGATTTAACTTTTTTGTTTAGAACTTTTTTGTGTAAAGTCAATATCTAAGGAGAAATAGTGCTTCAAACTTCATATATTACATTATTTTCACTATATTTCGTTAATGGTTAATTCTACATGAAAAAATCCTGCGTAAGACTTATAGAATACACGATTATCTATAATTTTTGTTATTATAATTTTTTACGTAGGGCTAATATTGCAGCGGTTATGGCGTTTAAAGGTCGAAAAACGTAAATTCAATAGTAGTTTTTTGCCAATATACAGGGTGTATACCGCTAAGTTTACAAAGCCGCCGGAAAGACGAACAAAAAATCGTACGGAAAGGGGGGGTTAAATCGTAACGTTTTAGCAGCTAGGGCGTTTTGAAGTTTTTTTGGCAGAAGTTTACATATCACCCTGTATTTTTGTAACCCATGAGATATTTTCATGAATAAGGTATCAGTGTACGCAGAATACTCCCACCTAGCTAAAACTGTAAAAGTCAAGGTTCTGCCCTATCAACTTCCAGAGCAATGAGTCATCAAAATCAAAATTTCGTTTTTTTTTAACTAAAATTTCAACTAAAATCATCTGTTTCTCCAAAAAATACGTAGTTAACTAATATTTTTTTTGCAAAATTGGTAAGCTTGGACAATTTCCATTGAATAATGTCTTGACAATTTTTATCCTGCGGTCTTTATTTCTAAGATTGCTAAAATTCGGTCTATTTCGTATTATTTCACGAAGCTTTGCAAAAAAGTACCAAATAAGCACCAAATAAGGCCAATTTTAACATCAAACTTGCTAATAACTTCTAAAGTAAAAGCCGTAGCATAAAAATTGCGCAATATTATTAACGATGTGTGGGTGATTATTGAAAGAGCAAAAAGGAAACCGTCAACCGATTCTCTTATAGATAGTGTCACTGCTGGTTGATAAAAAAGAAATGAAGAAAACCCCTTGGACAAGGTTTAGCCTTCGCCACATTCAAAAATATTACTACAATAAAAATGTAAAATTTGCACCTGCAAAAACACCCTACGCGCTTATCTATCACAAATAATTCAAATAAATTTTGTAACTCACATCCAATTTTCGGTAGGCGTAGGTATGGCACTTATCCTATAAATCTTCTCCTTTCAAACAAAGTTGACATCCTTTTTCATATTTGATTCTTCCGGGGTAGAAATTTTTGTTCTATGGAAATTTACTATATGTGCGACGGCAAGTCGAGAAGGGTTGACGTATATATGTATGCAACACATCAACATCAATATTTCAATATCCGCCCCCTCCACTTTACTTAAATAAAGATACATTTTTGAGTGATTTCGTCCTTAATGCGTTAATACATGAATAAAAGATGTTTAAAGATTTAATCGTGACAAAAATCGTGTTTTTAATTCAATTTTCCTTATATTTTTCGTTGATATTATCAGCTGTGTTAATTGGGATTTAATTAAGGTACAAAGTGGGTGGAAAGTAACTTCACAATAAAAAAAAAGGGAATTACAAATTCCGTTGAAATTTTAAAAAAAATCGCTCTCATCCAAAGGCCATTAATTAATTAACTTATATATAAAAAGAATTGTTGAAAGGGGACGACGTCCTTACTTGAGGCTATTGTTATTGCTTGCCGCAATTTAGATCACATTTCACCGCTTAAACCTAAATAAAAGCCTTAAGGATAAAATTAAAACGGGAAAAAAACCGAGATTTTTTCCCTTCAGGTCGGGTCTCTTTTATCTAAGCATCTTAAGATAATTGTTCCCTTGGAGCAGCTGTTAAAAGGCTACTGACTGAGGTGATTGTTGTACACTTTCTTTTCTATTCTTAAAAGAGAGATTTTTATAGAGAGTAAAAGGATGAAGATTGTTGGGTATTTTTTAATTAAGACATTTTGTTTGAAAATCCTGCAGGCAATTAACACCCCCAGAGCTTGTTTATATTTTGTTCAAGTATTTTTATTTGGTAAATAAATTTTATTGATAAAAAAAAGGAATGCGTAGGATGAAAACTCATTCCTTAAAAATTTAGTTCGATGAATAAATTGCCTGTGTAGAAGGATACATTATTCGATGCATAGGCCCATTTTACACGATGAAAACACGAAACAAAAAGTTTCATGCAACTTTGCTCGGTTTGAACGGGAAAGGAGAGAGAGGGCTGGAGGGAACACGTGTCCCCTCAAACCCTCCCCCTCCTCTCCCCTTCAAACCGAGCAAAGTTGCATGAAACTTTTTGTTTCGTGTTTCATCGTGTAAAATGGGCCATAGAAGAAACACATATGTCATTCTAAGTAGCCTAGAATTTAAGGCGTTCGACTACCAATCCAAAGGTTGGGTTCGCATCCACATAGCGCTTCCTTTCTCAATGAAGTAATTTCCTACACTCTGTTCTGCCATCGCCTGTAAGCGGTGAAGCCAACTCCAGTTGAGGAACATTATTGGTGCCACATCGAAGCTAATTTCGGACATACTACTGTGATAGAAAAAATAGTAAAATTTTTCCCATTTGAATAGTCCAAGCTTATTCAAGCACTCTAACTGAAATCGGTGTCAAATTTCTTCACTAGTCAATGAGATATAGATACGTTTGTTCACTTTCATCTAAAAAACACATTTTTCGATTTTTAAAATGAGTGAAAAAGCTCAGGCAAGAAGTTGCATTAAATTTTTCTTCAAACATGGAATTTCGCTTCTGAAACGTTGGCTTTTGGCTATTGGTGACAATGCACTGTCCAGAGAGCGAGTGTTTTTGATTCGTACAAGTTGTTAAAAGAAGGCAAAGAACGCGTTGGATCGATTATGAAAGACCAGCCAGAAAACGGTTGGTTTTTGCATCACGACATTGCACCATTTCAAACTGCCTCTGTTATTCGAAACAAAAATTTTACTCATATCGTTCCGCAGCCGCCCTATACGCTTGATTTAGCTCAAAATGGTAATGCAGTTCGTTATCACTACGCTTCGCAATTGCGTATTTATTGTTTTCATTGTATCTATACAAAATGGATCAGAGGATTGTAGTTTTTTATGTGATAAACTAAGCTTAGAAATCACCCTTTGTACTACGAATACGTCATCAAGCTTAGATTGAAGAAATAATTGAAATTAGCATAACCTATGAGGAGGAGTCTGAATATTGCTGAAGAAGAAGCCAACGGACCTTGCGTTTGAGCTTTTGGGTAGAGTACGAAGTCAAGTTGTTTTATTTATAGTCCGGGGAAATTAGCAAAAAAACGCACGAAAGGAGACAAAATTCCAAAATGGCTGAAAATTGGTACACAGCTTCCTTGGAACTTTGGCAAAAAAATCACTTAAAAGCTGATTTTTTCGAAAAAAAATTCTGATCAGTCAATACGAACAAAAAAAAATTTCGGAATCACAAAAAAAAACATGGCCGCCGGAGATATCACTTTTTGGCAAAAAAAATCACTCAAAACTGTTTTTTTCGAAATTTTTTTTTGATGAATCAATGCGAAACGTTATTGCCTACAAAAAAGCCCTCTCGTAAATTTTTCGAAAACCTAACCCTTTCGAAGTTATTCAAGGTCAAAGTTGCCAAAAATCACTTTTCGGCCAAAAAGTACCTTGAATTATTATTCGGAAAGGTAAAGGTTTTCGAAAAAATGACAAGAAGCCTTTTTTTAGGCAATAACGTTTTGCATTGATACATCAAAAAAAATTTCGAAAAAAACAGTTTTGAGTGATTTTTTTGCCATAAAGTGATTCTCCGGCGGCCATGTTTTTTTTTGTGATTCTGAAATTTTTTTTTGTTCGTATTGACTGATCAAAATTTTTTTTCGAAAAAATCAGTTTTTAAGTGATTTTTTTGCCAAAGTTCCAAGGAAGCTGTGTGCCAATTTTCAGCCATTTTGGAATTTTGTCTCCTTTCGTGCGTTTTTTTGCTAATTTCCCCGGACTATTATACATATACGAGTATGCTAACTTCTCAATCGTAACGTGAAGTGAAGCAGCGTTGGACGTGGTTAATAGGTACTTAAATGAGGATTGTTGGAGAACACAGCATTCCAACGGTACCTCTTTATAGTATAGTAAAGGGACGAAAAGGTATCCGATAGAAATGATCTGTCAAGTCAAGTTTTGTTAGAAATGAGAAAGTACTTCACTTCAGAAAAAAAACTCTCAATCAAGCTTTTTAGGACAGAGCCGATCCAATAGGTTGTCGTTTCTATAGAAAAGGGAGAAACCGGAACGAAAGTCCCAATACAGATCAAGTCAACAAGAAGGCGAGTTGTAAAATCTCTTATTTGATCCAGAGGCCATGATCTCACTGGAAGGGAATACTGTAGCGGCGTACATTAATATTGTACAAGCCACCATGTAAAAGCGGTCACTCTAGCAATATAAGAACATATCAGTTTTCAGATGGTGATTTAAGTATAGAACTTCTGTTTTATACCCCGGCTTCACCGGCCTCAGTTTAATCAAGTTCAATTCAATCCGCATAAGTGGCTTCACCGACTAAAGTCGAGTTGAGTGCTTGAAATTGTTGTTGGTTTTTCGCCAGAAGTCAGAAATGCAAAAGCTTCCTGGAATGGCATTCCACTATTCCAGTTGCTTACTCTCTTTTGAGCGAGCTTTTACTTTTAAGCTTAATTTCATGTTCTGTTGGACGAAATCAGACTTTATTTTTCCTGACTTCAAAATGTGAACTAACTAACTAATTGCTCCTTTAATCCCTCATGGGACATAGGGCGGAAACAGTTGCCCTCCAGCGGACTCTGTTTTGCGCGACAGCTCTCAGCTCTGACCAGGATCTCCCGGTTGTTGCGGCCTCTGATAATAGGGTTCTCCTCCACGTTGTTCTAGGTCTTCCGACTCGACGGGATCCTTGCCGGGATCAAAATGTGAAAATGCATGGGAAATCGGGCAAAAATTGAAGCTCAGTAGACTAATTTGCTCGAACTTGCGCAGTGAAGCCGGGGTATTATATGAATTTATTTATTTTATACACTCTTTTTCACACTGCTGCACACTCACATAAAAATTTCAGTGTTATATTGTATGCAAACTTAGAAAAAAATTATTGTTGTTTAAAGCCAACTACTTTCCAGTTTATTGAAAGCAGTGTTATTTCTGGATGTAACAAATGGATTTCAAGCAATAAAAATCTAGAAAATTAGATTAAAAAAAATCAATTTTTTCTCAATAAAATATCCTTAAAAGATTAGCAGAGCATGCCATGTATATCCTCCCCCACCTGCAAACTAACCGAAAAATAAATGAAAGAATTATCAGGAAAAAATTTTAAAAAAATAAAGATAAAAAAAAACGAAGCAATTTTGTATAAAAATTGAAATGAAGCTTTAAAAATTCAATAAAAAAAGGATGAATAATAAAGAAAAGCCTCAAGATACTCTCAAGTTACTTTAAAATCAAAATTAAACAACAGCATGCAAATTAATAAGCTCCTTTGCTGTAAACAACCCCTGCTGTAGTGGATGCTCAGCTCATTCTTATATACACATCAATATAGGGCCAGACCTGCATACTGTGCTAACAAGACATATTCCCGACTTTAATGGACAACGACGGGTATAATGAGAGAATGTTACAGTTCAAGGATTGCGGTAACGTAATTTTCCACAAAATCTACTCTGAGGATGCCATTTTCGCAGAAACTTAAAGAGAGAACCGACACGGCTATGAGCTCGAAGAAATTAATAAGGTAGCGGGCAACCATCGTAAAATCTTGACATATTATTAAGTAAAGGTTATTTGAAGGTTGTAGTCAATTACAGTTTGTCAAAGCTATTGTGTTACTATAATATTTAAAAATGGTGAATTAAGAGGAAAAATCAAGACTAAAACGTGTAGGACAGCTTGTTATGACAGAAAGTGTTTTTTTAAAGATCTGATGTGTGCTAAGAAAAGGGGTTTTAAGGTTTATCTAGATAAGAATATAATAATTGAGCATAAAAATATACTTTGCTTATGATAATGCTTCAACGAGAATAGCACCTAAGACAAAACTTTGTTTGAAACTGCAGTTCCAACAATCTATTAAAACTTCGTTGAACCATGTTTCATTAGCCTTCATGAATAATTCCTTCTATTCGTCATCAACAAAATTAAAATGTCAGTAATTCTGAAAAACTACTGTTTTGAAAAATCTGTAATATTTCATGAGCTTGTCATCTCAGTTACCAACACTGACTTCGATGATCGAACAGGAGTTGGCTTCCTCGCTTATTATGCTTTCAGGGATCGGCAGGATAAAGGGCAGAGAATTTGTTGTAAAGAAGGAATATAAGAAAGAAGGAAAGTTATCTGGGTCGAAAAAATGGAAAGACGAAAGACCGTGCCAAGGAATGGATTCGAACCACGGACCTCTGGGATGGTAGTCGAGCGCCTTAACCCCGGGGCTACCGAGGCCGACCATTTTTCTTGAAGGAGATATCTCCATGCGTTTACTGATGGACAAGTGCATTTCGTTCTGGAGTTTAACATCAGACTAGAAAAGCTTGGCTTAACTACAGCAAACAGAGGTCATATGATGATGTCGCGGAAGAACATCTCCACGATCATGTCGATCGCCGCAGGATACTAGCCAATTGGGAACCATCTGCCCACATTAAAGGAATGCCAAACAAAACCCCCTGTCGCAGTTGTGATGGAAGAAGAAGCCAGGGAGACAATCGAACATGTGCTTTGTAGTGGTCCATATTTTATGTATTTTGATGCGTAGAATCCATTTTTGGAAAAATTAATTGCCGCTGACGCATCATTTCGCCGTTATTCACGTTTGAAGTTGCCAAATTTCGGTTTTTTGGAACGTCACAACTGCCATATTTCTTCTCCGATTTTTTTCAAATTTATATAATTCATTTTCGAAAAAATTAATTGTCGCCTAGGTACCGTTTGTTTTTTATTTAATTTCAAATTTGCATAATTTTGGTTATTTAGAAAGTGATAACCGCCATATTCCCCCTTCGTTTTATTGAAATTTATGTATTTTGATGCATACTTTTAAAAAAAAATAAATTATATAAAAGTAAATAAATATTTAATCCAAATATTGGCTGCTTTACAAAAAACAAAAAAAAACAAATTCAAAATATTAAATATTAAAATTAATTAATTATAGTTAAATATTTTTTACTTGATTTTTTTTTTGTAAAGCAGCTAACAATTGACTGAAATATTTTTTTTTTATATAATTTATTGATTTAAAATTATACATAAAAATACATAAACTATATAAATTTCAAAAAAATCGGAGAAGAAATATGGTAGTTGTGACATTCCAAAAAACCGAAATTTGGCAACTTCAAACTTGAATAACGGCGAAACGGTGCGTCAGCGGCAATTAATTTTTCAAAAAATGGATTCTACGCATCAAAATACATAAAATATGAAAATTTAAAAAAAACGGATGTGGGTACTGCTACTCTATAGATTTACCAAAGTTAAATATGAAAAAGTTTTAAGAAATGAAAATTCTCCTTATCCTGAAAGTGATTGAGCACATTTTGACATCTACGTGGAATTATACGCCCAAAACATTTGTTAAGTTAAAAGAGACACGTGCTAAATATTTTAACGTGTTATGGAATAAATTTCTTTCTGTAAGAATATCAAAAATAGCGGGAGGAAATCTCATGAATGAACATATATTTTTAATTCCAGTTACAATCTCGAGAATGAACGAAAAAAAAACAAACGATTTTCCTTTGAGATTATTTTTCGCTTAACCAATAATGTAAACGTTAACGTAAGTAAGGCGTAAAAGTAATCAAAACTACGTGATTTCTATAAATATAAATTCATTACAGATTAATGTTAATTAATATGAAATAAGGTAAAATTAGTAAACATTCTTTCATTACTGATTAGAATGACGTGATGTGTTAAGGAACGTGCGTACATTCTTGTTGATTTGTAAGTATAAATAGTCACTATCGAGGGAATTTTCCGGAAGTGAAATGGAATATCAAAGGAAATTAAGTTTCTTTGTTTTTAATTATGGTGAAAATGTTGCTTTATGAACTATGGTTATTTTTAGAGCGTGCATTTAGAGCTTAAAATAACACGTGTTTTTTGTTATCTGGCAGTACTTGCCTTGGGAATTTCTCTACATTTCATTGTAACTTTTCCAGGTAAAACAGCAAGTTATAATGCAATGTCTAAAACAAGCTTAGCGGGATGAAGAGATTATACGCTTTATGTTATGTGGAGTCAGAAGGATATGTAGATGACTCCTACGCTTATACTCCTGCATCCGGAACCGTTCACTGAGTGGGATGGAAAGTGTTGCAAGTGTTGCTGGAGACAATGCAATTTAAAATCTCTTCGCATGGAAATTTCGCACTATCATAAGTGGTGGGTCCCATGTCTAAAAATAAAATGCTGACAGAACAACCATCCTAGATATGCGATGAACAGCGAACTGATTTTGACTTTTTTGAGGTCACCAAAAATATATAATCTACCGTTTTCGATTGTAAATCATTAAAAAAAACACCTTTCGCGAACGAAGAAAATTGAAAAACATAAATCTCATAAATGCTCATGCTCCCATAAAAGTTACCCCGGAAGACGAAAAAGAACAATATTTGAAAATAGCCGAAATTAAACTTAATGTCGATCCCAAGATGCTAAAATCATTTTGGATGATTAAATTTGTAAAATAGATCAGAAGTCCATCGTACCTTAATTCCGACAGCTGTGCTGAACTACAGAAATGTCATTTCTATCATCTTTGTCATTGACAGTACGAAATTTGCACGTAAGAAGCGACAGGGCACTCTCTACCAAATAAACAATGTGTGCAAAGTGGGATTTTATGTTAGTACAAACGTACCGAGGTGCCAACTACGCCTCGGATCATTTTCTTCGTGGGCGGTTCTCCGAGAGAGTAACTTAACTAAACGGAGAACCATGGAACTTTCTCTCAGTGAGGAAGAGTTTTCAGGTTCGATAAGTCCTAGATACAAAATTCCGAGTGCCTGCCTGTCATGAGTACTCCATTTCAAGTAGGAGTTTTATAGATCGGGACCACGAACCACTGATTTGATAATGGAAGCATGATAGCGCCAGAAAATAAAAAAGCTGCATACGAAGCAATGAATAAAAAGGGCGCAAAAAAGAGGAAAAAAGTATTTCGAGACGCAAAAAGAAACCTTGAAAAGTATTCTCATATTTTAATTAGAAGAGTTCAAAAAATCTTACCACGCGCAAAAATTTTAGCAAAACGTCAGCAGAGTATTACACCATTCACGCCACGTTACATATACTGCAATGACAAATAAGGTAATCTGATCGCTGATCCCAAAGGAATCTTGGAGCGATGGAAAAATCACTTTGTGAATTGATAAATAGAAGACCATATCTGCATCAAAGTGGAAGCAGTCACTTCTTGACGTGAGAACGAGAAGAGAAGCGGATATTGATAGCAATAACACTTCTTACAGGAGATATACGGCTGAGACCTGTTGCATATAACAGACGACAGACTGCAAGAAAATAAGTTAGACATAACTAAAATGGCTGAAGAAAGAACAAAAAGTGAATTTGTATCACAAATGTCGCTACAACCGAAAATATACAGGAAATATTTAGAGAAGCAGGTGAAGAAGTCCCAGGATATGCTCGAGCGGAATGGATCTGAGAGGAAACATGAAAAAACGTCCAAGAAAGAAACGCGTTAAGGACAAAATTACTGAATATCAAAGAAGATAAGAAGAATTAGAACACGCGAAACCATTATATCGGCGCAAAGCAAAAGAAGTCAAACTTGCTGATAAAAGGGAGTTGTGTGAAAATATTACTAGGGAAGCACAAGTAGCAGCAAACAATAGCAATATGGACCAGCTATACGGCCTTATCAGGAAATTATTAAATAAAGGGTTGAGACGAAGACAGCCCTTGTTGAACTCAGAAGGGCGTTTACTTACATCTACGAAAGATCAGATACGAATATGGCGTCAATACTATACATAGTGAAATCAACAGAGAGAGAGAGATCAGTGAATGGCGATCAATATGGGCAGAAGAAACAACACAACGGACCAGAGTATCATTCAATATAAATCCACCAACGCTGAGAGAAGTCGAAGAAGTCAATGGTGAAGCTGAAAAATAAGAAATCAGAAGACCCCAGACGGAGTTTCAGCTGAACTGCTCAAAGCCAACATTGAAGTTATATCAGAGGTATTAAACCCTATTTTAGAGAAGATATGGAACGAAGACAGATTGCTAAATAAAAGGAAGGAGGCATTTATAATTAAATTGGCAAAAAAGGAGATCTAAATGAATGCGAAAATTGGAGAGGTATTAAATTCTGGCCTCCACAATTTTTTGTAGAATTGAAGATAAAATAGATTCCTAGCTAAAAGAACAACAAGTAGGATTGAGGAAAGATCGCGAATGTTTAGACAACTCAAACACCTTAAGATTAATAGTCGAATAATCTATAGAATGGAAGTCACCATTATACGGTACCTTGGCAGATTTCGAGCGAACATTCGAGACAATCCATAGGGAGCTGTTTCGGAAGATTTGAAAAAACGACAGTACCAACAAAACAAAATTAATCCAAATGACCATAATGAAATTTATACGACGAAGCAGAGTTAAGAATCCTTCATAATGGAGAATTAAGTGACACAATAGCAACGAAAACTGGAGTGAAACAATGTTGCACTCTTTCACCATTGCTCTTCATTACTGTAAATGACGTTTTTATTTTGATAATGTAGAAATCTGGCAGAGAAGCAAGAAGAATCCGATGGGGAACGGCTAAAATATCGCGAAAATACAGATAATATCGCACTTCTAGCTCATTCAAGAGAAATATAAGTAAAGAGAAATATAAACAGCTTAGGAATGTGTTCATTGGAAGCAGGAAGCACTAAACCATTAATATTAAAAATGATAGAAGACGTGAGAGTTCAATTACCTCCGTAGTAAAATTACTACAAAAGGAGTTGCAAGGAAGGATATCTTAAGTAGGTTTAAAAAGCCTAGAGGTGCATTCAGAAGATTATGGAAAGCGTGAAAATCGCCACAAATATCTAGAAATGTAAAGTTAAATATTTTCAACTCTTACGTGAAATCCTTATTACTCTATGGCAGCGAAACCGTGGACGTGGATAGACCACACCCTACGAAATGAAAAAGATCACTTGAATGGAATTCGCAAGGAAGTAGAGGCGTCGATAGACCTGGGGAAGAACAGTAATGAAAGAAATCTAAAATTTTGAGCAAACCCGGATTGAAACGAAGAGAATAGCTCAAAACAGAGTCTGATGGAGAAGTTTTGCGAAGGCCCCTTCCTCCCTAGAAAGGTAAAGAAGGATAATAATAAATAGGAAACTACTTGAGGGAGGCTATGATATCTCTAATATCTGATGCTGGTTCTACCATGCCACCAAGGTTAAAAAAGATTAGCAAAGCTAAAATCCGGCTAAAAAAACAATACGATTTTGGGTGCAGACAAACCGGCCTATTCTGAACTCCGCTGTAATCGTAGGCAATCAATGTAAGAAAATTCCAGCGGAATCAATTCCAGCGGAGTTCATAATAGGCCTGTGAACATCTCTTCAAAGCTGTTCAAATATGTAGGGTCCCCACTGCACCAAGCAATTTATGATATAATAGGGCAATGGGAGGCGAAAGTGATACCTGATAGCAGGAAAAGAGGCTTCCTGTACTCTATATACAGGGTGTTGCATACTTAATGCTAATCCATTAAGGGTTGATTCTTGGGTATATTTGGAGAAAAAAATTGTTCTAGCGAGGGAGGGGGCCTATCGGCACTATCCACTTAGATAAGGAGTGCTTACGAAAATAAGTTTTTAATGTATTTAAACTTTAATAACTGCTATACCGAATATGGTAGAGCAACATGTTTATGCTTGTTTTTTAGGTAATTGTGTATTCTTCAATTCGGTATAAAGAACAGAAACTTGAGCGGTTCTATTTAAAAGATATGTAGGTTTAAAATCAATATTTTCCATCTGAGCCATCCCATATTCTTCGTTTTTTAGCATTTTTCTCAGAAAAAGGCATTATTAACCGAATTTTTTTTCTTTCGTTTCTGATGCACCAAACAACTATACCTAAAAAAGTTACATACGCAAGAATGAGCTAGGTCGTATACTTTTTCAGGTAGTGACGACTTCGTAAAAATGTATTAAGGAAAATAAAGCTAGACGTACACGTGGGTAAGAGGGACTTGCAGAAAGTCTTTTGCGTTAAGATTTATAGAGGGCGACAGCAATATAGACCAAACTTGCGCTCGAAGAATGGACTAGACCAGGATGTCTAAAGATTAAGAATACTAAACTAGATGACATCGGCTAAGAATAAGGATTATGATGAATGAATGGTGATAACTAAAATAAATGCGTGAGCAATAATTAAAAAAATATTCAGGTTACATACTAGAGCTCCGAGTCAAATAAGCCCACGCTTGATGAAGATTTTCAATACTTGCATTGAGGTTACAAACTAGAGTTAATTGTAAAATATCGAAACAAACTTGCTTGAAAACAACCACCACCATCACCACCAATTAGTTAGTGACTTTCTTTGATGTGGGCTCACCACAATTTATATCTAGTACAATTCAATGAAAATATAGAGGGTCATGGATCTATGTATGTACCAACATATCTGATAAAATGATCTTTCTATTTCTAGCGTGACGCATTCTCAGAATAATAAACTATGCCCACACAACATCCCAATTAGTGTATTTTATAACCTTCACCACAAAGTACTTCTTAGTGAACAACAAATACCGTCGTATATGCTGATACAATTTATACATTATAAATATTTCCACAACTGGCAACAAGTCGTATCACAGGTCAATCCTTCGATCTTATTTATGAATGTCAATCAATTTATTATGTTAAATTTATTTATAGAATACAAAGCAAAATTGACCAACAGGAAATACTTGCACGGTTCATATTAAAAGATAATAACTTAATACTTTATGAACAATTTTAATTTAACTGTTAAAAATAGAACAACAGAAAAAAGAAATTGATCTTATTAAAAAGTTTTATAATTTAACTTTTAAATTAAAATTACAAAGGTGCAACGAAGATTTTTATATACAAAAACCCTTTCTACGGGCATAAACCCATCCTCGAGGTACAATCATATAATAACAAGTTCCTTTTTCCAAGTTAGCTTTTTCCGGAGTTCATGAATTATTAATAATGGCATACTTAACACATTTTCTTTCTTAATACAGGTTACATTAAATAAAAAGTAAGTGGAAACATGTGCGAACATTTCATGTTACTGATGTATTAAGTCCTAATTAAGGCAATACCTTTACACCTACTCTTAATTATTATCGCTGTCGTCACAAGGAGGAATAATTTTTTTTTTGAAAGTCAAATTTACTTACCTTAACACCCAACACAATTATAGATAATGAGAATAACAGAACCGCCTTCATAGCTGCCTCTGCCACACAAGAACAAATTGATATTATTATTATATGTACACGTTTTTTTTTTTAGGTAAGAAGGTTTTTACTTGAGAGCTTCCTTTATTTTTGTATGAAACAAAATTCGAATTGGATACGTTCAAACTTTTTTCCCTTTGAAGCCTAACACAATTCCTTAATTAATATAATAAGAAGAGAAGTTGAGACACACTAAGGAGAACACCGTGACACTTTTATTAAATTTTTCTTATTTATTTTTTTTATTTTTGTAATTCTATATCACCAACACCAATAGGAACAACAACAACAAGAAAAACATATAAGTATATTTTTTTCCACTGAATATGTTCGAACAGAAAAGTTCGTTTATTATTATATTTCCTTTGTACTGTTTTGCTGTTAGTTTAGAACAAGGATATTAGATCCTTTTTTTTGTTTTTAAACTTTTCAAAAGAATTTCCAATTGAATTTTTCAAAGAAAACCGTTTTTTTTTTTGGTTTTTGGTTTGAAGAAAGTTGTTAAAGACAAGAACTTCTTAAATGCAACACAAATATTGAATCAAACTTCTTTGCAACACAACAAAAAATAAATAATTCACTATCAAACAAGTATGACACAAGGTATTAGACAATCCGTTGGAGTGTGCAAACGCCAACTGAATGACAAGGAATTTCTTATCCATGTCCTTTTATATCCTTTCACCAGAAACTTATACACAGGCTCCGACCGACACTTGTTGTTGTTTAAGCGGTATACATTTCTGTTTTGTATAGAAAATGCAATCAAAGAGAAATTTCGGCTAACTTTGAACGTAAAAAGGATATGCGCAAAATTTAGTGCTGCCAGGAACATGATACTCGGTTTATTAAGGATAAAAAGGAATTTTTAAAAGGATTTTCATTCGATTGTAATTTGCATGAATGAAATATTTTCAAGCGAATTATTTATTACTCGATACAAATTAATTTATCCTTTTTTCTTTCTTGTTTTTTGTATGACATACCGAAGTTTTGTTTTCTGTAAGCTTTGTACTTAATACCAATAAAGTAAAAAGGATATTACTTCAGAGAGTTTATTACTCCTTTTTTTCCTCATCCAATTTGTATGTATAAGTTTAATGAGAAAAGTTTTTAAAGCAATTAAGAATTTTCATGATTTATGAAATACTTATGTATATGTATACAATGACTACTTAGTACCAAAAGAAGAATTGTAGCTTGTAGTTTGGTTGAGGTACATTGGTTTTAAGTTGAAACTCTTAATGTGAACAAAAATGCAACAAAAATAATGCGCAAATAAATCTGATTTCCATGACAACGTAATCAGTTTAAAGCACTTTGAAAATGGGTAAAATTATTGAGGATATTTCTGTCTAAAGTGCTTAAATATATTATCAGAAATTGGAACAAATCTTTATATGATTTATTGTTTCAAAAATCTGTCGTATTAAGTTCTAAAAATAAGTTGCGTGAGGTAGAATGGAAAGTGGTACAAAAAAGTTTGTTATTGTATTTATGTTAAGACAACTCCGCCGCAGCCAGTCACAAATCCAATAGAATGATGAGTCGAAGACCCAAACGTAAATCAACGCCAAATATATTTACGTAGGTAAGTAGGTAAAGGTGGCATCTCAGCTTAAGAACGGAGACACAATCGGCGCTGAAAGGGCACTGTTTTGTAACTGTTCTCTTTAAAAAAAACTTTACGTAAGTATATGGCACTGGCAGCGTGCTTGGAGTGACATTAGATATCATATCTCTCTCATATTTAAGAACTGGACTATATCCAGTGGCGGACTAAGCCCGTTAGAGGCCCGGGGCGGCAAAGCTGAATGAGGCCCTCAGTCTAAGAAGTCGATGTAATTTTAGAAGCCTTTTATTCAGTTGCCATTTGTATGGACAAGTGTGTGTATATGTTTATTTCCCAGTAGGAAAAGCATTTAATTACCCATCGATTCCGAAAGTCGTACTAAAGGCAAGTGTCCACTATAGAGCTTTTTTCGGTAGAATGTAGAGCGTAGAGTGTAGAGCTCTACCTGTAGTAAGTACTCTACAGCGCTTCTCTACCACTCCACCGCCCGTAGAGTTGATCTAGAGAAATTTTGAGTAGAGATCTACCACGAGCTCTACAGACTGAGTACACTGCAGATGCGTTTTTCTCTACTGTAGAGTCGTATGGTAGAGCGCGCAACTGCGGCCATCAACTTTTGCATCTCATTTCATTTCTCAGTTATTCAGAGATGCGTACGTACATATATTGTGTAAAAAATTTAAAGGAAATTAATAGAAATCAAAACAATAATAAAATGAGTTTTCCCCAAAAGAAGGGAAAAGAAGGAAAGGAAATGTTGAGAGCGAGATTGGATTGCGAAAAGAAAACAAAACGCTGGAAGAAGATACATCTTCATACCAAAATTTTCTGCGTATGTCGTATTCGAATTTCGTTGTTATTTAACACGCCGATGCAGTGCCGCGGCTGGCATATGTGCTGGGTGTGCAACTGCACAGGGTCCCGCGTGTTTGGGGCACCGCGAGCGAAGCGAGCAAAACATTTTTTTGGCAATAAAAATCATTTGAATTCTTTATTTGTATTTTTACTTCAATGAATGGGTCATACAAATCAGCATATGGGTCATATCAGACGAACTCGCATCACACTAAATATTACATGGGACCCATTTTCCATAATTCTGTCGCGGGGACGGGTCTTTATGACAGAAAATTTTTTTGGAGACTCTGGGGCCCCTCGCTTAATTTTTCCACAGGGCCCCCAATTGTCTGGCCGCGGCACTGCGCCTATGTACAACAATTCGAAGCGCAGTCGAAACGCAAATAAGAATGAATACTGTAGAGAGAAAAACTCTATCAAACATGCTTGTTAGAGCGTAGAGCAGATGTAGAGCTCTACCAAACACAAAAAAATTGCGTATACACTTTATAGTGTAGAGTGCAGAGCGCGTGGAGTGGGTGTAGAGAGCATGTGTAGAGCTCTAGACGGTGTATACACTTCTCTATGCATCTCTACGCGAGAGTTTTCTCTAGCTCTACGCAAAAAACTCTATAGTGGACACTAGGCTTAAGTTTACAAAAACTCCTCTTGCATGATGCAACCGAGATGAAAATGGTCAAGAAGTATTGAAGTATATGTAAGCGATGTAGAGGGTAACGATTCAGTAAAGACCCATTTTAATAATTACATGCTGTACTTATTTGTGTCTACGGGAACATTGTACGCGACCTCCGACTCCAAAGTACCACTTAGGTAGGCACTGCCCTTATTTTAAAAGCCTTGTTTAGGATTTGATCAAGGGAACTTGTAGACATTTGGAGGCCCCAGGAACCAGAGGCCCGGGGCGGACCGCCCCCTCCGCCCCCCCCCTTAGTCCGCCACTGACTATATCCCTTATTTTAAGCGTCGAAATCTCTCCCAAGTCTTGTAAGAGTATCCCTAATAAGGCATCTCGCCGGCTTCTTCTTCTTCTTCGAGGCTCTACAGCCCAATTCGAGCCTCAATCAGCTTCTTCCTCCAGACCTCTCTCTCTGTTCCGCAGCTTGCCTCCAGTTTCTGATGTTGAGGAGTTTCGCTGCATCAGTCTTCCCACCTTGACTGTGAATTCGTGATTGTAGCGTATTCTCCATGCATTGTCTTCACTGATTGGGCCGTATATCCTTCGGAGAACTTTCCTCTCAAATATATCCATCATATCTCGCCGGCGTAACCGGTTAATGATAGGGTACGAAAGTTCCGCTGAGGTCAGGTTTTCTTTTAGCAGACGGTACACCTCCTTGTTCATCTGGTAGTCTAATACTGACCGCGTCGCAGCCTTTGTCGACGGGTTAGTGGGATTCAATTGTTTCAGGAGGCATAAAAGTTGCATCTCTGGCTCAGCCGGATTCTTAATAAAACTAGTTGGGATGTGAGTTTGACCCTTTCGGTCCACACGACCAACTTCCCAGTACGATGAATGTTGAATATTATCAATGGATATTTTAATAATAAATGAACAATACTAAAAACAAAGTTCTGATCTAAAGTTTGAAAATTTCGTGGGAAGCTATTGCTCGGCTGAATCCATAAAAGTTAACCTCATTTGGAACGGGTTTCATACATTCCAACAGTAGACAGTAGCAAAACTAATTAATTTAAGTTACTTACACACTTGCCGAAGTCTTCATTTAAACACAAAAAACGCCTTGACCGAATATTATGATAACTTTTCAGATCATACCTTCGTTAATACCCTTCGATCGACACCTCAAAGAAGTCGGTATCATATTTGGTTCGGGAGATATAGGGCAGATACAAAAATCACGAACTTCGTTCAAACAAAAAAAAAACGGCTCGACCGATTTTTATGAAACTCTTTTCAGATCATATTTCGTTTAACACGCTTCGAACGGCAACTCAACGAAGTCGATATCTTTTTTGGTTCAAGCGAAATCCTGCAGGTATCATATTTGGTTCGGGCGATCACTTACGTCGCCTAAACAAAGAAATCGTTCGACCGAATTTTATGACAATCTTTTCTGATAGTAACTTCGGTAATACGCTACGATCGACACCTCAACGAAGTCGGTATCATCGTTAGTTCGCTCGAAATCGTGCTGGTACAAAAATCACTTCAGCCGTTCAAACAAAAAAACGACTCGACAGACTTTTATGAAAATCTTTTCAAATCATATTTCCTTTAATACGCTTCGAACGGCATATCAACGAAGTCGATGTCTTTTTTGGTTCGCGCAAAATCGTGCAGGAAAATATGACCACATACGTACGCACAGACACACACACACATATTTCTTCTCAAATTTTTCCTTAAAATGCTTTTGGGACCTTGAAACATGGAAATACATACATTGAAAATTTCGATTTCGATTTTCGGACCGATTACAATAACTTTCTACTGGGAAGTTAACAAATGAACTCATACAACATCCAAAAGTTCTAACGCTTCCTACTCATGTATCTCCCAGACTCCCCTTAACCTATCTTATCCTTTTATCTTTCGAGCTAAGGTTTTTTTTTCTTTTGGTGAGGTATGGTGTCCAAAAGTACCGTGCCCACTAGCTTGGCCTATCGCACTACACTCCTATACCTTATATTTGTAGGCCAGACCGCTTGAACAGGTACAGCAATCTGCCTAGTGGCTTGTCGCTTATACTTGACTGTTCAAGCATGGCCTGGTTGAACAACGCACCAGCGCCATGGTGATCCCGGCCAATACAACTGGCGGTTCCCGGGCTCCTGAGCGCAGTCCTGCCTTCGGTCTGTTGGGAAGGACTTGATGAAAGCGGGGGTCGGGTGTGCTCCGTGGGGCTACCCAATCCCACTCCGGCCCTCCTTGCTTTAGCCTTCGTGGATCCAATAACTCAGGGGCCGTATTTGGTTTCTCGAGTCGATATCGACTCCTGTCGATAAATAAAAATTGGCATTTGGCGACACGATATCGACAACCTTCTCGTCTCGATAAAGACGTTTGACGTTTATTAAAAGGCTCACTTTATGCATACAATAAACTTTTAACCATTTCTATTTTAATTAAATATACGTGATTTGCTGCAATTGGAGTAATATCACACAATTTGATGGTTTTGTATGGCAGCGTTTATCTGTCGATTTGGTCGAAATGCCAAATTTGAAACTTAGAGAAAATCGAGAAGCAGGACAGAGCAGTGGTTGTCTAGGTCAGCTTATTGGCTCGGAATGGGACTGTTGGCCGTAGGTGATACGAGAGCTTGTGCTGCAAATTTTCTGGAGGATCAAGAAACTTTGGGCAGAGTGGCGGCTCTCTGCCTTTGCTTCTTGGCTTTCCGGATTTCTTACTGCCGACCTGCCTTCGGTCTGTTGCAAAGCTCGAGTGTGCTCCGAGGCTCCCCAATTCCACTTGGGCTCTCCTTGCCTTGGCCCTCTCCAGCTTAATTGGTCCATAAAAGTCCGATAAGCATGGTAGGAAGAGGAAAGTCCATTCTGAGGGAGCTTCCATTTCAGGGTAAGGCATTGCACAACTCTCATGGTGCCCTGAGAAGATCGTTAAACGACAGTGCAAAACCCACCCACTGCAATGCAGCCCTCAACACGATAACCTTACATCTTGGCTTGGTAAGCCCGATCATACTGACCCATCCCTTTCAGGACAGCTTTCAGTGGCCAGCATGAGGAAGTTATGCTCGCATTTCCACCAGTCCGATATAGTTACATACACAATACACTACATATTGCTCCCGCTACCTCGCTGGTGACTAACCACCGAGCTAAGCTTACTACTATAGGCATTGCACCACGACGTGAACGGCGACGGATGGTGGTACAAAGCATGATCCTGAGCTTAGCACATGACCCTTACAAAACACCAAAAGAATGGATTCGCTAAAACCCTATATGGAAATTGAGTGTTAAACTTTTAGATTTCATATAAGTCCTATAATCTTGGAGATAACTATATTAAAATTCCATTTTTTATGGCATTAAGTTTTCAGTTAAATATCGCCACGTGCAAACCAAAATTGAACTCAATTAAACTTTCTCAACTTCCTACCACTTGCCACAATTGGTGTTGAGACCTTTTAAGATTTAATTTCTCCGTAGACCTTTTTATATCTCTCTACCCCCGCGCTTTACTTTAATCTCTACTTAATTCAGTTATGACTTCAAGTTAAAGTGGCATAATTGCTATAATCCTATAATCTGAGGTCCTTTGAGCAAATAAATCTGCCATCACAGAAGCATCAAGCTTTCTATAATTGTTTGCCAATATTGTAACAATCCTGAACAAGGTAATAACATTTTAATAGAATCTTGCTCCATCATTGGCCCTTGGCCAACTGTAGTAATTCGATTCAATAATCATAAAACCGAAAGGGCGTCGAAGCCAGTATTTATTAGATTTAACAAGTTTTGGGCGAATCCAGATGTTTAATTGCGCAATATTGCTACAAAGAAATTCATTAGCATTTTTATAATTGTAATTTATTGATTTTGTGCGAGGGAGGGAAGTAAATCTCTTTAGGCGAAAGTTAATCCGATGGTGGTGTTAAGGAGTTTTTGCATAAGAAAGAAGATTAGGATGGACGTCACCTATTTTTTATATACAGTGGTAGAATTTTTGTTTGAAGGGTTAACTTTTTTGAATTGGTTATTAAAGAGACGGAACTTTACTACAAAATTTAGAAAATTTATATCACTGTTGACATCCTAAGTCTTGTCCTAACAATATATGTAGCATAAATTTTAACTATGGAACATCACAGGGTCTCTAGTGGATCTCCTTGTTGTAACTTGCTTTGTATGTAACGCAATCCCTTTAAAATCTGCCAATATAATAGAAAAAATGATTATTCTTATCAGATCTGCTAAAATACTAAACTTATCATACAGACAGAACCCATTTAAACGAGTAAAGCAGACTAAATAAAAACTTTAAGGTAACAACAATATAATTTCTGCCAGTAAATAGACCATAAAATTGGGTTTACTCGCATTTTTAAATGCATCGAAACGTATTAAATGCATAAAACTTCGCTGCACAACACAAAACAGTTCCTACAAGTAAATGACCTGTTGCAAACCTCTACCTACCACAATGTTCCTGACCATAGCCGCCGACGACACATGTTTATAATACGTCGCGCCATCATTCATTAAAACGTTCACCATCAGTGACCAATGTCAAGGTGGAATGCACCTGAAAAACTATATAAATCCAATTGAAAAGTGCTGACCTTCTAGTTACCGTGCAGTTTCATCTATTCGAAATAGACTCCGCGTGTGGCATTAAAGGAGCTTAAGAAATGTTAAAAGGAAGCAATTTATTCCTGCTTTGAGTATTGTGAAGTGGTTTCTATCCTCGTAAGATTTCCTCATCTACGTTACGTGCAGGTGTTCATCCTACCCCATGATGAGGTACAAGTTGATACTTTTGCCTGTCTCAGTGCTCTTCGTTTACCTAGTGCCACCAAATGGTGTTGAGTGCAGTGAGGAGCTTCCGTATTCATGGATTGACTTCATGAAGGAGATTAGGGGCTCTATAAAGCGATGCTTGAAGTCCTCAAATGTAAGTTGACTAATCCTTTTTTTTCTTTAACCTTTTTTGTTTGTTTTTTTTATCCCCAAATTATATTCGATAAAAGTGTAAGCCTCTCCTTCCACTCTACAGATCGATGTCAACGAATAAAGTCCTGTTGGAAGTTTTTAAAACTTCTGTAAATCGATTACAATCAGGAACATGATAAAACAGATTACGCCCACACTTTTATTCTCTGGATATCCAAGTTCTGGCCTTTGTGAAACACCCTGTGAAAGTCCTTTGTGAACTTTTGTGATCTAATACAAAAGATAAGGGCGTTTTTGCGTGGGAAACAATTTCATTTATGTATAGTATGTTCAGGGCAACAAATTCTTGTTGAATTTCCTTCAATTCAGGTTGTGATGGATGGTTTCGAACTACGTTGAAATTTTATCTTATCAGCTTCGATTTTGTTCAGCCCCAACCACCCAAAGAGCTACTATCAATCAGATTATCTTTCATTCCAAATCGATTACCATTTTATTGAGATGTCATTGTTGATAATCGGGAGTGAGTAAACTTGGATATTGATGGCTTGATGACTTGATGACAATTAGGAATTGTTGAAGCAAATTTAAATCTCATTGCAATTAGAAATAAAAAAACAAATTTAAAAAAAAGTGTTGATGGATTTTAGGTGAAGTATCTTCGGTAGTAATATTTTGAAATTAATGTATTATAGATTGTTCGAGAGATGCCGAATCGGACCATCTTTTATACAGGCACCTTTGCGTCCCTCTTTCTTCAGTCATCTCAGTCAGAGTGCGGTGAATTGCTCTACCAGGACCGTATTAAGAATCTAGACTTATATTTAAACGGAAGGTGTGGAAATTGTACAGCATTTTTCTAACTAAAAACCTAAAAGTCAGTAAGTCCAGCATCTTTGACCCAGCGCAAGATAGCTATACTACTATATTATTTTCTGCCAGTGTCAACCCTTCAAGATCTTTGTGCTTTCCGCTCATTGATGAAACTTCACCTTAATCAGACCATGAAAATTCTTAATGCCGATGTTAATCTGTTTCAAAAACTCGCTCAAGCCTAGAAAGAAACATTTCTTTAGTCCTGTGGCATAAATGTTACAAGGGTTTAACTTTTAATAAATCCTCTGAAAATCAAAGTGTATTCCGCTTAATAAATCTTCTGTTCCTCTGAAAATCAAAGTAGGAGCCGTTTTAGACGGTGCGTTCCAGCGCATGTGCCTCACGAACGTTTGGTGATGAAGGGGAAAGTGGGGATGATAAGGGGTACCACCCCACTTCTCCTTTTAACCACAAAGTTGGTGGGGCACATGCGCTGGAGCGCACCATCTAAACCGGTTCTAAGTTAATCAATGTAACCTTATCATCTTGAGTTGAGCATAATGATATGAAATAGTACTTTGCTGCTTGACTTGAGCACTATCTTTAATGAGATATCTTTTTCCAATTAGTTGCACAACTACCTCGCGGGCGATAGATGGTTTGTGTGACCATGTCCATGGTTTCTATGACCTTAATGTGATTGCTTCAAAAACCGTGGTACTCTGATTTAAGTTCAAGTTGTCCCAATCTTTAACCATTTTTCGGTGATCTAAGTGCCTGATTTCCGCATCGAAATGCTCGACTAGTAACACTAATAAAAACACTAATCGGAGCCTAATCATAACCTTAGCCTGTCTGCAGGTAGTCACCCTTACTGGTATTCTTCAGATCTCAATTATCCAAAAAAATGTCTACGTCTACTTTATGGTTGTCAATTAAAATTATTGGAAAGAAGTTAACCCACTTGCATTAATTTTTTCGTTATTAAAGAGATTTTTAAGCAGTGAATAGAATAAAACCTTCATGTGTTCTCTATTCCTTTTGCCTTAGATATATCTAAATGGAAATTTCATATAAATTATTTAGTGTCCATTCCGTTCCACTAAGCTTCTGAGTCAGAGATATGTTATCAGTGAATAAACGATTTATGTTCTTCAAGTTACGCACTAAAAACTATCTTAAAAATAACATTGATTATAAATTGCACGGATTTATGACGAATAAAATAATATGACATTTGAGTTTTTATTACATACATACACTATGTTTAATTTACTTTAAATACTTGTCGATTTATGTGCTTCAGGGCAGAGTTATGTTCTTCAGCGCCAATTTAAGTACTTAAGCAGACGGGGTACTGTACACCAAGTTCCGTTTGTTGGGAATCGGTTAATGAAGAATTTTATGCGTTATTTTACTGAGTACTTGCCTTGAAGTACATAACTCTGGCTAACGGCTTTATTCCGTAGCTATTGATGACGTGCATCACAAACAATATAAAATTTGTTTAAAGAAAACACAAATATTACACACGAAACTTCAGAAATCCCTATCGAGTATAATTATTCAAAATATTCTCATTAGGTTGAATAACGAACTTGACTCTATGAGCTTATGCACTACCCTGCTGAAACATAATTCCGGCTTTCCAGACACTGTTTTTATCAACCGCAGTTTCCCTTCAGAACATACTATATACTAGTGGTATTCGGAGGTTAATTCAATTATTGTTATTTTGGCGCTTCAAACCGTAAATTCTAGTGTAGCAATACACAGCTTTATAAACATGCCATACAGCACATGATAGACTAGACCGTATAAAATAAAAACAAACACTAATATTCTCGAAACTAATCAACTTTACCATAAATAAAAGCAGTTTACCAATTATACCCCTTAAAATGATTCGAATTTTATATTTCACTTCACAAGATTTATGTAAATAAAAACTATCAACACGAGTTTACTTAACTTTAAACTTCATTCACCCAAACTATGCAAATAATATAAAAAAATATATTAAAACCTCATCTACAAATGCAGCCTTCCCACTCGAATAGCACTTGGCAATGCTTGAAGCTTGTATCCTATGAAATGTTTGACAACATCATGTCCCCAAAAGAAATTCCACTTACGGACGGGATTAAGTTGGTTCAAATTTCTAACCATTCATCCTACAAGTATGTCTCCAGGTGAGTACGAACTATGCAAATTAACTTTTCACTCGCATTCTATCTCTATAATATGTATATTTTATAGAGGTAAGCATCTCTACAACTGGAGTGAGCAATCTTCATTCAAGTGGGCCGAAAGTATCTTAAATAGAATATCAGAAACTATTGATACTCATGCTTTGCAAGTCAATTTGAAAACGTTTGTGTCTGGTGAGAATAATTCTGAAGGTAATGTTTACTTTGCAAAATATTAGATTAGAATTTTAACAAAAATACAATATATTACAGCACGTCATCGAAGACATAGAAATAATATGATGGTGGCAATGGTGTTTGGTGTAACGGCATTGGGTAGTATTATGGTTCCACTTGGATTTCAATTCCTTTCAGTAATAAGTGGTAAAGCATTGCTTCTAGCTAAATTGGCTCTTTTGCTAGCATCTATTAATGGATTAAAGCGGGTAACTAAACCTGAAATTTTATTGGATAAATATTTTAAAAAAATTCAACCAGAATCTATTTTCTGAAAATGAATAGGTTGCAGCAAGCGGTGTACACTATGGGTTATATCATGTTCCAGATAATTTAAATTATGGATATTATGACAGAGGAGACGTACATCATCCAAGGACACATGGATTAGTGAAAAGGATTGGTTTTATGTAAATTATTTTAAAATAAAACAAAAACATTTTAATTTGACTACTTTTATACTCTTGGACTAAAGCTTTACCTAAAAATGATTGAGATAAGATCTTCCTAACAAAGCAAAGAAATAGTTTACCCAGTATTTTGGGTTTATGCAAAAAGAATTTCTCTACCTCAAGGTGGAGTGCTACCAGATTGGGGAGAGTCTCCAGTGCTGCCGTCGGGGAAGTGCGGATGGCTCCAGTGATGGAAAGCGCCGTTCTGTGCCACCAAACTAAAGCTCCATAAATTACCATGGGCCTAACGATGGTGGTGTATATCCGGTACATGAATTTCGGCTGCAAACCTCATGTGGAGCCAGAAGATCTGCGGCAAGCTCACAGGGATGTGCGCGTTCTGCTCATCAGAGTATCCATGTGCTGGTTCCAGTTGAGCTTGGGATCTAGATTCACTACTAAATATTTGGCTTGTTGGCTTGGCCTGCGAGTGTCGGTTCCGAAAGCCCCGGTACTGATCGTTTCCTGGTAAAGGGAACCAGAATCGTTTTGTCGGGATTGACTTTTAGTTCTACGCTGTCGTACCAACTAGATTCTAGATCTAGTGCCTGCTGCAGACGTCTTGACATGGCTCCTTCAGTTTCGTCCGTTACTACGATGACGACATCGTTTGCGTAGCCTTGGGCGAAAAAGTTGCGGCCGTTGAGTAGTTCCAGAAGTTCATCTACAACAAGGCACCACAGAAGTAGTGTCCGACCGAAGGTTCGGCTTCGGCCAACTTCGGCCAAAAAAACACCTTCGGCTTCGGCCAAACGAGCCGCAGGTTAGCCGAAGCCGAAGTTTTTTTATTCAGCCAGGCCAGTTACTGAAAGCGAAAAGAATTGAGAGTGTGATGTGAATGTGATCTTGTAACGTATGGTATTGTTCAAATAAAAATAAACAAATCTGTTTATTATTTTTGGAAAGCGGCAGCTTAGTTATTTAAAATACATATTGCAATCATTTTCAGCACTATGACTATAAAATAAAATAACAGTGAAGAATTTTCATTATTATGTATACTTTTCAGTCAGTATACCAAGATTTCTGAGTATGATTGAACCTTCTGAGTATGATTGAACCTTGAGTATGATCGAACCATGGCTTCGGCCGAAGCTTATAGAAAGAGCCGAACATTCGGCATCGGCTTCGGCCTAAACCTGACATTCGGTCGGACACTACACAGAAGTGGGGATAAAACTCCACCTTGCGGACAGCCTTTTGCTATAGTGCCCTACAAAGACCCCTCAACATGAGAAACCATTAGTTTGCGAGTTCCCAGCATAAAGTCGATCCAGTCGCAGAAAGTGCTACTTATACTTCCTCTACTTAGAGCCCTAGCTATAGTACCAAAGGATGGGTTGTCGAAGGCTCCTTCGATATCGAGGAAGGCCGCCAGCGCAACTCCTTTGTTTAGTGCTGCGCCTTCCAGCCTGATCCCCAGATTGTGCAGTGCTGTCTCAGTGGACTTACGCGGCTGGTACGCATGCTGATAGGAGATTAGTGGTTGACGTTGAAGATAAATTTCCCTTATCACTCTGTCGACAATTTTCTCCATTGTCATCAAGGCAAAAGACGAGAGAGTTATCGGCCTGAAAGCCTTCCTCTGCTTGTCTTGCTCATTAGATTGTTCATGTGCTGGTTCCAATGGAGTTGGGCATTTAATATAATCCCTAAGAACTTGACCTGCCGTGAGAAGCCTAATGTTTTACCTGCGATTACCAGTTCTGTCAATCCCGAAGATATTTATTTCCTGGTAAATGATACAAGAACTATTTTGTTGGGATTGGCACTCCTATGCTAGCGGATCAACTATAAGTACAACGGGTGATTCCCCAGCTTAATTCTGTCCATTTAACATAAAAAAGACATGTGAACATACCAGCCAAATCTTAAAGAAAAAAATTATTTAAATTCATTAGTTTCTTTCCTTGCATTAATAAATTTCGTGTACATACTTTGACGGAAAAGTATTTATTTAATTTAAAATAGAATAATAAAAAAAATTCTATTTAGTAAAACATATTTTATGAACAAAATATATAACAAAATAATTTCTTTTCTTTTCTCTTTCATTTAAATCTGTATAGCCTTAATAAATATAAAAATTGGCCAAGCTAAAAAGCGCTGTGTGAAGTTTTTTTTTATTGATCAATATCATTTCTATTTTTATATATATAATTTAAAGTTTATAAATTTGATTTAAAAACTTAACAAATAACATTTCATTTTTTTATTTAGTAAATAAAGAACTATGAAAATAAATGCTATGCAGTAAGAATATTTCGCTTACAGTAATAAAATATATTGCAGAGTTAAAGGGAGGGGAAAAAAGAACACAAGATGACAGTGTTTTTTCTTTCTTAATAAAATTTCTATATAAGAATCATAAATAGAATTTAATTACTTTGTTCCTATGTTTTTTTTTGTTTTTAATATTTCTTCTCTTTTAATTACCTAAGTTTTATTTGAAATTTTAATATCAAATCTATTTTTTAAATTCATCATGAACCTGATGATTTGGCATTTAATTTTGGAATTGTGGAAGCGTAACGCGGCAAGCATAAACCGAATTTTGATTCAATACCGTTTAGCATTGGTATAGCTGCACGATAGCCACCAATATGATCAACATTAATTTTCTGTACTGGATGATCGATTGGTTGTGCCTTTGCAACATCTGAACCAGTTGGACGTGATCCACCGAAATCTACATAGAATAAACGTTGCAGAAGTTCATATGAAAATAATGTAACACCAAATTGTGGCGATGATCGAAGAACACGAGCTGAGAAAAGAGATTTTTGTATTATTAAGTTTTTATCAACTTTAAGTTTAAAGTTTTAATACAAACCTGCAGTTCCTTTCCAAAACGCCCTAAATCCCTCTTCCTGCATAATTTTCCTAGTTGCATCATATATTCCACTGTACGTTGTTTGGCCAGTTCTAGCAACAACTTGCAAACGTGTTTTTATAACATCAGCAGGCGTTACTAAAGATGCTGCAGGTACACCAGCTATAGCACCAGCTGCCAGAAGTGTGAGTGGATTGTTGTATCTTTAAAGAAACAACAAAAATAAGTTTTTAGATGATTTTAAATCATTTTATTTGTTTATTTTTATTACCCATCTTCATCAGCAAAGGCAGCTTTTGTATGAGCGTAAGTTGGAAAATAAATGGCAGAAAATGGAACATCACGCAATAAGCATGCTCGTGCTCCTTTGTACAAACCCAATAAACCTAAATCACGGACGACTGTTAAGGCACTAACTTTTGCACCACCTTAAATAAATTATAACAATTTTAGTCAAATAAAGTTTGTCAAAAGGAAAACAATTTGTCGTTTCTTACCGGCAATTTCTCCAGCAACTTGCAACCTAATTTTTACAATTTCTAGGGGATTTGTAAAAACTACTTGTGATCCGCCAGCCTAATTAAGAAAATGAGATATTATTACATTACATTGAAGGGTTTAAAAGTTATGAATTCGTATAAATAAAATGATTCCAGTCTCTTGGCTGAAGGAGGAAGTCACGGAGGCCATAAAGAATGCCTCAAATCATAAAACGATCAACAATCAACATGGTCAACATGATGACGAACACAGATAGGGCCACAATCGATAAGAATGAATACTGCAGATTGATAACTCTTGATGTTAAAAATGCCTTTAACAACGCAGTTGGAACAAGATAATTAAGGAGCTAATCAAGTTTGAGTTTGTTGAAGCTACGTCTTCTGATCGGGGCGGTCGCCATTAGTTTCCTAGACGATATCGATAGCGGACGCAGGATAGCGTCCCGAAGATACGAATTATATGAAAACGGGGAAATGAGTGGCTAAAGAATGTGGCTTAGCACTTCATTCATTTTCATTCTTGTCTAGGGACGCTATTTTATTTGGTCTATTGTGCCAACCCCGTCGTTAAAAACCTTCCTGATTACGACTGACCATAAGAGAAGTGATAGGACCCTTCCTAGAGGACAGGGGCTTGCCACTTACAGAACAGCCCTTACAGCGCTTAGAGATGTTGATTAGCGTAGCAAAATAAGCTCGTTATCGGTGCCGTAAGTATCTAGATGTGATGACCCACAGAAATATCAACTTTAAATCACAGCCAAAAGAACATTTAACACTGGCGCGACAACTGAATATCTTTTCCGATATTCAATTAGCTTGTTCCGCAATTGGGCAACCAGATCGAGATACTTTTTTAACATTAATGTTTCTAAATAGATAATCGCAAAAAAACTATGTTTGTTCATGTCACTTAATTTCTCTATCGATACTTACACATGCTCCTGCAATTATTTCCGAATAGACTTGAATAGATCCCTGTTTACTAGATAATTTATCACGAATAAAATCATTAACTGTCAATTTAATAGCCTTCTCTGGTGCTACACCCATTAATTGTGGCAAAAGACCTCTGTATAGACCTAAAATACCTTCATGCCGGATCACCTAATAAACAAAAATAAAATGAGAGTTTTTTTGCATATTATATAGTATGCATTTTGTTTACCTTCTTAAAGCAATCCCAAGAATTCCTATAGGCCACTTCACCAATAAATGAACCTGTTCGTTGATTTTGCATTCGAGTTTTTACAAGATCAATTGGATAAACCACTGTTGCGCCAACAGCTGAATAAAATAAAGGGATTTTTGTATGGTTTAAAAAATATATTAATTATAATTAGTACCTCCAGCAAAGGAACCTAATGTAAATCTGTACATACTCTCAAGTATGTGAATAACAACAGATCTATCATCAGGACTGGAAACGGCTTTAATTTCCGCTAAACGCGTTGTGATATGCTTTATATAATGTTCTGGAGCTATGTTACTTAAGTCACTATATACGATTCGTCTGTTTTATTTATTTATTTTTTTTTTTTGGTTCAATATTTAGTCGATATCCGTTTTAGGGGTTTTTATATAAAATATAAAAAAAGAAACATGAAAAAATCAAATTATTAATTATAATATAAAGTATGAAAGAGAAAAAAAACGCTTACAAACGAAATGTATTTTCTTCTTTATAATTTTTCTTTATTTTTTTTTAATAAAAAATGTCTTTCCTTAGAAATCTAAATGGCTAAATTTGAAAATTAAAAAAATAATTAAAAAAATAATTACTTGGCATCTTATATTCATGAGTTATAAAAATTTACTTCAATTTATTATTATTAATAATAATTTTTAATTTCTTTTGTTTTTTTTTTTTGGTTTATTTGAACTTGCCTATTTTTGTCAATCTTTTTGCGTTTCCACCAACTTTTATTTGCAAACATTCAAAGAGGAAAGCAAAAATTTCTTTAGTCAAATTCATATGTAACGAACAAACGATTGTGTTTATTGTTTTGGTTTTGAGGAGAAATTTTCGTGATAACTTTAAAATGAGTTTAGTGTATTTGTCAATTTCAGTTGCTTAATATACAAATTCAACTTCAATTGTTTAATATGCAATTTGACAAATACACACCATTTGTTTAAATATGGAACTTTGTTATATTATAAATTACTAAAAGAATATTTACCCAGTTTGATGTAAAGCGCCAGTTAATTGAAATAATATATCTACTTCGAGTGGTGTAATTTGACTCATCGTTTGTGCTGAATGAAGGAGTTCATCTTTTGTGATTGGTTCAACACGACTACCAGATGTTGCATTTAAATATATCCTTTTAATCAATTCCATATTATTAAGAAGAGAATTAAATGCCATAAAATATGGATAACTAACTTTGTGACCTTCTGTTACCTAATATTATAAAATTATAATTAATTTCGTTTTTACATTAAAAAATTAATTTTACTTACAGCTACTAAATTATCCTTAACATCATTTGTTAATAAGTGCCTTTTTACTTTAACCATGATCTCTTGAAAATCTAAAGGTGAAATATATCCGGTACCAGCCGGATCTTTACTACGGAATGCTTCCATGGCATATTCTTCATGAAAATCATGTAGAAATTGACTGAATTCAGAGTAATTTATTAACCGTTGCTTTTCCTACAAAATCATTTATTATTATTTTTAACTAATTTAACAAAAGATAAAGAGGTTTACTTTTCCGAAATATCGTTGTATAAAAGGCCCATCCAGTCTAAATGGAATTTTGGAATGCAATTCTGTTTTTTGTATAACATCAACAAAATCCTCTGAAAGTATAAAGTTTTTTTTTAATTTTTTTTATTTATTTGTTTGATATTGAATAAATAATTCATAATTGGTTTTGATACTCAGAAATAAGTGGAACCGTATTACATTTGAAGACTCCAATTCCAAAACTGCTTCCTTCCATTTTGAAAAACCAGTGAGGTAGTGGCGATTTTGGTCTCTGAATAGACTCGTTTAACGAATCTGTTACCCATTTCATGGCTAGACTTGCTAAATGTATGTTCATCAAGCTGTATTGACCAGATTTGTTAGAGGAGTTTGTTTAGACGTTGAAACCGCCATTGCCTTATACCCTTGACACAGTACAGCATTGAAGTATCATTCGGCTATTAATGATCATTCGTGCCCAGTGTGTCATGTCCAATGTTCATTCAAAAACTTCATTGGTCATTCAATCGAATGAAGTAAAAATAACTCCATTCAAACAAGATGGAAGTGAAAGTGGCACTTTACATGGGCACTTGTCATAATAGCTACAGTCTTCATACATTTATCAAGGTAATTTCTCTGGCTTTCTTGTCATAACATTATTCTTCCTTGGTATTTTCTATGGCCATTCATACCCGAGGGACCATGGTTCTGTAGCACAAGCTTTTTTTGGGCAAGCGTGGCGTGCAGAGGCATCCCTTGCCCAAAAAATAACATTTGCTCCAGAACCATGATCCCTCGTGTGTTAATGGCCAAGACGAGCACGTATGCATCCAAACGTGAAAGCCTCTTAAAAGGGAGTAAGCTTTGCATGACACGACAAAGTACCTTTTGTGTGACTAACAAGGTCATATGTTTGTGATTGTGAAACTTTTCTTCAAATGCACATATTTCTAATTTGCATGAATTCGAGCTCTCCCAGGTTGTAAAATATTCTCCACGGACACACGAAACTTTTTTCTATTTCCACCTTCAAGCGCTTCTCTTGCCTGAAAAAGCTTGTGCTTTTGGATGCGCATATCCTACTTTAAAATGGGCCACAATTGGTTTCGTTATTCTCGCAGGCAGTTTCAAATTCTTTATTCAATTGAAAGAGGAACAAATTTCTTTCGTAGGACGGTTTCTATTCACTTTTGCAAAACCGTGACACATTTTAATTCGAATTCAGTAGGGTAAGAAAAACTTTTCTGAAACATTTATGTGCAAAACGTCATTTACTCCCTCTCTTGACTTATTGTCAATGAACTCTTCTACCCGAATCAACAACTAATCAACAAATGTTGGCTGTAGTTCTTGTTTCTGTCAAGATTCATTTGCTTGTTGTTATTGTTTCAAAAATTCTATTTTACTTTCTTGTCCTAGCAAAAGTGAATTTGAGAAAAACAACGATCTTTAAAGAAGTTCTGCAAAAAGGTTCAAAAAGGTCTCTGAAAAAATCGGGTGAAATTGTCTTCTAGCTCCATCGTCCTTTTTCACATAAACTAAGTGTTTCCACAAACTTCTCCTGATTGAAGTGCGCCGCAATCAGAAGTGTAGAAGATAAATGAAATAAGATGAAATAAGAATTTCGAATGAAAAAGCTAAGGGCAAAAAAGACAGGAAATGTAGGTAAAAAGTTGATTACTACCATTGTATAGGACGCCTGATTTAAGAGAGCAATTTTTTCAAAATAAAGTGGGTCTAATACATAGATAAATACGGAACGGTTGACATCTTGCAAAACTTCGTTAATCAATGTACGTGGTGCATGGTGCATATTAATTGGTCTACTCAGGTAGAATTTTCTTCTATAACATTTGTAAGAGAAAAAATCATACAAATTTCTGTCTTATAAAAGAGCTTAAAGTGCACTTTCGTGTTGACTTTGGGATGTAAATGCGGCTTTAAACTCATAAATTGCAGTGATTAATGTAACACTGGGTAAATAATAGTATCGGTGTTCTTTGAAATGTACATAGGCCTCAGACAAGGAGACTGACGCAAGACGCAAGACCGAGAACGATGGAAGAAGATTCTTGAGGAGGTCAAGACTCACAGAGGGTTGTAGAGCCAGTGACGATGATGATGAGTCCCCTTTGCATGATGAATAATATGTAGAGACATAACAATGGGCAAAACTAAATATTTCAGCATTATTAGTAAATTTCTTCTTGATTTGTTATACCCTGATGTGATGCCTATATTTTATTTTGAAGTTTACTTAGTTTTATTTAGTGTACTATTGTAAATCAAGACCGGCAAGGTAAAAGCTGGCATATTTAAAAAAATGTATCGAAAGACACATATGCAAATGCAATGAATTGTAAAATGCAATATATAACGCATTACCCGTAAACATGTTACTAATCAGGAAGTTCTTAATGAACGTATATTAAGTAGAAGTCAATGTGAAATCTTTGTGTCACACAAACACTGTTAATAATTATTATCAACCCCTGAAGGGGAGACTACATTTGCCTTCAATGCCATCTCTAATAGAGAACCGAAATAACAATTTCACGAGATTCTATGTGTAACATAACTTAATATAATTTATAACATACCATATGCGACAGTTCCATTTCCCTTTCTATCAAATAATTGAAATGCAGTTTTATAAAGTGCATCTGGTGTACAAAGTAAGCCTTCAAATGCTTGAAATTCTGAAAATGAAATGAGCCCATCTTTACTAGTGTCCGCAACTCCAGCCAATAGTTTAACTGATTCCTTAAAAAAAAGAGTAAATTTTAAATATAATCATCAATAATATATTAAAAGATTCCTTACTTTGTTATATGTAGATTCTGTAAATAGTCCTAAATATTTGCGAACGAAATCTTCACTAGTCATATAAAATTCTCCATCTTTTTCGCACGAGGCATATTTTAAAAAAATTTCTCTTAATTTATCAGTGCTGGCACGTTTTATGTGTGATGGTCCCTGAAATATGCAATAAAAGAAAAACACAATGTTTTAATATAAATACAAGTTTCAAAACACAAGATTGTTTATATCTACTTCTTTAGTTTTCATTTTTCTGGATTAAGATATCTGCAGATCTAGCTAAAAACTTCTATTTATCAAACTCCGAGCGCAAAAAAAAACCGCGGATTTTTTCGACAACTTTAAAGTGTATATTGATAGTGATTTTAGTTGCTGATCAGTACGTGAACAAATTCCCGTCGGTGACTATTACTGATAAGATCCGGCAAGTGTTTGATTACTCTAGAGTCTAGAGAAGCTATCGAATCTGACCGCTCTCAGATAGCAATAGGTGGTGTTATCAGTGGCTACCAACATGTGTTGCCGCTTCGAAAAATTCCGTATAAAAGCGTCTTGTTTTGATGCCATTAACGCAAATTCAATTTTTAAGCCTTGCGGCAAAAGGAAATTTATGACCTAGTCAGTCAATTGTATCGATGATAATTGGGATTTGTTTGTGGGGTATGAATGACGCCAATCGAAGTAAAAAAACCTTTGACACTTGGCTCTATCTATGAAAGTGCAAAATGGCTTGATGAGGATTAAAACCCGAACAACAGATTGTCGAGTAATGACATCAAGTATTTGCAGGAGGTCTGTTTTTTTAGAATTGATATGGAGTAGTATGACGGTTGCTAGAGGAATTAGTAGAATACACCAACATCAGTGGGAAAAATAAATTCTTCCCGTATGTAAAATAATTGAATCATTCGGTACTTGTCCATAGTCGCCTGCTTGAAGTAGCATAGCCGTCGAAAATGATCTTAACAAGAAAGCTAATCTATTTTCCAACTTTACGACTAATATTAAAGTATTTTTTTGGTTCTGTGATAATGAACTTTAATAGTAACACTTTCTGTTTTGATTTTTCAAATTAAATATTATTATGGCAAGATCAGATAAGAAATTTTTAATAAGTTCATTCATTTGCCACATAATATGAATATTTCTTTGAGCTTTAATATGTATTGTTATATATTGCGTTCAATAGCGTTATTCCTCTGTAGTTACTACAGGATAGAGGGTCTCCTTTTTTGTGTAAAGGGCACACTAAGCCCTCGTTCTACATATCAGGCATTTCTTTCCGTCTCCAGGTTTCCGCTGTTATTTTTTGCAGTTTTTCGATAGTTTCCTTCTCTTTTAATGAGCTCCGCAGGTATGCTGTCAGACCGTGATGCCTTATTATTTTTTAATGTTCACGCCGCTTGGCATATTTCTTCTACTGTAGGGGCTAAAGGTAGATTAGATGTTATACAGTTATACCTCATACTTGGGATAGGTTTCATAGTTAGGAAAAATATGAACCTACCCGGAAGTTCTTTTCGCTAGAATTTGTGATATACGACAACGACTTAATCCGAACCACTGCTGGGAGGATAGTGTGTAGCAAGACGTCCTGAGCTTAGGGAAGACAAACTGTATAATATCGGCTCGGAATCTGATCCAATGAAGGGAGAAATTACGAGAGGTCAGAACGGAATCTTTGTTGTAGAGCGGAATTAGTAAGAAAATATATTATAAAGATTACATATTGTATTAGCAATATCGAAATGTTTATGTTTATACCTTAAAACAGTATTAGAACTTCCACCTGATTAACTGGTGCAACTAAGCTGTTTTCATTGGTTAAGTATACACGAAAAGCCAAGAGACACCGAAACTGAATAAAAGCTTGAAAACAAATTACTAATTTTGGCAACAAGAAACGATTGTGTTTCTTCGTGGTTTTGTACTTTTAGTACAAACATTAAATAATAAATTCGACTATTAAAAATATAAACAATAATAACAAAAATCTATAGAAAAGTTAGAGTAAAATCACAACCAAAATTTTATCGAAGATCTGGCGGCTTTAAATATTTACATCACTATCAATCATGGGATAATTATCATAATTTAAACTTGTTAAAATCTTTCTCGAACAACTAAACTAAATATATGTATGTGAAAAACTTCATTACGTCCAGACAAAACGATTATGCAGCTCTTATCACATACAACAAACATATGAACGAACAAACTTTCATTTTTATTTAAAAAGAACAAACTTATTTTTTTTATAAATAATTACTGATAACAAAGATATCACGAAATCAGCATGTGTTAAAAAAATTTACAAATAAATCAAATTTACATAATATGGATTAAGATATCAAATTCATGTAATTTTTGAATTAATTTAAATTGTATCTTTTCAAGCATGAAAACTGGTCGCATGGTGGGTGGAAAAAAACAACAACCGGCATTTAATTGTTTGTGATACACGTGACACAATCGGTTTTTTTGATGAATTAAATGAATGTATTATTTTTTTTGAATAAGAACAGGTAAATGCCAGAAGGAATGAATATACGAAAAAAAAATACTTTTCTTAGGAATCGTGCAAGCTTACAAAAGTATTCATTGATTAAATTGGTATAAACAGATTGTAAATGACTTTTTAACTGAGTTGATTTATAATTAACCAAGATATTTTACTCAAAACACGCAACAAAAAAACAAAACTGTATAAACATTAAAAAAGCTGAATGAATATGATGATATAATTACAAATAATCTTCCAAAGAAAATGGAAAAATTATTTATTATGCAATCGTTACGACAAAATAACTGAAAGAAAGAAACAGAATGTAATATTTTTTATTAATAAAATCTGTAAGGTGGTAAAAATTTTGAACTATGATCATCAAAAATCCGAAAAATAGAGCTGTATGTTATTTGTTGTGACATTTTTGCAGCACCTGCGTCCATTTGACCTTCATGGAGGAAATCAGAATTAAACTTGAGAAAGAAAGAAAAAAAAATACAGAAACTAAACATAAGATAAGAACACTATCGCACGTACGCAAGCAATATATATGTCGTCTGATCGAAAAATTCGTTCGTTATCTTTTTTGTTGAATAAGATTAGTTTATTAATGCACTTGTACCAATTAATCACTGTAAAACTGATGCAAGTATAAATCCCACACACTTCGTTATTGGTTCTATTTTAGTTTTATGTATAAATTTTGGATCAATTTAGCCAATTTCAAAGGCATGATCTTACTAACCTCCTTTTTGGTGGATTCAGCCGGTTCAGGCATCTTAATTATTTATCTTAAAACTCAAATTAACCAAGAAACAAATATTTGAATTGCTTAAACCAATTTAAGGCTTTTAATTCACCTTGACATCTCACAATAAACAAAAAATTTTAATAAAAACTATTCACAAGAACAACCGGAAGGTAAATTTCAAACGTACTTAAGTCCGTATGCGCGGTTTACAATTTCTGCCAGCAGCCGGAGCGGAAATTGCATTGAAGTGCATTCAAACTGTCGAGTTTATGCTCGATATTTGCGTGGTAAACTTGACCTATTTAACGACTACTATAGAGATTCGTTTTAATATCACAACAGATAATATTCAAAATCGCACTTGAACTGAACAAAAATTTTAATTTTCCAAATATGTATACTATCACTACTAAAATATTAATTCCGAAAAGTTACAGTGCACTGGAACGAGTGAGGAGAAACAAGAAAATAATGATTCACACCGGGCACCTTCATAGAAACCACTGAGCTACAATAAACTTGGAGCTTTTTCATACTCTTATATCTATACTACAAAACCGGAGCAATATTAAAAGGGAGATCAATTCTGTTCTTTTAGCACATATAGAATGGAACGTCTTTCAGTCTCTGAGTATGATTTTAATAAAGCAACAAAAAAAAAATAAATAAATTGAAAAGTGAAACGAAGAAATGTGTATTATTAGAATTTTCCCATCAAAAGTTGTTCAGTAGGTAGTAGAATAAATAAAAAGCATACAGCACACAGCCTCTAATAAGCCCCATAGTAGAAGGGAAATCTCATCACATACATTAGAGACGTGATACACTTCTCTTCTGCCTTAATGTATCTAAAAATAACGACACGCGGGATGTTTTTTATGCTAATAAACAATCGTCACAAAACTTCTTATTAAATATAAAAACAAAAATTAGCGCTCGTAACACCAGAATAGTGTAGTAAAGAAATTTCCAACTTAACAGGTGCATATTTAAGGTTAATTGACACCTGTTTGATTTTGCTCTTGATTTTCGAACTAGAAACTAATTATTTGTGTTTTTGGTATTAATGTGAATGCGTGTGGTGGTGGTAGATACAAAAATAAATTTATGTATTTCCACTAATTTATCTTTCAAAATGAAAGTAATGAAATTATAAGTTTCCTCTAATAGCACCATTTAAACTGAATATTCACGATAAAATATAATTGGTGGTTTACCAATATGTATGTCACCCAAAATTCTGGGAATTACTTAGGGCGTTACATTATGATGTACGCTATTCGTACTTCAATGCTGAATTCGCGGGAGATATAATTCTATTTTATATTTGCGATTCGAACGAAATGCTGAAATATATAAAAACACAGACTAACTCACTACTGTACGATCTAAATACTTTCAAAAACATTACAAACGATAACAAAATTAAATGCAAATAATGTAATTTTTAGTGTACTAGTACTACTAGCCAATTGGGGCAGTTCCAATGCAAAATAAAGTGTGTCAAGGCGTCAATTACTTTGTCACCTCCATGTATCGGTCTTGATCTAGGATTATTAATTTGCTGTTGAGTATTAACCAGACAGAATAAACCAACATTACTACTTACATACTTATTTATTCGACTCTACAACAGTAAACGGTACTATCCCCTCGCAATTGTCCCTTCACCTGTCTCGAAACCGAGCCCATGTTGATGTTATACCATTTCCCATTCGGAATCTCTGCGGATTATGGTTTACACGATCCTTCCAGCGGTGGTTCGGTCTACCCGGCTGTCACCTTTCATAAATCCTACCGTAAAAAACTTTCCGAGCAGATTCCTAATACGAGCTAGATGCCCTGTCCACCAGAACCTACCGAGCTTTATATTTATGTCACAATAACTCTCCGAAATTACAACATTGTCGAGGCTCTGAAATCGTGCTTCCTCACATAAGGGTCAACAATTCTTCGGGCATTGCTAAGAGGTTACAGTGCTTTTAGCTAAGCACCCAAGTCTCGGATCCATATGTATGTAAGTACTGACTAAGCCCATTGATTGTGTGACGAATACATATTAGATTGTCTCGCAGACTTAGTCACTTTGTTTACCTTTCATTGATGTGCAGCACCAGTTTTCGTGCTGTCCGCTTAATCTAGATGATAGTGTCTTATTAAGCCCTTGATATTCTTCCAATGATGTCGATTGTTTCTACATATTTAAGTCATTATTTGGGTGGGCTTATGATATTCATCAGTCAACAGCGGAACAGGCGAACAGCTTAACCACAATAAAGGGGCTTGGCTTAAACGTATTCATGATTATGAAGCCCTGATTAGAGGTGCATTCCTATAACCTTGGTTTCTTCCCTGATACAAATATAAAATAAATGTAGCATGTGCTTGATTTGGAAACATCTTTTGTTGCGCAATCAATCAAAAGAATTCTAAGAGAATTCAAAAGATTCTTGTCATCTCATCACCATATTGCAATCATTTTAAATTGATGGATTATCCTTGACGCTCGTGGTGTACGCCTTCCTGGTCTCAGAATTCATATTTCATCTCAAGTAACATACCCCAAAAACTCTAACGCAAAATTTACATAATTCAAAGGGATTTGGTTTTTGAAGTGGTGTAAGGTGATAACTTATTCTATATTCATTTGTTTGGATTATCTTCAATTCTTATGCAATTTGTCTGACTATTTTTGATTTCAGAACTATTTTTTGTGTCATCACGTCGCTTGATATTTCTTAATTTTCTTATGACTTAAAAACAGTCATAAGTTGTCTAAGATATTGATATGACATCACCAAGAACCTTTTTACAGTCTGTAGTTTTATTTTGTATCGTGAAAATACCCCAAAAATTTATCAGCTTAAAAGAATAAGGCCCATATAGTCAGTTCCCTAATCTTGCCAACACTCAACTTAGGAACCACGAATGAAATTCATAACAACTTTTCAAATTCCCTCAAAAATATAAACACTTAAAGCCCACCATCCAAATTTCTGGCATCTAGGTGACAAACATGTTCTTAAAACATTTCATTACGGACAAACATCCATATTGGAGTGAAAACAGTTGTGAGGAAACGACAAAATATGCGAGATTTCGACATCTTAAACAACATGTAAAAACTTCAAAGGGCTTCAATAAAAAAAGGACAAACTTCAATTAAGGAAAACAAGCCTCATACATTGTGTCGACCCTGTAGAAAAATCATACTCCTTATCTTCTTATTAGGCTATCGAGTCTGTTTTATATACAAAGTAATTTTATTTTTTCAAGACAAGATTGTAAGGATTCTGACTACTTTTTATGCAGTGGCAATTTTTCGTGTGTGTTATTTCATTGGGGTAAGCTTAAATTTTCGTTAGCCGACTTCCGTTCATAAATTCGTCGAATCAGCTGCTGAAGATTGTTTGCTTAATAATTAATTAATTCTTAGATTGATGCTGACTGGTAAAGAATGATAGGTTCTTATCTCCTTTTCTGCTACATCTTTATTTCAATATGCACTTGATTTTTTTTAAGTACTTAAAAACGTCTATTCACGTAAAATTTTACTCTCTGAAACACATCAAAATATCCAACTTCTTCAATTAACCTAAATCTTTTAAATAAAATCTTATAAAATTTATAAAAATTCCCAAAACGAAAAACTATCACCTGACCCATGTTGTTGTTAGTTGTTTACATCACGAAATAGAAAACTACAAAGTTAATTACATAAAAACCTTGAATTAAATTACTCTTCGGGAAGATCTCGTTACAGAATTAATTGAACTTAATCACATTTTCAGACTTAATGATAAAAATCAAGGTATAGTGTACAGGAAGGTACACGACTACACAAAATATGAGTAATAGGAAAATTTAAGTCAGTGGTTATGGTTACAATCACAACAAATGAATGGTTAATGGACACATAAATATCGACTGCGTATGATATATTTGATTAGAGAACATTTAAGAATTATAAAAACGCTTCAATTACAATCAATAAATAAAACAACCACAAAGCGGAAAATTTGGTGTTCGTAACAAAATATTTATAGAGGTGTGCAGGTAAGCATAAATCTTGTTATCGTAATTCAAACATGACAAAATTTAGGTACACTTGACAGAAAATTACTTACAAAATGGTTTATTGGTTGATTCTAAATATATTATATGATTTTAGCAGAATATCAGTAGAGAGCAAACATATAATGCCAATGCGGGCTGTATTTCACAAGTACCTACGACATAACGAACTATTACAATCAAATACTTCTAGCCTGCGGACAAACAACAAAAACTGCAACGAGTAGTCTCAACCAAGGTTGCCAAAAATCTAAAGTTTTGGAACACATGGTCTCCTTGTCAATGGATTACTCATTCATTTCTTAGTTATTCTTTATACGTAGTTATTCTTTCTCATCTGTAGAACCTCAAGGCAATACTTTCTGAGGAAGCTTAAAAGGATGTTTACTTGCCTACACCTCTGGAAGGTCAATAACAGGTTTTCAAGGACTTCATCATAAAATAAGTCTTTCCAGGATGAAGCCATTCTTTACTAATGGCCGTAATCACGAACGAGAGATAGTCGAGAGAGAGTCGGTACGATGCGTTTGAACTCTTGGAGGTTGTATGAGTTTATGGGACGTTGTTCCACAGTCAAGTCGTTCTAGTAATCAACGCCTGAGAATTTCCTTTTCGGTACCGTTTAATCAAGGTAGTTTGCCAAAGAAGGTGATTTAGCTACCATTCAATCAAGGTAGTATTGAATGGAGTCGAATATAAGCTCCATACTATGGCCCCTGTGCTGAAAGTCGAGTCGAGTGAGTTGAAGATAATAACGTTTCAGCCGAATTACGACTTTCGGCACAAGAGCCATAAACTCAACTTAGCACTTTCACTCTCTGACCGCTGTGCTGAAAGTCGTAATTCAACTGGAACATCGCTTTGAAATGACCTCTGTCACGCCACACGACTCGACTTTCAGCACAGGGGCCTATCTCTGCCGGTGTATCCAAGCCTCAATTCTGTCATCCAGTCTTTTCCTCAACTTCATAAACGACCTGCTCTAAATATTGCAACTCACTATATAGCTGATCTTTCTTCTTCAATAATATAATACAAACACGTGGTAGACCTTGTCCTCTTTATTGTGAGCTCTTGTCGAGCCTATTGTTGATTGGAGCCGGTAGAATCCTTTTGAATTCAACACCTCCAAAATGATGTAATGTCTTTTTTTCAATAAAACTTGTACCAATCTACATTCCATCTCAGTGTACGGAGTAACGACTAGTCCATGACTAAATATTGTAGCCGTAACATGAAGCGAGGATATTCGATGGAATGGCCACATATTTCAAATCGCAAAACAAGCATCTCATTGCTTGGAATTTTTTTAAGAGATACAAATTCGACTTTCGGCCAGCCGCTCTAGCTGCAATCTAAAAGTCCTCCATTCGGGTCTACCTTGAACACAACTCGGTTATCTAGACTTGGCCTTTAAATACCAACTATCGTGTCGTCACGACACGACAAGTCGTTTGAGTTGAAGAATGTGACGTTTCAGTCGAATCACGACTTTCAGTACAGGGACCTAAACTGAACTTAGCATTTCCAATCTCTGCCCTTGTGATGAAAGTGGTAATTCGACTGAAATGTCACTTTCTTCAACTCAAACGACTTGTCACGAAACACGACTCGATTTTCAGCACAGATTCAACGATGATGAACTCCAAGAAAGTGGAACGATGCAGGGCTGAGTTAGATCGACTTCGTAGAAAGCATAACTTAACTCTCGTCTAGGTTCCGGGATCGATTTCTTTACCGGGTTACATATTGGATAAAGTTGAACCCCTTTTACTTGGTGAGATTTCTTAAGGGGGTCTCGGTAGTCTAGGGAGTAAGGCGCCTGGCTACCATCCCAGAGGTCCCGGGTTCGAATCCCGGCAGCCCCACGGTCCTTCGCCACCTTCTTTCTTCTTCCCCCTTTACATTCCTCATTCCTCCTGTCATAGCCTTCAGCTAGCACTGCCCGCTCTACCAGCGCATGTCAACGGTTGGTTGATGGGATTCAACTCGTTTCAGGAGGCATAACACTCCAGCGAGTAGTTTCTCGTTGCTCCGATGCCAGAGTCGCCATAGAAATGGTTGGAAGTAGGTGGTTGTGGCAGTTCCTTCCTTCACTTCTCTCTTTACCTTCACTATCTATCGACTAGAGCTTGCTGTTCGTCATTGCACTCTATACGAAAAAAATAGATTGTCGACAGTACAAAGAGCTCTAGTCCACATAAAAAAAGCAATAGCCGGCAAATCGGGCATGAATCTATCAATTATTAAAACATACCTACTGTTGGATTCAATGGAAATAAACAAGGCATGTCTTTCAATTTATATTTCCACAATTAGCCTAAAACACTGCAATTCGTATCAAACACAAATTCTGGCTAATTTTCAACAATCGACATAGACTAACTAAAAGTCGACATCCTAAAGTGTTCACAGCCAAGTACAGAATTGATTTATTTTGTTTATTGCATTATGCACTTGAAAATCCTGGCAACCCTGGGTCAAGGTTAGGAAGGTTACAAATGTCATAATGCAACTGCGGCGACCGCAGCAAGACTGCAATCCACGGAATCCCTCCAAATCTGCAGCTATCAGAAATCATTTCTTATCAATCAGATAATGCCCAATTGGACAAGCAATAAAAATCGCTCTAGTGATTACAGGAAAATCACTCTCTATCAGGAGCTCAATCATGAATAATTACTTACCTCTTGGCAGTAGGCAGATAAGAGAATCCATTGTAGTGGAGAAAATGCACTTTTCATGTTTTTTTTATAAGTATTTATACCTCACACAACTCTCTTTGCACTTAACCTATAAATCTGGCGATTGTGGCTCTATGTTTTTATGAAAATTCAATACTTCACTACTAATATAAATGATATAATTAATTAGTTCTGTAAATATACACTTTAGTACGTGGGCTAGCGTGACTGGAATGAGTTTTTAGATAGAATTTCCTTGAGAAAATCGAAAAAACACGAACTCGCCAAGTACCACTTTTTCAACCACTGATGAACCAGACGTCACCTCTGCTCTATAGTGGATTTGACAGTTTAATGAGGGTTTTGGTCTTTGATAGGTTTAATTTTGCAAAAAACTTTGAAATTGGACATGAGGGAAAAGAAAAATGGTAGATAACTTGGGTTGTGATTGGTCACAAAACATGATAGAATCGAGTTCGAAACTTGTCGCTGGTAAAATATAAACTGATTTTTGTGTTTTCTGTAAAATCAGGAATTAAAGAAAAATGATTGAAGATTTAGGTTTAGTTTTTGATTACTGAGCTCAAGGGATGCAGGTAATGTTATATATTAGTCTATGATTTCAATATAAAAGTAGCATTTGATCGGAGAAGTACTGGTCGACATGGCACATCCGCAGGGCACAGGGAACATAATAATAGATAAAGTTTGAACAATACAGCTTGGTTATTGTATATTAGATTTCTCCAAACGAAATCAAATAGACCATATGTGTCTAACCCGTAAATGGAACAGTCATTTCCAAATGTGAAGAACGAGAGATAAGCGGATACTCAAAGCGATCACATACTGTGGTGAGAATCTCATCAGTCGAGAAGGAGAGATGTGTGCTTGATCGCCTGTAAGGCCCACGTAAAAAACAGGTTACATCGCTGTGGGCCCGCAGTCAGCCGATAGTGTCAGATCCCTACTGACCCAACCTCACCAACCCTTTTCCATGACGTTTGAGTCCAGACGAGCTCAAGCTGTAAAGGCATTACTTCGGGTTGGCATCATCAACGTGATCCTTAAAAGGGTCCCTCGAAAGGGTGCTCACCAAAGCCGCAACAGTGGAGCAGACGAATCATGCTCTGCTTTCTTTGTGAGAAAGATGGTTTCGACGAAGCTCGCTACCCAATTCTCTGACTGCATAAGTATCCGGAGATACCTGGTAGGGGCAGCATTTTACCGATAAACTTCTGCCTATCTGTTCTGTAGATCTCTAACCCGGCATAAGTAATCTTTTCTGTATGTGAAAGACTGGCGCTTAGGGGTAAAGCCCCTTTGTACTATCGACGGTTCTTTGTCATTAGACATTATGCTATATCTTGTATCTAGCACTGCGATACATTTATAGTTCTTATAAAACACTATGCACATGAAATTCCTTCAATATTTCAGTAAAAAACAGAAAATGAGTACAACGACACTTCATTCAAAAAACACAACGCTATAAACATTTTTATTATTATCATTTTACCATTCATTTTGTTTTTTTTTTAATTTATAATAAATATAGTTGTTACGCACAAAATATCCTTCATAAAAAATATCAAGTAAAATACATAATACAATAGATAAATAGCATTTTCTAAAAAAAGAAATAATAACAATAAAATTTGTTAGCATAAGAACGAACATTTAATTGAATTAATTTTACGTTTCCTTTGTTCTTAAGGATTTTTTTGGTTAAATCAAAAACTAGATTTTTAGATAATTGTGTGTTTTTTTCTTTTGTTAGTAAAACATAACTTTTTTTTTGTTTGTCTGAAAGCCACCAATTAAAGCACTTATTTTTTTCAGTACCACTATGGAGTTTTTTTTTGGTTTTTTTTTCTTTATAATTAAAGCAATAGAATCTGCACATACTACCTTCTTAGATCAACGAATTCTATCTTAAGTTTATCATCTAGGATGACGTGTGATGCTTCCTGGAAATAAAGAAAAATTGTTTTAGTTTTAGCAAGCTCTTGTCTGGAAGATTATTGAGAGAAGATATGAGGAAGAATAGACCTTCATCTGATATCGTAGTCACGTATATTGAGTTACAACTAAGTCTTCGACCGTATAGGACAAGCGCGTGCAAGATTTTGTCTTTAAGATATTGAGTCCAACTCTATCAAGGGGAAATTGAACTGATACTTGAATGGGGCTACAAGTACCTTGTCTAATTCAAAGCTTCAAACGCCTTCTCCTTATAAAACGCGACACACTGCGGATCTATACTTTAAAATGATCACGTATACCAAATCTCCAACAAACATGTTATTACACGGGTTTTCTTAAAGCTGGAGGCAGAAGCCTCTTCAAAAATCGTCTGAGGCACAGTGGTGAACAGGTCTCATTTGATCATTGTCAAGTCAAGCATTGTTTGTCGCGATAGTACGGATGGGCGGGAGCAATAACAAAAACCGGTCGATCATCAATCTTTTCTCTGAACATTCTTTCGGGGAGTGAAGTATTATTTACAAGGGGTTGGGGGCTTGATTGTGGGGTGTCCAAACATGAACACGGCACAATTAGGGAGCCTTCGCTCTTAGACCGACAGTACGCGGCCCCTGCTTGGCCATGGAAAAGACTGAATAGAGCAAGGTGTAAGGTGCTGAAGTGATGAAAGGTACTGCCTGAACGTACTACCAACGATGAACTCCAGATACCAGAAATTGGTTTTACATTTTTTGTTATACATTAAAATGTGACTAATTTAACATTATTTTAAATGAAATGAAAAATTCAAAATGATATACTGTACCATAAACAGCGGCGGTTCATTCGGATGAGGATGAAATCCCGCTTGTCTACACTGTGCAATGTAATCCAATCCATAATTTGGCGTAAGACAGAAAAACCCAGTGCTAGAAAATTACAAGAGTGTTAATTTGCAATTTGAAATAAACATTAAAAACGACAAAAAACTTACGATTGGTACTTTGGTGCACATACAATAGCTATAGCTTCTGGCATCATCATTTGATAAGAACAATGCGTATGTAAATCAACCGAGGATAAGAACGCCGTCTGACTTGGATGTGTCTAAAAGATCAAAGTCATAATTAAAATAAATACGCAATAAATAAATAGCTAAATGTGACTTACATGTATCCAACCTAATGTAATTAAATTGTTTTGATCTTGAACATCAAAGATTTCTTCTTCATTTGTTGTTGTACAACTATCAGAAGTTCCATTTTGTTTAGGTATTATCACATGAGTCACCAGCATGCGATTATGCGCCAATTTACCGGCCAAAATGCCACACGTTTCGACATTATTACTAGTATTCTTGTTGGCTAAATTAAGGAATATTGACATGGTATTTTGTGGAATAACAACAGGTCGTAAGGATCCTTCAATTAACGAATCCGATGAAGGTTTTTGGCTTCTATCAAAGGAAGGCCTAGAATGTTGTATGGTGTTATTTAAAAGAGTATTTTAGTTGTTTAAATTGAAATTCATACTTAGGAGATGGTTTCTTGTCTGAATCAGGCATTAGGAGACCACCAGATGATCGATTTGAACCAGAAGGAAAATCATTTGGATAAACAACTTGATCGAGAATACCTAAATCGGGGGCACTAGGCTGACTACGGCCTTCAATCGATATATCAAATGTTCCAGGAGTAACATCTGAATTCTAAAACATACATTTACTGTAGAATAGACGTTCTCAATCCGATTGCAATTGATTACCTTCATAGCCGCCCTTTCCATTTCTCGAGCACGTTCCGCTTCCTTATTTGCAAGGAATTGTGCATATTCCCGCTGATATTTATCCAATAATTTGGATTTTAATTTTTCCGCAACGGGCATAACTTCCTTAAGTTTTTTCTTTATAGGAACCTTAGTATCTGCCGGAACTGTCTTATATTCTGGATGGGTATGAATCTTCTCAATGAAAATTGTCATAAATTTAAAGTATAGAATGTATGCATTTTCCAGATTCCCTTCTGATAGATAAACATTGGCCATTCGTACCATTTCCATGCCCGATCGATAATATCTGTGATTAAAGGACTCATCAGTATACAGAAGGATGAGTCAGCCTAGAAATTGAACTGAATTTTTTTTTACCTTCTAATTGGAATGTTTACATCCACAGTCACTGAATTTCCGTAGTTATTTAAATGTTTTATTCTAGCCTGAGGTTCAATGATCCCCATTGCTGTGTAATTAGCCACTTTAGACATTTTGATTAATTAGAAATTTATAAATAAAAGCGATTGCCGCAAGATGCAGCTTTTGTACTCATCTACTCCATCCACAAATTTGACGTTTCACAAAATGATTGCTCGAAAAAATAGATTTTTCCATGGTAACAAATCAGCTGTTTTGGTTTGTTTTCGAAAATACGTTTGAAGTGCAAATACACTTGAGGGTAATGCAGTGTTGTTTTGCTTTTGGATTTCGTTATATTACAGTTATTTTTCATACTCTTTTTAATAAATGCAAAAGACTACCTGAAATGTAGAAAACGCATAGCATTAGAAAGAACATCTCAGCAGTAGCTTATATAGATCAGAGTTGGACAATATTTAACTTTTGCAGAGCACCCGCAAATCTTTGTTTAGAAGCGCCTATTCTAACTTGTGAAACGATAAAAAGGACGCGGAGCGTATGAAATTACGTTGAAGGCCATCCACGGAAACTTAAGCAATGCGAGGCTCGAAGAGGCAAAGAAAGGCAAACTCAATCGAGATATTCGCGAACGAAGCGATATGGGAAATATAAACGTGGCTCGAATGCGCTGGCCTAATGCTAACTGAGCACAAAACGGAAGTAGTCCTATAATCATCAAGCGGAAGAAGGTGGAAACCATAGCTGTGAAAGTAGGTATTTGGGAGTGATGATTGACCGAAGGCTCAACTTTGCGGTGCACTTGGCGGGCACAGGGGAAAAGCTTTCGTCATCAACGTAGCGCTCGCGAGGATGCTGCCTAATATAGGGGGCCCCAGGCCAAACCGACGCCTCTTCATGACAAGAATGGTTAGTTCTTTCCTATTGTATGCAGCGTCAATGTGGACAGCGGCTTTGGACAGAGCGGGCAATAGGGGGAAAATAAACTCTGCGTATCGGTTAAGTGCCCTTCGGTGCAGTACGTCCGTCGAAGCAGCAAGCCCGTTTGATATTCTTGCATTGGAGCGGAAGAGGTTGTGCGACCCGGAATATGCAAGAGGGGAGTCCAAGGTAGTGCGGCGGACTCTGGGGCGCAGCCAGACTATTGGAATATGGACCCATGGACTCATACCAAATGTATAGAAGTGGGTTATAAGGAACATGGGGAAGTGAGTTACTACCTCACGCAGTTACTAAGTGGGCATGGAAGTAGTCCGCTCAAATTAGGAAAAATTAAAGAAATTTTTCCCACAGCTGTGAGACCGGTGCCAAGTGAAGGATTTGGGTTGTCTAAATATGATTTTCACAACCCGCAGTTCGAAAAAAGGATTGTTTTTGAGAAATATACATATATATGATGGTTTTCGCCTTTTTTCTATTTTGAGGCCGTATGCTGATGTACCAAATCAAGAGCGTAGTGCGTACGAGTTAACAAGGAACCTCCTGCTACATAATCATCGTAGTCTATGCTAAAACGGGTTGGCGATGTATCTACGGCGAGCAAGGGAGTGATTAAAGGGATAGATACTGCTGATAAGAGACTTGAATTATTAGAAACATTTGTTTCACCAGCCATATAGGGTTTAGCACCACAAAACTTATATAAAACTGCATTCCTCATCCATTGATGAAAATAAATAAATAAAAATCTCAATTAACTTTTTTCATCTTATATTTACTAAAACATTTAAAGTAACAATTTTTCAAACTCATTTATTTTAACAATAAACTTATTAAAGCTTCAGAAACGACACTACGCACAACAAAGCGTTTTTTTTGTTTTTTTTATATTTAATGTTTTAAAATTTCTTTCTTTTATTTTTGACTAGTTTTTATTCCGACACAGTAAATGTTCTACTGGTCCCTTCGTAAGGGAAGATACCTCCCAAAATATACTTGTAACTTCCAAAATGTCTGATCCTATAATTACCAGGAAGTGTTTCAGGTCCAATATGCCATGATATGTGAACATCACTAAATCCTAATATCGTTGAAATTCTTTCCCAATGCATTCTGTAATATAAATAAAAAAAATGTTAACTATGTTTTTTTTAGATTAGTTTAATTTAATTTACTTTGTATCCCAATGAGCATCAGTAACGGCCACCTTCCATCTTTCTTCACTTACTTGCCGTTCAATAACAAAGTAAGTCTTTTCGTGCATTAGATTATTTCTGGGATTACCGGCAATGAATGTAACCTGCGCGGTTTCTCCAATTTTGTAGTCTTTATTTGGTTCAGTTTTAATACTTCCAAAATCTTTTCCAATTGGATGGCCATCGAAAACGACACCAGTATTAAGAGAAAGAGTTCGATCATCCATATATGGTGGAAGTGGGCCTGGCTCGACTGGCTCGTTGTTGATCATGGCTCGAGTCAATTTCTGATATTGATCGATGTAAAGGGTTAAAGTGTGTGGCCCATATATAGTTGATGCAGCCTCATATCGTTGTGCCTATAAAGATTTGTTACAACAATTTATAAAATTACATAACAATAAAATTTGTTTACCTTATACTCTTCTGGTGTTGTTATATAACTTGTGTATACATTAGATAATCCAGCAATTATAACATCTACATCAGAATTACCAGCCTGTACGGCAATATTCTTAATTTGATTCCTTAATCTACGTCCAGCCATAGTTGTTAGCTCACCAGGAATGGCACCTATTATGACATCGCCAATCTTAATCAATTGTGTTGATACAATCTTTGGTTGCCATTCATATGGGAATGTTGCTCTTCCTGTTGCTAATAGTATTGGTTTTGGAGAATGGCACTGTATATCTTCTTTGGTTGGTGGGACTAAGAAATCCCTAACTGCATTCCATAATGCATTTTCTGATGTTGTTCCCTGTTGAAACGAGAATGCCCCTGGACCATCAGTTGTTCCAGCAGCAAAACTATATCCCATTGCTGGGACGCATCCACGTAATTCTTGTACTTTACCATTAAGTGGATTAAGCGTTTTTGTGACATATTTTGGCATGTCAACAAATTGATGAATAAAATCTATATCACCTTCTACTTCACGTCCAATGCTGTCTGCTAGTAGATTCTTAAATAAATATTTTAATAAAATATTATTACAGTTATTAATATATTTATTTTTTTTTTACCGTTGCTGCTTCATAAAGACGAGTTGCAATTATCCGTGTGCTATCGAACATATCAACTCCTGGACCTGATGCAAAGCATTGACCCTCTTTTGGTGGGCATGTTGATGTTAAAACGTCGCATGTGTTTCCAGTGAATTCACATTTGGGTCCCATGATGTTTGGAGAAACATCACCCAGGTTTGATGATGCGAATGCTGCGACAAATTTTCCCTGGAAAGAAAAATTGTAGGTCGAGATTCATAAAAGCAATATATACAATTTTCATCTTTCACGATGCTCTTTAAAAATCATCAGCTTAAAATATATACTAAATACAACTGAAGTAAAAGGAGTCAACGTAGAGCTCAACAAGACACTAATTTGTACAACATCTTGACACCTTATCGTTACATGGAAGAGTAAGGTTCACGGGCTATCTGCTTTTTTGAGCATGTCATACCCGTACCCCGCAAGGTCGCAATATTTAGTCATGTCTCTCTAGATACAATCGCCGTTGCACGATATTTGCTATTGGCCTCAATCCAAATACTACCAAGACATATGTTGCTTGACTTCAGCGGGTCAATTTAAGCCAATTTTCTAGGAGTGCTATAGAAGAAGGTAGAGAAGAAATAAAGGAAAATTTCTAGGCAAAAATTAAAAGGCACAGAATCATCACTTTGATCTCCGACCTACAGATTGGGACCTAGGAAGCATTACCAATAACACAGCCATTAAGAATTCTGCGCTCAGTTGTTTGAAACTATCCTATTACTTTATGAATACAAGTTAATGACGGGAATACAAAACGAGACAGCGGTTTAACATTTGCACTACCTGGCCGTTATGTTATTGGTTACGTAACATTGCAATGTTGCAAGGTACCGTCGAACTTGGAGAAATGTCCCAGAAGAGGCCAAGGCTTGATTTAGGCTGCAGCCCCATTGGATGGATGGATGGATGGAAAGAACTGAAAGCAGTGATGCAAAACTAGACTAGATAAGAAGTAATTGAAGTTAGTATTCCATTCCAAAGGGCTTGAAAAAAGCGTAGAATAAGTTTATTTTTAAGAAAATCAATCGTATTGGTATCTTAAGGGATATGTAAATACTTTCACCGTTGAAAACACTTTGTTGGTTTATAAGAAATGTGAAGTTTTGCCAAAGTGCTTTTGTATAAAATCACTTAAGTAAATAATAGTTGAACGTATAAAAATATTTCAAATCAAATTGATAAATAAAATAAAATATTCTTACCTTTCCTGGCAGCTTATTTAAATTGTAATCTTTTTCTAGCAGCATTGAAGCATATCCAACATTATCACTTGATATTAGACGATTTGTATTATTCATAGAAGTTGGATGAACAGCAAACCAATTGAAAACACCAATTGTATCATTATTATAGTTAACAAATTGCAATTGGGTCAAAGTTTTATCCACATCATACTCATACTGTGATCTTTCATCAGCTGGATTTTCAAGATATGACGTTGGTGATCGGTTAATATTCGCATCAAGAACGGTCGTCTGCGACAAAAATATTCGTGCTTCTTGCATGTTTTCATGTGCTCGTTTAATACTCTGTAATTTAACAAAAAAAAAATGCGCAAAAAGAAATTGCAAAATTATTGTTTTTATGTAATCAGTGAATGTGGATGGATGTTGATATTTACAATAAATATGCCATTGGTGAGCGCATCGAAAGTTTCTGGCACGAATCCTAAAATTGAGATATCATAAAGTAGATGCATTAAAAATCCACCAGGAGTAGAATGTGTATGGGTGCCACTAATTACGATATTGTCCACTGAATACATTTCGCCATACCGTCCCTGCAGACGTTTAACGACCTTTAAGAAAAGAGTAAATTGATATGATTATTATACATAGCCATAAGAAAATTTACTGAATCATTTTTAAGATAGACTTACCTCACGTTTCACGGCATGTCCCATCATGCCGGCATCAACACTAGCAAAGACGACACGTTTCCCCTCATTCTCAACAACGAATGCCCTTGAATATTGCCTTAAGTGGATTCCTTGACCTTTCTGCTTCAGGTTCGCGTAGCCCATCTAGACAACAAAGGAGCAGATTTTAGTATTTGACTATAGCTTATTATGTCTGAAGGTAGGCGGCGGGCATGACCGGTATGATTGCCCTTAACTAGGTGAGACGGTCTGGTCATATTATTTAAGCTGTTGCTCTGGCCACCACCGCCGCGTCATAATTTCGTGCATCGTTCACATAAATCAGTTAAACTTAAATTCCACTTTCCATTGTGCCCCTAGAGATTTATATAATAAGAGTAAAGATTTTCATAAGGTACTTACAAAAGCAATCTCCACTGGGGGCCCCGTAACGTCTGCTCTCCCGACACCGATTTTATAGCAAGAAACCACCGTGCATAGTGCGGTTGTTAGTAACGCTGTGAGGAGAAGAAGGGTGCTTTGCCCCATTATTCCAGTTGTTATTGAAGTGGTTCTTTAGCTGACGAGGTTCACTGGTATACTAAAACTGGCCTGAAAAAGAGCGAGACCGAATTCAATGCCACGATATATCTGAATCTGAGTCAATCTGAAGTGTGATATAGAAATATATATATAAAGCAGCCAAGTCGCGCAAGAGGACAGGATGTGGACATGTATAGATGGATGACAATGGCTTGGTACTTGTAGTTATCATGTTTTAATCATTGAAAATGCTGCGATTTGCGATTACAAAAAAAGATTTTTTTTAAAGTAGCCACGAACATGACGTGACTGTTTTTGTTTTCAATATTTTTTCACTTATTTTTTTATTAATATTTATCTGATCTTTTAGCTGAGATTGTTTTTACACAAAAATGAGTAATTGATGATAATTAAAGTAATACACGAAGATCGGCACTACACGCAGATATTGAAAGGTGCACTCTTTGGTTGTTAAGGCTCAAGTGGCTTAAATTTATCAATCTTGAACTTGAAAAGGGGTGCTTACGTTCTGAAAAAATATTATCTAAGACATTGATCGATTTATTGTTATTTTTTTATCACTTAACAATTGTTATTTTTCGGGTAATTGGCGATGGAGTATTGTTGTTTCTTGAAAAATATGGGGGTTTTGCGTAATGTGATAACAATAGGACACAATTAAGTGAAATTCATAACAATTCTTATTCTGTTTTTAATTTTTAGATCAAATTCAAATTATTCAGTAGTTATAAACTTCTAATATGAATAAATGTTTGTATTTTCCATGGACCGAGAATTGTTTTTTAGTTTCATCAATTGCATTTGTAGTCTATAAATTGGATCAGGGAACTGAACGAGCCTTCGCCGATGGTATGTCAAGGAAAATCGCAGATGTTGCCATCTGTAGCAGCCTGATGTTCAAAAGGCTATCCAACTGAAGAGATTATGGATTGGGCAACAATATCAGATCACAGAATCAACGCCAAAAACATCGAAAACTACAAGTGATGCGGAATCTCAGTTGCGTGTCCTACAAAAGCAATAGAAAGTTTTTCGAATGTCGTGACCCTCGAATGCCAGTAGAAAATCACGGTTCTAAACCCTGGTGGTTAGAGAACTGCAGGAACTGACTAAGTAGGCCTTCAACCAGGTGATGAGGTTCAACTCCCTGGAAGAATTACAAGGCCAATAAAAGAGCAAAGAAGAACACTTAAGAAAAAGAGGGTCGTTGAGGAACTTCTGCTCGAACATGAAGACCATATTGAAGATCAGCAGACTTTAGAAAATGATCGTGTCTCCAAAGTTGGACTCGTTCGTGATGTAACAGATAAGCTGAACTAACAAAATGCCAGCTGACTTTACAGACAGGTATGTCTAGCATAGGTCTTGAATTTCGAATGGTAACAAAGCTGACCGACATGGCGTTGCAAAGGTGTGGTGTTGGTGGAGGGGTGGGTTAAGTGAAGCGTGCGATAAGCACCTTTTATTCTTAAAGACGAGGCTTCACCGGATATTCTCTGCTTTTCTTCAATAGGGAAATTAAGTTTTTGCCCCAGGCTTCGGGGAATGTTGGCTATTTAGCAAGAGGCCACATACCTACGGGCGGTGTGTGGAGAGAAACCAAAGTGGTATTTTCCGCAAGCCAGATACAAATACAAGAGACTTCACTGAAGAGAAGCTCTTCACGCTGGTTAGCAGAGCACCATGGAGAAGAGATTTCCTTTAAGTAGAAGCCCGCATGCTTATCAGGCCGGCACGTCTATAGAAATGACACTAAACTAACTTAAGTAAGGAAGTGTAAATTTGGCGGATAGTCGAGGGGTATAGTGATGATCACGATTATGGGCATGAAAGGTGCCTTCGTTAAGGTACAGTTGAGCAAACTGAAGAACGTTCTAATGAGGTGTGAGGTCAGCCCCCTATGGATGCACCTACATATTGAAAAACATGACAAGATTCTATCAGTCTTTTGTGGAATAGAACCGTGAACTCTTTTCTTAGGCGGCTATGCTGAGGATGTGGCGAATATGATGACACATATTTAGTTAATGAGAACTACTGAAGACATCAGTCAAGAATGGCCTCCAAGTGATAGGGCAATGGTTAACAGAATAAGACCTCACCCTAAACGCAAGATAGACGCTATTGTCTTCCCTAGAAAGATGAGAGGCAAGGGGTTTTAGTCCCTGACGTTTTCTGGATCAGGGACCAACGTGCCTGGGAAGTCCAATTATCTGGATGTATACTCGCGAGTGAGCAAGAAAAAGCACCTTCAAGAAAATATCAGGAAAGCAAAAATGACGTTATTGTAGGTACTTTAACGCATACGAGCTTTTTGCAGTCGCGTTCAGACTCTCTGTTATTTTTTTTATTCTGGTAATTGAGCAATAGTTGAATCAGAGCGTCTGAGCATTTCTATTCGAAATAATCTAAATCAACAGACCTATCAGAATTGGCACAAAAATGGGAAAAGTCTTGAATAGGAGAAATATTTTTAAGGAGTAAGAAAAATAAATTAAACAATAAATGACTAAGCAAACTCTCGAGCCCGATTTACGCACTCGCACTAACTAAAGTTGTTTTCCAACTAAAGTTGTTTTCCTCGGCATACAAAAACTCAACTTTTCAGGGTTTAAGTATTAAAATCGTCAACTACGTGTTAATATCAGCAGCAAGAAGGTCACGATCAACAACTAAAAACTTTTAATTCGCAAAAATTATCAAAATTGTATCGCACTCATAGTGGAAGTTACGTAATTGTCGTTGAAATTGTTACCGGTCATATTACACATTAGTCATAGCTTTTGAAGTTTTTTTCTTGTTGTTTAAAATAAATTTATGAATTTTGCGTAAATTGCGAATGAACAATTGTAGGGGTTTTTTGCATGTTTTTAAACTCCCAAATTATTATTAAAGATTTCAAGATGTCTCGAAAAAAAATCCCAGACTAATGTATGAGCTAATAAAGTTAACTATGTTGAATATGGCGTAATAAAAGTAAGCATTAAACCTGAACTTATAGAAAAAAATAGACATGAATCAAAATTTTAATAAAAGATAAAAACTTTATTTTCTGATCTGTTACACTTAACAAAACATTGATTAATTGGCAAAAGTTATTAAAGGGATACAAATTGGGTAGATACAGAGCAAAATTCGAATATGGCTTTGGAGAGATCCCTATACTCGTATAGATGATCTACTATCTAAGTTTACTATTCTCATTCCTGTATCAACTCTTTGAGTATTGTAGGTAAAGGACAAATGAGAAAGGGACACCATCTTTAGGATCGTCTTGCACGGCTGTATAGGCAGAGATGGATCTACATCAAAGGGCAGATCAATATAGTAGAGATGGTGGCGGAGGAACTCTTAAGAAAATGTGAATGCCAGCACTAGGGGTTTGCCGAAATACTGCTACGGCGCACAGTGGGGCAAAAAGCTCATTTTTTGGACAAGCGACAATTCCCAAGCCTGGAATTAATGAAACTTAACTATTCGTGATAAAATTGCCTTTAATTGTATCGAGCCAGAATTTTGAAATTTGAAAATTAAAGATGGCTAATCCAATATGGCGGACATAAACTTTGTAAGAAAAAAATTTAATATTCTTACCAAATTTATGTCCGCCATATTGGATTAGCCATCTTTAATTTTCAAATTTCAAAATTCTGGCTCGATAGAATTAAACATAAATTTTGTAAGAAAAATACATTTTTCCCAAAAGATTCTTTAAAATTATTGAAATTAATTATTATTAATTAATTTTTGGTTTCCAAAAAAATCCCGAAAGTAACAATTTTTTATAATTTTAAAGAATCTTTTGACAAAAATTTAATTTTCTTACAAAATTTATGTCCGCCATATTGGATTAGCCATCTTTAATTTTGAAATTTCAAAATTCTGGTTCGATAGAATTAAAGGAAATTTTATCACGAATAGTTTAAAAAATTTTTTTTTAAGTTTCATTAATTCCAGGCTTGGGAATTATCGCTTGTCCAAAAAATGAGCTATTTGGCCCACTGTGCGGCGGCGGTAAAAACTAAAGCCAGGAGCTGTGTTGTTAACGAATAGTGAAAAAGAAAATCTCAAGAAAAGTAGTACAGCTTCATATATGTAGGATCACTTGCTGGGCGAAGCTCTGAGCTTTTTAGACGCAGAACTAATGATGCCTTCAGGAAACTAAATGGAAGTCCTGCGTAAGGGAAGAGAACTGCTATTGGAAGAGATTACACCATATTCTGTGGTACAAAATCCAAAAAATAGGGTAGTAATTATGGTAGAACAAGAAAAAACCAAATTATTACGCGTCGATCGTGTCAGCGACAGATTCGGTCTCAATATAGTGTTAATTCAATGTCCCTGTTAATTGAGACGGATCTAACTTCACGATCATGAAGAAAATACTTGACGTGTACTTGTTTTACATTATAAAAGGTGTATAAGGGTGTGGCAGAATAGCACAGAATATGAAGCTGTGAAGTGGAATTAATAAAATATACCTCAGAAATGGTAGAGGTAAAGATATAGGTCAAATGAAGTTATTGATCAGTTTAATGGCTATTGACAAAAACAAATTAAGCCGTGGGAGGATGCAAAACGAAATTACAAAGGACTTACCCTCCACAATACAATATTCACTAGTAGAAAACATATTCACTATCCTGTTAATACTGATGCACTTGAAACAAATTTATAATGTTGCTTTCACAAATATAAAAAAATATCGTTCCGTAAATAGTAACGATCATCTTCAGTCAGTCTTTCCTTATGATAGAAAGATATGCTGAAATAATAGGAGTAGCGAACTTAAGTAGCTCTTTGTTTTCTACGATAAAATCGGGAAATCTTCAATGCGAACTCTATGCGAATTACGAATTACGATCTTACGATCACTCCTTGTAAGATCTATACTTCTACTTTATAAGATTACACTAAAATTTAATCTTGTTCTGTAGGTGCTCAAAATTACAAAAAAATTAATTTCGTTTGGATAAAGGGAAACTAAAAATCGAGTCGTTTCAAAGTTTCCGTATAACGTATTTGGATAGTGCAGTAGACGGATACTGCGGAAGACGGATATGGGAAGCTATGCGGCTTCTTCCATATGAGGTGATTTTTGGCGCGAATTTTGTTGTCTTAAAATTTTTGCCTTTTTTTGTTTTTAACTAAAATATAAAGATGAGATTTAGATATCGCTTTTTACCGGTATGCAAACTTTGATATTGTGACCCTGATTTAAATGCCGGTATTTTGATGAATAAAATCGAGACTGATGCACGTGTTACTAACTGATCTTCAAGCGGCTTTTAAATGTGCGTACTTGATGAGAAGAAAATATAGACTAACTATAAAAGAAAAATAATAAAATGAGAACGTTACATCAGAATGGTAGTGCTTTGTCCCATATTTCTAAAAAGTGGACACGGAAACTAGAAACTAGAATATCGATCACCTTTTTCTCAGAAGAACATTTTTAATCTAACAAGTTCTTCCCTGTGTTCCAGCATATGGACCAGTACTGATGGCGTCTTAACCGCACGCAATTCGCATTGAAAAAAAAAATACAGAATCGCGTGCGTCTAACTAATACCAATCTCAAGGTATCTTCCTCAGAACATAATCTATTAAGAAAATTGAATTACATTTATAATATTTAAATCAATTTTTTTTCAACGCGGTGAATTAATTTAGTTCATTTTTGATGAATGAAAAGTAGTTGTTAAAAAGTTCAAAAAACCCCGGCCACACCAATTTTCTCATTATGCTAATTTATTGACCAGAAGAGTGGTGTATTGGTGTACATTGACCCGGGGCGGAGGATTAAGTTATTTTTGTCCATTTTTCTTCATCTTCCAGACTCTGTCTGCAAAAAATGTGCAAATTTATCAACTGTGCTTTATTCACAGTTCAAAAATCATTGAAGATATTATACTACTGATGGATGTCTGGAGAATTACTCGCGTTAATTTTTATGTGTGAAAATTTGAAATTCATATAAACTCGAAATTATTGAATTTGTATGCTAAGGAAGTGTTAAAAGCATTTTTTTTTGTTTGTTGCTGTTTTAATTCAATTTGAATATTGATTAATGTGCGATTAAAAGTTAATTGGTAATTCAGTTGGTTGCGTATGCAGAGCGGAGTTAGAAGTTATGAAAAAGGAAATTTTGTTGCATAGACAGTAACTGATTTTTATGCATGCAATGATTTTGTAATAATGTATTTGGTAAATGAATTTTGCATATTTTCAATAAGATTATAAAACAGGAAATCTATACTTTGTATTAATTGCATAGATTTTGTTATAGTGCAAGCTTGAGTAGGTTAGATGTTTCATGTTTCATTAACTCCTTCTCTTTCAATTAAGTTTTCTGTTTTAGATTTCCAAGTATATCGTGATGGGATGTGGCTTCGATAGTCTAGAGCAGCGCTGTGCAATAATAGATCTTGCGAGTAACACGGTAGTTCCAGAGTTCTCCTATCCTGCTTGTGAATTCGAGGAAGAGGCAAAAGCTTTGAGTTTGAGTGAGAGAGGTATAAACAAAAGCTTTTTTAGTGCTCTGGAAAAGTTACCTATTGCCCGGCTTTGTCCAAGAAGTTAAGGCGGTTGCTTACCATCGCAGAGGTTAGTGGTTCGATTCCACTCCATGGTTCTACGCGTTTCCACTTCTTCCACAAAGAAAATATTCTTTCTTTCTAATCTTCTCTTTTTACAGTAATTGCCTGCCTTTTTGCTGCCAACGCCTATAAAGTACAATAATTGCCGAAGTCAGCGTTCTGTTACGTTACTGTTGGATGGCAGCGAGTGTGCTAAAACCACATATTGGCTCGATAAATCTTTCATTCTTCTGTCTATAATCTTTTCGACTGCGCATGATTTGGAGGCTCACTATAGAAGACATGAACATGCTGAATTGCTTTGAAAGCCATGAAGGGACATGGAGAATCAGATATAATAGCGAGTTATATCAAATCTATGACGACATAGAATTAGTGACCTGCGTAAAACTCAATAGACTTCGCTGGGTTGGACACGTTGAGCGCATACCAGAAGAAAGAAATAAAGCAGCAAATAAGGCCTTTACTGGCATCATCGATGGAGGAAGACCGTAGGAAAACGTGGATGGATGCGGCTGTAGTAGATGCAAAGGCAGTTCTTCACATATCGAACAGGAGAACGTCCACCAAAAATCGAGACGACTGGAGGAAAAGATTAGAGGAGGCCAAGGCTCGAGTTGGGTTGTAGTTCCATTGAAAGAAGAAGAAGAAGAATATAGAAGGCATGGCAAAGAAGACCATCATAGATTCATATGATAGGAATCAGACCTATTTTAAGAGATTGTGTTTCAAATCTCAGTCGGGTGTTTTAGGCGCAGGCTTTTCCAAACCCCCCCCCCCCCCCGCCCGCGTAACCACCAAAAGTGGTACCGCCTGCATAATTCGACAGTGTCCTCCAAGCAGAGCTGCCGAGACTCTTCAGCCATAGGTAGGCTTACCTAAAGATATACAGACTACAGGCCACAAGACAGGATAATCCTGTTATTGGATAGACCAATGACTATCAAGGATCTAAATGCCGGCTGGACTATGTAACGTTCGAGATGGTCCAAACCTGTCAAAAGAATTTCTCGTCCTTAGCTAGGAGTACATGATCACTATTCAGTGGGTATCGGACTACAGGATCACCTATGGCTGAGGAAGGCAGATGAATTAGCCAGAAAAGAAGAAAATCTTATATACCCATCACCGGTGAAGTGTGTTCCAAAGAGAGAGTTCCTTTCAGTAGCAAGTTCCGCCAAGACTAGATCACGCAAACAAGCATAGATCACGCGTCCTGCTAATCATGCCCCAGAAGGACATCGCCAGAATCGTGTCGTGGTAAATCGGGGAACTTGGCGACTGTTACAGTAGAAAGGAGCAAGTCTGCAGTTATCCTCAGTCTAACACCGTGCATTTAGAAATATTTTCTTACAGGGTTTGGGAGAGGTTTTGAAGCCTAAAAAAATATATATGATCCGGTTTATCAATAGGACAGGGTGGATCTAAAGTCACGCGAAGCTTTCTGCCATATACTTCTTTTTAAATAGCGTTATAGCAACTTCCTCGCGCTGTTCTGTTGGGCATGGAAGTTATAGGGCATACCTTGAGGCCCCCATTCACACACAGGGCGCCGGCAGGCCGTGCCCTTTGAGGCCAGGTCGGCAGGCATGGCCGGATGAAGGTCACACATTACTCAGTCGGACCGAGGGATGAAAACTTCTGGCAGCCGCCTGACAGGCCGAGGACTGCAGACCACCGCATGATTCCCCACAGACACACAGGCGAACAGGAATTATTTCTATACACATCTATCAAACCAGGGAAAACTTCAGACTGAATAGATGTTCAGATCTTAAGGCACGGACTGACGATAAATGCCCACACACATAAAGATTTTTGTTAGTTTTCCTGGACTGCAGGCCGAGGGCCGGTGAGTGTGTGGTGATAACTGGCCTCAAGACGAGAAACCTTCGGGCCGTGGCCTGTCGACGGCCTGTGAGTGAATGGGGACCTTTAATCTCTTCCGGTTGGAAGATTCATCGTTTTCCGATTCATCAATTGCCTTAGGTTTTCGGACCACAGGGTTGTACAAAAATAATCGATGATCGTAGAATGCTGTCATTTTCCGATGTACCCAGGGGCATTTATGTAGCCGATGAATGGTAGTCACAAAGAAAGTAAAGACGGAAAGTTACTGTTCTGGCTATGATGAGCAGAGCACCCCTTCAAGGGGTCACATTGATTACGACAGGCCGAAGTAATACATTTACGACCGCTGCCGGTTATTTTTTATTTATGTTTTCGTTTATTTTATGAATTGTAAATCATGATTACATAATCTTTTGACGGTGAAAAGGATTGGCGAGTTTAGTTAGTTGGTCCCCCCTAGTGCTGATGATGAAAGATTCTCACAACTACCTCGTAGAAGAAAACAGCGCTATAAATCTTATGGACTATGGCCTGTCCCGAGTAAAACAAATACGACTGCCTCACGGATATGGACGCTCCCGCTACAGGCACACAAATCTAAAAATACGCCCGCCATAGAGGTATGCATGCTCCCCTACAGGCATGAAAATCTAAAAATGCTTCCATTATAGAGGTACGTACACCCTACAGATATGATTGTATTCGTAATCGAAAATTCCAAACGCGTTTTACAAAGCGGTCCCCCAACTTAGTACTAACCAAGTCCAATGCTGCTTGACTTACGCGATCGAAAGAGAACCGGTCTATGAGTAATTCTAATGGCAATGGTGACCTTAACACCAAGATAATTGTCCGCCTTTTGTTGTTTACATAAAGCTTTAATTGTTTACATCAAACAATAGTTAGTTGTTTACATGAAACAAAATCGCCCCTGTTTGAATCGTAGCCGGTCCCTTAAAGTCGCTTACAGTGTATTATAGTTACTATATGAGATCCTGTATATGAGATCTGTCGCTCCTTGCCGCATAAGCACATAAGACGAATGTATACGCTTCCAGTGAATGACTAAGTTAAGCTATTAACTTAAAAATTCTTTCAGTTGAACGTGTAAACAAAAATTCCTGAATTGATTTGTAAAATGAAGCAAAATATTTATTGCGCATAAATTCATCACTGCCAAAATGATATGAAAACAAAATGCGAATGATTCGTCATAAACAAAATCTCTAGTCTAGAATAATCAAACAAAGAAACAATAAAAATTATCTAAACGATGACATATTGAGATAAATACAAAGAATAAAAAAGGTGTGATCAAATATTGCGATTCTTGTTCTGGAAATAAACAAAGTACGAAAACATTCCTTCCTCCATGTGAATCCATCAACTTCGTCATTCGTGACTATTTTTATGAAAATCTCTTTGTTTTCATCCAATCCAGTTTATAGTGTGCGAGAATGAATAATGTTTACTCATTTATAATCCCAAAAGAAGAAGCATTTTGCACTACACCGGGGGGTGTACGATGCACTTTCTACTTGACTTTATCAAGGTTATTTTTTATGTAAACTAAGAAAATCTTCCTTTTGCTGACACGAAGTAAACAGGGGAAAAAATCCAATTAAAAAAAAAAGAAAATTTCGCTTTTCCTCGATTCTATTTGTATTTTCCTCGCCCGGCTGCTCTGTTGTTCGTGTTCGTTATCCATCCTACCCTATCCCACCTGCAACATAATATTCATAGGGTATGGTAAACAATGCGTTTCTATCTATATATAATACGAAATGCATAATATTATACACCTACACGTAGAGACTCACCTGGCAGATGCATGAAGATTCATCGCCGTGGTATGCTGCAGATAATTGCAAAAAAGCAAAAACGAAATGAAAAACGAAAAGGAAAAAACTGATTGGCGAAATTGAATGAAAAATTTCCTCGTGAAGTATATCACGGTGCGGCGGCGGCTGCCGGTTATATAACACCTTGGGAATTGCTCAATCGATTTTTTTACTGCAAATTAACGCTGGTTGCTGAGCCCGGAGCCGGAGGCCAGAAACTCACAGCTGATTGCTGTCGCGTTCACCTGCCGCAACCAAGACACACAAAATTCACTCTGTTTGCTGTTGTTGTTGCTGTTGGTTCAGGTGAACCTGGAGAAAGTCTGGGGCCCCCCGATTGAGCCGTGATTAGTTTAGTTTTAGTTTATGACACTGTTTATCACTGATGACACTTAAATGTAAACAAAGCCCAGATGGGGGTGCCTGTACCTTTTTAGGTTTGATCGTACTTTTTTTGATATTTTGCAAAGAAATCCTGGGTGGTGGCGGCTATCATATTCTTGATTAGGAAATTTTTTTTGCACGACACTCGGTAAAGAAATTATGCTGTAGAAAAAAACAGGTGTAGTTAATTTCGCCGGGTCTACAGACAACCGATTGGCATTGAAATGACTTTGCTATATTATAGTATATATATATGTATGTATGATGATAGCCTGGAGTAGGATTAGTGTGCCCGCACGCGAGACAAGAGCCCGGAACGTATCACTTTGGTGAGGAGCTATGAATGACTGACCTGCACCCGCTGAATCTGGGTTGAATGAAAGCGAAGCTGACGAGAAGCTTCACGGGTAAGTGGAACTGGATACTGTGGAGCCCCACAGTCGCCCCCAAAAGACGCTTTTGCTTGTACGCAATAGACAAACACACCAAAAAAAACCCGATGATGGTAGAAACATGAGGGGCGCAGAGTGATGAAAGGGAATCGTCTTCTTCTCTGTAACTGTCGGGGTAGGGTGTGCCGGGGCACGAAGAAGGTGAAATTGCCATAAAGGCCAAGAAGACTCATATTACAAAAATTTGGGGAAGGGGACTCAAAAAAAAGGGTGGCTCGGACGGTTCGACCGCCGGGAAGTGTCGCGAATTTACGCATCCAATGCACCGGTTGTAGACACGACTAGCGGTGCGCTAGCTAGCTCGCCAGATGGGGTGGGGTTCGCGGTGCTTGGATGCCGGAGGGGGGTGACAGTTATACTGTTAAATCGTTCGTGCCTATACAACAACAAAATTAAATACGGGCGACAAGGGGGTGGAACACGTCTAGGGCCAACGAGAGGGGCTAATTAGGGGGGAGAAAAGAGAAAGAGAGAGGGTGGTCACTGTTCACTGATTCATCGAAGCTGGGCTACATAATATCAGACAAATATAATTGAGAGGCACTTACCTTGGTGGGGTCATCCATCAATCCGGGGGTCACACATACCAGGGGGTGTCTTACTCCATCATTTAGTATTTCCGGATTTTAATTTTTATTATTTAATTTAGGGTTCTTATTTTAATTTTTACTACGTTATTTATTTGTTTTAGGTTATAATGATCCGTTTAAAGTAATGTTGATTATTTGTGTGAGTATATATTAGGTACCCGATTAGTGGAGGTTATTAAAGTGGTTACAGAGCGATTGTTTAGTTAATTAAGTTTAAGTTAAGTATCCCTTATATATCTACATGAAGATCATGTCTTTTAATTATTTCGACAACTCGGTTTTAATTTCGGTTCGTTGAGGTTCGTTCTGTTACATACAAAGAAAAATTGATCGGCGGCAGACCTGTGCCGTTCTCTGGGGAGATTATCCTTATGTAACTGGCATTCCCTATTTTCAGGCAGGTTACAGAGGGATCGTACAGGAAACAAGTATAATCATATGGATTGCGGACAAGATAGTATCAAAGGTTCCTAAAGCGTAAACAAATGCAGTCCATTACCTCTATTCATCTAAACTTGAGCAAGGATAAAGCTCGAAGCGGAACGTTCCGATAACTATTTTGCGTAAATAAAAAAATTTCACCTGCATTTAATTTGAGTAACTTCGCCCTAGAATTTAGTCATAGTCTCGATTCACCAAAATTTGATCACCGTGAGATTGCTAATACCTTCCAAAGAAAACCGTTCCGTGTCCCTTAAGTATATATGCGGACAGAGCCAGTTTTGTCAATTTCTCTACCGCAACTTCAATCTATTTCCAATTACTTCAACTTTAGCAACAACAATACAATCGTCGCGATATTATGTACACAAAAAAAAATACCAAAAATTTCGAAGAAATTTCCTTTTTCTCTTCGCAGTAAGTTAAACGTGAATTCTTGGTTCCCTATGGTTCTCTGACACCTATATTCGACTAATATTTCGAGTCATTGCATTCACCACCATTATAGGTATCAATTTGCAATCTCGGCTCAAGACAGACTCCAAACAAAAAAAACTCATACACATCCTTTTCTCATTCACCTAGTCTCTCATCCAAACCACGTTCCTTCAATAAAAAGAGATATGCCGTTGATTCCACCGACCACACTATGTGTATTAGTATGGAAGCATGTATAACGCCTTATTATTATTTTATTGTTAATATACGTTCATTAAACTCATAATTATTAGTCAGCTATTTGCAATTCTAGTAGTCAATTATTCATTATTTGTTTATTTATTATATTAATCCATCATTTATATTTCGTAGTTTTCGTTCACTAAATTCATAATTGTTAGACATTTGATTTTACTTCTAGTAGGTACTCATTTATTATTTGTTCATTTATTCTACTAATTCCTATTTAAATTTTTTTTTTTTTGTTTATCTATTATGTTAATTCCTCATTTATATTTCATGATTTGTTCCTTAATTATTATTTGTTTATCTATTATATTAATTCCTCATTTATATTTCGTAATTTGTTCCTTAATTATTATTTGTTTATCTATTATATTAATTCCTCATTTATATTTCGTAATTTGTTCCTTAATTATTATTTGTTTATCTATTATATTAATTCCTCATTTATATTTCGTAATTTGTTCCTTAATTATTATTTGTTTATCTATTATATTAATTCCTCATTTATATTTCGTAATTTGTTCCTTAATTATTATTTGTTTATCTATTGTATTAATTCCTCATTTATATTTCGTAGGTTTTTGTTCGTTAAATTCCTTATTTTTCATTACTTAATATGCTTAGGTTATAAGTATTTAATTAAAAAAAATTTTTTTTTTTCTTTTGTTAAACTTCTCTTTTTATTTAACCCCAAAACCAATTTATAAGTCGTGCGAGATCCTCATTCCAACGGAAAATCTAACCAAAATTTTTCTTCCACAACAAAGGTGTGTAGGTAATGTGTCCAAAACAACTCGGTTATTTATTTATTTAATGATCAGTATTAATTGATTCAGTCCAGTAAAATACAAAAAAATTCTCTGATTATGCCTCACCGACTTATGCCAGGGATGGTATGATCCACCCAATAATCCTTGCACCAGTAAAAAAATTTTCAACCACTAATTTTGGATAATATAACTAACTTGATTAATTTTACACTATAACAAGATTTAGCAAAAAAAAACTGTATTTTCCTCGTATCATATGGTCGCGCAGCGTGCTCTAATCATCCTTTTGGGCTCTCTATCACTCGCGTAATTCAAAAAAAAAATTCCTCGATTCCCGGTAGCCAGAACCTTCAAATTCTCAATTCAAATTCTTCACCCTTTTCCATTTATGCACTTCTCAAAAAAAACTAAATTTTTCACTATAATTATTTAAATTTCGATCGTTCCGGAAAATAAATGTCGTCCTTTCGCCTTTAGTAAATCACGTTTTTTTTTCCAAGTCCCGTTTTCAAAAAAAAACTTTTCCACCAAAAATGATACCGACTCTTCTCTAAAATTCCCGAGACACGACTTCTTCCTTTTCAGATTCAATATCGACTCCCGCCTTTTTTTTCTTTTCCTACCGTCTATTCCTCATCACCAAATTCAATTTTTTTAACGGGTTTAACATTCGATTTTTTTTTTCTTCTTATATAATGAAATAAAAAATTTTTACTTTGCGATGTCCTCTCGTTGACTCCTATGCAAAAAAAAACTCCGCCGCCGTTAGAATCTAGCCGAAGCGAGCTGCACTTTTTCCCGCCCGTCGCTGCTGTTCCCCTATTTCGGGTTTCATTTTTCTATTCGGGAGACAGACAAAAGGTCTCGGAACGGATTTTGGTTGGAAACTTTTTCTGGCGGCAGATAAGCTGTTGTCAAATTTTATTTCGAATTTTATTTGAAAAAAATGCGTGGTTGCCAACGTAGTAAAATTTCTTTCTCTGATTATATGCATATAGGTAATAATTCAAGGCAAAAAAATAAAAATTTTATTTTCAACTTTGGAAATTGGGGATTTTATGAAACAGATTGCTGCTTAATCTTGCTTTCAGATAATTTTCAAAGGAAGAAAAATTTTAGAGTTTAGACTTAGGGTGCGTGGGTGGCCTAAACCCCATGGGGCGTCCGTTACAACGCGCGTCATTTCGAAATCGCCAGGCGAGAGGTGACGCGAAAAAAAACAAACGGAGGCCTTGTATTATATGATTAGGTTTTAGCTGCCTTATCGGTGGCGTCGTAACGTGGGGCTAACCTACCCCTGAGACTAAGAGTCTCTTGCTCTACCGTCTGAGCCGGGCTGTTCCAAGGTAGAGGAGAAGGCTGCTCGAGCGCGCCAACATTAGTATTTGTGCTTTTGGCATGTCTGACATTGCTAGCTTACTGAGCTATTTGACATTGATTTCCCAGGACCGCTATCGTGACCTCGTTGGGGTTATATTTTCTGAGACAATCGCTGCTTTACCTGGTGTTTTTTCTGGCGTATTACGACCTTAGAGACAATTCTCTCGTCCACGGTCACTTTTCGATAAGAGTAGGTTACACCATGCACCCCCTGTTGCTTCTTTTGTCCGCGGATCCTGGTCCAGCTGGGACTAAGCTAAGTTCGCACATCTTTCCCACAAATCTCAGGCGGATGTCTTATAGGGTCGTCAGGGCCTGATGAGATGATATTGTCTACACGTTGCCGAACATAAATAGGAAGCGGGGATTGTCTTCGTGAATTTGATAGGTTTAGCCGGTCAAAATCAGAGTCATAAAGCCCTCAGACAGTTATTTGTTGTTGGGTTCAGCCTGTATAACGTTAGCGCACCAGAGCGGTCTCCTCCTTACCGGCAACCTAGGCGTCTCGGTATTAGTTTCTACGACTTCGTGAGTCAACTCTATACATATGGAGGGGGGTTGGTCTGGCAACCTCTGAAGTTTTCCACCTGAAGCTTGGCTCCAGACAGTCAAGTTAGTTAAAGAGGTGTATCATCCGCTGGGGAAGCTACCCAAGCGGACCTCGACGGGTACCCTATTAATAACCGGTTAGGCCGGCGAGATGCCTTATTAGGGCTACTCGGAGTCACCTTCGCTTCCAATAGTTATACTAGGACGTGTCTTGGGCCTGATTGCTCTACGGAGTGACTTCGCGTGTCCGTCGAGAAGGTCGAGGCAATTCCATATTGTCCTGACGAGTCCCTCTGAGCGCGAAGTTTCTCTTCCGGAAGGTATCTCGTGCCCCAAGGACTCAGTCCGCCGACTAAACCACATAGTCGCCGTCTGGAACCCTTGGTCCACGAGGTCACCTTCCGCTACTCAGGCTGTCAGGCCTTGAGATCTTTGGCGTGAAAAATACCGATCGGCTTTCCTTTCAAGTCCTCTAATTCATAACGCCCACTCCCAAGCTTTCGCCTCACGCGAGCCTTCATAAATTTGTCTGCCAGTTTAGCGCTAAACCGGTCGATCTTGTTACTTACGGGGAAGGTACGTCGATAAACTACCTGGCCGGGCGAGAACTCTACAGCTCTGCAGCGCAGATTGTAGTGTTTCTCATGTCTCGTGTGAGCCGCGGCCAGGTGTTGCTCTATTTTGTCCCGCCGGGCCTGCCATCGATCTACGGCCGGCGACACCGTTATATCTCCCTCTTGCAAGGCACCTAAGGCCTTCAGTACTGGGTAAGCGGATCCATGCAGGATCATGGGGCACCCGAACAGGGCCTGGTAAGGGGAGGTGTTAATGGACGTGTGGTGTGCACTCCGTAGGGCACATTCGATTGCAGACAGGTGTAGGTCCCAATCCCGGTGATCTTCTTTCAGATACGCTCGGATAGCAGCTAAGACGGAGCGGTTTACCCGCTCGGAAGCGTTGGCTTGTGGAGAATAGACGGCGGTGAGTTGATGTTTGACGCCGTAGTCGGACAACAGTTTCGCGAATTCTTTAGACGTAAAATGGCTTCCATTATCAGAGAATATCGCCTCGGGGACTCCGAAAGCGTGGAAAATTTGGTGCTCGAGGAAATTCACAGCGGCTTTAGATGTTTCGCCAGCTACTGGGTGGAGAAAACAGAATTTGGAGAACGCGTCTAGCACTACCAACACAGCCGTGTGGCCTTTCTTAGTCCTAGGGTAAGGGCCCATATAATCGATGTACAAGAGTTGAAAAGGTCGGCACACATCCATGGCTTCGCCCATAGGGGGCCGAAGGGGTGTGTTTGGAGCTTTTGTCTCTTTGCATACTTCACAGCACGCGATATATTTTCTGACTTGACTAGTCATGCCGGGCCAATAATACTTTTCCCTAAGGCGTGCGAGGGTTTTGTGGACACCACCATGGGAAGCTTGAGGGGGCTCATGAGCGGACTGGATCAAGGGAGCGGTCAATTCTGCGGGGATCCACAATTTCCAAATCAGATCGTCCGTCTCGGGGTCGCCAGTTCGTGGGTCCGAACGGTGGAACACATAACCATCCGAAACCTGAAGGTCAGGTAACTGCCCGGCATCTTTGCTGACTTTGTCAACAAGATGCTGGTAGTCCGCTGACCTGAAGGCTGGGGACGTTAGGTCCACGTCACGACAGAAGGACACTTCGTCGACACAGTCGACTCGTGACAGTGCGTCCGGAACCACATTCTGACTACCCTTGCGGTGCTCGATAGAAAATTGGAAGCCCTGCAGCTTTAGGCTCCACCGCGCTAGCCGGCCGTTTAAGTCGGTCTGGCTCATGAGCCACTTCAAGCTGGCATGGTCAGTAATTATTGTAAAAGGCTGTCCTTCCACATACGCCCGGAACTTTTTAACGCTCAGCACCGCTGCGTAACACTCTAGTTCTGTGATGGAATAATTACGCTGGGCGCTGTTCAGCTTCTTAGAGAAAAATGCGATGGGATGTTCTTCATCGCCCTGTCTTTGGAAGAGGACGCTTCCTACCCCCGTTTTGCTGGCGTCACATTGGATGTAGAAGGGGCGGGTGAAGTCTGGAGTGACCAGTAAAGGAGCAGACATCATTGACTTCTTAAGTTCCATGAAGGCTTGGTGGGCCTCGTCGGACCAAACAAATTTGCCGCCTTTTAGGCAGTCCGTGATGGGAGAGGCGATACTTGCATAGCTACCTATGAAGCGCCTATACCACCCCGTCATACCTAAGAAGCGTCGCACCTGTTTGGTCGACTTGGGAACTGGGAAGTCCTTAATGGCTGCCACCTTGTCGGGATCAGTTTTCAGGGACCCATCGCCAATGATGAACCCCAGATACTTCACCTCCCGGACGCAAAATCGGCTCTTTGACAGGTTTACTGTCAGCCCGGAGCGACGAAGGCAGTCGGCGACCTTTTCCAGCAGTTGAAGGTGGGTCTCAAAGTCTGGTGACACCACCAATAAATCGTCCAGATAGACGAACACATTTTCTCTAAGTGAGCCCGGTATCGCCTTGTCCATCAAGCGACACATGCGTTGCGGAGCGTTACAAAGCCCGAACGGCATCACTGTAAATTGATACAGCGGTCTTCCTGGGACGGTGAAGGCAGTTTTTTCCCTGGATTTTTCCTCCAATGGGATTTGCCAAAAGGCATCTTTCAAGTCGATTGCGGAAATGAACTTAGTGTCCTGCAATCGCCCCAGGAGACCGTCTATATGAGGCAGTGGGTAGGCATCCTTTATGGTTACGGTATTTACCTTGCGGGAGTCCAAGCAGAGGCGGACCTTTCCAGGCTTACGCACCAGGACCACGGGTGAGTTCCATGGACTGTTGGACTCTTCGATCACACCTAAACTCAACATGCGATCGATTTCCTCATACATGAGGGCCTGAATGGCGGGAGAAACAGGATAGTGCCTCTGCTTGATGGGCACCGCCTCGCCAGTGTCGATCACGTGTTGTTCCAGGTGTGTTCGACCAAGTCCACAGGTGTCGAACGACGGGAATCGCGCGCGGACCTGGTTCAGTCGCTCCTGTTGGGACTCCTCAAGGATATGGCAGTCGGGATCAGGTTGTGGGGTATGATGGAGTTCCCCAATTATGTGTGGGGCCAATTTAAAGGCCCTCCAAAAATCGACGCCGAGATAAAGATTCTGAGACAAGTCCGGTACTACATATAGTGTCATGGTCATAGTTTTCGATCCATAAGTTACTGGGACGGTGATGAAACCACTAACATTCTTAGACGTACCGTCAGCTACTTGGACATCGGCGCGCAGGCGATGTAGCTTAATGGCCGGGTTGTCCTGGAGGAACGACTCTGCCCCTCTACCCAGGCAGCTAATGCTGGCGCCGGTGTCCAACAGGCCTGTTAGTTTGGTACCTTGGATCCGCACGTTGACGAAAGGTCGATCATCTCCGTTCTCATGTAACATGGCGGCGACAAGCTTCTGTGTATGTGCCCTCTTCTCTAGGGCCCATGACCTTATGCGCGGGGCTTTGCGAATTGGTGGCAGTTCGGCAGAATCATTAAAGATTCGCTTACGAACTCGATGATAGTTGGCCCATCGCTGCATAAAAGAGGCTCTGGCCTGTGGAGAAGGGAAGTCTGGCAGAGATTCCATTATCGACAGGTCAGAGACGTCGGACATGCTTGTTGACAAATCAAGTGTAAAAGGGGGACTTTCGGATACTAGGTCGGGCGCGGACCTCCCCGGGGCCTCGCACCCTGGTTCCGGTTTCCCGAACAGATTGGGCAAGAAGTGGTGTAGACTTCGGGGCGCCCACATCTGTAGCAAAAGATTTTCCGATGTGGGGAAGGGCAATCAGAGAACGAATGTCCTTCTTGCTGGCAGTTCCAGCAAGTGACTGGGCGGCGCGGAGTTGCGTCGGCCCTCATCTCTTCTACAGCAGGTGGTGGTGTGCCACTAGCGTAATTCATATAAGGCCAGGCCGGTTGTTGTGGGGGCACGTCAGTCAGCTCATGCACTCGGTGCGAGTGGCGACTCTCCTCCCTCTTGGCTTTTTGCCATCGCTCTACTCGGATGCACGCTTCGCGAAGTTGGCGCATATTGTCATAGGTGGATCCTATAATGGCCGATCCCAGTGTGGTGTTCAGGTTTTCCATGACAAGGTGTACCAACTCCGCGGAGGACATCGGGCGCGAGAGGCGGTTTGCCAAGGCCAAGATTTTTGCGGCGTAATCGTCGAACGATTGATTGAGTTGTTTCGTCTCCATCATTTCTTTGATGAGTTGATGGTCGGTCTGCCTTCCTCCGAACTGTTCCAACAAGCCAGACTTGAAATCCACCCACAAGGGGTTGGACTGCTGTCGGCGGAACTGAGTCCAGTACCAGTCCTCGGCGGGTCCTGATAACAAGGCGGCCACATTCCGCACCAGCTCCCGTGACGATATGTCATCATCTCGAGCTCGGGTGTCGAGCCGATAGAGAAATTCCTCTGCCGAGGTTTCTCCCGGCCGACCCGTGAACTTGAGGTTCCAGTTCAAGACTGGCGACTTCTGCCTGTAGGTAGGGCCGGTGTGTTCTGGGCGGTAAAGGGGGCGCTCGCCTATGCTGCTGGACCGCGGAGGAATGCCACTGGGCCCAGCCCCGGCCGATGTGTGAGGGTGAAGAAAATTGTACGCGGTATCATTCGGGGACGCTTCGGGGGGTCCTCGCTGTTTCAGCCTTTCAACTTCATGTTGCAAGGCTGCAACCTGCTCAGTCAGCGCTATCAACGCCGCGGCCCGTTCCAACTCGCCGTCCTCAGAACGAGAGTTATCATTGCCTTCGTCATCTTCGCCGTCGGCGACAAATTGCCCCTTATCGTTTCTTTTTTTCGGCATGCTAGGAGATCGACTAGCCGATAAGGAAGCGAGAAGTTAATAATAAAATTTGTTCAAGTGAATCTTGGTGACACAATGATCTATGCCTTGCCAAATATAAGGTAACTACAAAACTGTTTGAATTCAATGACCTGGAGTGTTTAAGAGCAGGACAATGTGCGGAAGTATTGCACGCTGGAATGAATGTGTAAATAATACAATTTTAAACTGAAAATGAGCTGGATATATGTCATAAGTCACACAAGTGTTAATTTACGTATGGAATATATACGCATAACTGGGTGTAACCTTGATACGACCAAATTGAAGTGATATACATCTTTACAAGAAATTACCAATTGAAAAATTTTGTTTTATAGTAGTGGAAAATGTCTTAAGCACTATTTATGAGAGGAAATTAAATTTTCTATAAACACCGTAAATGTGAGTTGGCAATGTTAATTAGCAAAGCTGCATTAGGTACGAGTCAATGTCCTGTCCGAAAAATGTTTCTATCCCCAAATAATAAAAAAATTAATTTCTTAGTGTTTTGTTTGTTTGTATTTGTATTTTGGGTGAGTGTGGCCCCAGGAAAAGAATGACCTTCCCAAGGCTACGGTGGCTGATGGCGCCGATGACAGTCAGCCCGCACTCAGGACTAAGTGTCATCCGCGTCAACAGAAGCACCAAGTGCCTCCACTTGCGGGATCGATGATGAGGGTGGTGCCAGGCTAATGTCTAGCACCATCTTCATCAAAGAAGCCCTATTGACTGACATCCGGCAACCCCAAAGCGATGACCGGATCCCAGTGACCAACAAAAGAAGAAAGGGTGAAAGAAGGAGAGATAGAAGCCTCCCATGAGAGATAAGGGAGACCGCTCCGACACTCAGCCACAACTGGTCAGCAACTCGGCTGGTTCCCAGGAAGGTGATGTGTCAGAACGGTCCGACAGCCGGGGGCGGGTGCATATCAGGAGGTCGACCCTGTCGCAGCGCCAGGCGATGGAACGCCTGTTAGCCTTGACGGGACAGGTCCGACGTTCGGGCATACATCCGCCCATACTACAAAAGGTAGAGCAAAGAAAACTGAAGAGTGATGGTCACTGTCAGTGAAGGCTCGCACAGTGCCAGGCGGTATTACGCCTGTTAGCCAGACTTTGAGCCTCACTGACAGGGACTGCAAATTAGATAGGGAGGCTACCGCAGAAGAAAGCGAAGGATGAAGTGGTTGAAGAAGAAGAAAGATAGGAAAGTGGAAGAAAACAGAGATGATGAGGGCCAGAGTACCGCGGTAGGTACTTTTCGCCCTTTAACCAGAAGCCGGAGGGACTTGGACTGAGAACGGGATAAAGGAAAAAAAAGAAGTCCACTCCTGGCTCCTCTCGCTGACCTGAGCCACAAAATTTAAAAGATAAACTACTAAAATGGAAAAAAAATACTAAAGGAAATCCTAGCTTCGGACGGGGAAAATGACTAAAACAACAGACTTTCCGAGCTAGGTTTACGAGACTAGAGAATCAAAAGAAAATTCAATTCACTAGCCTGCGTTGGGCGCCATTTGTAACTGTCGGGGTAGGGTGTGCCGGGGCACGAAGAAGGTGAAATTGCCATAAAGGCCAAGAAGACTCATATTACAAAAATTTGGGGAAGGGGACTCAAAAAAAAGGGTGGCTCGGACGGTTCGACCGCCGGGAAGTGTCGCGAATTTACGCATCCAATGCACCGGTTGTAGACACGACTAGCGGTGCGCTAGCTAGCTCGCCAGATGGGGTGGGGTTCGCGGTGCTTGGATGCCGGAGGGGGGTGACAGTTATACTGTTAAATCGTTCGTGCCTATACAACAACAAAATTAAATACGGGCGACAAGGGGGTGGAACACGTCTAGGGCCAACGAGAGGGGCTAATTAGGGGGGAGAAAAGAGAAAGAGAGAGGGTGGTCACTGTTCACTGATTCATCGAAGCTGGGCTACATAATATCAGACAAATATAATTGAGAGGCACTTACCTTGGTGGGGTCATCCATCAATCCGGGGGTCACACATACCAGGGGGTGTCTTACTCCATCATTTAGTATTTCCGGATTTTAATTTTTATTATTTAATTTAGGGTTCTTATTTTAATTTTTACTACGTTATTTATTTGTTTTAGGTTATAATGATCCGTTTAAAGTAATGTTGATTATTTGTGTGAGTATATATTAGGTACCCGATTAGTGGAGGTTATTAAAGTGGTTACAGAGCGATTGTTTAGTTAATTAAGTTTAAGTTAAGTATCCCTTATATATCTACATGAAGATCATGTCTTTTAATTATTTCGACAACTCGGTTTTAATTTCGGTTCGTTGAGGTTCGTTCTGTTACATACAAAGAAAAATTGATCGGCGGCAGACCTGTGCCGTTCTCTGGGGAGATTATCCTTATGTAACTGGCATTCCCTATTTTCAGGCAGGTTACAGAGGGATCGTACAGGAAACAAGTATAATCATATGGATTGCGGACAAGATAGTATCAAAGGTTCCTAAAGCGTAAACAAATGCAGTCCATTACCTCTATTCATCTAAACTTGAGCAAGGATAAAGCTCGAAGCGGAACGTTCCGATAACTATTTTGCGTAAATAAAAAAATTTCACCTGCATTTAATTTGAGTAACTTCGCCCTAGAATTTAGTCATAGTCTCGATTCACCAAAATTTGATCACCGTGAGATTGCTAATACCTTCCAAAGAAAACCGTTCCGTGTCCCTTAAGTATATATGCGGACAGAGCCAGTTTTGTCAATTTCTCTACCGCAACTTCAATCTATTTCCAATTACTTCAACTTTAGCAACAACAATACAATCGTCGCGATATTATGTACACAAAAAAAAATACCAAAAATTTCGAAGAAATTTCCTTTTTCTCTTCGCAGTAAGTTAAACGTGAATTCTTGGTTCCCTATGGTTCTCTGACACCTATATTCGACTAATATTTCGAGTCATTGCATTCACCACCATTATAGGTATCAATTTGCAATCTCGGCTCAAGACAGACTCCAAACAAAAAAAACTCATACACATCCTTTTCTCATTCACCTAGTCTCTCATCCAAACCACGTTCCTTCAATAAAAAGAGATATGCCGTTGATTCCACCGACCACACTATGTGTATTAGTATGGAAGCATGTATAACGCCTTATTATTATTTTATTGTTAATATACGTTCATTAAACTCATAATTATTAGTCAGCTATTTGCAATTCTAGTAGTCAATTATTCATTATTTGTTTATTTATTATATTAATCCATCATTTATATTTCGTAGTTTTCGTTCACTAAATTCATAATTGTTAGACATTTGATTTTACTTCTAGTAGGTACTCATTTATTATTTGGGTAAATATATAGCAAAGTGTTACCCACCTCCGATTTTTTTGAAATTTTTTTTTTATATGTATTTTGGCCTGTAGAATCCATTTTTCGAAAAATAAATTGGCGCTCATTTACCGTTTTCAAGTTATTAATTTTTAAAGTTGGGAAAATTCGGTTAGCAGAAAAGTGATAACCGCCATATTGAAAACACTTATTTAACTGGCGGAGGGGGTATGGGTAGTAAAACCCTCCAAAATTATAATGGGTACTTGTAAGAGGAGGGGGTATGGGGGGCGGCAGCCCCCCAAAATCCAAAAATTTAACCTTAAAACGGGGGGTATGGGGGGCGGTAGCCCCCCAAAATCGAAAACTTATACCCTAAAACGGGGGGTATGGGGGGCGGTAGCCCCCCAAAAACGGGGGGATGGGGGGCAGAGCCCCCATTCCATAAAAAGAGTACTTAATTTTTCTATTGCACCTTTTCTTTTAGCAGAACATACAATATGATTTGCAGTTTTACTTGCAACATTAGTGTTACTTTCACGATTTTGTTGGATCCTTGCGCAGGTAGACCAATGCTAAGATTCAACTGAGGAGCTCCTAATTTTAGAAGAGCCAAAAGGAGGTTTAGTTGTTTTACTTCCAACATTACATGCGCAAGGATCCACCAAAATCGTGAAATGAACACTAATGTTGGAAGTAAAACAACTAAACCTCCTTTTGGCTCTTCTAAAATTAGGAGCTCCTCAGGCGAATCTTAGCATTGGTCTACCTGCGCAAGGATCCAGCAAAATCGTGAAATTAGCACTGGTGTCGAACGTTCAACAAATCATCCTATATGTTCTTCTAAAACAAAAGGTGCAATTGGAAAATTAAGTACACTTTTTATGGAATGGGGGCTCTGCCCCCCATCCCCCCGTTTGGGGGGCTCCGCCCCCCATACCCCCCTTTTAAGATTTCCTCTTTCGATTTTGGGGGGCTCCGCCCCCCATACCCCCCTTTTTGAATTTAGCTTTTCGATTTTGGGGGGCTCCGCCCCCCATACCCCCCTTTTTGAATTTAGCTTTTCGATTTTGGGGGGCTCCGCCCCCCATACCCCCCGTTCTAAGGTTAACGTATCAATAATCACCCGATGAACCCCCTTCGGGTTCTAAATAAGTGTTTTCAATATGGCGGTTATCACTTTTCTGCAAACCGATTTTACACAACTATAAAAATTTATTACTCGAAAACGGTAAGCGAGCGACAATTTATTTTTCGAAAAATGGATTCTACAGGCCAAAATACATATAAAAAAAAAATTTGAAAAAAATCGGAGGTGGGTAACACTTTGCTATATATTTACCATTATTTGTTCATTTATTCTACTAATTCCTATTTAAATTTTTTTTTTTTTGTTTATCTATTATGTTAATTCCTCATTTATATTTCATGATTTGTTCCTTAATTATTATTTGTTTATCTATTATATTAATTCCTCATTTATATTTCGTAATTTGTTCCTTAATTATTATTTGTTTATCTATTATATTAATTCCTCATTTATATTTCGTAATTTGTTCCTTAATTATTATTTGTTTATCTATTATATTAATTCCTCATTTATATTTCGTAATTTGTTCCTTAATTATTATTTGTTTATCTATTATATTAATTCCTCATTTATATTTCGTAATTTGTTCCTTAATTATTATTTGTTTATCTATTGTATTAATTCCTCATTTATATTTCGTAGGTTTTTGTTCGTTAAATTCCTTATTTTTCATTACTTAATATGCTTAGGTTATAAGTATTTAATTAAAAAAAATTTTTTTTTTTCTTTTGTTAAACTTCTCTTTTTATTTAACCCCAAAACCAATTTATAAGTCGTGCGAGATCCTCATTCCAACGGAAAATCTAACCAAAATTTTTCTTCCACAACAAAGGTGTGTAGGTAATGTGTCCAAAACAACTCGGTTATTTATTTATTTAATGATCAGTATTAATTGATTCAGTCCAGTAAAATACAAAAAAATTCTCTGATTATGCCTCACCGACTTATGCCAGGGATGGTATGATCCACCCAATAATCCTTGCACCAGTAAAAAAATTTTCAACCACTAATTTTGGATAATATAACTAACTTGATTAATTTTACACTATAACAAGATTTAGCAAAAAAAAACTGTATTTTCCTCGTATCATATGGTCGCGCAGCGTGCTCTAATCATCCTTTTGGGCTCTCTATCACTCGCGTAATTCAAAAAAAAAATTCCTCGATTCCCGGTAGCCAGAACCTTCAAATTCTCAATTCAAATTCTTCACCCTTTTCCATTTATGCACTTCTCAAAAAAAACTAAATTTTTCACTATAATTATTTAAATTTCGATCGTTCCGGAAAATAAATGTCGTCCTTTCGCCTTTAGTAAATCACGTTTTTTTTTCCAAGTCCCGTTTTCAAAAAAAAACTTTTCCACCAAAAATGATACCGACTCTTCTCTAAAATTCCCGAGACACGACTTCTTCCTTTTCAGATTCAATATCGACTCCCGCCTTTTTTTTCTTTTCCTACCGTCTATTCCTCATCACCAAATTCAATTTTTTTAACGGGTTTAACATTCGATTTTTTTTTTCTTCTTATATAATGAAATAAAAAATTTTTACTTTGCGATGTCCTCTCGTTGACTCCTATGCAAAAAAAAACTCCGCCGCCGTTAGAATCTAGCCGAAGCGAGCTGCACTTTTTCCCGCCCGTCGCTGCTGTTCCCCTATTTCGGGTTTCATTTTTCTATTCGGGAGACAGACAAAAGGTCTCGGAACGGATTTTGGTTGGAAACTTTTTCTGGCGGCAGATAAGCTGTTGTCAAATTTTATTTCGAATTTTATTTGAAAAAAATGCGTGGTTGCCAACGTAGTAAAATTTCTTTCTCTGATTATATGCATATAGGTAATAATTCAAGGCAAAAAAATAAAAATTTTATTTTCAACTTTGGAAATTGGGGATTTTATGAAACAGATTGCTGCTTAATCTTGCTTTCAGATAATTTTCAAAGGAAGAAAAATTTTAGAGTTTAGACTTAGGGTGCGTGGGTGGCCTAAACCCCATGGGGCGTCCGTTACATCTCTCAGTCCGAGGTCAAGAGGACTCTCCAAGGAACTTTCATTAATCCGTGATTCTTTGTTTACACAATGTAAACACTACCTCCAAAATCGATTAAGTAATTGAATGTGCATTTTCAAATTACACACATTCAACCACTTAAAAATCAAAGACAACAATTGTTTTCCTGATAAATTGTTTATTCATGTCGTAATTCAAATGGGATTATTTGCATACACACGATCAAGAGGTATTGTCCGCCATTGTCATACCTCATCAAATACTTCACAGGTAGATGTAATAATCATTTTCTATGATTTTGTTTACACGTTTACACTACATAAAAACGAGGAATTGGATTGCGGCAGAAAACAGAGAAAGGAAAATCATAATGGTGACCTTCATGCGCGGCGGCGTCAGTTCTTCCTATGTCTCTTCCAATGGATATGACAAATTGTAGTAAAGTTCAATGTTTCTGATTTCACATGATATTTAGTGCAGAAATGTAATTATTATATTGCAAAAATTTAATTGTATATTATTGTCTTCCGGTTGCTCTTATTGTCATGGATAATTGACTCTTGAGTTGAGACATATAAGCTTGAGGTATGATTATTATTTAGTAAGGAAGTAATTGCTTCTTTGTCTATATCGATTGTACATTATATCTAGAGATGGCAATTAGATGTTATTATGGCCATGAGCTCGATTTCTTTATTTGGACTATGGGTAGAGAATTACGCGTTGGATAGTAGACAAAGTGAAGTTCTTGCTCTATACCTTTGTATATGTGAACATAGCTGTCGTGTTATCTATACATGGTTTTCTACTAGTCTAACTGTGGATATATAATTGCAAATGGATCACGTATGCTGTCATGTTACTGTAATAAAAGCTAAATGGATTTTACTTCGCGTTTATAGTGAAGATTTGTGACTGGGTAGTAGTTTTCATTTTTACTAATGTGCTTCAGTATGGGAAAATACAGGGTATTTAAGCTAATTGGTATGGTATACAAAATTAACGTTAGGTTTTTTTTATCAGGGCAGCAGGGTTGGTCTGTATTTTGTTTTGGGATGACACCAAAATTTGTCATATATTTTTTTATTGTATACTTAGATTTTGCTTAATGGGTCTATTTTTTATGGCTGTACTAACTGAATCCTTCCTATACAAAATTTTTATAAAGATAGAGTTATCATAGTGTAAAAGTAGGTTTTTTAAATCTTGTCATCTTGGCCAATCTTTATGGAGCTAATCCAGTCAAAATTGCTTTTTAATGTGGAAGACTAGGCAGAACTCACAAATAGAACCCTTGTGTAGTGCCGATGATACTATCATAGAATTCAATGTTAGCAAGCTCTAGTCGGAAACAATTAAAGAAATAAAAAAGCTAATTCGCAGTTTTACAATATCGCCTCTAATCCAATACTACCGCTATAGAATGCTGTCTTCGGCGATCGAGCAGGACATGGATTCATAGCTTATTTTTTCCTGTTTAGTGCTGGGTAGGACACGATTATAAAATTAGTTTTTAAGATGTGCCTCTTTTTTCTTTTGAGCCAGTACAATGTCATACTTCAAATGAGGCGAGTTGCCATTGTAATGCCAAACTGACAAAATCAAGCAAATTGAAGAAAGAAAGAAAATAAATGCCAATGAAGAGCTATTTTTTTACGAGATTGATTCTAATGTGCATTAATCTGCTTCAGAGTAAGTAAGAAACCCATGCCTCCACAATGTATATTTATTTTCAATCTCACATCGGCTAATTTCAAGTTGGATTTTTTGGTGCCGTAAAAGAAGTAAGAAATGTCTCTCCACTGCGTATTTAAAATGACACATCGCCTCATTTATCCTCGATACACGCTCATATAACAGTAGGAAATTATTTTTTAACTGGGACATCTCAAAAAATTGAGGCCTCAGTACAATTTACCATCGTGTAAAAGGGACAAATGTACTGCCACGTGTAAGTTCGGCTCAACTCTAGGCGATGGCTGCAGATAGGGATAGAATTGGTGCAAAGATGGGAGGCAAGAAACAAAGAATGTTAACTAGGTAGGAGTAGTGAAAATATGAAAGACTATGTCACTGCGAGGAATCAAACCCTAAACTTCGGGATGGTAGGTAGATGCCTTAACTTGTAGACTATCGAAGTCTGGTTTTTTCCGTGTTTATTTTTTTACGCAATTCTATCAATAGTGTCTGAAAGTTTGGATTGATATCGTACAATAAATTTATGCCTTAGCAGCAACTTGGTGGTTTTAGACTGTAAGGTCTGTAACAATGACACCTGACCGAGCTGAACCGAAGGGTGTTTGTGGAAACGGATGCCTGTTCTATCGTCAGTGTAAGTGTCGGTCTTTGGGTAGGCAGATAATAATAATACAAAACCAAAAAAAAGTAGTGGTGACCAGGGGCGGTTCCAGAGGGGGGTAATTGGGTAATTACCCCCCCCCCCACCCCTAAGGATTTTCGTTCACTTATTTATTTTTATTCTTAAAAATTACCAATATTTCAAACAAACAGGTTAAGTTATGGTGAATCCAGTCGGGCGATCTATGACGGTAAATTTTTCGAAAACTGCTGGAGAGTCGTGGAAACGACCGATACCCGAGACTCCCACTAATATGACTGATTCCACACGAGCGTAGGGACTACACGACAACAATCGGCTGCAAAGTGGTTTATGAAGAAAAGGGTGAGAGGACGATGGGGAGGGCACACAAATTAGAACGATATTTTCAGCAGATTTTTGATCGAACACTTTGACAGCTCCTGCATTGTTGTTGTTTTTTTCTGTCAGTAGCTTAAGAGAAGTGATGACGTTCTTCCTTTGCACGGGTTCCTTTTTCTAGTAATACTCGACGTATGTTGATGTTGATTGTTTTGAATTTATGGAATAAAAAAATTTTTTTTTTCTTTTTTTAAAACTACCCCCCTAAGCCAGTTGGCTGGAAACGCCCCTGGTGGTGACAGTCACCGAAATGGGAATTGAAGATGACCTCTTCAAGAAACGAGCGAATATGACGAAATTGCTACCTAGGCAACGCAAAGTGCGGTATGGGCATGCCAGAATTGAGCCATCAAAAGAACTATAGGAAGCTCGGAAGAAGGTTCCTTTTGCGTAAAAGTAAGCGGCATACACATCTACAGCTGTTATGCTACGCCCAGCTTCACACTACACGAAGCAATCCCTGCAAACAATTTCTCGGAGGCTCGCTTTCTCGGACCATTCTCGATTCGAAAAATGCTTGCGAAGGGTACGAGAAAAAGATTCAAAACGCAAAATGAAAGCTTTCCTGGTTGATTTGTTTCTCGCAAAGCCTTCATGATGTAGAAAAATATTGAGAGCCGATTTCCCCTGAATGGTACTTCAAATCTCCAAATTACACTAACAACATAACGTCATTTCACCGATTTGAAGTCCTATTGAGAGGAAATTTTGAGAGCCTTTGGTTTCTCTTCAAGGATTTGTTTGGAAAGTTTGAGCTTTTGACTTGCTTTGCTCGGCGGAGTGATTTTCGGCGCAGAAGCGATTTGCTATCGATACGAGGATGCGATTCGTTATCAGCACGAGAAAGCGATTCGATCTCTTGCTCCGCTTTTATTGCCTTCGAATTCGTTTACGAGTCGTTAACGAGTCCGAGATCGAAGCAAGCTTTTGCTTTTGGCAAATCGTTCTCGAATCGTTTCCAAATCGAAATGTTTGCAGGGAATGGTAGGCAGCCTAACCGCCAATACTTTTAGTGGAAGAATTGGGACAGGGCAGTGTTAATTCTAAGAGCAAACGATTGGGAGTTCTAGAATTACAAGGAAGAAATGCTTGAGGAGATTGTAACGGTGTTGGTGTGCATTTGTTGACAGATTTGATTTGAACGTCGGGAGTGGTGGGTCAGCTCAGAGAAGTTCAGGGTCAAAAGAAAAACTCCGCAATTACGTTATATTATTTAATGTCTTGAATAATGATAAAAAAAATAATTCCACCCCATGATATCGAGGGGAGAGAAAAGGAGAAATAAATAAATACTGCCGTTCTCTAGTACGTATCTGGTATATTAATTACCATACGATCAACTCTCTTATGCCGGGTTTTCACTAGTAAAATAAGTAATAAGAGTAACTGGCCTACTTTTAAGCGGTAGAGTAACTTTACCACGGTGCTATCCCACTCTACTCTACTATATCCGAGTTTTCATTAGGTGAGTTCACAGGATAGTTATTACTCGACCAGTATACTCTACGACTAATTCTACTAGTGAAAATCCGGCCTTGTGGTAAAACTGTCAGTCCATGGTAGTTTATATAGATTTGTCACCGGATCAACTATCCTATGGTAACACTGCCGGTCAGAGGTAGCTATTTAAATTTGTCAGTTTACCTGTCAGTCCTGTCGTCGTTTGTTTACCGTTTCGTTGCAATATAATCCAGTAAGATATGAGGTCGACGGGATATGCCAGGAAGAGGCTCGAGGTGAATGAGGCATGTGAAGCATGTCCATATTCTGCGATCAACAAAGTGACACCCGAAATTTTACAAGAATGTGGAATTATAGAGTGCCACAGAGGTTGCTTGAAGTCCTGAAGCTGTCGCCATCGGGTCCGAAAGCCGCCGGAGTTGGACGAACTCTTAAGAGCGCATAAAGAGGCAAGGAAAAGGTTAACTAACACAATCGGGAAAAACAAAGCCGAATGTCTTCAAGACGACGTAGATCCGTGTGAAGCAGATTACAGAACGGTAATAACACATATTAGAAGCAGGATCACCCCTTCCATTACCGAGGATCATTCTTTGAGATTGGCGAATAGAAGTTCTGGAGTACTAATCTCATTTTAAAAGCAGAGTAACTCATTGGCATTTGTAGTATGGGTCGATCTAAAAACACTGTTAGACTATGTTTGAAAGAAGATCTTCACTATTAATCTTAAAAAATCTTGAGTAGACAACCTCTTACAGAGATGAAAATAGCACATATTCTCAGTAGCTTTAGGATACATTTCCCGACTACCCTTAATTATTATCTTATCTATATTTTTAAATATAAAATATTTTCTCGATTGAACTTTATGATCAATATCGATCCTTTTGATGCCATTTAGAAAGATAAAAAGGTTAATATGCACTATCCTTACCTAAAACAAACCACAAAGTATTATTCACTCGAATATTAATGTACTGCACGTCACTAAAACCCTCTTCTTCTCTTTCACAAAATTAATGTTCACCCATTAACACTTCTTTTCAACGAAATTATTAATGAAAGTGGACGAAATCGCCAGAGTCATTAAATATATATACAAGATATTGTGCCCTTATCAAAAACAAGAACTTAAATACTTTCTCTGATATACTTACGACTTAATCCATTGATATAAGTAATGAGCTTTTTATTTATATTCTTGAGTGATATATAGGACCGCCTTATCTTGTGGGAAGTTTTCTTTTATTAGACCCCCACCTGGTGATATAATTGAGTTAAGATTAAGATGTTATGATGATATTAGATTATGATTGATTATTTGATTCAATGATTATTAAAGGAGTCATACAAAGTTTGTGTTGATGTTAATCGATTCTATGTTATAGTATCTACAAAGGAATATTTTATTTCACAATGCATTTTCGTTGGTGTTACACTTGGAATTTGATCTTCACATTCATATGTTACAAATTCACACCTTCATCAGGTCTAGACTACAAGTAGATGTTAAATTTTTTCTTCTTCTTTTTTTGCTTCCTTAGTTCATTTTCCGAGTTTATTGGATTAACTAACAATTTATTGTGTAAGAAACAGGCCTTCAGAAGATCGAAGTCTCAAAAGTCCAAAGTAGTCGAAACAATTATCACTTATTATGAGCATGGAAGTACTTCAATAAATCAAATAGGGCTTATCTAACCAATGCCTGAAAAATCCAACGATTCGCTGTCATAACAACATCAACCGTTTACAATAATTATCTTCATCTCAACTAAACTCAGCTCGTCCAAGCCTTAGTTTGGCCTTACGACTTTTTTTGATTTAATGCACGCAGTTTGCGATGACGTAAAATTTTTCGATAAAATTATTCGCTGATGTTGTTTCTTCAGGACTCGCGAATATAGGTCTCTCAAAACGTTGTCGTCAATAAATCCACTGTGCCTCATCTGTGGTTCAAGAAACCAATCACAAATTAGGGAACATGCGGGTAGATTGAGAATCTCATACCCATACCCGTGGCTGTAGGGAAGAACAAGTCATAGAAACAACCGAAGATTTCCTTTGAAGTTGTCCGGCTCTGGCCAGGATCACATACTGTCCATTTGGAAACCCTTTTTTTACTAGATCACCCAGCCCTACTTTAGGAAAGGTCCAGGTTAGCCTAGCTTGTATGTGCACGGAAGTTGGTCCAAATTTTGAGATTTTAACGGATACGAAGTCCACTAGCCTCGCGCTTCTGGAATCTCTTCTACAATGTTGACTATTATAGACAGCTTTCAGGCCGCAGAGCCCCGTTTATTTCTCTACCTCAAGGTGGAGTGGTACCAGATTGAGGAGAGTCTCCGGGGCTGCAGGGAAAGTCCGGATGTTGCCGGTGATGGAAAGGCAGTCCATACTTTGAATTTTGCTTAAATCAGTTATGAAACTTTTAAGCGCCGTTCTGTGTCACCACACAGGAATCTGTGTCCTGCTCATCAGATTCGATCAGATTTGTAATCTTTTCCAGTTGAGCTTGAAAATCCTATAATTCTGTCGAGTGCGGGTTCTGCCAGTCTCGGCAGCGTTCGTCTTCTGGTATACGAAACCATAATCCTTTTTTCGGGATTGGCATTAAGTCCTATGCTGGCTTACGACTTGACATGGTACCTTCTGTTTCACCTGTTACCTGTCTTCGTTGCCCTTTCTGAAATGCCTCCAGCTATTTCTTTTTGATCGTATAATTGCCCTATTATAAGTCGTTAAGGAGCTTCTATCACTCTCTCAGTTTCCGCTCTCCCTGGTTACGTTGAATAGATTCCTCGTGGCGGCTTTCAACTTGAAGAGCTCATTATTCCACCATAATGTTGTCCTATTACACGCCCTCATCAGAACAGGGCAGTTATTGGTGTAAGCAGCACTAACCGACAGGCCCGGATTCAAGGGGGGCGTCACGGGGGTCCTGACTCCGCTAAAAAGCTCGCTGTTTAAAAAACAAAATTGACCCAACTAAAAAACCAAAACAAAAAATAATCAATCGACCAAAACCGACCCAACTATTTCGCAAATAAAAACGCGACCATAAAAAATAAACTTCAAGGTCAATAACAGATTGATCTTTACTCTTTCTATGGGTCATTTTACACGATGAAACACGAAACAAAAAGTTTCATGCAACTTTGGTCGGTTTGAAGGGGAGAGGAGAGAGAGGGTTTTAGGGAACACGTGTTCCCTCGTGTAAAATGACCCTATATGTTTTGATTTGCAAACTCTGAAGTTAGCTGCACTCACAAGAAAGGGCGCGTCTTCATCAAAAACACATTAGGGCACGTTTTTGTAGGGCACGTTTGTTTTTAATCCACGAGAAAATTCGGTTAGTTTTGTTCGTTTTGTTAATTTTGTTTTTTTAGGAGTTGAAATTTTTTTCCGCCGCTTTTAATTCCGTGACCCCCCCCCCCCAAAAACAAAATTCTAGACCCGCGCCTGGTAACCGCCTATGCAAAAAGTCCGCCGATTGTTCCGCATCCATTGCAAAATTCAATTGAGGGCACAGAACCCTTCAATGCCCTACCAAGCTCCTCGCGAAATCTGCACAGTCCGTGTTTCTGGGATTCCTATATGCCCTCACTATTTCCAAGGACTCACCCACCCTAAACCGATCCTTGAGACCCGACCGTCACTCACGTAAAAGCAACGTGTTTAGTGGTCAACTTTATGTCTATAACCTCACGTCTCCTATCTTTGTTGAAGGTAGGATCCGTGTCGCAGTTTAGTAGTTAAGAGGTAATCAAAAGGTTGATGTTAATTGATGGAGTACTTCTTCCAGCTTCCAGCATCCTTTCTTCAATGTAAACGGTTCGTGCTGATAATGCATTTGGGTCCACTCGGCCATTTGTAACTGATCCTATTTCCCGAAGTCTTCGCAGTGTTCTTGTGAATACTCTGGCGTCTTGTATACATCTATCAGGAAATTTATGGATTTACTCCAAGCGTGCTTGTACAGAATTTCCGTTGCATTGATAAGCGAAAAATTCTTCATTCGAAAAACGTGAAATTTCGTAAAAATACTTTTAACACTTGGCTTTCATTTTTACATATTGACTAACAAATCCAAAATGAAATAAATAATTATATGTCTTTGATTTTATAGACTGTTTAACTGAACTGGTGAAATAAAATAAATAAATAATCGATGATATTTGTTGAGTTTTTTGGGATAAAAAGTCGCGTAAATGTTGACAGTTCCAAGAAAGTTCCGAACTCGACAAGCACCAACAGCAGACGGTTATGAAATTAATTATTAGTGCTGCCAATGTACATGTGAAAGCTGTTTTCGGAAATTCTTCTTGTGCAGCTTTTCAAATTCTAGTTTCGAATAGTTTTTTTTGCAGATTTCAAATGGATCTCAAAATGTGGATCTCTTAATCTGATGTCCTTTAAGTGATTAAAGGATTATAAATGTATTTACGCATTTTGTAGCTGTCGAGCTTTAAGCATCGGAGTGACATTTGAACCAGGTGTAAATTTAGCCAAGTTTCACACTATCAAGCTAACTGTTTCAGCTTGTACAACAACTGTCAGACTAAAGCTAACTGTATCTGGTTGATGTTTGTGCTTAAAGTTCATCGTAGACAATATTGTCGGCGTTATTTTCTAGAAAAGGAAAATGGATGCGAAAAGTAGAAGAAACAGAGACGATAAAATAATAGAGAGTCTAGAGAGCGTGTGTGATGGCTGGCAATAAACGCCCAAGGAAGACTTTTTAAATGGGGAAAAGACGAACAAAAAGAAATCGACCGTTGTGGTGCCGTTCAGTTGTTTTGAGTAATTCTCCGTGCGCGGTCGCAGTAGTTGCGGCGTCGTGTATCTGTGCCGACGGAAATAGACATTTCAGCATTGTTAGAGCGGGCCGCCGTGTTGAATTGTTTACAAAATATACGCTTGTGAATTTTAAGGTTAGAGGAATATTAATTCGGTTGTAGTGTTAATAAGAAAAGAACTATCTGGTTTCATTTTGTGGTACGTTACACCTACAGAGGTGTTAAAATTTGTGGAGGCTTTTATCTCTCTATAATCTATAATCGCCGCGATTGAGTGTGTTTTTTTTGTTTGATTGTTCTGTGCCATGGTGCAGTGAAGTTTTCTGATCTCAGCTATCTCATATATACATTTATATCCATACAACTGCTGTAGAACTCATATGTACTGTAAGACTCTCGAGTAAGTAGAAATTAATTCTAACAACGCCCGTATTAAATGAACTTATCTGCATTATCGCCAACTTCCGCGTTGTGTTAAAACTGCCGGCAATGACAAATCTTATTTTGTTCGATGATTCTGATCTAGTTTTTTTTTGCTCCGTTCTCCTCAACTGGGCCTATATATGTATAGTAGCCCATAAATTGATAGGACGCGCTGGAAAAAAACAATTTTATTGTTGACCTTTGACAAAACTTTCTTGGTAGCATATCATCTGTATCCAACTGATTTGCAGCTGCCGCACACTGATTCTGTAGTCATTTTGTAATTGTGGCAACAATTTCGTTAATAGACCCAACCAAGTTTTGAAATATACTTTATGAGATTTCAGAAGTAGAACGCGCATCCATGCTAATTGTTAGCAAAGCTAGAGAGTGTATTGTAGTGTCCAGAAATACATTCCCGAGAAGACGTGATCTACGTCACGAGAACACCGAAAAGATTCTTAATATGGAATCAGAAATAATGGTGACATGCCGGTGGTCTAGAAAGAACGCCAACGAACATGTGGAGAGAAACTATACGAGTAGATTCTGGAAGGCTAACGAACAGTGATAAACAGCTGAGTTCGGGTCATTTTCGTAGCTGCGGAACATAAACTTTGGGTCTTCTCTGTAGTTCACATTCTGGGCGTTGCGCATGTTTTGCGCCCTGGAGGCACTTTAAGCTCACAAACACTTGGTACTTGGAAGTAGGAGAATTGCACCGAATAGAAAAAGAGCATGGCAGCGACAACGAGGACGTTCAGAGATTCTTTCGGGGTGTGCATATGGAGGGTTTCATGTCGTCTTGATAGATGCTCAGAAACTAGTGATTTTCATTTATTACAAGAACCCAGTGGTGGCCGAGATAGAGAGGGGTTCAACAACCTTACTGAATAAATATACATTTATTAAATTAACCAGACGGATCCGTTTAAGGCAAACAATATTCCTGTCGTAAATCCTTACTTCCTTTTTCGAGTAGGCATGCTTTATTCCAAATTTGGTCATTTGTTACCAAGAAAATACAATAAGTGTGAGTCAGACCAGAGGAATATTTTCGGGGAATTATCATCCTTGATTATAGTAATAATTTGAATTGTTTTCGGTTTCGTTACTTTTCTTTTTTCCTGAATTTTATTTATATTCCATTGTATTCATTTTTGCTGGTAAATTTCAAATGCGGTGTCTAGTAAGAGGTGAAGTCTTGACACTTGACTTTCATCTCTTTTCGGCTTAAACTATTTGCCGGTTTTGCAATGGTAAATGGCTCTGGTAAATGAAGCCTTTCTTAGAAATAAGGAGGTTTTAATACGATTTTTTTTATTAGAAGAGTATCTATATATTAATACGCAAGCACTTTTTTTGTACAGCACTTTATCCGACTTCCACTAAACCGATTTTCCTCAAACTGGTTTTATATGGAAGTCGGAGTCGTAAAGGTGTGCACAAAATAAGAATTATTCATTTATCTCAATTCTGTCACTCAGAAATGAGTATTGCATTTCCCAATATAAAATGATGAAAGGACAACAACAATATAAGGTAGAAATTACGGTTAGCATATAAACAGGCGAATATAAAAATTTATTATTAAGGTTTGTGAATCGACTAAATTTCATGAGGCCAGATTGCTTAGCGAAAGTTTGCCGTACTTCCTTTTCACTACGCTTTCAACAAATCAAATTGGCATTTCAAAATTTTGTTTGTTTTTGTTTCAACAAATTAGATTAGAAATAAATGCATATAACTATCGCAGTACGGCAAGAAAAATGCCAACAGTCACCTGGCGGCAATAACTCAAAACAGTCAATTTTTGACTTGTGCCACTTTTCTTGCCGTAGTGCGATTGCATGTCAGCGTCATTCCGTTTATGTTGAAAAGGTTTTTCTTTCTGGGGGTTTCGTACCGTCCCGGAAAATTTTAATTAAAAAAAATAAAAAAATAAATAATAAAACAAAGTGGAAATTATTATCAAAATATCACGGTAAGCGATGGTGTTTTTTAAATGAAGAAAGTTTTGTTCAAAGATGCGATTTTAGATGATAATGTAGTTTTTAATTGCACATTTTTAAAACAATTTTTTTTATTTTTGTTTAGCACTGATAGAAAAATTAAAAAGTGGTAATAGTTCAATTAAATTATTACTGAGTTATTTGAAATACGTAGACGTCAAACTTTAACGGAACGGATTGAGAGAGAGTAGGGGGAGAGGGTCGAAATTCGACCAATGGGCGATACTAGTCATAATAAAGGCACATATAAATATAAAGAATGGTTCTTCAATGATGAGCACTTCATAATTAAGTTGATTCGATGGTCATATTGCCAGAACGATGGAAAGTGACAATACTTTTTTTCGGCGAGGGTTCGTCCCGAACGCTGAATATCACAGAGCAGCTTGTGAATGCGGATTTATCCCTTCATACTCCCTCACTTGTGATTGCGTTGTGACTTGTGCTGCTTTTAGAGCCATCGCCATAATAGAAGGAAATCTCAAAATCGCTGTTTCTATGCGCAGTGAGAGTCTTAAATCTCCAAAAGCCCGCAACGTCACTCTATTTGTTTAAAAATGCAAATGACCGGTTTATTTATATTTTCTATCACAATTCCACATGCGCTCATCGCTTCCATGAGCTCTTGGTTTTTTTTACCTAACTCGAGTTCTTGGAAGGTCGTCGTCTGGACTCTAGGCAATGTTTGAGTGTTTTCAATGATGCAAGTTGCGTGCGCAATTGACTTATTCAGCAATGGAAGTGTGTTGCTGAATAAGTCAATTGCGCACTCGACCTGCATCATTGAAAACACCCTTTCCTCCGTTGTACTACGCCCAGAGAGTTGTTCTAGTATTAAGGTATTTTTTAATGCAATTAATTTGTAAGTAAGTAGTACGAGCTTCCACAACCTCTTGGTATTTTCCCTAACTGGAATCCATGGAAACCCGTCGACTGGTTGGGGATATACGACACAGTAACACCTCTGCTACCCTTCACCTGGATAGCTTATAGCTTTAGTTTTAGGTTTGTGTTAGTTCCTAAGAGAATTGTTTTCCTTGTTTCCTTTTTTGGTGAGATACTGGATCCAAAAGTAACGCGCCAACTCGCTTGGCCTATTGTACTTCACCCCTATATCCTTATATTTGTAGGCCAGAACGCTTGAACGGGTTAGTGGCAATTTATGGTGAAGTGTACGGTAATTAAGCCAACAAGTATCCTAAATCTACAAATACGCCCGCCACAGGTATGCATGGTCCTCGAACCGGTATGAAAATCTAAAAATGCACCCATCAGACGCATGCACGCCTCTTTTTGAAATATGAATATATTTGTAAACGACCATTCCAAACGCAAGTATATTTTACCAAGCGGCCCCCAACTAAGTACTAACTACGTCCAATGCTGCTTGACCTACGCGATCGAATGAAAACCGGTCTACTGAGTATGGTAATGGCCCATTTTTTCATGGCCCGTTTTCTTCGTTATATACAAATTTTTAAAATTCCCATTTTGTTTGTTTTAGTCTAAAAAAAGTGTGAGCGTACGCGTGATTTCTTTTGGACTATTCGGTGCGTCTTTTATTGGTACGTGCCTGTAGCCTGTACTATTTCCTGCGGTGGAGCGTGTGGGCCTAGTGTATCCAGGAGTTTTCTCGACCAAGGCAGGCTGCCTTATATTTAGATCTGAGGATAGCAGATCAAGTTCAGCGCTGCAGTAGGTGTAGAACTACATCCCAGGGTTCAATAGGTAGTCTTTAAAATATATAAAATTGAGTAAATGCCACCGTAGAATGATCTAAAACGCAACAGTCGCCTCTAAAGATGTTAGTGCGTATTTTATGGCATAGTATTCACCGGACACTTCATAAAAAGAAGAACGATTCCAGTATAACTCAAGCGAAATTATTATAATTTTTGAATAAAAAAATGCAGTGAAAAAAGCTTTTTTTAGCGAACAAAAGTGATCTACCATTAAACTACCATTTCGTCTCACGTTTACCGGCGTAAAATCGGGCATTAGTAAGCACTATACTTTATCAAATTGACACCGATCGTTCCAGGGAGAGGGGATTTTTCCTAAAAAGAGTTCTAGTGAGAAATTTAAATCTGGTATTGTGGGCCGCGGAAACAACATTTTTTTAAGACTGCTTTGGCCAAATAAGTCTATACCGAAAGTTTGGATCGCGTTTCGCACATGACCCAGCCATACCAAGACGGGTTTTGTGGTCCTGCCTCAAAATAAAAATTTCAGGGGATACCGAATTGAGCCACTTTCTGCAGGTCTCTTTAAACAGAGGGTGAACATTGCGTCGTCGTATTTCCAAACGGTCCCCCATCTAAGTACTAACCAAACTTAATGCTGCTTGACTTCAGTGAAGGTATGAAAACCGGTGAATTCAGTATGCTAATTGGGGCAGGCATCAAGTTCCCTTTCGAAGAAGACTTTGGAGAATTTTTCTTTTCCGTCTGGGGGCTGTTCCTTATAGTGTTTCTACACGATAGAGACTTTTGGTAGTAGAGACTTCTTTAGAATTTTGTCTGTGAAATAAAGCAAAGTCGCTGGAAGAATCCCCAGAGTCAGTCCGTCGACATGTCCGCACAGACATTCCGTCGGCTGTTGTATTAAAACTGTACAGTCTATACAGAAGTTGCAGGGAAAGTAGAACGGACAAAAGTCCCTATGGTGTGGGCTTACTGGCTGAGAGCTTGTGTTTTTAAATTTCTCGCCCAGGTAAATAGTGTATGAGTGTATATATGGATGGTTCAATCTTTTGCGGTCCATAAAAGTTACCTTATACTAATAGCGCATGGTGTTTCCTATGCTTAATACGGTCTCCGAGCTTTATTACTCGTTCTGTAGTAGAGAAATGTTACAGATGGGGTTATCAACCTCATACCCTATACAACATATACAAATTACTATACTCCACCAATTCCAATTCCTACGTTACTCCACCAATTCCGTTGATGACTGAGCACCTTCCAGAACATACTGTTGTATAATACAGGATAAGTAGAGATATTGCACAATTATTGTGCTTCGAAACTACGGAACGAAATCAATTAACAAAAACCACTGAATATCTATTATTTTCCTACAATTAACAGTTTAAACATTTTTTCGCAATTTCCTAGAAATGTAATTGCATGCCTAAGCATACATAATTAATTATGCTAACATTGGTATGTGAGAGATTATCAGAGTAAGTAAGCTTATGTACATGCAGTAGCAGCAACTAAGCATTTTTTTATCAGTTCGAGATCTTACAGCATAAAATCTCATATATTATTCAGCGTTAAAGAAGATAAACATTATTTTTTTCTTTTTTTAAATCCCATCCATTAAAAAAGGCAAACATTGCCGGTTTTCCCACAAAATTTTTTTTTTAATTCAATCCATTCTACTCAATCAAAAAACATAGGAAAGGTGAAGGTAACTTCATTTATAATTCTGTGACCTAAAAAAATAAATTAAGCCGCGACAGAAATCTTTTGGCCTAACCTCTATTAAGAATTTAATTTTTTTTTCAACTTTAGAATAGTGCTAAAATTTTGGACGCGAACCGCTATGTTTTTTTGTGAAATTTAAATAAAATTTGTATAAATTATAAATTTTTTGACTCAAAATCCGCTATGATGATAGTAGCAAAAAACAAAAAAAATCGCAAAAGATTCTTGCGATCTTCAACCGGTCACAGGTGTTTCCCGGGTAGAGCACAATTTACCTGCTAATTAATTAATTGCATTCATGCTCCTCTATCGATGGAATTCCGCTGTAGTGTGATCGTGCACTGGAAAATTTATCGTGAAGAATTAAAAGGAGAATTACATTATTATTTTTCTCAGTTTCTTCGTTGTTTTTGTTGTGTTTTAAAGTCATGACTTTCGATTTTAGTTTTTTTATTGTGCGTTTTTCTTCTATTATTATTTTTTTACCTGAGAGGTGTTAAGTTTAAAAAGCGTAAGAAACTTACGTAATATTCTCTTACAATTAGCAATTATTGTTACACTCGCATGTTTTTTTGAAGCTCAGCTGATTTTATGCATATTCATAGACTTTTATCAGGTACAAAATACACGAGAAAATCTTCTTCAAAGAATGCAAATTTGGTTTTTTCGCTTATTTTTATTATTTCTTAACTCGTTTACACGCCACTTAGCACGAGATTCAGTGAAGGATTGATGGTATGCAGAATTTGATTTTTTTTTTGTTTTTTTTTTGGGGGATGTTGAGGAAGGTTAAGTAATATCCACATTTTTTGAAAGTGTACAAATTTTCTTTTAGATAAATTCTCTTTAAATATTATTTTAACCTGGAAATTTTATTTACGGTACGGACAACAAAATTTTTTTTTTTAGAATTTTTAATTAAAATTTACACGAAATCAGCTGGAAAAATCCAAATTCAAATTATATGATTCAAGAGTTGTGACATTCTTGGGAGTATTTTTTGTTTGCTTTGTTTTTATTTTTTTTAAGCAAAATTAGAATCTTATCTGTTTCGTGGACTCATAAGAAATACGTGAGGAAATTTTGCGTTACATACATATACATATATAATGCCTTTTTTGCATGTTGAAAAAAATATTACAAAACCAACAACTAAGTATATATGGGAACATTTTTGAACCCACACTTACTGAATTCTGAAACTTTCGTTCATTCAACAAAATTTTACAGGTCAAGCTCTGTTGTTTCTTTTTTTTCTTTTTTTTGGTATAATACAGTGACTTTTTTTCATATTCCTGCCATCATCATCATTGGTTACTTTCTTCCTTTTTCTTGGAAAATATGATCCATAAAGAAAGTACTGCCCCCGCTATTTGAGCCTATTGTACTGTTTACAGCCCCCCTTTTTCCAGGAGGTAAAAAGCTTGCGCTACCCCACGACTCATGCGCTCATTACTGGCCGATCCCGCATGACGGTTATTTTTACGCATACATACACTCATACAAACACATTCGCACATATAAATACATGCTTATATGTATATCTATGTACACATGAGACTAGCATTACATTACTGCATTGCATCACGGAGGTCGTTCAGCTTTATTTAACTGCTACTGCTCGTGGCATTTCTTCGCTTTTCTCTTTCTCGCGGCTTCTTCTAGTCTTAACTTTCTGTGGATAGCCTTGAGCGTTGTTTCCATTTTCCTCCACATTTCCTCGGACCTCATCATGTGGCCTAGGATGTTTTCCGACATTAGTGGCGTCTCTTCCATCGCTGAGCATACCGGACACAACGGTGAATCATCGTGCCCAAAGCGGTGGAGGTATTTCCTATACTCCCCATGTCCACTCAGGAACTGCGTGAGGTCGTAACTCACTTCCCCACGTTCCCTTGTAACCCATATTTCCACATTAGGGATAAGTCTGTGGGTCCAACGACCCTTTACCGACTCGTCGCACTTCCCTTGCCATTCCTTTACAGACTCGCAGCGCGCAATCTGCCGCCGTACCTTTCTTGACCCACATTCTGGGTCATAGAGGCGCTTGCCCTCTCTCGCCAGAATGTCTATGATGCAAGTTACACTATCCATCATTTCAGGAAGTATATGTCATGCGTGTAATTTGCACCCATCGCTGCGACCCCTTGCCTAAAAAATCAGTTTGTGTATGGGGGTAATAAACGAAATGATGGATAGTGTAACTTGCATCTATGGGGATCATCCGCGCTATCACGCACGCCGCATCGTCGAACGTGGTCCTGTACTCGCAGCAAGCGCGAAGTAGACTTAGCCTGTATGCGGCCCTCCATTTTCTACTGTTTGCAGTCCTGTTTAATGCTGTTGCTCACACTGGCGCTGCGTATAACAGGACTGAGCTAACCACCCTCCCCAAGAGGAGGCCTTAATTCCTAAACTAATGATGTCGCTAACTTGTCCAGTCAATGAAGGCAAAATACGGCGAAACCTCAGGATTCTGTGAAACAACACCGATTTGCACAAAAATTTGGATTTAGGTTCTACTTACCCTCTACTTCAAAGTTGGCTTTCTGCGGGGGGTTGCCTTTTAGTTTTAAAGGCTAAAAACTACCCCTATTCCAAAACAATTTTAGAATTGTAGATTCGAGTGTGTAAACGATTGAAAACATTTTTAAATAAGTCAATTTACATTAAGGGACATAATTTATGATTTATTAAACAGTTTCGATCCCTAAAAGCCACCCCCTAGAATAGTTATCATTAAAAAATAATGTTGAAAAATGTTATTCAGCAACTTGGAATGATTTATTCATGTAGTGATATTAAATTATGATTTCTTCACTGTTTTAATTTTTTATCATTTATTCATAAGTTTCAACCCTTACAAAAACCACCCCTTGCAAAAAAAAATTTTGATTTTGATTACAAAATTTTTTTTATTACAAACATAAATAATCAAAAATCCTCTTCACTCTCGTCTTCCTTTTCCTCTTCATCCTCATTCCTTTCCACTTCCTTCCACCTCATCCTCGTTTTACTCCTCGTCCTCCTCTTGGTCCATAATTGGAGCACTATTTGTACAGTTGTCTCCGCCACATGTCGAATTGCAGAAAAGTCCTACTCTTCGGCAACCGCACGCTGAACCGCATCCTTTTTCACAGCTACAACAAATCATTTTCAACAGCTCTTTAGGTGCTCTTCGAAGTAATAGGGGTGGAATAAGTTGATTTACAGTATTGGCCAAAACTAAAGCATCCCCATTCAATATTTCATATATTTTCCCGATATCAGTGGCTTTTTAGCGGGTTTTAGACTGACTGAATAATCCAGCTTCTTCGGCTCTTCGTCAGATTGTTCTCTGGCTTATTCCGAAGTCGAAATCTTTAAGAAGTTGTGCTGAATATTTGACAGGAGCTAACAATGCTACTTTTTAGCAAAGAGTCGTTCCTATTAGATGCTTTTTTCGTTCTTCCTCGAAAATGAAGAGGTGAAACCCGGTCCGTTGCCTCGAACTTTTTGATCATTCGCGAAATTACTGACCATTAATCCTTTAGAGCTTAAGTTTAGGCAGTCTAAAATATAGGTATAATGTGTATTCATCAATGCTCCAATATGTGTTCTCATATCTGCAAAAATATGGGATTGGTTTTTTACCCATAATTCGCTTAGTTTTTAAGGTATCAAGTCTTTCCAAATAGCATTTTGTAGGTTTTTCCAAGAGCTATAAGCTCATATAAATTAAACTTTCTTTGACTCCTTATTTTTGAAATGGTTTGAGCTGAAAGGGTTTGAACAAGTTACTTTTTACGAACATATGCAAACTGTAAACGGCAATATCTTACTCAATTTTTATCCAAAAAAAAAACAACCAAAATTTTCAGAAAAGCAAAACCTACGATTGTGTACTCCACAAAATTTTGCGTATTATTAATAGTTTTTGAGTTATTTTGAAGAAAAGGCAACATTTTGCAAAATTACAAAAATGCTCTCTTTGCTTCAAGCTCAAATTTTTTCAAAACTAAGCACTGTAAAACGGTCAAACCTCTACAGCATATCACAAGTACATTAAGGGGCACCACTAGTGTGAAATTTTGAAAAAATTGAAAATTTTTTTTTTCATTTTTCGATAGCATATACTTTTAAAAATAACATAATAAAATTTCAAGTGCATATCTCCAATCGTTTTTGAGTTACAGCCATCTGAAGAGCAGTTGCTCATCGGTCCGAAAGTTGCGTTAGTTTAGGAAAAGAAAATTTCGAGTAGTCATGTTTTGGAGTTGCTAGACCCTGGCACATTTAAACGACTCATCTCGAAGAAAGAAAGGTTTTAGCAGCCCTACAGGTGTCTTTCGAAGAAGAAGAAGGTACATTTTATGGGGCTGGAATAGCAGATTAGCCGAAAGTACGATATTTCTTGATTTATAACCATGTAACTTAAACTACGCGTTTTTCTCGTAACTATATTTTTCAAATTTGCTGCAGTTATAACTCGAGAGCAAATCATCCGATCGGTTTAATTCTTTTTCCAGCTTCTTTCATATAAGTTTCTCCGTACCATCAACCTCCAGTTTTCCGATTGCATAAAAAATGTAATTTTGGCAGAACAAAAATCATCCAATTTTTGCACGAAAATTGAAAATTTTTTTAAAGACTCCTCCATTTTGTTAAATTTAAATTTTTTTTCTTGGTCGAGGGTCATGATACGGGCAATACCTTCTAGTTTCATAAAATTTTTGGTTTTTTTGATTTCCGGCACTGTGAAGGTCGATATCACTGCAGCAGTGGGGGGATTTTTTTTCTTGGAGCCTTAGGAAATTACGAATGACTCGCTGAATTTTAAATTTTTTGATCTAAAAATTTTATTATGTAGTTATTATATATCCACCAATATATCCTTAAAACGTTAAAACATGCATTAGTTTTTTTTTTTAAAACATTTCCAAAAATCACCTTTTTTTTAGGCGGTCACACTAGTGGTGCCCCAAAGTGAATTGTGAAGTGGTACCGATTATTTTCAATGGGGGTGGTAACTAGGGGGTGATTTTCACATTTTTTTGTCGCCGGAAAAATAGGGATCAACTTTATTTTCGTCATAACTCGCTTAGTTTTAATGCTAGAGACTTTTATAAAAAAACAAAAATAAAGGTTTTTCCAAGCACTTTAAAAAAGGTTTTATGAGTTTTTCCCGAAAAATGCATTGTTTTTTGTTTATTTCAAGTTGAAACTTTCAATTTTGGCATTTGACAAATAAGAACCAACCTTCAACAAGCTATTACTATTTTTGTGTTGGGTCTACAGACACCATAAACCCACCATTTTTTTGGTTTTTTTATAAGCTACATTTTTAATAGTAATATTTTTTTCGCTAAAATACTTACTTTTTGAGTTATTCGCGAAAAACCGTCGGAAAACGTGGTTTTTTTGGTTAAAAAATTGACATTTTCACTCGTGAATAACTCGAAATGTATTGACTTTCAGAAAAAACTTTATAAAAAAAAGTTGTTTAGAATTAGCTAATCTATCTATTCCCGGACTTAATTTCAATGAAAAAAATTTCACCCCCAGGATAAAAGCAACCCCCCGCACAAAGCCAACTTTGAAAGAGAGGGTAAGTAGAACCTAAATCCTAATTTTTGTGAAAATCAGTGCTGTTTCACATAATCCTGAGGAAAAACGGTCATTGACTAGACTAAAACAAATAAAAAAAATTATTAGCTACCTTAAACACCCTACTTTCAACTCTCACCACGAAACTATCAAAATCAGGCTTTTCACCAGCAATGACGTTGTCGCCTTACATGATATCAACATCGATTGTAATTTATGTTATATTACTCTCCGTTAATGGCACAAGCTAAATATTTCTTGAAGTTATCGTAATTAGGAAAATGTACCTTGAGGGGAAATAATGTTTGCAATTAAAAGGGAAAAGTCAAACACAAGTCGAAGAAGAAATCTTAATATTAAATGACTTCAATCATTAATCAAGGTAATTTGTCTTAGAGGTACTAATATCACCCAAGCCACTGATGTCTATCGACGTAGAGACCAACTATATTCATTGCCGGCAATTTTGCACCTTTTATCAATTTCATCATTGTGCCATTACCTGGCGGGTATTATAATGAATGACACTGAAAATAACGCAAATGAGCACTTTGCTGAGTTGTTAGAGACACTGAAGTACGCAATCAATTTGTCGCATTTGTCTTGTTGTCGTTTTTTCTTCTTCTTGGAAAATTGTAAAAATCTTTATTTTTAAAAGGAGTCAATTTCTTTTGTTAAACTCAAATTAAATCTTGTCCTAAGGCACAAAATATTTTAATGTAAAGGACGAATTCGAAAAGTGTGTTTAAAATGCAAGAAGCGTTTGATAATCGCTTGCAGCTTCTAATAACCTTTAGGCGATGGTGTAACAATTTGAAAAGAGATTAGTCTGCAATGGGTAGAGCAGTTCAAGGTGATCACTATGTTATTTGAAAATGCTAAAGAAAAACGAGTTCCGTCTGTTGTTTACATTTTCAAAGGTAAAACGACTGACTATATACAGAAATCAAAGGTGAGATTGATTCGTCTTATGGTGAGTCGGCATTTTTGATTATAACAAGTTGGAACATTTCAAATGACACTAAATTCTCTGCGTGCCCTTTTGAAGTTAATATTACAGAAATATAATCCATTATTGTTATAAAATAAAAAGTAGGTTATGTTAGATTAGATCGATTATGATAGATTAAGAAATGCATGACACTGCTTAAATTGTGGATAACGAAGCTGTAAAAGACTTAAGATGACTCTAGCTTTCCCTTATTAAACATGAAAACTGTGAATGAGTAAATGCTTCAAGTCAATATAAAAGTATGAAAATTACTTATGCAATATGAGGTGATTGACTATTTGCAGACTTAGGTGCTTAGTGTTGAGCCGGACTTACACGAGGCAGTACATTTATCCCTTACACGATGTAAATTGTACTGAGACCTCAGTTTTTTTAAATGTCCCGGTTCAAAAATAATGTCCTACTGGTATATGAGCGTGTATCGAGATAAATGAAGCGAGATGTGATTGTTTAATTACATAGTGGAGAGACATTTCTTACAATTTTCGAGGGAGTGAAATTTTGTACTGAAGAAGCAATTGTTACATTTTTCGAGGGAGTGAAGTTTTGTACTGGAGATAAAATTCTTACATTTTTCGAGGGAGTGAAGTTTTGTACTGAAGAGACAATTCTTACATTTTTTGAAGGAGTTAAGTTTTGTACTGAAAAGACAATTCTTATATTTTCCGAGAGATTGAAATTTTGTACTGGAGATAAAATTCTTACATTTTTCGAGGGAGTGAAGTTTTGTACTGAAGAGACAATTCTTACATTTTTCGAGGGAGTTAAGTTTTGTACTGAAGAGACAATTCTTATATTTTCCGAGGGATTGAAATTTTGTACTGGAGATAAAATTCTTACATTTTTCGAGGGAATGAAGTTTTGTACTGAAGAGATAATTCTTACATTTTTCGAGGGAGTTAAGTTTTGTACTGAAGAGACAATTCTTATATTTTCCGAGGGATTGAAATTTTGTACTGGAGATAAAATTCTTACATTTTTCGAGGTAGTGAAGTTTTGTACTGAAGAGACAATTCTTACATTTTTCGAGGGAGTTAAGTTTTGTACTGAAGAGACAATTCTTATATTTTCCGAGGGATTGAAATTTTGTACTGGAGATAAAATTCTTACATTTTTCGAGGGAGTGAAATTTTGTACTGAAGAGACAATTCTTACATTTTTTGAAGGAGTTAAGTTTTGTACTGAAAAGACAATTCTTATATTTTCCGAGGGATTGAAATTTTGTACTGGAGATAAAATTCTTACATTTTTCGAGGGAGTGAAGTTTTGTACTGAAGAGACAATTCTTACATTTTTCGAGGGAGTTACGTTTTGTACTGAAGAGACAATTCTTATATTTTCCGAGGGATTGAAATTTTGTACTGAAGAGACAATTCTTAAATGTTCAGAGGGATTGAAATATTGTACTGGAGAGACATTTTTACTTTTTTTTGCGGTAGCAAAATTTCCAACTTGAAATTAGGTGAGGTGGAATTGCAAAATATAAATATACGGCCACGGACAACTAATTAGAAACAGTTTCATAAAAATTGCATTTATACAGTTTTTATGATTTTATGTAGGAATCAAATTAAAGAATTCCCACCACCTCCTCTTAAATTTTTTTTAAATATAGTGGTGGCCTATTGAAGGCAGTCAATAACAATATCATAATTGATAAAAACATAAAAAATCTATAAATGTAATTTTTATGAAACTGTTTCTAATTAGTTGTCCATGGCTGTACATTGTGTAGGCATAGATTTCTTACTTACTCTAAAGCAGTTTAATGCATATTAGAATAATTCATTGGTATTTATTTTCTTTCTTTTTTTTAATTTGCTTGTTTTTGTCATTTTGGCATTACAATAATAGCACTTCGCCTAATTTGAAGTATGACATTGTACTGGCTCAAAGGAAAAAAGAGGCACCTCATACAAACTCATTTTATAATCGTGTCCTACCTAACACTGTAGGTGGTAGCTAATTTTATATGGTTCTTTAAACTTACTTACAGACTTGTCCCGAGGCAAATAATAAGAGATTAACCTGAATCCAATTGAAATGGATCGAATACATTATGTTTTCTGCATTATAATTGTCTGCCTATTTGACTCGCAAAGTGGATACGCGGCTTGTTTAGAATCACAAAAGAAATTCTAAGCAATTTATATCTAAAAAAACAAAATGTCGTACCGACCAATGGTGACAATCGAAGATGTAAGAAGTACCATTAAGTCTACTCAGGTGATTTCTTGCTATTGATTAACTGTCAAGATTTTCTGCACTTTGTTGACATAATAACCATTAGTGGTGATTGCTGACATAACACGACAAGAACACGCCAATCAGTCTCCTCTCCAGAGTTCTTGTGCCTGTCACCAGAAATCATCAACACCTCTGCTAGGGGCTTAAGAAATTTCCTCGAATGTTGCAGCATACAAAAAAAAAAACAATAAACCCTCACGACAATCTGCACAATAAAAAAGCCTTCATTTAATTTTCAATTTACGTGGACACTGATGACTTAAGCAGTTAATAATTCTCCGATTTGTCTGGATTTATATTGCAAAATCCAGTAGCAATTGTTACCCAATTACACTAGGCCTTCTTCCTTTAAGACTTTTTGATGGTGATAGATAAGTGCATATATCGCTAATAGTTTCTCAATCACTGAAGATCGCCCGGTACCGCTGGAATGGAGCTGTAATCATACTAACAAAGGCCGCGATTGTGTTATGTTGCATAAACGGAGATGAGATTACCAGCAGCAAACACAGCAGAAATAATTCCATTCTGCAATTTCAATTACATCGGAGCGATTTCAGATTTATCTTCATCCGTAACGTTGTAATTTAAAGCCTTCTCCTCGGTGATTTATTTTATGCCTTTTAATCACTATTAAAAAAATTGCTTTTTTTTCACTAAAGAATTTTTTTTACTGACCTTTTCATAATTTGCTGGATCGACCTCCATTATTTTGTGGTCGTGTCATATTTTTCTGGCCTTTTTTTTCAGCTTGAATTGCGTCTGAGGCTACTACTATTAGGTGGCAGAAAAGTGAAACCTCATACCCTATTCAGTTAAAGAGCATTTGTCTTAGTTATTGGCTTAGTTGGTAGTGTACACTGGGTGCTAGTAACTTAGTGACAGGGAGATTTAATTAGCCTCCATTTAATCCTTTGACAACTGTCTGGGTTGAGACTTTCTGCAGTTAAGCAAAGAAATCATCCCACTTTGAGAGAAGAAGTTAACACAGAACCGGGAAACCTCTCTCAATCAATCTTTCTGGGTAACGAAGGAGAAGGGAAACTTTTGTTATAACTGCTGAAGTTGTAATAAAAGGGGGAACTAATTTCGTTAAGGGCAGGAAAAAAGGGTCTTAAAGGGAATTATTTTCCTGGTTTAATGGTGCCAGACTATGGATAGGTGCTAAAAGAAAAATTGATAAAATTTTCATTCATTCTTTAAGAAATGTGAAAGTAGTTTTTTTTATAGTCTAAAAAGTGTTGTAGTAAACCATTGCGTGTGAAAAGAATGCTTACCCTGAAGTTTTTTTTTAATTGATTTAATAAACCACACGCAATTTTTATATTGCATTTTCTGTTTATCCAGCGTAAAAGACGGAAATGAACTTAGACATAAATAAATTTAATAGACTTTTCCTTATCGTTTTTTAATTATTGAGAAATATAACATGTGTTCTTCTTTATTCAATGTTAATGTTATACACAACATCTAAGAAAGGCACGGTTCATCGCCATTTCTCTTTAAATCCAGCTGACTCTCACCCTCGAACTAAGCTTACTACTAAACATTGCACCATGATGTGGCAACGACATGACAGAAGGGTAGTACAAAGGGTGATTCCTGAAGTGAAATGAAAAATACTTTCCTGAGAACTGGAGCAACAAGTTCGTTGGGCACAAAAATAGGGGAATGTATACATCCTTGGCGTGTCATTTATTTTTTATATCCTATATTCTCTTATTTTTAGTTCAGAGATAATCCCTTTTGCACTGTCGATAATGGTTTTATCTAGAGTACAATGTCGAACAGCAAGCTCTAGTCAGAAAAAATAATAGAGAGAAGTGAAGGGAAAATATTTAGCAGGAATTGGCAGCACCAACACGCGGTTTTAATGTAACGACTCCCAGCTACCGCAAACTCAAAGCTATCGCGACTCAAAGCTGGCTTTCGATCGAATAATATATGAAATCCTTGTTTGTTGTGCATAGAAGCGACCGCAAGAAAGAGCGAGAATTGGTGTCAAGAAGGAAGTAAAAAAAAAAGAATGGTTTTCAGGGAAGTAAGGTGAAAAGACGAAGGACTATGTCGCTATGTTGAATCGAACCACAGACCTCTGGAATGGTAGTCGCACGACTTAAGCACAAGCCTACCGACGCCGGTACTTCTTGGTTAATCCATTATAAGTAATTTAGAAATATTAGATTTGGGAAAAAGTTCATGGCTTTTTCTCGATAGATGGCAATTAAGTGACGAAGCATTGATCGCAGCGACACCAGTAATCAACCGTTTGAAGCCCAGTGGGAAATGGAGTACTGTAGTAGCCATCTTTGAGCACTCCTTAATAGTCCAGTCAAATTAGTATTTTCTGATCTAAAAAAATATATCCTTCATTTTTTTTCTTGGAATCAGTTTATTTTGGTGTTTTAAAAGAAATGGATATATTTTCTTAGATCAAAAGCCATTTTTAAGTCTAAAATGACTGGACTATAAAGATCTTTCAGCGCTCCCGTTCCCATGTTAGTCATCCCAGCGGGAAATGGAATCATACCAAGAAGCCATGTCATTAGAAGGAATGAGTCGAAAAGCTCTAAAAGCTCATTCACCTTCCCCACGCATTCCCGGTAAGGTGTTTGTGATACGTTCTCTTTTACTTCTTCCAAGGAAGTACAATTTCTTGCACCTTCAAATATATTGAGATCCTTGGAAGATATTGCTTTAATCCTTTTATAATAATCTTTTAGATATACATTTTTATACACAATTTAATGGTAAATTGTATTAACTGAATTAATTACATATCCATATTTGACCTTTCCATCCTACTTTTGTAGAACTACGAATACGAACTCCTTCCTAAAAGCTTCTTGAGGAAGGCCTTCAAACTTTTCCCACTGGGATGTTAGTTCTATATACTTTTTAACATTTCATGTCATCAGAGGGGAACATTCCTTTTAATGCTTCTTTAAAAGCGCTTTGGAAGCCTTACATAACCTTTCTAATAACCGATATTCATGGAGGCCTATGGATATAAGCTATATAAGCTCCGATGTCGAAAAGCTTTCATTTTTATTTATCCTTTGCAATTGGCTTTTCCTTTCCAACGCGAGCATGGTTTTACCAAATCGGTCCCCCAACTAAGTATTAACCACGTCCAATGCTGCTTGACCTCCGTATCGAACGAGAACCGGTCTATTGAGTATGCCAATGTCATCTTTTATGGTGACCAAGGTAATCGCCCGTTTTCTTCGTCCTATAAAATTTCTGAAAAACTCCAGTAATGCTCCCTCATGAGCATAATTGGCAACGCTCAATGAGCAGCGTTCCCCATTTTTCTATTGGGAAGGTTTTAGTTTGAGCGTTTCTTTGCGTGTATAAATATGGAATTGGTGCCATAGATGGAAACTGGCATTGTCATTGCGTGGTGGGACTGGAAGGGTATCATTGAGTTTAGAAAGCTTATCCTTGTTCTGACCTCTCGTCTGGGGATATCTTTTAAGTCTTCCAGAAACTAACTGCTTAGTGTGTGCTGCCTGACTTTGGTAAGAAGTGAGCAAGTGTTTTCTTCTCGTCCGTCTCCACGCAGCTACCGCAACAGACGTTATGTGGGATAGTTACCCAAATTGCTAGCATGGTCCCCTCTGGGTCAATGTCCCGTGATGATTGCTGTAATTCTGACAATATCTCTTTGTGGTCAGTTTACGAGGACCTTTTTCCTTCCTTTGTTGTAAGTGGGCCTATATGCTATCTAGGTGATATGGTGGTAGTCAAAAATAACGATTTTGGTTGTCCATATTGAGCTGCCGACCATCTCGGTCTCCGAGCCCTGGAGAAAGACTCCCTGGTAGCTTTCTCATTCGCATCTACATTCCTATGTTATGTCCGGGAACCCAGGGAGAGTCACGCTGTGGCTTCTACCGAACCTATCTAGCTCTGCTCTGCAACTCCCCATTACCTTGGAGAGGATCATTACTCAATCCAAAGCTTTCGTAGAGGCTTGGCGATCTACGAAAATTCCAATGTTACATCCTTGTGTAGGTTCGAGAGCCTGTCAGGCCTTCCGAATAGCCAGTACCTCCGCTTGGAAAATTCTAGGGTGCATCCGAAGGTTCCAGGACAGCGAACTGTTAGGTATCTAGATAGACCAACGCATCGACGCCTTCAGATGTCCTGGACCCGGACCATACCCTTGAGTGTGCTACCATGGGTTTTCCATCCAAGATGATGCTATGATCGTAAATCGTATGGTAATGAGTTCCAGACCTGGGGATTCCCTCAATCTAAAGGTACGACATGAGGCTAGTTGTGTGATGTGACTGATGTGAGGCTGGGGAGGGAGCAGGTGCAAGAGAACATCAAGGGCGTTTGTGCTGCATGTTATCATGGCCAGTGTTGCCGTCCTCTTACCGAAGAGCTCAATAAACTATACCATTTCACTAGTTGAATTTTACTTAAAAAAATGACACTAATTGTGATACAAATAAGAAATTCCTTTCTTCATTCCTTTACAGTAACCTTCAAATCTTCACAAAATTTTATCACTTAAAAACAAAAAAGAAGAATTTTAATTCAATCCATAAATGAAGGAGTAACCGTAGACTTGGATCTCTAACCCGTTTTCTTATCATTTTTTCAAATAAGGAGCGAACGTGCATCTACCTAGACGATATCAAAGCGAATCCATACAATTTTCCATAAAAGTACCAAACTAAAAATTTTTCCTTCAATCTTTTTATGGAATTGTAAAAAAATTTCTCCTCACGACAACGTTTTGGAGTTTTTTTTCGCTAATGGTCTCGTTTTTCACCTTCATTTAGGAATGCTCTCACATTTCACATTTGCAGACGTCTCTCAGAGGCGAAAAAAAAAACTTACATAATTGAAAATTTCACAATTACCAATCTTGGGATTAATTTTTGCGCTTAAGAAAAAGTATAAAAGGAAAAATGCTGCAAGATTTAAGAGTTTCATTATTAAACTTCTTTATATATTCTTGTGTTGAGATTCTGTATAAAATCCCGCGAGGGATTACACAAGGGAATTACTGTTGGGTAGGTCGCTCGATACCACCACCTTCGAGCGCTTAGGTTATATATCCAACATATTTTACAAGTATTCCAGCCTGACGTGGAATATTTACGATCCCATGGATAGGTTATAAATGCAGATAAAGCTAAAGAGGCATCCTCCTCCTGCTCACTCTCTACTGAAGACGATATGAAGATGCCTTTCAATTATGTCAAAGAACTCAGCAATGGAATTTTTTATTCAAAAGAAGAATTTCTAAATGACACAAAGTCTTGATATATTCACCTAAGGAAAATGTCACCGTGTATATTGGAGGTCATGTAAAGGTTAAAATAAAATAGAAGAAGAGTATTTGTTTCCTATCTACTATGTCTGTACTCGTGATTCATTTAATGAGGCTCCGCTTGAGATAAGGTGCGGAATGACAGAAAAATTGCGACTGCGCGGACACGATCTTTTGCAGTTGTATTTTCCATGATCGTTTGTCGTTAGTGATTCTATATGGAAAATAGATAAATTCACGATTTGGTACTTGTGGGAAAATTGTCTTTAGTGTCATCACTGTAAAAGAGTTTTTTTTCGGGTTTTTTTTTCAAACGTAACGGAAGAGTTGAATTACGTGAAGTCGGCAACAATCAACACAAAAGCTTTTCCTCAAAATATTTTTCAAATTCACATTTCATTTTTGTTGGGCCAAAATGCCGCCGCGAGGGCATAGTATGTATAAGTTCGGCTTAAAATCCACAAAAAAAACAGCAAAAGTTGCGACTATGATGTGAACAGAATACACAATTTCAATTTCATTTTCTGTTTACTTATGCATTTGTATAATTGGACAATATTTCATAGGATTTACTTTTGGGGGCAGAGAGTACTTTCAAACTTTTTCGTAGAGAGTATTTTCAAACTTTTTCGTTGAGTAGATTAACTAATCGAATTTTTTTTAACAAATATTTAAGTAGATTAAAGTAACTTTCCTTTTAATAATAATCTACACCAGACAGGAGTAAGTGAATCTGGATGCAGTCGAGAGCGAAACTTACATAACAAAATGTTATCATTGGAATGTTTATGTATCCTGTTAACCTTATCACACGCTGTTCATTTAATTAAAGAACCAACATTGAATTCTTGCATATTAAAATTGAATTTTGTGATGTTTTTTAATATTGTATTAAAAAATTAATTACAAGAAGCTTACGGCATCCCTGATCTTGGCATTGAATATTGAAATTTATATGTATAAAAAAAATATGTAGATACCATAGAAGAAATTCTGAAAAAGCTGCACATATACGAAACTGGAAATTACTAGACAGAAAATGCATAGCATGGGATTAAAATGTTGATAGAAGCCAAGGACAAAAATAGTGCTGCCAATGATGTGGGAACTGCTGGATTACACCAGCTTACTAAGCAGTAATAAGAGAGTTATTAAAAGATCAAAAAGACATAACTTTAGGTTATTTTGTCAGAGCATTGAAGATGTTGGTCACTAGGAAAATAATATAACTAGTGACAAATCGACTATATAAAATACCTTCCCATTAATAAGGTAAGAAACCGTGACAGCATTACTTCAAATCTTCTTACCAAGTACAAGTATTTATTCAAAAGTTTGTGCTGCTTCTACTGCCCTTCTAATAGTACCACTTTGAGGCACGACAAAATATGCCTAACGAGAAGCCAATTCCATGAGGCTGTAAACCTGGAAACAGATAGATGCGTGCGGCGATTAGATAGTAGAGAAATGCGACCTGACCTGAACCGAACGCACACAATTTTCGTATTGTCGCATTGAATATAGGCCCAAATGACAAACACAAGCACAACAAATACATTCAATCGTTACTTAGATCATCACTTGTATGGAATGCAAGCACACAGATTTTTTAATTAAACTTGTTTGTATTCCCACATTCCCGATTACAAGTTGGGAATTACATATATAAACTCGCTGAAGGAATGTAACGGGGGGGGGAGGTTTGAAAAATGATTTTAACAGTTTTTTAAACTAAGATAACTTTTTAGCAACCCCCCCTCCCCCTTGTACTGGCCACAATTTATCAATTTCCAAGAAACCGATTAACAATTAAGCTAATTATTGTCATTTTCAACATTAAAAAACTATGCTTGGATCCGCCATCTTGTTTTTTGAAAAAATAATGTCAAATTCGTAATCAGCGACCTCGAAAACCCCCGGGTACAGAATTTCATCCGCGAATATGCATTTTTTCATGTGGTCGTCCGCCATATTGGGTCCGCCATCTTGTTTTTTGAAAAAAATAATGTCAAATTCGTAATCAGCGACCTCGAAAACCCTCGGGTACAGAATTTCATCCGCGAATGTGCATTTTTTCATGTGGTCGTCCGCCATATTGGATCCGCCATCTTGTTTTTTGAAAAAATAATGTCAAATTCGTAATCAGCGACCTCGAAAACCCCCGGGTACAGAATTTCATCCGCGAATATGCATTTTTTCATGTGGTCGTCCGCCATTTTGGATCCGCCATCTTGTTTTTTGAAAAAATAATGTCAAATTCGTAATCAGTGACCTCGAAAATCCGCAGCTGGAAAGAAAACTCTCGATCAAGTTCTTCAGAATATCAATAGCTTGAAGTTCAGCTAACAGAGCAGCGTGCCAAACTTTATCAAAAGCCTTGGAGAGAGCAACCAAACCGGACTCTACTTTGGTTGATATATTATGTCAGACAAAGATCGCGGGGACCTTTTTCGTCTGAAGCCGTAATGTTTGTTCAATACCAAGTAGATGACTACAATTCTTTCAACTTATGTTTTCTCTTTCTTTTTTTGACTTGCTAAAAAACCAGTGGTCCATTTATATACGCTTTATATTAGCTTCACCTGTATGTATGTGTGTATGTATGTATGTATGTTCTATGTAAACAAATCTTGCAACTTGATTTTGACCCACTTCTATATAACCGATCAACTTCAAATTTTGCACATATGCATAGTTCGCGTGACAATGCAATCTGACCATTTTGTAAGAAAATCAAGATGGCGGTTCCAAGATAGCGGTCGATTTTTGCTATTGTGTTCCCCGACCCCCCGACATGGGTATCAAATGAAACGGCATGACAGGTAGAATACAATTAGCTGTATGGCGTCATTCCAAATTCAAAATGGCGGCAAACAAAATGGCGGACTACCTTTTTCTTTACAACCCACTCGATATGGGTATCAAATGAAAGGGTGTGACAATTAGAATACTATTATCTGTGTGGCGTCATTCCAAATTCAAAATGGCGGCCAACACAAAATGGCGGATTATCTTTTTCTTTACAACCCACTCGGTATGAGTATCAAATAAAAGGATGTGATAATAGAATACTTTTCGCTGTGGGGCGTCTTTCCAAATTCAAAATGGCGGCCACCACAAAATGGCGGTTTACCTTTTTCTTTACAACCCACTCGGTATGGGTATCAAATGAAAGTGTATGACGAGTATAGTATAGTAAGCTTTGTGATGTCGTTTTAAATCTAATATGGCGGTCACTACAAAATGGCCGAACACATACATATAATAGACTAAAAAATAGAAAATAAAAAATATAGTTTACAAAAACTAAAAAATACCCTTTTATTTTAAAAAAAAATATAGTTTAAAAAAACTAAAAAATACGCTTTTATTTTAAAATGAACTAAAAAGTAAAAAATAATTTTGAATGTAAATTTTTTATTGCTCCAGCCAGTATAAGAAAACAACCTACCTTTCGAAGTGTAAAATAGCGTGGGCTCTCTATATTCTTATTTTATTAACACCGGAACTTTTAGCTAGCGCCCCACGCTTTTTTAGATTTCGAAAGGTAGGTTGTTTTCTTATACTGGCTGGAGCAATAAAAACTTTACATTCAAAATTATTTTTTACTTTTTAGTTCATTTTAAAATAAAAGCGTATTTTTTAGTTTTTTTAAACTATAATTTTTTTTTAAAATAAAAGCGTATTTTTTAGTTTTTTTAAACTATATTTTTGATATATGTAAATAAATAGCAAGACAATAATAATACAGACATGTAATTCTGTTATCTGTTTACGACAATTGATTTAAATTATAGCACACATTTAATTATCACAAAGTACGTTTCAACAAATTTCACCTTGTTTATCGCTGTATACAATTTTGAAAATAATTACATACTATAATGTTTGCCCTTCGGTAACAAATGATTAACAACTAATAAAACTCGCATTGAACTGGCTAATTTTTGACAGCATTCGTAATTATAAAATAAATCTATTGTAAAATCCTCGATGGTAATTATAGGTAACAGCGTAACACCTAAAGCAATTTGTTAACCTTCTGCTTCTAGTATCATGAAAAATATATAAAAAAAAACGAAAAAAACACGAAATATGTATCAACCGCTGAAAGAGAACATTAACTACGCACAACATGAATTAATAATGTGTTTTAAAAAAAAATAATAACATCGGAAAAACCTTTTAAAATGTGTGCTTTTAAAAAATTTAAATTAATTTTGAATTTTCACGTGTAGGTCGTAGACACGTAACAGAAATCAATAAAATTGCGTCACTTCCAATCGCTCGTTTATTACCAATTTATTTTTTTTTTGTATCGCACTGAAATTCATCCATATTGTATATCACCAGCTTAAACATATCTAATTATCTCGATAAAAGCTGCACCTTTAGTGCACAAGTTTAATGAACTGTTGGTAATGATGCTGTTAACGTAGAATCATGAATAGATGAATTTTCAGTCTCGGATGAATCCAATTAATTTCGCGAAAATTATACGAACGAAATCATCAAGGGAAAGCTATTTAGATGGTTCCGGATAATAACGGTCTTTGTGGTAGGTTTTTACATAAAAATCAGAATTTATTTTTTTTCTGTATTGAATTACATATATATGGTATCTAGATATAAAAGGAGTAGTAGACATTCGACCAACCATCGGTGTAATGTAAATTCAAATGTAAGATAGAAAGGTCGAGACTCTATAGAATATATTATTTGCATCATTCTTTTATATTCAGGTATTTGCTTTCTACAAACCGCAGGAAATTATCATATTGAAAGATAAAAAAAAATACAGAAGAGAGGGGAAGAGGAAAATGATGATAAAAAAAAATAGCGGAAATCATGAATTTTCGACGTACCTTTAAAAGCGGGAAAAGTAGATTTATTGCTCGATGAAATTTTACTTTTTATTTAACTTGTGATTCAAATGAAATAAATCGCAATATTTAAAGTAAATTGAAAGATGTTTTTACGCTAACCTTAATGCTGAAAAGGATAAAATAATAAGGAGTTCCGTTTGTACTTTCGTGATTAATAATTATAATTGAGCACGGTTGGTTCTAAAGCAAAAAAAGCTGTCATAATCAAAATTATTAATGCCTCAATTATTTACTTCCGGTTTTACCTGGTATTAATTTATATCCTTTATAATTTATGAGATTTCTTAAACTGAACAGGGTATATCTTCAACGGAGATAAACCGATAGTGGAGAAATCTGGATTAAAAATATTAGTTTTTAGACAAAATCATTCATTAAGACAACTAATACGTGATAAAGAATAAAATTTGTTAATGGATGAAAAAGGACAAATCCTAAGATATGTTTCAACACTTTCAAGGAGCACACCAGACCAAAGCTAGAGAATTCAGCAGTGCTGAATAAGAATCCTAATGTGCTAAAAAAAAATTCGATGTCAAATGACATGTAGGCTACTTCAAATAATAACGCAGACGGTGCCTTAAACTAATTCAGCGCGCGCGTTTTTGAACTGACAACATACCACCTGTCACTATTAAGACATTTGAAAAGTAAAAACTAGGAAGTTTTCAGATATGGATTCATACACACAGACAAGCTCAGAATTTTTAAAAACAAAATTATTTTTTTTTTTTTTTTTTTTTTTTTGGTTTATATTATTTTTTATAATAATAATCGAGTTAATCTTCTAGCTCAGAAGTACACTTCTCAGCTGGGCTGAGAAACGGGGCACGCTTATGTGCAGGGACCGAATCCGGCCGAAAGCACCAAAAAAGGTATAAGAAGAAAAAACACCGCAAAAACGAGCATGCGACCGAAAATGCGGGTTCCTTCTCAACCCTCCCCAGCACTCCTGTACCGAGCCGGTCCGGTCCCTGCACACAAACGCGGTCACATTTACCACTGCACAGTGGCTCGGCTAAGACATGCAAACACAAAACAGAAAACAATGCAACATTTAAAAGCACAAAACATCAAACAGAGAAGCGTGCAAAAACAATGAAAAAGTGGGACACACAAGGAGTCACGCCACATTAAAAAGAGTCCTTTTAAGGACATCTTCGCTAACTTGCATGCTAAAAGCACTCGCATTTTTGTTAACATTTATAAGCATGCGGTTAACTGGTTCGTACATCCCATAATTGGTGTTAGAGGAATTAATGTACAAGAGAGGTGGACCTCTCAGGTTGTAGTTGTTCACTCTAAATGACGTACGGGTTCGTAGGAAGCCTGAGTCAACTTTGTCATTCAACAAACGATGAACGAATATAACGTCAGCGACCTCGCGACGCTTATGGAGAGAGCTCAAGTTGAGCAATTTAAGTCTGTTCACATAAGGCGGACGAATAAGTGGGTCATCCCACGGGAGGTGACTGAGTGCAAAACGGACGAACTTCCTTTGAACCGATTCGATTTTATCGACATGGGAGGAGTAGTAAGGAGACCATACCTGGGAGGCGTATTCAAGTAAAGGCCTAACTAAAGATATGTACAAGTGCTTTGTGATAAGGGGGTTGTTGAATTCCTTGGACCATCTTTTTATAAATCCCAGGACTGAATTGCCCTTGGAAGAGATATAATTGATGTGGGTGGAGAAATCCAACTTACTTTCTAACCTAACCCCAAGATCGATAACAGAGTTAGTGCGGGAGATCTTGTTATCGAGAAAAATATAGTCGTAAGTTATAACGCCACGTTTTCTACAAAAAGTCATGACCTCACATTTACTAATGTTAAGGACCAGGTTGTTGTTGGAACACCAAGAATAGAAGGTGTTTAGGTCTGCTTGCAGAAGTTTGCAATCCTCGATACTCCTTATGTGGCGGTACAATTTGATGTCATCGGCATAAATAAGGATTTTACAGTGCCTCAGCAGGGTAACAATGTCATCGATTGATAAAATAAAAAGAAGAGGACCAAGATGACTTCCTTGTGGGACACCAGAGGACGCCTCGATGTTTTTAGATTTGGCTCCGCGGAATAGAACCTGGTAGGTTCTGTCGGCTAAGTACGACTGGAACCACATAACCAGGACATGCGGAAAGCCTAATTTTTTTAGTTTTAGAACTATAATAGAGTGAGAGAGCATGTCGAAAGCTTTACTGAAGTCTGTATAAACACAGTCAGTTTGACAGCCAGTGACAAAGCCTCGAACAGTGTAAGAAGAGAACTCTAGTAAATTAGTAGTAGTGGAACGAGCTGCAAGAAAGCCATGTTGGTTAGTTGAGATAAGTCTCTTGCAGATAGGGGCAATAGCAGAATAAATAATGGATTCGAAAAGTTTTGGTATACATGATAACTTCGCAATCGGTCTATAATTAGATATTTCGTTCTTACAACCCTTTTTATGAACAGGGATTATAAAAGAGTTCTTCCATAAGATTGGGAAGCGCCCTGTATTGAGGGATTTCTGAAATAAACATAGGATAGGAGACAGTAGGGCCCCTGCACAGGATTTTAGAACAGCAGGAGGGACACCATCAGGGCCGGACGAAAAATCTTGTGGAAGATCATTTATATGTTTCGAGATATCTTCCCTGGTTATAGACAGAGATAAATTTTGAGCCGTTTGTATTGCGTTGATATGTCGAAAATTGTCTTCATGAGGTTGGAAGACAGGAGACGAGAAAGATTTGAGGAAGAACGATGCGAACTTGTCACAAATCTCGGATGAATTAGAACTAACAGAGTTCTCGTATTGCATGGTGTTAGGGTAATTATCAACTTTTTTCTTAGAGTTGATAAATTGAAAGAATGCTCTGGGATCCCCATACAGTTTACCTTCCATGTTGCTAAGGTACTCCTTATAGAGAGCCTCGGACAGAGCATGGAATTGGTCATAGCAATTGAGAAAAGCATAGAAGCTCGCAGTGTCTTTTCTCTTCAGGTAGGTTTTCCAGAGTTTATTCTTCTGGTTTTTGGTGTGTCTCAACTCATCATTGTACCAGGGCGGGGATGATCTGGTCAACTTTATAGGCTCAATAGGTACACAGGATGCGAAGGTTTCATACAGGACGGAGTAAAATCTTGCTACGTCGTCATCCAATTCATTAGAAGAAAGCAAGCTGTTGAAATCGATCGAAGTGAGCTTGGATGACAGTACTTCAAGGTTGGCCTTTTTAAAGTTAAAAGTAAAGGTTGACTCCTCCGGGGTTAGCTTATTGTTAAAGGCAAAACAATAGCTGAGTAGGAGAGGAGGGTGATGATTATCAACAGGCGACAAGACAATTGAGCTAGGCTCAACATACATGTTGTCTGAGTCGGAGAAGAATATAAGATCTAACCACCTTCCTAAACTGTTATACACACCGTTCATTTGGTTCAAACCGCATGAGAATAAGGAATTCAGAAAGTCGGATTCCCTATCATTAAGGTTGTTTTCAGGTAGGTAGTTATCGTCTTCATCGGAAGATACCCATTGAACATTGGGTAAGTTAATATCTCCTAAAAGTAGGAGTTCGTCTTTGGAGTCCATCATATCCTGGATATGATTAGTGCAAGAGATTAGAATATCATAGAGGTTTTGACCTCTATCGTCAAGAGTGCTGAACATACCTGGTGGAATGTAACAGCAAATTAAAAATAGGTTCTTATGGACAAGGGAGACTTTAAGAGCGAGGAGCTCAATGTCCAAAGAGTTGGAAAAACTAGGAAGCGTTATTCTGAGTGATGAGGCTAATTTTCATATATGTTTTGGGTACGTGTAAACAAGCAAAACTGTCTCATCCGGGTCTCCGAAAACCCCAGAGATATAGTCGAGCATTCTCGGCAAGCAAATTAATTTCGGTCGTGTGGTTTTACTGATCTTAAAGGCCCTTTTACATCCCAACCGCAAATTGGAGCTCTTTTATCGCACAGAAATTTGTATGCTTTTCTCTCTGTCTAGAATCCACGTTCGTGCAACAGATAGAAAAACATACAAATTTCTGTGCGATAAAAGAGCTCCAATTTGTTTTTCCAATTTTCGCTTGGGATGTAAAAGGGCATTAATACCCTCGGCACACGGCAACGTCAGGGGGTGACACACGGTAATATGCGTCGTTATCGGTAAAATTCGTCATTATGTTATGGCAGCTGTTATAATACGCTCGACCCACGAAAGTCGTTACGACGAATATTCAGCATCGTAACGACGAAAACCAACTACGCAAATTTCGTCGTTAACGTCGTTATGATTACAGGACCATTTGTCGATTACGTTATTGCAAAAAGCCCGTTTTGGTCCTCTATTTTCGTTTTCGTTGGTTTTCGTCGTTACGATACTGAGTTTTCGTCCTATTAACGAATTTTCGTCGTAACGACTTATGCGCGTCGAAGGTATTAATGTACGATTTTTAATCTTTGAACAGTCAAAGTACCCGTAACCAGTGCTGGTTCCATTTCGAGCTAGTGTTATTTAAAGCAATATAGGCTTTCGATGAAGCCATAATGAAACCATGCTTCATCCTCAAGGTCTGAACTACAAGAAGACAAAGCTTGCATTTTATTTCAAGGTAGATTCCTAAGCCAAAGCTAGTATCTAAGCCAAAAAAAAATTTAACACGCTTTTATGATATATTATGCTCACCTTAGCGCTAGTTGTGTCCCACCCTACGACTTGGACGGGACTGCCGTTCCTACCTACCATGATATATTATCACAAAATTTTCATTTTGATGACACTAATCCATATTTTCAATTACGACACCCATAATAACATTTCAAAAACCCATAAAGTGTCTATATTAAAAAAAATAGAAGAAGAAGAAGAAGAAAAAAGAAAATTCCAAGACAAGATTGAATTACAACCTCAGGTAAAGTCCATTAAGGATTTTCCTTTCATTCTTTTAACACAATAAAACATGAAAATCCAAGAAAAGCTATTTCCGGCTTTTTATATTCACATTGTCGTCGGCTAGAAACACACCCTCTAACAATATTTTTTATCAGGCTTGACAACTGCGAAAAGTAACTCTCACTTCCGAAGAAGCTTTAATCCAGTTAAGGTACTAACTTTGTTTATTACACACTTTTTCGACACGACTCATTTTTATTACCCCTCATAGATCTTTTTATGTTCTTCTTATCTAAGCATCGCAATTTGCTATAAAAGTTTTTTTTTTTAAATACCGTTATATAATACTATTTATGTATATGTTTACATTGTAGGTGACGCCTTCTTAAAATGTAAATACAAAATGATTTTCGATAACCTTTGAGATGTGCGTTGTTGCATAATATTTCTTGTCTTTATTTGGTGACTACTAAACGACTAATTTTTTTTTTATTACCTTTACTTCCAGATCAATATTTACCGGCGGCATTCCCAGACGAAGAAGCATCATTATATTATAGAAACGAAGAAGGCCAAAAAAATGAATTCGCATATGTTTAGAAACTTTCTCCAAATTGGAGTTTACATACTTCTGCTTAGCATAAGATTAACACGCACCGAGGTGTTTACAGCCCTTGCCGAAATGGAGGAGCTTTTAGAAACAGAAGCGGCGCTAATTACCAACCTTGAGGGATACATCGAGGTGCAGGAACGTAAAATAGACTACCTAAAAAAGTAAGTGGATACCTTTAAGCAACAAAACAATTTTAGTGTTTTCTTCCAGTCCTTGTCAAGCAGGACGAATTCAACTTAATTAAAAACTTTCGCCTAAATGATGTAAACCAGGCATCAAGGACATTAGTTAGGTGCCTAGAATCTGGAATGGGAGATCATTTAAATTTGTCCTTTCTTTAGGGTTTTGTTTTGTCTCCAGTTTTTTTTCCATTTTTTTTCCCCAAGAATTTTTGGTTTAATTAAATAAGACCCAAGCACAAAAATCCTTGATGTCCATTATCACTACAGAAACTTTTAAATTTTTGTAATTGCTTTTTTGGTTTTTGATGGATGTAATTAAAGTAAAAGCATTTCATTTTTACCAACAACAACGGTAGGCAGACAAACACAGGCGAATTTTCTGTGACATCCTCGATGACATTTTAACTAAGGACAATAAATGGGGAATTGTAATAACTTGGCAAAAAAAAACAACAACATCTTTTTAAAAGCTTACTTATAACGGATTATATAGGGGATAATTTTGGGATAATTGAAGCTTCTGTAAAATTGTTTGTTCTACATTTTTGGGATTTGTGAGTGGACATTATCTCCACACAGGTAAATGCCATTTTGTGGGGGGGGATACAAATAAAACGGAGATTGGAGAACTCGTTTTTAGGCGACATTTACAGACATCTTCCATTTAAACATGAAATGTAATTTCAAGTTTTTGCCTCTGTTATTTATCTTTTTAACTAGGTTTATTTCTCGTTTTTTTTCTTTGTTTTTTTTTGCTTGAAATAAAACTTTTGCATCCCCTGTGGGGGATGTACTGAAAGAGATTGTCTGGGCATGTTTTATATCTTTATGTATATACGTGTATGTATATAAAAAAGCTTTTATTTACATTTAAATGTTGCTGTTTGGGATATGCTTTTTAAAAAATGAAAAAGTTTCAACTTTAAAAAATGTGTTTTACTGAAATTGTGAACGCATTTTTGTAGTCATGTTCTTTATGGTAGTTTTTAAGCGTTTTAATAGTATATTGCTGCAGGATATGCCCTGTTTAATAATATCCATATTTCAAATAAAGGAAAAATTATATATTTTATTTGACATCCAGAACCAACTGTTGGCCTCTCGCAGCTGCTTTCTCCAGCATTCTTGATTCTGAGCCGATGTCATCCAATTTCGTCTAGGACCTTATACGTATTCCTTCCAGCGGAGTTTTGGTATATTTCGCTACGGCACACAGTGGTCTGAGAATGAAATTTATGCGGAAAAAACTGCTTTTTCGAACATAACAAATTAATTAATTTATGTAAGTAATTTGTCAAAGGGACTCCAAAAGTGAGATTTTAGTGCGAGTGCAACAGTTATCTTCGACTTACGTCAAGAATGGGCGTTATTTTCATATTTTTGTGAAGAACGTTTTTTTTTATTTGGCTTATTTCTTTTAGATAAATAAATCAGTGTAAACAATAACTTTTGAGAACACAGATGAGTATTTCGTGCGATCATAAATATATACATATACATACATATATGCACATATAAAATTGAAAATATTCATATTTATATGAAAACTAAAATATTATTTCGAAGTCACAAAGAGACAAAAATTGAATTACGGCTTCTGAAAGAATATATAATTTACCGTTATGTCTAAAAATTTCATGTGCAGTTGTGCGCAGCTGCGTGAGTAACAGCGAAAAGAAAATAGCCATGCAGTCAATGTTGTAGAAACTAATGTATCACATTTTAAAGATTTAGAACTCAGTGTAAGCAATAACTTCTGAGAACACAGATTATAAATATATACATATAAGCACAGCACATGCAAAAATGAAAATAGCGTGTGAAAGCGCTACTGATCCACTGCCCAACAGCAAAACTGTTGCATGGAATATTTTACATCAATCTAAGCTAATTTTTGACGCTGATTTCAAATATATTATCCGTTCCTTTATGTCAGCTTAAGTTTTTGAATTTTAAGGAAGACTGGTTTTTTAGAAAAAGTACTCTCACCGTGCTAAAATATTTTATTTAAAAAAAACTACAAATTCTTCACTGCACGCAGAATACTCCCACCTATCTAAAACTGTAAAAGTGAAGGTTTTACCCCACCAACTTCCAGAGTAATGAGTCAAAAGTCAAAATTTTGTTTTTTTTGAACAAAAATATCAACTTCAATCTTCAACTACCTTTTTCCCTAAAAATACGTTAACATTTTTTTTTCCAAGTTGGAAAGCATGGACAATTTCCTGTAAATAATGTACAGACAATTTTTGTGTTACCGCCTTTATTTTTGAAGATGTTAGCAAATTTTGATGTTAAAGTTGGCTTGGATTTGGTACTTTTCGCCATAAGCTTATTTCACATAATGTACCAAATAAAGCCAATAAAACTCGAGCTGAGACAATAAAACTGAGAGTAGATACGAAATCAGTGACCTCAAATTATTAAACAACCATTAAAATATTTTATGCAACAAAAAAAAAGTTTGTTCTTGTTGTGCTGTGTTATAGTGACGCAATGGAAATTGATCCAGTATAAAATTCTTTAGCCACCATATTAGATCCGCCATTTTGTTTTTCCAAATGTTTGACATGAAAATTGTAAATTGCGACTCCAAAAACTTAGAAATATGCAATTTTATGTGAGTTCAATTCAATTTAGCCTTTTAGCCGCCATATTGGATCCGCCATTTTATTTTTTAAATATTTGACTTCAAATTTGTAATCAGCAACCCCAAATACCTACATTTTTCAATTTCTGTGCAAATCCAACAAAGTTTGATGTTTTTTCCACTTAAATATCATTCTCAGACCACTGTGCGGCATCCCATAAACCGTCCTACTATAAGAGATTTTGGCTTGCAGGAGCGAAAGAATCGTAATTATTTTTGTCATGGCTTTACAAGCTGGCCTCTTTGGTAAGGTCTGGTGATTTGTCATAAACTGATTAGTCCAATATTTGAAGCTTCACCACCACGGCTTATACCCGAAAAAGGGAAAATTCAAGATTAACGATGGACTGTAATTATAATTTCGTTTTGAAATAAACGTTCATTTTCAGTTAAGTTTAACACTTAATAACTCCTCATGCTATGCAGATAAAAGGTATAAACTCCATAATTAACTAACTTCTGCATAACTTTGTACTTCTCGTAAAATAACAAACAACAAAAAATTTCCTTTAGTACATTTAGCAACAATTAAAATCATATAAGTTTTTCATTTCAGCAACATAAATTTTAAACCATTTTTGTTGATTACCATGAAAAATTAATGATCTATTCGCTTTCAGCACCAAAACACAAAATTTATGACTTTTATCTGTGGAATATACAAAACCGCAAAGAAAAATTATGAGAGAGAAACAATAGAAATGTTGCATCGTCTTCCAGCATAAAATAGCAGTAACAAAAACGATTACAATAGATAATTAGTCTTCTTCTTGTTTTGTCGTGTTAATTTCGGGGGATTTTCTCCCAAAAAAACCTTAAGACAAATCAAGGTTGGAGTATAAGACATCAATTATTTCGTTACGTTAAGGTTTTTTTCTTGTTTCTTTCTTTTTGTAATCTGTGATAATAAAAAGGTTTTTTTTTTCTTGGAAGATCATGTAATTAAGCTTGTATTCTAAGGAAGATGTTATGATCAACTATGTATAAGAAAAATTGTCAAAATTACTTAAACCTAGAAAAAGTTGTGTCAAATTACTTCTTCAGTAGAAAAAAGTCGTTTTTATCTTACTACACTGTAAGGGAATTCGTTAAAAACCAAGAACATTTTAGCAGGGAACTTCTTAGTAAAAATGCTTACCGTATGGTTATTATGTATAGGTAACTTGTGATAACTTACTTAACTCACTTTGATCCAGTCTTTTATCTAAAGCTAATTAGACAAATTAATGTTAAATAACAATAACATTTTCAACTTTGATGAAATCATTGTCACTAAAAATTATCACCTCTATGAAAACAAATCTCCAATCTTACGGTGATTTTATCAATAAAGAAGAATATTTTTTACTCTATTGATACGATTAAAGATTAACTTTCAAATCCGAGGAGTTAGTAATTGTATTTTCTTATCAGAATGTCACTTAGACAAGCTTCTTGGACAATTTTTAATTAGAGAATGTGGTTCAACTCGGTTTAGATTTTATAAATAAAAAATTGTCATCAATAGAAGCATTTATTTATATAAGACAAAATACCAGCCAAAGTAAAGATAAACAAATTTTCTATAAAAGTTTTACAAAAAAAACAAAAAAAACAACCAACTTTTAATTTTTGGACGAACAAAGGGACCGAGGCCAGTTCACGCAATTCGACGTCGACTGAAAATGACATGGAGCGCGTTCAAAAACCTTACTATGGTTAACCACGGGAGTTTTTGATCGTCAAAAAGTTATGCTAGGGGCTATGTTGTAGTTAACCACAAAAGTTTACCATAGTTAAACATAGTAAGGTTAAACATAGTAAAATTCGACGTCGAATTGCGTGAACTGCCCCCAGGTTTCTACAGTTCTCACTTGAAGGCATATAAAACAGTATGTTGAATTGGGGACATGATACCTTCTACTAAACAATTTTTTCTGCTTGTTTTACCGGACATTTCACTCAGGATATTTCCAATGCCATTCTCTATTATACGTAAATAATTCTATCCTCTATCCATTCAACTAACTAAGCTTAGTTATATTGGAATGCTAGTCCAAAGAGATTCTCCTGAGCTTCCACTTTTGTATAAAGTATGGAGGTACTAGCCACTAATTACACTTTTGCAAGTGAATCTTGACTAGCTGGTGAACATATCTAATGATTTAAAACATTTTTATTTCCAAAATGATACATATAACATATCTTGCAAAACATGGTCATTATCAGAGGGGTAATAAAAGGGTAATAAAATGGTAATAAAACAAAACATCATGAAAATACACCATCCGGTCCATCCGAAAGTACACCATCCATCACTCTCCAGTTGATTGTCAGAACTGGAGGAGAAAAATGTACATCTCGAAGTTGATGTTGATGGTACGAACACGCACAACAAAAAACAGCCTACGGCCTTTTTTGAGCATTGGGCCTTATTCGGTGTGAACCATTTCAAGCAGTTCAGGAGTTCCAACGTAAGGTCATATTCAAGCATCCCCAGACCTTTAACCTATCTTATTATATGCTATCCTTCAAATCAAGCTTACTACTGAACATTGCTCAATGATCTAAATGACTTGACGGACTGGTAGTACAAAGCATGATTCCTAAGCTTGATTTTTTCACATAAACCGAATAAGTCTTCACAGCCCAAAGCAAGCATAGCGAGGAAATTGCACATTATTTGTTGAAAAAAGTTAACGTTTGACGAAATAGTATTGGATTAGTGTCCGTATCGCTTATAAAACCAGTTCCAGACTTATGAATACCGTGTCAGATCCCTATCTAGCTAGGGCGTCCATTATTTCATTGTCGTCGCGGCCTTATGATCGGGACTTCAAACAAAGGTAGCTTGATTATTAATCACCAGTCGAGCATTTACACAGGAAGTGAATAACTGTGTCCCTCGCGTTCGTCTCCCTGCAGCTACGGACGTTGTGAAGGATGCCCAGCTTGGCAGCTTGGTCCGCTATGGGTCAATGTCCCTTCTCTCTAAAAACGAACCAGTAAATATCCACTGGTTTCCAGTCAACGTTCACTGGTTGAACCATTCCTTAGTCAACCAATCGGAAAACAGTGAAATTTCACCAGTTGAACCAGTGAAATTCACGTAAAAAAGAGAAAAAAGCTTTTTTCTAACGCGAGTGTCGTTTTCCCAAGCGGGCCCCCATCTAAGCACTGACATCCTGCTTGCCCGCCGGAAACAAGCACCAACCGGTTTATTGAGTATGCTAAGTGGAACCCTTTACAGTCATGAAGATAATTGCCTAGAATATGAGTCAAATATATTTTTTCCCAGTGAAATTACAATTCACTGGTTGAGCCAGTGAAATTTTTACTAATTCATTTTTAGAGAGAGCTTTTCACTGGTTCAATCAGTGAACAGATACGAATTAACTGGTTTTCAGTGAAATTATTGTTTACTGCTTGAACCAGTCAAATTTTCACTGGTTCTTTTATAGAGAGTTGATGGTTGCCATGATTCTGGTAATATTTTGCCGGGGTCTGTTTAGGAGGCCCACTGTTCTTACTTTGTTATAAGTGGACCAAGTCATCCTAGTGCAGGTCTTCAGTTCTTTCCAATTTTGGTTTTGTACTCAGACTCAGTTCAGCATTTATGGCGTTTTGTCTACTTGAAGATGGCACGGTACCAAATTCAGCTGAGTCTCCATTGCTGCGTTGGCGAGGTATGAATAGACCCGGTGATGCGAAGTCAAGCCAGGCTCTAAATCTTGCTTAAACGTGGTTCTATGCAACCTCACTAAAGGCATCGTATGTTACTATTGGTATTATGATGGTAGGATATATAAGTACGTGGTTTTTGGTTTTAACCCATATATGGATCCATAGTTTCAAAGGCCTATAGAAAACTGCGGCCAATCTGCATTACTATTCCAAAGGTTAAGTATGTAGTTTGCGCAATATTACTGCACTATTAAAATTATGATAAAAAACGCCAGTTAACAACTCTCTAAATCATAACTTTTCCAGTTTTTCATTAATAAATCTTTCCAACAAGGCATAATAAGATCCTACATTATTTTTATGAGGTTAAACTTCTTTTCAAGAACATTATTTCTGAATTTCTTTATTTAGTTCCTATAAATTAGATTTTCTTACTGACCTGATCACAAACTAGTTTTTTTGTCAGCAAAATCAAGATATTTTACAATAGGAAAATTAATGCTGTTCTTGTATAGAACCACTTCTTGCGGAAACAGTCTTGTTGCACAACAAAATCATAATAGCAATTAAGTAAATGAGTTTGTTAATCCCTGATCATATCGTTTCATAATAATCAATCAGTTTGCATTTCCGCGTATAATAAAAATAGTTTTCTTTTAAAAAAAAATAAAGTAATAGTAGTAAAAAATGTTAAACCCTCCATAAAACTTTCTTAATTCGAATTACAAGTCGAAACGTGAAATATCTCTTAATATCATTTTTTCAATTTATTGAGTGAATATTTTAATATTATAAAAAAGAAATATACAAATCCATCAATCAACTGAATTAATTAAATATTCCAAAGTGTAGACATAAATATAATCTTCACGATTTATACATAATCAATTCAGTGATTATCAACGATAATGTCAAGGACTTATATTCTCTATACAACATCACATATTAAAACTTGCTACCTAATTTATCATTTAGTTTGCTTGTTAATATTTTTTTTTGTATTTTTTTTCTAATAAAAATTTATTTAAATGAATTCCAGAAAAGTTGAAGAATACCAAAGAGAGCATTCAGATGCAGCTGCTGATATATCTGCTTACTTATCAAATCCCATCAATGCATACCTACTTACAAAGAGACTGACATCCGATTGGAAGCAAGTAGAAAATTTAATGGCATACGATGTAGGAAGTGGTGCGTATCAATATATAATTTGTTATATGGTTCTTGATCACCATAACTAAATCATAATATTTTTAGCGTTTCTAGAAAACATCACCAATTACCACAATGTGTTAAAATTCCCATCCGATGAGGATCTAAATGGAGCTGCAGTTGCCCTTATGAGACTGCAGGATACCTATAATCTAGATACATCAAGCGTTGCTAGAGGAGAACTGAATGGTGTACAGTACAGGCAAGTTGATATACATACATATATTCTCGTTAGTCCATTCCTCTATGATGATGCAAATTGATCACAGCAATATGATAGTGAGGAGATGTACCATATCAAGCTAACAATTGATAAATGCTTTTATATTCTCTCTTCTTTACAGTACTGAAATGACATCAAGCGACTGCTTTGAACTAGGTCGCCAGTCATATGTGAATGGTGACTACTATCACACAGTTCTGTGGATGCATGAAGCCATGGACAGATTAACAAAGGAAAAGAATCAAACGCAGAGCATATCAAAAGCTGATATACTTGAATATTTAGCTTTCTCTACATACAAGCAAGGTAAGTTATAGCATATAGACATGCTTAGACAACATACACTTTACATCTATCTACATATATCCACTTTCTCTACATCCACTGGGTGTTATCACAAGGATATTGTAGAACCCCTCTTGAATATTTCAGTTTTATCCCACAACCTTGCGAGCATATAAATTATTCTTTTTGATAGATAACCCTCTACAGTGCTGCTATAGTGCTTCCCCTATATCACCTGAATAGCGTAAATAAATCGTTTCGTGTTTCATTTGAATTTTCATGAAAATTTTAGTTAATTAAAGTTTCGTTAATATTCGTGTAATGCCGGTTATATCCTATCTATAGGTGAAACATAAGGCTTCAAATTTCAAAGGTCGAGTCATGTTTTATAATAGGATAATGAAAAGCTTCCAGTCATCTTTTATTTAAGTCAAGCTCATGCTTTTGCTGGTTTATAATGCTTAAGCTACATGTATGATGGATGTATGATGGTTGTATGATGGATGTGCGCTACTATGATGGGCATTATAAATAGTATATTTTTTGTTGGAATAAATTTTTTTCAACTATATATGATCAAGTTGCTCAGTGCTATAGGTAGAAGTATGTATAATATACAGAGTTTGTAGTTGATATATGCTTAAATGTGGGCAGACACTTTTAATTAGGTAAATTTTAAAATATTAACACATACTTAAAATAGTTGTTTCATATCCATAATTTTATAATTTAAGGGTTGAGAATTTTTGAAAAGATTAAAAATTTAATATTAACTTTAATGACTTCATTATCAAGAGGATTCTCTTTTTTAAATTATTAAAATAAATGTTTTTGTTGGTTCAAAACACTATTTCCATTAATGATATCAAGATTGACAAAATATCGATTAGTTGTGGGGAGGAAACTTTCTTGATTTTAGAGATTGATTCTCTTGTAGTATACATAGTATGTTAAAATATATTGAAAAAATAAATTTACTCTCGTCATACTGAAGGAAAAATTAGTGATCAATTGGATCATGGGCAAATACAATTTATTTTGATATTCAGTTTCATCACTTTCTTTTAGATTTCTTTTAAACTATGGTAAACGAAATTAGCCAATAATTGATTTGTGATATTTTTGACCGTTTTCCATTTTTTAAAGTTTTCATTCCACATTGAGCTGTGGCAGGGCCGTCCTAAGATATTCGTCGCTCGTGGGCTACTAAAAATAATGCGCCCCTCTCTATAATATCATAGGTATTTAAGCTATTAAATAATTTACTCTCTATGTATAAAATACTCAAATCTTTTAATTTTGTGTGTTCCAAACAGTGTTGCCACTCTCTGAGCGCTTGGTCGTATCCATTACAACACAGAAAAAGTATCCAATCGTATCCATAACCTTTCTGTACGTATCCATATGATACTAGATGGGCCGGCGTACACGGATCATAACGTCAACACTAAAAAACCGGTTTTTTATGATGCTCTCGGCGTACATGGGTATTCCCTTCACCGAGAGTAACTTGATTACAGTGGAAATTGGTTAACACGAAATCGTGGGGACAGGGCAAGGTTTTCGCGGTATCCGAATTTCGTATTAACCGTTTGCTTTGAAATATGTGTACTATACATTGTATATTGGGTGTATTTCTTTAGTTTTCAAAGCGGACGGCGGCTGATAGGTTAGAGGAATATATACCCCCTAATGAGTGGGGGTGGGGAATAATATGAATAATGTCCAGACAATTTTTATGTTATGGCCTTAACTTTTGAAGTTATAAGCAATTTTTTCAACATAAGCTTAGGTGAAAAAGTACTAAAAAGTGTAAGGGATTTCAAGTTTTTTCGTGTTAAGCGATGAGCGTTTCGCCATAACAGAACAAATTCGCATGAAAAGCGCATTATCGGACCGGGACTGGACTTTTCTTTCGTGTTAAGCAATATTTCGTATTATCAGTTTTCGTGTTAAGTGAATTCCACTGTATTCTTAATGAACAGATATGCCAACATCAGACCCAAAAAAAAGATGATAAGAAGATAGATTTTTGCATGTGTTAGTTTTCACGCCAAAAATTTCTGCTCAAAAAGTTGCAACAACTCTTCCTTTCGCCACACAAGACAAAAGACAATATAATGAAAAGTAGGTCACAACTTAGAGAGAAATTGTATCAGATATTACAAATTAATTATAGTGATTAGAAAAGAAACGTTAAGTAATAGTACATTTTGAAAAATAAAAATAAAATTACGTTAAGCGCGAACGTATCCTTTTTCGTGAAAACGTATCATCGTATCCATATGATTTTTTTCAACTAAATAGTATCCAAAATGATACGAACGTATCCAAAGTGGCAACACTGGTTCCAAAGAAGATCGTAAATAATTTTCCTTTTTTCATAAGTGCAATTTGTGGTAGCGTAATGTACTTTAAAAAATGCGCAGTGTTGTACCCACCTTAGGATATGTAGACTCAATTTTTGGGTCCTTTATTGTCTTTTAACTAAGTTCCGCAGTAGATATATTTTCTTTATTTTCCAATAAATATACCTACTAGTCCAATCAATCTACATAAATCCATCTAATAATTGCCAAAAGGAGACAAAAAATATGGTTATTTAGGAAAAAAATCTAAACTGAATTTTGTTTTATGAATTTGGAATGGCGAACCTAACCTAAAAAATTCCGGAAGACAAAAAAACGCTTTTTTGCGTATAGCATAAAGTTGTATATTTATTATTGAGTTATAGGTTAGGGCACAAAACATAGAGAAAAATGGAAGAAACTTTTAAAAATCAAGTTTTTTAATTTGTTCATAGCATTTGTTTAATGCAACTTAGTTATTTGTTATTTGGTAAAAATATTGCTTCTTGCTAGCTGTTTTTGTTGTGAAATATTGTAGTGTAATGCGTCATACCGTCATTTCCTTTACCATCATAATGAAAGTTACTATCTTAATGAAGGTATACTGTGTCAAGGGTATTATATGACATTCTACAGTGCTGCGTAAAAAATTAAGACCACATAAACTTTGTTACTTTCAATGGTTGCAGCTTTTTAACGACTTGTTGGATTACAGAAATGAAACACTCAAAATTTAACTAAAACTATACTCTATTTATTGTTATAATTTCATTAAAATAAAACAAAAGTCTTTCAATATACAAAAAATGTAAATTAATCGCTGCGTAAAATGTTAAGACCACTTCAGCCTTTCAAATAATATCCCTTCGCACGGATGCAGTATCGTTGCATAGGTACCACTATTTCATCAATTCCTTGCGTTACAGTTTGGAACCTTGACAAAGTCATAGCTAACTGTGCTAGGACTCTAGCACCGTTATTTATTTGATGCCATTCGTTTACGTTTTCATTTTTCTATCAAAGTTGCAAAATGGGCAGAAAATCAGTTAATGAAATAACTTTATGGCAGGTAAATAAATAATTTTAGTTGTTTACAGAGCATCGACAGGGAAAATTCAGACGTAAGAAAATTGTGACAAGACGTGTTGAAAGTTCTTCGCACAAGTTAGTTAATGAAAATCGAGCGGAATCGAGCGCTGATCTTTCGATAGATCACCACCAAAAAAGTGGTACGCAAGTGTCTGCTGGTAACATTTCAAGAATCCTTTACGCAAAAGGATTGTTTGCTCGAAGCGGGGCTAGAAAAAGTTTCCTAACATCAAGACATGCGAGCAAGAGTTTTGTGGTTTAGAGCCCATAGAAATTCGACGCTGCAGGGCTGGAAACGAGTGCTTTTTGCAGGTGAAAGTTCATTACAAAATGTATGTGGTTTTAATTTTTTACGCAGCACGTATCTATGCGGAATTCGTTATTGGCATCAAATTTAACTTCTTTCGACGTATTTTCGTCCTAGTTTTTTTTCCTTTGCGTATTCGTTTGTACTCATCACATCCGGACAATTTGTAAAGGTTAAATTATTTTGAATTTCGTTTCGACTGTACAGATTTTTTAAAGAAGGGGAAAATTCAATAATGCTTTCAGTTGCAGTCAGTTAGCCTTTCGGGGTCTGGGGCTAAAATATGATTGGGGCCCCTTCAAGGAGATTTCAAAAAATCTTTTACTAAAAAAAATACTGAATACTTTTTAAAATCCGTGGTAAGAATAAGTTCATCCAGAACGGTCGCTTCTTGATTTTCGAATAGGCCTTAAGTTACTTATAGTGTAGCCAGGTCCACTTTTTGGCTTGCAATCAATTTTTGGGGCCCTCTATGACCTGGGGCCGGGGCAATTCGCCCCATTGTGGCGGGCTTAGTTGTAGTAGCAACTTTTTGAACTGATATATTAGTTTTATCTATGATTTCTAATATTTCGCTCCAAACTGCTACCAAAATAGCAGTTTCCAGTGATTTGAACTCATTTTACAACTCCTCAGCTTCAACTTTTGTTACAGGCTTTTGAAAGTTATCTTCGTAAATTCAATCCAAAGCATCTTTAAAATTTTCATAACCAATTCCCATCCACCATAATCAATCATTAGAAAACGTTATTTGATTATTTCTGTAATGAAAAGATTTGAAATAAAAATAACTAATAACAAAAAAATATAAGACCATTTACAAAAATATACAGCCCATTTAGCCCTGTGGTTAGGGTGGCCCTGATGCTGTGGGTCACTTTATTGTCTTTCTAAAAAAATTATACACTTGCAGATCGATTGATAGATAAGATTGAAGGGCGACAGGATCAAGAAGTTCCGCGAGCCTAAAATGGCTCTGGGATTAGGTTTTGAGGTGAGGTGTTTAAGTCGAAGCCTCATGCTCGCTTTGCAACTGCACAGTGAATGCTCCGATGTTTCAGGAGCTGTTAAAGTACAATTTTTTGGCTTTTGGCTGCGTCTATTCTCAAGGAACTAAACCTGGAGCGAATGCACGGATTGTCCGATATCATTCTTGCCTCTCTGGGCTTTGAAAACATTTTTATGATGATTATCAGAGGTCGGTGAGAATGGCAGCACAACAGTCCACTCTTTAAAGGGAACACGACGGTTCCAACCCCTATAATGGTGTAGGGCTGGGCGTATATGGCCCAAGGTATCAAAATATCCATCACCACCCCAACTGTCTTTCAAGCTAAGGTCCTCGCCATTCTAGTATGAGGCCAGCTCCAAATAGCTCTAATATCAGTTATTTTCTCGAACTTTCAAGCTGCCCTGTTGCCCATTGAATCCAATAGGGTTTCATAAAAGGCTCTCCTGGATTGTCTCCTATCTCTGAAATCCCTCAGCAGCAACAACAATGTTACGCTGATCCCAGGTCGCGAAGTTCACATTGGTAACGAAATTTCCGACGGTCTGGCTAGAGTAGGAGCAAACTAATTGATTCGGAACCTTCCTATAGCTTCGCCAGCATTCTTCACAGCTCACAGTAGTTCAAAACACCAAAAACTCGGCCAAAACTAGAAGGAATTGCGATAATTCTTTGAAATCTGGTGTCTGTGGTTTTTCGCGGTCGCTGATTACGAAACCGTTAACAGTTTTGTCGAAAAACAAAATGGCGGCTTGAAAATGGCGGTCATCTAAGTTAAAAAATCACTTGGCGGTGAAGCACAACAATATGTTTCATGACATTTGGCAATCTGTAGTAAATATTGGCATTTACGGAGGTGACTAGAATACCAAATCGCTTCTACATCAGCAAATCCCATCTTATTCAACTATTTTGTCTTACAAAATTAGGTTAATGTAATCTACTTGATAGGTGATAGGTTTGAAAACATTATCTCTAGTAACCTTAATTAAAATATGTTACAGATAATCAATAGTAAGTAACAACAACATCACAGCTTTTTACACTGAAACAATTATTTTCAAGGAAATCCAAAAGCATATTTAATTTCCACCAAAGGATCATCTCTATTAAAATCGCCCAAGAGAAACCACAAAGCGAGGAGAAAGGTATTAAATTTAATTAAGCAGCTTCACAATCTACGTTGTTCGCCTTGACTTTTCTCCTCCCCTTGATCAACAGCGCACAAGAATACTCTCTACAAAAAAAAACATAAGTAAAATCGATAAAGCTTGCACTCAACAATACAACAACAACAACAAAAATGGGTCGAATTCGATGCAAAATTAATTCATCAAAGGTTACCATCAGGTATTTCAAAAATGTTACCTCTCAACAAATGTTCGAATGAAGCTTTCAGGATTTCGTTAGTGAAATAGGCAGCTGCTAGAGTATCCACAGAAAAGGCCAAAAATAAATTGAATGGCAAAATGATGGCGGAATTCACTCTTGATATATAATCAACTGAGGGGAAAACTTTTGACCTAAATAATGTCGAATCGCAATTTCATAGTGCCTACTCTAAATCAAGGATGTGGTAAGTTAGTTTGTGCTTAGTAATTGGAGCATTACAAAAGGATACTGGGATTAAATCATCTCTGCATCATTTAGCTTCCGGGGGCTGTAAAGGCGATACCTGTTGATGGATAGATGGCTTCATGTAGATGTTGTTATTGTATTTCAATATGCGGTCAATAAAGTGGTTTTGATGTTTCCATTTAATTTGAGATATATTTCAAATTATCGATATTCTTCTAGGAAATTAGATTGTTCAGAGAAATAAAAAGTGTTAATAGGAAAATAATTAAGAAGTAAGAGCACGATTGATATTCGAGTTTATATGCTAAATTTTTTTTTCTATTAATTCTGAAACCTATTTTATCAACAAAATTTGTAACTTTGCATAAAAAACCTATGAAATACTTGAATACAGTTCTCTATGGTATTTGCTCTTAATAGGAAGTGTAGAACATGATAACACAAGAAATTGACACGTTTAATTTCAGTCGTCCTCTTTGAAGGCAAGATCACTCTAAGAGGCTGAGCACTTGCTACTGACTTTCATGTGCAATATGCATCTCCACCAATTCCTTAATTCTAGGTCTACTAATACTGAACATCGAAGGTAGGACAGTATTTGCCTCAGAAAGAAAATAATATACTGCAGAGGAAGTAGCAAGCGTGTAGTTATCAAGTGTGAAGCCAATGGCCACAATATGGCTTGGGGCAGCATCGACCCCAACGAGAGAGGCAAATCCTTTTTTGACTACACTCTCTCCACAAAGTTAGAATTAACCAACCTAGGATGCCAACATGCCTTTAAAAACGCCATAAGGATAGAGTTAATATTGTAGTTTTGACCTTAGGGGCCATCCACAAATTACGTCACACGAATTTCATGATTTTTTGCCCCCTCCCCCGTCCTTGTCACAGCTGGTCACATTTGTGAGACCCCCCCCCCTAGTGTGACGTCACATATTTTGCAATTGTACATCTAGAAATTATTAAATTAAAACAGCAGTTCCGAAATTGGTTTTATTTCTATTTAAATTATTTTTTAATATAATCAGCATTATATCACACTTTTGAAAAAATTAACAAAACCAAAACTGGTGTGCGTAGGACCACACGATGGAAGTGAAAACTTTTGTATTTCCAATTCAATCCTTTTGTATTTCCAATTCAATCCTTATATTACAGGAAGATAAGGGTCAACAAATTTTGTCTATGAATGTTCCATCGCGCATTTGAAATATTTTTTTGGTGGACTTGGAAATACATTTTACTAGACAAGTCGTTCTTATTTAATTATACAGTCGTTATACAGGTTTTTATGCATTTTAGTTTTTCCAAAATTCTGGTGAAGTGATTTGTTATGCATACCATATTGCCAGCACCATTTTGAATTTTCTAATATTGACAACAAACTCGTTATTTCCGACCTTAAAAACCTCCAAATAGCGATTTTCGGTGAAATGGAATCGTAATTCCCAAAATCGTACCGCCATATTGGCGCCGCCATTTTTAATTTTCAAATTTTGAGCACAGAATCGTCATTTGTGGCGCTAAAAACCCCCCGATACCGATTTTCAATGGATTCAAAAAGCATGTGCCAAAATAATCCGCCATATTGGCGCCGCCATTTGGAATTTTCTAATTTTGACCACAGATTCGTCATTCGCGCCCATAAAAACTTCTCGATACGGCATTTCAATGTAATCGGAACACAATTGCAAAATTCGTCCGCCATCTTGGAACCGCCATTTTGATTTTTTTACAAAATTGTCAAATTGCATTGTCACGGTAATTCAATGTGTGTGCAAAGTTTCATAAAAATCGCTTTAGTAGAAGTAGTTGAAAAAGCTGTCGCAAGATTTGAACCAAAGAAACAAACAAACAAACAAATATACGAGGTCAAGCTAAATAAAACCATTAAAAAATACATAATAATCCATAATATATAATCGTAAATAAGAATACATAATAATATAGTATAATAATACATAACACTTAATACAAACTAAAACCCTCAAAGGCAAATTTGTTCTCACATGGTACTGTAGCGTGATGGTACGGTAGCGTGACGCGAGTTTTTAGTTTTTCCCCGGGCCAAAAAGTGGCCAACGTGCCTATAGAAGTTTTCACTTCAAAAGTTTTCACTTCAAAAAACAAATAATTATATTATATTTCGGGGAAATTAGCAAAAAAAACCGGACGAAAGGAGACAAAATTACAAAATGGCTGAGAATTGGTCCACAGCTTCCTTGGGATTTTTTGAGAAAACGATTTCGGAATCACAAAAAATAAAACATGGCCGCCGGAGATATCGCGTTTTTCCGTGTTTTCCTTGTATCTCGGTTTCTATAGGTCGTACAACCCCGTAAGAAGCGAGGGATTACTGTACTAAGATATATTGAAACGTGACGTCACGGAATTTAGGACCCCCTCCCACCCCTTGTCACACTATGTCACACTTCGTCGACCCCCTCCCTCCCCCTCAACGTGTGACGTAATTTGTGGATGGCCCCTTATCCAGGGCCACCATTAGAACTGACATAAATAGCCTATCAATGTTGGATACAAGATTCGGCATAAAAAAAGAAATCCGCAAAGTACCTAACCAAACGATCTTGGACAAGTACCAAGATATGTGATCTCAATAGCCATATCGTTTCTGTAACTACTTCAAGACTCTTACGACCATTACGACCTCTTAGAAGGAGTAAGCCAAGTAAAACAACTGCTAGTTTCCCTAGGAAAACGGGGCACAAGGCACTATGGAAACGATTTAGGCTTCCCTGCTAAACATAATGGAACCTACACTTAGAGACACGAAGAGAATCTAGGCCTAGTTATCGTTCAGATAGAGAAATCACACCTTTTAATGATCTTAATGACCTTGGTCGAAAACTGATTTTTCCCAGGCACAAGCATCGCAATACCTACTAAACTCTCACAAATTTTTTTACAGACGAGGCACTTTGTTGTTTCTTGTCTTTAAAAGAAAACGTTTCTTTGTGTAAGCAATTCTTACCCATGTTTGTATGTAATATAATAAGCTTTCTAAATTAAGACTCGATTAAAATATCAAATTAAATTTTCTATTCAGCGAATTAAAATACCCGTTAAAAATTATAAATGTATGAATTTCTCTTTATGATCACTAATTAAACGACTAAAAACGAAGCCAAAGGACATGTGAACGCACTCAAAGAAATTAATTCTTCTGAGATATTTATTCCACATATAAATACAATAATCCTCTTTCATTTTAACAAAAATCTTAAAATAATTTTTTTTTGTACTGATATGTATCCACAAAACTCGTCAGAGGTTTACTTTTTTGTACATCGAATGCGCACATAAATAAATAATAAATCGTACACGTACACCTCTTACATAAAGACATATAACTTCATTCGAATCCAGCCTAATTTTCTATATCCTTTCCAGGGAATGTTGAAAGTGCTCTTGTAATGACAAATGAACTACTGGATCTAATGCCAAATCATGAACGTGCTTCTGGTAACAAAGTATTCTATGAAAAAGAAATTGCTGCAACACTTGTCCAAAATGATGATAAAAAGTACAAAGGTGACATTGGAACTGATGAAGTTGATATCGCAAATATAGTATGTATTTTAACTTTTATTTCTGTATGAATCTTATTTATTAAATATTTTATTACAGCCACTAACTATAAAAAGCGATCCGACAACATATGATCTACCGGAGCGGAAACTTTACGAAATGTTATGCAGAGGAGAGATGAAACCCACACCAGAACAATTGAGGCCACTTCGTTGTAAATATATAGATAATCACAACCCATTCCTTAAGATAGGCCCATTTAAAATTGAGGAAGCTAACTTAAGTCCTTATATTGTTATATTCCATGAAGTAATGTTCGATAAAGAAATAGAACTTGTGAAAAAGTTAGCACTGCCAAGATTCCGTCGTGCTACTGTTCAAAATTCTAAAACTGGTGAACTAGAAATTGCTCATTATCGTATAAGTAAATCAGCATGGCTGAAGGATGAAGAACATCCATATATATCAAATATTGTTAAGAGAGTTGAAGATATGACTGGGCTATCTATGATAACAGCAGAGGAACTTCAAGTTGTAAATTATGGGATAGGAGGTCACTATGAGCCACATTTTGATTTCGCAAGGGTATTTTTAAGAATTTTGATTTTATTAACTTCGTAAATTACAAAAATTTAAATTTTTATAGAAAGACGAAACAAATGCATTTAAAGGACTTGGCACTGGCAACAGGATAGCAACTGTTCTGTTTTATGTAAATAGCTCTTCTATAAATTCCACCCACAATGTCTAAAAGTTTTCTACTCTCAATTTCTAATAGATGAGCGATGTCGACCAAGGTGGCGCCACTGTATTTCCTGCAATAAGAACAGCCCTTTGGCCTAAGAAGGGAACAGCTGCCTTTTGGTTTAATTTACATGCCTCCGGAGAAGGAGACTATAGGACAAGACACGCTGCATGTCCAGTACTGACAGGAACTAAATGGGGTAAGTAAAGTGCACCTTTAAGAGAAAACTATTATCATGATCTAGAATTACTGTACTATACATTACGAAGACCTGTTTATGTTCACTTTAATCAAGAATTTACTTTACGTAATTCATATCCTTTTGCTCGGAATCCTTTGCATGCAGGTTTCAATCGTGAGTGCGTGTGGGTTCACCTTTACCGAGAAAGGGGTTGTTTCATTTCAGTTGCAGAAAATTGAAGTTGTTTTTGTTTAATATTCTTGTGAAATGAAAACAAAGGCTTGACTATAATCAAATAGGATTTATTTCAGTTTAATGAATTCTACGAACTAAGTACATTGTGTTAATAAAGACCATTTTGCATTGATATTAATCTGTCTGTTAGGTATGGTGGATTATTTACAATGGAGATAATATTATGACTGCTTTTCGAAAATGTTTTTGTTTTAATTTTAAATAATTCACTCTTTCATAATGAAGCTACATAAAGTATTGTGCATATGATTGAGATATTTTTGATGTGAAACATCTTTGCGCGCGTTGAGAGTAATTCTTCAAGGTCGGGAACATTTTGTGGGAACGCTTTTTAGGGAACGCTTTTTAGGGAACGCTTCGTCCAATCCAATTTTCATTCCGGGAAACGGAAGATCTGTATTGAGCAAGACAGAATAAGACGGAAAAAAGAAAAGAAAAGTGTTTATATGCCGCGAGCCAGACATGACGAGCCAGAAATAGGCAGAGTAACAAATGTTTGAGTGATTGCCTTACGACGTTGATATTCCAAAAAGTCGCGGGTTCAATTCTTGATCTCTGCATTTGAATTTTATTATTTATATTTAATGGTTTTATTTGTTTGTTTGTTTGTTCGGTTCAAAACTTGCGACAGCTTTTTCAACTGCTTCTACTTAACCGATTCTTATGAAACTTTGCACACACATTGAGTTCCCGTGACAATGCAATCTGACATTTTTGTAAAAAATCAAGATGGCGGTTCAAAGATGGCGGACGAATTTTCCAATTGATTCTGTGGTCAAAAATTGAAAATTCAAAATGGCCGCGCCGATATGGCGGATGAATTTTGCGAATGTGTTCTGAATCCATTGAAAATCGGTATCGGGTTTTTTTAGGGCCACAAATGACGATTCTGTTGTCAAAATTTTGAAAATTCAAAATGGCCACGCCAATATGGCGGATGAATTTTGCAAATATGTTCTAAATCCATTGAAAATCGGTATCCGGGGGTTTTTAGGGCCATAAATTACGATTCTGTGGTCAAAATTTGAAAATTTAAAATGGCGGATGAATTTTGCAAATGTGCTCTGATTATGTTGAAAATCCGTATCGGGGAGTTTTTAAGATCACAAATGACGAATCTGTTTTCAAAATTCAAAAATTCAGAATGGCGGCGGCAATATGGCGGATGAATTTTGCAGATGTGTTCTGAATCCATTGAAAATCGGTATGGGAGGGTTTTTAAGGTGACAGATGACGAATGTGTGATCAAAATTTGAAAATTCAAAATGGCGGTACGATTTTGGTAATAACAATTCGATTTCACTGAAAATCGATATTTGGGTGTGTTTAAGGTCGGAAATAATGTATTTGTTGTCAAAATTAGAAAATTCAAAATGCCGCTGGCAATATGGTATGTAGCATTGAGTCGCGTAAGAACTTTGGAAGGGCTATGTATTGAGGAGCTTGATTGTGAGAAATTAACAGGTAAGAAACCGTGCAACAAAGATGCAATGAAAGAGTTGGAAAGGATGAGAAGTTTGCATGATGATACGAGCCAAAACCCAAACAAAAAAAACTTTTAAGTTAAATGGTTTTATTTGAAATCATAAGCTGTACCAAAAACTAGAAAATAATTAGAACACAAACATGGCCTTCTTGGGATTCTGACGTCTGGTAAGAAATCGTGTAATAGTAGCCGTGCTGTTTTCTCATGTCGTACGCCAAGGGGCACTTTAAGTCGCTGCGTCGTGTCAGCGGATTTAGTAATAGTCTGAGACTTTTAACAGACGAAAATAAAAACATGGGGAGCATACAAATTTGTATAACGACTGTATAATTAAATAAAATCGACTTGTCTAGAAAAATGTGTTTCCAAGCCCACCAAAAATATTCAAATGCGGTCAGACATCATGGTCGAAGGTCATCAACGGCAATGGTACATTTTCAACACAAATCGGTGTGTATAAAACTTACGGCTTTTTTACATCCCAAACGCAAAATTGTTGTGCGATAAAAGAGCTCCAGAGCTGCGTTTCCCCTTTGCGTTTGGGATGTAAAATGGCCTTTATTCTTACTAATTATTCAATTTAAAGAAAGATAAAGATCGCCAAAGATGTTTCACATCTTTCACGTGCACTGGTTACACGCGCTATATTTTTATTTATGGAATTATGCAAGTCCTTGAAATTACATATCTTTTGCAGTATACTCGTAAATGGAGGAAATAAGTTCTCCAAACGATTAATATTTTTGTCACTTTGTTCTTTCTACGGATAATTTTGGGCATATTTTTTTTTGAATATTCGATTTTGCTATAGAGTAACAAAGTTCCCATGGGATTGTATGAAGAAAAAGTATCCGGAATTGTTAAATAAAATACAAAAAATATTAGTTCATTCAAATTTATTTATCTACTTCAAAGTAGAACCCATCGCGTGCAATATAACTATGTTGGCGCGTGACGTAACACATTTTTCTGGCTGATTGTGGCAAATTTTCTTTTATGGCCTCAATTAAAGCCTAGTATGGAGTTCGAACGGAATTCCGTCCCTCATATAAAATGCACGTAAAAAGATGCACGGAATTCCGTTCACCAAATTTTTCCGTGCCCTTTTTGTTTTTTGAGTACGCAGTTCGAACGGAAAACTATTGGTAATATTTAGCTTGTGCAATTCTCTAACAGGTGGCTTGGAGGGAATTGGAGACTTTTTTCCGTTCATGTTGGAACGGAATAAATGTTAGACAATTATTCCGTGTTGTGTGTTAGGTAATTTTGACAGGACGAATGAAAAACAGCTATTGCCGTGGTTTTATATGTGATTTTTAACAGTCAGCTGTTCGCGTTTTCTCAACTGTTGGCTTTTCTCCACGGTATTCTACACGCAATTTTTCCGTGTAGAAACATTTACCAAAAATGCTGAACGGAATTCCGTGCGAACTCCATACTAGGCTTAACTCGAAACACTTTTCTTGAAGTGTTAATTTTAGCTTCGGGAAGAGGGAAAAGCATCAAGGCGAGTATGGTACTTAGTCAATGACATTCGTGTAGTTTCTGTCCAAAAACTTTTGTACAATGATTGATGGCGTTGTTCAATAGTGCATTATGGTGTTGCAAAATCGATTAATTTTGCTTTTTTTATGTGGCAGATCTAAGCTTAGAAATCACCCTTTGTACTATCAGTCCGTTATGTCGTTTGACACGTCATGGTGTAATGTCTAGTAGTAAGCTTACTACGGGGGATAGAATAGGTTATGAGGTGTTAGGAGGATGTTGAAGGAGATGGCGATGAACCCTGCGTTTGATCTCAATTGGAATAGTAGCGATCAAATTTTGTCCTAAGGTCGATGGTGGAGTAAATGGCGTCGTCATCAATAAATTTGAGGGCCCTTTTTGCACTTTATCTAACCACGATTAGGTGTTTTTCGAAGTCCAACCCGAAATAAGGGAGTTTTATACGAGGTGAGGCCGATTGTAGAATTTGTAAATTATAGCACGAGCCAATGGTTGGAGGAGGAATCTGCACTTCTTTAGAAATCCCAACCACTGAGATGTTTGTTTGGGGATTTAGAATATGGGATCATTCCATCGCTGGTATTGCCTTGTTGTCATGAATCGGATGTAAAGCGACGGGTCAGCCAATATTTCTACATCATCCACTGATACGGATGGGGAGATGTTGCAGGTTTTATTGGAAATGCCGCAAAACTTTGTTTTTACATTGAATACGACTCGATTTTAATGGCGCCATCGAGAAAATTGCTCAATGTTCTTGTTGATTGAGTTAGGTATAAGTGCACGATCGTAGAGACAAGGCCTGGCACGCGCTTTTACTGACATTAGCCGCGAAGCTGTGAAGTCGGTTGGATGTGAGAGCAGTTCATTTGGACATAGCAATATCGGGCAAAGAAGAGTACTCGTAGTGCAACACACTTGTTAATTAAAGAAAACCCTGAATTTTGGAGCGTATTTGACACAATCTTTTGGATTTCGGTCGTCTTCAAGGCACTATTGCGAAAATTATTGGCTTGTTAACATGTCATACTCGAAGAGGTATATCTCTCGTCGCCAGTTATGATGCGTTTCATGAAAGTAGGGTTCTAGAAGCTTAGGACTTGTTTTCGATGCTTTTTTAAAAAAAATTAGCTCTTTCGGAACCAATTGTACGGCACCCCATTTCGTACCCAAAATACTAGTCAAAATATTATGAACTGGTTTAAAAGATTTGACCTATTTCTCCTTGGCTAAGTAATACCTTAAGAAGTAGGACGATGTCCCTACAGATACGACGATTTTCGAGTACCAGCTTTTTGTGATTTTGTCGATGGTTTCGTCGTTCGTACACGTACACGACTAGAACGAGGCAAATCAACTACAACTTCTCGACCATCTTTGAATGGCTTATAACGAAATATAAAATTTAAGATAAACTTTGTTCAAGTTCAACTAATTTTTCCATTGTAAAAATCTGAGAGCCCTTAATAGTATCATTAGCATAAACAGCTGTTGTGAACACACCGAACGACAGTTTGGGCTTAAATTCCTCGTTGTAACTTGGTACAGAATTACCAGATACCAGAAAAAAACCTTTTACTCAGGTCTTTTATATCATAAATTCCGGGTACTTTTTACCAAGCACAATATTTTACCTTTCATGTATTTTATTTGTGTTTTATTCCTGTTTTATGAATTTTATATATATTGTCTACTTTTTATTAATATATCTTCTCTTTTCAGTCTCAAATAAATGGATCCATGAACGTGGCCAAGAATTCCATCGACCTTGTGCATTATATCCAGACCATGTGGGGCTTCCTTACTATTAAATTTAAAAAAAAAAAACAAAACAAAAATTTTCTAGGCTTTCGGAATTTTTTTATAATTGCCAAATAATAAATACATAAAGTTCGGTATACGCGTGCTTTCGATCAAAAATTCATCATCATCGTTCATTCTTGGTGATATTTTTTTATACTACATGAAAAATCGTTATCCACACTCCGAGAAAAATCTTTATATATATATAATATAAAAAAAAATAGTTAATCAAGTAAAAAGCATTTAATGTATTTTTTTTTGTTTGTTTATTGTTGTATGATTGTATGTGTATATAGGAAAAAAAAATTATTTTTTAATTAATTAAAAGTTTTTTTTTTATTAAAAATAAATCTCGTACGAAAGAAATATGTATTTGTTGTGTACATTACTATAATTTTTTTTTATTAATAAACAGCAAAAGAAAACCAAGTCAATATAATGTTAAAATGTAATATAAAATCATTTATTTTTTAGAAAATTTATTTTTTTATAGAAATCATCAATTTTATACAATAATTATCAAATTTTATTTTAGGTCTAAGTCTTAGCTCAGGAATCATCTTTTGAACCAGATTAAAGATCAAGCCAGCTTCCTCTTCATATACTTGGTCCTTGCAAGATGGAAAGCATTAACAAGAAGTAGCACGCCCAAGAGAACATGGACGTCCTAAAACAAATACAAAACTGATAAGCTCCTAAAGCTATACCGCACGAACCTAGACAGAGGTATAGTTGTTTATACAGGACACTGGCCAATAGGAAAGCAAGCATCAAGAATTGGTATTCTATTCAACACATCAAGCCGTCGCTCCAAAAATTTGAATGAGAAAGAAACTGTTGTGCAATACGCCTGCAAATTTCCGGCACCAGCCACAGTTCATTTGACTGCCAAATTTTGAACGAACATGAGGATCTATCAACAGAGCATCCAACGAACTTGATACAATTCTTGAATTCTACAAAAAAATGGGAATAAAAATCGTAACAAGCTTAGTGGTCGTGAGAATGAGTGGTATTAAAACGGTGCTAATTGGAGGTCAACACAGAGAATGTGGGCCTTGCAACTTCAACCTACTACCATCCCAAAGGTCAGAGGTTCGAATCCACTCAGCATCATGGTCCTTCGTTTTTCTACTTCTCCCCGTATTTTTTATCTTTCCTCTTTACAGCAACTCTCTGCCCTCTCTTCTGCCAGCGAAGCACATGCAAGTACAATAAGCCGAAAAGTCGTATTCTGTTCTATCACCAAAGTCGTCAACGACTGTTCGCGATAGTATTACCTAGGAGCAGATGGAGTAAAATTCAGGTGTTGGTGTTGGTAGTTCTTTCATTCTTCTCTCTATTATCTGTCATTAACTAGAGCTGCTGACGTTCGATAGTAAACTATAGATAGAATCATGTCGAAAGTAAAAATTGAATTAGGCTGTCTGCTGTAGTTTTTCATTGAGGTGCTGAGCTCTTGTCTCTCTCACAGTTAAAAAATATAAAGTTTTATCTAAATTCGTGAACAAAACAAAAACTGCTGGTTGTTTGGCCTCAAGCCTGCAGAATTTATGAGTATAACCCAGAAAACTAAACATCAGTTTCAGTGTGTACATAGAAATAAACCAATTTATGTATACAAAGGACGAGAAGGGATTTGCATTAAAAACTAACATCAATTTTTTAAGTCATATTTAACTTTTAACAATTCCCATTTTTTTGTCCTCAGGCATCTTCTACATAATCACACAAGCTACTAAACAATACACACATAGCACACATATTTCCTTTGATAATTTAACCATCCAACTAAACTACAATAAAAGGATCACAAACATCAAGCTAGCTAACATGGGATTACTCTTAAATTAAATAAACGACCTGGAAACAACGTCATTCACCTCATATTTAAATACATGTATATTATCCTATAATAAGGATGAAACTTTCATCAACAGGTTCCGTTTTGCGAGGACTTTCAACCGGAAGCAAGGATGCAGTCGGGCGTGTTAATTCGTAGGTCCTTTGTGAATGGGACAAAGCAATGCATAAACCTCTAGAGCTGCTAACCACACCATCAAGAACTCAAACACATTGAAAATGAAAATGGAATCATTAATATTTAGGTCAGAAGTTCGACCGGGCAGGTTACCGAGAATAGATTTTTCCTAGCCTTTTACGTCATGATGGTAGATTTGTTTCGTCCTTTTTTTCGTAATCACCTGCCAATATACGTTGAAACAATTACTAAAGCTTGCTTCAATGGTTGGGAAATGTGAGTTTTCTGATATCAACTTTTGATGGATAAATTTTATATTGAAATTGACACCATTTCACTGGAAAGTGCAAGCTTTATCGATTTTTTGCAGTGAGCTTATTGCTTATTCAGGTTATATGTACAAGTTAAAGGTGAAGCAGAGAAAGGTTAAACAGGAACAAAACACATAGATGTGGTTGAGCTGGTTGCTTAATTAAATTTAGCACCTTTCATGCTTTTGCGAGGGGAAAATTCTATCGATAACCGCTATGATGGATTTGGATCTTCCCTATTTATACACCATCATATTTAAAATATAATATTTTTGCTATTATCGATTTATTTCTATTTTAAGATAAGTAATTGTGGGTTGTTATAAAGTCTATGCTTCTGAACATCATCTAAATAGAATTGCTACAACAACTTTCTTTTCAGGGTAAGCGGGATAAATTTCACCCCAAGTTGATTTACTTCAGTTCAAACTTCTGAAGACATTCACCCTTGCTTAAAGAAATTGCTTTACGCAGAAGGAAATGTCGTTGCTCTTTTAACGAACCCTCATGAAATAGTATCCTACATTGCACTACTCAATATCAGCACTAAATGTCTTTTGTTGTGTGTTTAAGTCTAATTGGGAAGGACATGATGTTATTTGAAGGAAATACAATTTGAAATTAGAAACAATGTGTTTGCTGTTTGTTATGGCAGCACACATGCCAATTGCAAATGAAAATAAATTTAATTCAGGAATTTGTGAAAAGGATTTTGCCGGGTTTTTGGTATAATAAGAAATCGATGTTCTTACATATACGAGAAAGACAATAAAAGTCGTTGCCATAAGAAATAAATTATGAGAAGGAAATTTGCTGTATTTAAGGAAGTAATTCTTTTATTGCTCAATAGACTTATTCAATCAACATGAATTATTTCATCACAATTGTTCTTTAATTTGTATGAGACGAGCTGATTAAAGAGAATTTAATTTGATAATTTCTTTAAACTATAGCACACACTAAACCAAATTTAACACAATCATTAATGAGGACGAACAAAGGCCTAAGAAGGTGGTGGCACCCCCTTTGACACTTCTATCAAAGCCGGAGAGTTTCTTTAGATGAACACCTACCAGCTCTATTATCAAGTCCTAATACTCTCCGCGTGGTAATTCTTCGGAAAGAGGTAAAGGGAGACGGGAGACAGAGTTTTAAGTCGGTTGGGCTGAGGGTTAACAACCCACAATGCCTCGGAATCGGATGGATAACACAACGCCGTTTTTTGACTTTCGAACAAGGACACGAATTGGAATATGGAATATAAGAACGCTCCTTTCTGATGGTTGGCTGGATGAAGTGCTGTGGCGTTAATATAAGCCAGGTCCAACTTCATTAGCTGGCCACCAGTTTCTGAAAGGATTATTACCGTGCGTCTGCGTACAAAATTAAGGAATGAAATTTCCCACAAAAAACGTTATAATTAGTTTTGCAATAAAACGTGAAATTAAAAAGATATTGGCAAAACATTACTTTCGAATTTACGTTTTTCGACAAATAAAGCGCTATAACTCGTGCAATGCTAGCCCTACGTAAAAAATGATAATAACAAAAATTATAGATAATCGTATGTTCTATAAGTCTTACGAAGGATTCATGTAGAATTAATCAACCATTAACGAAATATAGTGCAGAGAGTGATATATGAAGTTTGAAGCACTATATCTCCGTACATATTGACTTTACATTAAAAATTTCTAAACAAAAAAGTTAAATCACTTATTTATCTACAAGAAAGATTATATACAATTTTGTCGTAAAATGAATAGTTTCTGAGATATAGAATTAAACCGCGGGGATGACGCCATTTTGAATTTAAGCTCATAGAAATATTTAAAATTATTTGGTAAAAAAAATCGCGTGCGGTATTTTTTTGCATTACGAAGGCCTTTTTTTCGACCTATCTATACTTTAATTCCAATAGTTTGAAAGGAACCTGCATTATGTCCTCTAACCAATGAAATCCTGTGATAGCAGTCTGTTTCCTCGCCACCACTTGGCAGTGACAAACAACTCATTGAGTCACGGTAGGAATGTACCAACTCTGGCAAATTCTTTTGTTTTATGTGGAAGACTAGAGCTCAGGGAAAGCCCTTTGTACTGTCGACAATCTATTTTCTTCGCTTTTACCACAATGACTATGACAATGACTGTTCAACTTTTTATTCCTGTTTGAAATAAGTAACCTTCTGCCTCCACGGCTATTTTTTTCCTGAACAACATAAGGCCAAGTCTGCTCGCCTCATTGCTACAGCCTCCAGCCTTTGTTTTCGTGTCGATTTAGCAAATCGTTTGTAACTAGAACACTCGACTGTGGAACAACCCTCAACATAGCCAAAATCTGAATACGTGCTATTACATATTTTATGGTAAACAAAGTCATCTCTATCTATTTTAATACCTCTATGGGCGGAAAGGTTGTGAACTAGGGTGTATCCTGACAACTGATAGTGACCTTAATTAGCATCAACTGCTATTTGATTTTCACTTAGTGCGAAAAATTGGGATTTTATACTGGCATAAAGCCCACGAATTCTACAAAAATCTAAACAAAATTTTTTATACCTAACAGGGCGTGAGGTTGCGCGTGTTTAATCGCCATAATTTTGTTTGGAGTTTTTTTTTCTGCAAAATAGAAGTCTCAATTAAATTGTCCTCGTCAGAGTGGGTGCCTTCCATTTAGACACAGAGAGACACAGTGTTACACTGTGTCCGACACAGAAGTGTTCCATCAACGACACAGCTAGACACAGCCGGGCACAACTAAGACAATGCTACCAACCCTCGCCAATTGAAATGTGATCGTTAATTTATAATTACAACAATATTGTTTCATTTTTAAGATTCCCAGCATTTATAAGATGTCGGGTAATTAATTTAAAGAAATTATCAACATAAAATTTACGATTTACTTGCCAAACAAAAATAAAAACGAGGAAAGTGCGCCGTGGCGGATTTTTCATGAACTTATGTGTTCCATTTGGGCTTACACAGAACGACACAGAGCGACACGCTGTGTCGGACACAATTGGCTTTCTGTGTCTAAATGGAAGGCACCCAGTGTTATGCCTCTTCAGACGAGGAAAATCTCATTGACGAACAGATATTGCTTGCGACACGCCCTCTGGACACACTTCGTAGTATCTACGTAGCAAAATTAATGTCGCACAAGCATACTCACCTATTCATATGTAATTAATTTGAAATCTTTTGTATCATTACTAATTTGAAATCGTTTTCCAAGCATCACACATTAAAATTAATCTGTCTTCCCCAAAAATAGATCGGTACTGAAATTCACAAAATCCACTCCCACATATTTGAGATAAACATCACAAATTGCACCCACATTTATTATCTAGGGCGTTTACGCTCTGACAGCTTGATTTTTCTCTTAACAGGGCATTAGTGCAAAAAAACATACATATACATATGTAGGTTCAAAAATATCTTTCTTTCAATAAAAATAAATTGTCATAGATACACAAAAATTCATCCTTAAATTTCGAAATCGAATAAATCAAATTGGCATGTGATTGATTTTGTAAATAACACAGTAAACCTACTCCTTGGAATTATGTTAGGCTAAAAGCACCCTATTATACAGTAAAAATGCTGAACAACTTCTTATATTTTGTGACAGTTGCACAATAACAAGGAGAGAATATCCTTATAGCATCCCTTTACGTGCATCGATACGAGCACTTGTCGAATTTTTTTATCCATAATTTTGTTATGATTGATTCAAGTTCATGTTTACTCAAGGATAATAAAAACATAACAGTAACAGAAAAAAAAATCGTTTTTCGTTTGTATCCTTGTAGCAGATTCTTGTGCATACACGACATCTATATACATTCATATTGAAACTGACACCCTTAGGGTCGTACAATAGCAATCCATTACTCATCCCTAAACTTGAATCAAATTTCAGGTCGATCCGTTTCAAAAAAAAAAAAAAAAAAATAAATAAATAAATTTCGTTCTCGTTTCTTTTTCCACTCTACGAAAGAAATCCTTAAATCTCTAGAGTACTTACCTTGGGGCATTTGGTTACCAATAGAACGATGGTCGTCGGATAGGTTTATATATTTATTCAATTCGGATTTCGTTACCACGGAGAGAGATTGGCCAACGCGGCCCCTGTCCGCAATGTCTGTCTCTATAGATGTGTGTCCTTGTGTCAAGCAGGAAATTCGTCGCTGTTTCGTAATGTTGACAAAATCAAATTAAAGTTATATATCCTTCATATATATATAACGGTTCGTGGATCACCAGTTCTGGCAGCAAGGCATTCATCTGAATTCAATTCAACTGGAGATAGGACAATGTATCAATTGAAAATCAAATCGATTTCGTGTCCTGGCTGACGGACATCACCTTGTGGGTATTGGTATACAATATCAATTCGCCATAATGACACTCTTCCGGCGGGAAATGAGCAGGGATTGGTGAACTGTGGGTGGTGGTATCTGGAATGCCGATTTATATCTTGACATGAATATGTATATGATGGTTGGGTGTTTGCTTTAGGATATTGAACAATAAAAAAACAACTATAATGTTATATAAAAGATACGGAGAAATGCTTTATTTTGTTTTCTTGTCTGTTAAAGGAAATTGATTTTTATATGGAGCCTTAAGGAAGTTACTAAAAATAAATTTAAATACTTGCAATCATACGAAAATGAAGAGGACGTAAAGCAGGGATTTACTAAAGGCAATACTATCATGGTTTAACGTTTATATCATTGAGTAAATATATATTTGGTATTCTAGGGGGCCTCGGTAGTCTAGGGAGTAAGGCGCCTGGCTACTATCCAAGAGGTCCCGGGTTCGAATCCCGGCAGAGCCCCACGGTCCTTCGCCTTTCCCACCTTCTTTCTTCTTCCCTCTTTACATTCCTCATTCCCCCCGTCATAGCCTTCCGCTAGCATTGCCCCGCTCCACCAAGCGCATGTCATCGGTTGGTTGATGGGATTCAACTCGTTTCAGGAGGCATAACACTCCAGCGAGTTGTTTCTCATTGCCCCGATGCCAGAGTCGCGATAGAAATGGTTGGGGTTAGGTGGTTGTGGCAGTTCCTTCCTACTTCTCTCTTCCCCTTCACTATCTATCGACTAGGGCTTGCTGTTTGACATTGCACTCTATACGAAGAAAAATAGATTGTCGACAGTACAAAGGGCTTTCCATGAGCTCTAGTCTTCCACATAAAAAAAAAAAAAAAAAAAAAAAAAAAAACTTACTACCACTGGTAGCTTTACAACCGGGAGGTGGTCCTGGCCTATCGCAACTGCTCCTTGGGTCATCCGGTAAAGCGGAAAAAATTTTTACGAACCATTAAGACATTGATGATGAAGAGAGTTCAAGATTGTGGAAAGGTTATGAAAATATCTGGTAACTTCTTCCCCATACTTCCTGATCATAAGCCAAATAAATTTTTTTATGTGAAAGGGCAAGTTTAGGAGTCACTCTTTGTACTACATGTCGTGTGCAGTGTCTAGAGTGAGCTTGGTTCGAAGGAAGGAATAGTCGGGAAAACGCCACAAACTTGTTTCAAGACTTAATAGACTGGAGCTCGAAGTTTCACGTTTCATACCCACCCCATCTGTTCCCAGCTGTTTCACACACTCAATAGACAGGTTTTATTCAGGGCACATGATGTATATAAGGGCGTCAAAGAGCTTGACCCCAAATAATCTCGTGGACCTGATAACTGAAGCTTTCGAAAGCGTGCTTGACTCTGGGAAAACTCTCCTTAAAAGTCCGATTTTCTGCAACTGCTCTTAAACTTATGCATAGCTTTCAACAAGTTGAACTTAGTGGCCTCTAGATTCTTGATTGCCATACTCAGCGCTGAGGTCCCTCAAGGTTCTATTCTTGAACCAATTTTCTTCATCATTTTTATAAATTATCTATTTTTTTGGTTATGACAAAAACTCTAAGATTCATATGTACGCTGATGATCTGCAGCTTTATATTTCTGAACCAAAAGGTCAAATCCATTATAGTGTAGAGAAGATTGCGGTTGACTCCTGCTGGTCGAACTGGAACCAACCATATAGGCCAGGGCCCCGTGTGGAACTAACGTCTGACCCATCTTTTAACGTATTAAGGGTAATATTAGCCAAGGATCTGCGGTGAAATGACCCCATATGTCACATCACCGAAGAAGCATCGCATCTCCTCCAGTCAGCAGCCCAGAATATAACATACAAATCCAACTACACAGGCCTACAAATTTTTAACCCAGAGACTAGACCTATCGTACCCGAAGGATTTTGATGCGCTGAATCCGAATCCGTGTTCAGAATGGCTCCTACACGTCTGGTTTTCGAGATATCCTAACCTAAAAGTGTAAAAAACGCGTTTTTTTGCAGTTTTTGAGGTTACGTGACGTAAGGAAAAAAACTATAATCAAAAAATGTTGAATGGCAATTGACAGTACCACCCTGTCCCTTTTAAACCTATTTGGGTTTTTTGAAATATCTTTTTTTTCACCAAAATTTCGCTTTTGAAATTTTACACTTTAGCGTATTAACCCAACTACAAAAAAAATCGAAAAATAGGTAGGTAGGTATTAGGGGGTTTGGGGTGGGTAAGTAAGCTCGCTAGTATTGTGGGATCCAATTTGAATAAAAATAGGACTTATTTCAAAAGAAATAATCTACTTAACTCCCTGTTCCCAAGGTCAGGTGGGTTAGCCTGGTTATGGTTTGGTAGGGGTGGTTTTTAGGGGTTGTTTTTTGAGCTTACGAAAAATTCTGACCTTATGGGGTGAATTAGACCTCGGATTCGGAATCAGCGACCCCAAAAACACAAGATCAACATGGGCTGGTTTCGGGCAGAATTTTTTCGATTTTTTTTGTAGTTGGGTTAATACGCTAAAGTGTAAAATTTCAAATAGCGATATTTTAGTGAAAAAAAAGATATTTCAAAAAATCCAAATAGGTTTAAAAGAGACAAGGTGGTACTTTCAATTGCCATTCAACATTTTTTGATTATAGTTTTTTTCCTTACGTTACGTAACCTCAAAAACTGCAAAAAAAACGCGTTTTTTACATTTTTAGGATAGGATATCTCGAAAACCAGACGTGTAGGAGCCATTCTGAACACGGATTCGGATTCAGCGCATCAAAATCCTTCGGGTATGTTAGGTCTGGTCTCTGGGTCTGGACTTTTGTTAAATTTTGTCGGCCTGTGCTATCGGCCCTGGTAGCCTAGGATTTAAGGCGCCCGACTACCATGGCAAAGGGCCGATATGAAGGCTTCTTTCATTGCTATGGTGGACCTGGCTAGTATTACGATGTCGTCAGGGTATGCCAATAGTTATACCGACTTGTTGAAAATACTGCCCGCGGTGTTAATTCCTGCGTCTCTTATCACTTTTTCCATAGCTACGTTAAATAGTAAGCAAGATAGAGCATCTCCTTGTCTTAGTCCTACTGTGGCGTTGAATGGTTCTGACAGCTCTCCTTCAATTCTTATTCTGCATTTTACGTCTTTCATTGTCATTTTGGTCAAATCTACGAGATGTTTGGGATATCTTAAGTACTCCATACCTTTATATAATTCATCACGTTTTATTTTATCATAGGCGTTTCTGAAGGCTATGAATAGAGAATGTATGTTTATGTTAAATTCGTTTGCCTTTTCTAGGACCTGCCAAGGGTGAAAATATGGTCTGTGGTAGAGAAATGAGCAATAAATTTTGACGTATTATTTGCTGCAAGAATTTACCCGTGTAGACGCCGATGAAATTTTTGAGGAGACTCCAAAAGGGAATCAGCGATTCCAGGAAATTTTGCTTCGTTTCATGTTTCATCGTGTAAAATGGGCCATAACGTCTAAGCTGGTCGAAACTTGTCAAAAGGAACTTTTCGATGGCTAGAAGGTACAGAATCGTACTAAGGAACATCGAAGGTAACGAGAACGTAGGGCCAGACCAATATAGTAGACACATCAGTGGAGAACATACAGAAGCCGATGTTTGTGAATGATAGAGAGAGACGAACAAACAAAAGGAACAACCGAACATATTCTTTGCAGAAATAGTTAAAAACTTTATGGCCATCATATGCCTCTTAAAAGCCAAGCGGCCGGTGTTCGCCCGTTGTAAGGCCATTTTCTATTTTTACTCTGGTAAGTTTCTAGCTTTGATCATGACAAAAAAGGATAACAAAAAATACAATTAAACCAACAATTATTACCCTTTCATTATGGGGAAATGAAAATTTTTTCATTAAACATAATTTATTTTTTTTTTTTGAGATTTTTTTTATCCTCTACATTTAGAGTACATTGATAATAATAATTTAATATGGTATCACACGTACATTATATGCGTTGGTTTACACTTATTTAATCATTTTTATTTTTCTGTTGTATGTTTTTATTTTGTTTAATATTAAATTACATAAAAACACACTTAAAACACATTTAATATACCATTTTCATTTTTTTTTTCTTAGCATTTTTTTTTGGTTTTATTTTTGAGCAAAAATAAAAATATAGAGTGTTTTTCTTTTTTTTTGAGTTGCTTCTCTATAATACATTACATATATAATTGAGCATTTTACATTTTATTTATTTTTCATTATAATAATAATTTATAATCAAAAGCTGATGTTGTATAATGAATATTAGTTTAAAAATTCTATGTTTTGGTTAGTTTCTGTAATGAATTTAAACCAAGCCATAGATGAATATGAGTTGCTTTTTTTTGTTTTTTATTTTAATAATATTTAATATTAATTCCGGAAACCATAAGCTCAATACATTGATATTTATGTTTAATATTCTCAAGTATGTGTATTTATTAAAAAATTGTATATATTTATATTTTTTTTGTTTTCCATTTTTTTTTATTTTTTTTTTAAATATACTCTATAAAATTATTTTATAAAAATAGTACCATGTGTGAATATGGGTTTAAACAGAAGCAATCATTGGAATGAGGGTTTTTTTTCAAATACATGGTAGAGGTGTAAAAGTCGAGGATTTCTTTTTTTTTGCAATGTGTTTTTAAAGTGTAAAGGAATTATGAAAAATGATGTTTTTTTTTTAATTTTTGTGAAATATTAAATTATATTACACATTAATTTTCTCGAAGGGATTGTCTTGGTCACTAAATTTCTTTGTTTTTTTTTTATTTATTTTTTTTTTAATTTTTATGTTACTTTTCTTTATATATTATTTATTTTTTTTTAATAAATATAATTCTTAAAATCTCGTCATTCATCTCTCATAATACAAATATGTGTTCTTTTTTTTTTAACTTATTGCATCTTATACATTATTCATTTAGAAAATAAAACAAACATTTTAAAATTTATTTTTTTTCTTTTCTCATTTTAAATTCTTGTTTTGAAATTACAGTTTCTTAAAAATTTTCTTTATATTTTTTTTCTTACATTTTTATTAACATTGATATACATAAGATATATTAGTAATATTTTGTGTTTTCTGTTTTTTTTTAATTAATATTTTTCTTAAATAGATTTTTAACATTTATTATATAACATAAATATGGTTTTTTTTTTAATAACATATTCAATATTTTTTTTTTGTTAAATTTTAAATATTCAAACTCTTCCTTCTTTGTTTTTTAAACATTTTTTTTTCACTAAAAACATTTATATGTCCGTGTGTCAACAGATTATTTATTTATTTCTTTTGTTAATAAAAATCTTTTTTTTTAAATTTTTGTTAAATATATTTATTTTTTTTTTGGAAATTTCTTCATTTTTTACTTGTTGTATACAATTAGTCTTTGTCATATAAATATGTTTTTTTTATTTTTCATTTCCGTTTGTTTTTTTTTTTGAAAATTGGTTCAAAGTATTGGTAAAAGACAATCACAAAAATACATTTTTATTTTAGTTTTACAATTAATTAGATTCACATTAAGATATTACACATTTTTGTTTTTCTTGTTTATTATATTATTTTTTTGGGTGATATTTATTATTTTTTTAAGTCATTTTTATTTTTTTCATTCTCTTACAAATTTATTATTTGTTTCTTTTTGTTTTTATTTAAATTCCAGCAAATTGATCGTGTTTAAGATAATAATGATGTATTTTTTAAATGTTTTTTAAATTTATGAAAAATGTTTTATGTTACTAAAAAATATTTATTAACTTAAAAATAATTTTTTTTTCAAATTTTTAAAAAAATTGTTTTTTTTTCATATAATATTTTTTTGTTTTAAAAAATTGTTGACTTTGGTTGACTTATATTTCATAATTGCGGAATTTGTTAGCAACTTCAGAATTCTCAGCTCCCCATTCTGCTTTACGGTTGCCATAATATAGTGCTGCACCACCTTCTGATGCTCGACGATGTGCAGGATTTGGTACACCAGCTGATAGACCACTAGCTGCACCAGGATCTGGAAGCATGCGATCCTTTGTTTTTGGTGTAGCCCAATGCATTGACTGGATTTTTGGGGAAAAAGGAAAATAAAATTATTTATTTGTTATTAATTATTAACTAATTATGTAATGGTATAAAATTATTCTGATTTTATGTTTGGTTATGAAAAATATTGATTATATCATTTTTTTTAATAAACAAGAAATGAAGAGTTTGTTAGTGGAGTAGCTAGAAGGGTGGCCCTTATTTTTAAAAGTTGGAAATTTCTACATGCTAACCCCTGAAATGGTTCTCTGATATGAACAAATAATTCTCCAAAAAATTTCATCTCAATTGTTTGAAGTTAACCCGTGCCGAAAACGCTGCAAAGGTTGTTTTTTGAGAAGATAACAAGAGACTTGAAGAAATTGACATATTTCAAACAGAGCAAAGACGTGTTAGTAACGGTTTAGCAGCTAAGGCGTTTTGAAGTCTTTTTGGTAGAGTTTACATATCACCCTGTATTTTTGTAACCCTATGAGCTATTTTTATGAATAAGGTGTCAGTGTACGCAGAATACTTCCACCTATCTAAAACTGTAAAAGTCAGGGTTTTACCCTATCAACTTCCAGAGAAATGAGTCATCAAATTTTTTTTTAACTAAAATTTCAACTTAAACCACCTTTTCTTTCCAGTGAACTAATATTTTTTTTGTAAAATTGGAAATGGACAATTTCCTATGAATAATGTCTCGACAATTTTTATCCTACGGCTTTTATTTTTGGAGTTATAGTATTCTGCGTACACTGATACCTTATTCATGGTTGACAGATCAGGCACATGTTTGACAGAGTAATTAGAAGTAGGTAATGTGACACTTCGGCCTGAGAACTCTGTTTAGAGCTACCAACTTCTCGGAACTTTTTTGACAGAGTTTCATCTTTCTAGTTCCACTTTGTTTTTTTGCAATGCCACGATTTTTACTTTATAACTTTGAAGTTTCTCGAACAGAGATCAGCAATAATTGGAAGTCTGTAGCTGAATACTTGCAAATGACTGCAGTCCTGCGTTTCCGAAATAGCCCTTTGCTTCTTGTGTACTTAGGGCCAAAGAAACTAAATTAAATGCTCCATCAGATCGAAAAACAAAAAGGGGTTGACATAAAAAGAAATGGTTTCGATGATATTTTAAAAAATTTTTAAAATTTTAGAAATAAAATCTTGAAAGTATACAGCCAGGCGCGGATCTAGAATTTTATTTTGGGGGGTCACGGAATTAAAAGTGGCGAAAAAAAATGTCTATTCCTAAGGGCACGGTTCGCTCCCAGGAGCATTCCTCACGAACTTTGTGGATGAAGGAGATAGTGGGGCAGTGCCGCGGCTGACATATGTCCAGGCTGTGTAACTGCACAGGGCCCCGTGATTTTGAGGCCCCGCTAGCGAGGCGAGCGAAAAATTATTTTGGAATAAAAATCATTTGAATTCATTATTTGCATTTTTACTTCATTGAGAATGGGCCATACAAATGAGTATGCGCCACAGAAATCAGCATATGGGCGGCCATTACTCTGTCGCGGGAACGGGTTTGTATGAAGAGAAATGCATTTTTTTTGCACTCTCCCCAAATCCCCCAAATTGTCTTGCCGCGGCACTGTAGTGGGGCTGATGAGAGGTACCACCCCACCTCTCCCTTCATCCACAAAGTTCGTGAGGAACTTTCCTGGGAGCGAAGCGTCTAAACAGGCTTTTTTAGGGACAAACACAAAATTAACAAAACGAACAAAACTAACCGAATTTTCTCGTGGATTAAAAACAAACGTAGTCCGCTCAAATTAGTCAAAAAATCGCCGTTTTTAGGAAATTTTTCCCACAACTATGAGACCGGTGCCAAGTGGAGTCTCTATTTTGTGGAGAACCTATGCATTTTGGTGAAAATATCAAAGTTGGAGAGCATAAAATTACCTACAAATTTTACTTTTACAATTTTTCCCAACTCCGCATATTTTCGCCGATGGAGGCGGTTTTGCGCCATTTTTAGATTTTGAGCCAAAATTATGCATTTGTATGAAAAATTAAATGAGATCAAAGAAGTAGTGACTATCAAAAGAGTCTGAAAAAAGGCGCAAAACGAGCTCTACCGGCGAAACAATGCCGAATTCGAAAAAACAGTGAAGGCAAAATTTGCAGGGAATTTTATGCCTTATAACTTTGCTCTTTTGATATTTTGACCAAAATGCATAGTTTCTCTTAAAAATAGAGAAAAGGCGAAAAAACTATAAAATTCACATATTTCTCAAAAACAACCCTTTTTTCGAACTGCGGGTTGTGAAAATCATGCTTAGACAAGCCATATCCTTCACTTGGCACCGGTCTCATAGCTGTGGGAAAAATTTCTTTAATTGTCCCTAATTTGAGCGGAGTAGGGCAGAAAACGCGCCCTAATGTGTTTTTGATGAAGACTTCAGAGTTTACAAATCAAAATATATAGAAAGAGTATAGATCAATCTGTAGTTGACCTTGCAGGTCATTTTTTAAGGTCGTTGCTTTAATTTGCAAAAAAGTTGGGTCGGTTTTGGACGTTTGGTTGTTTTTTGTTTGTGTTTTTTTAGTTGGATCAATTTTGTTTTTTAAACAGCGAGCGCTTTTGGGGGGGGGTCATGACCCCCGTGACCCCCCCTTAAATCCGCGCCTGTATACAGCTGAATATAGCGAAGCATGGAAGGGCGTTGTAAGATAAATCAAAGTAATATAATACTGAACTGTAGCGCAATAGAAATAAGATATGAAGTAATAAATATATAATAAATAATAGAAATTAATTTGTGGTTCAGGCATTACTGTGAAAATTAAGAACTCTCGAGCAGCTTTAGATACTATAATATCGTTGATTTGTTAATAATTTCATTAAATAAATAAATGAAACCCAAAACAATTTCCACTGCCAGAGCACATATCAATAAGCTCCCTTTTCCGACCTATTAAGTTATTACCCTAATAATTTAGAAGAGGATTTAGGACGAAACATAGTAAAATTCTGTCTTTTTTTCCCCTTCTTAAATATATACATATATATGTATAAATTCATGTCGCAAATCTATTCAATTTGCCTTATTGAATCTTGCAGACAGGGTTAATGTAGGAATACGAAGGTCTACCCGTGTCATGTTCAACCTATTTGTTTTTATATGTATGTTGCCTTTCTCTGTACAATTTCTAAAGAAAGTTTTCTTTATGTCTGCTGCTGGATGTTCGAAATTACCCATAACATTAGACGGGTTTCGCGCTTATACTGGGGTCCCAGCTCACCAAAGTGCACATAAAAAATACCATTTATATCAAAAGAGTGGCCGCAAGTATCCTGAGTATAAATATAGTCTTCATAGTGTATCTATGTTAGTAAAATGTATACCTTATGAACAAAGGTTATAAAAACAGTTCATATTGTGGACGGTTGTATATATACTCGTGTATGATCTTACTCTTATCATGGTTGGGATATGTTTTTTTTTGTGTTATCTTAAGGTCCTTAAATATATATACTCCAACGTCAACGTGCAATTTTGTTCTTGTGAACAGAGTAAAATTGCGATTTTTTTTTTCTATAGAAGTGGACCCGAAAATCAATAAAGCCTTTATGTTGTGGGCATTTCAAGAATATAAAATATAACTTCAACAAAGAAAAAAAAAACAAGAAGAGAAGAAAAATTTCTTGGCTTTATTACATTTTCTTTTACGGAGAAGAATGTTAAATTTTTTATGTTTTTTATAAGTGGATATACGAAGCAGAAGCACCCAGTCATTGTGAAATATATTTTATAGGCATATACTAAAACAGATATTCAATAGAAAAGACTCACCTGATGAACATGCTCCTTCATGCCCAACCAATTTTTATAGCTGATAGAAATTCCACTGTTGCGCCATTTATCGTAGTTTGCACGCCTCTCAGGATCACATAGTGTCTCCTTCGCTTCCTGTAACGATAGATAAAAAAAGGTTTTTTTTCTTAGAGATTGTTTTGAACTTCTTCTTTTAAGTTGGATAACAATTTAAATCGAGACTAGTTCTCTGGCACCAATCCAGCTAGGAGCTCTGATATTTATTATTAATAAGCCAAAGTGTCGTAAACCATATTACATATTATTTAGAGAACAAAACCCCAATTTTGCATAACAAAAGCGGATTATTAATTGGAGCAACCCCCAAAGTAGAGATAAAAGGGAAAATATTGCAGAGGCACCGACCCGAAAGAAAGGGGAATTAATATTGAAGGATAACGAGTTCTTTTTCAAGGGAATTAACGATCTAAAAGAATAAAAAAAATTTCTTCTTCAGGTTTAAAAAAAATATATATAGGAACACAAAATATCACTCTTACTATACATACACACGCAAAAAAAAATATGGAGCGTTATTTGAATAAAACTTTAACACAGAAAAGAATACCCTCTTTTTACCATTTAAAACTGAATATTGTTAACTGAATGAATTTTCCATGTGACATCTGTCTCGTGTGTTGTTGATTTCGGTTGTGTTTTGTATTATAAAAATACAAGAGAAAACCAAATGTCTTCAAAAAAGAAAAATGTCTAAGAAAAAGTTAGGAACAAAAAAAAATCCCCCACCAGAACAAGGAAATGATGGACCTTGCCTTTTCTGAAATTGAATTTTTCATCAGTTGTGTGTTACCTTTTTTATTTTATTTGTTTCTGCGTATATGTGTATATGTTGTTCACATACATCTGTGACGAATGTTTGGTATTTTTCACTTTCAGGTATAAAAAGGTATAAAATTGCTTCTTAATGTTCACCATGGGAAACAGCATTTGGTATGTATCTATTTATGTTTAATTAAAAACTTCCAAATATTTTTGTGCACTTTGAAAGAATTTCCTTGGGGTGCGATAAATATTTTGTATCAAATTTTTATATTAGATAATTATATTGGGGATTGAAGAACGAACCTCAGGACCCAAGAGCTTCCAAGGGTCTGGGGTTGTTAAAAATTAAGAAAAGCTTACTGAATATCTGTCAGCCTAGTCCGATTCACAACATCATCTTCGTTGTATACCCTGACTACCAACCTGGATACGGGAAAAACATTGCTATGAATCCTTTAACAACGCCTCGAATCGCTCTGATTACATATTCGGCTGAATCTTAAGGTGACGAAATTTGGATTTTGATTTGGCTTCGTGGAACAATACGACGATGAATGGATCAGGAGAATTACGATCTCTGTTCGAGTTCAGAAAACTCTTAAGGCCCCCATACACGGTCAAATTGCATGTATACATCGAAGTGCGGATGTACAACCAAAACTATCGATTGTGAGCCGGTCGACGGATCAAAACTCGCTGCGCGCATAGGTTTGATGAAAATGCATGTACAGCATGGATGTACAGTACATCCAATTTGATCTTGTATGGGGGCCTTAAGAGAGTTCTGAACTCTTACTCGAGCGTTTTTGTCGAGATGGGTTAACTGTACCTACCAGACGAACTAGTTTGGTACATTCCTACGCAGGCTAAAAGGGTCGATGGTGGAGCAAATGATGTCGTCACTGATGAAAAAAGTGAAGGCCCTTTTTGTACTTTATAGAGCCACTCTAGGGTAGTTTTGTAATTCCTACCTCAAATAAAGTAGTTATATTCGAAGAAAAATCCATAGGTTTTGTATACAGCTGCTGAACGTCAAATTAAAGTCCGACACCTTCAAGGAAAAAAATCTCGTTCTTTTATTCTCTAAAAATACAATATAAAAATGAACTAAGGCAATTAAAATGTGTTTACTTCTCGTGTCCTGGCGTCTAATTTGAGTTCGTTCTTTGTTTTCGTTTAGTTTTAGATTCGTCCGTTATATACGTTTACATCGCCTTGAAAACAAGTGTTTTCGTCAAAAAATCGCGTTTTGGGCAAAAACACAATCGAAAACAGTAGCTGCGTTCCATTGGCCAGTTTTTGCTACTCCGTAGTACTCCCGAGTACACTCAACTACCCCAGCTCTTGCTTTAGGGTATTTTACTCCTAGTAGAAACGCATAAAATTTCGCCAGGATTGTGTGCTTTAACTACTTAAAAATAGATGGCCTTTTGTTTTTTAAGGTTAAGTAAACTGTCGATTAATTATTTTAAAGTGTTTTTTTAAAGTAAATCTACAAAAACGGTAAATATAGTATACAGTAAGATATAAAATTTCCTTTTATTATAAAAAAAATAATTATTTCATATTTCTTTTAAGGCAATGAATTAATTTGAGGTTATGTTTTACTCGTATTTTCTTCTGATATCAATAATTGTGTTCCATTGGCCATGTACTCGGGAGTAGAAAATTTCGACCAATGGAACGCAGCTAGGGTGTTCTCATACAAATCGAAAACAACTTGGGAAGCTGTTTTCGATGAAAACAACAACGAAAACAAGAAAAGTATGGACAAGAACCCAATTCAGCGTTCAGTATTTGTTATCCTCATGTCATTTTCTGTATCATTCTTTTTTTTTTAATTTCAGTTTGTCATGAAAAAATTTAAAACGAAATAATTAAATTAAAATTAAATTAAATAGGCATAAACTGTCACTCGAAAACAAGCAAAAGGCGATGTAACCACCTCACTCGTTTTCCGAAAACGAGTTCATGAAAACACTTGTTTTCGAGGTGATAAACGCCGTTTTATGTTGTGCAGTGCTCGCCCGTTATTTTCGTTTATTTTTGAATTCGACAGCCAAAGTCGATTGCTGCATTCCTGACCATTGGTGGCCAATTGGATTTCGATTTCACGTAGCATTTTAATTCTATAATAAAAATTCCATATTCCCTCTTCTGCCACAGTAACTGATGACGCGATCTCCTGTTCGATCGTAAAAGTCAGCGTTCGATCTCGATAGTATTGAATGGGACCCACTAGAGTTAAACCGCGTATTGGCGTTGACATTCTTTTATTAATTTCCACGTAGAGCTTTCTGTTCAAAAATGGATTCTATGATAGGATCGTGGGAGGTTCAATGGTGTTATACCTTTGACCTTTAATCATACCAAAAACCACTGCTGCAGTAAGCTTAAAAACTAATTTTAAAGTAAGGTCAAAGATCAACCTCATCAAAAGCCTACTAGTGTATGCTGCTGGTTAAAATTATTTTGCTATTCATAGAGATTATATAGAACCACCTTAATTTTTTTTAGCTTCTCTTTCAACACCCTACACCGACCAAATAGATCAAAAGGAGGTATAAATATTTTTTTGGGGAAATTCACAAGGATCTTTCCTCACAAAATACCACAAAAGCTGGCCTATTCAATTTGTAAGCTGTAATCCATTATAGCATCAACTTATTTTTAATAGCATTTATATTTTTAGTTAAACAAAGTCTTCTTTTTTTTAATGTGAAACGTTCTCTGGTCAAAGTATAATCTTAAAGTCGAGGGATTTTCTGGCCTGTCTGCTTCTTAAAGTTTTTAAGTCGGATTTATCCCATATAAAAAAGAAATCACAGCAAACCTTTTCATCAAAAAAAAAAATAAAATAAAAAAAAATGAAAAATTTGTTCCTATGTCCGAAATAATCCTTTTGGGTGAAATCTAAGGAGTAAAAGCATTCCAAGGGCACAAGCCAAAAACCATTTCTATTGATTCAGTTTTTTTTGTGTGGGATTGGTGCGGGTATCTTATTTTGTTATGATATGATATTTCTTATAGAGAGGATAAAAATAGAAGTTTTGTGCTCTTAGAATCTCTTATTAGTTTACCATAAGGTTGTTTTTCATAATGATAATATCACAATAGAGGATAAAATGATTTTGGGTGGAAAAAAAAATTTTCTTGTTCCTTAAAGGATAAATAAATTTATCAATTATATAAAGCGGAAAATTTCGTATCTCAATGCCGTAGGGAAGGATAGAATTTTAGCTTTAGTGAAAAGGGATCACAAATCCCGGAATAATTCTAATAATGAGAGATTCCTTGTTAGGAACAAAAGGATGCCTTGTCAGAGAGAAGGTTGAAAGAAATATCAGCAAATTCTAGGCTCTAATTAAGGCGACCCAACTTAAATTCCCCATTGTTGTTTCACCCCGATAAGATTAGTTAACCGCCCTTTTCCTTTTTGGTTAATTCCCATCTTCCCTTTTTTTGTGGATGTGTGTGTGGTTTATGTGTTTTTTTAGTATGCATAATGCTATGTTAGCATAGATTTTATCATATTTTTTGTTTGGTATTGTTTAAACAAACCATAAAAACAAAACAAATTTATTTATTTAAAATATAATTTTTTTTATTGTTATTAAAGGAATTTTACATCCATTAAAAAAAACACTGAGATTTAATTTTTGTTATAATGTTTAAAACGGATGAACACTCCGCCCACGAATTCACAGCACATGTTCTTCCTTTTATATATTTATCCTGAGGCTTATGGTGAAATCAATTTGCTTTACGTAAACAAAAAGCCTTTAAAAAAATGCGTAATTTTATTTTTTTGTGTTCTAATTCGCCATTTTTAATGCTTCCTTGTTCTCGTAGTGAACATAAAAAAAATGATACCACGTCAGATGCTCTTCTGGTCTATGTACATAAAAATTTGAAGCGCGATGAAATGGAAAATAAACAAATCACCATGAAAAATACCATTCTACAAGAGAGCAGCCCAGGAAAATGAATTTCAGGCAATTCTTTATTTTTCTGTTTTTTTTTTCACTCCAGATTCTCGCTTTTTTTTAATACCCCACCATTAAATTTGCCTCGATGTGTTTTGATGGACAATCAATCGTTTTTCAAACCATCGATTACATTTTTTTTTTATTTATTTTTGTTTGCGTTTTTTTTTTTGGTTTGTAGAGGCTTGTATGCAATGTATCCATGTATGTATTCTCCACAGGGAGTATGGCTTTTAAAATGTTGATCCTCCCAGGCAAATCGATATCCCTTTGATTAATAACTACTAAAGTTTATGTGATGAGAGAACGAGCAACCCAAAAAAAACACATCAAAGCAAAAATTCAAACTTAATCCCCGGCCCTTTTCATTCCACTTTCGGTTCGGAGTAACGTTTGAAGTTAAAAAAAACTTGTAGCTTTTCTGCTTTTCTTTTTATAGATACAAAATCGTAATTTTTTTTACCTTTCCACTTTTATACGAGAAATACATTAAAAAAAATCCCCCGACTCCTTTTACTCCTTTGACCTTCACTTCAGGACGAAAAGGATAAGGGCTGCTCCTTTGAAAGGTGATGAGGTCAGGAAAAATGAATTTTCATTCATTAATAAATGGAGCATGAAATTGTGCTTTTTCGGAGATTGGACTTTAATGAACGTAAGAACGTTAATGAAACATAGTTATTTTAGTGAAGTTAATTAAACCTTCTGTTTGAAGTTCTGATGATGATGTAATGTTAATGGTGTTCCTGCTGACCTTGTTTTTGGTATAGAAATTATTCAGGTAACAAGGAAATGAGATTCTTTAAAATAGAGTAAGGAAAAATATTTTATTTTTTTTTCATTTCCTTCAAATTTTAACTATTCATATTCACCCACTAATGTTGGACGATAGTCTTGCGAACAGAGCGTTCTAGTCTACAAACTTGTTTAAAGCGTGCATTGAAATCTTTTATTATACTATAAGCAACCAAACTATTTTTTCGTTGCGCTTTTCAGAGGTTCAATCTCTTAAAAGTAAGAAATAAGTTTCCTACGTTGAAAATAGATTCACTCCGGTATTTTTATAAAAAAAGTATTAGTCATTCTTTCACTATCACTCTATATAAGGGTACGTCCAGTACTACCGTCGGAGTGATGTGTCCTGTTTTGGGTATGGGCCATACAGGCGTTAGAGTTGACACCTGACACCACCTGCTGCTAGATTAATAAAATATTCTCAGCACTCCCTCGTAATAACACGCATAGGAACTCATTCCTGTAGAACAACCCGACAAAGAATACCAGTTTTTTAGTAATCACGCGTTGTCCTACTAGTCCTTCATGGTATAATGTCTATTAGTAAGCTTTGGTTCAAAGGAAGGAATAGAGGACAGGATGGTGCTGAAGGAGAGCTGATTTAGCTTGACTTTGAACTCTTGGATGTTATAGGAGAAAAGAAAAGAAATTTGCGCGAAGCCCGAGGATGTAACAAAAATCAAAACAAAAATTTGTTGTATCTGGCCTTTGATATCGCAGTCAATATCCTGAATAGCAGCCGGATGAGCCAGAAACGCAACCCTCGGGGTTATTGTGAGACAGCCTCGTCGGAGTGTTATGACTCCTGAAATAAGTGTCAACAAAAACGCTTCAGTAGCATTAAAATAAATATTTAAGAAAATCTGCTTCAAGGCCTTATTTTAATCCTTACTACAGTTAAGGCAATTCTTATACTAAAACGGTGTAAAAACCAACGCTGCTACACTTCAGGCGGTCTGCTGTCTCTCCAGAAAAACACCATCAAATCTTGCCCTGGAAATTTTCTCCTTTGAATATTTAAGTCGTAGTCGGCTATCGACAAGAAAATCTGTTTTTCCCCAAATAAAATTTTCAGCGAGCGAACACACACACCCGTTCTAAACCGTAACGAAATTTTTCTTACCTTTTTCTGCACCTGCATAAATTTTTAATACTTTCCTAAAGGCAAAGGTGACAACAAGCTATAGATGGAAGGAAAAAAACCTTTTCGTTTACGTTACACTAGCATCTCCTTGTCTGTGGATCTGTGGATTGAGAATCTCACACCTGAACTTCTCTTCCTGATATGGCACGGGCGTTTGTTATCCTGCGAACTACGGGAGCATTGAATCCGAAAGTTGCAAGAGCTTTTTACTTGGGCTATTGATGCGATAACACAGTCGATTTCGCAAGCTGCCATAATATTTATCCTTGAGCAAATCCGGATAATAATTGAGATAAAATTACTCCTGCGGGGGTTGAATGCGAGTGTTTTTTTAATACTTTCTTTCAATAAATTGACGACGTTCTGTCATCTTCTTTTTTTTTTGGTGGAGTTGGTTTGGTGGAGTTGGTTTGGTGGAATTGGTTTGGTGAATGTGGCAAGGACGGAGGTGGTGGAGGATGTGTACAAGGATAAGAGATATTTTTATCCATCTTTTGCCCCCGTAAACTTTATTTGTATCGTGATTCATAGCACAGGGGAGTTCGATGTATTTTGATAATATTAAGATAAATCTGGTTTAGGCGATGGATAAAGATGAATATCAAGGGGATATATATTTTTGCATGTAAATCGATATGGATGAAGCTATTGTATATCAATTCGCTTTAGATTTCCGCAAACTTTATAAATTTGACTTTCTTTTTCAATTTACAAATCGGCTACTTATGCAAAAACAGTTTTTTTTTGTAGGAATAATAAGTAAGGACATACAGCAGTCGGAAGATGACGGAGAAAATCATAAAACTTAAGACTTATTATTTAGTTGTCTTCATCATTTTCTTCTGATTTATCACTGCTAGTATAAGAATCCCCTCTACAGAATCCATACACAATGGACCAATTCAATCCAAACTTTGTATAGTCAGAGTGGGGCAGTCGACATAATAATTAGGCCTTATAGTGGGCGACCCCATTACCAGGGACCTACAGTCAGGGGCATCGGATCGCGCGGGGATGGAAGGAAAAGTGCACACGCACTTTCGCTTTGGTTGGGGAAATCCACAACCAAAATATTTTATTTACCCCTAATAACCCTAAGCTTTTTAAACCCCACCCAACTAGGAGGGATTTCTCCATAGGTTCCTCATGAGGACCCCATGTGGCAAATGAGGGGCATACCGAAAGAGAGCTTTTCCCTTAGTTTCCTCATGAACACCACACAAAAAAAGCAATACGGAAGAGAGGTATGCCTTATCAATTTCTCATAAAGGCCCTCTGAGCCAAACCTCATTACAAAGGAAATGAGACCATCCCAACATCTGCCTTACGTATTCGGAAAGCTTTTTAAAAAGCTTTAAAGTAATACCCTTAAGCTTTAGTTTTACTCATACAAAGCTTTAGTTTTTGTTGTTGCATTGTTTCATATTTCAGTCATGTTAGGGACCGCGAAGGGTTTCATTCAGCCTACTAAATAGACTGATTCTGGTTCGATTACAGAGGTCAAGCAGCATTGGACGTGATTAGTACTTGGTTGGGGGACCGCATTGGTAAAACGACACTCGCGTTAAAAAATATAAAGTTTTCGACACCAGCGCAATTGTTATCTACTAATAAATCCACGCCGAAATTCCTAAATTTTTCGGCTTATTTTTTCCTCTCGGGATCGGGTAGCAATGATTTTCTTCAAGGGGGCGGCCAAATGGGGCATTCCTTATGACGAGGCGAGAATGAGGCAAACAGGTTATTTGCATTTTTAAACCGAGTAACGTTGCTCGCTTGTGAGAATTTGGGCCTCTCACTGAGCATGGAAACAGCGATTTTGAGAATCCTTCTATTATGGCGTGGGTTCTACTCGCACAGGGTCCATATTGCCTTTACTTAGCAGACGGTGCGGGAAGCTGTGACAGGGTCCACCTATTACGCTGAGATCAAGAAATTCGATAAGAAAAAATATTTAAGAAAATAATCCTGAGACGGAATGGATGCTGAAGAGAAAGATAGATAGAGTCGTATAGATCAGTGTCGATTTATTTCATGCCACGCCAGAAATGTCAAATTTCATTTCGTTTCTCACATTCTAATATTGTGTCATGTAATTCCTTGGTAGACGTGCCTGATGGGATGCCGACTGAATTGGAAGGTTGACTCAGAAACTCATTGAGTATTGCTAAGATTAATAATCTTGGGTTGTCATATATGTATGTATTTTTGGTAATCATCATCTGAGAACATATAACGCCTTACTAGTCTTTTGCTTTCTTCAGATACGTTTATATTGAGGTAGAGCAAGCGCCATAAAAGAAGGGAAATGAGCGGGTAAGTGGAATTGTAATTGAAAATATAAATCAGCCAATTATTTGCGTTTTTAAACAAACTGCGACGTTCTTCGTGTGTAGGGATTTGAGACACTCACTGTGCATGGTAACAGCGATTTTTAAATTCCCTTCTTTTATGACGCGGGCTCTACCATCTTTTTTTCGTTAAATACTCAAAACTTTTGTTGTGGATCATTCGTGGGAAGAGATCGTGGAATTGGCCTCACTTTGAATAATCTCCGTCCAAGTTTGGTAGGGTAGACACTTTTTGGTAGCTGTACTAAGTGACTGTTAAAAATACCTTGCATATCTGTTACGACCATCAGTGTTGGCAGTTCTTTAAATTTATTGTAGCAGGAAGGTTACACATAATTCTAATGATCAAATTTAGTCCAATCAATCTACAATAGCTCGTTGTAAATTTGGCGTTAATTGCCAACAGGAAACAAAAAATATGGTTATATAGGAAAAAAAATTCTAAAAAAGATAGCGTTTTTTGTTTTTGTATTTGGCATGGCGAACCTAACCTAAAAAATTCCGGAAAGTGAAAAAAAACGGTTTTTTGCGAATAACAAAAAAACTTGAGCTCGGATCGAAAAAAATCAAATTATAAAGTTGTAGGTATTCAAATTATCTTTCGATTGAATAGAGGTTAGAATACAAAACATAGAGATAATTGCAAAAAACTGTTAAAATTCACGCTTTTTTAATTTGCTAATAACTTTTGTTTAACGCAACTTAGATATCTGTTATTTGGCAAAAATATTGCTTCTTGCTAGCTGAAAAAACGATTTTCTTTTTGTTGCAAAATATTGAACACTTTTCTTAAAATTTCACTTTTTGTAAAAAAAGGCGTTCCTCTAAAAACGCTCCTTTTGGTCTACCGATTCTTCTAGAGTACCGTTTTAGATACTTGTACTATCAATACTTGTACTATCACGTACAAGTAACAAAAAGTCTATTAAAAGGTTTTCCAGTACTTAACCCTCCGTCGGGCGCGGCTGGCCTGAGAGGCCAGCAAAAACGTTTTTGTGTGAAATTAGTAATTTTGCTCGGTTTAGATAAAGCTTCATTCCATTCAATAAACTCGTTCTATTCCGTTCAATTCGGAATATTTGCTTTCGTTAGATCATACCCAAGGATTCCCTTCCGGTGTTTTGAGTTAAAATTGATTAGGGGGAGGGCGGGGGGAGCTAAAATATATGTGGCCTCTCAGGCCGGGTGCGCCTGATTTTGTTCCGCTTAGGAGCGCGCCCGACGAAGGGTTAAAATGACCCCCAAAAACATATTAATAATGAAAAAACAGACTCAAAAAGTTAGTTTTTACAATCGAACGTCTGTTTTTTCATAATTTTATTCGATCCGAGCTCAAGTTTTTTTGTTATTAGCAAAAAACCGTTTTTTTCACTTTCCGGAATTTTTTAGGTTAGGTTCGCCATGCCAAATTCAAAAATAAAAAACGCTATCTTTTTTAGAATTCTTTTTCCTATATAACCATATTTTTTGTTTCCTGATGGCAATTATTAGATGGATTTTTGTAGATTGATTGGACTAATTGTATGTTTGAATCAGAGGTAATTTCATTAAAAGAATTTATTTTTTGTTCTACAATTTTTTCAAAATATGAGAATACAATGTTCGTTCTTAAATTATTGAAATATAAATAGCGTTATTCATTTTGGATCAAATGTAGATTGTTTACTCTTTTTTTGCCAAATTCTACCACTTTGTTTTTTCCCTTTTTTCGTAACAATTCTGAAAACCATGAAAACATTTACAACCACTCTGTAAGCTAATGCAATTGTGTATAACCTACCCCACATATAAAACAAACAACAAAGTATACTCTTCCAAAGAGGATACAACTGTTAAAATTTTTTTTTAGTTCAAATAAAACCCTTTTCTCTCCTTTTTTAAATGTTCCCGAATTTATACCATGTTTGCCCATGCTATTTCCACTTCCAATTCCAAGAAGAAGAAAGAAATCAAATTACTTTCGTTGTTCGCACTATTGATTAAAAAAGGGGGGCAACGACCACAAAAAAAATTATTCAAACCCCCACCAATATTCAACCCTTTTGAAGTCCATCCAACGGAAAGTGAGCAATTATTCATCCCCCGGCTTTCATTGGAACCCAAAAACTGAACATTTTTGAAAGCTTCACGAAGTGGAAACCCCGATCTTAAAGTTGTACAATTTATCACATCATCCCTTCGTCCTTTTAGTTAATAACTATTAAATAAATTTCGAGTAACATTATGTGTTCGACGCCATTCTTCATTAATGTGTGCCCTGAATCCAATCCCATTATAGCCCGTGTCCGCCACGAAAATCGAGATTTATTATGAATTTATGTTGTTGTTGCTATACCTTTATGGACCCTACGCCACTGATGACATCGTCCTTTATCACACGGTTAAGTGGGATGCAGTAATGAGTGATAGTATAACCTATGTGTAGTATATAGCGTCCTGGTGATTATGAGGGTGTACTTTCGGGAACTGAGGCACTTTTAGTAGATATAAAATTTGGCCAGCATTGGATGTATAGAACCCTCGATAAATCAACAGAGCCAGGTGTGATCAGGGATGGGTCGAACATAAGCATTGATTTTTCGTTAGGCACCCCCTAAAACTGGTGTTAATTAATCTGTCTTTGGGAGAGAATTTCTGTGTCTAAGTGGAAAGTTCATACCTAATCATTGGTTCGTCACTATGGCCTCTAGGTTGGTTGAATTAATATCAATTATTGAGAGTGAAGTAAAGCAGACTTTGCTGGTGTATTTGAGACTATTAACTTTATTGAGCGGTTTATATATTTCTGCCTTCAAAATTTGCAGTTGTATATTTACGGTATTAATTCGAAAGTATTGAAGATCAATAATTACAGGGAAAAAGCTTAGAGTGTCGCAACATTCATTTCAATGAAAAATTTACGGGTATATGCACATGACTAGAACTGTATGCTACGCTCGTAGCTAGACAGTATCCGTAATCGGCTTATCCCGCCACGTTCTCTAAAAGCGTTGTCGAATTCATATGTGTAAGTTTGGAACGTTATCTCATACTGCAGCAGTTTGGATGTTGTGATTTGATCCTTTGTTTTTTTAAAGAGCCTTGACCGACTATAATAGGCTTTGCTGGTTTCCAGAAACAGTACATATATTTCCACTTTCATGCCATTGTTGCCTGCTGTTATTGACTCAAAGTCAAATTAATCCTCTTCTACCTAGAATTTGGACCTATATTAGAACATTTTCTAGACACAATGTACTTTGTTTTGCTTTAATTAAACTGCATACCGATGGCTTATGGCAGGTGAACACGGGTGTCTAGTTAAGCCCCTGGTTTCTATCAATAATGCTTTTTAGAGAGAAGCTATTTAAAATTTCTAGTTTAGAGTGAAGGTGTTTGTTACTTTGTTGGACTAATAACGATAGCAGAAATAGCTAAATGCTAGCAGAAATAATAAAAGTTCACTAAAAATAAAAAACACACAAAAAAGACTTTCATTACCAGGCATAATTTTGACTTTAAACTTGAAAGGTAAAAGGCCTTCTCCGTTAACCTCGGCGTTTGTAGTCTAAGGGTTAAGGCGTCCGACTGCCATCCCAGAGGTCCATGGTTCGAACCCACTCCGCGGTATGCTCCTTCGCTTATCCATTTGCCCCACATATAGATAATATTCTTTCTTTCTTGTCTTCGTTTTTTACAACAATTGACGGCTCTTTCTCCATGGCATTTTTAACAGTTTTCTTCGCTTTTTTTCTCTTTTATTTCTCTGACATGTCGTTTCTAATCTAGATGGAAACAATGACAATGGTCCACCTAGTGAAGGACCATTTTTCTCACTGCAAAACCGTGTTTAATAGGTGTTTACAATGTCTTTTCCTAAACGATAAAGTGTTTAATAATAGGAAGTGTCTATTTTAAACAGAAGAACACTGCAAATCTGAGCTTTTAAAAGTGTTTTATTTCAAAACGCTTAAAACGTTTTATTTTGACGTCACCCATTTGATTAACATTGTCGACACTTTTAAAACACTTAAAAGCGTTTAAAAAATGCCTATAATGGTAATCGAATGGGTGACGTCAAAATAAAACGTTTTAAGCGTTTTGAAATAAAACACTTTCAAAAGCTGAGATTTGCAGTGAAGTGATTAATGCACAAAATTTAATCTCTAAAGTGTTTTATTCTTCAACCCTTAAGGCCGATTCACACACATCAGTCACGTCACAGTTCAGTACCTGTTCCGAACCAAAACCGTCGCCGTCCAGTCTCAGTCAAAATTATGTCTGTATTCACTTATGTCCGTCAACGTTACTGCATATCTCAGCTTTTGAAAGTGTTTTATTTCAAAACGCTTATTTTGACATAAGTGTTTTAAAAGTGTCTCCAATGTTAATCAAATGGGTAACGTCACAATAAAACACTTTAAGCGTTTTGAAAGAAAACACTTTTAAAAGCTCAGATTTGCAGTGTTTTTATACTCCATCCAGGCATTTTTTCTGTCAAGTACCTATTTTTGTGATGGAGTTTTCGAAGGAGGATTTGGCTATTATAGCTTTAATTTTGGATGAAGAAGAGGAACAACAGCAGAAGATAGGCAGTGATAGAACACACCACAAAACTAGCGTCAAGCGGCATTATTCATAGGAAATACTCGAAGCTTTCTAATTTTGGAAAAAAAATTATAGGTTAACTACGTATTTTTTGGAGAAAAAAGTGGTTTTAGTTGAAATTTTAGATAAAAAACAATTTTGACTTTGAACTAACTTATTCGATTGAGGTTTATGATATTGATATCATACATTAAAGAATGTACATTTCTCTAAGAAATGAGCCTAATTACGTTGCTCTACGATAAATAGTTAGGAGTAATGAAAGTTTAAGTAAATTAAAAAATGCTTCAAACGTCTTTTCTTAAACACCCTGTGCCCGAGTAAAGATAAAACTCGCCCGCAGCTAGCATGCATCAGGTACGCACTAGCATGCACGGTGCCACAGCTAGCTCGCATAGCGAACAAATGCGCAGTGCACAGTTTTACTAGGGTGTCTCAGTGGATAAGTCCGATAGTGCCATTCCGTAGAACAATTGTTTTTCTCCAAGTATACCCAGGAATCATCCTTTAACCCTGTATAGTGAGAAGTAAAGTGCAATTGATGTTTACGATTCTCTAAAAAAGAATCGATTATCGAAATATCGGCTGGTAAAGAATCGGAAAACCCCGATTTTTTTCACGAAAAAATCGATTTTGTGTTAAATCGATACAGAATCGCACATCACTAAGCGAGTGTCGGTTCCGAAAGCCCCAGTAGTGATCGTTTCCTGGTGAAAGGAACCAGAATCGTTTTGTCGGGATTGAATTTTAGTCCTACGATGTCGCACCAGCTAAATACTAGATCTAGTGCCTGCTGCAGACGTCTTGACATAGCTCCTTCAGTTTCATCGGTTACTACGATGACGGCAACGTCTGCGAAGCCTTGGGCGAAGAAGTTGCGGCCGTTGGTGTGTTACGTTTACTTTAGTGCGTTCTATTTTTGTGATTAAAAAGTTGCTTCAAATTAGTTGCTAGTACGCGGCCGGCCTAAAAGGAGTAAAATATCGCTGTGAGGAATATGGGAGGAGCAAAAATACTCCGATGGGAGTAACTTCGGCAGCCCTGGCTGCATGCACCCCAGGTGAACGCGGCCTTACTTTCTTGAACGTCAATCTGCGATTAGCCACTATTTGTTAAGTTTTTCCCATCTACAGCCATCATCCTTTAAGCACAGCATCATCGCATGTAATCTAAATTATATTGTACCTTTTCAATATTTTCCTTAATTTCGAAGGTATGATTTTTGTACATCTAAAAAGTTTCTTTCTTACGTTAATACAATTAACCATCTATAGTTGAATTGCTCAAACATCTCCCAACCCTGGCTATTAGCCGGGTTCTGCTTCGTCTACCATTCCCTATCCTAGCTAGATATTCATCCTATATCTGACTTAATAATAAAAGCACCTCCCATACCACTAATTACTCAAATTTCACGAGCTATTTAATGTAAATGTTCCTTTGACCTGAGTAAATGATGGACGATGCTAATATTCAGCATTGTATACTATTCCGTACAAGGAAGGAGGCGGTAATTGCTCTACTACATCGAAGTGTATTCTATTTGGGAAAGTTGTTCTTGTACGTCTTTATGAATTTCTTGAGTTTTGCCTAAATTATATTTTCTTTAGTGAAAAATTGGTGATTAACTAGCAACAAGTATCAATAAGTTGTTAGAGATAACCAGCCCCCACCATCCAAATCCTTTATATAAACTTTTGTACCCTTATTAAAAGTTTCAATGAATTTCCTGATCACATTTTTACTTTGTCGTCTTGTTCCGTTGTAGATTTCCTTATATTAATTAAATTCCAAAAAAAGAAGTTACAAGTCTACAAACTCCCATCTGAGTTCAAGTGTAAATCCTGAATCGTCCTTATCACACTCACATTCGGATACTAAATCTCTAAACAACATTTAATATTAGATACTCCCAAGCCCAATAAAATATTGAACAATTCCCGTTGGTGGCTGAAATTATCCACAGGATAAGTATTTCCAACCCTCACAACAATCGGGACTAGAGCCCTTACCCAAAAACGTACCAACAACCACGTCAATACAATCAAACCATATAAATCCCCTTTTTGGTAAAGTTCATCAAGGATAGTTTTGTCACGATTAATTTGTCCTGATACCGGGATCGTATCCCCTTCTAAGACGTGGGCTTTCACAGATTTACTAGTGTTTATATATTGGGTTACATCGTCACCCGTAGCCTTCGCCTTTTGGCTGTGTCTGTTCTGGGTGTATTTAGCCGCCTTAAAGTATGCTCGTCAACTGTTGGAATACAAAAAAGGTGCTGATAACATCTCCATTTGAAATTAGCTACGTGACTCTCTGGTTGAATCACATTGGGTTAGATTCCATTTCTTCCCTCTCTTGCCGCAAAATAAAAACTTGACACGTAATTCTATGCCCGAATGAATGTGTGTTATACTCCAAGCGGAAAAGACGGAGGTTGCCCTTTATTAGAATTTTTGATTTATGTGTCAAAATAGTTTGGTAAGTCGTTGTTGATTGGCCATTTATCTTTTCGGGACATTCGATTTGGGTTTATGGATACCTATATCGACCCTGTTTCGAAAGGCGCAACACAATCATTAATTCAGGTTTCATAAAACAAACTTTGGTTTAAATTCGTTAAAGTTAATAATTCTTTATCGACTCATTCTTACTCCCGATCAACATTCATTCAGAAATACGATTTGATTTATTTCAACTGCAACTGGTCCGGCAGAAGCGGAGTGGTGTGTCGGACGTAACCGAATGAAATGGAGAGATATAAGCGAACGAAGTTATCTAGGAAATTCAGGAGTTATTAGAGAATGCAAACGTAGCACTTGCAGAAAATAAAATAGGAGTGATCCTGACCAGCAAGAGGAAGAAGATAGACTTTCGTAAGGATCAGAGTATGGAGAAAGGGTCACTAACTGGCGATCAATTCCCTCGATGTGATAAACTATAGAAATATCAACTTTAAACCACAGAAGCAGAACCAAGAAGGGTGATAGCGGGGATAGTCTCCATAGAACTGCTGACGAACGAAGGAATAAAACCGTGGAGTGGCAGATAGCGCCCGGCTGGTCCTTAGTGGAATGACAAAAGAGGTGAAACGGGTCTGCTAAAGGCTGATGGACCCATAGATGCTATACCGAATGTGTATAGACAAGGAAAGTGAGAACGGTTCACCGTTATTCCCGGAATTCACAAATGAAAAATAATGCGTAGAGAACGTCTTCTTCCATTGCCCAAGATTATTTGATCGCAGGGCCTAGTGTAAGCGACGGTGGAGCACCAACTGGACCCGGAGAACACGCTGGATCACATGATGAGATCCTAAGACGCTGATAGTCTTCTACTGGGACAAAAGACAGGAAGCCGAAAGAAAGAACACATCAGAAAAATTACCCATGTCTTCCATTCCTTTTCTTATAGCATACTGAAACTAAGCAGCATTTGTCACTATTTCGGTTGCATATCACAGCTTCAAGCTTTAACCAAGCCAAGCCCTACTTCGGCGATCACACAACAAATAAAGCTGTTGCCCTTTAAGCTTTAATCAAGCTTTTAGCTTTAACCAAAATTTGAGCTTTAAGCTCTAACCAAAAAGTTGAACCTAAGCTGTAACCAAGGTTTAAGCTTTAAGCTTTAACCAAGCTTTAAGATTTAAGCTTTAACCAAGCTTTAACTAAGCTTTAAGCTTTAAATAAGCTCTAGGCCGAAAGATAGTAGAAAGAAGATTGAGACAACTGACAACGCCAACTAGTGATTTTATTCCATTGGATTCCATCCAATACTATCGTGACAGAACACTTGAGATCATCTAGAACACCCTACTTCTTCAAAAACGTTCCTCCCAAGTCTATAGTTCTCAATCTCAGCTCAGATCTTGATGTCTTATCTGACAATAGCTGTATCTGTTATAGCTTTGTGATCTGTGTAGACTACGAAGCCTACGTCCTTCGTTGATGTTGCGGAGATGCTCATGCACTGCTCAGAATATGTAATCGAACGCATCAATCATCTGATAATATTTAGCATCCTCAAGTGGATGGTCTGTACAACGTGGCTTCAGAAATGTTGGTCCGTGTAGCGACATGATCTTTGGCTTCTTCCCTATTTCAAGCCTGGCAGTGCTATCTCTTCTGCCATCGCCTATAAGTGTAGCGGGGAAACTCGATCACCAAATTCAGCGTTTTGTAGCAGGAGGATTAGTTCCGAAAACGTGGATTTTTTCATTTTTATCTATAATCTTTACGGAATCTGAGCTTGATGTCCAAAATTTCTCTAAACGATAACAAAAAGTATATAATTTGTTACTTTAGCTTCTTCAGAAAAAAATAATGATCGACAATCAGAAAAACTGAAGATCATCAATGAAATTGTTCAAGCAAATGTTTACAGAAGAAGAGAAACATTGAAGCACTTGAGTTAAAGGAGTGAAATTTAAACTGATTTTTTTTATAAACTGTCCTTAGCGTTAGCCCTGATCCTTTTATCCTCGATAATAAAACGAAAAAATTATACACATATACACCAACGCCATTATTTTTATAAATATATATATCAAGCTGCTCTTACCTTTAATTTTTGAAATTTTAGCTCAGCATCCTTGTCACCACTGTTCTTATCAGGATGATGCTGCAATGCGAGAACCTTGTACTCAGTTTGAATTTGCTCCAGCTGAAAATAAAGGCAAGAAGATATTAAGTATCCTTTTAAGATGAGATGAAAAAATTTCAAAAAACAAAACTTAACCACAAATAAAAAATTTCACTTTACTTTTACAAACTTAAGCAGAGAAAGAGCAATTTTCATAAAATAATACTTTCCCACAAGTTCAGAACTTTCTTCGTTGCAATATCCATAATTTTCAATTGTCATGATTTAAGGATCTAAGGACTATAAAAGCAAGTTTAATCTTTCTTTAAGAGTCACCACAATTTGGTTCAATTTATTACAACGAATTTCCCGCAATTAGCAAAAATTCAGGACATAAATTTCAAATGTATTTAACTTTCATAAATTTGAATTTAATTATAGTATAAGAACCAAGAGTTGACCAGCCACGTCCCCAAAGCTCGTCGTAATTGTGTAAGTGGAGGCGGATAATCCAGTTGAAAAACACCAGAAAATATGATAAATATTTAATCACTCGTTGCGATATTTATTCATGATGGCGGCGGCGCATCCCTTCGCAAACTGAATATAATCTCCAGAACAAAATTTGCATTTTATGAATTTTTATGCCTTTTAAAAATTCTTCTCAACTTTCCAAAAATACAAAAAAAAAAAATTAAAAGCAAAATAAAAATTTTTAATAAAACTTGAATTTATTTATTTATTTTTATCCCGAAAAAAATGTGAATTTCCATAAAAGATATTTTTTCGATATCGATTTTAACAAGACGCAATAAATGTTTTTTTTTTTGGGGTGGGGTTGAAGGGAGGATTAATTTTAACTCCAAATCTAACATTTTTTTCTTTCGATGCAATAAAAAAGATTTTTCTTTTACAGTTCAAAATTGTATATATTAAGTCGGGGATTTACTTAATGAGATTTTTCAGATATTTCTTAGATGTTTTTTTTTGTCTTTTTCAAGAGATTTATGTGGAAGCTACGACCATACTCTCGATGTGTCTCCTGCATCCTTCATTCTAGACATCCTTCTACTACAATTTCCAGACAAGATAATGTCTTAGAAGATAAGTGGTTTTGCGTTATACTTACCTTAAGGAGAATTTTAAATCAATTCGAAATAAATTAGGAAAGGATCTTGACTTTAAAAAAGCAAAAACACAAAAAACGCTTTACTTTAATGGTTGACTATTATTTGTAAACAGATCAGAAGAGATTTATTGTATTTTTTTATCCTTAATAAAATCTCTTGTCGGTGTGGAATTTTTCGAGAAAATTGACGAAAAAAATACAAAAGTTCACGATATTCTATTCGACTTTTATCACTTTTTTCATGTTTAAAATTTTTTTTTCTTTCACCATCATAAAGTCATAAAAAAGCCTACACTTAAAATAAAAACGAATCTCATACGTTGCGATGCACAAAAGTTATTGGCCAATCAATTTTCAAATTTGAGGTTAATTTTTGAGAGTTGTATTAAAAATTTCGACATGAAATTTTAACCAGTAATTGCTCACATCATAAAGTATATATTCTGAAAAATTCCAAATTTCAGCAGTTTCTTCAGTTTTCAATTTGTTATGAGGTCATGTGTGCAGAATAAAATTTCATTTTGTAACCGCTGAGAGTAATATCATAATGAACAGCCTCAATTTTTTTCGCTTTCTTTAGACCTACACATCCCGAGAAATTCTCATCTATATTTAGAAAGCACGACCAAAATGGTAGATTTTCCACAAAATGGCCCATAACTTACGTAGCAGCGGTTGCCAGTGGTAGAAAATTCGTATTCGATGTAACTAACACATTAAAAAAAAAATTTGAGACTGGAAACAATTCCTTATGTTTTGCTTGTCCAACTCCACCATCTTGGAGTGTTCCAAGAAATTTTGAGGATGTTAAAAAACTTCAGAAAAAAGGATTTTAACGACCTACTTTTTGCGTTACAGTGAAATGTGGGAAAAAATTGCTTTTTTTCATATTTTTTTTTTTACAAATAAACCCTCTTATTTCCGTTCCTTCCCATCGTACAATTGTTTTTATTAATGAAATGGAAGGCGTATTGCTTACGATAACAAAGATACCCTTTTCGTGGAAATAGATCGTTGTTTCATTTACTTTTTAATCTAAATCATTAAAATAAATTTTTTCCACGAAAACAAAATTAAAAACGCCCTATCTCGAAAACAGGCAGAGATACCCCCCCCTTCTTGTGTTTTTTGTCGATCAATTTTTGTCTACTATCTACCATTAATCGTTTGACAAGCTGTGACGGGACATCCTGTATAGCTATTTATCTCGAAGCATTAATATAGTTCGAGATAATCGTAACTAAATTTCTTAAATTCATCCCCTTTCAACCCCTATCACAAATATCATTTGGTGAAACTTTGGATAGTTTTCAGAATTTAATTAGATATCGTAATAAAGGTCTCCATAAAAAATCAGGATTAAACATCAATGGTTAACATCGAAAAACCTAGGTAAAAAAATTTCCCTGGGCCGAATATCTGCACTTCACAGGTCAATATCATCGAAACTATTAATCGTATAAAAAAACTAATAGGGCAGTTTTTGTAAAGAATTTAATAAACTTTAGTTCATATAATAACAATTTTTTTCGAGAAATCAACAATTCTCGAGATAATCGTTAAAAATTAAAATTTTACACTTTTAAACCATTGTAAAAAATGATACCTGTTCAAACTTACTACGTACTTTTCGAGTTGTTATTTTAATCAATTATTACACTCGCGCTCGGAAGTTGGGAGCATAAATACTCCCACTCATGGTTTGGTGCCGGTCAAATAAAGAAGAAGCAAGCACAAACTCAAACAAGACATTGTGTAGCTACACAAAAGCTGTTAAGATCATATGCATCCCCGTGTATTTTCGGCGAGCTTTTGCTTCAAATGCATGCATCCGGATGTATGTAGGACCATTGATACTTGTGACTCTACAAAATGTCCTATGTATAACAATTGTCCTAAGCCGAGTCAATTTTCATGACGTTCGTTTTCCAAACACACTTTACCTTACAAGAATTTCATAAAAAAAAATAGTAACTCCAAAATTTTTGTGTGGCGTAAGCATTTTTCTCAATATTTTTCCATAGTCAAACTTAAAAATTAATTTCTTGTCATTAATGTGTCCAAACCAGCGACATGAAATCGGATAAATCCACAACAATTTCGTGATACACAACAAATACAACAGTTTTCTCTTTGGCAGCTCCATTTCCCAAACAGTCCTATTCCGAATCATTTCTCAAACAGTCCTATCGATCTATCATCTACTAGTATGTAATACAGATCCATAGATCCGGTATTGAGAATATATGTCTATCCTACCTAAAGCCATCTACAAGAAGACTCGGGATTGAAATTGACTCAAGCCACTGAATTTCACAGAATTTACTCTCAGACCGGATTTCCGATAGTCTGAAACTTGAATGCCAATAAATGAATCGTTTTCCATGTACGACACCCAACGGGGTTGCTGTTACCTATTGTAGACTGCTATTCAGTTTCAGATATCCGGGGTTTGGTAGTTGTGGGAAGGACGTAAGCAAGCATATCAAATGAACATTTTCGCCTTTTGATAGAAAGATTCCTGCTTGCTGTGAAGGATAATCCTGAAAGCAGCATAAGTAATGGAGAGGTTAAATCCCTTAATTTTTGTTCGAAGTTGAATTGAAATTTCCGTCAATTTTCTAAAGAGGAAATGCCTAAAATGCTACCTAGAAACCACAAAACCACCTTTTTATTAATCATGGTTTCTTTTTATTACAAGTAATCATTAATAATAATGAAATTTTAACCGAAATCAGTTTCTACTCCTTAAAGGAATGAAATCCCACCGTTCATCCACAAAAATGAACACACACACACAAACTCTTCGGAGCATAAATATTATAGAACCTAAAGATCAACAAGGTTCGAAATTGGATTGAATAAAACAAGGATTATACTGAGAAGAGCACCCCCGACCCCGGAAAAACTCAAGCTAAATTGCTAAATCATAGGATCCTGCGGCAATAGTGGTTAGGTACTTCCTCCTACTTCTATACTATATACTATACTACTATACATCACGGCTCAATTCCATCAATTCCTCGGCCCTATGGAAGCTTCTCCCCCAGCTCAATTAAAAGATGGCTATAAAATATCCTTTGATATTTATGTGTTTATTACGAGCCCCACTTCTGGCTGGGGTTTTTGTTGTTGCGATGACTGAAGAATGTGTCCTTAAAATGATTAAATGCTGCTCCGAATTTCACAAGGATGAACTCGTGGAAAATGAAGTTCCCTTTTGGGATTTATTTGGGGTCTCCTTCTGTAGTTAATACCCTCGAGGATTTTAATTATATTCTCACGAAATGTTTTTCATTTTGAATATCTTCTCGCAAATGGAAATAATTTATTAATGTTGTTTATTATTTTTTTTTTTGGTTTAAATATGTTAAAATTTATAATTTTAATCGAGTTGAAAGGAGGATTTTAACTGATTAGTGATTATAGCAGATTTTTTTCGTCTTCAAATTTGTGTAATCTTTGAAAGTAGTTCGAAAATGTATTCACAGAAATACTCATGTACCAGAAGACTTAATCATGTTTTATCTTCACCCGAAACTGCTGCCATAAATCCCACAGGAATTAAAATTATTGATGTAGAAAACACTTTTAACTATTAAAGAAGATAGACACTATGACGCGATCTTTATAGTTCCCTGAAGAATTGAAGATTACAGCTTCTATAGGTTATGTTCTCGAAACGATTTTGACGTTTTTAATTTGCAGATGGACTCTTATGACCACTGCAATCTGTTTCCAGGGTAAGCCACAACTTTTTCCCATATTTCTGGCAACATACTGAAAAAACTGCTGGTTTTTGAGGCGATACACAAATGGATCCAATTTTTGATCTCTCCGTAAGAACGGAAAAGCTACTCAGTCAGGCCATGCTTCATCGATCGTAACAGGTGGTAGTCGGAAAGGGTGGATATTTGGAGAATACGGCGGGTGGGGCAAGACATCCTAATCTAGTGTTTTCAAATATAGTAGAGGGAAATTAAACAAAAAAAAGGGAAGATATGATGTAGTTGGGAAGTTGGATTTTTTTGTTTTTTTTTTCTTTACATATGTTAAGATAAAGCGAAAAAAAAATTTCTGCAAAATCGGTCCGTGCTGCACGAGAAAATTGCATAAATGTCCATTTTTGATGCATTTTGAGTGCATTGCTACACTATTTTTTTAATTTCTCCAGTTTTGTTGGTCGTAGAACAATAAAAAAAATTGGAAAATACTCGTAAATGAATAGACTATCGAACTGATTCGGTATAAATACTTTAAAAATGGATCCTAACCTCAAAAAAACAAAATGTATGAAATTTTGTTTTATTTTACTAAAAATGCAATAAGTAACGGGAAAAAGGTCGGATTATGATAAAAATTGGAGAAAAGATGTACTTTGATGCTATAAATACGTGGATGAAATTTCAAAAAAAAAATTCGCTTTTTACGGCAAAAATTGGCAGTTTTCGAAAAAAAATTAAAATTGCCGCCATTTTATGCCAAATCATCGTACGGCAAAATATTTTTTTTTAAATATTAAGTTTTTTTATGTACTTTCTTGTGAGCATACACAATACTTCGTTACTTTATTTGAAATGTCCATTTTAGGCCTTCGAAAAAATTAAAAAAATTCAATTTTTCATTTTTTTGCCTTTTTTTTCATAGTTGGCAAGTAGCTTTTCATAGTAAGCGAGAAAATTGCATATCTCGTGCAGCACAGGACCGATTTTGCAGAAATTTTTTTTTTCGCTTTATCTTAACATATGTAAAGAAAAAAAAACAAAAAATCCAACTTCCCAACTACATCACTATCATATGACAATTTCCCTCTACTAATAGGTTTCAACGACATTAGCAACATGTGATCGATTGCTGCGAAAGAACTTTGCCGTGGTTTTGCTCAAATTTGGTCGTTTTTACTTCAATGATCGGTTCAAACCAGAGTTCGGAAACGAACACTCGCGTTCGCAAAACTCTTTTTTCGGCTCATGTGCGCACACGAAAAATTTTAAGTGCACACAGCTCACGTGCGTGAGTAATAAGGAGAATTGTCAATTAGTCACGCACGTGAGCTGTAAGTAATTGAATAATTTCGTGTGCGCACATGAGTCGAAAAATGAGATTTGAGTCCTTCGTGTGCGCACATGAGTAATTAGAAATACTTAGTTATTGGCCATTTAGCCGTTAGCCATTGCCCAATTATGTCATCCATTTTCTGGTGCATAATTAGCATTATGTTATCCATTTCTGGTAGCTTATATAGAGAGAAACTGTTCATTGCCCAAAGCACTTTTTCCATGGTGAAGATTTAGCATGCTTCCTCCCATGAAATTGCCGCCACCGCCTGCAACGTTAAGGCCCAAACATATAGCAGAAAGGAAACGAAAACGTAATGAACTTGAAAATGATAACGATTACATAGGTGCCACGTTTCTGCTATATGTTTGGGCCTTATGGCCCATGTCTGGAACGACTTCTTCGCAGCCGGATTTGGTTATTCAGGAGAAGCTCCAAGATCTCTCCACAAGGCTTTCTCCATGTATCTTCCCGACAGACATGGTTGCTTAGAACGAATCTTGAAAAACCTGGCCCAGATTCTCTTTTCTTCCCTCCGCTCATATCCTCTTTATGTTTCCTCCACCATTGCCTTTTTAGATTTGTACCAGCAGTCTTAATAGTGTTTCCAATACAAAGGCGGATAACTTCACGCTCCACCATGATGGAAAAGCTTTCTAACTATATTTGACTAGACACGGCACTCTAGGAAATTTTAGCAAATGGCCAATATGTGTGCGTCATCCTTACTTCTTTCTATGTGCCTGACTACATTTTAAGGCCTGAAAAGCCGAAATACTTGTTTTTTGCGCTTTTTTTTACCAATTTTTAACAAAACCCCGAAAAAGTGCTTCAATGAAACACAAATAAAAATAAAATCAAATTTCTTTTTTAAAATTCCTTAACAATTAACAGCAAAATGTCAAGGATATCTTCTATACTCCTTGAATTAAATCCAAGGATTTGTCTACTCGACTGGCAAAACCAAGTCTGATTTCTTACGCGTGGATTTTATTGAAAATCGAGTCTAAATTTCGCTTAAAATAGAAAAATAAATCCAAAAAAAATAAATAAGAACATAAAACATGCAAAAGACACAGCATAAATTTAAATATTCTACCAAATATTTTACTTTTAAGGATTTTGTAAACGTTATTGCATGTTATATACATGTAACACAGCTCTGTGTTGGCAGCCAGGTGCCGGTGCTGGTGGGTGGAGGTGCCCATGCCCAACCACCTGTAAAATGCCCTGTTAATGGAAAAACCTTATTTTTTTATGTGCCTGCATCCAATGTGTTGAAGGCTTTCAAGGTTTACCTAGAAAATCATGTTCAGGGAAATAAAACGTCGATATTATTGATGGGGAGTGAATTGTTGTTAGTCGTCGATGGTGGATGGAAAATTCAATTTTTTTATATTCGAATTTCTCCTGCCATAAAAATTTTCATTCAGATTTCATATGTGGATTTCAAATTTTATTATCGAAGAAAATTGAAAGGGGGAATGAAATAGATTAAAGCTTTTAGGGGTTAAAATTTGATGGATTTTTTTCTCTTAAAGTATTTTTAATTGGGAATGGAGGAAGATCGTATGTCTTACTGGCAACCCTCATATGGCACGATCAGTTCGGAAAATCGTGTTATGTTAGAAACCCTGCTATAAGAAATTCAGGATTAGTGTTAATTTAAAAAAATTTAAAGTGTACAAGCTTGAAATTTGGAAAATGGAAAATTTGGATGAATAATTGGATACCCATGTAGCCCTAGCCTAGTGACCAAAAATCCAAGAGAAGAGGCCCCAGAAAGTACAGGAAAACGTACTCTAATGACCCTTCTGAAAATCACAAGACCGACGAATACGTGGTCTAATGCAGGGTTAAGGACAATGCCAAATATGCAGCCACTCCACGTTGACGTAAAGGACGAGGCAGATAGTAAAACCCTTGGACTTAGGCCTGAAGGTAAGTTAAACGGTAGGTATTACGCCCTAGAGACCTGTGGCTGTGAATGTCTGAGGCGAAAGACAAACGGCACAAAGGTCTATATAATGTAAATAACTATTGAACTAAACTCAGACAGGAGAAGATAACCGTCGTCTGTATCGCAGACAGTTCTCGACAGATGGTGGGCTCACTATAAAAATCAATGAGGCTGCTCTTGTCAACCACTCATGCCATAAAAGCTGGTCATGTTACACATTTTCTCGACACAAGAAATCTCCACCAACAAAAGTTTCTGAGTTATCTGGTTAATTCATTGTCAACAGCATTATTGTAATTAGTTTTTCAATCCGTTTCTTACTATCAATCGAGCAACTGAGTTACAGTTAGCGATAAACCCTGATCCCAATCAATCATAGCTTGCAGGCAATGGGGCACTCGTGCATGAGAACCATACCATGACCGCGACGATTGAGACAAACGTCGACCTGAACTTTGAAAACATCGAAACTAAAAGTAGTGCAAACCCTTAAACTGATGGTAGAATATTGTTTTACAGGTTATTACTCACAATCAATTTTTCTAGGTACACGCTTAGTAAATCTTTTACTTATTTATTTTTGCTTTCGATATTAACCAAAACCTGTCTCAGCAACCTTAACTTGAGGGCAAGAAAAAAAACGACCCTTGGCTTAATCGTCGCGGTCATGAAATAGTTCTCATGCGAAAGTGCCCCATTACCTACTATAATGGGATTTTTCAAAACGTGACGGTTTATACTTTTAAAGATCCATTAACCCGTCAGTCTAGTTTGAAATAACGAAATAGCGCGATGCTTATAATATCTTAGGGCCATCATCATCAACCTACCCTATTCTCATATACCTTTAAACTAAGGTTACTACTAGACATGACATCATAACCTGAATGACATAACAGACTGATCGTACAAAGGATGATTCGTAAGCTTAGTTTTTCAAATCAAAAAAATTAACAAAGATAATCCTTGTTCGTTATTTTATCATAAACATCAACCGAGATTATTTCGGATAATATCCAGTATTGGAGTAAGTATATCGATTGTACATCGACATTCGTCATGTGTAAAATTCCGAAGTTCGAATTATTTCTTTTCTAATGTTAAAGATGACAACTTTTTCCGTCAAATTACAACAACACTGCTGTGATTAGAGTGTTATTAGAAACGAGAGATCTTTTTGAGAAAAAGAGCGTGTGAGACTCTCGATACAAAATGCCACCTCGTAGCTATCAACAGCTCAGCTGATGATTTTCGAGCATATTCGAAAAGCATTGTCAAACCTACAAATTCGCTTAATTTACACTGGTTGATGTATAAGAAAAATGCAAATGGTCTCGCCTGAGGTTAGACTTTCACATAAAAAAATCATTTTAAAAATTTCTCGGATTTCGAATTTAAGGAATTCTTGATTTGGTATATTAAAAATCCCCGTTGATGTTTACGGGCCATAATTAACAAGTTTTGATTCTCAACCTTCACATTACCGCAGTAGACCGGTACAGGAATGAAGGATCTATTTCAAGGTGGTTTTATTAAAAACTAGCATAAAACCCGCATGCGTTGCAACGCCTTTAAATAAAAAAAAGTTTGTGTGTGCACTGTCCGCGGTAGGAAAAAAGTATAATGAAAACAACAAAAAATTGGAAAAAATGATTTTGGATATACCATATAAAAATTTTGAGTTACCCATAAAAAATATTGTAATATTTCTTCTCGAGCGTTCTCGGAATCGTCAGGGATTAATTTAATTTAAGAAATTTCCTACATTTCAGAATGTGGCAAACTTCACGATAATAGAGGAAATAACCAGGATACACTATGGTCAATGTTCTTCCATTTGGAGCTAGGATGTGAAGATTTTTCGATACCCCAGCTCCTCAACAACCTACATACAGCTGACCAGGAAATGACACTTTTTGGCAAAATTTGTCTCCTATATTGGCCCCGAAATTTAAAATTTATAAGTTTTGATCATAAATTCTTTATTTGCTACCTTAAAAACACCCAGATACCGATTTTCATTCGAATCGGAATACAATTGGCAAACTCAACGGCCATATTGGTGCGGCCATTTTTAATTTATAGGTTTTGATCATAAATTCGTTATTTGCAACCTTAAAAACCCCTAGATATCCAAATTCATTGCAATCGGAATATAATTGAAAAAATTCGTCCGCCATATTGGCGCGGCCATTTTGAATTTAAAGTTCTGATCATAAATTGGTTTTTCGCTACCTTTAAAAATTCCAGATACTGATTTGCATTGAAATCGGGCCACAATTGGCAAATTCGTCGGCCATATCGACGCGGCCATTTTGAATTTATAAGTTCCGATCAAACATTTGTTATTTACTACCTTAAAAATTCCCAGATACCGATTTTCATGGAAATCAGAACACAATTGGAAAATTTGGGTGGCCATTTTGAATTTCGGTCATTTTGTGGCGGCCATTTTGAATTTTGAAAATCGGGCTTCGAGGTGCATCATGGGAGACCCCCACGGATCTTCGTGCAAAATTTCGAAGCTCTACGATCACTGCTGCGCCCGCTATAGCGCACACATCGCACATACACGCATACAGAAACTTTCTTTTAAAAATAAAACAAAATACGCTATCGATGAAACAACAAAACATGTGCTTCTCTTTCAATCTTTGAACTACAGTTGACCTAATTTTCACTACTATTGCGTCATCGTAGGGCAAATACCAACCAGAAATGAAATATGTAACAAGCATTTTATGAAATTCCAACATTTGACATAGCATCCCCACATAAATCCCAACCATGACACAAATTTAACATAAAAAAATAATATTCCGCGAATTCTAAACCAATTACAAGCCATGCTTGTTTTCTGGGGGGTAAAGATGAAAGGTACAAAAAAAGTTTCTAAAATTACTCAGGCACAAAAGCAACAACAGAATTTCACCCATCCCACGTGAGCATATATATTTTGTTATAATAAGAATGCTGAATCCTTCTACGAACACCTTCATACCTGCACGTTCGCTTTAATAATAATTAAGGATACATTTTCTTGATTTGTACCCAATTTCCACAATTATTACAAAGCACACGTGTTTGCATAACTCTTGCCAGTCTAAGTTAGAATATAAATTAAGAAAAGGAAGTCGTTCGTTTCCTTAAAACAACCAACAATCATCCTTCCATGCACGATAAAAAAAAATTCCATCATGTCCTTTCGGTGGCAGAGCGCTGATCACAAGGAATTGTTGGAATTCCAAGTATGCAAACAATCAAAAAGTGAGCAACGTTTAAGGATTCTGGCATATCCTGGTGTCGCTTTTTTTTTGTATCTTAAAGGATGAATGAAGGAGAGAAAATGTTTATTGCCTACTGTCGGTATGGAAAAAAGCCTTCCTGGAATCCTGATGAGATTCAAATGAATGCCAGGAAGGACGAAGTGTAGATAAAAGATATGGATGTGTGCATGCACAGGCAAAAAAACGAGGATAATAAGGATTTCGAGATATATATTTCATGCGCTATCGAAGATTTTTAAACAAAATTTTATTATTCATGAATTTGCTGTGTTGCGGCAACGTAAATCCATCATGAAACATGCAAAGCGAATACAAAATTAATCAATTAATTCATTAATAATAAATGCATGGTGCTTAGGGTGTGGTATTTTCCCTTCATTGTTTAAAGTGAAATTTAATATTTTGAAAGAAAATTCATGTTTAAATACTGCAAAGTTTTTGCGTATGGTCCTCCTACGTGCATATGTGCATTCTGTGTGGGTGGCCAGTAGCAGGATATATCTGTGCATCCGTATGCCACTCACTACGTATTCCAATTAATTTATTGTCTAGATTTTATGGTACAGAATTTAATCAATAAATTTCATGATGCGCAATAAGCACAATTTTGTAGCTGCTGGCAAAATCCTGTGTTGAATAACATACAGAACTAATCCTGTGGGATTTTTGTTGCTTTCATAATCAACTTAACTCTTCAAGCTTGCATAATAGTAATTAAAACTTGAAAAAAGGGATTTTAATTGGATGCTCTGGTTATGGCACACTTTACTGTGGTCAGAATTCACGTGTTACTCATCTCACTATCACCACTCATGTGGTTAATGCCAACTGATAATACAATTTTATCAAGAAATCACGTATTTTTGAGTCTTATATTAATTTCGGGCATTTTTCAATCAACATTCAATCTTCAACAGAAATTTTCCTTATTTGAAAAGTTTTCCCAAAACAAGAGTAGATTCTTAGCTGAAAGACAGAAACTTTATGATAAGGCAATTTCACCCTAGGTAGGCTACGAGTTTAGGCGGCCATCATAGAAGTTACAGTTCGATTCCTCGCAGCGGTTTTATCTTACTCCTTTCCACATCTCACATCTTCTAACTCGTCTTCTCACTTTAAAGCAATTCCGGTGTCCCCCAAGAGTCAATTCTATCACCCGCTCTTTTCCTAATTTTTATATATGATCCGGTATCAATCACCAATCGACAGCTCCTTACTATGGGTAACTTTTACGCTTTTGAAAATATAAGAAAAGGCATTTGCTAAACCCTGTTCTTTTGATAGTGAACCCCCACCGAACATTATGAATATGGACATTGACCTCATTCTTGACTGCCCCACCATAATCGTGTCAAATTAAATGCCTCCAAAACGAAGTACTGTCTTATCTGTAATAAAACCTGCACAGAACTTCTTTCTACCTCGATGGACGGTGTGAATCTTTCGGATAACCTATCTCCTAGTATCCTAGGCTAAAGATCTGCGAAAAAGTGACCGCACAATCCAAATCGGCAAACAGGGTTCACAATGCCTGAGAATAGCCCAGGAGACAATGTACATTCATCAGTCCGCTTTAAATGCCACTCCTTTATCTAGACTGACGAATAAAAATCCGCCTCCATAGAATCACTGAGCCATCGCAAGAATTTAACAGCCCTGACAAAATTTTATCGCTATTAGCACTGAAATTAAAAACCCTTCTACTTGCATGGCGAAATTTTAGGTCGGAAATAGAAAAACTAAAGACCATGACCATGCGTGAAATCGAACCACAGATCTCTGCGATGGCGGTCGGGTGCCTTAACTACAAGGCTACTTCAGTTCTTATTGATTATACGCTGCGTCTTAAGAGAGATCAGAAGTAGAAAAAGATATATTTTATGACTCCTTAGATCGAGAATATAGAAACCGCCCTAGGCATGATATAAATATAGTTTGTGCCTATGCAAAAATTAAACGCGAAATAGAATGCCAGGATACAATGCAAAGTTTAGCCAGAACGAACAGCATATTATGATTCTAGCGCCAAATTCCTGTATAACATTATTCAGAGACCTTCAAAGCGTACTTAGTAAAAATGGACAAAATTGTGTGTGGTAAAGATCGGCTTTGAGCACTCGGTATACCTAGTTGTTACAAATGGTTGATTCTGTTTACAGAATCTTTGTCAGGATGCACATTCTCTTTCCTCCCTTCCTTGGACCAGTGAAAGCTTTTTGGACCATTTAAATAAAAATAAAAAAAATACGTAGAGAGCCTGATGCTGTCAGTATTAGCTCAGAGCTGAAAGAGACCTTCATAGTAGGAACTTGGATAAGCCACAGCCTTGCTTCAGAATGATGGCGGGAATATTGAGAAACCGCTTTGCTAATGTTTGCGATGTGATCGTGCCACTTACCAAGCAGAGTAATCCGTAAAGCAAGAATCCGTCAACACAAGAAAGAAAGAGCATTCCCGATCTTCACTGTTTCGACTTTCTTCCCTAACAAAATAAAGATGGGATCGCAATAAGAAATTCGAGAAGCTCCAAAAAGTAAACTGGCTCTGCTACCTCCCTATCCAAGCTTTCGGGATGTTCGATAATGATGGCAGCTTTATCTTCCATATCTGGTAGGGCAAACAACAGCGGCTAGATCGGTCTTCAAGGAAGCAGACACCCCAATAGAAGATAAAGTAACAGTCGTAAGTCTACTTCACTTCGCTTGCTTTAGAAATTGTCCTGGCCAATTATGTTTCGGCGAACTGACCAAACAGCAGGTGTATGCGTCTCAGTATGTGCTTTGAATCAATTTTTGGGTTCTAACCGATTATAGCCAACCAGAGCGGGATCTCCACAGGCTTTCGATCCACAACCGCCCGATCTTGGCGATCCCTTCGCGTACAATTTTGAGAAAAGTTAACCGAATTCTTGCTCTGAGCATTGACGACAGGCTGTTGACGCAACTGAAGGAGTAGAGTATGTCATTTTTCATTAGTTTTGACAGGATCTGAGTTTGTGTGATCTGATCTGGAAAGGGGTTATTGGTGTAGGTGCAACCTACAACATAGTAGGATTACCTCTTTAGTTCTATGGAGGATATTCGCCACCCAAATTTTTTATATGCGGGAGGGTGAAACAATCTGCTCTAAAAATTTGAAGTATAGAAGCTATTAAAGGATGCAACAGGCTTAAGTGTTGTTTGTGATACTTTTGGAAGCGGGGCCTCATTAAAAGAAAGAAAGAAAAAGAAAGAAACAAAAAGAAATGATCGAGACTTGACGGAAGCTGTTGCATATGCCCTAAGTGGTAGGACTAGACTGAACTAAAATGGCAGAACGGGTTTTGTTGTGTTTTGAAATTAGGAATGATGTTGTTGGCTGAATGTTTAATTTGTGCTAATCTCTTATAGTATAACAATACCCTGACACTCTCTCCACTAATAAAATTTCGTATTTAATTACATAAGTCATTTTCATAGCTCTGAACTTCGTGAATTCTTTAATAAAATCGACTTTAAAAAAAATCATAATCTCCTAATTCGCATATACCTAAAACTTTATCAAAATGTTATGTAAATCTTAAACACACGTCTTTCCTTAAATATTTCACACTATTAAAGCAACATAATATTTTATACATAAGAACACTTATATTTGATGATTTCTATGTTGTGCCAAAGCCCGCATATTTGTCTATCTATCTAAAAGTAGATTACGTCGTTAGTCGTTTATTTGCCACGTGTTTTTACTATATTGACATAGTTTGCCAACATTCAAACAATTTCTAATTAGATTCGTATCAAATTTAATGAAGATCAAATATTTTTCTTGAAGGAAATGTTACTTGCTAACAATGACAACAAGGATTATGTTTGAGCAGGAACACGTGATTTACGAGTATTATACACACACACAAAAAAGGAGTTTCTTTAATCGAATTTTCAAGGAGAATTTTTTTTTGTTTTTTTTTTGTGTGTGTGATTTATGTTGTGTCTTACTTCGATAAATTGTGAGTATAATCTTTAGTACCAGGAAGCCGATCTATAATCGGTCACACTCTTATCGGGTCGGCTGCGCTTGGGTTAAGTCACTTTTTGTTACATTTAATACAATAATTGTTGAAAGGAAATCTTTTTTAAAACTAATTTTTTTTGTAATCTTTTACATAATAAAAAATATAGTTTAAAAAAACTAAAAAATACGCTTTTATTTTAAAATTAACTAAAAAGTAAAAAATAATTTTGAATTTCAAGTTTTTATTGCTCCAGCCAGTATATGGAAACAGCCTACCTTTCAAAATGTAAAAATGAGTTGGACTCTTCACCTATATTCTTATTTTATAAATTAACACCGAAACTTTTCTCTAGCGTCCCACGCTTTTTTTACATGATTGTAATTACACTTTCATTTGATACCCATACCCATACCGAGCGCGTTGTAAAGAAAAAGGTAATCCGCCATTTTGTGTTGGCCGCCATTTTGAATTTGGAATGACGCCATACAGTTTATAGTATTCTAATTGTTACACCTTTTCACTAAGCCCAACGAACTCAAGGAAAACTCGCAGAAAACACTTTTTCCGCCAGTTTTGACTAAGCCCAACGGACTCATTGGGTGAAAACACTTTTGAATACCAATTTTGGTAAAAATCGTTAGAGCAGTTTTCGAGAAAATATTTACAAATATACAAGAATTGCTCACTTAATAGTATAAGATAAATACATAACCTATAAATAAAGCAGCTAAGTCTTTATGTAATTTTCTATCAGAAGAGGAATCAAAACCGAGGTACATAAAGTAGATTAGCACATCATTTAGGTGGATTGCGTAAACATAGCCACACACAATCTAGATAAAATTAATTTGAATTACATACCACAGTAAGTTAACCATCCAAAACATAGAGAATAAACTGTGTGCTTACAATATTAATCCCCCTTATCTTTATAGCAACTCAGAAATCACGTTTAGGTGAAATAAAAAAAGCCATTGAGGTCAACATCGATTCTATTGAAAGTGGAATGAGAAATATTACGGCGTATTTAATTTTCGTACTAATGACATACCCAGATGAAAATTGCCCCAGGAAGCAGCAGGATATCCCAAATATACTTTTGCACAAGGCAAATAATTTTTATACTTATTACTTATTATTTTTAAGTGCTCCCAGGAAGGCTCCGAGTTCACAGTAAATGGAGAATTAATGACAATCGTAGGCAGAAGGAAAATTAATTTAATAGGGCAATTATTTTTTTATGTTTTTGGCGATGATATGAAATCTCCATTTTATTTCTTTTTCCAATAATATTGAATTGAAATGCAATTAAAACCAATAATGGAGGTGAAGGTTATGCATTGTTTTGGAGAATATTAACACGACATGACACAATATCTTGTTATAAACGCTTCAACACGTCTTTACAAAACACATAAAAAACACCTTTCCAAACAAAAGGTCGTGGGTTCGAATTTTACCTCGTTATGATTTTGATTTTTTTACATTTTCTCCTTAATTAATATTATATCGCCTTTTGAAACTTCCTCTTCGCAATTCTGTTCATTAGCCGAGTACGTTGCATTATTTCTACGTCTTATCCCCTTTTTAACATCTTTTTAATAAATCATTATCATTTTAAACTTTAATACGATGTTGAAGAGATCCTCTCTCACACCAATTTATAAATCATGTGATAAGTACTTGGTGAACACAGGCCCGGCACAAAGGTGGGCAACTGGGACGAATTGCCCCGTGCATCAGACCAGAGGGGGCCCGAGAATAGATTGAAACCCAAAAAGTGAAAACCCAATATCCCTACGTTTTAATTGTAAAGCAAGCACTACTCTAGAGCCTGAAACCCAAGCATGCCGCCCTTAAGTAGCCACTGAAGTAATATAAGCTCGAATTGAGTATTAAGGAAACAGAGAAAACTTACCCAGCGGGAAATGGAGCTAGAACGCTCCTAAAAAGCACTCCTCGTCCTTCGAAACGCGAGTGTTGACAACAGTTTTACCAAGCGGTCCCCCAACTAAACTACCGCGTTCAATATGCTGCTTGACCACCGCCTGGGTGAACAATTACAGGGATCTATCGTATCATGAATATCAAAACTTGTTGAAAAACTTTTCTACGACAAGATTGCCCCTATAATCGAACTTATTATTATAAAGAGCATGGCTAAAGTATTCATGGGTTACAAAAACCCTTTTCTGTTCACTAGTCTGCCCAATCCTTTTATAAGCACATAGGTTCTATACCGGTTGCTATATTTTAAGTAAGTAGTAACAGGATTAGATGAGCTCAAAAAAAAAAGATTTCTTTCTTTGACGGTATCTACATGATCCGTATGTAAGATCAGAAACGTCAAATAATAAGCTAGGCATCTGTCAACAAGTCTTTATCATTACATTTGTGAATTTTTATCGGCGTCATATATTTTTTTGTGAGTGAAAATGTCATTTGCGGGAAGTTTTGTTTTTTGCCTTGAATTCGAAAAAAAACTACTGCACAGTAAAATGAAGGATAACGAGAAGGCCAATGAATTGGGCAGTCTAGGAGCAAATGATGTAGGCATACCCGCGAAGAATGTACGGTAGTCGCTGTGGGTGTGACGCAGAGAGATTGATATCTCCAATTGTTCTTCCAATTCAATGGCATGCTGCAAGTGAAGGAGTTTAATATCATTCGCCAAGTCTAGAAAAACTTGGCCTGACTGTAACAAGCAGTCTTAAGAGAAGTTTCGAAGCTTAAAACAGCTGTGTTTAATAAAACCGAAAAAAAGGAGAGGATCTCATTGTAGAGCACCTGTCAAAAAAAATAGGGCAAGAACTCTTGCCCGAAATTGCTCTCCCAAAAAAAAGATAGAGCAGAAAACCGTGCTTTAAATTGCTCCGGTTCAACTTAGAGTAGCTCATTAAACACAAAGAATATAAGATATGATTCGATACCTGAATATGGCAAGCTGGATTTACCACTCTACTCACTTCATAGTCCAGGCGCTGGAGCTTTTCCAGTGGTTTTGGCGTGATGTAACGGACTTTTTTGGTGGAATTGGTCAGGAATGGCATCCCCAACAAAATCTAGGGGTGCGCAAACATGAAAACGCCTGGAAAATTTATGGGAACACAAAAACTGAAAAATTCACGAAAAATTCCCTGTTTTTTGACCTTTCTTGATAAATATTTCTTAACGAAGGCTTCTACGCGAAAAGTATCTTGGACATGTTTTGTTCGTTATTGGATTTGCTAAAACTTAGCGTAAGTTTGATTTTTGAAATTTGAATTTATGTCTCACTGCTCTAGCGCCTGGATTATCAGTTGTACTGACATGCTTACGTAAAGTTCAGCGCCAATTGTGTCCCCAATCCTTGGTTCCCTGGATCGGACTATCGCCTATACCTGCCAGACTATCGAAAGTAATATTCTATTTTTATCGTAAATTAAAGTAATAAAAATTTACTATTTTATTTGTAGGTAATTCTAGCGCGTGATATAAAAGTTACAGCTCAATCTGAAATAAATTCTATCCGAACACAGCAAAGGCATAAACAATTTATTACCTGCTTTTGTCGTAAATTTTTTTACGTGAGAGGAAAAATGTTTTTTTTCGGTAATTTAAAACCAATTTCAAGCAGAATAATACTAGATTTTTAAATGTTCAGGAGTTGCCCCTTTGTGATAAAGTCGAACTTTTAACAAAAATATATTTAGGTATAGCAAAAATCGGTGTTCAGCCATCAGTGGAGTAAGGGAAACAACTTGCACTGAAGAGTAAGAAAATATCTACGGATTATTTTCATACGCCACTTTCTGGCTAGTAACGATCTTCAAGAATTCTTAAAGAATAATTTGTCAAAGTTATATATCTTAGCTAAAGCCTAATTTGGTTCATATAATATTCTTGGAGGGCCTTATAAGAGAGAAATTGTTTGTTGGGTGGTAATTCTAGTTTCTGGAAAATACCTACACGTAATGAGCGAGAGTATGAAGAGAGCTTTGAACAGAATTAGCAGGAGCGCGTTCAAAAAGTTTACTATGGTAAACCACGAGGTAAGCTGGCTGCAACTTCACTTAACCACGAAAGTTTATGTTTAACCAAGGAGGTTTGTGAACGCACCGTGGTTAACTACAGGTTAAAGAAAAAAAACTATAAAAACAAAATTTTCCATATAATAGTCCCCTCTAATTGCTTAAATTATTTCATTAATAATTATTTGTAATAATCGCACAAATCCCACTTTGATTTGTTCATGTGTTTAACATTGAAACAACGGTCCGAGAGTTGTTTTTATTCTTCTTCTTCTTAACTATCGCTAACCATGCACCCGAACAGGGTTAAAATTTAACTACATCATGGTTAACCACGGGAGTTATTGAACGCCAAAAGTTATGCTCGTGGTTACGCCGTAGTTAGTCACAGAGTTTTTGAACGACAAAGGTTTACCAGAGTTAACCATGGTTAACCATAGTAAGGTTTTTGAAAGCCCTCCAGATGGGCCAAAGGCTGTGGTTCGTGTGCTAGCCCCGCAAATATAGAACTGATGCTTTTCGTGACAAAAACAAAGAAACCAACTTTCAACTGGGTGGAGTACAGTTACATCTAACTTCAATGGTTAAGTTCTTAGATGTTATACTTGACCCTAAACTGAACTGGCGACTCAATATTGAGGAAAGAGTAAGGAAGGCCTATAACGCTTTCTACTCATGCACGAAAATGCTTGGGAAGAAATAAAGACATAAGCTACGAATGGTGCTATATGGATGTACATAGCCTTCGTACGTCCCATGCTCACATATATCGATCAATAGCGATGGATCATATCTATTGAAATATTTACGTTAACCTCGTTATTTCATTCTTTGAGGTTAAAACCTTTTCTCAAAACGTTTTGAATTGAAGGTTCAAGAATTTCTACTGAGAATCTGGATTGTATTTAAATAGTTCTGCACAAATGCCATTTTATCAGAATCTTTAAGATTCTCCAGTTTTGCAAGTTACGCTCATTATTTTTGTTTTTAAGGAAGACCTGCATAGTTTTCCATTCAGGTTCTTATTCAGCGCCGCTGAATTACTGTTTAGTATATCTGAATTGTTATTTGATATATCTTAATGGTCTTTTGACATTAAAGAGTTCCTTAGAGCAGGTTATAACTATTCAGCCCAGCTGAATTCCCTTAAATTGGTGTCTAGTGTCTACTTGAAAATATTCCAGCAATTTCAGTATCTGTCCTTCCTCCTGTGTTATTTAATTTCCTACTTTATCACTTTAATTTTAATTTCCTTTTTCATAATCTCAAGTGGTAATTCAGGGCGCAGTATCCGGTAATCAAGCCAACAAGTGTCGTGACATCAAGCAAACGAGTCTCGTGATGAACCTTCCCACTTCGACCCAAACGCATGTTTTCTCTTACCTACTGCATTCGTTCTCTTCTTTTCCCCCGGGGTTGTCCAGCACCCAACAGAGTTAACAGCGTCACCACTTGAAGGCCGTAGTATAAGATTGGGAGTGAAAGATCGGAGGTGACATATCCGAGAATCCGCCATCAGCTTATACAACGCTCCCTATAAGATCCAAGTATTTGAGGTTACTTAGTAAAATATATAAAAATCTTATCAAGCAGCTATCAAAGCACAAAGAAGATTATACCTGGAAATAACCTCCTGAAGATTAGGAGTTGCCGAGCTGTCATGCCACAAAGTATTGAAAGTCAATCATTGCGACTAATTTATCAAAAATCCAATTTAATACCTTAAAATCATCTTCTGGTTAAGCCATTATACAATTGCCATCAATTTTTTTTTCTGTCTTCCGTCTTTTAAAACTTGTGAAAAGGTAAGACCGAACCAATAAGGTATCATCAGTTTCAGATAGATTTCAGAAAAGCCAATTACTAAAGCTGTATGAACTCAATTTTAAAGATCAAAGATTTTCTAAGAACATTTCGCTTTCGCTCAAGCACCATTCCAAGGGGAAGGTAGCCCCAGCATCAACATCCCCCCTCGTACCCAAGTATCATCGCATGATCCCTTTTGTAGGCGGGCGTTAAATACGTTTCTTCCTCTCTGTTCTGAAGAGATTTACCACCCTTTTAAAGAAAATTTTCTTTTACTGACTGAAGAAAGGATGTCAAAAACTTTTGAAATTTTCTATCCGAAAATTTTGTTCTTATCTCTCTTGAGAAATATAATAAATTTTCTTCATTTCATTTCGGTTCCAGGAGATCTTAAAACATCTCTAGATTTGCACAGGATATGAAGGAGAACTTTAATTACTTCGATAGAAAAAAAAAGGATTTTCTTGTTCCACACCCTTCCACCCACGCGAAAATATTAATACTAATATTCAAAAGAATAACAATAAAATAAAAGGCCTCTTTCGTCTCAGTATAATTAATTGACTTCGATTACATCAAGTAAAATCGAAAGCAAATCATTTTCATTTCAGTTAATTTCGTTTTAATCGATTCCGAATATTTTTAGATTTAAAAGTCGCGTGTTCGTTGTGGTTGGCGGACGCTATTTTTTTCTGATGTTTTATTTGTTATTTAAGATTCTTGTCTTATCACAGAAAGTGACGATGGAAATTTATTATAAAAGTCTCTCTAATGTAGTTAAGATGATAAGGCGGCAACTGGTACACTACGATGTTTTTATGGATGTTTGCTTGTAATCAATATGTAATTTTAGAGTGTTTTTTTTATTGCTACATCTATCTCTACATCAACCACTTTTCGGAGATTTCTCCATTTTTTTGTTAAAATTTAATTAATTCGATAGCAACTTTTATTTTTCTTACGAAAAGTTTTCCACCTTTCTAGAAATTCTTAGAACCAGAAAAATCTTGTTACTGTGCAAAAACTTCACTAGACAAAAGTTACAAAATCATTTAACACTTTCTAAATAACAAAAAGTTAAATTAGTGTTAAAAAAATATTATTTACCTTGTAATGAAAAAAAATAGGTGTTAATGGAAAAAAATTTGAACGTTTTAGAAGTAATTTCAAATGTTTAGATACTTCAGTCTCTGTGTTATGATAAAAAATAAAATTTACGGATTCCTACACAGGGTGGCAAAAAAGAGGTTGAGAAATTGTGAAATTAATAAAATTTAAATATAATGTGTAAGCAGGTAAAACCAGCAGCCCCGTCCAATGACTAAAGACTGGGATATAATTTGCTCTAGTCTTCCACATAAAAAAAAAACTGCACAGGTTTCTAGCTATGCACTCATGAGAAGCCTTTACTTTGCCTGGGGTGCCTTAAGGCTCAACCCGTCATATTCAGGTACCGCAACAATGGCCCATTTAGCACAGGGCCCGTTTACAATCCCAGCTCGGAGTAAAAACACCAGGGTGTTTTGCATCACGAGTTTAACACTCTGGGTTGGTTGGTTAGTTGAAGTAGCTTTCTAGCGCCCTTTTGATACCACTCGTTCCCATGACCCTGTACCTTTCATACCAAGAATATTGCTGTGTCCGTATAGCTTTTATTGTCAGTACCCATTTTCTTTGAGTCTGACTGTAGCGCTGCTGACTGTAGAGGCTAGGTACTTAGTATAGAGGTTTAGAGAAATAAATCAGAGGATAGTTACTAACCGTCCCTTGGCGTTGTGTGCCAGAGTTTGAAAGCAAAGTAAACTTAAAGCAAAGCACATAGTTTTAAACTTACTTTGCTGTAAACTGTGAAAGCTTTTTGTTTCATATTGCTGCGAATGCTGTTGCTTTAAAATTACTTAAAAGCTTTCAGGAGCACACTGGTCTGGCAGCAAATGCTTCGACTTTAAAATACTTTCCTGTGAAATGCTTTCTGTTTGCTTACAGTTTTTCAAAACTTTGCTCTCAGAGGCTGTGAAGTACTTTGCTTTCATTTTTTTCATGGTCCAACTTTATATAGTAAAATGGTATTTTGTGCAGAGGGGTGAAAACTTTTTTATGTGAATGTGAAAGCATTCGCAGCCGGACCAGCATGCCCCAGCATTTGTAAGCAACAGCATTCGCAGCACTATGAAACAAAAAGCGTTCACAGCATACAGCAAAAAGTTTGAAAATATGATTGCTGTAAAGCAAAGCAAAGTAAATTGCTGTGGTCTTCTTAGCAGCAAAGCAAAGTCAACAGCAACAGTATTAAAATTGCTGCAGCAATTTAAACCCTGGTGTGCTCAATGCCCTTTTGGTGTATAGGCATGCCACCCTCTGGACCCTGCCCCTCTGGACCCTTGGTACAATTTGTACTCCTGCCTGGCCATACTAAGTAAAAACTGGGAGGGGCGATGAATAACAATGCTGAATTTTATATCATATAAATAAAATAATAGCTAAATAACCGCTCCTTTTAAAAGAGCTTGGGTTGTGTTCGTGTAGACTTTATCATATTATGCACGTTTGTATAATGGAATCAATAATATTAATGAGTGCGTCAAAGGGCCTGAATACACGAAGATACATGCTTCAGAAGCAAACAACAATTTTGCGCAAGGACCTTTGCGGAGAAGGAACGAAAGGGGGCCAATTTTACGTCTGAAAATTAATAAAACAGTATTACGTGTTTCCTGATTAGTAAATGTATGTATCAAGATATCAATTTTTTTTTCATTTTAGTTCACTGTAATTCTTCACTACACATTCACTTATTACAAGTGTCAAAACATAACGACGAATTTTACCGTGTGTCACACGCTAAAATGGAATTCGTCATAATGACGAATTTTCGTCTTAACGACATTGCCGTGTGTCAAGGGTATTATTAGAGTGCGAACCAAATCAGTTGAGGTGGGGATATGAAAATTACACAAAATGGAACACATTTATTATTTATTTTCAAATTACCCCTTCGAAATCTACTACAAACACTACGGCTCATGGCAAGTGCGACTTTTGAGAAACCTCATCTCTTATGGTTCGGACTCTACCAAAGAACTCTGAAAGAGAGGAAATGAAACCATGAATGCATTGGAGTCGAATAGTCCTCAAAAGCTTTACTCCAAAAATAGTCCTAGAAAGTGAGCCTCTGTGAAATTTTTTACTTCATAAGACTACTTCCTCGTGTATTTTAAGCCATAGAAGCACTCATTAAGAATAAAATTTCGCTGCACTCTCTAATGATGTAATGAAATGAAAAACATAAAGAACTCCAATCGATGCAATTTAATTCGAGAGACACTTTTAGTGAAAGCCTTTTTAATTTATTACAAAATTTTAATTTTAAACAGCAAAAATCCCTTTTGTAAGTGTCCTTTTTGTCAATTTCAACATAACTTTCTCTTTGATATTCACTGACATTTGCAACTACTACTCTCAATAACACTTCAACAAAAAAAAAGAAAAGCTATCTCCATTTCAAAACTGCTTTGTTGTAATTAAGAACTCTGTGCTATAGAACACACAATAGTAAATGTTGAAAGGAACAACTTAAGGGTAAAAGCTTGAGGAAATACTCTCAGCACGCGAAATCGTCGCAATTTTATGAAACAAAAAGATTTTTTTCTCTTTACAATGACACTCGTTCGTGTTTCGCCCTTTGAACAAAAAAAATGTTCTACCTTGGAGCTAAATAAATATAGAAAAATGCTTCTGTGTCTTTTCATTTGTATAAAGGAAGTTCTCTAAGGAAAAGTGTCGTGGAAATTGTTAAATGACTCTTGAAAAAAAAAATTAAGTAGAAATTCTTTGTAATTGTAATTATTATATTTGTAATTGTAATTCATAATTATTTTATATGTTATAACGCATGTAATTGATTGTCATCAAACAAAAACCTCGTTTTTTTTCATATTAATTAAAAACATTTTAGAAAAGTAGATTGTAACAAACAAGGGTTGGGGTAGTCGGTTTTCTGCTAGGTAAGCACTAATTAATAATTGTTCATTCATAGAATTTCATGATCATCACTGTACAAATATAGACACAATTTTAATTGATTATTGATACACTCATGCTTTCAATTTAGCTTTTTAGAATGTAACAATATTGATAGAAGCATTATAGACCGCTTCCCCACAAAGCAGATAGGCTTCAAAGGCAAAATAAAGGGTTCTCATCGAATATGCAGAGAAGTGCGATACTACAACAGCCGCTCCCCCCATACAATCCGCCGCTCCCCCGCCCTTCATGCCCTTTTACTGTAATTGGTTTTCGCTCACGTTTCAGGAAAGGATGAGGTGTTTCAGCTTCAATTGGAAAATATTGAGCTTCGTTTCCTTTCTACTTTAATAGAAAATCCATGTAAACAATACAAACGTGTTAAGTCCTATAATTCACAATTACAATCAACCTTCTACGAAAATAGAAATTGTATATTGTGATTGGAATGTCATTTGAAATAAAGTTGGACTTTTTATGATAGTTGATAGTTGTTTACACGAATTAATCATAGATTGATGGGTTCAAACGGATGGATACTTTCCTTTATGGATTAAGGAATTAAGGATATTTCACAAGAATGTTGATTACGTTTTTCTTGGTTAAGGGGATTCTCATTGTTAATTATGACTCGTTGGGAATTTTCTCACAAACTGAATATGAGTCATGATGATATTTTGATATTTAAATTTTTGGTTCTGGTCGATTTATTTTATTGATGAAACCAAAGACATTTTAAATTTTTCTTATGAGATACACAATGCTTTAGGATCACCTTTTGTACTATTAGTTCGTCACCTTTTGTACTATTAGCTTAGGGCTCTTCAAAAATCTCGCGTTGTTAAAACCAATATAAGGATATAATCGACTACGCGCGAAAGTAACCTAGTAAAATAAATAACTGGATTCTTTGGATATGCAAAATAAACCGTTTATGATGTTGTAAAAAATATAGTTCGTCATAATTGTCCAACGAATGTATCATTATGTTGGTGAGGAAGATTCACTTAAAACGCACCCTGAAATCTAGTACAATAAGATTCTTCTCGGATTTACTATGGATGGCTAAATCAACCGATGAATGCCCGCTGGATTAGTCATAATCTATGGAATGTCTTCGTTGTTGCCAGAACGAAATTTCTAGTCAATGTTCATATGATAAGTATTGTCTTCTTTAATAAGAGAGATGCAATGCGATCGCATTTATTTAATAAGGGTGACATTTTTAGAAAATAAATGCGTGAACGTATTTTGGAATGGAGTGGTAAAGCCCAATAGAACGCTGGAACACCTGTTGATCAAAAGTGACATATGTTCCCAGGCTCAATCACCCCAATACCTACTCACCAACACCCACATGCCATTTGGTCCGAAACTAGCTCTCAGAAATATTTTTATATCTGGCCTCTTACAACCCCAGATTAAAATCCGCTGTTTATGGCTTGTCTGCTTACCAACAAATCCCGTGATTGTAATGTGAGAACGTTAAGAACTGCTATTGAGGCAGCGTTTGCTGTTAGCGAACAGGCGTAGGATTCAGACAAAAAATGGAAGCTATCATTCAAAGTATTTGAGGATATATTGAATAATATATTTCATAAAAGTTCTTCAAGACTCTATCGGATCGTAATCATTTGTTGTTGTTCTTTACAAAATTTTGTTACCGAAAAAATGCGTGTCAACACAACCTTATCAATCTCGCGATTTTTACACTACAGAAACCTACGATACCAACATTTCTATCACGAATAGGGGAAAAAAATTCGATTAATATGTCCAAATTTTTTAGATATTAAATTAGACTATAAAGAGTTTAAAGTAAAAAAATACAGACAATACAAAATTTATTGTTGGCCATGAATGCAAGCCTTAAACAAATTGATTTTTTTATGTCGATGGCTCCAGGTCAGAGATAGGACCTTAGAATAGAACTGGCGACGATTCTCTCATAGGTAGCCAATATAAAAATAGACTGAAACCTCTCACATTAAGATTACTAGATATATACTAACACCACTTCCGCGCGCGGATGCTCGGAACGGTTATAGAGATATACTACTATATATACTCGGAAGAAGAGTTTGGTAATGGCTCAAAATTCATTTTTTACTTATTTATTATATAATATTTTCAAAGTTGAGCCCAACGGGCCCAAAATCTGATATTACCATTCGATTCTTCGGGAAAAATTACTAAAGGAACCTAGAGCACGACATGTTGGGTTCGATTTTCTTAACGGTGCTACCCCCACCCTCCCCCTCCCCCTCCCCCACCGCCAAGCGAAAACCCGATTTAACCCTTTGAGACGGTTTAGACGGTGCGCTCTAGCGCATGTGCCTCACGAACTTTGTGGATAAAGGGAGAAGTGGGGTGGTACCTCTCTTCATTCCCACTCCTCCCTTCATCACCAAAAGTTCGTGAGGCACATGCGCTGAAGCGCACCGTCTAAAACAGCTCTTTGATTCAAGTACGCATGTTCAATCTTTTTGCGCATTCTTGAACAACTTCTCTGTAGCCTCCACACAATGCAATCATGCTTGAATAGCCGCAGTTTATCCTTAAGGGCCCAATATACGAGCGCTCCATCCGACCACGCCACGCCCAAAACAGCAACAATTTGTATGCACTCAAAAATTTTAAGTACATACAAATTGTTGTTGTTTTGGCTCGAAGTGGTCGTTTGGAGCCCTCGTGTATTGGGCCCTTTACTCTCTAAAAATGAACCAGTGAAAATTTCACAAATAAATAGAAATGATAGTCCGGGGAAATTAGCATTTTAAGGAGACAAAATTCCAAAATGGCTGAAAATTGGACCACAGCTTCCTTGGGAATTTCTAAGAAAACAATTTCGGAATCACAAAAAAAACCAACATGGCCGCCGGAGATATCACTTTTTGGCAAAAAAATCACTCAAAAACTGGTTTTTTCGAAAAAAAATTTTGATCAGTCAATACGAAACGTTATTGCCTACAAAAAAAGCCCTTTGTCATTTTTGCGAAAACCTAACCCTTTCGAAGTTATTCAAGGTCAAAGTTTCCAAGAATCACATTTCGGACTCGGAATAATTCGGAAAGGTGAAGGTTTTCGAAAAAAATTCAAGACAGATCAAAAATTTTTTTCGAAAAAAACAGTTTTTTAGTGATTTTTTTGCCAAAAAGTGATATATCCGGCGGCCATGTTTTTTGTTTTTGTGATTCCGAAATTGTTTTCTTAGAAAATCCCAAGGAAGCTGTGGTCCAATTTTGAGCCATTTTAGAATTTTGTCTCCTTTCGTGCGCTTTTTTTGCTAATTTCCACGGACTATGACTCCATTCAAAATTTTTGGCGTAATTTTAATATATTATTGAAAGCTGTAGAAATTAAAAAAAAATTGTAGGGTGAGGTTGCAATTTTACTATGAATGGAGGATGGAACAAATTATGCCCCGAATGTACCTCTGATGGATTTGAAGTGGAAAACCCTCAAGAATTGCACACAGAAATGGAATTGGCCCATCGCATTGGCATTACAGACGTAAGCCATGCTAATATTCAGTAGACTTTACGAGCTCATCCGGAATCCTTAAACAATGAAGATATTGTGGAGTTATTGGAGAATTCGCAAAATACAAATGTGAAGGACTATATCATTTTAAACGAAAATCACAAGAAAGATTTGGAATTTCCTTTAAAGCTTTCCGAAGCATTTCAATATTTAAAAAAAAGCAATGGTGATTTTTAAAAAATATGACAACGACATGGAGAGATTCAAAGCAACAAGAATGGTTGTTTTCAATGGTGTAGGAGGGTACTTAGGGACTTATATACGGAAAAACGTAGGATGTTACCCGAAAGGAGAATCGAGTCGTTTTTTAGGCCGGTATTATGTGAACGGAAATCACCAAAACCGCCTACTTCTGAAGAAAGATCATCCAAACGTATAATACGTTAGTATCCGATGATAGTTCAGATGATTGAAAGTACATACTAAAAAGATGTCACAATAGATGTAAATTTAATAATTTAAGTTTATATTTGAATTTTAATAAAAAAATTTTAGTTTATATTTCCGAAAAAAAAATATTTTAAAATCCTCGTACATATATGAGTATAAGTACTTCATTGGTGTTATAATTTCTCTTTTCCTGATTTACGTTGTTTGGATTTACGTCGTGTTTTCTCGGAACGCTTTCCGACGTAAATCAGGGTATTCCGTTTTTTTCTTAGGGTTGGTAGCACTCTAACTGAGATCTGTGACAAATTTCATCTCAATATTTTCAATAGTTAATGGTATACGCTTGTTTACTTTTATCTAAAAAATGAATTTTTCGAGATTTCAATTGAGTGAAAAAGTTCAGCTAAGAAGTTGTATTAAATTTTGCTTTAAAAATGGAATTTCTGCTTCTTCTTTAAAAATGTTTTTGATAAAAATGCACTGGCCAGAGAGAGTGTTTTAGATTGACATATGTAAGTTGTTCAAAGAGAGCGCCTTGAAGACGTGCTGGCAGTCTTTCGATGTCTATCGATGAACAGCACGTCAAGAAAATCAAGGTTTTGGTGATCAAAAATCGTCGAATGACCATTAGAGATCTTGTTGACATTACATCGTTTGGTGCGATACAATCGATTTTGAAAGAACATTTGTACCTCGTAACAAACTGTTATTTTTGCAAAGGTACAGACCATTTGAAAACGAATTGTGGAAAATACAAGTAATGGTTGAAAAAGAAAAGTGGTAAATCACAAAAGGCAAATTTAACGAAGTGTAACAGTCAGGCGCGTACGCGGGGGGGGGGGGGGTTACTGCGGGTTAACCCCCCCCCCCTGATTCCAAAAATAATAGGAAAAATTATAATTAATAAATATATCAACTTATTAAACAATTAAAAAAATATTCCGAATAACCATGTAAAATATATGGTGGAATCTTTTCAAACGGAATAGCAAAAAAAATAAATATCTCTCAAACTTTGGGAATATGTTCGTGAACTCGATGTGATATACCAAAATTTTTTTTAGCGCAATTGGGTGCGCCGTTTCGGAGTTACAACTGTTATTGAAAAAAACGCGATTTTTAAAAAATCACGTATTTCTCATTTATTTATAGCTCCCGACAAACTCTGAGTTTCGGGATGGCCATATAGATTTTTGTAGGAAATTTTCCGTCTTTTCAGATGAAATTACGCAAAAAATAATTGGACGCATTTTTGGCCAATTTTTTGGCCTTTTTTGGCCAAAATTTGAAAAAAAGGGGAATTTTTAAATTTTTTTTCATGTCACCAATCGATTTTCTGATTCAAAAACTACGCGCCACCAAGTTTTCAGAGTAGTTCCCTTCTTTTCGGTAAAAAAATTGTAAAAATGCCCTAAATCAAAGTCTAAAGTCTTGCGCACACCACGAGACCATGATTTTTGGAGAAAAACAAGACATTTTGTGATATTCGAAAAATGGTCAAAAATTATTATTTATGTTTCTTCACAATTTTCAATAAAAAAATTGCGATAAAAATATACCTATAGGAAATTATTTTTATAGTGAAATAACCTAAAATATAATATAAGTACATAGTCCTATTACATGAGAAAATGTCTTTTTACCCAATATGTGTACAAAATATGTTTTGTGAACCCCCCCCCCCCATGGTTTCATCCTGCGTACGCTACTGGTAACAGTAGTGGTGCTATGACCGAGGTTCTATAAATTTATAACATCCATGATTCACGGAGGATGGATTTTAGATTCAGGAGCTATTTGCCACATAGTTGGATCAAGAAAGAGTTTTGTTGATTAAAACAATCAGCAAGAGTTTAGAACAAAGCAATCCATCAGGAGTTGGTTGATGCTGGATATACTCAGAACAAAAATGATCCATGTCTTTACAGATTCACAATAGGAGGAAATTTTTCTATGTTTTGATTTACGTTGATGATTTGATCATTGCTAGTGAACACAATGGCTTTCAGTGGAATCTGTACGAATCCTAGGTGCAAAATTCATGATCAAGAATCTGAGTGAAATTCGAAATTATCTTGGACTACAGATCAAAAGAAATTCTCAAGGAGGTTTCGCATTAAATTAAACAGTGAACATCAATAAGATGCCAGGCGCGGATCTAGAATTTTGTTTGGGGGGGGGAGTCACGGAGTTAAAAGTGGTAAAAAAAACTTTTTACTCCTAAAAAACAAAAACAAAATTAACAAAACGAACAAAACTAATCGAATTTTCTGGTGGATTAAAAACAAACGTGCCCTACGAAAACGTGCCCTAATGTATTTTTGAGGAAGACGCGCCCTTTCTTGTGAGTGCAGCTAACTTCAGAGTTTGCAAATCAAAACATATAAAAAGAGTATAGATCAATTAGTCCAGGAGAGATAGCGGAAAAGTATTCAAAAGTTGAAATAAATCTACCCTGCGATTTTTCGACTCTATAATTAAGAGAAAAATCGTAGGAATTCAATGAATGTGTTTTGGAAAAAATCGGTCCAGGAGAACAGGTGGAAAAAAGCTACTAATGGTAGCGAAAACAAGTTTTTCAACGTTTTAGGTGCGAAAAAATTTTGTTTTTGGAAAACAAAAAATAGTACGTAATAGCGCTTAAAAAGACGAAAATTATGAGTTTTGGACAATTGAAATCGGTCAACAGGTTTATGCAAAAAAAAAAACCACGCAATATGGCCATATTTTGACATTTAATTACAGGGACTATAACTATAATTATCGTAGAGCCTTGTTTCAGGGCTGAAATTGTGGCTTCTATAAGTGCCTACCTACAATAAAAATTTCATGCAAAAATAATTATAGCTTTTCGCGTAAATGTCAAAAAATGTAAAAACAGCCGTTTCAGGAAAAAAGTTTGAACAAGGCCCACGGTGGTGCTAGAGCTATTTTGAAAAGCCCTATTTATTCTCGAAGAGTTACTCTACCAACCCATTTTCATGAAAAGTTGGTGAGGTTCGATTTAATACCTCATAAACGCGTTTGAAAACAGGCACTTTTCTTGATTTTCAGAAAAAGTACCTTTAAGCGGTTGTTTTTTTTAATTTGCAAAAAAGTTGGGTCGGTTTTGTGCGTTTGGTTATTCTTTGTTTTTGTTTTTTGAGTTGGGTCAATTTTGTTTTTTAAACAGCGAGCGCTTTTGAGCAGTGCCGCTGCTGGCATGTGTGCAACTGCACAGGGCCCCGTGTGTTGGGGCCTCGCGAGCGAAAAATTGTTTTGGCAATAAAAATCATTTGAATTCATTATTTGCATATTTACTTCATTGAATGGACCACACAAATGAGTACGAACCACAGAAATCAGCATATGGGCCATAGTTCTGTCACGGGTGCGGGCAATCTGCGAGCGAACCGAGCGAAAATTTTTTTTGGACTCTCTGGGGCCTCTCGCTGAATTTTTGCACAGGACCTCTCAATTGTCTGGCCGCGGCACTGCTTTTGGGGGGGTCATGACCCCCGTGACCCCCCCCCCCTTGAATCCGCGCCTGATAAGATCCTGGGTGATCAGCTGGATTTGCAAGAAACAAACATGCGTTTCTTTGTCATCAACTGAGGCTGAATTTATCGCTTTATCTGAGGCGTGCAAAGAAGTATTATGAATACGTCCAATATTGATGGATTTCAATCAAACAAATGGACAAACCAACTACATTGTTCGAGGACAACCAAAGTTGCTTGAGGCTAATTGAGAAAGAGAAATTGTGTACGATACTATTTCGTCAAAGAAAAGAGTGCGGTATGATGAAATCGGAATAAGGAGGAGTATTGACAGTGTACCTATTCTCGATTTATAGTTCATCTAATTGTCAGTCATTAAAATATTTTTGTTTCAATTGGACGTATACAAAAAAAATTTTCTTTAGTCCAAAATCGTCTTTATTTATTTAATTTGAAATCTTTGGAGCCAACAACTCGTTCTGCCAAAACTCATTCTAATACAGAAGTCACCCAGAAAGTTGAACGAACAAAAGTCCTTATCGGCTAGACCCACCATTGATGTCTGTTAAACAATGAATTCGGATTACCAAAAAGCTCGATTCACCTGGTTTTAGCTATGTCTGACTTCTGGCCAGTAGCGTACGCAGGATGAAACCATGGGGGGGGGGTGTCACAAAACATATTTTGTACATATATTGGGTAAAAAAAAATTTTCTCATGTAATAGGACTATGTACTTATATTATATTTTATGTTATTTCACTATACAAATAATTACCTATAGGCATGTTTTTATCGCAATTTTTTTATTGAAAATTGTGAGGAAACATAAATAATAATTTTTGACCATTTTTCGAATATCACAAAATGTCTTGTTTTTCTCCAAAAATCATGGTCTCGTGGTGTGTGCAAGACTTTAGACTTTGATTTAGAGCGTTCTTACCATTTTTTACCGAAAAGAAGGGAACTACTCTGAAAACTTGGTGGCGCGTAGTTTTTGAGTCAGAAAATCGATTGGTGACATGAAAAAAAAATTTAAAAATTCCTTTTTTTTCAAATTTTGGCCAAAAAAGGTTAAGGGGCCATCCATAAATTACGTCACACGAATTTCATGATTTTTTGACCCCTCCCCCGTCCTTGTCACAACTGGTCACATTTGTGAGACTCCCCCCTCCCTAGTGTGACGTCACATGTTTTGCAATTTTACATCTAGAAATTATTAAATTAAAACAGCAGTTCCGAAATTAGTTTTATTTCTATTTAAATTATTAACTTCCCAGTAGGAAGTTATTGTAATCGGTCCGAAAATCGGATTCGAAATTTTCAATGTTTTTACACGTTTCAAAGTCCCAATAGCATTTTAAGCAAAAATTTGAGAAGAAATATGTGTGTGTGTGTGTGCGTACGTATGTGGTCATTTTTTCCTGCACGATTTCGCGCGAACCAAAAAAGATTTCGACTTCGTTAAGGTGCTGTTCGAACCGTATTAAAGGACATATGAATTGAAAAGATTTTCATAAAAATCGGTCGAACCGTTTTTTTGTTTGAACGACGTAAGTGATTTTTGTACCAGCACGATTTCGCGAGAACCAAAAAAGATATCGACTTCGTTCAGGTGCCGTTCGAAGCGTGTTAAAGGAAGTATGATCTGAAAAAATTTTCATAAAAATCGTTCGAGTCGTTTTTTTGTTTGAACGAATACTGGGAAGTTAATCTTGTGGACCGAAAGGGTCAAAAGCCACATCCCAACTAGTTTTTTAATGAAATCAACATCACACTTTTGAAAAAATAAACAAAACACAAAACCAATAATTATACTATAGTCCGGGGAAATTAGCAAAAAAAAGCGCACGAAAGGAGACAAAATTCCAAAATGGCTGAAAATTGGTCCGCAGCTTCCTTGGGACTTTTTAAGAAAACCATTTCGGAATCACCATTTTTTCGAAAACTTAACCCTTTCTAAGTTATTCAAGGTCAAAGTCTCAAAAATTCAGTTTTTGGTCAAAAAATTACTCAGAAACTGATTTTTGCGAAATTATTTTTGTTCTATTTATACAAAAGATTATTGCCTACCTTAATGACACGCTTGTCATTTTTTCGAAAACTTCTCGAAAAAATTTGCAAAAATCAATTGAGCGATTTTTTAGCCGGGCTTCGGACGAATCGAATTGATTTGCATTTTTTACTGACTTTTGGCTATGTTTAAACGCAACCCCCTATATACGCGAATTTCACTAAACGCGAGTTTTTTTCGAACGCGTAAAGCGAGGTATTACTGTTCTTAGATATATTAGATTTTGAATTGTGACGTCACGAAATTTAGGACCCCTCCCACCCCTTGTCGCACTATGTCACACTTCGTCGACCCCTCCCTCCCCCTTAACGTGTGACGTAATTTATGGATGGCCCCTAATCGTTTTTTGCGTAATTTTATCTGAAAGGACGGAAAATTTCCTACAAAAATCTATATGGCCATCCCAAAAGTCAGAGTTTGTCGAGAGCTATAAATAAATGAGAAATACGTGATTTTTGAAAAATCGCGTTTTTTTTCAATATTGAATCAGTTGTAACTCCGAAACGGCGCACCCAATTGCGCTAAAAAAAAATTTGGTATATCACATCGAGTTCACGAACATATTCCCAAAGTTTGAGAGATATTTATTTTTTTGCTATCCCGGTATTCGGAATATTTTTTTAATTGTTTAATAAATTGATATATTTATTAATTATAATTTTTCCTATTATTATTGGAATCAGGGGGGGGGGGGGGGTTTAACGCGCCTGCTTCTGGCTATTCCCGAAACTCAAAAAAACTGCTCCAATGATATCGTTCTGACTCGAATGAAGAGATACAAGCAGAATCAAAGAAGATTTTGATTGCCATTCCAGAAATCGACTTCACCAATTGTCTTCGTAGACTGGAAAAAACGTTGGCATAAGTGTATTATATCCAAAGGGGATGAAATAAAAAATCTGACTAAGCAGAGGTCTAGATCGTTTAGATTCTATATAATAAAATATCTCTTTAAAATCTCAAAAGATAAAATGTAATTCGGCTGTTATTAATTGTATGTATATAATCCTAGAGACCAATATGGACTTAACAAACAATATACAGCACAGTATCAATAAAACCAGCTTGACTTAAACCTTGAAATAATATTATCACAAAATCAACACTAAATTCTACCAAATGCAATAAACCGCCTTTATCCTCTCAAACTCAATAGAGCACCACCGTGCAGCTTCTTTACAATTACTTCACAATCAATTAAGCTACAAAAAAAATACAATTTACAATTTTAAAACAAACCACAATACACTTGTTTGCTGTTGGCGGTAATTAAAATTCATCCGCAATATGAGAGTTTGTAATTAGAAAACAATTTTTATTTTTCTTTGCAAAAACTTTTCATGAAATTAGATCGCACACAATTGTGATGTAATTGCAAAAAACACAAAAAAACCACAAAGCAATATTTTTCATCTAGCCTAGTTTTTCCAGTGTTTGTTTGTTTTTTTTTCTAGCATTTAGCAATCCTATCCTAGAGGCTAACTTTTGAAAGTTATAGAAAATCGTTTTGCGAATTTATTTTCTGCATGCATTAATAATAATGAAATAAAAATCAGTGAATGTGAATGAAAATAAATAAAATAAACAGAATAAATAAAAATGTTCTTTTCATGTCAATTCACAACTCAACTTTGTAAGTGGTGTTTTTTTTCGTGCTATGCAAGCATTTTTTCAGTTAAAACAAGTTTTTCTGGTTGTCAAGTTTTGCTAGTGGCGGCGGCGGCGAGTAATTGAAGTGGATAAAAACCTGTTACGAAAAAGGTGAATTCCCATGAGTCTGTATTATTGATAATAGGAATATCGTGATGACTAATCAGAAAATAAGTCATATGCCAGGATTGCAGCGCGTACATAATTAATGATCCGAAAATCAATGGTATAACGCCGGGTTAAGTGATTAAATTCAGGTGTAAACAGGCTGAACTTCACTTAGTGGGAATAAGCTTCAATCTAGTGAGACTTACTTATATAGCTTGATTTCGATCAATGCTGATCAATCAGCCAGAAAAGAGGCTTGGCTGCACTCTAGCACAAGCCACAACAGCCCTGGAATCCCCCAATCAAGGCCCCGAAAAAATGTAATAATTTCTCTTTTAGCCGGTTTCCGCTCGATGAAATTTCGCACTCGATTGGCGCTGCGGCGGCGGCTTTGATTGGGTCTCCTCAACATCATCCAAAAAAGTTACTTACACTGGAATTCTCGTCACAGTTGAGCATGGCATAGAAGTCCTCGTCGGGATTCTTCTTAAAGTTTATAATCTCATCCACGCCACTCATTTTGGTCGTATTCAACACGCTCCTCTTTTCAGCACTTAATCAACACACTGCACAACACTTTACTTCTTCTTCTACGCGGAAGATGATTTGGCCACTTATCAACAACAAAACTTTCACTGATCAGAAAAAAAACCGCTAGGTAAAAACAAAACGGTGGACAACGCACAACTGAGGGGCACTAGTATCGCGGCAACGTCTAGCAGCAAACTGAAACTGAATCCACAGCTGGAGATGGTGGGCTACAGTGGGGCTGCGAAGTGGAGCAGTAAAGCTGGATTTTTTACTCTCGGACTGGTAAGGCGGTCTGGAATTCACACACGACTGGATGATACAGCGCTCCCCTGATGGTCTGGCTTGGAGCCCAGTTTTGCTCATTTGTTGCCTATACTGGCCAAATCCATCTCCCGCAAAAAGAGCTTTTCTCAGAAACTTTTCCAGCAATCCGGGTGTGCGCTTACCTTGAAATCATAGGGCTCCAGCTCGATGGATACAGACATTATATCCAATCTTGTTCCCCGACAGTCTCTATGCATTTACCGCGCAAGTCTCCCATATATTCCAGAGTATTCTCAGCTCACCTTATAAGATAAAATCTTCATATCGTTGGCAAGTCTTTATAAGTATTCCTTACTAATCATCCCCTAGATTGGAGGAGATGCCGATCCCACTATCAGTATTCAGCACCCACTACACTGCCGCCTACAGTAACCGAAAGCTTTCCCACTCGAGCTTCCACTACTCTGTGAAACATATTGTGACCAGACCACATGGTGTTGATAACCCCTGAGGATAGGTGTCATGCAAATGAGTAGAGACGATGAATTGCTGATGTGGGCACTTCAAATAATAAAATTAACGGTTGATTAAGGATGAAGCTTTTCGGGGCTTGACCTTGACCAAAGTCGTTGAGGTTTTTGCGCGTTAATATGATTTAGATTTGATATTAGTGATGGCTATTGTGGGTGTTGTGTCACACTTTTTTGTAATAAAATTGAATTTTGCAGTATTTAACAATGTGCAAAAATCTATTAGAATTATGATAACAAAAAAAAGTTACTTCTAGATAAATATGAAAATATTGGAAGAAATTGGAGAGAACTAGCAAAATGTAGAAGTGACTGGAAATAGAAACTTCAAGGATTATAGCGCCGATTAACAAGAAGACATATTGTGGTATTGCTCCTTCAGCAAATTTTTGGATTTCGGCCCGTTTTCGAGACGTCATTAGTCATCGTCAAAGACTGCTTGCTGGTTGGTTTGCATGACTTTCTCGTACACCCATGTCTCATCGCTAGTTATAAAGCGTTTAATTAAGATGGGGTCCGTAGAATTTCGAGAAATCATATGCTCACAGACATCCTTTGGGAAAAAATTAGCTTTTTGGAGATCTCCGACGTGTTTCATGCCTGCTGTCAATATGCTCCTAAGGGAGCAAAATTTAAGCTTTAAGAAATTGTATAGGAGGGCGAAGAAAACCGTCAATTATCTTGATGATCATAAAGGCAGCCATTAGCAATAGATCGGTTCTCGTTCGATTACAGAGGTCAAGCAGCATTAAACGTGGTTGGTACTTAATTGGGTTACCGCTTTGGTAAAACGACAAGAGTAAAAATAAAAGATGGCCTTACAACGGGCGAACACCGGCCATGATTGAAACATAGGCCTCGGCCATGTGCCGGGCATCAGAAGGTTGTTTATCGGACTGTACGGCCATATTTGACGGGTATATATGACGGCGGTTCGTTGGCCTTACAGTTCTAATAAAGGGCATACGACGGTGATACAGTGGGTGGTGGTATCAGTGATAAAATCGTGGCATGAATAAAAGAAACGAAAAAAAATATATTTTTTTATTTTATTATATTTTTGCCAGATTACAAGAGTAAATAAGAAAATGTTGTTAGAGCAAAACAAGCTATACAAATTAGAGAAAGAAATAAAATGTAAGAAAAATTTCCGATTCATGATAAAGAGGGCGGGAATTTTTGAATGTAGAAAGTGAAAAAAATCGGCTTCTCAAGAAAAAATTCTTTTTGGGGAGCTAAAGTCACACAAAACTCATCTCGTATTTATTGAGCAAAACATCATGAAATCCGGTGCTCATATCTTCGAATTCGAAAATTTTAAAATTTTTATCAAGGCACTGCAATTACATGTTTTATATTTTTTCGATTGTTTTTTTTCTTCAATATAATTTCCTAATAAAATATAAATTAACACCAACACGCACCACACACTTCACGTACAACACCCCGACGACTGGCGAGCTTGTTTCTCTTGTGCATCGATAGTCTTTAAGTATGAAAATCCAAAGGCCGATTTTATGTAAATAACGAATATGATCAAGTTCCCATAAACCACATTCAACAATACACATCGGTGCAGATTCTCTTTTTGGCTTAAATTTGCCGCCGTATGCCCGTTCAGAACTCGGCCATTTAAATCCCGTTAAAACTGGTTAAAAACTCAAGGGCCATCATATGCCCCTTAAAAAGTCAAGCGGCCAGTGTTCGCCCGTTTCATGGCCATTTTTTATTTTTACTGGGTGACACTCGCGTTTGAGTTGTGTTGGAGGGGATTAAAAGCAGAGCAAAACTAATAAAAAAGCGGGTGAAATTATTTTACTCTTGGGAGCACTTGCCGAAATGGTTTAAATTCTACGCCACCCAATACGACGTTGATTAAACGGCCGGAACGAAAACGCTCAATCCAATTCCCAAGAACTAAGACGATACCAATAGCTTGGAGTTTAGACAGCAGATGCGATACCATTTGTAAGTTTATAAGAATACACTTCGTAAAAGAGCTAGAGAGCAAAAGGTTTGAATGGTAGCCATAGAGCACGGAAAAAACAGCCGCGTAGGTATATCCTCAGAAAAAGATTATTACCAGGAACGAAGATCCCTCGGGGCATTGGGTTTGAACAGCCACGACTCATGCAGAAGAAAGAAAATAAAAAGACAATGAGGCAAGGTGAAATATGGGGTCTACTATGAGACATTTCTACAGGCGGAGGACATTCTTTCAAGGTCCTAAATCTTGCCTTTTAGATAGGTAGTAAGGAGTGTACATGGTGAGCAACAAAAGAATTTTGATCCCTTGTTAATCTTTTGACAGTTATATGGTACCTAAGCACCACTACAGGTAATCCTCAGGTGTACACGTAAATCACTACACGTCTCTGACGAACTATTTTTTCATCATTCAAATTATCCTCCGCCACCCCTGGCACCAAATATCAAATGGAAAAAGTGCACATCCTGATAAAGACTTGAGTGAAAATCGGCTCGGAGGCCACAGTACTGGTGAAGCCCTGCTCCAACTGAAATGGAACTGGCAAGGCCTACTTCTCTAACATGTCTACCTATCCACGTTTGACCAGCTACGACCAATATGAGATGTACCACGGGAAGGAGTCTCGATAACACTTCTGCAGGCTACTAGTGATCATGAAGAAGGCCCACTGCTGGGCAGATCGGGGTGGACGGCATACTGATGTGAAGCTCCTTGAAACACTCGTGGACATTCGTACTCCGTCCATTGAGCGTATCGGGGAATTCCTATGCATTCTATAGTAAACTTTTTTAGGTTTAATTGCGTTCATACATTTTCTACTGAACCTTTTATTCGGCGTGGATTTATAGACTTGGCAGAAAATGGAACTAACTACAACATCCCCTCCCCCTTATAACTATAGTTAGACAGAGAAGTAGCATTAGCGCAAGCACAATGGAAACACAAATCCCAGTCACTAGCTTACAAGGAGCGAATTCGTCCTACGCATATCTAGCTTTCCAATAATGCCAGTTCTTATAGGAGCTGCATTTGTTGGGTCTGGGCTGGTAAGAAATAAATCAAGGAGATGGTCTTAATTATTAAAATCTGCGAAGAACACATCGTTAGAAGCATTTGTGTGATTTTAGTAATGTAGCCAATTTATATTATGAACGTAGGAATCATCCGCTGCAATGATGTCACACTAGTGGTGAGAAAAATAAAATCCGTTCGGAAATGGTATCAAATGGAGCGGCTTCTTTACTAGTATTAAGATTTGAATATAGAAAAGAGCAGAGAAGTTGTGCACTTAGGTATATCCAGACACCTGATGTAAAGTAAATACCAGGTGAGCTTTTGGTTTCACTTAGAGTAAGAAAGAAAGAAGTTTGTCGAAATCACAATAATATCCACTTTAACACCGAACATATTCCATTGATTTCGTCTGTTTTTTAACCTACTTCAAAAAAGAAGGAGGTTATCATTCGAGGGAATATCGAAGGTTTTACGTTCTGTTGTGACAGTGAAAGAAGATCAATATAATTTTAGATATAATATATTTATCACGATCGGTCCTAAACTGCAGTTGCAAATAAAATCTGAGTTTTTAAGCAAACGAACTTAATAGCAGCAGATATGTTAGTGATCCATGAGAAAGGGTCTATATAAATAAATCACATTAAAATGGGTCGACTTTTATGGTGTTATTATAAAAAGCAACAAAAATTTTCCAGTTTTCTCATTGTTTTTAAAATATAAATTAAATTAAAAACAAAATTAATTTTTAACTACTACTAACATAATCTCATCTCCTACGGTCTACTTTCCGCTAACAGCATGCCCCAAATAAAAAAAATCCCCACTGCGTAGTAAATAAAAAATTAAAATCCGAATGTAATTTTTTTTTATCTTCACCGTAAACATTTCCGCCTCAGAAAAACACAAATTATAATATTTATTTTTAATAATCCATAAATTATTTTTATTTATAACGAATTTTTCTTTTTTTTGCAAAAGTCACTCATAAAGTTTTTGCGCGAACTGATCGTACTGATCGGTAAATTTAGTGTATATTTGCATAACCATAGGCTGATCTAAACTAAAAAATGTAGCATATAAACTGGCGTACGTGTTTTTTCGAACAATGAAAACGATCTTTTGTAGAGAAAAATCCGTTGACGAGATATTGAAATATACGTAAATCAAAACGTTTATCACGGCCGGCGAGCCGTTGGTCTATAGTCGTTTTCGAAAGTTGTGTGTTGATTATCCATTGTATCTATATATCCCAAATACATGTGTCCAATCAGAGACGAAAAATATTTAAGATTTATTTTTAGTTTTAACAAATACAGCCTTGGACAAAATCTTGGAAAAAAAAGAAAGAATATTTTGAATGTACTATACACAAAAAAAAATAAAAGAAAAAAAAATAAAGAAAGATCGCTGGTTTTTTTTTCGTGTTTTTCATTTTTCTTTTTTTCTGTCTCTCTCGATTTTTTGTCGAAAAGGTCAAAACACTGTCATTATTACAACAAAGCAACAAAGGATCTGAATGAATGATTTCCCAGAAATTCTTGGGGTTTCGTTTGGAATTTGGATAAAATTGAGTTGTTTTTTTTCTGTTGAGGAAAAAAACAACAGAAAACGAAGAATTATATAGAAATAATAGAACCAAAACATTTTTGCTAATTGCGGAAATAAATATTTCAACAAATTCAATTTGACGGCATCTTTCCACAATAGATACAAAGTTGCAAAGGCGGAAACTGCCGAGTGATTCTGTATAACACACAACAGCGCACCAGCAACAACACAAAATAATTAACAAAAAAAAAAAGGGAAAAATAAAATTAAAAAAAAAAATAAAATAAAAGTAAAAAAAAAATATGAACATAAGACAGAGAATCACACAAGAGGGAAAAACATTTCGGCGTTTTTAATTTTAGATCAATTTCGTTTTAAATGTGTGTAGAATACTATAAGAGCAAGTCTATAGGGTAGACTATTAGAGTATAAGAAAATTTTGTAAATTTTTATGTATTAGTTAAGAACAGAACAGGCCGCTACTGCTGCTGCTGCCGCCGCCGCCATACGTACGTACGAGGAAAAGTACTCTGTATAATCTCTTGAGGAACATCAAAATAGAGGCGCAGCGCCATCAAGAATTAAAAGGCAAATATCTTCAAGTTCCAATAAAGCTTTAGCTAAAGACTGTCCGTCCGTTGATCCATCGACCGATCGATCGCGTTCGATAGTGTTACAAACGTTCTGTAGCCTGAGATCGAAGTTGTTTTGTTTCCATAATTATTATATATATTATATAGATTATAAATTTATACACTTAGAAAGCGGCTGATTTAGTTGCTGACTGGATAAGAAATAAAAAATATTGATTGAAGATCGATAATCATCAGCAAAATTTTTCAATACCGCGATCGGTTGGGAAAATTTTTTTTGAAAAATTCCCAGATAATAAAAAACAGGGAAATTATTTGTGAAAGTGTTAAAAAAGGTATTTCCCTAATTTCGTTTTTTTCAAAAGAAATACATTAGTTAAAAACTGTGCTTTTTGTATGGCTTAGAACATACGATCATCTTTAGAAGCCATTCTATACAAAAAAAAAGTGATTTTAGTTGTTTAATAATAAAAAAAAAAATAAAAAAAAATATACAAAATATAAGTGAAGTGCGCTCAATCACTCCAAGTGTGTGTTATCCTGAATATATAAATCTCTTCTCATTTATCAAATAAACAATTTTTTTTAACGATCTTTATTTTTTATTTATTTTTTATTAATCACTTGTTCTACCTGAGATAGAAAAAGTGAACTCTCAAACTCTCACGCAAAAATTTATAAAGGTGTGGGTTGTGCGCTATTTTTTCTCATCTATCACCGCTGATTGGATTAACCTTGTCGGTATTAAAGAATTTATCAAAAATCTGTTGGATACAACCACAGAAACACACAGAAGGTGTAAAAAATAATAATAAATAAAATAAAAATATACTTTTATTTTGTTGCCTTGTATTTTTTTTTAATCATCATAAGTGATACAGAAAAATAACTAATAGTAAAAAAAAAGTAGTACTGAAAATATGGCTGATACTATTGAAGAAATGGACATGGACACAGGATTTGAGACAGAAATCCGGCGTACAAAAACTGTACGAAGAAGTATCCGGATTCAAGAAGTAAGTATCATTATCAAATTTCTGTTTTATTTTTTTTTTAGTATTTTAAATGTGTGTTTTTCAACAAATTTTAGAAACATTTATATATACATATATATTTTTTTTAGAAAAAAAATAAATGTTTCTAAACAACTAAACGCAACATAATCTATATTTAATCATAGAAACATGTCTTAAAATAAAAGGAAAAATATATTGGAATATATAAACCACAAAATACAACAACAAAAAAAATTAAAATTTTAGGAAGAAAAAAATATATCTTTTTTTACAATACAATCAATATAAAATTTATTTTTTTATATAATAATAAAGACATGTGATCTGTGGAACCTGAAGAATGTATATAATATTAAATAGTCACATTATAGCTTTATACGTTTTTATTTTTTTTCAACATTTTCAACGAAAAAATCAGTCTATTTTAAATGGATTTGCCATTTTTAATCGTGCCAAAATTTATATTGTTGTATCCGTTTTTCAGCTGTTATATTTCTCAGTTTCTGCCAAACTGACATTTTTTTATTTTTTTTAAACTCAAAAAACAAAAATCGTATTTTTCGTTTTTAAACAAAAAAAAATAAAAAAACTTGTCCCCAATTTTCTTCTTCGACTATTATGAAAGCGATTTTGAAATTTTTTAAATAAAAAACATATACTCTGTTTCCAAACTTTTTTTTGGGATCTATAAATGTATTAAAATGCATTTTTTCAAAAAAAAAAAATAAATAAAATAAAAAAAGGAATTTTCTGCGCAAAATATTTTTCTTTTATTTTATTTTTTTTTCTGTAGATCCAATTTCCTTTTTCGTAAATGAGTTGGTGAAATGTAAATATTTTGTATTTGTGGCTAGTGTCTAAATGTGAATCAACCAAACTCGCGATGTTTGTTTACATGTTTTCTTTTTTTCTTTTTTTTTTCGCTTGTTGCTTTGTGGTGAAGAAAAAGGTGTGAAAAACATGAATTGGAGGTAATTAGATGTGAGTAACTATTTCCAAAATATTGATGATTTTGTTTGCTTTGATGCAGTTTAGTTAGTATTAAGTGATCTAAATATAAAAAAAATTGGAGTAGGACACAAATTGTGCTATAAAAAATTCATTTAGATTTTGTTTGGTTAATGATTGTTTTTAAATCAGTTTTAGGATTTAGAAAAAATATAGGTTATATTTTTAGAAAGTGTTAATCACAAGATATTATGTACTTTTTCTTTCTTACAATGTTATTGCCTATGCCACTTTCATAATAAAATGAGAATAGAATTTTCGTGACAGACCAAACATTTTCAATTGTAATAAACATTAGGTAAACAAGTCTAAGTATTCTTTTTATCACGAAATTCGGCCTCATAAAAAATTTCTTCAATTCCAATGTTACAAGGTGAATTTTAAAAGCTCATAACAATAGGTTTATTGATAACAAACGTAACTCTTCATCGACACTTTTTCATATTCTTTCTTGAAAGAATCACGCAACTATACACATATGATAAATTTCAACATAATCGGTTAAGTGGAAGTAATTTAAAGTCAAATTGCAAGATTTGTGGACCTACTTGCATAGTAACAGGTGAAGCTAATGGATAAAAGACGTATTAAAAAGGACTTTTTCCTTTTTTCCTAGCAATTTTTAAATTTTTTCGACCGATTATGATTTATTGTGTAGATTTACCCACAAAATAAATGACATGCCATTGGTGTGAGCAAAATGATCTAAAAAGCGTGAAAGTTTATGTACTTTTAAGTATTTTAAATAAATCTCTATGGAAAAAAGTCTCCATTGAAATTTTTCTTTCAAAGTTATAAATTACAAAATAATTAGACCAAGGATTTGTAGTTAAAAAAATTTGATTGATTATGTCTCTTCTACAAGCGTGAAGCCAATATCGTATTACTTATTTTTTTCCTTTTTTATAAAGAATATAATAAACCAAAACCACAAAACAAGAAAATTCCATCCAGACAGTAGCAATTTACGAAAAAGTGGCCAAACTTTGTCCTTTTTAAATTGATTTAATAACTGAACATCGTTTGGTTTGTTCTTGTAATAATTAATGACGTTCCGCTCTGAATAAATGATGTGACGCAAAAGATATATCTTTGTGTATCACAAAAATAATGGCCGAAGTTTTAAAGCTTCATCAGAAATGTTCTTAAATATTTAAAACAAATAAAATGGAAAAATGTCGTGGAGTGCTTGACATCCCTTCGGATTAATTAAACTTACCAAAAAAAAACTTACCACCATTGAAGGAAAATTTAATGTCAGTTTTGTTCGCTTCAATTCTTTTTTACAATTACAAATTTGTTTTCTGTATTGTTACATGTCTCAGACAGACAGGTGGTAATTTGTTTCATTTCGTCCACAGATATCGCGATGATTATTTTTTTTAAATATTACGAGTATTAACTTAGATTTTGAAGTTAAGGGGGGCGGTTTTCACCCTTAGTTCTTGGAAAATTCCCCCATATTTATTTTCTGATTTTGGGGTACTTAAGCTTTTCTTTTCGTTGCCAGAGATTAGTCGTTAGGGCAACTGATCTATATGGATGTTTGCTTTAGGTGATACTTGTTATTTATATTTTGTGCTTTTTTGTTATGTTATATTAAGTGATTGTAATATTAACAAATTCGAATAACACAAAATTAAAACAAATAGATGGTTCAACATTTTCTTTATAAAGACTCTTTCAACAAGAGGTGTCATTCTAAATTTCGCGCCATGTTTTAACTGCCAACATACAACTGTCATTACGATGACATTTGAAAATCAGAAACTAGGAAGTTTTGAGAAATGGATCCATCCGGTGGTGGGAATGCATGAACAAGATCATAATTTTATAAACAAAATTATTTTCATCAGTCTGGATTTGTAAACAAGCAAAACTGTCGCATAGGATCCTAGTACAAGTAAAATAGTAAAAATAGCGGAAATGATTGAGTACAGGCTAAAATTTGGCAGAGGGCTTCCTTTTAGGGTTATTAATAAGGGGTTATGAAGTCTACCGATTTTCTACCCCGCGAAACCCACTTTTTAGGGGGTTTGAGGTCAAAAAATCAGTTTTTTGCAAATACACTTTAAATGGTAAGTCTTATCAGAAAATAGTGTTTACATAGTTTTTAGATTATGGGATTATCTACAAAAAAAGATATTATACATTTTCCCGTACGAATTGCCATTCCTGAGATATTGCCGTTTTAAAGATTTAAAATACTCATATGCACTCATTCGCGACTTGCAAATGTTCAATAAATCCGTTCTTGGACTACGTGGCTGTGGGGTGCGATTCCCGGACACTGTACAATGACGAGATCTATGAGAAGTTTTATGTCACATTGATGTTATAAAGAAAATAAAGCTTGGTAGACTCCGATGGGCAGTGTCCGGTTATTAAGCCAAGCAGTGTCCGATATCCTTTCTTCTTCGTCGCAGTATTTCTCTGGCAGGGTTTCGAGATGGTCCAAGAAGAAACCGTTTGGAGTTTACCAGGCAAGGTGTGAACCTCCAAGTGTATTTCATCTGAGTCCGATGGTCTGAGGTCTAGGTAGGACATCTAGCTTATATGAGTGATTAGAAATCCGAAAATATATTGCAGTAGGATTTATGGGGTGCGATCGTAGACTAGGACGCTCGGAAGTTAGAATGCCAAACTATCCGACATCGGCTCGGATTCTGGACCAATATAGAGAGCAGTTTCTAGAAGCGAGGATCAGTTCCCAGTTAAAAAGAAAAATAACTTAGCGTGTATTCTAGGAGAGACTGATCCTGTTTTGTAGAATAAAAAGTAAAAATTCCCTAACATTGAATTGCTTGTTTAGCGATTTGGAATTTGTGGTCATACCATCGCAGATCCTTGGCTAGTGGCACGCGTTGGATGTTAATTTATATATTATCAGTTAGATCCAATAGTACTTCGTTTTGGAAGCGTTGACCCCCACACGATTCTTGCCGTCCCAATAAAGGTGAGTTTGTTGCTTTTTTTGTAAAAATTGAATATGATCTCACGATCACAAAGATAAGGTCTAGTACGTGCTTTAATTGCATTATTGAATGAACACCGTGGACAGTCTTGTAGATTTCTGGAGTAAACGGACCAAACCTTTGGAAATGATACTTGCTTTGATTGATTTGCTTGAGGGATTATGTAAGACATAGTAGAAGATCGTCAGTAGATGTACTTTTTAATTTAAGAATACTATTATTGCATGAAAAGGACGTTCAAGACGATCTTCAAATGTTTTTCAATATACTTAACAGACTTTGCGAAAATTTATACAAGTAAAAGTGGCGCCAATTATATAAAACCTTGAGTAAAACTTGAAATTCACGATAATTTTTAATTTAAAAATAAAAAAATTAACGAAAAAGAAAATCTCTATTTCCCCTACTTCCGCATAATTAATTCGTTATTTATTTTGTTGAAAGTATTTTTTCTTACATTCAGAAATAGCAAAGAGAAAAATTTGTTTTCCATTTCATAAAAATTTGTTACATAAAAAAATATTTTTCGCGAAATTTTATATTTTCCAATTTTTTTTTTATTTGTGTGTGTTTTTTATCTGCAACAAGATCAGACTAGACTAGATCGCCTGACGATCTTCTTGCTGCATTATATTCTTTATATTCTTGTTGTTAAAATTTAAATTTAATTTTATCTCTCTTGGATCTTTTATCTGTTGGATGGCATTTTTTTTCTGGTTTTATTGTGGGATTTCCTCACTCTCATAATCTATTTTTGTGACGCGACAGGTGTCTGTAATCAGTTTTGCCGGGTATCAAAGAGTGTTGTTCTTCTTCAGTGAAAAACTCATTTATATCTTCACAAAATTTTTGTGGAATACATTGAAATTAATTTTCATTTCGTATGTCGGGGGAAATAACACAATCATGCGTCTTTGCACTCACATAAATATGGGATAGCGATACTTTTTGTGTATGAGTAGATGGAATTAATATGAGGACGTATGATGCTCTAAAATGACAATTTCAATTTTAAGTTTGTTGAAGAGAGAAAAAATTTTTTTTTGGTTTATTTAGTTTGTTTTATGATGAAAATTACACGAAAGCAATTAATTGTATTTCGTTTGATCTTTCTTCATTTCTAACATATTTTACTAAAATTTTTCATGAAACTGAGAAAAAAATCACGAAAACACAGAGCATCAACACTCTTACCAGTGTGATTACTCCAAAAAAACACATAAAAGCATGACCTTCGTCAATATTTTGCAAACGGGTGCAATAAGTTTTCTTTCGGCTGTTGTAAGTTTTGAAACATTTTCAAATTGCAAAAATCATTTTATCCCTCTACAATAATATTTCCTCCACCATTGATGGTTGTGGACTTTGGCATAAAACTTTTCAAGAAAAACACTAATGCTTGGAAACATGTGGATTTTCCATAAATAATCCGCCTGCATCATTTTGCCGAAGCTGTTCGAACTGGCATAGATTAAGCGAAAATTTCTGCCAACATTTTCGGGTTTTCTTTTTCGCCAACCCAACGAACAAAAAAAAACACATCTTTTTTTTGCGATTACGTTTAAAGCGAGCTGAGCATGCGCGTAAGAAATTTTCATTATGGAAAATTCTAAATTTAATTTTAATTTAATGAAAAAAATAATGTAGGTACGACCAACAGTGTTAGGAGCACTATATTTTTTTTTTCAATTCGTTCTCTCTCTTAATTATTTGTAAATTGATACGGAAAATTTGGAAAATATCACTTTTGTAGAAAAACAAAAAAAAAACAAAAAAAAAATTCCTGAATTATTTTTGTGTATGTTTTGTAAATTTCCGATAATTAGTGCAAATAAACAAATATTTTTCGCGTGATGAGCATAAACATTAAGCATACCCTGGTTAGCTGGCAAATTTCGTACCAAAAAAATATACAAAGTGACAAGCTGTCTATCAAGATTGAAAAAAATTAACACAAAACATTTTTCACATTTTTCGGCCTGAAATCAATTAAGGTTCAACCAACTTTCAATGTGAAGTTATTAACCTCCGTCGATGATGGTGAAATTTAGATCAAACAATTTACAAAAATTTCACTCGAAAATAAAAATTCATTTGTGTCTTTAATAATAGTCAATAGAAAATTTCGTTTGTGGCTTAAAAGTGTAGGTTTAAGAATAGATGATATATTTTAGAAGATTATGTATAACGGCCGTTGCCCTTTCTTCAAATAATTTTCAATAAGATTTTTAAGACTGAAGATGTTTCCTTTGTCTAGAATTTGCTTGTTGAGTCAACCCCAGAAGACGTATCTGTAAAAATATCAAACGAATCTCAATTTTTACACAATTTCATATGCAAGAATGTGTGCCATTACATCCAATTTTGGTCTTTGAGTAATTTAAGGTGACTAAAAGCTCAATTCTGTATGGTATTAACCGAACGACTGTTGCTCCTGCGTGATTTGCAGCGATCTCTGGCAGATGCATTATTCTCAGGTTGTTTATCAGTTAACTCGATTTTTCGATATTTAGATGTGAATTATGGTCTAATGAACTTAGGTGACCTTTGACGCAATTGTTGCGGATGTGTCACACGAATGTGACGATTACCAGTAAAACCATAGACCGTTTCCAGTTGCCATTAAATCACACAACATCTCCTTCTAAAAATATTTCATCAGTCAACGGCCCTGACTGTAATATACAAATCTACATTCGGCTTCTTCTTGAATAGAAGTCATTTATTTGGGGGGGGGGCTCTGAAAAATACGGAAGCATGACTAGATAAAAACCAAACATCCAGGAGGGCTCATCGTCATCTCCTCCAAAATGCTACTAGCTCCCATTAATCCGAAACCGATTGTAACCCTCGAAATAAGTTTACTAGATATACTAGCCATTGCATTGTATACATGACATGAGCAACGATATGATGGACTACAAGTACAAAAGTTGACCTCTGATATATCCATATATTTTGCTGCCAGTCATCCATTAGCAAAATCAAAAACGCGTGTATGGCACCCAAAAGAGGTACAGCACCCCTGAGTAAAAATTCTAGTTTTCCAAATGCAGCCCGCTACAGGCACGTATCAATAAAAGACGCACCGAACAGTCTAAGCGATGCACAGTACCCTCACAATTTGTTAAACTAAAGGGAGCAAAACGGGGGGGCTTTAAAAATTTGTATAGGACGAAAAAACGTGCAATTATCTTTGTGACCATAAACAGTGTCATTAAAATACTCAGTAGACCGGTTCTCGTTCGATTACGTAAGTCAAGCAGCACTGGACGTGGTTAGTACTTGGCTGGGGGACCACTTGATAAACACTCGCGTTTGGAATGATCGATTACGAATATACATTCATATCTATAACAGAGGCGTGCATACTTCTGGTGGGCGCATTTTTAGATTTTCATGCCTGTATATTCATGCATTACCATGTGACAGGCGCATTTGTTCGCTATGCACGCTAGTTGCGGGCACGTATATGGTTTTAAAAAATTAACCAACTAAATTATTTTTACTCGAGCATATCCTTCAGAACTCTCTCAGCTCTTCCTAACCTCAAATCTATTCAATCACGCGAGCTAAGCTTACTACTAGACATTGTATACCATAACGTGATCAACAGTATGACGGACTGTTTGTGCAAGTGGCGATTCACAAAAAGCATGACTATTTCTGTCTATGCCTGCAATATTCGATGTCTTTCCTCTGTATTACAAAGTTGCCCAATTTGACATTCGCCTAGCTTTAACGACTCAATTATTACTTTCTAGATCATGACGACTTAATTTTCGATCATCTTATTAGGCGTATAATAAACCTAAACATTTTTCCTCAACCGCACCAAAACAAAAACGCATTAACCAAACGACTATCATCATTAACTATAATTAACTGACATTTTTATTTATGCTTTAAAATCATTTTGGCCTAAATGTTGTATAAAATGAATCTATTTTCATCATTTTGTTTACAAGCTCTCGTCGTCGTCATTACATCTGCAATATTATCGACACACTGAAACTATATGGCTGCACCAGAAGAAGAAGCAAACGTGTCGGACGTCACAGATCTTGAACAGAAGAACAACAGATCGCGTTAACTAATCCTTCATTCATCGGCCCTGACATAACGCAAAAGACGACGATGAAGCAAAAGGAAAAAAATAAATAACACCCAAAATGAAATATTTTCTTTCAAATAAAATTCGAGAAAAGTTATTTATGAAGATGTTTCGCAACAAAACGGGGATTATCGTGTCTTGTTTTCCCCTAATTAAAACTTGTCAAATTCTTGTTTAACCAATTAAAAACTTGAACGTACTTGAGAGAATTTTCTGATAGAAAGTTGCAGTTGGATTAGCATTGTTTCGAGGCGATTTTATACGGAAATTTATTTTATTTTTTTTTTGTTTTTGGTTATTTTGAAAAAAAAGTTTATCTTAATCCAAGGAGCGTGCAGAAATCTTGTGCCAAAAGACGCAATTTTTTAATTTGTAAGAATTTTTTTTTCGTCTTTTTTCGGTATCGGGGAATAAAATAAATAGCTTTAAAGTGCAAGGTTATACACTCATCATATTAGATAGATATAAGCGTTCTTGTCACCTTAGGATAATTTGTAGAAAAATCACAATAACATGAAGTCGCCCTCCCATTTCTCTTACAAATTTCCCAAGTCGTGTGTGCAAATTTGGCGCGTTTTGACGACAACGTCGAAAAAGAAATATGTCTTGACAAGTCACCTCATATCTCCTCCTCATCCACCGACCTGCTACAAGTTCGTACAAACTGGCGGAGCTTTGCCAAAAAAAACCAAAGGAGAAAACAAGCAAGCTCGAATCGCATTTTACAATTCACTCGTGTTCAGTTCAGTTCGATTCGACTCAAGATGCGAGTATTCGATTCCGCATTATCTACGTTGTTCATCTTGAATCGACGACGAGGCATTGGACCAGGGGCTTCCTCTCTCATTTTGATGATCCTGGTACAGCGCGCTTGTTGGGTGCTAAATGCCAAGTACAAGTTGATTGTCACTTTAGTTGACAAGATCTGCCAGAAAGTAGCCGACTTGTAGTGGGGACTGACGCTAACGCTATAGGCATCGTGTTTTTTTGGATTGGTCTTCCTGTTGGCAATTAAAATCTGTTTTGGTCCGATCACCATCGATATAAATATAATACAGAAATAGTTTCCGCTGCGGTACACCGCTCAGGAGAGATTCATGCTGCCTTAATTGATTTCATCTTTTGGCATATATAGGAAATTTATTGCACTATATTTTGTGAGTCCTTAAGTCTTGGGCCATAAGTCTGGCAGTTTTCTTCAGCTGAGTGTGTTGTTGGCTATTTTTGTTTTGATGAAAAACATGTGCGAATTTTAATTGATTGATATTTTTTCATAATAGACAAGTTTTTTTTTTTGGCTTCTGTGATTTTATGTTTTGTAGCTGCCGCTGTGCGCCTTTGAGTAATAATTTCTTAGAAAATCCATTAATTTGTTAAAGGTTTAAAAATAAAATCTTTATGCATAGGTTTTGATTAATAAAATTTCTAATTAAATTATAATGTCATCAGCCAGACATTCGTTATGAAATGTTTATTAATAATATATAAGAGTGAGAGGAGCACGTTTTGCATTCATGATTTTAATTATTTTATTTCATTATCATCTTTTGGTGAATTTTAACTTCAGTCACCAGCCTCTTTTCAAGTTGTCTCAATTCTGCGCGTTTTCTTTCTATCCGGATACTTCAACGTGTTGTAGGTTTTCTTCAACGTTATTGTCCCCGCCAATAAGATATCGATATTTTAGGGTAGAAATCAGTTTCATTTTTAGAACATGATGGGCGGCCAAAAATATTTGCCCATGTTTACACAAACAATGTAGTCATCCTAATACCCAATGAAACAGAAAGTATCATGTCAAGGCGTCATGCAGGTATCATGTCATTTAGAATCCATCTGATGTGCTAGCGTAGGACTACTAGTAGTAGAAATATACTAGTAAAGAAATGTTGCCGAGATTAAAAGAACTGAAGATTGCACGCAAATGCATAGTGGTGGCACTAGATGCCAAACTCCACTGGAGCCAGGACATGGAAAATCTCAAGAACAGGACGCACAGATCACTGTTGATCTAAATGGAGTCTCCAACTAAAAAACCATGTATTGAATATAGACCATCATCATATGGCCCATATTTTTGGATGACTTCATTTCTGTCAAACAAATATTTTAGTGGGCAAATTAAATATTGCAGCAAAGATAGCATGCAAAAATGGCATGCAATATTTCATGAAAGTAAATTCTTGCTGCAATCTGTGGTCTAGATCAACGGTGGGCAACGTCCGGCCCGCGGGCCATCTACGGCCCGCGAAAAGTTTCTATCCGGCCCGCGAGATATTTAGAAGAATTATAAAAAATTATTTTTCGGTGTGATTCGTCTAGTTTAAATATATTAAACGCAATAGCAACATAATTTAGTTCTAATGTTAAAACTTACATCCATTGAGGTTAGTTATACTATGCATCATTTCTTTTATTATGCCCATACACAAACCGGTTTTGTAGACAAGAGGTTGCAGGGAAGTCTCAGAGTCAGAAAATTTATCAAACTCACCCATCCATCACACTAACACAATATTATAACATGGTTCTCGGGGGTCTGCGGAAACCATGTGAAATTCCCTTTCTCATTCGCGTTAATTGTACAACTACCTAGGCATAACAATCGTTACACGAAAAATTGACAGAAAAATGAATATCTAGTGTAATACGTACGTTGTGGACCGAGTGATGGATAGTGGGGTCAAAGCATCTTTCACTTCAAATGCAGACTAAAAATTTAGTATTGGGTAGGACACGATTATAAAATGAGTTTGTAAGAGGTGCCTCTTTTTTCTTTTGAACCAGTACAATTTTGTACTTCAAATGAGGCGAGGTGCCATTGTAATGCCAAAATGACAAAAACAAGCTAATTAAAGAAAGAAGGAACATAAATAACAATGAAGAGCTTTTTTTTTAGGAGTTTGATTCTAATATGCATTAAACTGCCTCAGAGTAAGTAAGAAACCTATGCCTCCACAATGTATATGGTCCATTCTTTTACAAACCGTACAGATTTGGACAAAAATTGACCGGCACTTTGAATTTTTTTTAAGGGTTCTACATCGGCAAAAAAGATACGTATTCTAGGATTTCTATTTTTATTCAATATTTTGGAAAATAGAGAGGATCGAAAATTTAATAATTCGGTGATTGTCGGCTTGGAGACTCATTTTTAAAAATTCATAACTCCGGTTCTTCGCTAGATAAATTATTTTTTTTCCAATAGTATTAATAATTTCTCCATCAATTAAAAATGCGTTTTTGATAGAAAATTTGACATAGAATACGATGGTTATACTAAAAACTCGCTACGAGGTGGGGCAATTGTTAAAAATCGATTTAAACATTGTAATTGTTTATAACAATATGATTTTGTTTATATTTTTTTTGAAACAATTTTTTTTTAAAAAAAAGTACCTCTTTTAGCTTCAAAATGACAAAAAATTAACTTTCTAGAATTTTTTAAAATGAGTCTTCAAGCTCAAATTCACCAAATTCTTAAATTTTCGATCCAAAATATTGAAAAAAACAAAAATCCTCGAATACGTATTTCTCTTTTTGACGTTGAGCCCGTAAAAAAAAACCCCTCACCTAATTTCAAGCTGCTGCCGCAAAAGAAGTAAGAAATGTCTCTCAATGTTCGTATTTACAAACTCACTTCGCCCAGCTCAAATTGGATATTTGACTCCCGCAAAAGAAGTAAGAAAGAAGAAGTCTACTACGTATTTACAATCACACCTTGCCTCATCTATTTCGATACACCAATAGGACATTATTTTAGAACCGGGACATTTAAAAAAATTGAGGCCTCAGTAGAATTTACCATATTGTAAGGGACAAATGTACTGCCTCGTGTAAGTCCGGCTCAACGCTATAAAAATCACAGGTCACAAAAAGGTGCCAATTAGCTACTACGGCCCGCGGAAAACACGTAAAATTTATTCTGGCCCACGTTAAAAAAAGGTTGCCCACCCTTGGTCTAGATAAGCAATTTCGTTGCAAAAACATATTTCATGCAAGGAAAAATTGCACGTCGAGACGCAGGCTAAGCTATAGCTATTGCACTGATTTCATCCGTCGAGAGTTATTTATCAAGACACCAATTAGTTTGGTAGTAAAACCTCAGACGATCGGACGCAGATGAATTACACCGAACGCTGGAGGTCCATTGCTTGTCTGGTAAATTCTAAAATTTGTGGTTTCTTCCTGGACTGTTTTGCAACGCTGTCAGAGAATGATTGGAACGAAGAAGAAAGGATGACGGAACATTGCTTGGCTTGACTAAAGGTGAATTTACATATTCGACGTTTTCTGTCGCGCCGCTCTTTTTTAAGATTTCAACCAATCAGAAACAATTTAATGACGCAGAAACTGTTTCTGATTGGTTGAAATCTTAAAAAAAAGCGGCGCGACAGAAAAACGTCGGATATGTAAATTCACCTTAAAGGACACTGCTCTCTAAATTATCAAGCGCAGCGGCTCAGATCGAGAGGAAAGAGCCCAGCCCTTAAGTTTTGTCTCGCAATGGACGAGTCAAATCACGATATCGAAGAGCCAAGCTTCCTTGTTTGGCGCGAGCTTGTTTGAACAAACAAATTCAATCGGCAAATTTTTAGACAGACTGCTGATCTCGTTCAAGAGTTCTGGCCTAGACATCCATCAAGAGTGTCATCATAGAGCCGAGTGTCGACTGCGGCACTCGTGGAGCGCCTATATTTCATTAAAAGAAGAAGAAGTACTAGTGCCACTTTTTTGAGTAGCATCAATAAAGCATCTCGCCAGCTTAACCGATTAATAATAAGGTACCAAAGTTCACCTTAGGGTCTTCATCTAGCGGTAAAAAATTGAAGAGTTCAAACGCGAGGTTAACCGCCTCCTCAGGCTTCTCTTAACCTCCTTTTTATATCCTTCGAGCTAACTTACTACTAGACAGAGCTGAAACAAGGACATCTGAGCTTAGATTTTCGCATAAAAAAAGTAAGAGCAAAGACCGTCGAGCTCTGCATAAAAACAAGTACTCCAAGTCTGTAACAACTATTTTAGTAATATGTGGAGCAAACCGAATAAAAATAAGATTCGTCCGTTCTTAGCCTGAAAAAGAGTGAAAGCGCCTGTATGGCACTCAAATGGGGCACGGACACCTGAATAAAAATTCTACTTTTACAAATGCAGTCCGCTACAGACACGTATAAATAAAAGACGCACGGAATAGTCCAAAAAAACCACGGTACGTTCACACTGGGACGAAGAAAAAGTTCAATTAACTTGGTGACCACAAAGGATACCTTTAGCATAATCAATAGACGGGTTCTGTTTCGATTGCGTAGGTCAAGCAGCATTGGACGTGCTTAGTATTTAGTTGGGGGACCGCTTGATAAAATGACACTTGTATTTAGAATGGTCACGAATACTTTCATATCTTCAAGAGGGAACTGCATACCTCTTAAGCGGAAGCATTTTTAGATTTTTGTGACTTTAGAGGGAGCGTGCATGCCCGTGTGGCAGGCGTGTTATTTAATTTTTGTAGCCTTAGCGGGGGTGTGTAATGTGGTAGTTAGGGGCGCTTCTAAAAATTAAGTACGTCTTCTTGGTTTACTCGTGAATATACCAACTAATTATTTTTACTTGGGAATGCTATAGAATAGAGGGTATGGAGTTTCTACCAAAGAAATCAGCAACAAGTAAACAGAACCACCATCCAAATAGAAAGTGAAATAAGCGCTGAATTAAAGGGCCAATAACAATGATTCCGTTCCGTCCGAGTTTTTTCGTTATATTTGGAAAAAAAATATTTCTAAGAAAACATGGTTATTACCAGAGATAATAAAAGGGTAATAAAAAGAAGCATCTAATAGGATTAAATTACAAGATCCACCACTCTGCCTTCACCTCAAACTGAAGCGAGGTTTGATTTTTTTAAGTTTTTCGTTATCTTTGAAAAAAAAATATTTCTAAGAAAACATGGTCATTACCAGAGGTAATAAAAGGGTAATAAAGCTAAGCATCCAATAGGAGTAAATTACACGATCCATCACTCGTCCTCACCTCAAACTGAAGCGATTTTTGATTTTTTTTCATAGTTTTTTCGTTATCTTTTAATAAAACATGGTTATTACCAGAGGTAATAAAGGAGTACTAAGAGAAAGAGAATACTTCATACTTATTTTCTCAGACCGCCGAATACAATATTATGGTTGGTTTTGTATGATGAACGTGGAGTCTAACAAATTATTTCAGGCAAAAATGAGGAAAAAGTTCACTTTCGTGCGACCATTTGACTATAAAACCGGTTTGTGTATGGGGGTAATAAACGAAATGATAGTCTAATTTACATCAAAGAGAATATAAGCCATAAAATAATGCTCATTATATGCACAAATAGAATTTTCTTTTTGGGTTTTAAATAAACTTCTGGTTGGAACGTTCGGTCCAGTTTAATTAAGGTCGCTTGAAACCGAGACTTACAACTTTAGATATAGCAAGTGTCTGCACCTATAGTATTTTCGGGTATGAAGGTATGTCGCAGAAGGATGGACTGACAAGGCCTCTGTAAAAGCTTTGTTTTTACTAGCAAAAAAGTTAAAAGTACAAGCAACTAGCACACTTCGAGAGAAAGATAGAAAGGTTTATATGTGGCTTTGGTAACGATAATGAATCATGAAATATAGAAGAACTATCCAATGGGAAAACATAGGCTTCATAAAATCTCAAAGAATAAGATATCTAGGTCAACTGGACCGATTGGCGAAGGAAGAATCATTGAAAAGTGTATTTGAAAGTAACCCAATCAGAAACAGAAAGAGAAAGAAGCCGAAATTAAGATGAAAAGAAGATTCTGAAAAGGATCTAATAATATTAAACATGAGAAACTAGCGAGTAATAATAGCATGACCCCGGAAAGAATGGAAAACGGTTTTCAGGGAAATAAGGGAGGTCAGACGAACGAAGTAGAAGAGGGCACTCTATATTTTTTTTTGGTTCTCTTTATATTAAATTATATTACCCCTTTTCTATATTGTGACCAGTCATAAGTCACAAGCTTTTGAGACTCTTGCTTGTCATTGAGAGTTTGACTCTTGTGACTATCAACTGTTTTAGTCTTCTAAACACCCGTTTGTGGATTGTTGAAATTGTGACTACAAACCTAGAATACCAAATAGCCTCAATTTGAGACTCACCATACACACTTGTGATTGCGTTGTGTCTTGTGACTGCTTTTAGAATACGAGTATTAATTTGATTTAAGTAATAATTCCTACACATTTTGTATCAACTTCTCTATTCTAGCTAAATTTGAATCCATTTACCTTTGACATTAGTAGAATTTAAGTTAAGCAATACGAAGTCACGTTTTGTCGCGTCAAACTGTGTTTTTAAAGTCCTTGTCAGCCGAAATAAGTTCCTCCTTCAAAACTTCTCACTTTTTATTTACAAAGTCTTTATTAATAAACTTTATTAATAACCACGAAGCTATTTTCATTATTTTTATAGCCGATGAGGAAGCCAGCCCTGCGTTGGCGGAAGATCGCTATTAAAGTTCTCCACACTAGAAGCTCGTGCGTTTTACCAATTTGAAAGAAACTTTGCGAGACAAACAAAAAAAAAAAATAAATATAATTAAAAAAAAACATAAACTAAAAAACAGGACCAGGATTATTACACTGAATCACCTGAGTTCCGTTTTCTGTTTTTGTTTGTTTTTTTTTTTTGGTTAATTTTTTTTTTTGAGAAAAAAAAACAAATTTTCTACACAAGTCGAAAAAAAAATGTCGCGGTAAATTTTCAAAAAAGATATTGGCCACGAAAATGTTTCGTGACGAATTTAGCATTTCTTCCTTGGGAGCTAATTTTACTAGCCAAGAACCAATTTCAATATTCATCCCTGACTTTGACATAGCGCGGAATTATTATGTTATGAACGGTTCGAGCGGGATAATTGTGAAATTTTCAATTTTTGTTATTTTTTTTTTTTGGTTGGGTTGCCCACGATCGAGAGGTGTGGCGGTGGTGGCAACGACGACGACGGTGGGGACATTTTAAATTGTGCAAAAACAAATAAATAAATTCATTAGGCATGGCCGAGATGTGAATGAATTGAGTGCAAAATTGCAAACGTTGCAAAATAAATTATTATAAAATGTCTGCCAAAGCGCACCGTCATACACTAGCGCAAAATGTTAAGCAAAATGAGGAGCAAATTCCCCCCCAAAATGAATTTTTCATGATGATGATGAGACGGATTTTAGCCGAGGCTATACTATACTAAAACCGAGGACTGTTAGAAATTTATTTTTGTTTTTCGAGATATGGTGTGTCTCATTATAAGAATATGTGGACGTTTTCTTTACGAATTTTTGTATTATTTTTTTTTTGTGTTTTCTTCTTTCATTTCAAAAAGGACAACCAAAAATTTATTTGCTCGCTTTCTGTTGCCGAAGTGATTTTTTTTATTTTATCTAAAGAATGAATCGGCAGAATTCATCGGAAATAATTTTCTGTTGAAAGTGCGTGCGAATTTCTTCTTGACAACTGATGCCGCCCCGTACTGCCAAAAAACCCTATATACATTTGTTGGTATACATCTGGATCTGATGAACTTAATGGGGGCTTGTACATTAGGTCGACGGGGGTTCTGATTGATTGACAGGCAGATGCTGGATTCCGAATTCAATGATTGATATCTGTTGGCAAATGGATTTCATGCTTGGGGATGCTTTTCGATGGGAGCAGTACGCGTATACTATCGATTTGAACCATATTAACGTTTTAGGAGTGTCAATATTGAAACAACTAAGGAGAGCAAGAGTAAGATGTATCCGAATTGCGATCATATTTTATTAAAATTAGTATCGCCTGTGGGAGTAATTGAGGGTAAATGTAAAATCCTCGAGTAAATTATATTACCTTCTTCTTATACATACATATAACTCTGAAAACACAGCTTTAAGTGAAAATTTAAAAACGACAAAAATATGTAAATTCAATTCAATGTTATCTACTTTTATTATTCTAAGAAATTGCGAAAATATACATATAACCTTTACCTTTTCTCATGAACGGACCAAGTAACCTTCATACATCTTGAATATTTTCTCTACATAATTCTGAATTTCTTAGTATAGTAAACGGGCATTCCGTAATGTTATAAGCTATTATAGGAACCAGAAATTTTTATGCCTTTTTCGTCTCCTTTGATTCGATAATATTCAATGCACGCACAATTCTCTCAAATCTGTCAATTACCCAGTACTGGAACAGATGATAACTTGCAGTCCCTAGGGAAAAAAGAAGTACGAACCTAAAATGTTTTTATTGATTTTCTGGTTTAACATTAAAAGAACAGATCAAACTTTTCGGATGGTACTTTTGTGTGTAATAAAAGTTTACTACAACATGGCTCCTATACTTGAATTATTATAGTAAAATAATGTGCAAGTAACTTGTGGGATTCTCAAGGGAGAGGTAATTGTTTTTTTTTCCGAGACCGCGAATTGAAGATTTTCGGGTTAATACTATATTTACGCAGAATAAAATGAAATTTAAGAATGCAAGTTGATAGGAACAGTCCTTCAACAATCTACACCATTTGTACAATAAAATTCTCGCTTGACATTGCCTTGAAATTTGGTGCTCAATAGTATTTTATTTGATAACTAATTTTTAAATTCTATTTTATCATAACTTTCCTATCTATTCCAAATGTGATCTTTTCTCAGTACCATTCAAAATTTTAAAAAAATCACATATATTTTAACACCGTCTTTGGTAGCATAATGCCCGACCAACATCACAGGGATTGATCTTTACTACAACCAACCTGTATACCACAAATTCTTACATGTATTCCTTCTTTACTGAAATTCCTTGTCCCGTTTTCAACCACCATGTGTAGGCATAACCATAAAGCCATCTCCTCCTGTACAATCGCCTCAATCAACCATCTGCCGAGTAGGTATTGGAGCACTTGAGCCTGTTTACTGATTATTTCGTCATTATTTTACTAAATAGGCATTATGGCAGCGATGCGTGCCTTAGATTGGTTTGTGTCTTGACTACGTCGTTGATTAAGACTTGTTTTATTTTGTGCTGAAAGTTTTATTCTATTTGCAGTGAAAGCTTTATTATGTTTATGCTGAGTCAAGTGTAAAACCTTGATTCTGTCGGCACATTTATAAACATGTTTACGCATTTTGGCGAAGGTGAAGAATATTAATTTTCCTTCGCCGTTGCCGGTGAGATCCAGCACAAGTGCCAGGGCCATCCGGTGGCAGAAGTTATTCACTAAAGCCGATCCACAATTGTTCGTCCAAACCATGTATTGCATAAGCGAGTGCTGAGCTTCAGAAAATCTGGCCAACTGAACGATCGTCTTCACCGAAATTACAGTATAGGCTACTTTGGGTTTTCCTAGGCTAGTACACACTTGTAGACATGTTGAGCGATTTTGGTCTCCGAGACATGTCTAGAGTTGTCTACATAGGCATTTATATAGACCAATTGCCGTCTACGAGTCTGTGGCGAGACCAAAAATCGCAGGTGTATGGTCTACCGATCGGAATGGCAGACCACGTGCAACGGTAGACACATCTCGCAACATTTCGCCAGTGTGGGCCTCACGACGAGACACGTTCCTCTCTTTATCCACCTAGCGAGTTTGTGCTTCGGCCGTTTTTATTTAAATTGTTTAAACTTTTTTTTGTTTAAATGTGGTCAAACGAAAAAGTATTACAACTTATCGAAGACTGCCTGATAGTCTGGTTGTCTTTGGGATGTTACGAGTTCCGATTACAAAAACCGCGTAAAAAAAAGTTGGTACTTGAATCACTGGCTAAAAAGCACGACGTGTCAGTGGCAGACATTGAAAATAAAATCCACAATCTAAAAACATCCTTCAACCGGGCGCGAAAAAAATAGCCTGATGAGTGGGACCTCTCCCAAAAAGTCCACGTGGTTTGCGTTTGATTCTTTGCTATTCCTGCTATTAACCAACGAGTCAAAGGGCAGCACAGATTTGGACGTCTGTAGACGGTCTATATACAAATCGCTCAACATGGTCTACTAGTGTGTACTAGCCTTAAGACACCGCAGGATGAACTCGCTTGGTAGACATATGTCTCCGAAACAGAGGGGGCTTGAACGATAAGCTTGGGTATTCCAGCTACAGTCTTTCAAGCAATCGGCCTTGGTAGTATTGTGGTAAATCGCCCTTACAAGAGCTCCGTGATTTAAGTCCAATCCGCCTTTCCACTTATCTCACACAGATAATATCCCATCCTTCTTGTCTTCTCTTTTTACAAAAATTCCCTGCTCTGTCTCCTGAAATCGCTTGTAAGTCGGAAGAATAACACCGCATGTTGGCGCTGGCAGTTTTTCATTCTTATCTCTTCTATCGTTCCAGCTGGACCTTGCCATCAACAGTACAATGGAACTTACCTTTGAGCTCCAATCTTTCACGTAAAAAAATACCCTTTGGCATGTATCTACGAGACGAAGCGAATTTCTATCTTTTTTGATAGTTGTCATGGTGATTAAGTTCCGTACGACCAAATTCCTATCACTTAAGGACTGCCAGCTAGCTCCGAAGGTGGTGACTCAGCCGGCTGCTTAACAAAATGAACTCATACAACATCTTAGAGTCCAAACGCGAGGCTCACTGCCTCCTCCTCATGTATTTTCCACACTACCCTTAACCTATCATATCCTTTTTCTATCGTCTAGCTAAGCTTAAAGTAGGTATTGTGGTGATTGAGCGTGGGAACCTGCGGTGACCTTGATATGTTTCATAAAAAATAAAAAAAAATAAAAAAAAATATATAAAGTGTTCCCTGAGCTTGGCCACGCCACATAATAAAAGTGAAAGGGCGTTTTCAATCTGTTCACCTTTGTTTGAGTCTTTAGTCATCAGGGCTTCAAAGGCAACTAAAAGAAGAATGTTCTAGTTAAAGATTGTTTTAACACTATATTCATCGATCCAGAACCAGCACCCACCAATTTGGTGAACAGGGCTCTTAATGATCGGACTCTGAAAAAACCAACCGAGCACTGTAGGTCCATACATACATGGTTCGGTGAATTCTAGGGCATATCTTCTTGAGCTTGAGCCGTCTCACAGTTTTGGGCGTAGTAGGAAGGATATTGCCAGAACACTACTTGGCAAGATTGCCGGACACGACACCCTTAAGGTAGAAACAGAATGGCACGGAGACCGTGGCGGAGTCCGCCGCTCAGAGAGTTTCCCATACATTTAATTTGTCCGCGCCGCCTGGGGAGAAATTAAATGTATGGGAAACTCTCTGAGCGGCGGACTCCGCCACGGTCTCCGTGCCATTCTGTTTCTACCTTTAATTATCACCATTACAAGGGCAGAGAGCACCACCTGCATGCTTGCTTCGAGAAAGGGGAACTGACAGCAAGCAACGTTGAACAGATAAGTCTCTGCAACAAATCTCTAGGTAGAGTGCTGTACCTGTTCAAGCGGTTTAGTCCACAAATTTGAGGTACACATGCGCTGTTAAGAGTGCAATAGGTTCAAGTGGGGACCGTTTTACTTTTTGAAAAAAAGGAGTCGCTAGTGTGAAAAGATAAAAGAGTTTCATTGAGATACTAACTACAAATAAGACCTAAGTCACAATGTCCTTATCTTACACTTAGTCTATAAGGTGTAAGGGGGAAGCTCTGTATGTTTTCAGAACACGTGCATTTCTATTTCTACAATATTTCGTTCGGGTGAATTTTCTTTGAAAGATGAATACAGATCAGAAATGCAATCAGATGTCAATGACGAATTTAAATTTGGACAATTGGACACCACGCTAATTTTGGTAGATACAGTCTTAAAGCTTGGAATTCATCAGACAGCACCTCTGTATTCACTTTTCCAACTAGCATTATGAGGCTAGCCCCACTGCCTCAAGTGAAGTTGTGGACCCCGTGTGGATTGCCCTATAAAGTCCACAAGGAGCATCTAACGCCTTGCTCCATCCCGAGTGAAAAACCGAGACTAAAAAATTTGAAAGTTTCGGCGTGGATATGCTTGGAACCTAGGGACAAATCCCACATTCGGAATGCCGCTCATTTGCCACATGATGCCCACACGCTGCATGAGGCAGGCACCCTTTAAATGCTGGTCGGGTTACAAAGGTTGGTTCCGCGTCAAAACTCTCTGTTTCAATGCCGCTTTGGAACTTTTTGTACGTGAAACTCTAAGCTCAGGTGGCACGTTTTGTACTACCAGTCTGTCCTTCACGACAAGGTGCAAAGCCTAGTAGTAAGCTTAGCTCGAAGGATAGAGAGTCTGGGGATGAACCTTGCATTTGAACTTTTGGATGATATATAGGTTCGGGAATACTGACTGTAGGGGGTTGTTCCGCAGTCGAGTTGTTCTAGTCATGAACGAGTTTCTAGACCGGTGTGTGCGCTAAAAAAAAGGGCTGTAAACTGGGGTGAGCCGAGAGGGCTAGTCTTGTGTTGCTGAGAAAACATTTCCATGGAGGCAGAAGATTAGTCATTTCAGAGGAACAGTCATGATGATAGAAGTAGTAGAATTTCGCCTGAACCGCTACATTCCGGCGGGGGCTTAATGAGTCAATGGAAGAGCAAATGGCAAGGAAACCCGCACAGAAAAATTCACAATTGGGTTGGAACACACATCCACTCCGATATTCTCCTGATATTGTACTATCAAGTCGTCGTAAACTTTCTTGATCGCCTCTAAAAGTATGGATTCATTTTCCAAGGGGTTGAATAAGCTCCCAAAACTCTGGCAAACAGTTTTATTGAACGAAGGAAATTATATTTTGGAATGAAAGGAACAAAGTCATTTTGTGATCTTAAAAAAACGACAGAACTTTGTTTAACATCTAATAAATTCTGTTTATTATTGCGAAACACTTTTTAAACGCTTACAGAACACAGGTTGCCGAACACTCCTCTAAAGTATTCCGTTCTAGATTTTCCAATTTCTGTGCCAATTTTTATTTAAAAAAAATGCGTTCTTTCCTAGACCCCAAAATTATATTTACCCCATTTTCGTACTGCGCCTCATCAAATTCGACAAAATTCCGTACATGGCCATAGCTTAAAATATGAAAGAATTTTTTTTAAAAAAATAAGAACCCAGCTGGATTTTACGAGCCCAAAAATAACCTACACCCAAAAATATATAAAAATACATTCCGGTATGCAGCCCAAAAATATTTTCAATCGCGCAATTTTTCCCTTGTAATTAGCCCAGATTTAATTGAGCAAAAATTTCTTTCGAAACCAAAAGAAAAAAACAAAAAATAAATAAATACCAAAAATTTTTAAGCAAGTCCGAATCTCCCTCAAAGACCATCGGCCGATTTTTAATATGCATTCCTGCATGGGATTATCAGAGCCAAAATGAACGATGTGCAACTATACTACATATATGCAACGCCAGCATAAATCTCGAGCCAGGAACATTTCAGCTAAATGACACGTGTCCGATTTACAACGTCACAATTAAAAACGTTCTAAATTTACGCACAAAAACGCACCATGGACCCGGCACGGCTAATGAAGAATTAGCTTGAATTAATCAAGGAGGAAAAGAAGAACTTAGCACCCGGAAGCCAGAGCACGGCTAGAAGTTAGCCCCAGAGCCAGCAGCAGTTGCGCGGACCGCTCAATCTTAATTACTCTGACACAATACGAAGTCGTGCAACATAGATTTGCATTTCTGCAGGACACGGTCTACAGAGCCAGCCTCTGGCTAATTGGGATTAATTTCGGGCTGAATACGGGCAGCAGCAGATGCAGCCAGATCCGCATACGCCCGCTCGTGACTATGCGAACTAGACGTCAGGGTAACGAGCATAATCCCTAGATTTTGCCGGACTATACTAGATGAACGGGAACTCACGACTAGGGAAATGCAGTTGCGTGCCAGGGCAAGAACGTCAAGCCGCAGAGATTCTACAGTGCGGAACGGAAGCATTCCCGGCACTAGACGACGCACTTCTAGTTATACTGTCACTCAGGTGGTTGTGTTACTTGCAGCAGGACTTGATTGTCTTCCTGTGCGACCTGCCCGGACTATAGCCGTTGTCTATATATACGAGCACAACAATAGTTAGTCTATATCGAGTTAGTCTATACCACAGATCACGGCGACACGGCGAAGCTCTAGCTTACTATCTATACGCGAGCCGTGACAGTGGCATGTGTTTTCTCGGATTCCTCCTCACCTTGAGGCCGTAGAGACACGGACTTTTCTCAGACATCTTTCATCGGCGCTGAGATACTGTAAAGAGTCGAGACGAAAAATAAAACAAATTGCAAATAATAAAAATAATTCACATTTCGAGAAAAATATTCACGAAGGAAGACGCTTCTGGGGGCTGTGAGGGGGCCCACGGGAGCTGCTCTAGGGGAAATCTGTTTTTAGGTTAACGCGTTCATGGACATCATAACTTTGGCAGAAAATCTTGAACGATGAAAAAACAAGTGTTTTGCTCTGGTTTTATTTTTTTTTTTTATTTCTAGGAGATTAAATTATGGTCAGCAATTACGAGTGCAAAGACACGATTAGTTATTATTTTTACTTTATGAAAACGGTGGAAAATTTTTATGTGATGTTTGCATGAATACACTACCAAGGGAACATGCCCCACGAACGCCTTCGATGTACTTTTCCACCTGCGCCCTTCTGAGCTTCATATTAAACACCTGGCCTAGTCTCTTAAATTGAGGGAACCGCGGACCTGGACGACAAAACTTTACGGCCGAAGCAACATCTTGTACCACCTACTTAAGTGTGCAATTGCTGCAATCATATACTACCTTCTCCTTTGATTGAACCCTGGGACATAAGAACATATGTGATAAAGATAAAGCTAATCAGAGAACTTAGCTCCGAGGCTCGGAAATGGAAATGGTTGGCAGCCCAATCGGCAAAAACGCTATTTTCCACTACCACGTGGCTCTAGCCTGCCCTGAAGAGCTGCACGAAAAAATAGACAAACTTCCAGCCTCCATGGAGTTACACAAGTCTTGTCTAAGGATCACTCAAATGGCATTGCCACCCTTAAGACTCCTGAGGGTTCCCTTTACGGAGAATACTAGGAATACTAGGAGCTATTAATGAGCATCAATTTCCCGGGTTCTTTAGTAACTCAATCGGGAATGGCCTTAGAACCTAAAACTAGATCGGAGGTATTTTCTGCCCACCGATCCTAGAAGAGGACCAAAGGCATGGCAAACAAGATTTTCACCGATCTAACCGGCATTGAATGGGCCATTGGTACCTTCAACCCCTTCAAGGCCGCTACGAAAAACCAGATCTTTCCGGCTCTCTTTCTCCTGCCGGCTGCCGCCACTATTAAGGGGTAGCTTTGCGCTGGCACATATTCCAAAGTGTTGGAGAGAGGCTAGGGCGGTCTTTATTATTTCTAATGCGGGGAAAAGATTGTACAGGGAAGAAAAATCCTATCGACCCATCAGCCTCCTGAAAACGACGGAAAAGGTTTTAAACAAACTACGGACTTACACCGAGCCCACGCCACTGCTTGCAATTTGCCCACTGAATAATAAATTATTCGTAATCGACCATTCCAAACGCGAGTGTCGTTTTACCAAGCGGTCCCCCAACTTAATACTGACCACGCCCAATGCTGCTTGACCTAGGCAATCGAACGAGAACCGGTCTATTAAATAAGCTAATGGCACCTTTTATGGCCACCATGATAATTGCCCGTTTCCTTCGTCCTATACAATTTCTTAAGGTTCCAATTTTGTTTCCTTTAGTCTAGGAAAAGTGTGAGCGTACCGTGCTTCGTTTGGACTCTTCCGTGCCTGTAGCGGGCTGCATTTATAAAAGTAGATTTTTTTCTCAGGCGTACCGAGCATGTTTTGGGTACAATGCAGACGTTTTGATACTGCGCGTGCTTGTTGCAGACTAAGAATGGGCTAGTCTTATTTTTGCTCGGGCTATACGACTGGCCAAACTGGACTTCCACAAACCGTTTATAACGATTATCAGCGGTCAGTCCGAAAGACCACAGGTTCCTCTTTAGTGGAAACATGGCATTTTGGTATACGGCCGATTCCAAACCCCATAATGGGGTACGGCTGGGCGTACGAGAATATGACCTAAGGCACAAAATATCTATGGCTTTTGGCACCACCCCTATATTTTTTAAGCTAAGGTAGTCGCGATCTAGGTGGGTCCAGATTTTTATTAATAGAGGTCCAAAAAGCTCTAACATCGTTATTTTCTCGAACAGTTAGTCCAATAAATAGGTCGAAAAAAAGGCCTTCGTAATGCAAAAAATACCGCACGCGATTTTTTCTTACCAATTGATTTTATATATTTTTATAAGCTTAAATTCAAAATGGCGTCATCACCACCCTCTTGCTAAACTTACAGTGAAGGAAAACGCGTTTAATTCTATATCTCAAAAACTTTTTTGTAGATAAAAATTATCCAGACATTATTCAATGAAAATTGTCCAAGCTTTCCAATTTTGCAAAAAAAATTTTAGTTAACTACGTTTTTTTGGAGAAAAAGGTGGTTTTAGTTGATATTTTAGTTAAAAAAACGAAATTTTGATTTTGATGACTCATTGCTCTGTAAGTTGATAGGGTAGACCCTTGACCTTTACAGTTTTAGATAGGTGGGAGTATTCTGCGTACACTGATACTGATTATTCATGAAAATAGCTCATAGGGTCACTAAAATACAGGGTGATATGTAAATCTCTACCAAAAAAACTTCAAACGCCCTAGTTGCTAAACCGTTACGATTTACCGCCCCCCTTCCATACGATTTTTTGTTCGTCTATCCAAAACCTATCCACAGCCGGCCGCTTTGTAAACTTAGCGGTATACGCCCAGTATACTGGGAAAAAACTGCTTTTGAATCTACGTTTTTCGACACTTAAAGCGCCATAACGGGTGCAATATTAGCCCTACGTAAAAAATGATGGTAACAAAAATTATAGATAATCGTGTGTTCTATAAGTCTTACGCAGGATTTTTTCATGTAGAATTAACCCTTAACGAAATAACGTGCAAAGAAAGTGATATATGAAGTTTGAAGCACTATTTCTCCGTAGATATTGACTTTAAACAAAAAAGTTCCAAACAAGAAAGTTAAATCACTTATTTATCTACAAAAAAGATAATATACATTTTTGTCGTAAAATGCATAGTTTTTGAGATATAGAATTAAACGCGTTTTCCTTCCCTGTAAATTTGGCAAGAGGATGGGGATGACGCCATTTTGGATTTAAGCTTATAAAAATATATAAAATCATTTGGTAAAAAAAAATCGCGTGCTGTATTTTTCGCAAAGAAAAAGTACCTATTTATTGGACTAAGTCAAGATCTGTCCTGTTGGCCATTAAATCCCATAGGGTGTCATCAAAGACCTGGATTGTTTCCACTGTTCGCTAAATCATCATCTAAGCAGAATAAGGCTGGTAGATGATTATAGCAGTCGGTTCTTTGGAACAGCTCCCAAGGCCGCGCAAGCAATTGCTGTGCGACTGGGAGGCTACAGCGAGGAGTAGATTGAGTCTCCTCCATCGCGGCTTTCGTACAAGAAGATTTGGAATATAAATCTCAAATCAAGTTTAGGCTATATTAAAAGCCTTAACCGGGAAGGTTTTAAACGAAGCGGTTGACACAATAGACCATATAAAACAGGTCATACTGACCACAAAGACGTCCGCTTAAAGAAAGAAGAAAACCGAAGAACTCGTCAGCGACTGTAGATACTGCCTATATATAGTCGATGCAATTACAACAGATTAACTTATTCTTTTTGTTATTCTTAGGCTTATATCTTTTAATAAATGAGTCAATCACTAAATGAAGTACAAGTAATATTATCACTAAGAATAACGAAAATCTCTATTAATTTACATAAATACATAAAATAGAAACAAAATCTTACAGCCTATAATTATGCAATTCAATCATGCATAAATGCAAACACATTTCCCGAATTTCAATTAAATCTGCCAAAAACGAAAAGCTTCTAAATGTTAAAAAGTGTAAACAATTTCAAAAAAAAACAATTATTAAGGAAAAAACAAATTGGCATAGCTGAAATCTCGTAGGAGTAAAGACCTTGCATTGTTTCCTTAGCCAAAAATAGCGCGATTTTTTATTCGACAGATACGCCAAATTGTTGGCCTCAATTTTCCACAATCATAATTTCATCTTAATATTCCATTTTTGCCCCCAAAAAATATATAGCATCAACAATGAAAACAAATTACCTTGACGAAATCCTTATCTCAAGAGAAGCTGGGTATAATCTTTGGCATGCCAAAATGTCTATGTGTGTGCGTGTCTTTGAAGATTCCCCGGCACCAAAACGCATCTAACACGTCTTTATGAAATTTTGGGGGTGTGAATGGGGGATGCCGATGTGGGGATGCTATTAAATTGGTCACAGAAATAAACAAGTGCTTAAAGACATTCTAGAGAGAATTAAACTGTCATCAAGTGATTTTAATTAATTTAAACGCTTCTATTGATACTCAAACACATGACCTACTTCTTCAAAGTGGTTGGGGTGGTAAGAAGAAGAGGGGATATTTTTTGCAAAATTTGTCTCGCAAAAATTTCCCCACTTTCGTGTCGGTTCTGTCAATGATTTTGCGAGACCATATTTTATGTCAATTTTCAAGTTAATAAATTTTTCTGGGGAGTGGATGAGGAAAAGTAGGGGTAGAAGGACTTACAAAAACACAAGCCAAGTGATCAAGCGTGTCAATGTTCAAACATAGTCGGACAATTACATTTAATTCATGGACCAATAGACCAATTTACACGCATATGTTGCTCGTCAAATTAGTATAGTCTCTGTACATCAAACGAAAAACGACCAATTGGTGAAAAGTTTAGCCAAAATATTAAGAAAAATGATTTTCGACATTCGCTCGGGAATTGGAAAATATAGAAGAACTACACTCCAGAGGCGATGTGGAAAAGTGAACGACGAACGAAGTAAAAAGCGTCGGCGTTTCTCAAAGTGGGAAATACTACAAAAATAGAAAATGTATATAGGAATATCCCGCCCGCATCCCGCGCTACACACCAGTTGAAACACAGAACATTTTAAAGAGTATATCCGCAGAAAATTAATTCATGTACAACAGACAACGTAGATGAAGAACATTCACGATTGATTTCGTAGGAAAAATCCTTAATTCACTCAAGAAATCAATTAATCAGTCGCAAATGTTGTTTGTATCTTTAATATATGGTAACCAAGCGCGCGAAAAAAAACATCACGGACATTTTTCAAAGTTCAATGTTTATACAAAAAAAAAACAAAAATAACGAAAAAAATGTTTTCCTTGACTTTCCTTCTTCTGGTTGAATGCGAGTATTTTAATTTCTCATCCGTAACATAAAATTAAATAAAAAAAAACAGCACCGACATACACAGCATTATACAACTCCATATATACAAGACGCTCACCTACTCTCGAACAAGAGTAAATCTCTTAAGACGTAAAAGTTTTCCTTTCATGCCAAGTTATGTTTGTTGGAAATGTTCGCGTATATATGAAGAAAAAAAAACACAACCATCGCGGCGCAGTTGTATCCTTAATGTCAGGAGATATTAAAAGTTTTATTTACATGTCCTTCCATGTAGAAAGATGCTTTGGGACTAAATAATAAGAAGTTGGCTCGGTTTTTTTGCTTCTTCTATATTTCTTCAACAATCTGTATTAAATTTTTATCTGCTTTAAAAAAAGAAAAAAAAATTCTTATTTACTTGTTTAACAAAAAAGAAAATTTCCAAAAACAACCGCAACAATCAAAAAGAGTTTCCTAAAAATAAAAACAAAAAAATTTTACAAGCTTCATTTTTGGAAGTTAATATTTATTATTTTTTTTTTTTTGTAATCTTTAAAGATATTTAAATTTGTTATAAAAATAATTTGAGTTCTTTTTTTTTATACAAATGAGAGTTTGAAATCATGTAAAAGTTTATTTCAACTTCATCTCTAAAGTATACCCCCGAAGCAGCTTTCGACTAATGAGCGGTACAGGAGCAATTAAAAGTTTTGTCGACTCTTCTTAAGTATAACTTAAATGGAAACTGCAATTTAACTAATTAATAACTTTTCTAGTATTTTAGCATGAGTTTCAAAGGAAAATGTGATTTCATTGCTCAAAATGCGAAAATCGCTGGAATCCGTTCAAAAGTTTTATTAGACTCCGAAGTGAAAAGCTAGAATATTAATTTAACACTGTGGCAAGCTAGATAGAAGTGGAGGTAAGGTAGTAGCATTCGCAGATTAAATCCCACTCTTACCTGAGTAGGTTTGGGCCCATCCCAACTCTCACTATAATCGTCAGGGTGAAATTTATATGTCTAATCCGAGACCCAAAGCTTAACTGGAAGTCGAACATCAAGGAAAGGGTAAAGCAAGCCTGCGTACCTTTTAATACGTGTAAAAATACCTTCAGCAAGACATTGGGTGTCAAGCCAAGCCAAGGTCTTGTGGATGAACCTAGCCGTGATACGTGCAATCCTCAAGTACCTACGGCTCGCTGGTGTGGCGGCCAGCGGTGAGCAGGAGCTATAATGTCATAACGCTAGGGAGGCTCTAGAGTATGGCAACAATAGAGCAACTAGAGCCATGAAAACCTGCCGCAGCTTCCCCTAGATTGACTTTCAGAAAATACTTCCTCGTCCAAATACCTTCAAAAAGAGAATGGAGAATCGGAGACGTCCTGAAGAAATTTGATCTACTGATATTCGCCTGTGGCTCCAAGACATCGGGGAGACGAACGAGTAGGAAACAAACGTTCACTTCCTGTGTAAATGCCCGGCCCTAGCCAAAGTTAGGCAGGGTACACCAAGCAGTTACGTTGTAGAGGACTTAAAATAAATCTCCAAACTAAGGATCGGGGCATTGGTAAGATTCCTAAACTCCACAGCATAATTTCTACGACTATCTCGATCGATGCCCCGGCTTCACCGACCTCAGTTCAATAATGTTCAGTTCAATCCACATAAGTGGCTTCATCGGCTAAAGTCCAGTTCATTTCAGTTCGTGCTTGAAATTGTTGTTGCTTTTTCGCCAGAAGTCAGAAATACAAAAGCTTATTGGAATGGCATTCCACTATTCCAGTTGATTACTCCCTTTTGAGTGAGCTTTTCCTTTCAAGCTCGATTTCATGTTCTGTTGGGCGAACTCAAGCTTTATTTTTGCTGACTTTAAAATGTGAAAATGTATGGGAACTCAGGCAAAAATTGAAGTATAGTACACTAATTTGCTCGAACTTGCGCAGTTCGGCCGGAGAAGCCGAGGTATAACTTCAGTTGGCGTTCAGTTGGGCGAACTCAAGTCGGTTTTATCCTCAGTTGAATATGTGGAAATTGTATGCGAACTGAGGCTATTTTAAAATTCAGTTCACCAATTTGCTCGAACTTGCGCAGTTCTCCCGGTGTAGCCGTAGCATCAACACTTTAAGAATTCTTCATTATTAAAACAACACAATCATTGAACAAGCAGCAGAGGGTTATATCTTGCAAGAGTTGAAAATAAGGTTTATTGTATTCCCCTTCAGCATCCTGTGAAGTCCACTAAACGTGCACTTGAACTAATCATCTTCTTCAAACTAAACTTATCATTAAATATTTGCATCCGAGCATACTGGCGTACTGGTAAAAGAAGAGAGACTCTCCTTCTTCTTCTTCATATTTGATAGAAGCAACCTATCCAAAAGTGTCACAGTCCATCATTTAGCCTATTTGACTACAACCCCTACGCTGATATTAGTAAGAGCCTTAGTGATCTGCCACTCATACTTAGCTTCTACATCCATGAGGCGCTAAATAACGATATCTAGCCCTCCTTTATCATAAGAGACATGGATGTAGATCGCGGAGGACAGACTGATTTTCCTCAAGGCATAGCTTGAAGTTAGGGTCCTCTACTCTTCCGATTCTCGAAGTGATCTGTTACTCATTCTTGCTTTAAATAACGAGATCTAGCCCCCTCTATCGTAGAAGATGGAGACTATGGAGGACAGACTAATTCTCCTCGATACATAGCTTTAAGGTTGGGTTCTACGCTCTTCTAATCGTCCAAGTGATCTGCCACTCATACTTGACTACTACATCCATAAAGCGTTAAATAACGAGATCCAGCGGCCTCTATCGTAGGGGACGAGGACGGATGAATAGCTTGAAGGTTGGGTTCTATGCACTTCTAATCCTCCAAGTGATCTGCCACTCATAGTTGACTACTACATCCATAAGGCGTTAAATAACGAAATCCAACCCTCCTTTATCGTAGGAGACGGGGATGAAGATCGCGGAGAACAGACTAATTCTCCATGAGGCATAGATTGAATGTTGGGTTCTCTGCTCTTCCGATCTTCCATAGATGGTAATTGAGGATGCAGTGTCCGGTAATAAATCACACCACTGTTTTGACATCTGCCTCATTATGCTGCTCCAAAATATTCTCTAGCCGCCTTTCCATAAGTAAAAATACCATTCAGGAAATAGATCAAGTAACCAATTTCTGTGTGTTGTCTATGAATAAAGATTTACTACAAGTTCACAAACTTAGTCAGTGTACATCAGAGCACAGATTACAGTCTGCGTTTGCAATTTATATTATATATTATCTAATTATTTTATATAAATTATTAAAATCATTTTTTCTTTTTATTTCAGGTAAGTTTTTGTGGCTTATTATACACAAGTGAGTACAAGTAGAACAAAACTAGTTTTTATGGATACCAATGGTTCGGTAATAAATCCAGCTAACGTCCTGACATTCTTATTTTTACGCTTCTACAATAATCTGACCTAGTTGCGAAACGACATAGGATCAAAAAGCTTGGATTTGATCACATCAGGCGTCGATCTCCAGTAATCAGTATGTTTCATTAAGGGATGTCTTGACTAAGCTGGTGAGTATCGCAATAGCATTTTTCGGACTATTCCACTACGATCCAAAATCGAAACAAGAGTAACTTGGAACATATTGTCCTACGGAATATTATTGTTTGGTTTGTCGCCTAGCTGCCAGGGAAGATAAAAATCAGTTTGTTAGTTTAGGCCCTTCTTAAGTTTCCGTAAAAGCATTTCAGTACATCTCTGTTTGGAAGACGCTAGCTTAGGTTCCCAAATTGAACACCCTATTAAACATCGACACCTGTCTCTATCTTGATGTACCTTACCATACGACTCGATCTATGGGTGACCTACTTGTATGTCTAACAGAATACCTCAACAAAAATATTTATCGCTTCGGTCAAACTGGTGTCGTTACTCAATATACTTCTAAGACTTTCGACAGAATACGGCACCTTGGTCTGTTCTCATTAAACTCCAATTGATTGGTACCGGCTCAGATCTAAAAAACTTGGTTGAGAATTTTCTTTTTGACTGTTCAATCAAGCTAGTATTGAATCGCGCCAAATCTAAACCCCGCAACATCTTGGACAATATTCCTCAGAAATCAATGTTAACAACTACTATTTTCCTCATCGTTATAAATGAGGCTTTTAACCAGGGCCACCCTAACCACAGGGCTAAATGGGGTGTAGCCCCGGGGCGCAAGCCTTTTCGGCGCGGCAATTTTTGTTGGTCTTATATTTTTTTTTGTTATTTTTAGTTATGCTATTTTTATTTAAAATCTTTTCATTACAAAAATAATCAAATAACATTTTCTAAAGATTGGTTATTCGTTATAGGGATTGGTTATGAAAATTTTAAAAATACTTTGGATAGAATTTATGAATATAACTTTCAAAAGCCTGTAACAAAAGTTGAAGCTGAGGGGTTGTAAAATGGGTTCAAATCACTGGAAACTGCTATTATGGTAGCATTTTGGAGCAAAATATTAGAAATCATAGATAAAACTAATATATTACTTCAAAAAGTTGCTACTACAACCAGGCCCGCCACAATGGGGCGAATTACCCGGGCCCCATGTCATAGGCCCCAAAAATGGATTGCAAGCCAAAAAGTGGACCTGGCTGCACTAAGTAACTTAAGGCCTATACGGAAATCAAGAAGTGACCGTTCTGAAAGAACTTATTCTTACCGCGGATTTTAAAAAGTGTTAAGTGTTTTTTTAGTAAAAGATTTTTTGAAATTTCAATCTCCTTAAAGGAGCCCCAATCATATTTTAGCCCCAGGGCCCCGAAAGGCTATGTGGCGGGCCTGACTGTAACTGAAAGCATTATTGAATTATCCGCTTCTTTAGAAAAGAAATACAAAATAATTTAACCTTTACAAATCTGAAGGTATAAAATTGTCTGGATGTAATGAGTACAAACGAATATGCAAAGGAAAAAAAACTAGGACAAAAAAAAGTCGATAGAAGTTACATTTGATGCCAATAACGAATTCCGCATAAATACATATACATAATACTCTTGACACACTATACCGTCATCATAATGGTAACTTTTATTACGATAGTAAAGGAAATGACGGTATGACACATTTAGTCCGGGGAAATTAGCAAAAAAAACGCACGAAAGGAGACAAAATTCCAAAATGGCTGAAAATTGGTCCACAGCTTCATTGGGACTTTTTAAGAAAACAATTTCGGAATCACAAAAAAAACAACATGGCCGCAGGAGATATCACTTTTTGGCAAAAAAAATCACTCAAAAACTGGTTTCTTCTAAATTTTTTTTGATCAGTCAATACAAAAATTTTTTTTCGAAAACCTTTCCGAATTATTCCAAGTATTTTTTAGCCGAAATGTGGTTTTTGGAAACTTTGACCTTGAATAACTGCGAAAGGGCTACGTTTTCGCAAAAATGACAGCAGGACTTTTTTGTAGACAATAACGTTTCGTATTGACTAATCAAAAAAAATTCGAAAAAAACAGTTTTTGGGTAATTTTTTGGCCAAAAAGTGATTTTTGATAACTTTGACCTTAAATAACTTTAAAAGGGTTAATCGGATCAATATTTTTGTAAGAACTAAAGTTGTAGAGAATTTCATGGTCAACATTTTGGGACCACGCACGGGTTGTACGACCTATAGAAACTGAGATTCAAGGAAAACACGCGGAAAACGTGATATATCCGGCGGCCATATTTTTTTTTGTGATTCCGAAATTGTTTTCTTAAAAAGTCCCAAGGAAGCTGTGGACCAATTTTCAGCCATTATGGAATTTTGTCTCCTTTCGTGCGTTGTTTTGCTAGTATCCCCGGACTTTATGTAGTTTTTTAGTTTTGTATGAATTTTTTGTATTTATTTAGTATAAATTGACTTTTTCTAGTTCTAACACTTTTGTATAACTTTGCCGGCCACCGCGCTCCCCTCAGACATCCCCTTTCTTACCGAGAGGGGCGTATTTTTTTAGTAGCCCACGGGCGCCGAATATCTTAGGACGGCCCTGCTTTTAACATTGAAATCTTCGCTGGCATGCAATCTGGCAGCATTTCTGCTTTTGGAGCCTTTTCTGTAATATCAGCAACTGTAGAATGTCCCTGATGAAGATCGTCTTCCAGAAGATGGTTACACATTTATGTCCAGCCTCAGCGTACCAACTAGAATTCAGTGGTTCTATGCCACCAAACTAAAGCCTCGTATGTTACCATAGGTTTCATTATGGTGGTGAATAGCCCATACATGTACCACGTTTATAAGCGGAGTTTCCCTCCGGATGGAAGTTTCGATCCGGAGTGAAACACCGCTTATAAACGGGGAGTGAAAATCCAGAACTTGGACTTTCGCTCCCCAAGAAAAAGTCGGAGTGAAACTTCGCTCCCGGTTTATGGTATGCTTATAAACGCTGACTGGGAGTGAGATGACCGAAGCATAATTTTTAATTGTTTTCAGAAGGAAAAAAAACTTAATGAAGAAGCAGTTGGGTGTTTTATTTTGCTACAATAGTATTTTTTCTGTACTTATAGATTTTTTTTAAACACATTAAATTAAACATTGGGTTTATATTTGTGTTTGTTGCCATTTTAAATTTGAGCTCGGAGCTGTCATCTCAAACCAGAAAGTATTTTGGATTTTCACTCCCATTGCTCATACACGCATCGGCAGTTTCACTTCGGATTGAAGATACGGGAGTGAAACTCCGCTTATAAACGTAGTAATTGTTTTCGGTTGTAGATCATATTATGATCCCACAAGCTTTTGCGCAGACACACAGAGATCTGCGTGCGCCGCTCATTCGATTGATTATAAAATGTGATCGTGATGGAGTTTGACATATAGTATCACTCCTATGTAAGATTACTGTGAAAATCCTTAAGCTTCGAATGCGAAGATTAGTTCTGTAAGTCCTGTGCCAGTGTTTGCTTTATGGTAAATGGTACATACCAAGTCAAAGCACGATCAGCTGCAAGCCGAATTAAGTGTGTGCCGCATATCTTGGGTTTACTTTGCACCCACTGTCTCACCAATTACCACGTAACCCTCGGTGGAATTTTTTTGGTTATTAAGAAGCTTTAAAAGTTCATCTAAAACATGCGAAGATATGATTCCAAGCTGCCGCCATTCTTCTGTTATAGCTCTCTCCAGAGAGTTCTAACAAAAGTGATCGTTAATTTGATAGTTCTAAATTTAGAGTCGATCCAGTCGCAAAAAGTGTTGACTTCGTCACTTGGTGCTTCATAGGCCTATATTATTGAAGAATGCTCACTCATCGAGGGATTCTTTTATTGAATACCATACCTCTAGCTTAATGACTATGTTATGAAGATCCTGATCTTCTGAGCTTTGCTCCTAGATAGTCCACTAAGGACATGATCAGTTACACTGACTCGTTTTTTATGACTTCTTTTATGTGTAATGTTTTTGCTTTATCTAAATTTGAAAGGAAATTTTAGATACCAACATTTTATTGCTGAATAGTGAATTTTTAACTAATATTTAAAATTTTGTTAACTCTTAAACTGTGATCTTAAATTAGAAAGCAACAGCTGTTGCAAACCATCTTGGTAGTCCCATATCATATTAAATCTTCTGTAATCAATCATATATATTATCAAATTTCAAATCTATTAACCATGACAAGCTTCACATTAATTTAAATCAACAAAAACTCTTAAAATCAGTCATCAAACGATCTATATAGAGATTGACATCAACATTAAAATGCGCATAGCCACACAATTGGCATTTAAAACTGAGTCATATGTATTTAAAATGATATTAAAGACCATTTCAACATGATAATAATTTTTGCACAATAAATTGAGAAGTTATTTCAACAGCATTTCCTTGCCAAGTTCACATATTAAATGTCCCATGAAAGAGCAGCTGCCTTTACAAACATCAAGATCGTCGATCCTCATCACAATTGGCTTCATTACAAAGATCGGTTTTATACTTAATAATAATAAATATAAAAACCTTGAAAATTGTTTTGAAGTTCATCACTTAATAAATTATATTATTTTGTTTATTAGTAAAAAAAAAATTATAATAAATAAAATTAAGTAAAATTTCACGTGATCTTCATTTTGTTGATGATCTACCAACCAATTTTCAATTTTTGATGATCACTTGTGGAAGTAGGATGCGATATGAGAAAGAAATGGTGTGAAAATTGTATGAAATGAAAATGGAAGAAAAACACACCTTTTCTCCTGCTTTAAATGTGGAGAAGAATATACACCTGAGTAGAAACATTTTCATATAGGGTGATTCAAAAATGCACAAAAAATAAAATTGAAGTTTTACACAAAATAAATAGAAATGGGAAGAGGAAAACATACGGATATGTATATAAGCGTCTGTGTATTTTTTCACAATTACAATCAGGAATTTTTGAATTTTGTGAAAATGTGGAAGATTAATTTTTTTTTTTTTGAAAATATTTTCACGTTGTTGATCTTCATTTTCTTGTATATAGAAGATTGCTAGTTAAAGAGGAACTGCTTTGGTCAGTGCGGGGGTGTATGGGAGTTTTCACACATTAAAATTGCCTTGGGAGATTTTTTTTTGTGAAAATTTTAAAAAATTCAGAAAAACATTACGATAATTTTTCATCGTCAGTTTTTTTTTTAATTTTTTTTTTATTTTTTCAAAAAAAAAATATGAAAGAATTTGATTATTTTTTAAAGCTAGTTTCTTTGGTGTATGAATGTATGTTTTAGAAGAAAAATTTGAGTTATATTTTCGCATTTTTTTTTAACAAAAAAAAAATAAATAAGAAATCTTCTACATAAGATTTGTGGAATAAGATGGCTAAGATCCGCAATAAAAGAGGAAAAGAGGGAAAATTGCACACATTCATGCCCGAGGAGAATATACATATTTTCATCCAGATATATTCCTCGGATGATGATAATTTTATCATAGTGAATTGAATACAGAGAGAAGAAGCAGAAATACAGAAAATAAAGATGAATCCTCATATATATACCCAAATTTAAATACACAAGTTCCAACATCAACAACTTCACAAGTTTTTATTCAGTGGATTTTCACTCTTCTTTATTAAATATAAACCGCTGGTGAACTGGTTGATGATTTTTTTATTACTCACATTTTTTTGTGTCGACATTATTATTATTATTTAAACATATATGAGAAAGTGGATGATGGCAATAGGGGAGCTAGGATAGACTATTTGGGATACCCATCATCACACGGTAGTAGTTCTTATACGAATTCAGATGTGCTGTTTTATTATTGTTGGTGCATTGAAGAGAACAAATTTAATTTAATTTCAAAAAAAAAATTAATTTTCAATATTCTTTCTCCAAAATTTTGAAAAAAAAAAACAAAAAACAGAGAAATTCTTAATCGTGATTAATATATCGAATAATTCACAACTAAATTTTTTTTTCTGTTGCTGTAGAGAAGATAAAAATATACACTAGGAAAAATCTCATGGAATAAAATTGATTGTTATAAAAATAGATATTTTATAAAAATAGATTTATCTAAGCATAAAATATGTGTGTGAGATAAAAAAAATTTTTGGTGAATTTATTTTGTTATCTAGAAAATTATTACATAAATATTTAATTAAGAAACGCGAATAAAAAAAAAATAAACAAAAAAATAAAATAAAATAAAATATGGTGAATTAGAGGAGTGGAAGAAATGTTTCAGTGATTTTCGTTCGTACTTTATTTCTTTGTTTCAAAAATCTGAAAGGAAATAATAAAAAAAATTTATTTATCGAAAAGAAATCTTTGTGTGAATTTTTTTTTTTAAAAAAGATTTTATCGAATTCGGATTTTTCTCCATACTAAAAACGTGTGTTCGTGTACCTCAATTTGTATGACAAATATATCCTCATTAAAAAAATATATCTTTTTTTTCCTTTATTCTTTTTTTTTGAGTCAAATGATAAATAAAAACAATCAGTCATTGTGTTAAAAATAACTCTATGAGTTTTTAACGAACAAAAACTCGTTTTTTTTGTATTATTATTTTATCTTAAAAAGCGCGTATGAATAATTTTTTGCTCGTATCATAATATTCAAATTATTTTTTTTTTGTCGTTTTGATTCGTTTTTGTGTTTTAAAACAATAAATTCTTGTCTTCAGATTAAATAAATCGGTAAAATATACTTGGCTTTCATCAGTGTGTTTTATTTTACATATAAAAAAAAATTAAAAAAAAAATACAAAAAAAAAATAAAAAAAAATTTTAGTTAAAAAAAAATCATTTTTTTATTACTTAATAGAAATCGAAAGAGAGAAGAACTTTTCTTGGTTTTTCGGGTTTTTAGTGTTTCAGAAGTGTGAATATTGTGAAAGTGTTAAAAAGTAACGAAAAATAAATTATTATTATTTTTTTTTTATATAATATTAATTTATTTAAAACGAAAATATCGAAAATTATATATCGAAATTTATTTACATAGAAAATAAATATACAAAATTAATACGAAATATAAATAAAAAAAAATGTGGAAATCTACTTATCTGCCAGACCATTAAAGGAAACGTGGCAGCATCAATAAAATATATGGATTACTAAACACATCAGGATATACCAGCTCCCGCCCAATCATCATTTTCAATACCACAAAAAAAAGGATTATTTTTTTTTAATTCAATAGAGATTCTCTCTAATTAAAAGGATTACCAGAAAAATATATTAATCATCAAAAATGTCGCAAGTTATAACAGAAGAATGGACTAGAACAAAAATTACTAGAAGGGTAATTTAAAATTTTTATTTTAATATTTAAATTTTATTTTAGTTTATTTTTTTTTTTTTAAGTTAAAATTTTCGTTATTGGTCGTCATATTGTCAACTATTTAATGTGGCATTTAAGAGCAATAAAACATAAAATTTTACTATTATTATCACCATTTCAAAATTTTTGTGTTTAAAACAATTTTTTTTTATTTTTTAAAAAGTAAATTCTGAAAATAGTATAATAAACTTTTTTTTTAATTTTTCAATGCAAAAACAAAACAAAATATTAATAAACAAAACATTTTAACATTTCAAGATTAAATTTTAATTTCCTCTTTTAATACAAGTATAATACACACAATTCCCATTAAAGTTGATAAATTTTTGGCATACTATCAAAGTGTTTTTTTGAAAATTTATTAATCAAATTTTTGTTGGGTTGCACTTTGTAGAGACAGAAAATTAAATTATAACTTAAAAGCATTTTGTCAGTATTATATTATAACAAAATATTATTAATTATATTAATTGCATTTACAAATACACACTGTGCTGTAGGGCGGGGGTGGGGAATTATAAATTTAAATGCATTTTCTGACTAGGATTAATTTATGAAATTAATTTTAATCCTGTCAACATAATGTGTGGTACAAAGTTTTGTTGGTCGTAAATATATAAAGAAATTTAATTTCGAAATCAATAAATATTATTATTAAATACTTGCAAAAATTTCAAGAGTCAATATTTTCTTATTTTCAAAACAAAATTTATTGGGAATACTTAGTTGAACATTTTTTGGCTTATTTATTTGCGTTTTTTTTATACTTTGATTGACGGTATGTTTGGGGATCAACAAAATTAAATTGCAGTCATTGGATGTTTTGTTGAAGAGAGATTTAATATAATTTGTGTGTGTAGTTTAAATATTATCACGTTCATCTCTTTCAAATTTTACAAAACGAAATGATAGTTAAGTGATTCCAATTTCACTGTAATATAACCATTTCAAAAAAATCTAGTAGATAGATCCGGCACAGGTTGATAGAGAAATTACACATATGCGTTTATTTAACATCCATGTACGATGGTTTCATGGTGTTATCTCTCGGTAACCCCGACGGGTGCTTCTCTGGTTTAGCCGGCTGCGCTATTAAAGATATGGACTTTGCGAAGTTTAATCCCCTTTTCAAAATTTTTTGTGAAATTGCTGAAGAGGTAATCTCATTATTGATTTCTCTGCTTTGTCTACAAGTGCAGAAGCAACGAATTTCTCTACGCCTGCAAAGAAATCGCAATTATGAACTGTTCTTCCATCTTTGAGATATCCAAAAAAATTTAGTTTTGATAAACATTGAATAATAACTGTTAATTACTTCTAAATAGAGTCCGTAATAGAAATTGTCGATCGCCTTTGATTGGCACTGAATAAGAGTCAGTCAACCATTCATGCTTCTTAAACTTTCCTAAATAGAGTCCAAAATTGCCGAATCTTCTTCCTTTTTTATCGTGTATATTCCACAGCATTAGTAGTGAGGTGCACTCCCTGTCCACGATACATTGATCTAGAGACGTTCATCTCTGTGGTCGCTAAAATTATAAGTACATTTCTTAAAGGTTCGGAGTGTTATATTTTTAAAATAAGTTTTTAAAATATAAAAGACACAAGATTGTTTATAGATTTGTAATTTTATTATACTATTTTCCATGAAGGTTCAAGCGTAACCAGGATTCAACGTAATTGAACGGCGATCGAAAATTTATACGATCATTTCTAATGTTTCATATTGCTTGGGTTCAGTCACATGTAGAAATACTGGGGGAGCGTAGCGTAGGAATTGGTGCCAATGCTGACAACACAGTTTTCGGTGCGCTTTAGAAGAAACTGGTCGTACCGATCCTTGCAAACAAAACCTTAAATTTCTTACAGCATTCATTTAACCTTAAACTTCTTACAGCTTCATTTTTGTAAATCAAAGAAAAATTAAAAGAAACTATTATGCAGCATCATTAAATCGTATGAATGAATTGCATTATTATCGGTATAGGTAGCCCAGGAGTAAAGTTTTCGCTTGTCATCACAGAGATCGTGGATTCGATTCCCATTCAAAAAAAATGATTTTTCGCCTTTCAAGTTTATCTGTCATTCTCTTTTTAGAGATTTTTTTCTGCCATGGTTTATAGTATAGTAAAAAATGAACTCCTATTCAATTATGGAAGTCAAGTAGCATTTGCTTTGCTAATATTGAAAAAGGGCGCTTTCGAAAATTGCATAATACAGTTGGCAACTTCAATCAATCTCTTTATATATTTCTTTTGACTAGATCTTCCTGTCGTTGCACTCTATGACTAAATCGGCAATCGGCAGTTGAGATCCAGTCCTCCTCATAAATTTCTATCCCACCTACCGTACTTTCTGTCCCTTAGCGATGAATTTTTTATCAAACTTTTAGAGGTACCTGTAGAGAAAGAGATTTTACTCCAATAAAGAGGTCTAATGAAAATTGAAGCATATTTAGGGGGCTTCTGAAATAGTACTTGTTTAAAGGTATCCAAAATTTAGTGAGCTCTACAACTATGGGCCGAGGGATTCAATGAGGATTTTAAATATTTCGAATAACGGATTACCCTTTTAGCCATAGATTTTGAACATGCTTAAACAACAACCAGTGTAAAATATAATTGGGATTTTCATACCGACTTGTGTCCTCTTTTCCACATTAGGATCTCTCTCTCTACTACTTCTATTTCAATGTCAAGCTCAATCTCAGCAAAAAAAAGCTCGTTCCATTAAAACATTTATATAGACGCTTGCTTGTACATAAAGCATTAAGAGTTTTCAAAGCCACCTACGAAACAATTTCCTCACATCTCAACCCACAGCATTGTTGTTGTGATATGACCGTAAAAGCTCTCAGATTTTACATTCGAAGTATCTCAGATCTCGGAATTTTACACGTATGGCAAATCCGGTGTAAATTTATCAAATTACTAATCTTTGATTTCATGACCATAATCTAGGTTGATGTTTATGATAAAATTACTATTAAGGATTAACGTAATTGATGTATAAGGTCCTAAGTCTATTATGTATGATGCTGATTAAATTATTTATTGGTAGCAATTTACTCGTATTCCGAATACATATTTTTCTGCCGATTTCTTTTATTTTTCGTTTGATCTAAAAGTTAATTTCTTCTATTATATATAGCTGGGACCCGGTGCGCCTATGCTGCACCCATAAACCAATAGTAGTAATCAGGTGATATGAATTTTGAATTTGGAATGACTCCACACAGAGCTAATAATATTCTACTTGTCATACCCTTTCATTTAATACCCATACCGAATGTCTTGCAAAGAAAAAGGTAATCCACCATTTTGTGTTGGCCGCCATTTTAAATTTGGACCGATCGATCTGAAACTTTGGGAATCGTATTTTTTTCGGAAAAAACCAAAATAATATAGATCTGAGCTCTTTAGCAGTAATTCGAAGAGTACCTCCCATACAAAAGTTCGAATTTTACGGATATCGGTACACTACAGCCACCCGAAGTGTTCGAGATAGAGCAAAATAGTAGGAACACCCGCCGTACCCGAAAACCCCTATATACAAAAATTCAGGCGAATCGGATGAGCGGTTTCGGAGTTTATTGAACATTTACAGACAGACATACTTTCACTTTTATATATAATAGATTTATTTAATTATTCAACATCTTGATACCAACTTGTTTTTGCTAAATTTATTGATAAAAAATACAACAACCACAATTACCTGCCGTAATTTCGTCTAGGCACGTAACAACTTACTCAACTTTTAGCAACAGGATTTCTCCTTTTTTTTGTATTTTAATAAAAATCATCACTCATAGAATTAGCAAATAATGAATTTTGTATCCTAGCATCAACTTAAGAAGTTCTTCCTCTCGCACAGAACAAAACAGAAAACTTTTTCAAAGTTTAAAACAAAATAATTGTTTGCTAACTGCTATTCTCGCCCACCCTTCCACCTACGTACTGCAGAAAGGATAATGAAATTCAATGGAAGACAAGAATGGCAGAAACATACCATAAAAAAAAAATTATGTCGGATTCCACTTGGGGCGATGAAAAAGAACGTTTTGAGTGTTTTTTGAAAATCGTTGTAATCGGAGATTGCACGTAATTCTGGCAATTCTTGTTTCAAAAAAAAATTGCTTGTATAGAAATAAAGGATTAAATCGTGTCTCTCTAGGTTTCCCCATACATAAAACCATGCAAAAGTGTTATTTAATTAACACTTGAAAAGTTTTCGGAAAAGGTAACATCAGGCAGACCTATACCCAGAAAAAAGGTATCCTAGGAGTTTATCTCAGGAAAATTAGCATAACAAAAATGACAACTTTTTTTTGGATGAAGGATTTCAAAAAGTATTTTACCCATCCAGAAAAATGCTTAATTTCGTAACTTATAAAACGTTTTCGAGGCAACTTTATTAAAACAGAAAATGGTGAGAGTTTGCGAGTTCAATGAAACATACAAATTTACGCAACCAGAATCGCCTTTAACTCGTGAATTTGTGTAAAAATGCTTTACTATAATAAAATTTCTAGATTCTAGTAGTAGAATTAAAATCCAGAAAATGATTTATATTAATTTGTTGACATTTTGTATGCTTTGAGGATTCTTGCTGAAATATGCCTTTCAGCGTGTTTTGTGTAATCTAAAAATGTCCGTCTATGACAGTCTTTGAAATGGATGACAGATGACTAATATGGTCGGGGTTATTAATTTTTAATCATTAATTAGAGTGTCTTTGAGTACAATTTAAAAGTTTTTTTTAGTAAAGAACAAGGTTTAATGAATTTCTACAAATTTTATTGGCTATAAATAAGTTTTGAGGAATTTTTATTTAAAAACTCAAGTTGAATGAGAACATAAAAAAAGTATATCTTTATTTTACTCAAAATGTTCTCTTTCCAAGTAAAGCAGTAAACTTATTTTTCGAAAAAGGAAGTCCGTTTCCTTCGAAGAAATTCAATCATTCAGCCAATTTCTCTATAAGAACTAAGCCATTATCCAGGAAATGTTGACTGCATCGCCTGGAACAGCTAGAAGTGTGATGGATCCTTATCGTGCGAATATGAAGAATTTCGCAGCACTTTTCAATCCAATCTTCTTAAGTAATTTCTTCTCACAAATCGCCCAACTCATGATCTCTAAATTTACTTTTTTGCTGTGTCCCTTCGCCATTCCGGCCAAAGTTTTAATAGGTTCAATAACGATGATTATAACTATATCAGATCATGTCAGTTTCTGATAGTTGCAACAGCTTATAATGAATCTCGCCCTCAGATCTTTTATTAGATGCACAACATAACCTTCAAACCAGAGACAGCATGGATGTTTTGGGGTTGATTGACTTGATTCATCTCCAGGCTTCTTCCAGCAAGTAGGTAATGCGGCAGTTGAGCCAAATTGTTTGATGAATATGACGTCAAAATCTTGCTGAATAAGATTTATGTTGCTCGGGTGGCTTGACCCGTCACTTCCTCATGGGAGAAAGTTTTTCATTAATTTCAAGATTGTGAAGTCATATTCAGCGAAATGTCTGACCCAACCGGCGCATTACCTACTGAAACATGATCATGGACTACTTTTTTTGTGATAACCTTAGGAGGAATCACCTTGTGAAGCGAAGGTGTGAAGTGAATGGGAAGAGCTTGAGAAAAAGTCGTTTATAATGATTAGGGTGACAGGATTGAACCCTGTAGTGTACTGCAAAAGATGCGTAGGGTTTTACATTGGACTGCATCCAGTACTACCTTGATTGAACGGCCAAAAATGAAACTCAACCTTTTTTACAAAGTAGACAACACCGATAGCTTGGAGTTTTTTGAGCAGAGCAGGGTGAAACACCTCGAAGCCCGATTTTCGAAATTCAAAATGGCCTCCGAAATATGACCGAAATTCAAAATTGCCGCAGAAATATGGTTGAATTTGCCAATTTTATTTCAATTCCAATGAAAGTGGATATCTAGGGGTTTTTAAGGTCGCAAATAACGAATTTGTGGTCAAAACTTATAAATTCAAAATGGCCGACGAATTTGCTAATTGTGTTCCCATTCCAATGAAAATCTGTATCTGAGGTTTTTTAAGGTAGCAAATAACGACTTTATGATCAAAATTTAAATTCAAAATGGCCGCACCAATATGGCCGGCGAGTTTGCGAATTGTATTCCGATTCCAATTAAAATCGGTATATGGGAGTTTTTAAGGTAGTAAATGTATGAAAATTCATATCTCGAAGAATGCCATGTCAATGGATGGTTTTTATTGTCTCGATCAAAATGTCAGATCCCTAATAGTTCCCATTTTGTTATTTGGAATCAAAAATACCAAAAAATTGCCCTTTTCAAACTACTGTATATGAAAATTCATATCACCTGATTACTACTATTGGCTTTTGGGAGCAGCATAGGCGCACCGGGTCCCAGCTAGTATCTGATATTTATCTATGCTTGTATCAATTAGTAAAGCCTTGACTTTCACTGTTGTGCAAGAATGTGGAACTGCAAGGAAATTCGAATATAGCACAGGTATTACAAAACTCAAAACAAAATTTTTTTGATTTGGGGATTCACTTGCCTAAGGTTGATGATCTCAGTTACTTGGTCGGCTAATACTTTTAATGCTGTTGGTAACTCTGTATGAATCTGATATGGATCCTTGTCGAGTAAAGCTTCCAATTCTGCATCAGCAATTTTTGTGGGTGCTCCAGGTTGTTCTTTATCACTAACATTGAAATCTCCCTTTAAACTAAAACCATACTAACAAGATTTTATGGAGGCGAAATGTTTACTTTAAATTTCTGACATTAAACGACAACGTTGGGTAGCCCTTTTTCCTAAATAAAATAATGCAGTAACAGGTCCCAAAAATTCGGTATTTTAGGCACAAAATTTTTCATAAAGTGTAAAAAATTTGTTATACTTATTATTCTGAATATCACATTTTGCATATAAATATTTCAATAATACAATGTTACCAGAATGCAATTAGTAAATTGTTCCAACTATGACACCTGGCGGAAATCCCTCCAAACTGTAACCAGCCAAAAAAAATTCTTGAATGAATCTCCAAATTTCAATTAATTTTTCCTTCTGTATTTTCTCTTTCTTTAATCAACCAATTCCATTACAGGTCTAAAAATAAAGTAAAAACAATTGGATTTGACCGCATATTTATTTTGGTGAAGATCTAAATTTAGAAATAGTTTGGAGCGAGAAGATGGGGGAAAAATAAATTAAATCGAGAAAAAAAACCGAATTAAGATTGGAGCTATTTTAAGTGGATGTCGATGGTGCTTGAAGAATTTGCCTCTTTCAGTTTTTTAACATCTATATAGGCTTAGTAAAGTACAAAGTGTATTTATGTTTAGGGATGACATTAATTTGTTATACGTCCATATGGGCCGGGGCATCACTTCAAGTGGGAAGCATCCTCGTGTCCCCACTGTGGGTCAATAAACTTTTTCAAAAAAAAAACAAAAACAAAAAATAGAAAACTAAAATCCTTTCAATCTATGTTATAAATCTTCCATCTTATCACATTTAGAAAAAACAGACATAAATTTTATGAAAACTTTTCTCTTCGAGTTCATGGAAATTTTCAAAGTCCCTTGAAGAAAGATATGCCCAATAAATATGTATAAGTGACAGTGATGCATCTGCGTGGTGAACTTGTCCAAAGTACTTTGGTGTCCACCAAAAAAAACACTCAACAGAATATTTTACTTAATTTTTTTTATTAAGAATTTCTTGACGTTATTTAATAGTATTTAATTTTTTTTTTTACTTTCTTTTATGTGATTTTATTTTACGAAATGCGATTAAGATATTCGCCTCACGTCACTCTTGAGAGGAGAAGTTGCGTTTCTTAATTGATATTTATTTAGTTTTAATCTTTTAATCTCAAGGAAACAGAAGACAAATGCCTTTTCGTTGTCAATGGGCGTGATTTAAAAAACAGCAGGCAGGATTAAAAGTTAGACTTAAAATTTCTTTATTACATAATTATACCAGGAACGCTTTTCTGTATTAAGAGGAGGTCATTTGGTGGTATTGTGAGATTTTGTAATAGTTGGCGAGTTTGCAAGTGGATGCGATCGATTGGAGGACAGGAAATAATGAGGTATGCAATGTGTTTGATAGTTTTCCCAATAGGGATGATTCTGGAATCGATGTTAGTTTGCCAAAATTATTTAACGTTTGTATTCAGTAAGATTTGTTGTTTCCACTTTTGGGACAGAGTTTAAAAATCATTTTATTACTAAAATTCAAGTTCACTTTTCTTTTTTATTACACGAAAGCCTTTTTAGAATATCATTGTGTTCTCTTGGACTAGTTTTGAAATTGGTCATCAATACACACGGCCACGCCGCCCATATCTGAATAATTCTTTTCGTTTAATTTTTGGAATATCCTCGGAAGCGTGCAATTAATCCCAAATGGTTCAAGTTTAAATCGAATTAGCCCGTAGCGCTACAGAAATCGATTAGAAGATTCTTCACCTAATGGGACTTACCAATAACCTTCTTTTAAGGTCTAAAACAGTGAAAAACATTTCATTATTAAGTTTTGTGCAGTTTTCGTCAGGGGTTTAAAATGGAAATGATCCATCAGCAATAGCTTCATTGATACACTTTGGATCTTGGGCCACCAATCACATGATTTGGCACCAACTCCGCAACCTAGAGAATTTCTTCGATTATTTTTTCCTTAAGTATATTTAATGGCTTTCTAAAGTACTCTAATAGGGAAAGGAGTAGGTACTATCCGCACTGGTCTGATATAACGGTTTAATATCCTTTTATCATTTTAAAAAAAGAGCCAGGGGCTTTCAAGAAGAAGTGCAATTTCAATGAGAGATGTCATTTCAACAAGAGATGTCATTTCAATAAGAGGTGTCATTTCAACAAGAGGTAACATTTCAACAAGAGGTGTTATTTCAACCACGGACCTCTGGGATGATGGTCGGCCACCTTAACCTCTAGGCGACAAGACCCAATGGTGGAAGTGGAGGACCAATAAAAGCTTCGCCTGCTCTGCTGCGGCTGATTTTGCCAGTTTTTCGGAATCGACAAAAACACAGCAAAGAAATTCAACAAATCAGCGCAGCACTTGATACACCTAATCCTCTTCCTTTAACGTGCTTGTCAAATGATGATACTTTCATGATGCTTTGTCGTAATGGGCCCAACGACGAAAAAGCTTGTAACGTAAAGTTCTTTGACTACGCGACCAACGAACGAGAGGTTCGCAAGATCAACAAACACAGATCACCAGTAAAGGTATTGACGTTATCATTCATATTGTTGAATTACGAGTATATTGTTGGCACGATCCAAATCCTTGAACTGACGTGCTCTCTTGGTGCTAAGACCGTTTGTTTCAACAATGTTTTTTTTAGCAATAACAACATAAGTCTTATCTCATTTGGAGGTTGTTATTTGTGGTTGAAATCGTTTTTATGGGCAGGATCCCGCGATTTGTAGCCATATTTCTCATCAGTTCTGTATTTGCTTTCTTCGGCCTTATTCCAGACTGCAGTTTAAAAATCTTACCTAATTTTTCTGGTTCCGATTCAAATTTTTGTGCAGTTCTTAACTGTACACTTACCCCGCTATTCTAAATTGTGACTAGTCATAAGTAACAAGCTTTTGTGACTCGTGCTTGTCACTGATAATTTGTGACTATTCTTGTGACTATCAGCTGTTTTAATATGCTAAGCACTCAGTCACAAGAAAATCATAAAATAATTACCTGTCATGGTGGAAAACGTAGGCAACTGAGCGATAACATAGCCAACTTATGCCAGAAAACATTGATTCAGTGAGGCAGAGTGTATGTGGTGAATGTCCGAGCACCTCTCATTGCCGCTATCTGTCTGTCAAGTCTATGCCAATGGAATGAAAAATATACTAGAAACTTGCTCTTTATACCCTTGTGACCTGCTATTTATACAGTCACAACTTTGATACTCGTTGTGATTGTTTCCGGATTGTCAAAATATGACTGCAAAATCAGAATACCAAATTGTCCCAAGTTGAGACTCACCACTTGTGATTTCGTTGTGACTTGTGACTGCTTTTAGAATATGGGTATTAGACTCCGATCACCATGGGAGGTGGATATTCTAACAATGAACGTTAGATGATATGAGCAGCATTATGTGATAAATCAGTAATAGGAAAAACAGCAACAATGATCGTCGTAATAACGGAATCGAGGCTCTGATATATACAAGATTTAGATTTATCTAGCCTAGCCATTAGAGGAGTAGATATGATCGTCTGATATATAGAAGACGGTGTAACGGGCAAGATGTGGAAATGTCATCTAGATCATCTTATCCTACAAAAGGAGTAGAGTATCAGAAATTTTCATCATTGTTACTTTTACACGATCAGTGATCGCTTAACATTATTCCCCATATTCTACCTTGAAAATGATCAGATCACTAACACAGATCTCCAGCGTGTGTTTGATTTTTTTAATAATCATATGTACTATTATATTATGAATTAAACATTAAACGATTATATCGCCTTCCCGCCCAAACAGGAGAATTTATATCTTTCAATAAATCTCACACTAGCTTAATGATTCATTCAAACTTGGCAACTGGCCTTAGCCTAGAAGTATATTTTATCCACTGAACGACCTTGAACATGGGAAATCACTGAGAAGAAAATTTTCCTAAGTTCATACGAAATTACGTAATATTAATTTTTCCCACATAGAAGGAAGCATAAAAGTTGTTAAATTTAAAACCTCTCCAAGATAGAGTAATTTCTGTATATTTTGGAAGATAAAGGATTTTGTTTACTATCGAGAGAATATTCTTTTGTCCATTTTAAGAACTCTTAAAAATTGCGACTCAAAACACTCTTTGTTTAATATTTAAAAAATCTAAAAAAATATTGTATATTTTCTTTGTTTCTTACTTAAAATAGATATTTTGAGGACAATGAACATCTGTGATTAAGATGTTGTCATTGTTAAATCCTTTCTCCTCGTTCCTCCTCTAAATGAAGAAAATCTTTGTAATCTTTTTTGATGGAATTCAGAAATTCCGGAAAATTGTAAACAATAAAAAAAATGCTTAAAAAAATTAAAATTACACAACAAAAACAGACAGAGATCAACTTTTTTGCTGTGAAATTGAATTTAAATCTCATTTTATTAAATCCAGTCAAAATATAATGAAATCAGCAAAAATTTCTCATTCAAATTTCTCAGAAAGAAAATTGCTCACAGACACAAGACGATGAATTTTCTACAAAGTCACGTTTTTTTCAAAGTGGGGAAACAAGCCCCTTCTACCCTCCACCCACTTCTATTCAATAAGGGGAAAAGAGCGCTGTGAGTACACACCATTAAGAGTTTGTGATTGAAGAGAAAATTTAAAGAAAAACCAAAAACAAAAAAATATTTAACAAAAAAAAACAACAAAATTTTCCCATGCTCTTTGAGCGTAAAAAACTTGTGTAGTACCGAAACTCGAAATTTTTCAGGAAAACCTCATCTTTTCATGCCAACCAACTGCCAATACTCTTCTTGAATCAGCGCGGAAAATGTCTGGCTGTATTTTTTCCGTGTATATTTTCCTCATCACACCCTGCGCGTACACCCACCCCACCTCTCAACCACTTGGTGAAAATGTATTCAGCAACAAAACACACACAGATTAGTTATAAATAATTCCGCCGAGGAATAAACTCGCCCGATGATCTCCAAGTATAGACCTTTGGCTAATTGCCAAAACGCTGGGATGCGCAAATTAAACATGCGCAAAGTGCTTAACGAGTTTCCTATATGATTTTCCTCTGCGGCTCTCCCCACTCCACACACCAGAGCCACATGATCAAGCAAGAAAGACGACGTCGACGACGACGATAACGAAAAAAAATTGAGAAGAGGAAATTTGTGAAAAGATTTTTCCTTGCGGAAAATTTCACCTTGCGAGAATACACACCATCGACCGTTGAGGAAAAATGTTTGGGCAAAAGTGAATAAAAAAACGAGGAATTTTCTGTGAACACATGTTGGCGTCTGTCAAAATTCTGTTTTTTTCTCGCTTTTCGTGTATAGTTGGGATTTCGCATAGTAGTATTTTGCATAAACACAGAATTCCTTGAGATTAATTTATGGTGATGTGGTGCCAGTGCACGGACGTCTTTCAAAACTGCGATTATTATAAGGGGACGGAAGGGATTGTGAATTAATTTTGATTGAAGTTTTGATCTTGGCATAGTATCGGAAGAGCGCTGTATTTTTAGGCATTTAATGCTGAGTATTTTCTTGGTAATGCTGGTTTAGCACTTGAGGAACTTGAAAGTGGGATTTGAATTTTTGTATCGTCAATATTTTGATTCCAGACAGTTTTTGCTGCGACCACCAGTTGTAGGCATATAGAATAATTGCCTGCTTAGACCAGCTACAGTAAACTACTAAATAGGAAAAAATTCTATATTACTGTCAGTAATTTGGAAAGTAACAATGATCCGTAGAATGATCTATCGATGTAGAAAAACATTAAAAATAATTTCAGCGTCGTAAACATCAACCAGGATTTTCAATTTCTCGAATCATCGATTACCTTTATTTAATCCGAGATATTGTTAACACATGTAGGGCGGAAAAAATCAGCTAGGATTTTTAACATCTCGAATCTAGGATTACCCTATCCAAAATCCGAGATATTTTTAACGTGCTTAAATATCAACCAGTGTAAAATATGAAAATTGAAAATAACAACTTTATTAAAGAGAGAAAAGGTATCTATAACATTTTTCAGCTCCCCAAGCCTTTTGTCACGATCCTCTCAACCTCATGTAGGTTCAGCCTCGTTGTCATTTGATTTGAAATATCTCAAGAACTAACTGAGACTAAGCTGCCTGCCTGGAAAGCAAGATTTTATCAGGATCTTACTAGTTTTTTCAATTTTCTCAGCCATCCTCCTAGTTTCATCCCGTACTTGAGTCTAATTTTAGAGACAGGGCCTCTGGATATGATTATATGAAGTCTGCTGTTATCTGGTAGGCTGGTCATGAGTAGAAGGTCATCTACGACGCATTTTTTCATCGTAGTAGAGTTTTCTTCATTTCTCTTCTCTTGATTTTTCAAGTCTGGTTGAAGGGAAGGTCGTAATTAGCTCCTCCTTCAATTTCTGCAGTTCTCTACCTCAGCAGGGTGTAGAATCGCAGTCCTCTACTGATGTGCAAATCCAAGCTTAAGAGTCATCCTTTGTACTACCACCAGCCTGTCATGTCATACTTGCCGGGGTGTAATATCCAGTAGTAAGCTTGGCTCGAAGGAAGGAACCGAGGACAGGATAGGTTAATAGGAGTCTGGAGGGTGTTGAAGGAGAAGGCAATGGACCTTGAGTTTAAATCCTGGAGTTCACACCAAAGAAAAAAAAATTTGCACGAAGCCCACGAATATAACAAAAATCAAAACAAAAATTCTTTGTAACGGGGCTTCGGGTTTCCCAAAATCTTCTCTATCACTGTCTGTCTGGACATGAATCTGAGATTCAGTATCTCTTGTGGTTGCGTAATACATCACCTCCCAGTTAGACAGCTCAGCCTTTGGCTGCTACACAGAGAACTATCTATGACTTTTCTTGTCTAGCATCAAGGAAGATCAGTTCATGTCCTCGCTCGATAAAGATAGTATTGAGGAAAATACTGAGATGAATTGAATATGCAATTTCGAAAAGGTCACATCTCGCATATAAAAATATGGGAGATGTGCCCTTTTCGAAATTGCATATTCAATTGAATAACTTTCAGTCCAATAACATTATCATCAGTTTTCGTTGATCAATGTTGTGTGGGTAGGGAAAACCCTGAAGTAATAGCCCAGCGGGAAATGAAGTGCTCCAATAGCGCTGTTTGAGCACTCCTTAAAAAGCTTACAGCGCTCCCGTTCCCATACCAGTTCCATATACTTTTTAAAATTGCATGTCGTCGCAGAGGAGCGTACCTTTTTATGCTCCTTCAAAAGCGTTCTAGGAGCATTATAAAAAAAGCTTTTTAATAAAGAAGTTTCATGGACGCCTGTGGATATGTAATCCGAGTATCGAAAAGCTTTTATTTTGTTTATCTTTTGCAATTGCGCCTTTTCCTTTCCAAGCGCGTGGTTTTACCAAAGCAGGCCTCCAACTAAATACTAACCACGTCCAAAGCTGCTTGTTCTCCGTATCGAACGAGAGCCGGAATATGGACTATGCTAATGTCACATTTTATGGTCACCAAGATAATCGCCCGTTTTCTTTTTTCTACAAAATTGATGAAAACTCCAGTAATGCTCCCACGGCAGCATATTTAACAGCGCTCAAAATAAGCTTCCTAGAGGAGCGCTCCCAATTTTTCCCGCTGGGAAGTAGTCAACTTGTCACCTAAAATTGTGGTTTTCGGTGCAATCGACAGAACGGGGTAATGGGGCAGGCTGTTCGTCTTTCGACAATGTCGAATGAATCGGAAGCAGTGGCCCAGTGACGCTTAAAAGCGATTCAATTGAGGAAACGAGCGAGGGTCGTTTCATGATGAGAATCCTAGTAAAAATAATTTAGTTGGTTAATTTTCTTAAAAACAAATACGCTCCCGAAACTAGCACGCATAGTGACTAAATGCGCCTGCCTCACGGGTATGCATGCTCTCGCTACAGGCATGAACATCTATAAATGCATCCGCAACATTATAGACCATGCCAAACACGAGTGTCGTTTTACCAAGTAGTCCCCCAACTAAGTACTAACCACGTCCAATGCTGCTTGACCTTCGCAATCGATCGAGAAACAATCTACTGAGTGTGCTAGTGGCACCCTTTATGGTCTCCAAGATAATTGCCCGTTTTCTTCGTCCTATACAATTTTTTAAAGCCCCAATTTTGCTCTCTTTTGCTCTAGAAAAGGTGTAAGCATACTGTCTTCGTTTGGGGCAGTACTGGAGATTTGACGCTGTGCATGTGTACCTTTTGCAGGCTAGGAGCGGGCGATTTTTATTTTTACTGAGGCGTACCGTGTCTGTTTCGGGCGCCGTGTAGACGGTTTGCGCCGCGCATGCCTGTTACAAGCTAGGAGCTGGTGAATTTTATTTTTACTCGGGTGAGGAAACCTTTCACAGATGGCAGTTCGACGATCTGCGGGTCTTCACACAAATCTGTCATTTTGGACCAGTGTGACCGGAGTAGTTTAAACCACTGGGGTCACGCGAATTCAATATTTTTGAAAGGCCAACATCCTGGCCCATAATCCAGTTCTGTCTACTGTCGAGCTTGATCAAAGAATCAAAGAAGAGAAGATCCTCCGACTGCATTATTCTTAATTCGTTTGTATGTAAATTCTGGACTGGACTGGATGCAGCAATACAAAACATATTTATTGTTAAATGTAAAACTAACCATCCAACAGCCATCAGCAGGACAATCCACGACATGACAGACTGGTAGTACAAAGGGTGATTTCTAAGCTTGGTTTTCCACATAAAAAAAATCACGCGGGAACATTTCCAGAGCGGCAATGACAAAATTTTAATCAAATAAAAAATGTATTCGGTCACATTTTGTTGATTTTTAATCGATTCCAGGATCCATGCCCTCAATCCGAAGCAATTATCATTAATTGTCTCCCATCTACCAAATAATTACAAAAAAAATTCCTTCAAATTACCCAAAAAAATAATAATGTAAAATCGATAAAAAAAAATTTTAATCTTTTAAATTAACAAGAAGATGGCATCTGCGTAATTTGGTTCCATACGCTCTCGACAGCGTCCCATATTGAATGAATCTTGAATGAATTTGTGTTAATGAAAGTTGTCTTCAGGTGCAATTTACTTTCATGTTTTTGGTTGCGTACCTGTTTTTGAAATGAGATTTTCTTTAATGTATAATTTCACTTTAAGTCACTCTTGTGTGTGCCGCGGCCGCCTCTTCTCCTTCCGCATTTTTTTGAATGGCTATGAATGGAATGTGTTTGAAAGAACAAACAAAACTCATGTTCCAAGTAATTAAACACCTTTAATTTAATGGAAGATATTTTTTTTATTTCACAAAAAGATTTGAATTGTCGTAATTTATAATTGGAATCTTTTTATCTCGCGGCTTTTGTTAGTTTGATAAGAAAAATTTCGTTTGATTTTTATAAAATAATTTGTTTTGTTTTGTAGATAAAATTCAGCATAATTTACTTGAAATACAGATTATAATATTATATTAAAACATCATAATTATTTGTTAAACCAAAAACTGTGTCAACGTCAGGTATTTTATCCGTAACAAACCTGGCAAACAAATTGAAGCGAATTACATAGTTGCGGAGTCATGGTTGAGATGAAACTTCTCGGTGGCTCCCTCAAAAGGTGCACAACATGAAGCTTAACTAATTAGAATTCGGTGAAGGTTTTCGTGAATGTTTCTAACGTTCCGGGAAATAAGCTTCTATAGAGGACACATTCAGAGATTTTCAGGAATTTTAAGTTGTTAAATGTTTAAAGCAGGAGAACTTTCTCGACTTGTTACCTACTCTCAGAAAAGCATGTTGTTTTGTAACAAATTAATTGGTTCTATATATAAAGACTGTTTAATTACGAGGAATATCGACACTGAAAGATGAACTTAATTTGCTTCCTTTAAGCTACTGACTGGGATTTGTGTTTCCGCAGTAAGAACTCGAACTTTGTCTGACATTGTAACCCCGAAGTTATGCAAGCGATAAAGTGTTTGTTCAATGCTAATTCTACTGAGTCCATAATAGACCAGTGCAAATAATTTTTGGAAACAAAAAAATTATTAACAGCATGACAAAAGTTGGAAAGTGAAGGAAATATAGCGAGCCAACCAGAAAAATAAATTCAAGTCGATCTGAGTTACGAGGGTGAAATAGGGGTAACTTTAAGGGGCGAAGAAAGATTTTCAAAAAATAATGAACACATGTTTTTTGTTTTAGGGCGTTTTGAATTTTGGTTGTGGGGAAAAATGTAGCTTAATGATTTAGAATAAAAAGGTAATGAGACAGCGGTCGATTTCCACTAATCGTTAGGAGCTCGGCTTTCATTTAATTAATAAAACCAATAGTGTACCATGGGAAACACAAATAAAGGGGTTTCTTTGTAAAAAAAAATATATAAAAAAAAACAATTATTTGCCACATATTTCACTGTAACTCAAAAAGTATATCGTTAAGGTCCTTTGTTCTGAACTTTTTTAGGATCCTCAAAAGTTACCTGAAAATTTCTTGGAACACGTCAAGTCTCCAGCTGGTTTGGTTTTTTGATATTTGCCATTCAAAAATAGGTATCAACACTTTATTTCAACGATTTTTCCCACTTTTTCACTCTAATCCAAAAATTAGGTCGTTAAGGTGCTTTTTTCTGAACTTGTTTAACATCTCCTAAAGCTGCTTAAAAAATTCGTGGAACACTCCAAGACTCCAGCTGCCTTGCTTTTTTTTGCTATTTACGATTCAAAAATGAGTGCAACTCACTGATCTGTTTTTACTGTTTTCAGTGTTTCAAAATACTAAGAACAGATCAGTGAGTGACTTTTATTTTTGAATCGTAAATTGCAAAAAAAACAAGGCAGCTGGAATCTTGGAGTGTTCCACGAATTTTTTAAGCAGCTTTTGGAGACGTTAAACAAGTTCAAAAAAAATTTAAAACAATTATTGAAAAATAAATTTTTGAAATCAATTTTTTTCAGTTTTCCGCGTTTCCTGGCAAATTTGTCCATAGTCATGTTAATTTTTTCTACACCATCTGAAACTAGACCTTTCAACAAAAGAAAAAACCCTTAGATTTTTTGAAAAAAATGTTTTTAGAACATGGGCATTTTCGGCTGAAAATGAGGTCTCTTTTTAGGTTTAAATTCAAAATAAAACGTAAAAATAAATATTTTAATTCAAAAAAATTACAGCGTGTTTTGGACATAAATAGGTAAGTTTCCATAAAATTTCGTGAAAAAAAATTTTTTTTAATGGAGATAAAAATCAAAAACGAAAACACTAGTTTTTTCGATTTTTCTCGGAAATTTGAGGTTATGTGAAAAAATGGTTTGTACAAAAGTTGTAGATCTTTTTATTACCTACAACTCCTATATTTAACTTTTTTCTATAGGAGGTCTAGTTTCGGTGAAAATCGTGAAAAACCTTTTTCACCCTTAAAGTTACCCCTATTTCACCCTCGTAACTTAGATCGACTTGAATTTATTTTTCTGGTTGGCTCGCAATATTTCCTTCACTTTCCAACATTTTTCATGCTGTTAATAATTTTTATCATTTTTGCCTTTTTAAAAGGTATCTGCACTGGCCTATAAGGCCTGGGCCAAATTAATAGTTTAGTAGGAAATGTCTGAACACAATCAAGACTAAGAAAGCCACCTACAGCGGGTGTAGACGTTTTCTGAACGAGCTACTTCGCCCTGACTACATTAAGCCGAAAAATCCTGTAAGGTACTTACTATCAGGAAAGTTAAATAAGAGGTTGAGATGTAAGTTGCTCATTTCTACCGCAGATAATACAAATTACGACTCCCTTGGTAGGTTCCATCAAGAAGAATTTCACTTAATCCGCAACCCTTTTTTTTAGTTACAAAGGAGAGGTTATAACAGAAATCAATTCAAAAGTAATGTGTTGATGAAGAAGATATGAGTGGAAGATTGTAGTAACTCTGTCTGTCTGTTACGCTTTCACGCCTAAACCGCTTAACCGATTTTGATGAAATGATGTAGGTACAGAGATAGATTAGACCTTGGAGAAGGACAAAGAGGCTTGAAGGGGTTGCAATATGGATGCAAGTTTCTATGGGAGTCCGTTATTATTGCGTATAAAATTATTATTAATGCCACCCACCATTTGAAACCGATCAACTTCAAATTTTGCATATATCGCTGGTTTGCGAGAATAACGACGCAATTCAAAATTCTGTAAAATTAAACTAAATATGCCAAATGACCAACAATCTTTGATAATTTATAGTAAACAGAGATGCAACGCCGATTTCGCGTCGCCGATTTCGCGTCAACTATCGTTAGAAAGATATATCGTCATTATTCATTTGAGACAAAACATCCTCGACTAATTTATAAAAAAATTAAAAAACCTCATTCTCTAAAATCAATCATTTTTAGTTGCGTCACTATTCTCGCAAACCAGCGATATGCTTAGTTTTCTTCACGATGCAATGTAACCATTTTGTACAAAAATAAAGATGGAGGTTCCAAGATGGCGACCGATTTTTGCATTTGCCTTCCTCGACCCCCCAGATGGGTATCAAATGAAAGGGTATGACAGGTAGAATACAATTAGGGGTGTAGCGTCATCAAGATGGCGGTTCCAAAATGGAGGCCAATTTTTGTAATTTTGTTCGCTGACCCACCCACATGGGTATCAAATGGAAGGGCATGGCGCAGGTAGAATACAGTTAGTTGTGTGGCGTCATTCCAAATTCAAAATGACGGATTACCTTTTCTTTACAACGTTCACAGTATGAGTATCAAAATGAAAGGGTGTGACGATTATACTACAGTAATCTGTATGACGTCATTTTAAATCTATTATGGCGACCAGCGCAAAATGGCGGAAGACATATAATAGACTAAAAAGTAGAAAATAAAATGTACGTAGATAATATATTTTATCAAATTAATATATAAATAAATATATGGCTTCATTTACTACCTTTGCCTATTGTATATATTTTAATACAATCGTTTTTCAGGAGTAAACTCCAGTCACGCGTCGGAGCTGACACACACTTTCTTTTTTATACGCTTTATATTAGCTTCACCTGTATGTATGTATAGAACCGATTAACTTAAAATTTTGCACATATGTATAGTTCGCGTGACAATGCAATCTGACCAGTTTGTCAAATAATCAAGATGGCGCGGCGGTTCAAAGACGGCGGCCGAATTTTGCTATTGTGCTCCCCGACTCCCGACATGGGTATCAAATGAAAGGGTGTGACAAGTATAATACAATTAGCTATGTGGCGTCACTCAAAATTCAAAATGGCGGCCAACACAAAATGGGGACTACCTTTTTCTTTACAACCCACTCGATATGGGTATCAAATGAAAGGAATTGACAAGTAGAATACTATTAGCTCTGTGGCGTCATTCCAAATTCAAAATGGCGGCCAACTCAAAATGGCGGACTACTTTTTTCTTTACAACACCCTCGGAATGGGTATCAAATGAAAGGGTGGGACAGTTAGAATACTATTAACTATGTGGCGTGATTCCAAATTCAAAATAGAGGTCAACACAAAATGGCGGTTTACCTTTTCCTTTACAAGGCCCTCGGTATGGGTATCAAATGAAAGTATAGTACAGTAAGCTGTGTGACGTCATTTTAACTCTAATATGGCGATCACTACAAAATGGCGGAAGACATATAATAGACTAAAAAGTAGAAAATAAAAAATATAGTTTAAAAAAACAAAATAAGAATATAGGAAAAGAGTCCCACGCTGTTTTACATTTCGAAAGGTTGGTTCTTTCCATATTCTGGCTGGAGCAATAAAAACTTTACATTCAAAATTATTTTTTACTTTTTAGTTCATTTTAAAATAAAAGCGTATTTTTTTAGTTTTTTTAAACTATATTTTTTTATAGGCAACTCTAAATTTTTATAATAGGTATGTATCCAAAATAAATTTTTGCGGATTTGTTCTTTTTTTCCACTATACCCTTTTCCTACCGCAGACTGTGCACTCATCATATTTTGTTATTTAAAGGTGTTGCAACACACGCGGGTTTTTTCTAGTAAAGAATATCGTTTATGGTTATCGCTAATCTCGATATGATATAAAATATTCACAAAATCCATAAAGAATAGCTAGAGCCTATACCAAGAATACCAAGCTGGCTTCCGAAAAGAGAGTTCTTCCACTGAACAACTTTCACATGGATACAACTCCTGGAAAAATTCTGGGGGAAGAATTTGGACATGGTATTCACTCCACTCCCCTTCAACACCACCCTCATAACACTCAACTAAGCTTACTCCTAGTCCTAGACATTGCACTATGACGGGACAAACGACATAACAAACTTGTAGTACAAAGAGTGATTCCTGAGCTTAGATCTGCCACAAAAAAATATTCGTAGATTTCAAGCAGGCATACGACTTCGAATAAGCAAGTTATTTCTAGTCCTCCTCGAATTAGGTGCGCCAGCCAAACTAGTACGTCTGATAGAGCCAATTCACCTCGACACAAAAGCTCGGGCAAGAGTTCAGAACACTCTAACTTGGTACCTTTCAAGCTGATCAAGGCTTGTTTCAAATCAGGTATATTAGTCTAGTAATGTGACAACCACTTTTCTCCCTCATATTCGAATAGTAATTTTCATGTGGCCAAAGAATATTCCACAGAATGGCCTTGGACCGATAAACTTGGTGCAGGCGCCTTTATTGGGTAGGCGTTTTGCCTGTTATTTCCATCGAATCCTACGAGCGCTAATGTGATATACATATTTAGTGAAGATAATTAAGCTCGTCTGGTTTGGCTTCTACCTTGTTTTAGTGAAAAGGAACTTGCTCGAAAAGTTTATGGCATGGACCAGCAGGGCAGACCAATCCTCCGCTGGAAGAATGATCTAGACCAAATAGGATTAGCAGAGTTTGGCGATGCCAAACTAGATTAAATTGGCTCGGATTCGGAACACGTGAAAGCAACAGTTGTGAAAGGTCGGGACGACATCCCTGTTATAGACCCGAGCAAGTAAAAGTAAGTTATGCATCATCTACTGTTCTGTAACCGAGTATCGACACATCTCATTCCCTGTTGTTTGACATCACTTTAAAATTCAAAACAATTTCCACTCTTTGCTAATTGACTGAATCACTTCTCTGTGCCCGGCGAACCAAATAAAATAAACTATCAACAATTTCTGCAATTGAAACCCGGAAGCTTTCTCTGGCTATGATCCATGCACAAAACGTATTCCATTCTGTTACGTACACTTCAATGAGATGTTGCTGGTGCAATTATATAACTGTTGCAGTTTCTATTGGCTATGGCATAACTTTAGCATTTTTTTTTAGACGAAATCAATTTGTGCCAAAAGCCATTTCATAAACATCATCGAATACCCCGAAAATTTCATTCATCGAAGTCCCATTTGAAAGAGATCTAATCTAAATATAGCTACATCTCCTAGGTGCAGGCCTCTATGCAGCGCATCCGTCCCGCCGGTCATGTCTCCCACGTTAGGAGCACTGTGCAATCGCTTAGTCCTAAATCAAGTTTGAACGCTTTTCAAAATATTGGATACCATTCGACATGTATATGAAGCGGAAATCCACATAAATTCAGCATAAATCGAAGGAAAACTACCCAAGGCCGGCCGAGGAGGAAAGCTGGTTCCGAAAACACTCTGTGCAAAAATATTGAATGGCGAATTGGATTACAGAATTTCAGCCTGATGCTAAGCGGATGGGCGTCGGGTGATGACAACATTATTCACAGCCGAATTGGAAAATGAAATTCGTGCTTATTCCGAATTCAGAAGGATTCAATTAAAAACCATCCAAAAATATTTCATGTTTTGTCCCCGGACCAAGGGAGGTTTTCACTCTGATCCACCACCCTGAAGTTAAGGGATTTCTGGGCTTATGGTAGATTTTCCATTTCAATTGCGCGATATCAGTTTTTTGTTTTTGTATATCAAAAAGTTTTCACGGATAATTACCTTATGGAAATTTATTTTTTATTCACAAAAAACACGGTAATTAAATATATATTTTTGTAAATCCTTGAGAGCAATTTTTCTCCTCGTTTTTTTCATTTATTACTTTTGGCTATAATTTAAATTTTGAGTTATTTGTCGCGAAGTTGATGTCCCGAAAGTGTGTATAATTTTAGATTGAAAATAATTTTCTTTTTTAAAAATCTCATCGGAATGTAATTTCGGATTTATTTTTTAATGCTATTTTATTTCACTTCATTTTTTTTTAAATATAAATATAAAATTTTATGGCGTATTTTTGTTAAGCGAATGTAAAAACGTAGAAACATGTGATGTGAGAGGGCTACACAACGACATGTTTACGATAATGTGTGATTTTTTTAATACAAAAGTCGACCTTTAGTCGTCTGAAAAAAAAAACAAATTAAAGTTAAACAAAAATATGTATATGCTCGTTGGTCTAGAAATATCAATTATTATTCAGATTCTTTAGTGTTGTTGTTGTTTTTTTGTCAGAGTTGTAAAGTGGTTATTAATTTTATGTGTGCAATTTTGTAGCTTTTATTATTATTGCTTTCAATGAATTTAAAAAAAAATCTTGATGGAAATGGGAACGACATAAATGCATAAAGAATTGCTATTTTTGTTACAAATATGACCCCATAAAATACTCAATATATTTACGAGATTTTAAGTAATTAATTTTGATTTTGGGAATTGCTGGAAAATGCATCGCTTTTGGAGTCAATGAAACAAGGTTGTTTATGTCTGCAATTATTTTTATGGGAAAACGCACCTCTTTTCAACAAGAGGTGTCATTTTAAATCTACATATATAAAAAGCGCAATATTTTCTTAAAAAGTAATGATTATTCATTTTACTTTAAAGTACAAACTCTGAGGTTGAGTTCAATGGTTTTCGCGATATTTTCACAATTTTTGTACTGAATTTGTGTATCGATTTATATCTGAAAACCTCCTAGTTTCACGGTATACACAGTTTCTGTATACCGTGCCTAGTTTTACTTGTCAAATGTCATCGTAATGACAGTTGTATATTGACAGTTCGAAAATAGCCCGAAATTTAAAATGACACCTCTTGTTTAAAGACCATTTATAAGAGGTTCTGTTAATGCTATGAGACTTCTCCGGAGTTTATCCAGGATCTTGGAAGCTGGGTTGAATCCTTGCGCATGTATACCAATGCTAAGATTCGCCTGGGGAGTTCCTAATTTTAGAAGAGCCAAAAGAAGGTTTTGCAGTTTTACTTCTAAAATTAAGAACTCCCCAGGCGAATCTTAGCATTGGTATACATGCGCAAGGATACAGGAAAATCGTGAAATTAGCACTAGTGTTGAACGTTCAATTACAAGTTCTTCTAAAACAAAAGGTGCAATTGAAAAATTAAGTACGCTTTATATGAAATGGGGGCTCGATTTTTCCGCTCACATTAACTATATTGCTTCCAAAGGTAGTTTAGTCATGGGTTTTATAAAAAGGTGGTCTAAAGAATTCAATAACCCCTTGATTACTAAACACCTTTATATCTCTCTTGTCAGACCATTACTCGAGTAGGGGCCCAGGTTTGGTCTCCTCACTACTCTTCCCACGAATTGAGTCGGTTCAAAGGAGGTTCGTTCGATTCGCACTGAATCATCTTCCTTGGGATAACCCATTAGTTCTTCCACCATATGAATCCCGGCTTAAGTTACTCAACTTAAGCTCTCTTTGCAGGCGTCGTGAGGTGGCCGATGTTGTATTTGTTCATCATCTCCTTAATGGAAAGGTTGACTCGGGTTTTCTGAGTCGCCGTGCATCATTTAGAGAGAGTGGTTACAATTGAAGAGGGCCACCTCTCTTAAACACCAACTCCTCTAACACGAATTACGGCAGATTCGAGCCTGTTAATTGCATGTTCATTAATGTGAATAAAAATATCAATGTTTTTAGCGTGAGCATTAGTAAGGGCGTCCTTAAAAGGAGTCTTTTCAATCTCACGTGACTGACTTTTCCTGCACGCTCCTTTATGTATTGCATTTCTTACTGTTTTAATTTATATGTTTGCAAGCTTTAGTTGAGCCTATCTCAGTGCTACCTTGTGCTCAGCTGGTAAATTTTTCTTGGCCAGGCTAAGAAGTGCACTTTCTGGGTTAGAAGGGTTAACTCTATTATTATAAGAGTCTTGTACAGGCCTACCATGCATAGAAGTCTTCCGCCCTCGGTAACACAGGGTCTAGGTTAAAGGTGCCCGTTTAACATACCAAAAGTTGTGTTTCGATTCGTCGCAGTGGCATAGTCTTTTTCTATGCTATGACCCCTATATTTCTTCGTTTAAAACTAAGCTTAGGAGCCACCTTAGGAATATACTGAACAACGAGCTGGCTGCGGGGGGCTTTTGAAGTGTTTCCATTTTGAATCGTCGACGTTATTCCTCGCTAATAATCTTAGGTGGAGACACGTCCATCCCAGATGCAGTACTGTCCCACCTGTATGCTGCTAACATAGAAGGACATATTAAAAACCCACCAAAAATTTCAAAACATCACCGGCGACACTTAAAAATAACTAAATCAATTAACTGTCAAATGTAAATTGAGCATGCAATCCACGCACGACTAAAAATTTCAGACAAATGTCAAGAGCAGGTGGGCCAACATGACAAATTTAAACTGAAATCCACCCATGCAAACAACCCTGAACTTTTCAATCAAAATTTCGTATTCATTTTGGGAAACGATCAAAAATTCCAAATTAAATTATAAAAAATGATAAATAAATCTTCAATAAATCCCCTGCATTAGTGGTGATGCTGCACAGAGTAAAATAAACAGAATGAAAAATGATAAAACTTGTGCTTCAATTAAATTTCCCCGAAAAATGCAAATATCAAGAAATCCGCAAAAATGTTGGACATGCTGCCAAAAAATGAATATTAATAATTTTCTAAATTGATGCCTTTTCATATTGTGAACGAAATATTATTTTTAATTGAGGAAACAGAATGACATTTAAGACTTGACTTGCAAATGATTGAGGGAAAGTTTATATGAATCGTGAAATTTTTTTATTTTCGCGGAGATAATGTTTAGATGCCTTCATAAATTATAGATGAATTTTTAGGAAGGATGGGGCAAGACAACCTCATAGGATAAGACAATCATATATACCTGGATACATGAAACTGTAGATTTAGGGGAATCAATGTCTGCGTCGCATTCCGTTTATTTATAAAAGCGTGGGCCTCTTGAGTATATGAACCTGAATTTATTCTCAAAGGTTTCATTGAATAAAAGTGATGTAGTAGTCTAGTATAATTAGCCTTCGATAAATTTACAGCGATTTCCTCATAATCGAGACTGATCTTCAGTCAATGCCACGGGCGCTACTTGCACCTATTGTACTAATTTACAACCCCTATTCTCAGATTTTTAGGCTACACCGCTCAAACAATATATACAACCTACCTAAGAATCTGTCGTTCAGGTTTATCTGTTCGTGGAAGGTCAACCTGAGATCGATAGAATAATACTGAGATCGATAGAAAGATAGACTCATCCTCCTCGAGAGAGTCTGCCCTTCACATACAACAGGACCTACATGTTGGGTCCTCTTATCAAACTTCTCTGGTGGTAATTTAGAATAGTGTCGGGTAAGGAAGTCAGCCGGTGTTCTAACATCCTTCCTATTACCAACCAGTAGTTCTTTGGTCATGTAAGTAGACGGCATAGGAAGAAAGCGCTTGGTGTTGACCATATTAATATTGACGAGCCGTCTCTGTGAACTTTCCCACTTTACCACACCTCTTGAATACGTTAAGGAGCCTCCTACCACAAGGAAGGATCGCAACTTGAAGAGTTCATTGTTCAACCATGAAGTTTCCTCATTCTGGGTCCCCACAAGTGGAGGGTAGTTATTGTTATAAGCAGGAATAATCACCTCCGTAAGATTTAATGATTGCAATTAATACCTAAGATTTCTATTTGTTCTCATTATTTTTAAAGACCCTAAAACGAATGTGCTTATGGTCTGAGGCCGACGGCTCCTCTAAGACTAGCCAGTCACACACGTAATTAGCAACGAATGCAGTGGCCAGAGTGAAGTCTATAGCCTCACGTCTCCTATTCTTGTCGCAGGTAGGATCTGTGCCACATTTTATTACATTTGTTAAGTCCGCTGCTGTTTTCATGTTTGCCGCTGCTAGATCTCTCTCTCCCTCTTGTCAAGTAGAGAGAAGCAGTGAGTATTTTTTGCTGTAAACAACAAAGGATCGAAATTCACCGCTACCTGCAGCACGGCAAAAAATTGAAATGTTCTTATTTACTTTTATATTCAGGCTTTTTTTAATTTAAACTTTTATTTTTATTTATATATTATATACAAACTTAGAGCTAATCCCTGAAAGCAGTTAGTGCTTTAAGGTCGCTCGCAGTAAACTCAGAGAATGGGTAACTTCAAAAACTCATCATTCCCGCATCACTGCAGAATTCAGCTGCCGACTTCCAATTGCTGAATTCTGCAGTGATGCGGCAATGATGACTTTTTGAAGATACCCAATGTTAGCTTGATTCTGATTTCTATCCATTTTGTCCAACTATGTATTTGTACCCCAAAAAAAGTCCGAAAAAAACCCGCAGTTTCGGTTCCGTCCTCGTTTATGCGGGCTCTTTTTGGACTTTTGGACCGGTTCGGTCCGTGCACATAAACGCGGTCTCTGTGTCCCGCAAACCTCGGCCATTTAAAGAGGACATTCTCCGCATCCTCTTTATCGTCCGGATATCCTAGGCATAATGGTGAATTGTCCAGCCCGAAACGACGAAGATATGCCCTATAACCTCCACGGCCACTCAGGAACTGCGTGAGGTAGAAACTCAATTTCTCATGCTCCCTCTTAAGTCTTAACCCACTTCTTTACATTTAGTACGAGTCTATAGCTTTGTTCGTTTACGCCACACGGGATCCCGCGGGCACAAATTTTGCTATTTCTCTCTCACTCCCTCTCATGCAAATACTTCAAAACGTCTCAAATCTCGGGATCCCGTGTGGAGTAAACGAACAAGGCTTATGGGTCCATCGGAGGCATGGTTGGTCTAATTATATACTATGCACATACTTCTAGATTTTACAGATTTTCCTAGGGTATATTACCTGTTGCGCCTCCTTTTCCTGGGTTAGTACCGGCAGAGGGGAAGTGACAGGTTAATAAATTTAAAAACAACTTGCCTGCTCTTCAAATACAAAAAAGTCAGTCCTCCAGACCGTTTTTCTATTGAAAACACTAATTTTTATTGAAATAAACTCAAGTTTTCAGGTAGACGCCACCAATGCATTTTTTTAATGGCCTTTTCCACCATTTGAACTTGATTGCCATAACGACAAAAAAAGAAAATTCGTGGAATCACTGTACCTTCTTCCACTTCCAGCCAATAAACGAACATTAACAGTGTCTCTTTCTAACTTAATTACCTTCACCCAACATGAACACCATTTGTCTTTTTTCAACATCCGCGATGATTAAGGGGAAGTTTAAACCAAACAAGAAAAATTTATTCTGGACGTGAACGGAGATATTAGTGATGCCAGAGTGAAATTCATTTTGATGACAAAGGTTTCATTTTTTAAACACACAAAAACTATGGAAGACGATTTTTATTTTAGATAAGAATTATTTATTTTTGTTTGCAATATTTTTATTTAATTTAAGTGCCGATTATAGAATTTTAATTTATCTATTTTCTTTTAATTACACTGCAAAACTTTACTGGAATCCCCCCTCCAATCGCGTCATTACTTCCATTTTCCAAGTGTTAACACAAAACTGACAGTTCACCTTCCAACGAAACTCTCGAGTGTCTTTTTTGATGGAACGAAGCGCAAAGTAAATTCATATTTCGCCTGAAACATTACACAGATTATGAAAATTACGTGTGGCGTCGGTATTGTTCACCTCGATCGATCGATAATTGTTAATATTTAATTAAATAAATCATTCCATTTTAGAATTTATACATATAACAAACAAAAAATCGATATTCTGTGATTTCTTACAAAAGTAGAAAAGCGCCTCAAGTGTACTAAAAAAAAAGATTGTGTTCATAAAAAAAGAATAAAAGTGCTTGTACTAAATTTTGCGGCCAAGCCCATTCAGTGCTTATTTGTGTCAAGAAAGTGCAATAAAGTACAAATTTTAACTTTAATTTAAATTTACCGCCTAGTTTTATAGTGTTTAAAAGAGAAATAATTCTGACGTGCACCGCGAGAGTTTTCTGTATAAGGGATAAATATGGAGGTTTGTAGAAGATAATCCTTTCCGTAGAAGTACAAGAAAAAAAGACCAAAGTAGAACTTGATTCTCGGAAGGTTAATCCACGTTAATTGCTTTATCTACACTTGCACGTCTCGCACACCTTTGTTAATTGAAAGCTGCCCGCAAAGACCTTGGATAATTTCCATTTCAGCCGCTAACAAATTTGACATTTGACCATAACCTCTGACAAGATGATTTACGGTCAAAATTATTAACTAAAGAAAAATTTCTGACGGATTACGTCAATCTCTCTGTTTTGTGAAGGAGTCGTCGTTCCCTATGTATGAGCAACAGCACAGCTGCAGAGGCGGGCACTGTTCAGTGTCATTTTTCTGCTCGGCTGTGGGAAGAAGTAAAGAAGTGCTCCACGCCAAGAACATAGTCGCCCATAATCATCACATAAATTACCCAGAAGCAGGCCAATGACTGATTACAGACTTCCATTCATGTCCGTATGAGAGTAGCAGGAAGTAAAAACGTAAAAGAAGTTCGTTTTTTTCGTGTGTAATTTTCACAGAACATTGATACCAAAAGCGGTGTACACACAAGAACTCTACGTTCAATGAACGGCTTACTGATGTCTAGTTCACATGTCGTCTAGTGCTGAGTTCCGCGCATTTTTTTATTTGATCGCTGATTCCGCTACTAAAGCCCATTGTTGCCTCCTAATAGCAGCTAATTAGCGTGTGAATTTCCCTTTTACCTGGTGCGCATTCACATCGCCCTCCGACCAGAATTTTCTGGTCTCACGAACAAAATTTTCGCCAAAAATCTCCACATTTTTTTTGGGATTACACCATTCAAATAATCATCAAAACTAATGGATTCGTAATAGTTGTACTATGGACAATGAAACTAGATGCTACTATTACATAAGGTAGAAGATAGCCATGTAAAGTGTTTAAATGAATGACCGGAAGAAGAGCGTAAGGGAAGCTTGTTGTGAATAGTTAGTCCATTAAAGTTAATGACTTGTTTCTTCTCTGAAAATGAAGTTGCTCAAGAGTTGTGGTGGTAATATAATCCTAAGGTGATCATTAAGTCTTCCCGTTCAAGAGTTAAGTGCGGTTTCAAAAACATTTTGGGGGGTGCCGGGAGGGAAGATCATCATACCATCATATTTTTTGATTAGTAAAATTTAATTTCTTCATATTTTTTTCCACCTCCTCTTTTGCCTATTAAATTGATGGGTAGCTCATTTTAAAAGTGAAATTTCAGATGTGTAATTTAATAACATAAAAACTAGAAGCACCACCTGATGATGAAAATGAACCTTGATAAAAATAAAACAGGATGGATAATAATTTGAGAAATATGATATGCACTTAAAGCCCGCTATGTTATTATGTTACACCAAAAACATTCTTAGAAGGTCATATTTCCATGAAAAATGGGTTTGGATTAAAAATTAATTTTTTTTAATCCTATCTTCAAAAATATAATAATTTTATTTTTCACCCACCGCATGAATCGAAGTTAAGTCCTCTCTCGGCAACTCGGACCACTGCATAATCAACGATACCTTAACGATACCCAACTAAAATTGTCGAAGATAGTGATCGGCAACACCCATTATATCTAGTAATGGGGTTTGATGCTATAGACGAAAGAATATGTAAAATATGTATAAGAGGATGATTCCTTAATAAATTTACATGCCCCGATTGAAGATGCACCAGAAGAAGTCAAAGATACATTCTATGAAACTTTTAGATAGAACGCTAAGAAACTGTCCTAGACGTGATGTAAAAATTGTCATAGGGGATGCAAATGTGAAATGCATTGCGGCCATGAAAGGACATATGAACCAACAATAGGAGCATTCAGTCTACATGATGAGACAAATGAAAGCAGTATGAGACTGATCAATTTTGCAATGATGAATAATATGGTGATCGGATATACAAGATTCTAGCGGAAAGATATGCATAAGATAACCTGGAGATCTCCGGATGAAAGATCTCAAAACTCAATTGATCATATACTCATACATGCACGTCTCTGTTCAGAAGTATTAGATGTCAAATCATATCGTGGTGCAAACAGCGAATCTGACCATTATATGATCGGGATGAGAACCAGAAGCAGAATATCGGCAGTAAAGGAAAGATAAGAAACTACAGGGAAGGAATATTTAACGTGAAATTGGTAAAAGAAGAATATGTACAAGAAATAAATAGAAGAGTGAGAAATGGAAATAATGGCAACGCCGAAGACATAGAAGTTAAATCGAATAACTTGAAAACCCTAATCGAAGAATCAGCATCAAACGCTCTAGGATACGAACCCCTTGAAAGAAAAATGAGTGGTTCGACAATGATTGTGCACGAGTAACGCAGGAAAAGAATCTAGCATATGAAGCATTGATACAGAAAGACAGAACGAGAAATGCAGTTGAGACATACAAAGAAAAAATAAAGCAGGAGAAAAGAATGCACGAAATTTTAAAAATAGAAGAAGCGAACAACTGAAACGATGTTAGGAAACTATATAAAAAAGTAAATGAGCAACGAGTCGGTTTCAAGCCCAGAATAAAAATAAAAATGGGGAGATCCTGAGTACCAAATTACTAGTTCTAACTAGATGGTGTGAACACTTCAAATAACTGCTAGCCAGAGATGACGATAAAACCATAACAGAATAGATGGAACCAGGAGAAGAACTAGTGGGAGACATACCTACATTTAGGCAAGGCGCAAATTGAGACGCGTATAGAGCGTGTACGTACGAAGGATTCCTGCCATCAGCTGCGTCTTCCTTTATTTACAAGGGGATGTGATAATGGATTACAAGCCCAACCCTGACTTATTAATATCTCTGAACGCATGGAATTTTGCTTTACGAAATACTGCTTTGTCACCACCTGCCACAAAATTTTCGGCACATCCAAATAAATTCACTGGACCTGACAAAAGGCTTATATTAGATCTAGAATCCAACATGATATTAAACGGCAAGCATTCTGGCTTTAGATAAAGCATGTTTATTGTGTGTCTTACAGAACCGCTCAATACCGCTTTGTTGAGTTCGGTCTGGCTACTGTAGATATCTCTAACGTTTTTGATAGAGTATACTACTCTGCTCTGTCAGTTAACCTCCAAACTATTGCTTATGAGACAATCCTAAAGAACTGGATTGCTAGTTTCTTTTCAGACCATTCAATGAAACAAATGGCGCCTCGGTAATCTAGGAGTTAAGGCGTCAGACTTCCATTCCAGAGCCCCGTTTTTCGATTCCCCATAGTGTCGTGGTGCTTCCTTTTCTACTTTTACCACGCGATAATATAAAACTAGAACGTGCTGTTAGGCATTGCACTCTAAATAGAATCGTCGACAGTACAAAGAGGCTTCTCTCTGGGTACTCTCCTTAAACATAAAAACTCACTGCATATCAAATCTAAACTCCAGTCCATCTATGCCGATGTCTCCCAGTGCTCAATTCTATCGTTTATTTAGGCTTAAAAAACACTCTAGTAGGCCAGATAAAGTGAAAAAAAGTCTTCACTAATTGTCCATAAGCAGCAAATAACGATTGTTGTTCCACCATCGATGTTGTGAGCCACCGCAAGAACGAAGCATCTCTGACAAAACTTTAACGCTCCTATCATAGTGACTATTATTCCACCGAATTAAACGCTCTGCTATTTCAACGGGAATAAACGCAAATCGCAAAGGCTCATTTCATTGCTAACAGCACCCATTTGGCCATTCGAGTTTGGAACAATCTTCCGAAGTCAATATTTTCGAACTTGTGCTAGATCTAAAAATTCAAACGTAGGGTTTATAGGCACTCTTCAGGAGTGATTCCTCATATAAATAAAACCTATTCTTTCCTTAGATCTTAGCATACTACTAGACATTGCACATGACCAATGGCATGACGGACTGGTGGTAGTATAAAGGATGATTCCTGCGGTTAGTACAGTCCCACACACAAAAAATAGTCCTCTTTGTTTCTGTTAAGATTTGCTACCTTCAATCAATAACTGAATAAAAATTATAGCATAGCATACGATTGTAAAGACACACGCGCTTTTATTTACAACAAAAAATCAATTTCAAAATGAGATTCCAGGTAATAACCTCTTTTGAACAATGATATGTGGGTACCATGTTCACTACAAACTTCAAGTTTTTATTGCTTACAAAAAGTTATTCCAGAGTTGTTATTTAGTATGATGAGGATTACTTCGTGTCAGGAGATTTATAAAACCATTTTTATATGCAATAAAAGCGATACAAAAGCCTCTTTATGGGTATCTCATCAGCCCAGTAGCTAACCAGACAATTAAAAACCACATGAAGTGAAACTAAGATTACAGCCGATGCAATTTAGATACAAAGAAGCAAAAATTTATTGCGGAGATTCCGTATTACAGTTGAAAAGAGGTAATCTTTGGAAAAATCTTTTCTTTGGTTAAAGTTCAGATAGTGCCACACAATAAATATGGTGGTAAATAAGTTAAGGAGTTTTGTATAAGGTAGAAACTGCACATTTTTAAGTGCCTAGTGTAATTTTTGAGGCAGGTGTGATTTTGTGAATTTAAAATAGTCATTAACCTAACTTAAGCTATATGGTAAAGTTGAAGCAGATAGTTAAAACAGCTTTCAAAAATTACTATGAGAGCAAAAATGAAAGTATGCGAGCTCAGATGAAAAACAATAAAATATTGAGTGGAATTTTTAGTGGATTTAGACATCCCGGGGTTAAATAAATTGCAAAGTAAGAAAGCACCAGGTGGAAGATCACAAAATTTCAAAGCTACTAAAAACGGTAGTGAAAATCTGTGAGGAAAAGTGCCAGAAAATTGGAATAATGGTCTGATAGTCATTATTATCAGATGGCAGCCCACAACCCAAGCTAGTTTTAGTTTCCTCGATTTTAGCCTTTCAACGTCCGCGACCTCTTACTTATTTTCTTTGTTTTAGAGTGCATCTTACCAGGTAGGACTGAAAGAACTTATCCTTAAAAGAGACCACAAGAAAGATTGCTCGAATTACAGAGGGAGCGATTATATACCTATACTGAACATGTTTATTGTAGGCGAACGAACAGCAATGTAGATCCAGACCAAACAGGAGGTTAACGTTTGATGAAATATTACTGGAAAGTAGTATTGAATGGGGTTGATTCTAACCTCACATCACTCGGCCGGTGTTTCCCAATGATCAATTCGATCACCCGCTCTTTCCCTAATCTTTATAAATGATCTGCTCTCAATCCCTCCAATCCACTTCGCTGATGATAGTACTCTACGTTACACCAATGGCTTCGATAATGTAACACAAGCCTCCGAAACGAATGAAATTATGTACGAACGAAGCGATCTGGGAGATAAAAGCATGGTTAGAAAGCGCTGGTATGAAGCTTGCTGTGCATAAAACTGAAGCTGTACTGATCATCAAACGGAGAAAACCAGTGTCCGCAAGGATCAAGGTAGGGGAACAAATCATACACTCGCAGCCCGCACTGAGGTACCTGGAAGTGATGATCGACCGGAGGCCCAATTTTAAAGCACACTTCGAAAGTATAGCAGATAAAGCATCCGTTATTTCTGCAGCACTCGCAAGAATGCTGCCCAATGTTGGGGACCCTAGAACGGGTCATCGCTTCGTGATGGGGAGGGTGGTTAGCTCAGTCCTACTATGCTGCACCAGTGTGGGCAGCAGCGTTGAATATGACTGCAAACAGTAGAAAATGGAGAGCGGCATACAGGCTAAACGCCCTCCGCGCATATTTCCCATACAGGACAACGTCCAACGATGCGGCGTGCGTAATAGCGAAGAAGATCCCCATCGATATTATGGCGAGAGAAGGCATGCGTATCTATAACCTAGAATATGTTAGATTGCACGCTGCGAGTCCGTAACGGAATGGCAAATGAGGTGGGACGAGACTTTTAAGAGTCGGTGGACCCACAGCCTTACAGTGTTGCAAAATATGTGATTTCCGCTCACATCACTGATTCCGCTCAAAATTTGATTCCTATCAGAAGTTGATTCCGATCAGAATATGATAGGAATCAATTTATGAGCGGAATCAAATTGCATACATACTGATTCCGCTCACACTGCTGATTCCTATCGGAATTGATTCCGCTCATTTTTTGATGTGAGCGGGGTGCTGATTCCTTCATTCGATGTCGCTCTTGTACAACCATGTATAGCAAACTATGTACATATGTTCAACCTAAGCAGGCGCTAGTTTGTATTGTATGAATTTTAAAATAGTTAAATAAAAATGACCACGCTTCCTAATTTGTAAACATTATCCAAATGGTAGAAAAATAGATTATGATATCAAGTAATGAAAAGCAAGTTATAAAATGTTTTAATAGGTATTAATTTTTATTTTTGTTGTTTAAATGCAACAGTAATTGCTTCTCAAAATTTTCATCTAAAATATGGAGACGATTTGGTCTTAAGCTTAATTTAGCTACGCTAAATAATCTCTCGACTGAAGCACTTGTGGGAAGCGCTGTATTAAATTCCAAAAATAATTGTTTTAATATTTTGAATTTTTCATTTTGAAATATATTTAATGTCTTGTCCGGGTTGTAATTAAATTGTTGTAGTAAATGTTGTCCCCCTAATCTCATTTCAGTTTCTCCTTCGTCCTCTGAATCCCAAAACGCATTATTCTTTTGTGTTGGATTTCTTAGTGATATGGCAACTTGTTGATTGTCGAACATAGCGTCATCATTCAATTTTGCCACTAAAAATTCTTCAATTTGTCTGGCCTTTTGCGGATAATATTTATTGATAAAATTCATCTTAAATTGAGGGTGTACAGATGTAGCAATAAGATAATCGAAATTTTCAAAGGTGTCAGAAAATCTACATAAACATTGTAAAAGAAAAGTACATTAACATTTGAAGTTGGTGTGACAGTGCTATTAGCTGCGATCCATTGGGACTTGTAAACTACTCAAAACTGCTGCTAGCTACTCGCAACTACCCTTGCTCTTGTTTTTGGGCAGACACATTTTACTGGTAATTGTCAAAAATCGTGTTCCATTGGTGATGTACCCGCAAGTACTTGCGAGTAGAAAAAATCGCCCAATGGATCGCAGCTATTATTACAATGTGATGGCAATTTCTATTAATTATAAATACAGATGAGTAGATATTTACCTCCTTTTTATACTATCTATAAACATTTCTGCTAATTCTCCACCACACGTATCTGCTGACGACGAAATTTTTCTCAATTTTTCAATTATCTTATTTAAAACTGGAATTATTACACCGATATATGTGTGTTTATCTCCTTGCAAAATATCAATAGCGGTAGCTAAAGGCGAAAATACCTGAAATTAATATATTGCACATATACAAAGATTACTCTTGAAATCACTGGACGCTGTACTAAATTTTAATTAACATACTTGGCACAAAGATGAGAGAAATGTTATTTCTTCCTCCGTAAATGGATCAATTCTTAAAAAAGCTACGATATTCTCAAATTCTGCTCTTTTTGCTGTGAAAATATTTAAAATATCAACAAGAGAATCGTACAAAGAATTCCAACGGGTTGGAGTTGGCGTGATAAAATATCGTTTCAACTTATTATGAATATAATCAGCTTTCACGTTCGATTTATTTTGAAATTTCCAAATTTTAGCACATTTAAGCAACATCTTATTGTAAAGATTTTCAAATACAGCCAAATTATTATATGTTTTCAAACTTTTTTCGAAGTCTGTAGTGCATATTAAATTTAATGTGTGGCTTGCACATCTTATATGTCTCGGTAAAGCGAATGAAGTACTTGAGCTACCTTCATCGTGAGCTATTGTTAATATGTCATTAATATTAATATCTTTAGCTCTAAAAAACTCTCTACATTCATCGACATCATCTCTTAAAGCCTCAAAGGCTTCTTCAATTTCAGGATTAGCAATTCTGGTAACAACAAGATAATTTAATTTTATTAAATTACATTAAAAGCACATTTCTTACTTGAAAGCCTTAACAAAATTTGAGGCATTGTCTGTGACAATATATTTCACTTTATCCTTTATATCATATTTCGCAAGGATTTCATGAATTTTTCTGGCAAGGACATTAAATGAATGAGATCCAGTGATCCTACTACATGCTAATACGCAAGATTCTCTTTCTAAATCTTTCGTAATCCAATGACCTGTACAACCCAAAAATGATCTCTTGCCAGCAGTCCAACAATCGACTGTTAAGCAAAGCTGTTGAACATCTTTTGTTGAATGTTTTATATTGAAAATCATTTTTTCATACAAATTGTCCAAACGTGTCATTAACGTTGCTCTAGCAATAAAATTAACTTTTCTTTTTGCTGCCACATTAACAACATTTTGCAGGCCTTTGGAGTTGACAATACTAAACGGTGTTAAGTCTGATATGACGAATTCTGTTATTGCACCATTTATTTCATCGTCAGTTCCAATTCTTCTTCTTTTCCTTGCTTGCTGCGAAGATTCAAATAATTCATTTGTTTCAGATGGCGATGATGAAATATCTGGATGATGAATCTGTTAAAATGCGCTGTAGTTGTTTGGTGATTTATACGAAATGTATGTTGTATACAGGGTGTCATACCATATACCTACTACCAGAATATCACTTGTAATAACATATCCTTTTTTAACATGTAAGTCGGTCTCTTTATATCTAAGTGTACGGATGCGAATAATTGCTTCGGTAATAATTGTCAAAATAAAAAAACATCTGTTATTTAAATGACTGTATCTATTTTTCGTAGTTAAGAAATACCATTCTTATACTATTTTGGAATCTGCTTAAAGTGCGCAATTTTAATTCCAAGCATAGTCCGGTAGTGCATGGTTCGTACTTTTACCAGATAAAAGCTTGAACACTGATTAAGACACCCTGTATAAAAAATAGCATTGATTACACTATATACTTACATTCAAATGCCTCGTCATATTGTAATTTGTTTTACAACTTACAGCAATCCATTTGTTTTTGCAGTTACCTATTTTGCATGCTACATAAAAACTATTTTCACCTTTTTTTCTGCAATTTAATTTATTTAATGTTTCTTCGTCTTCAACTTTTTCAAAATAATTCCACAAGTATGAATTATTCGAACACATTTTTGTGTCAAATTCAAAGATAAACCGAAATTCAATTCAAGATTCAAAGATAAACAGAAATTCAATTAGCTGATAGTCACTAGTCAGATATTTAATTCTATTCTACTCAAACTCTACTTTTCAATTGAAAAAGAAAACAAACATTATACCATATTAACAGAAACGTATCTTTAAATTTCATAGAATTACCAGAACTGCAAAGCAGAATATAATATATAATAAAACAGTAAATTGTGTACATAGCAAAACATTAATTCATATGCCTATGAACGAAAGCTTTGGCTTTGCACACATATGAAAAATCGTATTCCCTATTGAAATCGTGATGGATGTTTTAATAAATATCCGATCCTATTTGATTCCGCTCATATCAATGATTCCGATCAAAAGTTGATTCCGATCAGAATATGATAGGAATCAATTTATGAGCGGAATCAAATTGCATACATACGGATTCCGCTCAGATTGCTGATTCCTATCGGAATTGATTCCGCTCAATTTTTGATGTGAGCGGGGTGTTGATTTCTTCGCTCGATGTCGCTCTTGTACAACCATGCAGCCTTATAACAAACGTGGAGAAAGGAGAGGGTTACAAGGGAGCGTGTGGAAGTGAGTTACGACCTCACGCAGTTCCTGAGTGGACATTGAGGATATAGGAAATTCTTCCATCGTTTCGGGCATTATGACTCACCATTTTGGCCGTCACCACCAGGGATTCAGGAAGACGCAGAGCACGCCTTCTTTAACTGCTGATCTTATGAAATCCTATGATCCTTAAAAATGTGTCCCTCCTTTGGCTAAACTTCTGTGTGAACTCTTTTCCCTTTCATACTTCTTCAGAGTGTATCCAGACTTTTGAAAACTAGTTTGGTATTGAGGAATTTCACCCCCGTATCCTAAAAGCAGTCATAAGTCACAATGCAATCACAAGTGTGGGGTGAGTCTCAACTTGAAGGCCTATACTAAATGAAAAGGAACGTAGAAGCGAAGTAGAAATGAAGTAGACGTAACTTCTGTCAAAATTAACATAGAAACCAAAATAAGAAGTTCATAAGAAGTAAGCGCAAGTCACCAAGGCTTGTGACTTATGACTGGTCAAAAGGGGGGGGGGTGACACTGTGAATTTACTTATCGATGGGACGATATCGATATTGCAATGTTTTATGTACTTCAATATCCGATGTTTTGACTCCTAACATCGAAATAATCATAATGGACAATACCTAGCAGTAATAAAGCATCATAAAGCTGTGCGTGACTCAGAAAGGTCATTGACAAGAGTTATGCGAAAACAAAGATGACATCACCGAAATGTAATTTAAGTATCAAGGGTTACATGTATACCAAGTATGGATACATTTTACGACTGAATTAATAAAATAGTATAGACTCACAAATTTTCCTCGTAAATATTATCAAATCCTCGTAAATTAATCAATAGCGAACTACCATAAAATAATAAAACACTCTTAAGAGTTTACTTCACCAAGGTCTTCTGTTCTTCAGCATAGTGGTCTACCCACTACTTTAGGTTCTAGCTACAGATCTAAGATTGTTGTAACCTTGTGTTATTAGTAATACTATTTTAAAGAAAGAAAAAACTGTAGCACCTTTTACATTTTCATAACCTTGAAGCGTCCAGATGGAAGTTTAACCATGAATAAAAAATATTGCTAAATCAAACATTTAAAAAAATCTGTAATAAATTACTGAGCATATGAAAGTAAAAAAAATACCATACCAGACTGACTGACAGACAGTACATGATTAACAATTCTATCGAGATTAATTATTGCATTATAATCTCTTGCATAATTCAATTATTCTCATAGTTCCTATCTTGACGCTTCGAAGTCATCAGCACGCTTACAAATCTGAGCGTTTATCTTCTTAATCTACGTAAACACTTAATAAATATCACAATCAAAACGAAACTGAAGTAATTAAGGCATAAACTTCCGTGACTTGATAATAATTAATTAACATTTTAACTGGTTTAGGAAGTGTTCATTTTCAGTTTTCATTTTATTATATTACATAAAAAATGTTGTTAGCAGAAACGATTAAGAAAAATAATAAAAATTACAAGACAAAATCAAATTCCATCACACGATAGCCATGTAGGCTTGAAAATCGCGGTGAAGGTGATAAATTACAAGATTGAGGAGTTTTTTTCTTTCTTCTTATTATTTTTTTGAGCATGACCTACAAAATATACTTAATCAATCTCTGCGGGTGCAGCAGCAGCATGTTCTGTTTGTTAATTACAAAAATCTTATGTTCATTCCACCCAATATTTTCGCCATTGGACATTCTGCGCAAGCGTAAGCCGTTGTTCTCAAATTTTTAACCCAGTAACTAACTTCTCGTGATATAAAAGAGTCAGCACTAAAAATATCTCGAGATATGATTAAATCCGTGAAACATTTCTTTTTATATATTTTGAATTATGGAGAAAAACACACTTTGGACAGGTTTTGCAACTTCCTAGAAGAACAAAGTGAGATAGAGAAGAAAAAAAAACAAATAAATATGAAATTACGCAGGTTACCTGGCAAGGTAAAACATAATATACCTTACCAAGTGTGCCTTCAAAACTGGTTCTCGTACAATTATATGTGCTTTGCTGCTAATGAGATGGAAAATTTGTTTTGGTTTTCTACAAATCAAATGTGGTTGAGCTTGTATTTAATATGGAACGAAAATGTGGTGCGAAAAAAAATTTATTAACTTGTTTTTCACCGTTAAGGAAATTTCGCTTAAATCTTGCTTTTAATATCTAGGATCGTTCTCGTATCTGCTTATAGGAAATACTTTAAATGAAGTCAGTAGGTTTTTTGTTTCATCCATGTACGATTTGGCGCGACATGCTTTCTTTTTTAATGCTATTACCGGTAAATTGTGCAATTAATTGATTTGTTTTACTGCCAAGTTACTGGAATATTTTACACCTTTTCGTTTAATATTTAAGAAATCATAGGTAGAAAGCTGTTACTACACTTGAATTTTATGAATTTTACTTTTAAATCACTGCAAGTGAAATCCAGATAGTAGCAGAAAATTAATTGGTTACATATAAGCCGATTGAAACAAAGAATCAAAAAATCCCAAAACAACATCTAGATAAAAACTTGCAAAACGAAATTAACTGCTTTTCTTGTTCGTTATCTGGTAATCAAATCGGTAATAAAAATCAAGGTAACAAGATTTTTTTTACTCCTAGTATTACAAAGATTTTGGCTACAGCTTTTTACTGACTCTTTTAAAGACTTGCCACCTTATTTTGTTGTGCTCGAGTCCATTAAAAGATAATAGGAGAAGATAAGAAGTTCAAGCGTAGAAAAATAACCTCCTGCTTAGCCTATTGAAGGAGCGAATTTTCGGCATTGGTACATGATTTAATGCAATGTCATTCTTCACACTCGTAACTATATGTTTTTTTACGAAGTATACGAAGCATGGAAAGAAATATAATTTCTGTTAAGCAATGCCAATTAAAATGTCTTTCTGGCAAGTGATGACATCATATATATTTTGGTAGTAAATCCAACAAATTCAAGTGTTCTGTGTTATCCGAGGGATATTTCATTAATAATGTACAGATTGGCAACACTGACGAGTGAGTGACACAAAAATAGTGAAAATTATTTCAGTTGTAGCTCACGCTTGAGGAAGAAGTAGTATCAGGGGCGACGGAGACCGTGGGGATAGAGGGAAAAGTGCAGACGCACTTCCGCTTTGGGTGGAGAAATCCACACCCAAAATATCTCATGTACACCTAATAACCCAGAACGTTGGAGGGCCGTCTCGGTCGCTGGCGGCAAAGGAACATGGTCAAAAGGCCGCACACAAGCAAGGCTGTTCATACGAAAGATTAGAGCTATTAAGAACTTATAACTGTATAGCCCAGGCTTTTTAAACCTCACCCGTCTCCCATTTAAAAAGAGGATTGTCTCACAGCATGCCGAAAGAGGGATTTCCCCGTAGGTTCCTCATGAGGACGCCATGTGGCAAATGAGGGACATGTCGACAGAGTGCTTTCTCTTTGGTTTCTTCATGAACATAACCCAAAATCAGCGATACTGAAGTGAGGTGCGCCTTATCAGTTTTTTATAAGGGCTCTATGAGACAAACCTCATTACAAATGAGATGGGGCAATCCCAACAACTGCCTTACGTATTCGGAAAGCTGAACGGTGAAGAGTGTCATTTAGCTAGCATATTCAATAGATCGGTTCTGGTTCGATAACAGAGGTCAAGCAGCATTGGACGTGATTAGTACTCAGTGGGGGATCGAATTGGTAAAACGACACTCGCGTTTAAAAATATTAAGCTTTCGACACCGGTGCAGTTATTACTAATTATCCACGCCGAAATTCTCAAATTTGTCGGGCTCTTTTTTGCTGTCAAAATTCTGAATATTTCAAGAGTTTTCAGAATATTTTAAAACAAACAAATAAAATCAGCGCATCCGTCAATGGCTTTACTCTCGGACTGAATTCCGATGACAGACGGACAAATTTAATTCGAATTCGCATTGGGGGATACCATTTTCTTATTTCCGAATTTCATGACTTTCGAATCGCATTCCATTACCTGTGAATACTATTTCAACACATAAATAAGGTCCATGTCCCAAATAAGGTCAACAATTGTAAAAAAGCAGTGTTATACTCTTCTCTTCTATACAAATTGTAGATTACCTAATGTTCTATAGGTCTCAAGGTACGGGTTACGAATCTTATTTTTTATATTCATGCACAAATTATGGCAGATTTCGTTCTAATCGCAAGGCAAACTACCTACCTTTGAACCATTTGGTTAAATCTCTTCAAAAAAGCCAATCGTCTGAATCCGGGGATTATTATTCTTCCACCGGGTCCACACGTTCCCAACGCGAGTACCAGCGAACGTTGGCGCAGATTCTGACATGCGACGGCCAATCCCCAATTCTCACGCCAATGCAAATTTCTCGATCTACACGTTGGACAAGTAGCATTGGGGCTAACCTTGGTGTCAATGTGTGGAGCCGGCCTTAAAACACCCCCACCAATTTTTATAATCAGTATACCATCCAAATACTATTATGGCACATGTTGCTTGACTTCGGCGATCGAATAGGAGCAGGCTATTTGAAGAGGGAAATATCTATGAAGAATGAAGAGAATTGTAAAGGAATTAATCAGTCGAGAAGAGTAGATTCACGTCGGTTTGTCCATCGAATCGACAATCCGTGGAACCAAGAACAAAACAAAGAAATCATTGTAGATAGTTTCTTCTATTTTAACCGAACAGGAATGCCATACAGGTAACCTTAAACAAGCCAACAGGTGGATTAAACTGGCAGTATTATACACGTCTGATCAAGAACGTGAAGCCGTGTAAGTTCATGGAGAAGTTTTGTCGCAAGGTTTCCAATCATGTCGGCCTTGACTGCCATCTCAGAGGTGAGTGGTTCGAATCCACTCCGTGGCATGGTCCTTGTACTTTGTACTTCCTTTTTTGTCGTGTTGGCTTTTTCAGTTCTATCATTGTTCTCCCTACTATGTTTCGGATTAGAGCTTGCTGTCCAACATTGCACGTAATGATAGTCTAGGCTCTTAACAGGTGTTGCAATATCGATGGGATAACCAAAATTCAATTATATAAACATAATTTTTTTATTTGTTAATCATGTGGTAAAATAAAACCATTTCTTAAGCAATGTATTTTTATTGATCCATTTTTCTAAAGCGTTAAAAAAGCATTTCTCAAGATTATATCAAAATTATTCACTTTTACAAATTGGTTTCTCACTCGCAAATTTCACCATTTAAATTGAAAATTTCCATGTTTCTTTTTAAAACACAAGAAATCACAAGATTTCACTTGGTTTTATCTACTTATCTCATAAATACCAATTTCATCACAAATAATAGTACCTAGAAGAAATCGTTTGTTCCTTCCCACAGCATTAGCATAAACTTAACACAGTTTTCAAGCCATTTGCAATGCAATTTGCGTACTTCTTACCTTCAGCATATGGAATATTGGCCTTAAATCATGACCTGGTATAGTGCACAAACAAAAAAACAAACCCAGACGTTTTCACCGCATCCACATCGAATCTACTTAAGGTGATTTTCTTGTCCTGGATCACGTTAATGGCATTAAGTTCACCTGTTTTTTTTTTGTTTTCTTAAAGAAAATACACAGTTTTTATTCTATATTAAAAAATTGTGAAAGAAAAAATGGAATTTTCTATGTTGTTTGAAAAAAATGCAAAAAATACCTGAGTGAAACCTGCAGAAAGCACAAAATTATGGAAGATTTTCCGCAAATCGCATTTTTTTTCTGTCTTCGTTTTAATTCTTTCATTGTTTTCTGGTATTTCTTTTTTCTATTTTTCTTTTCTTCAATCCGATCAGGTTGAGTTACAAAACAGGTGATCAACTGTAAAGAAAAAGATTACTACCGCATGAGTTATTGATTTGGTATTTGCGCTGCTGACTGCTGTTGTTATTATTATATATTACCTTCAATTTTTCTACTCGATGCACCGTAATTGTTTACCTGGTAAATGGATTGAGCAATATTAAAAATTCTGCAAGGTGTTACTAGGGAAGGGCAAACTGTTTGAAAATGTCATCTGCAGGACTACAAATCGCAGAGGCACGGCAAAAATGTATAGTTAATGGGAGTGGATTGTCATGGAAAGTTAATGGAGCTAGTTTCTTTACTGAACTTATATTGAATGGGGATTGCCAGTCATCAGTTGTACAAACAATTGTATCTAGTAGTATAGCTAAGCACGATAGGAAATGTGAAACGATTTTGTTAAATTAACTGAAGATACATTTTCCCACCCAAAAAAATCGGTTTATATTGAATTCCGTTTTAGTTTTAAGCAAATGCCGATTTATTATCACAATCTAGATATGAAAGTTATTTTAGAAATTAATTTTAGAAAGTCAACATAACAAGTTCTTATCAATGACAATTTTTATGGCTCAAAATGTACATTTTGTTTGGGTTTAAGTGTTGAAACAGCATCGTTAACACATTTTTGAGATAATCCGACACTTTATTCCTGCTAGATTAGTGGTTCGATATTAGGAAAAATACTTTTTAATTTGGTAATGGTATATTATAGGAGCGACAGCTAGGAATTTCAGTATTAATAAAGATAACAGCGGCCTAAAGTTAATGTTTTAATGGGTGGTGCAAGATTTGATATATTCATAGAGAATAACTAGGAAAATAAAAGTTAAGTTGATCCTAGACTCTGTAAAATTTAATTAGAAAAATTAAATTAAGGTTTTCAAAGTGGAAAAGTGCTCGTTAAAATTCAATTGTTTAGGGCTTATTCGCTATTTCTAAGACATTTACTGAGATTTGTGTTTAAATAGCTTATGGAATATATAGAATATATCCCAATCTTAGACGACAAACAGTACGGCTTTGTATAAAATGAGATCTTCTGGCGAATTTCTTGCCTTCTAACGGATGAAGTATGCATCGGTTTGGTAAATCTGGCCTTCTTGTTATGGGTTTTGCTCAAGTATGGCATGTTGGACAACGGGAAGAATATAGGTTCACCCTTACAGCCTACAGCAAAGAGCTAAGACACTACAAAAGGATTGTTTGGAAGAGGAAGCACTGTGAGAACTTGCAGACTCGACCAGAGGCGGCTGGACTCCAAAAGGGAGGATGGCTCAGGAAGGAATTCTGAAGTGCCTGTTCGGCGAACACTTTCCGGGATCAACTTTTCAGACCGCTTATCGCATAAATTCTGGGTACAGTCGTAGGACCATTCCAAACCGATATTCCCGGGGTCTTTCTGGGAGGATCCCTTAGATATGTATGCATATCTTTAAACTGTCTTCTCTATACAATAACTCGAAAAAGTTTTGACTAATATCCCAATATCATTTATTTTTACTTTATGTTATGGCTGTTTTCCTCCAATAATGTTGCGTCTCATAGGATGGTTTTCCGATCAACAGCTCCATTAATGCGTTTTGATATAGGAATCAATTCAAAAAATTCTTACAAAAAAATTTTGTTCTAAAGGCGCAGAAAATTCTCAGGACTTGCAGTTGACCAATACTAAGGAGTCCTGCCGGAAATTCCACCCGGATTGTGATACAACTTTCTTATAATAGACTTTTTGGAAAATGAATGTTATTCCCACTAAGATCCCTGCATTGCATTGAGGGTATCTACACGGGTATTCTTTCAACTGTTATCAAACCGGTTTTTTAGGAGAGAGGTATAGACAGGACAAGAGGGATATGTATGAAGTTGAAGGAATACGCGTGTAGATAACCTCATTGACTCACCTATAAAGCAATTTTCGTTACGTAAGGAAAATTTGCTAAATTTTATATGATCTTATATTTGTTAATATTTAGATAAAAATGTTTAAAAAAGACTATTTTCCAAGAAAAGTTAAAGTATCTAAAATCTAAGCAGAAACATTCTCCAAAATTTTTTATGAATTTCCAATCCTCTTAAACACATTTTTACTCATCCCACACATCGATGTTTTTATCTAATTCTCAATCACCAGAAAGTTCATTACACTTTCGGTCACTTCATTTGTGTTTCAACCACATTTACAAATTTCTATCTATACCATCAAGCTTCTGCAGTTCAATGAAACTTATATAATTAATATTTCATGTGGTGATTACACCATCAATTACTCATCTCTTAATGTAATTTAACTTAACGGACCTTTCCAAATCAGATGACAAAACATCACTTTAACCAAGCAACCACTTGTTTAATACAGCACATTGTTGATAGACAAGAATATCACGAAATCGTTTAATTAAGCGAATTTGTTTTTTTGTAGTATACCTTCTAAATTACCCATTTAAGCTAGCAAATTATAGAGTACAGCTGTTTGAAACCATTAAGATGAATCGCAATATATCTCAATTCACTGATATGCATGCAACAAGCAGTTACGAATGATACCAATTAAAATTTAAGCGAAACTATTTCAGTATTTTTCAGTTGAGTTATTTAATTGCCCTTTTAGATTCAACTCAAAATGTTTCAAGGTGCTGCAATTTAAAAGTTCACTATACTTTGATTTGTAATCTAATTTCGTATTTTTTTTTTCATTTAAAATTTACAAATGAAACGTTTTGGTTGTACACAAACGATACATAAACGTATACTACAAACAATTAACAATACCCTTTTACTTATGCAAAATTTGTGACCTTATGCTGCCATTCTCCACCTTAATATCATGAGTCACGATCTACACAGTTCGTGTCTTTATTTCTGTTTTATGTTGTTTGTTAGTAGGTATAGTATTCACCACAATCCGCAGGGAGCCCTCATGTAGCATAACATATTTTTAAAAGCTTGAAATATTTCCCTTCTTCTTTCTACCAAAAAAAACAAAAAAAAATGTTTTAATCTTTTTACTTGGCTTCACCGTTTGTATGTAAGAAAAGTACAATAGAAGACGAAAAAACGTGATTGACGATCTTGTTACATAATTGGATTTAGTTGTGGCCCAATATAGAACGAATTTCTTTTCTGTGTGTGGTAGCTTGAGAGAGGTCTAGCGTTGTTTTCAATTGTTTCCTCGTCAGTACTTTTATTCTTATCAGACGATTGCTATCGTTTGTTGAAATAAGGCCAAAAAACATTAGACATGGTTGAAGAAGTAATTTATTTCAATTTAAAAATTCAAATTCTATTTGAGTTTTTTTATTAAATTGTACTTATTTTGTATTACAGACATCATCAACAACTAAAACAACAACTCTAACAACACCCGCGAAGTTGTATGGCAAGGATCTAAGTGAATTTGATGAAATCGATGTTGATGCATTACTTGCACAATTATCTCCGGAAGAGATAAATATTTTAGCTAAAGAAGTTGATCCAGATGTAAGTCCTTTACTTTTTTTTGTTGCAATTATAAATTAAATTTAATTTAAAAAATCAAAAAATTCCAGGATAACTTTTTACCACCTAATCAAAGAAACAATTATGAATGCGAGAAAGAGCCTACAGGTCCGCTGGATCGGAAGAAATTAATTGATCACATAAATAAACAGGCAATAGAAACTCCGGATAGACCCGAATTAGAGCCCTATGTTAAGGGCACAATTCGGGGAAAGAAATGGATTCCACCACCTAGAGAATCTAAGGATGTCGAGGCAGAAGAACAAATTGCAATTGACTTAGGTGATGAATATGAACATGCCCTTACTGATGCCACACAGGAAGAAATTATTGATTTAGCTGGTAATTTATTTTAATCATATTAATTAAATACGATTTTCAACATCGTGTTTATTTTATTTTATAGCTATCCTTGGTTTCCATTCAATGATGAATCAAGATCAATATCATGCATCACTTTTAAATAAAGGACAACCACTCGGTTTAGGTTGGGATGGTATAACAAAAGCTTCAACACCAAAACTATTTCCAATGGATCCACCAAATAATACAGATGTTGAAGATTCAATTAAAAGGGTTAAGGATGACGATCCGAAGCTTATTGAACTTAACTTTAATAACATTAAGGTAAAAATTAAATGGCGCCTTTTTATTACAAAAAGAAAAAAACAAACACAAGATCGAAAAAACAAACAAACATTTTAATTTACTTACGTATGTATTTGTTATTTATCTTTTAGAATATCTCTGATGAGAAGTTTGAACAATTATTTGATGCACTGCCAGGAAATGAGCATCTTGAAGTATTGTCGCTAACAAATGTTGGATTGACTGATAGAATAGCACTTTTATTGGCAGAAGCTATTGAAAAGACCAAATCATTGCGTGTTGTTAATGTTGAAACAAATTTTATTAGTCCGTCATCAATTGTTGTTTTGGTAAAATCCCTTTTAAAAGCAAGAACTGTTGAAGAATTCAGAGCATCAAATCAGGTTGGTTTTATATATTTGATATTATTTTATTATTGAAATCAAAAAAATCGTGTTTATGTGAAGGATATGTGTTACGTTTCATTCATAGTGGTGTAGTTTTAATTTCGATTTTACTAGAAATATTTTCCAATAACTACGAAGGCAACCTTATCTCTAATATTATTATTGATGTATCGACATATATAGCTGCAAATATCTAATTAGTAAAATAGGCAGTATTTTCATCCGGCACATCTCCTAATTTCTAAACAATTAAGAAAATGTTTTTGTTTATATTTGCAATTTTATTCACACATACATATATATGTATGTAAACTAGGTTATCCTGCTTTCCTACAGCATTTGCTGTCCAATTTTCTTGAACTTGATCGGAGGTTTTGCCGGTGGTAACCGTGTGCCAATCAAGTGCGATTGCATCCTACGCACACATAAAGCTGCCCCTCGTCGTTGAAGTTCAGTGTCAGTTTTTCACCTGTCTGGCTTTTAATAGGCCCGTAAATAAAATTAGTCTCATGCCATTTTTTATTGGATACTTTGCACTTTTACGACAATTCAATTTCACTTTTTGTACACATAAGTTAGGTCATTGAACATTTCCATTGGAATAGATGTCGAATGTTCTGGATATACATAGTATGAGCAGAATTTTGCTTTTGTGTAATTTATTTGTCTCATTAAAAAAATCTTAGTCTTAATATTTTATTCATCGTTTGATTTCTGTTGAATGATTTCGACAGTTTCCCATATATAGCAGCAGTGTTGTGTTCTATAAAAGCAAACTTTACGATGAGATGTTTCCTTTTTCCTGTATCGACAAAATATTCCCTCAATCGTATGTTATTATTGAAAGATTAGCTTAATTAATGGCGATACTTGTTTCTTAGTTGTTTGATCGTCAACTCATTTCTAATACAATAAACAAGAACACCACTAATTATTAATTGGACTTTGGTAATCAAATTCTCAAGACCCAAAGTCTAACTTTGACCGAGAATATGCCATAGAACGGTGACGTGTCCCTCAGTATCTGGCATTCGTTAAGAGATTCAAAAACATCATCTCATCAAGGCCCACCAATTAGGAGAAACTTCTGTAATAATGTGAACGTAAGAGAAGTATTCACAGAAGAGAAAGGAGACCTTAGAGTGCCGGAAGCATCACAGGAAGCCCAACGAATGCGCCCGGAAGTATTCACCTGCAGAGGGATAATGTACTCGCAGCTTCTTCGTAAAGTGAAGATAAATTCTTCCCTGGCAGGTCTCAGCAGCAGCGTGATCTACTGTTTAAGCTGAAGATGAATAAATTCAACACAACGAGCCCTAACAGAATGTCAAACCGTAGATTTGAAAGGTGGCTGAGCTAAGAGCCAGCATCAACCATGTGGTGATCTAACGCAGAGAATTAGATGACATCGGCAAAGATGAGGTCTGCAATACGCTGCGAAGCCTTTTGAGCCTGTAAGCAATGTAAAAGCAAAATGCGTTACGGTTGAGGAAAACCGTTGGTGAATCACAAATAACAACCATATGCCTGCCAATCGGTACAGCAAGGAAGATAATTGCAACGAACAACATCCGCCAAGTACGGACATCTGCAGAGACATAGATGGGAACCTATTATAAGACCCTGATAGTATAAAAGAAAGGTGGAGGGAATATTCTCACAATTTATTGAAGCCGATCACCATAGTAAACAAGGATCCATAGATGGAAGCATTTGTAATTTCTCAAGATAATAGTTTAATAGACCCACCAGCACTGGATGACGTGAAGCAGTATGAGGGACGTGAAGCAGTGAAAAGGCAAAAAAGCAACAAATGGCCAGGCGTCGATGTAATAGCCGCTGAGCAGAAAGGAGGACCGCAACTATTAGGAACAGGTCAACATCGGACCAGCTGCTGACCTTAAAGCAAATCCTGGAGAAAACTTTGGAAAGAAATATATATATGTATACCAGATATTTGTCGACTTTTAACAGGCGTATGACTCTATAAAAAGAGAGAGGATGTACGAGATCTTATCGGAACTAGGAGTTCCCTTAAAGTTAGGATCCAAAATGCAATAACAGAAGAGTTCGCAGCGCGACAAGGTCTTAGACAAGGGTATGGGCTGGCTCATATGCTTTTTAACCTGGCCCTAGAATGGGTGATACGGCAAACCTCAGTTCAGCGAAGTGCATCAATAGCAACACAGTCTGTACAAGTCTGACAGAAGCTCAACTCTCTTCCGCTTTTTTTCATTGTTACTATCCACTTCTAAACATAATTTATTTTTGAACATTAACAGATGTAAATTCTACGTAAAGTTAGTTGACCTTATCTATTCACATAAACGCGAAATATAACTGCATCCTTTTATTTATACAAATATGTAATATTCAATTTATATTTTTATCAATCATAGAGATCGTCAGTTCTCGGCAATAAAATTGAAATGGAAATAACCGAATTAGTTGAAAAGAATACATCACTACTTCGGCTGGGTCTCCATTTAGAATTTAATGATGCACGCCACCGAATCGCAGCACACCTTCAGCGCAACATCGACAGGAGTAAGTACAATATTTTATTTTACTCTTATACATTAAACATATCCTTATTTATTTTATTTTAATTTCTATAAGCTTTTTTTATAATTTAATTTAATTTTATTATTACAAAAGCCAAAATTTTAAGGAAACTTCTTCGTTTCGATATATATATAAATATTTTTATAGGTTACAGGTTTTCTAGTATCTAGATTCATCCCTGGAGATTTAACATTTCGGAACATTAATTATTGTTAGAACAATTATTAATATTAAGACATTTAAAATAATTTAACTTTAATTGTTTAAGATCATTTCACTATGAAAGCATGTAATATTAAATAATTTGCATTAATATAGGTGAATCATCACAAAAAAATACAACAGCCCCAAGTGAAGAGGTTGGGAAAGATTTCGTCAATATAGATGAAAAATATAAATATAATAATAAACCATCGTTACCATTATCATCCAATTCAAATGAAAATGATGAGAATGCCATCAACATCATTGCTGATCATCCTCAAACAACCAGTCATGCATCAAGCAATAATACTGATGAAGAGAAGAAAATTTAAAGATTTCCTTTTTTGTTTAGAAAAAAAAAGTTTACTCAAAACACATTGAAATTAATTGGACTTTATTTTTTCACTTGTATAATTCAGTTTTATTTTCAATTGTTGAATTGGAACTGTTTTATATAAGTATTGTTCAAAAACAAATTCTAAATTCATATAACCTTTTTGCCCCTGATTATAATATATGAAAAAGGTAATATTTTGGTTATTCCCCTTTGCTTTCCCTTGTTCAAGGTTAATTGTTTTTATTTTACCTTAAAATTCTTACTTTCTTGTAACGTGCAGTCCAGTTTTTATTACTGTAGTTTTATTTGTTCATTGCACAAATTTTATTTACACAAAATTTAGAAATTATTTCAAAAATGCTACTAGAACCCTTGCTATAATATTTTTGGGTCGTTAAAAATGGATTTTGTTTAAGGTGCATCGAAGGGTACACAAGTTGAAAGATATGAATTGTTGCATAGTTATTTTATTTCGTTGTTATTTTATTTAATAGTTATTTAATATTGTTTTTGGTTTAATTGCGTGGTTAATTATAAATTTAAAAAATATATTTTGTTGTGAATTCGGATTGTTAGGTTCGACATAGAGCAATAGGTTTGCTAGTTATGAAGTAGGGATATAGTTCAAATAATGGATTGTTATTAAGTTGGTTCAATAAGGAATTCTAAAAAAATGGTAAGCGATATATAAAGTTGCGATGTAACAAGTTTGTGAATGATTTAAAATTGAGTTAAGTTGTATTATATAACAGGCATTACCTTACTCAGAAGTTCCGGATTAAAAAGGATTCCTTATGAAGTGGATCAGTTAGAAATGCAAACATTTCCTTTTAAAGAAAATATAAGTACAAAGTTAAAACTGCCATAATATCTTTTAAAATATATTTTCAATCTACATTCAATTCGCTATCTTATCTTAAATTGCAAAAGAATAAAAAAAACGAAAAAACATGGCAACTTCTTAGGAAATAATATCGATTAGTTTGCTACGTGAGTTACCACGTGTTCTATTAATGAAAATAATAAACTCTTTCTTTACAGTCCCATTGTTTTTTGGGTATTTAGTCTGCAACCTTTTTCTTAAACAAAAAATCAAACTAATTACATACAAGTTTGTTGATTGACTTATTTACTGTAACAGAAGTGAATCTATCTCTTATTTGTGGGAATGGCATCTGATATTTATTTCCAGTTTGCTAGAATTTTATTACTGGCTTCAAGAAAGGAACTTAGTCTTGTCATCAAATATAGCAAAATGTAGTGAGAAATTTTCTGGAATATATAACGCAAGAAAGATAGATTTTTTTAGCAATTTTGAGCATCACTTTATCTAAATATTTACCAAAAAAAATAACGTCTCGATTACTCCTAGATTATAACAAATATTAGAATGAACAAACAATATACAAAGCTCGATCTAGAGTTTCACAAATTTTTTGAAGTTCGTACAGCAGAAATTATTGGTTAGAAAGTGTTTCTGCTTTACCTTTGCCTAAGTTTGTAGCTATATTAGATGTGATATAGGATCTTGAATTAATTAGAACAAGATTGTTATTAGATTATAATCGTCGCATTCAATAGCGTTAGGTTCATGTGACTACTTTCTTTTTATAGAAATTGTAAAACTCATAACAAAATTAGCGAATTAAATACAACTATTTGTTTTGGTTGTCTAACAAAGACTACTCATTCAATCTTTCTGCAGTTTTAGGAAGATTTTACTGAGTAATTGTAGGAATATGGCACTTCTGTCTAGGGAAATTCAAAATTTACTCAAACACAAAAATCAAACTTCTTATGGATAAACCCTGATTTTTAATGTCTTCTTCACTAGTGTTATGTCTCAAATGACTTTAATAAACTAGGAAGAAGTATATAAAATACAAAATAACAAAAGAATCATCTTTTTTTACTTTGATCCACTACAAAATTTCACAATTCTTCGTTATTTATCTAAAAACTGTCATAAATCTGTTAATCAATGTGCTTTCCATCCTCATGCTTTGCTTTATCCATCCATTAGACAATCCATATATGTTGTTAAATCTTAATCCATGCTTAGAAAAAAAAATTACTAACCCTTTCCAGTTCTCATACAAAAAAAACAACAAAAATTTTGCTATACTTTTTAAATGTTTTTCTTTTTCTATTTTACCTGTTTTTTTTATTCTCTATTTATATCTGTAAATATCTTTTTTTATGATTTAATTGAATTGATTTTTCTTTAAAACAACAAACAACAAAACAAAAAAAACTTTTATAAAAAATGTGTAGTTGTCCGTGTTGAAAAAGTGAAACCAAATCTACCGAAATTGAATTTGCCACCGGCAAATGAAGAGATATCACCAGATAGCTTTATGCAAATATCACCATCTCCATCACCGCCACCAATACCCCGAGTCGATATTGATTATGATGTTGAGATTGATCCAGATAATGTTGTTATACGCGGTCGGCCATCTCCGTCACCATCACCATCACCAATACCGCCGCCGCATTTAGATGATGTTGATTTTGATCCAGATAATATTGTTATACGTGGCAATGCTGATATTGATGAGGATAATGTTGTTATACCTGGCAGGCGATCAGTAACACCAAATCCTGATGCTGAAATGTTAATTCCACCGCCACTTGATGATCATACCTTCAAAACGCATACGTGAGTGCATTGTAAAAAAAAGGGAAGATTTGAAAGAAATCTTAAGTGATTTTATTTTTGTTATAATAATTTTTCTTTTTGTAATTCAAGTATCTTCGAAGTATACTTTTCTTCTCCTTTGTTTTTGATCATTTGTTAATATTTTAACTATAAATTTTTTTTGAGAGAGAATTAGTTTTGAATTTTCATACTATTTTCGTACAATATTGATAATTTTTAGACTATTTATGATATTTTAAATAGTTTGTCTTAAAATCGGGTTTAATACAAGTGCAAAGCCGAAGAGTTTTTGTTTTAAATTTATCCTCTAGAATTTCAGGGATATGTAAAAGATTTGTTTTTTAATGACACTATTTATTTTTAATATAATTACTACTTGTTAATTGGCATACATTTCTTCCACACAAAATTAAAACAAGAGCACTGAACTACACATTCAGTAGATTTTAAAAATCAGCACTCTCGCACTCGAACTCCAAGGTCCATCGCCTTTTTCTTTGGCACCCTCCTGACTCTTATTAATATATCCTGTACTCTGTTCCTTCCATCGAACCAAGCTTACTATGTATTAGACATTGGACAATGACGAGTACGATACATATATTGAAGTTCAATTTTAAGTTGTTCGTTTCATTTGTTAAATTTAATTGTCCTATCTGTTCAAAACCTGATTACACACCTCTGCCAGTTTATGGATAGAGGCTAGTATTAAAGTGTGAATTATATTTTAGCTGTAATTCAGGAAAATTTCTTATGGCTTTAAAGATACAAAATAAAAACAACAATTAGCAGATAACTGCAATAATATCAATATTATATGAAAATCATATTATAAACATGAAAGTTCAATTCTATGAAAAACAATTCCAATATTATTTAAATTATATATATAAAAATAAATACAAATAATTTTAACTATATTTTAATTATTATAAATTGACACCATTTCAATAATTCATTTTATTCATTCATTTCAACACGACACTACACAAAAAAACGTTTTTGTAAACGCGATCGCCTTAGCTAACGCAACAACAAATCAATTAATTAATTTTATTACTATTTTTTTACAACTTTATCTGTGATCTTATTTTCAAATTTTCTTCTAATTGTTGTTAACACTCTTTTACTCTTCGTTGATTTTTTTTTTGTATTTTTGATAACACAAATTATTTTTTTTGACCGTGCATTTCTCACTTACAAAAATTTTGTCGTTTTTTTTCTTTTGAATTTTGAAAAAAATGACTTTTTTTTGTTATTTGTTCCTAACACACATATCAAAAAACGTTTTAACTATAATTGATCATCTTAAGACTGAATCAATATTAAATATATTTATTAATTTTTTTATATAGACTTTCGTTTTATTTTTTGTATGTGTTTATATATGTCTGTTTTAAAAAGAAAACAAGAAATTTTTACCTTTCAGGTGCCTGTGTTTTTTTGTTTCCCTTTTCGTCAATTTATTTATTTATTTATTTTTTTTTCGATACCTATTTATACAAAATAAATTACTGCAACCTACCCAGTATTTATGTTTATAATATTTATTTAATTATGTATAAGGTTACTGTTTCCCTACATATAAAAAAAAACGTTATTAATATTTATCCTTGTAAAAAAAACATTTTTTTAATAATTTTTAAGAAGCACGAAAATCTTTACCAAAGCACATTCGTGTTATATATTTTTTTTATACACTTAATAATTTGTGAATTAAATTTTTATAAATTTCGTTTCTAACGATAATTTTTGTTTTCTGTTTTAAAATAAAAACAAACAATTTTTCTTGTGTTTCCAGTAAGAAAAGATCTTGACTTACGCCTACAGTTCAGATTTTTCAATAACCTACATAGGAAGGGGACTATGATACAGTAGATCCAAAATAAACCAAAGTTTTATAAGTTTAAATCAAATTCAAAAACAAAACAAAAAAAACATATTTTTAATTACGTTAAGAAGAAAAAGGTATCTAAACATAAATTTTCTATTTACAAAAAAAAAAGAAAAAAAAAGCTGTTGCAGCTGTAGATAATTTTTATTTTTGATGGGGTTTTTTTTTTGTTTATTTCTTTTATAAATGGCGCAATACTATTTTAATAATGCTGAGTTGGAAGTTGATTTTTTTTCTATTTTAATGTGTTTTTATATTGTTATATTTTTTTTTCTTAAAAATCAAGCTTAAATAAAACGCGTCCGGCTACTTGACAAAATAAATTCTGTAGATAATCGCTTCATGTAATGCAGTAAAAGTTTTGTTGCAGTTATCAATATATAGCATATATGACGAATTATGGGGAATTACATATTAAAATGCTAAATTAAACAATAATTTTTTTGTTGTTGTAAACAGAAAGAAACAAGTTTTTTCAGTTTTAACTAAACAAAAAATTAGTTAAGCCATAAAAAAAACATTTTGTTTTTGAGTAGTTTGCGCTATTATGCATACACAATCGTGAATTTTAATTAAAAAAACAAACAAAACAAATCAAATTAGTACCACACAAATCTCTCAAATCAGCTACACAATATGGATAAATGAGATATCAATACAATAATAAATATTCACAAGCACACAAACATATTCGACACAACTAGCCACACATTTATGCTCTATTTATACAAGTTCTTCTTTTTATTTATTTATTTTTTTAAAAAAAAAGTTTTTGTTTCCCTTAAAATGCATGATAAACAAAAAAATTGCTTAAGCTTCTTGCTAGCTTTCTTAATCAAAAAAAATCCACTAAATCAAAGTTTTATATCTTTGATTTAATTTTACAATACATGTAACTGAAATCATCTTACAAAAAATCATTATTTTCATACGTTTTTCTCCCTCCCCATATCAACAACCACCCCAGTTTTACTTATTAAAGTTTTTTACATATTTTTCTCTATTTTTTAGGAAATAAATATCTCAGAATCCATCGCTACATCGCTAGTCATAATATCATTTAAATAAAAAAAACAAATTTTTATATCAATAAGAAAAATGTTAGTAACATTTTCTTTTTTATTCAGTTTGTTGTGTACAAAAAAAAATAAAGAAATGATATGATAATGATTACAATAATAACTGCTGGTTTTTAGCTTTGGAACTTAATTTAAAAGCGCTTATTGCAGGTTTTTTTTGTGATTATTAGTTTTTTTTGGAAAGATTTTTTTCAGAATCATTAATGCCTTTCAATCTTGAATCCTTTTTAATAGATTAGATCGTTTTATTGTATACTATTAATTTACATACAAAAATAGTTACTAGATAAGTTTCTCAAATATTTATGGTGCCTCATCAAACTATAACTTTAATTTCAGCTTTAGTATAATTATAACCCACCCGCCAAGCTTTCATTGTTATCGAGCCAATACTGAAACAGACTTTTTGGCTAGTTGTTCAGTGAATTTATATAATGGGGAAAAAACGGTTAAAATATGCCTTGAGACATAGTTCTGTATCATTCTACTTTTTCAGCCTAGTTTTGTGTCTGCACCATTCTCTTTATACTACCACTCCGTGGCACTAAAACCTTGATCTCCCTTACGATTCATTTGCAACAGTATCGATCTTTTGCCCTACTCCGCCAATTTCTTATGGCAATTTTGTTTATCGATTAAATTACATTTAGCCCGTACATGATTAAGTTCAGTTGAGGTTGGCTTGAAATTTCAACCACCATATACGATATCGAAGGTTGAGTTGACATTGAAAGAGTTGAAAAGACAACGAAACATAACATGCCATTTTAATTCAACTCACGTATATGAAACAATATTATGACTTGACTCACGTGGGAAAGCTGAGTTGAATTAACCCCTGTTTAAACTCGACTGCCGTATATGACCAGGTCCAACCATATAATTATTCAATCGCTAAGTGAATGACTTAACCAAATTACGTAGGAGATTGGTACAATATAGGATCAACATCTATTTTTTTTGTTGAAGCGACGCAATTTCTTCCGTTTGTCAGGTATATCGAGAGCACATGTTTTAAAATTGTATACTATGCGTATTGTCCTGAAACACGTAGCAGTTGTAAAATTATGACCTTACTCTAAATAAGCATATTTATTATTATTATAACACTCAAATTAAATATTGAAAGTTATGAAATTAAATTTGAATTCATTTTTCAATCTTGAAAGATTTTCTATCCACTTAACTCCTTTTCACCTGTTTTCTAAAACTAAAAAAAAAGAAAAAAAAAGAGTGTCTCGTTCCAAAATTATTCAATAACTTACAAAGATGAATTCTTAATTTTTATATTAGGATTTTATTAGAAAATCTGCTTATAAAACATCATTCGAGAAAATAATAAATGCTTTTTCTCTGTTAAAACTGTAACAATTTAGTTAGAAGCAGATGTTTTGTGCCTTTGCAGCTAAAAAAATTTGTGTGTACTTACAAAAGTAACATAACAAAATGTTTGTTTTTTTTAGAATTAAGTATAATTTAATAAATAACAAATTTCATGTTCCAGCTCGCTCCAGTGTGTGCTTATAATGTGTATTGAATGTTCCAAATATTCGATTATCCTCCATATTTACAATAACAAAAATAAATTACCCACCCCAAAAATTTACTAACAAATATTAAAATTTTTTCCAGCACGAAATTATCCAGGAATAATATATTAACAAAATTTTGAAACAAAAACATCCTTTAATATAACATTTTTCTGTTTTGTTTACTATTTTTTTTGATGTTGTGTTTCTTTGTGATTTTGTTTAGTGCGTACTGAAAGAAACCAGCTAATAATAATAAAATATTTTTATTGTATTTTTGTTGCATATTGAAAATATTTTATTAATTTTTGTTTGTTTTTCAAATAATATTGATTGTTTTAACTTTAAATTTAAATTAATATCCTAGAATAATTTAAACTAATTTTCACATATTTTGCAGTACGCCTTTCCCGTCTGAACCAGCGTAAATAAAGTGACCATCTACCCAAAAAAAAAACAAAATAAAAAACCAAACAAAAAATCCTAAGATAAAAACAGTACGTACTATAAATATTTATTTATAAAAAAAAGAAAAATTAATACCTTTTTTGCTTTTTATAATATAATCTTCACGCTTTTATTTTTTTTCTTTCTTTTTTTGGTTTTCTTCAAAATTGTATTTACAATATTTTTTTATTTGCAATAATATTGTTGTTGCTCATTACTGCTATATAACTATATTATTAACTATTCTAGAGCTTTTTTTCGTTTAAACAAAACTTTTAAGGAGCTAAGTTGGTATGTGTTTTATTCGGTATATTTCTTATTTAAAATGATTATTTTGTGAATTGATATCCTATTTATTATTTTCCATTTATTGGGTGGTTGTTTTTTTTTTATAAAATATAAGTTGTTTTTAAGTATCATTTGTGGTAAATTGACAATTAGAAATTTATTGAAAACGTATATTATTTTTGTCGTAAATATCTTAATATTTAGGTATTTCTATAAGTTATTTATTGTAAGAGAACAAACTGAGGTGGAAACTTAAAAAGATAATCGATGGTGGTGCAAAACTTATTATAGCGTATCGCGTGCACGGCCGCATGTTTTGGCTCAAAGTTATTTATATTTAACGAAGCAAAGGCCAACCACAGCGATATAACTTATTCAACAATAATAAATTAACGAATTTATCCAAAATGCTTTGAGCTAATGCTTGTACATTTTAGCAATCTTTACTCGGAGAACATTTTCCTTCCTATGAAGATACGTCCCTAATAATTCCCTCCAGTTTGCACGATTTCTAGCAGCTTGTTTTCAGCTACGATTTCCTAGGATTGTATTTCCGCCCGTTGCTACTCCATCTTTCTATGTCTTTCTTGGTCTATGTAATGATTGGATCTATCATCTAGTATATTCCCAAACACTAGTTTTTCTTCTATCCTTGCGTCGTCCATTCTTGCAATTATTAATTTTACTATTTTGATGTAGATGGATAAATATTTAATACAATTCATGTTTTTTTCTTCTTTCACATCTACTATTTAAAATATATCTTACAAGGTTTCTCTTAAATTTGTTAATTTTGTTCAATCAATCTTTCATACTTTACTTTCATAACATAGCACAGGTCTGTTGCATACTGTATATAGTACTGTGTTTCCTGAAAACGAATCTGGATTTGAATATCTTTTCCTAAAAGACAATTTCTCTTTTGCCTGTAAGACATGTTTATCTATTTCTTCTTGTTTTTCTTTTTTTGTAAGTAACCGTTTCCGGTTCTTCTTATAATCCATTCTAGCATCATTCTAGGCCTTCCTCCATTCTAGAGTCCAGGTAATACTGTAAGAGCTAAGTCGTCGCTTTGTTTTAAAACTTGTGCGATGTATTTTCCCCTATGAATTTTTCACTTTTGGTGTGAATTTTATCAGTTTTGAGGGTATTCTTCAATGTATTAGTTTTACATGAGTTTTCTTTTGTGCATCGAGTCCAGGGGTGGTAGCACGTAAATTGTTTCAATCGACCTCTTCATACAAAAATTCTGAATTTTTGTGTGAAGAGGTCGATTGAAACAACTTACGTTCTACCACCCCTGAGCTCGAAATACTCCAAGAAAATTCGATGTACATAATATTTATTCTTTTCCTCAGTTTTTTTCAAGAATTTGTCGTTAGGTGACCAACTAGTCGGTTATTAAACGATTCTTTCTTAAGCCTGCTTGATATTTGCCTAATTCCTTTCTGCAAATGGTGCTAATCGAAGAAGCACGTGACGAGTGTTATTTGATACGTTTAGCATCACGTGACCGCATAAAACCAGCTTTCAAAATACCAGAGGAGCTAGCGAAAGCCATACCCATCCCTTCTAAAAAATCATAGTCATTGGGATGCCTGTTTAAGGATCTAGAATATGTTTTCGCTCCATCGCAGATCCTCAGTCAGCGTTAGGCTTAGAATATTAAAAGATAGGTGGGCCATTAGTTATTAATGATATACTGAGTTTGTTGAAAATAAGAGAGTACTTCCTTTTGGAGGTATTGAATTCGACACTATTCCCGCCGCCCAAAACTATAATCTGTCCAATGGCTTTGTTGGTTGAGATGTTCTACGAAACACGGGGCATTTTCATAAACGCAGAACTGCGATCATTCTGCAATATTCAGCTACAGGCTTCCAATTACTGAATACTGCAGAACGACGGCAGTTCTGCGTTTATGTAAATGCCCCCCCTAACAGTCGCCAATGTATATTTTTTATATAAAACCTTACTTCACGTGATTTAAATTGAATTCTAAATATTTTACAAGCTTTTTGTTGATTATTGCCGCTATGATTGTGGAGAAAATAAAAGTTATTGCTATTGGGCGGAAGTTGGAAAGGTTGCGTTTCTAAATTCATTTTTTTCGGAATGGGCTGAAGTGAAGTGAACTAGTTTTCTTCATTTTTGTGGATAATCATTAATGCCGTACTGATGGCTAGTTTCACTATTGCGAAATTGTTTTCTATTAGGAAAAAAAATCACTTAGACTACGAAAATATTCTATAGTTTTCTGAATCTTTTGGACATAGATTATATTAAAGTACTCTTCAAGTTACTCATTCAATATAAACCAAATTCTGTTACTCGAGAAGTTTACGATGCCAGAGAAAGATTAAGACAACCAATTTGTATTAAATTAGGTACTTTCAAATATAAACAAAAAACTTAAAAAAAACTTAAAAATAATGGTTTGAAATAGATACAATAAGTCGCAGCTAAGGTATGTCGTTTTGCTATACAAGAACTAAACTATTTATTGAATATGTCAATGAAGAATAACTAGTCTTGATAAATTTATTAAAAATATTGAATATTCATATAGCAACGAATATAAATCTATATTACACCACATACAATAGAGGTAATAATCTATATACAAAGTGTTCTTGATAGAATTAGTAAAAAGTTGTTTATTGCCTTGTTTAGTAAACTACTTTATGCAAAGCTATATTTGTAAAAGAATGACGTAAGCTTAGTAGCACTGCAAATGCACAATTTTCAACATGATTGTAATTAATTTCTTCTTCAGGTAAAATTCATTCTAAAACAAAAAAAAACTATTTTATATCAAACTTATTTTATAAAAATTCATTCATTTATTATTTTGTGTGTTCTTTATTCTTGTAATTGTTTTTTTTTTCATATTCATTTTTATTTAATTAAAAATATAAATAAAAATTTTTCATTTTCAGAAACATACATTATATATTTTTTCTAATATTCTGTGTTCATCATCTTTGTGTATATATTATAAAAATTTTGTTTCATTTTCTCTTAATGTTAAATGAAAACACAAACATTATTTACACAACATTGCTGTTTTAGAGCTGGGTGCTGTCATTTTATATGATTTTTTTTTATTTAATTTCCTCATGTAGATTTTAATAAATATTAATGTTTTATAAGCTTTTTTCAGCATAACAAAAATATATTTATTTTATTTATTTAATACTTTTATATTTACAAGAAAATTTTTATATATATTTTCTAGAAGTATAGCACTGGTCAACAATGAAATTTTTTTTTGCCAGTTAATATAGCGTATATCTAAGGCACTGTGTGTACGGCTTCAGGTTGACCTTTTTATAATCTTCAGCTTGTATGTAAACAACGTTTCAGAGTCGTAGATATATTCTTCTTCTTTAACGGTTCTACAACGGGGATCTCCTGGCCTCTCGCAACTGTTATCTCCGCCGATCCCGGTTCTGAGCTGATGTTATCCGGTTTGGCATCCTTAGGCCCTCCGCACACCAGTCGACCGGTTTGCAATCCCAGTTTCACAATAATCACGAGCACAACCAGTTTGCAACCAAAATGAAACCTTTGTCCACACACGTGTTCCAAAATTCGAGCAAAGTTCTCGCAAGCAGTTGGCTTCTACTCGTTCCTACTCCTCAATAAAGGCATGAGTAGCTACGAGTAGGAGCCAACACAGCTATTAGCTGATTCGCGGATACTAAGCTTTTCAACGTTGCAATATGCCATACCAACAATATAAGTGATTCGAGTCGAAGTTGCCACCTCGGTATGTTCGTACCATAATCAGGTCCGAAAGGTGGCGGTCTAGCAACACATGGTCGATTTGGTTACGACTGGCTCCTTCAGGAGATATCGAGGTGACTTTATCTTTATGTGAGAGGACCAAGTTCTTACTTGCTATCATCTCTGAGTAGTGATCTCGTACGAGCTGGGGTGCTGACATACTGCCTGTATACGGGCCCCGACCCACTTTGGTGATCAAATCTCCCAAGATGATCTTTACATCATACCTGGGGCAGGCATTAAGTTCCCGCTCCACTACTTCGACGTATTCTTTTTTTTTCATCGTCCGGAGACTCTTCCGTAGCTGCATGAACGTGTACGAGGCTTATGTTCTTAAATTTGCCTCGCACACGAAAGGTGCGTAGTCTTTCATTTACTGCTGTAAAGCCGATAATGGAACGCTCATCTTGTTGCTGACAATAAAACCTACCCTGAGCCCATGGTCTTTTGTATGACAGCTGTAATACACGTTATACTCAGAATTTTGCAAAGCACCATTGCCTGTCCATCGCATCTCTTGGATGGCTGTAATGCCAGCTTATATTTGACAGGGTATCAGCTAGATGTTGTGCACATCCAGTTCTGTACAGAGTTCGAACGTTCCATGAAAAAATTCTTTTACCTTTTTCGTCGCCGTGGTCTTCTTCGTTTATTCCAGTATCCGAGGCATCTTGTTCGTTCCGTACTAGAGTTTTTTCCAGGTGAGGTTATTAGTCTCACGCCAACCTTGCTTGGAACATTAACATTTGAAAAAAAAACTAATAATTTCGAGTAGAGTTAAACTTAAAAAAAACTGTGATGCCTAAGTGAGAGTAGTTTAATAATATTAAAAACCAAGAGCTGCTATTAAAATCCAGAACCTGCAAAATTATGAGAGGAAAAAGGTAAAAATATATTTTGTTGGCCAGTGCAATCATTAGTATTAAATAAATAAAAAAAAATATTACTTTTACGGGTGGTGGCTTTTCTGGCTGGTGGGGAATTAAAATTTATTTATATTATTCTAATTTTTTTTTATAAATTTTTATTTTGGTGTTGGCTTTTTGTAATAATTATCTGTCAACTTTTCCTTTTTTTCTTTTTCTTATATAAAATATCAACAAACAACAAGTTGAACAATAATAATAAAACAAAACATTAAAAATGAACTAATAATGATAATGAATAATATTTTTTAGGTGGACGTCAACGACGGATGGGACATTTCACAAGAAATTATACAATTGGCCTTTGGCAATGAAAAATTTAAATCGCAAAAAAAAACAGTTGCAACATACATTGTTTTTCATACAATATCGCCTTTTGCATTAAATATTAATAAAAAAAGAGAAAAGCTTTCTAAAAATTAAAAATTACAAAAAAAAAAAAATATATTGTTATATTATAATATAAGAATTTTAAATACTTACTTATTATATACGTCGCTTATGCTTTTATTCGCTGCCACTTTTTAAATGTATTTTTTTTTATTTTACATAATTGTTGTCATATTTTTTTTTATCAGTTTTTATGTTGTATTTCTTTTTTATTAAAGAAGAAAACAAATTATATATATTTACGAAATTGAATATCAGTCCGAGATATGCCCGATTGTAACACTTTCATAAACACGATTTTTAAAACATTACAAAAAACAAAAACACTAAAATAATATTTTAATAATTAACTTTTCCACTCTAAAAGAAATAAAAATCAATGGTAATGGAAATTAGCGAAATTTAATTTATATTTTAATTTGTTGTAGGAGGTTCAATATGAAATTTAATATTTTAGTTTATTAAAATTTATACTTTCAGTATTCAAAATTTTTGTTTGTTAACGCCTAGACGAAAAATATTATTATATTATTTAAGTTTTACTAAATTCACAAAAAACCACGAACTGAACGTTTTTCTTAACTTATTACAACAGCACATTATTGACCTCCTCCAATATAATAAAAAAAATCATGAACAACAATTTTGCTGCCCCTTTAAAATATTCTAAAAAGAAAATTTATTAATATATTTATTAAAAAATAGTTTTTATTTTAAGAAATGTTCAAATGTGTTCTATTATATACTCGTTTATATATATTCTGGAAGGGCGTACCAATTTTTTCTTTATATTAAAAAAAATTCATTAAAATTAATAATTTCATAAATCTTTTTTTTTGTTTTTTTTTAAATTTAAATAACTATTTGATAATTTGTAAAATTGAGTAAAAAAAATTAATATTATTAGTTTAAATAGTTAATACACGCATGATGATAAATTAAAAAAAAAGAAAAGAAGATAAGCAAAGATTCGATTATAATTTTAAGCAAAAATAATTTCAATTATATAAAGAAAAAAAATTAATTATTATTCAAAAAAAAAATAATTTCTTCTCATCAATAATTTTGTTTTTTTTTATTAATTACTTTTATTTGGTTTATATATTTTAAAAAAGAAATTATTTATAAAAAAAAATAAATAAAATGAAATGAGAAACATTTTAAATATAAATTGTACAATACATTTAATTAAAGCAAATGATTTTATTTTTAATTTAAAAACATAAAAAAAAATTGTATGACATGATATTATACATTATATAAAAAGAAACAAAAAATTATAAATTTTAAAGTATTTTTATTTAAGTGTTTTTGTTTATTTATAATATTTTTTTTATAGTTTTAGGATTGATACATTTTTTTTTAGTTTTGTTGGTTGAAAGAAATTGCCAGATCGTGAAAGAGGTATGTACCGTTTTTCAATATTTTTAATAATAATAACTTTACTTTTTAAATACCAAATCATTGAGGAACAATTCCACTGTCGCAGGTGGAAACCTCGAGCTTTTTACTATAAAAAGCTGCCACCAGTAGAAAAAGTATTCTGCATTTGATCTATCAGCGAGCAACACTTCCACTATTTCGTGGGCTACACTGATCACAAACCACTGGTTCGCGCCTTTTACGTAAAAACCGAAAGATCTCCTCGTCATAGCAGACATTTCGGTCTGATTTTGCAGTTTAACGCAGACATCAGATATGTGTCAGGTCGCAGACTACTTGTGGAGCGCACTAGCAACCGACAATATCAATCGGCCACCTTCAGGCTCAACAAAGTGATACAGAGTTAAAATCGCTTCAAGAGCACCCCGGCAAAGACTCACGAGTATTACTAGCTCTCACACTAATAATATTTCCACCCCATCAGCAGGCGTGCCACAATGGGGGGCAACTGGGGCGAATTGGCCCGGGCCCCAAGTCAGAGGGGGCCCCGAAAATTGATTGAAACCCAAAAAGTGAAAACCCTCATATGACGACAATAAACTAATGTTTACGTACAAGTGTTTTGTTTCAGGAGGAGAGGCTCAATCTATGTCGACACAAATAATACGCTTTAATCTTTATTTGGCTTGCCCTTCACGCACGAACAAAAAATGATCGGTTTAGCGCCGAACTTCCTGAAAGTCCTTTGAATGTGATAGGGACATTAACCAAATTTTATATTGATTTCGTTTTTCTTTCCATGACAATTAAAGGCCATTTACATCGCTTTCTTTAGGTCGATCTTATTCCAACGAATTTTGTATGCCGCCATGGCGAATATCTTGAATGCTCTCTGCGCAATCTGCTTACTTTTGTTATAGCAACAATACTATTCAAATATTGCCAGCTTGCGCAGAAGAATTTTTTGTTGAGAGGATCTAAGAAAACCGACAAAACAATTACGAATGAAATGTTTGCACAACTTTAATCAAATTTCCATTATAGTGAAAAATTCTTTATAAGCAGATCTAATTGAATCCGTAATTACAATATGTCGCTGACAATAGAAAGTTCATTTAAAATTAAGCGATAATTGAGTGTTTGAAAAGGTGGAATTTTTTATTATTAGTTGCCATTCCGAAACAAAATATAGAAAGTATTTTTCGATGTTGGGGATCCACGTTTTTGGGTATCTACAGGTGTAATCTTTATTTAATGTGGATCATACGATGAGACAATATTAGATGAGAAAAACAAATGGAAAATATTTGTTAAAAACGTTCCGTGGCTTACAAAAAGGAAAGTGCGAAATAAATTATAGTTGCGGCTTTAATGATGATTTTACTGAAAGAAATTCTCATACTTGAACAATATTTTACTAATGTAATTAAATAAACACAAAAAAAAACACGGGGCACTTTGTATAAAAAAATTACAATAATTTATTAAATATTCAAGACATCTTATTAATAAGACTAGCGGTGGTTAATCGTCATACCTTAATAATTAATTATTAATATTCTCTAATTTTGCGTTGTTTCCCTTCCAGATATTGCTGTTTCTAATGCCTCATGACTATAAAATACTTCGAGATCAACATCCACACCCTCAAATACTTGCGCTACACTTGGCTTGAGATTATAAAAGAATAATTTCTGATTTCTAGCCTTAAAATCAGCGATTAAAGTTGATATAACTTTAGCAGCTGTAAAATCAGCACCATAAATATGACTGCAATCAATTACAACCGGAAGTGTTGAACGTAATCCATGCTTATTAATAGCGTTACGAACGAAATCAACTGATGGAAATATAAGGCAACGATCTGGTGTTAGCATAAGATACTTGCATTGATCGGTGGTCTGAAATTAATAATATTTTGTTATGAAAAAATATTTCAAATGTATTTGTATATTTAAGTAGCTTACCGTCAAGAATTCAAGCCTTAGCTTAGGTCTTGCTGCGTGATATAAAATAAATACAACATTTATTCCGACACCCACTAATATTCCAATTTCTAGTGGAAGTACCAAGCATGCAATAAAAGCAGCAAGTCCAGGAATAAGATCGCTTTCTGTAATAACATTTTGTTAATTAATCTTAATCGATTAAAATAAATTTCAAATCATACTTTTGCTTCTCCACATTGGTTTAATAACTTTAACTTCAACCATAAATATTACAGCAGCTATAATTATAGCAGCTAATGAAGCCTTAGGTATGAAGAAGAAGTATGGTGTAAAGAATAGTAAAGCTAAGATAACTAATGATCCGGTATATAGACCACCAAGTGGTGTTCGAACACCACTAGCGTTATTAACAGCACCACGCGCTAGAGCTCCAGTTCCCGGATATCCTTGAACAAATGAATTGACCATATTTGAAGTTCCTATTGCAATTAATTCTTGGGTAGCATCAACAGTCTTTCCGTTAGCTAGAATCAAAAATATTTTTGTTTAATACAACGATCATTTTCTAAAAAAAAAATATATGTGCTTACCAAAAGCCTTGCATATGGCGATATTTTCTAACAAAGCAATAAGCGGTACAACAATTAATCCAGAACCCATTGCCGATACCATTTCAGTAAATGATTCCCCATCATCTACAACACCTTCTGTTGCATTATGTCTTTCAATTGAGAATGGAGGTGCTTGAAACGATGGAAGTCCCGGTGGTATATGTCCAATTAATTTAAAATGATCAGCACCAGATTCATAGAAATAAAATCCAATACCACCGCATGCAACAACAAGTACAGCATTTCGTGCAGTACCAATTAACCAAACAGTTTTGTTAATAATTTTATGCCATGTCTTTTGTTTCTTTTCATCTTCTTTACCAATTTTTATATTAACAAGTAATCTCATTAGTAAAAGTACAACAATGCATGTTATTCCCATTATAGTGTCACCAATACGGATATTATGAATATCACCAAATATCGATGCCCAGATATTAACAAATGTTGATCCTTTTGCAGTAACACCGAAAATATCTTTTATTTGTGATGTCAGAATAAGTAATGACACAGCACTTGTAAATCCAGAACTAACTGGGCCAGAAACGAAATCTATTAGGAAACCTAATCCGAATACGCCCATAAGGAACTCAATTAAGCCAGTTAGAAATGCTAGAAGAACAGCACGTTGCCATATACCGCCAGCAGTTTGGAAAGTAAGAAGTGATGCAATTGCTGATGGTCCCATGGGGACGTCTTTGCATGATCCAAGAAATATGTAGACGAAACATCCTAAGAATGATCCATAAAGGCCATACTATAAAATTTAAAGTGTTATATAAGAAATGAAGGACATTTAATTTGATTTTGCTTACCGCTGCTGGAAGACCAGCTATACCAGCATAAGCTAAAGCTTGTGGGATTACTGTAAGACCCACAGTTAAGCCTGCTACTAAATCTCCAACAGCATCTTCAGATGAGTACTTTGGTAGCCATGTTAGGATTGGTAAACGCTTGTAAAGTGTCTTTTTTCTAAAAACATTTTTTATTTTATTTTGGCACCATGTGCTACACGTTTTTAGACAATCACAATTATTTTTTTGTCCTTCTGTTTCAACAACTGTAGTTAAAAATAGAAAATTGTTTTTTTTTTAATAAATTTAACAAACAAAGTTTGGTTATAATTTAAGTACTTACGAATATGCTCGTTTGATCCATTGAATTGGCATTCGGTTGGTATTTCAAGTGATGTTTGGGATGATGAAGGCAGATCTACACTTTTCTGTCCCATATTTGTTTGTTTCTGAAATAGAATAATATATTGTACATTAGATATGTAATTCTATGATTTTAGTAGACGGTAATGCTGCTTAAATAATAATATAACATATGAATCCAGAGCTTTGGCATCCTCCTCCTTTATAATGCGTTACTAAGGCTATCGACTAGAACATAATAGAGTTTAATTGCAGCTCAAGGCCAAATTAGCAATCAATAGGAACGCGCGAATTTCTGCAGGGGAATATGATCTACAGACTGGTACTGAACTAGACAGCAATTAAGGTTACTGCACATTTGCTCGAATTAATAACAGGGTGTTCTGGTAAAGCACTAGAGCACTTTTAATTAATCTTCAAAAAAATCTAGATTACAGAGAAAAGACTCTAAGTGGCTTGTCGCTAAGACTTAACTATTCAAGAAGGGTCTCGTTGAACAGCGTACCACTACCATGGTGGTCCTGGCCAACTGGGGCTGCTATGCCTCTTAATGCAAGCGGATTCCTGCTTCTGAAATAAAATCTGGTTTTGGAAGTTCGGAAAGAGTATAGTTTTTACATCAGCCTAACGCGTCCGCGTGTATTTTTGTCCTAGAGGGCCTTCGGCGCTCGGTTTTTAAGGAGGATAATTTTTTAAAAATATGTTTTTAGTTAATTTGAAAAACTTCGGTACATTGTTTGGAAAGTTCATTTTGAAATTATTTTTTTAAATCCATTTTTCTAGAATGTACAATTTTGCGTTTCAAAATTTGAACATTGGATTTACGATAAACCTCATAGGGATTAGGAATGAAGTTGTTTTTTTTTTGATGAATCTGGTCGTCAATATGCTAATGTATTTATATTATAAACGAAAAATTCTTTATGGATATCAAAAATGTGATGTGTGATGGTAGATAAATGTTCAGTTTGGTTTTTACTATACATGTAGAGACAAAAACTAGTGAGTAAGTCTATAACTTCTTTTAAATGAAACGTATCAAAAACAACGATCCACTTTTTGATATGCAGCAAAAACTCGAGCGGCAAGGTTCACTAAAGTAAAGAATATAATAAAACTACGCAATGCTGGACAAATTATTCCATTTAAAACGCACACAATCAATTAATATAAATCCCTGTGGCATAGTACTGATGAGCTAAATAACATGTCAACAATCAAGTTAAATATGCCTTAAGGTAAGTTTAAGACACTAATCTACAATTATATTAAGTGGCCCCAAAAAAAGACGTTTGGAATGTGAGAAAGCCAGTAATAAATCAAAAAAACAGAAACAATTTAAAATCAATGATGATAAGTGCTAAATATTAATTGCTTCATCATAATGAATTATTAGGAGTGTCTTTGGAGTGTGCTAAAATAAAAACAAAGCAAAAAAGGAGGTGCGTTCCTTAATCCTTTGTTTTTAATTGTTACTTTCGCAGATCATCAAGTTCAAGGTAACCCCCGAGAGTTTTATGGGATGGATGTAAAGAAAACAAGTCGGAACTTGAAGCTCAAAGATCGATGGAACTTCTATAGACAATTTGGTGTATTGGAATTTTGTGTTATCGTTTGATCGATAATTGTTTTCGCTTATGGCATAATAATATCAAGTACGTCAGACTTTTTTTTTCAATAAAATTTTGAACCTGAAGTCTCAATATGGCTTGTACTGAGGTGACGATGCAAATTAGTTGCTTTCTAAGAAATTCAAGGTTATGAAATAAATATTTTGAATGGTATTTTTGATGTTTTATGATAATCAAGATTTATATTTTATGAAAACAGCGCATCAATAGGGCAATCAATAGTAACAATTAAATTATAAAATCATTTTGGATTTTGTGTTAACAGATAGAATTTCAAGAATATTCTTAAATTTCCTTAGTGTAATCTAACAAGATCATAAACTGGGGAATAACTCATTAAGACAAGTATTTTTAGCTATGAATTTAAAAGTAACAAAAGTTGAACGCATCAAAACACTTTAAAAGCCACTTCCATGTCTTATCAGTCAATGAAAGCCACACTATCACTGATATTTTTATGGGATAACAACATCCTTATTATTGCCAGACATTCTATGCACTAAAAGATATAAATATCTCATCCAGACGTCAGATATCTTGATATTGTGCGTTCCAGGTGTATATCAGACAGATGGGTGCTCCAAAAAGTGAATTTTTAGAAGTACTTCTACAAGGATTTTTGATTACTATTAATGATAGTCATGCACTTCGTACGGCAACAAGTAGAGATGACGTGTTGGCGTAGATTTGGGTCGGGAACAACTCAAGCCTAGACAGTAATACTGTGTTTATTGACCATGGCCCATTCAGTGGTAAATTTATTTTGAAAATTAAAGCTTAGGTAATTTTATACTTTGAAACATAACCTTTCACAATATTTTACTAGTTAATCTCTACAAAAATACGTATGGTCTGCAATGGTACCTACTAGCATAGATTAAGGTAAATTTGTTTTACAATAAGGTAGAATCTATAAAAGATCTTTTGCTAGATGGCTCATGATGATTGTGTAGTGAGTAGAACTATTAAAATAGATGGATGTTAGCTTATCTTCACAATATGGATGAATCGCGCTGTTATCTAATTTGGAAGATGTTGAAAGTTCATGATACACGCATGTTCGAAGGTTCGTGCTTCAGTGAAAGGTACGTAACGTATGTAGGTAGAGGTGGCAACTGAAAGGGCACCGCAAGCATTTTAGTGTTGGTCATGATGTTAAAAACCTCCACCTGGAGCTATCTATATTTCTTCGTCACACACACAATGGATTTTGTACATTCTCCACAAGTGTGGCTACGAAATTTGCTTTTAGCCTGCGAAATTAATTTGCTTTTCGTTGCCCTTGATGTTCCTGTGATCCGGCACCCACTGAAGTAATCCTGTACCACCTAGTCAAGGAAGAGAGTTCCTTCTGACATGTTTTGACCACCGTTGACAGGCCGCGCCTAGTCCCTGGCCTTGGGTTCGTATATATTGAAAACCAGGCCTTGGGGATTGCCATTAGTTTTGCTTGGAAATTAATAGCTGAATTAGGCAGGCGGTAGTATTTTAAGAGGTTAACGAGAAGGATAAAACTCCAATGCCTGAATACAACTCTGATTTGATCTGGACATTGAAACCTGGGTCGAAGTTGATTTTCGATATCATGTAGCCACGATTGGGCCGGACCTGACAGAGAATATTCAAAAGCCAGACATTAGCTGCTTTACATTTACCAATAGACCTTCTCTACTCAACAAAATTATTCCCAGTTGCAGAACAACCTTATTAATTAATTGATTGTACTTCATTTCAGAAGTCCCTGGCTCGATTTCACGCTGCGCCATGATCCTTCGCAAACCAGTCGACAGAAGTGGCTTATCTTAGAGCTTTAGTCTGTTTATTTATTTTACTTTTAATTTCATTCTCCCAGAGATTTTACATATTTGTTGAATTATCTCACGTTTCTTGCGGATAGATTTATTAGGATATCTAGTTTTAACCGCAAGCTTGGCTTTCGCTGAATTACTCTATGACACTAACAATATTATATGTGCGTTACAAATCATCTTCAAATCTTGTATGACATCGCCAATATATGACCCAAATCTAACAACTAACAAAGAAGCACACATGTGTTTTGATAACGTAAGATTCATGCTCCCAGATTGATGGCATCATTACTTTCCCAAGAAAGTACATATAAAATTCCATCACATTTCCTATCTTAACCTGTCATCTACAATCTGCCTCCCAGAACATGCATCTAATCATAGCACTCTCTCCTAAGCACTGATTATATCTAACTGAACTTGACTAGACAACAATTATTATTTTCCCACCATTCATGACATCACTTTATTAGTTTCACAATAGCGTATTTTTTACATGACTCACATTCGGAAGCTATCCAAGAATGCGTATTTTATCTTAATTTATTTATCTAGTAAACTTTTGGTCTGACGGAAATTTTCCCTCCCCATATTTCATATACGAACATAATTTATGGATAAATGATAACGATTTTTGTATAGGAATTTTTTAGACACGTTATATCGTTGCTATTTGTGGATACTTTATGATAATTTCAATCCTGGATTATATATAATTTTTTTTTATTTTATTTTTTTTCAAAATTTAGCCTTAAACATGAACTTTATCACAATGTATGATAAAAAGAAATATGATGCTTTTTTGACCTTTAACTTTTAGATTAAACTACAATCTTATCTATTGTTTATGCCAATAAAATCTTCCAGTTGTAGGATAAACAAATATTTAAGGAATTCCATCCATTCTCGTACCGTTGAACCATGTGCTCTCAGCCAGTTCAGCTCGCATAAGGTTATTACAGTGTCAATAAAAACAAGTAAAATGTGTAAACAAAGATTTAAAACAAAAAAACGTGAAACGAAAATAATTGTAAGAATTTAGAAGAATTTCAACTTACATCACGAAGACCTTTACCTTGAATGGAAGAATTTTGAAGGGATCCATAGTTGTGACGGAATTTTTGTTTGATCAAAATTTGGTAACTAGTAATTAACAATCGTCATTTTACAAGAATTTATGGTTTTTGTGAAAGAAACTTGGCCTATTTTTTGTATTTTTAAATTGATGAATGTTATAGCCGTGGTAAATATTGAGAAATTAATGCTGTCAGGGGCAGAAGAACATTTGGGTATGGTAAGTAGTGAAAAGGTTGTTGAAAACTAATTCTTGAATAGTATTTTCGAGCATATTGGACAAAAAATTATAGTTCAGACCACCTACTTACATATGTATGTACCCGAATGAGGTTACATTAGCACTGAAGTCGAAGGTGCTGATGGCCACTATCCGCTGATAAAATGTTTCCGCTAGAATGACCTTGATCGAATTGGTGATGTCTTCACGATCATGAAAACTAGGTTTGTCAGTGCTTGTTTTTCATTATTAAACGCGTTACCGTACTTTAGGGTACCATCATCCGCGAAGGTGTTGATTGAGTTGGAGGACACACTACGACACGATCGTTTATAAATATCAGGAAGAAGGCAGCTGATGGATTTGACTCCTGGGAGACGCTCGCCGAGATTGATTTGGGACTAGATACGACACCATTCAATACTACCTTGATGGAACGACCAGAAAGGCATCTCTTAATCCAATTTCTTAAAAGTACGTCTCCAGTAGACATTTTTGCCTTAAGCCATATTCATTGCCGGCTTCGTCTAGGATTTGGTTAAGTTCTACATTTTAGAGATAATAGGCAGTGATTTGAGTAACCAAAAGGCGATTTGAATTAACTTCGACGGAGTATCACCTCGGGTGAGATGAAGGGAAGAGATCAACGAGGTGGCCCTATCGATTAGCAATGATGTAGGACTCACGTAGAATGACCTACAATTTGGTGCAGATTATTATAGTGTCCACAAAGAGGTCGACGTTCCTGTCAGATGCACTTATGCAATTTGTATAACTCAGCGAAATATGCATTGTGAATGGTGAAATCTCCAGCAAAAATGAGTACACGGCAAATGGGAGGATAAGAATTCATAAATACGTTTAAACGATTGTTATCTTTAGAATGAGCTAAAACCTTCGGCTGCATTCTCTATTTATATCATTTGGTCTCCTATCATAGTTTTAATTGCTTTAGGGGGATCATACATCTGTATTATGTGAGAGAATGTGGTTTGTTGACTTAATACACTTCACGAATTATTCTATAACAATTTTACTTTATATTTAACACTTGCACTAAAAAAATAGTATCATCAAATCTCCTTCAAAAGTTTAAAAATTTTGACTACTTTAACTATTCATCATAGCCACATTGTCGCCAAATGCTAGTATAAACAAAAAGTCAAAATGTTTTTAGAAATCACTTAACAAATTAAAATTTATAGGTTTCACAAAAACACAATCCTACTAAAAAATTTAAAAATGAATTTGTTTAGAAGTCTTAAAACTTTAAATGTGGTTTCAACAAAAACAAATTGGTCAATTTTGTCGCGATAATAAGGTTTCGTAATTGTTGTGTCTTATTTTTCTATTATACAATAAATGGATTTACAGCAAAAAACAAAACTTAATTATTTGCACTAGAAAATAGCCAGAAAAATAACAATTTTAAGACCACAAAAACGTTTTTAAATAACGAAAAAATATGTTTCAATATAGAACACCACAATTCAAAACATATATCTTCATCACTTCACCTGATCCAACAACTATGCTAAGTTTCCAACTATTTGCTACTTCAGCTAAAGACAACTTTACTAAATAAACTTTGATCTCACAGAGTAATCTGAACCCTACTGCGCACGCCTGATGCACTTAAGTACTGAAAGATACAATGTAGTACCTGGTTATGACAACCATATCCACCTATAGTCTGAAACTGGATTGTGTGATTCTCTATTATGTCACATTGGAATACTCTCAGCATCGGGTATTTACAAAATATTCATAATTTTATTAAATTTCCACAACTTTGAGTTCGTATACGATGCGTCACTATATTAACCAACGAGAAATAATTGATTTGAACAATTTACATAAATTAATCTGTCCAAGTGCAGACCGCAATCGGTCGGAACCAGAGGAAAATCGTCAAATAGGAATAAGAAAAAAAACGTGCGATCGCACGAGACTAAAAATCTCTGGTTCTAGGTGTCGTTGATCTATCTACCTTTAATAACACCCGATTACCGATCCAATTATTGTAGTTTTTTACCGAGTTTAAATGAAAAATTATGGGGTTTTAAAGCATCATTTGCTTGTTTTGTAGCTAATTTTACACCTGAGGGTAGATAATGATTGGTATTTCAATTTGATGTCGTGTGCTGCCACAATAAATTATCATGGATCTTTTTTTGTGTAACTGACCACAATAATTCGTAGTATTTGGATAATTCCATGTTATGATATGTAAAAATTCCGATTAACAGTTTCACTTCAAGGTAAAACTAAACGAATATTTATCAACATTAATCGGGGAATACCCTTATCGTGGCACATAACTTTGCGGTCAGGCTAGGGAAAATCTGAGAAAATATTATCTGAATCTTTGCAATTTAAATGGAAGGAGAGGTAATTTGGTTTTTACTTTGCAGACTGTCATGTACGCCCAAGTAATTTTAATTAATATATACGTAGTCCTTTGGTATCAGAGTAATGAATACCCAAAAAAAAATTCAAATGAACTTTATATTTTCAGCCGCAGCTTTCAGTCGATGAAAGTTCACGATTGCATTTAGATGGTCGAATGCGTCTGTTGTGTTTATTTAATTTAAACACCAACAACTTTTTTTAAAACAACTGTCATTAAATTTCCTTCGAAAAATTCATTAAAATGACAGGAAATTCTCAGTTAAAATGGCGGTATTTTTTGTTCGATTCGACTGCGTTACGGACTACCAATATTTTTCACAATCGAATCAGCTTTAGATTCTCGATCGATTGACGAATCGAATTTCGTATTAGGGGCCTTTGTGGGTTTCTCAGTTAAATTTTAAGCCAATTATTATTAATCCAATTGCTATTTATTTAAAATGATGACAGTATAGTTTCCATTCAATGCCACCACACTAGCGAGCCTTAGATAAGGATTGGACATACCACGACTGTGTACATCCACAGGACTATCTTTGGTTTTTGAAGATTCCCTCTCTGTCCGAAGGTAATCTTGTCCAGGATAAGACCCAGAAATTTCACCGTAGAGAATAGAGTGAAGGTTTACGGGGTATGAGACAAATCAAGAAATCCATATTCTGCTCGAGTAAAAGCTAAGGTGATAAAATTTATATCGACATAAATATTTAGATAATGTCAGGTAGCGCACACAAAACGCTAAGTATGATCAAAGTATGAAAGTGTATTATCAAAGATTTCAGCCAGCTCCAGTAGAACATCAGTAGAAATTATTCGAAAGGTAAAGAGGTCGAATGATAGAAAATTCACGCAACAGTCCAACAAAATTTACCAAAAACCACCAGAACGTTTCCAACACTTATCACACGGTTCATACTGAAAAATTAGCTTAAATCAACGTCCTACAATAAAAAAGGACGGTTTTAACACCGGAACATAAAGCAGTTCGCCCTCAACGATCAAAAGTACTAAAACATTACACGTAAGTAGAAACCTTAAAAATTTGTCATTTTCTGATGAAATAGTTTTCACTGTTCAACAGTACGTAAACAAATAAACTAATCGTTTGTAGTTGAAGGAAAAATCAAATGACAATTTAGAGTTGCTGTACGTAAACAGAGGCAAAATCTGGTTCTGTGAAGATTTGGACTACTGCAACTGCAGGTGGTCGGAATCCGCTCGTTTTTATCGATCGAGACGTTAAGAAGAACCACCGCAAGTGTACCATCAAAATCTCTTTGGCAGGCTAACAACCGTGGCCCCTTCTGGCCAGAGTCCTATAGATTTCTTTATATAGTCCACTTTGGAGGCTTAAGGCACGAACAAATATCTTAAATTCACGCTCCTATCCAGAGATTTTTAAAATAAATGGTTAATACTGATCCAAAAAGCATTTAACCCTACTAAACTTGACTGTTGTACTCATTTTACATCTGAATCAACAAGCAAAAAAAAATTAAGTAAATAAGGAAAACACACAGAACGGATTATTCCATGATTGTTGGAATCTAGGTTTTGGCAAAATATTTAGTCTTCAAGAATGCACTAAAATGTGATCAACAAAAAATGTAGTTTAATTTTTTGAAATCTAGAAATTTATTTACATATCAAGATTTCTGCAAAGTATCATTCGCAGTAGAAAATATCACGCCTTTTTCACGTGATGGAACTTTCATGTTATCTCACTAATTAAAAGGTGTGTCTAATGGAGTAGATGAAGTGTATCTGTGTAGTTCGATAGAAACTTATTTGACATTGCGATGTTTTATTTTTAAAATAGTTTTTGGTTTACACAAATAAGTTATAACAAAAAAAATTCCTAAAGCAATCAGGATAATCGTCAATCTTTACCTATTTAAAGGATATGTATTAATTGTTGATCAAAAATCATAATTAAAAATCTAAAAAATTTCATTTCATTACAAATTCCTCTAACGAGCATGATAAGTAAATTATATATATTTTTATAAAATTACAAAAAAGAATCGATTATGAAACATGTCTCTTAAAAAAAAACCAATCACGTCTATGATTCTGTCTTAATTTATTAATTAATGCATTTATTTATTGATTCAATCTCGTGATATGCATTTAATATTGTACATTATTTTATTTGCATGATATATGGAAAAAAAATTGAAGGCTGTAGGTAATAGGGAAAAAAATTTCCAATTCATTAATAGAATTTGTAATGAGAAAATGAATTGTTTAAATGCTTTCATTAAAAATAAAAGTGAAAAGTATTGTGATAACAACAATTAAAGCCATATTAAAAAAAGATTACAATTAATTGTTTTAATACTTTCTAAATTTTTAAGAGACATTGTTTAGGGCTATTAAACATATTTATCGAAAGAAATAAGATTTGTTGATACGAGAAAAAACTGATAAATAAAGTTTAATTAGCGACTTGAGCACAATTTATGTTTAGTAGACATGTGAAACTTATAACCAGAGTTCATTTTAGAGAGTATTTGGCAGAATGCTAAATATATTGATTTATGTGATATCACACCTTTTATTTTATTATCACTAACAATTTATTTTTAAATATCCTTTAAAATTTGGAATGCACTCAAAACTGCTTCAATCGTCTACTATCTAACAAAATTTCCCAGCACATTCTCAGAAATAAGTAAATGATAATCTTTTACTGTAAAATATTAAAAAATGCTAATCATATTAAAAAGTTATTTCCTTTGATACTTGTAGTTAAATATTAAATATATTCAAAGATAATTTCAAAAGAAAGTAAAAAATTTATTACGGCTCCCAAATGAAAATAGTATAATCAGATATGATCAAAGGTAGAAAAAACAATACACACGTGCACTTGTATTTTGGTATTTTAAATAATCTACAATCTTCTATTCCATAATTATTATATAGAGATACAAAGAATAATTTTGATTTCATTATTAAATGATTAAGTTAGAAGATTATTTGATATCATTAAACTTTTTTAAGTGCTTTTAAATTGATAGAAATTCACAAAATTGTGTTTACATTCAGTTCAATAACTTTAAATAAATTCTTGTTGTTAGACTGAAGGATATATCGATACATTTAACAATTTGACATATATAATTTGATAATTTATTTGAGAATGCACTTGAAATTTTGATAAGAGTAACAACATCAACAGAAATAGTATATGTAAGCTTAAGCCATAGAAATTTTTGTTATGGTTGGTAACTTGCTACTAGTCTTACTATGACTACTACTAGTATTTGAAGAGTTTTATTTATTGTTAATTTTATTTTTTTGTGTTGATTAACATATATAGATAAGAGAAGACAATCGATATCCTAAAGCAATTATAAAGTAATTTTATCTTTCCACCTTTTCACTGAATGCTACTTATGGTAGGTTAGGTTTGGTGTAAGGTTGCCTCTAGTACGACCTGAGATCCAGTAAGCACTGGCATGCCGTTTTCATGTTACAAAATCAGGTACCTAAAGTTAGGTGGTTGTCTAACCGACTGTGTACGATGTCTAAAGTCATCCTGTGGAGTTTAGGAATATTATCAGTGCTCCAAACCCTAGTCTAGAGATATCTTTTAAGTTTTCCAGAATGTAACTATCTAAAGTGCACTACCTGGCTTTGGCTATACCCGAGCATTTACAGAGGAAGTCTACGAGTGTTTACCTCTCCCGGCATAAATTTCTCACATTATAATACCTATTAATCATAAAAATGTCATTCAACTAATCCTAATACTTCATATACAACAAAAATATATGCAAAGTGAAAACGCAAAAAAATGCCACTTTATAATTTTAATGTAAAAATTATTCGAAACGTGAGATAATTGCTTACGGATCTAATTGGCACTCCCAGTAAAGATATAAGGATCGATTCGCTTTGACGAAATGATTATGCAAGATGTATAACTAACTCTAATTTATACGTTTTGTTTCCTAAGCTGAAATTTAGAATTTTTTAAACACGGTCGTTCAGCCAGCGAAGAGTGCCCAGGTTCAACCAATTTGTTCCATATGACCTATCCAATGTGTTAGCTTGATTTAACTGCGAAAAGAAATTTGTTAGGGAGTGAGCACGGAAATTAGAGATAGGGTCAGTTGAAAATTTACCTTGACCTTTAACTTCTATAACAACTCCAGAAAACGTGAATCGAGTGAGAGAGGAAATTTTGCAGGCAAATCTGTTCGCAAGATAACATCGTATATCTACGTGCATCCGTATAAGCTGCAAATTGTTTAAAAACCAAAATCAGATGATTACATAAAAAGAGAAATGTATGTGAGGTTCGATCTGGAACGCTTTTCTACTCTACTCGAGTGCTTAGGTTTAGGTAACATTATATTTAGTGACAAAGGGCATTTTCACATCGGAAGGTACATCAATAACCAGAATATGGGTTATTGGAGTGAAAATAAGCCTAAAGAAGACCATTGTTTGGTACGTAATTTCCAGCAAAGGCATTATCAGTCAATTTTTGGAGAGTGTGAAACCGTCACTGAAGAACGATACTGTACGATGCTGGACAACTTTTTTTTATACTGGAACGGAACTACTTAGCTGTAATAATAGAACACTTTTCAAATAGGATAAGGCCACGGCACATATATGTACCGCTAGGGCAGGGCTGGGTAATAGTTGAGTTTTTCAGAACAGTAGCAAAGCTTTTGGTTATACCTTTCTCACTTGAACTCGAAGTTTTTGCCTATACCTCTCCCACTCGAACTCTCAAGCAAGATATGAGGGTTCCGGAAGTTCGTGCACTGCTATTTACTAGCCCTAGGGTCTCAGTAGAGAAACTAAGGAGCATTTTTCCGGGATAATTAATAACTTGCTTTGGTGACATCGACTGACCCAACGACCACCAGACGTAACACTCTGCGATTTTTTCCTGAAGGGATACCTAAAATATCCGAGGCGAAATCACAGGTATCAATCCAGATCTCGGCGGGTTCTTGGAAGGTGCCGGAAAATTTTCGAAAAAGACGTCAAATATTACGTCATATTCAACTTTATTCTACGTTATCAACGTTATGATGCTGAAGACGTTGAACAACGTTGAAGAGTGGTTTTTAGCCTTCGTGGATTTCAGTAAAAACGGGCGAGGCTATCGCTGAGACAAACCTATGGCTAATGCCGCTAATATGAAAGGCGCGTACAAAGGAGCCCAAGCACATATCCTCCGTGACTATCCGAAAGCAATTTAATCGCTCTGTGCAGCCCACAGTTTAAATTTGGTGGGAGTCATTTCCGCTGAATGCTGCTCCTCAGTAATTACTTTTTTTTGCGTTATCCAGAAATTTTCAGTGGTAGTCCACATAGGGAAGATTTTGAAAAGCAGAATACTGGAGTCACTCCACACTATGTCTGACACAAGATGATCTGCTAGGATCGATGCTATCAGACCATTTGCGAAAAACCCCCCTAGATTGAAAAAAAAATTAGAGGATATAACAAAACTGAACTTGACAATTACAACATTCACATCCCGCAGTTGGTTTAAAAATCTAAGACTAATGTTTCATAAATGTATAACCATTTGGAATATAACATAAAATACTAACTCTGAAACCACTTGCATTAAAAAAAAGTGTATACGAAATACGAAACAGGATCGAATACGAATTATTATATTTTCTATGACATAATCAGGTAAAATTTGTCACCAAAGAATGTGAAAATTGTTTACATATTTCACTTCCATCTGAATAGAATTATCCGGACAATATTTTCCAACCTGGTTCGAGTTAAAGTCGAGTTGTTTTTTTTATAATAAATTCCAGAAAATTTTGTGCTATGTTTAACTAACTCAACCGGATATTTAGCTGCTTTGCCTCACTATCACTCAGCTTCAACTAGGCAAGAAGTTATTTATGCATATTTTTTCTGTCTGATGGTGTAAGGTCAAAAAAATATTTGTTTAAACTCATGCATTCCACAAGCTTTTTTCACTAATAATATATAAGATACTTTGATATTGTACGGTGTTATTACTGTGGTCTACTAATTTATTATTCTTATATAAACGAATATTTTTTTGTACTGCGCATGTACTATTTTTTAAGTGATTTTAATGTATATTATTAGGAAATACACAAAATATACAATCATTTTTGGAACCTAAAATTATTAAATATTCTTCATATTTATACAATAAAATTAATTGTGGGTCTACACGACTAAGACTTCTGTTCGCAAGGACTTTTGTAGAGACATGTCGACGGAATGTCTCTGCGGAGTGCATTCTGCATTACTACAGACATTGAGAAAAAAAATCAATTTTCATTTGAAAGTCCGTAGAGATTTTTGAAAAGTCCTTGTCGTATGGACCCATCTCATGCATATACATCCGACTTTTCTAAGGCAGGGAAATTTGTTTCTGATGCTTTGTTGCAGAGACAAAATTCTATAGCAGTCTATATGAAAAAAAGTTTTTCCGAACAAAAGTCCGTGTGCTGTGGACTCACTATTATTCTCATTTAATAAAAATATAAGAAAATCCTTAAACAATTTCATTAAAAATTTCAACAAATCATATTTAATCATTAAAAATCAAATGTGTTCTTAGAAATTCATTTTGTTATATAAACATTCAGCTCTTGGTAATAGTTCCACTGATTAAAATCTTTAGAAATGTGTATATCCACTAAGCACTAATTGAACAATTTGAAGATCATTTTAACAGTTTAAACAAAAAGTATATAAAAATATAATTAAACTTTCCCATCTGGTGATAATCAATTTGAATCAATAATCAATTTGAAGTGTTGAAAATTTATCAAAAAAAAATTGAAGAGCACTTCAAAGTTACTAATTCATACACCATAAATCATGTTAGCAACATTAATTTCACGTTCATTTTTTTTAATCAGCCACATTTTTTAAGGCGTTGAAGAATAAGGATTTGTATCCTTTTTAGATAGTATGCAAAAATTTAAGTTAGACAGTAATAGGGTGCAAAAATCTAAGTTAGACACTATATTGGTTCAAATTTTCAACGTATAAACCATCACTGAATATACTACAATATATTTTGTTAAATCACTTTATATTTTTACTAAATTAATTTTTTATTTTATTTATTATTAATATTCAAGTACACACCTTTATTTCCACACTCAAGTAAAACCAATAAAAGAATTTAATCCTTTAAGGTAACTTCCTTTATCCTTTTTTGGTATGTTACTCGAAAAAAGAATAATGTTATCGCACTAGAATTCTGGGCGACTGTTAACACTTAACTGTAAGCGAGCTTAAATATTTGGTTGTTTTTATTCGCACCTTCGAGCTACAGATAAAGCCAACAGGCGCTAGTCAGTCTTTTTAAGAGAAGATCACAATTAATACCTGAAAGAAATATCAGATAAGAGAAGCCGCATAAAAAAAAGCAATTTATGACAAACCGTAAAATTTTAAGAATCTGTTCTCTATTTATTTCGCACACAATTAGAGATAAATGCCGGCTGTTCACATAAACACCATGTTAGAAGTCTCAACTTTTTTTTGCAGCTTACCTGCTAGGTAGTATCTAAAGATCTGAGCGAAAGCTTGATTAACAAGAAAATATACAATTGTGATAAGAGTATGATCGGCAAATTAAACACATTTTTGTACGTGCAAGTAACAATAAAGTAAGAGAGTTTTTTTTGTGTTGTTGTTGTGACTAAAGAACCTGTCTGAATTAATCTTTTTACTATGCCCCAGGTACGCGTTGAAACGATGTGGACCGATACTTACTTGTAACATGAGTGTAGATTGACTTGCCAAAGACTATCTCTTTCGGTCATAAAAAGAATACAGCTCGTCACGTGAGGGAATTGTTGCGTCAAGTAATTAGTGTTTCTTGCACGATTAATTACAGAATAAACAACGCCGCGTGTGTGGGATCGGAATGAATTTTTCTTTTTATCTCTCGTTTTTTTTTCGAAATATTTTATCTTGATATTTAATACTTTGCATATTTTCATAATTAGTAGCAAATTAGATCATATATTTTTATTTTATTCTATCTTTATAATCTGATTATAAACATTCGAATATAGCAGGATATCGATTGAAATATAAATCACATTTCTCTTCTCTCGAGTACTGCACAACATTAAAAACAATTCTTGAAACTTTTACTGATTCTTCAGACAAGGCGGTGCGTAAATATTGATAGTCCCAAATACCATATTCACATTTACAGCTTGAAATCTTATCGAGTAAACAAAATATTTTTCATCAACCTGAAAATCTGTTAAAAGAAAATTATATTAAAATTCCTGGAACGGGTACAATACACTTAAGTGATTCAACTAGAAAATATTTCCAGTATTTTTATATTCGTTATTTCTTTTGGAAAATTGGCATTTAAGTAAAATTTAATGACAAAATTCATTATCGACAAATATAAAACCAGTCCTATATTACCCTGAAGGTGCCTTTGTAACTAGATAATTAGATTTTGGTAAATCCCCGATTTATGGTATGGATGTGAGCTGCAAACGCTTTGTAAAAACTGAAATAAAATAAATTATTATTTAGTAAAGGTAATTTTTTAAAGTCTAATTTACAAAATGTTTCAACATAAAAACGCATTGGGGATTTAAGTGAGTTACGAGTATATAAATGTTGACTGACATACATAAACTAGTCTTCTGTAGCATGTTTAAATTCTGCATATGAATTTAAAGGAAATACTTAAAAATTTGAAGATGTTAAAAAACGATAGCTTATGTTAAAGCTATTTGCGAAAATGTCTTTCTTAGCTAGATCATAGCATCACACCTAGTGTGAAATATTTCCCATTTGTATTTTGCATATTATTTTTTAAAAAAACTTAGCATTTCAGCGCTTGAATTTTCCGAAGTGTGATTGCGGACTGCGTGCTTAAAAGTTATTTTATAAAAGTGGGTCTAGTCTCTTCTAGTACAATATAATTCCACAGGTAAGCAACAAGGATAAAGTTGCCATAATTGCCTTGTTAATAGCAAAAAAGAATGGAATTGTTGAACAACGTCTTAGGTAAAAAAGGGCGCAATAGTTCAGATAGTTATAATATCTAAGGAAGTAAGTCCTTTTACTCCTTTACGGATATGGTCAAAGGGCCAGAACCAGAATCCATTTCTATGGTCATTAAATGTAGCAAAATTTGCTAATTACTTCTTTTTTTGCTTCACACGTACCCTAAAACAATTAAGCTAAACAAGTATAATCACGTACAATGTGTTAATCTATTATTAATTGTAGTTTTTACTTTCTCGTAACATTTCGTGAGAATTATCAGTGCCAAGATTTGAGTAGAACTACACGTTTTCGAGCTTTCTATAAAGTATGAGATACATGATGTTTAAAAAAACTTTGTCATTCGCTCTAAAATTGAGTATTGCAGCGCGGTAAATATAAGAGTCAGAATTATTTGAATTAAACTTATGTAATTTTACAGATCGTTGGTTGTGCAATTAATCACATTTTATAACCTTTTATTTGTTTGCAAAAAGATTTTAAATATTCAGTGGTAGTATGTTCGTGGTTGCATAAATAAACAGGCTGAACATTTTAAGAATGATTTGCGTTTGCCGAGTTTAATTGTGGTTAGAATTACATCAGATTTCATTTAAGTGACTGCACTATTTATTAATAGAAATTCCATACAATATTAAAAGAGTTTCAAATGTGCAATAAGAAAAGTCTTAATGTACTATTCACATTGCGTAAAAGTTCAGTTGACCCGATCTTTCATGCAGATCGTTCGGGCCAACCAATACTAATTTATGGGTGCGCCACAAATTTTCTACTACATGATCCCGAGATTGTGTCTTAAAACGATGTAGTAATTTGCCGCACATAAACCCCTTTCGATCTCCTCAGACGAGTCGAGACGATCTGACATTGGTCACACAATAATGGTAGAGAAACAAGATTTTGAAGTATTGCAGTCCATCATTCACCTTGGGTTAATAATAGCAATGGAAATATAGAGCCAAAAATGCACGCATAACTGTTAAATGACAGCAAAGACTATTCTGTGAAGTTTTTGTGTAAGACGATGGTCTTACTAGTAATAACCTATGGATCCGAGACCAAGAACTGAATTTTTGGCTGACACCAAAGGATATGTGTGGTCCAGTAAAACCTTTCTCGGCAGTCTTATCAAGGATGCTGGCCACCAAAACCGTCCTCATGGCACTTGTCTAAGAGCCATTGGTAAGAAACGGCCCCTGATGGCCCATAGAGACCGGCTACAGTATTGTTGTCGTTTGCTGTAGGTGGCGACCTTTGAACTCGTGTCGTGTCGCTTACAGCAAAAAAAACTAGAGAATATGGAGATTAGCTTGCGGAGGAGGAAACACTTCTGCAAGGGCATGATTATTTTATGCTTAGCATATCTCCTTTCTGACTCCAGGGACCCACTACCCAAAAGACTCAAGGAGATAGCGGACCACTCCTACAAGAATGATCAACAGATCACTGTAGGAATTAATTTTCGATTACTAATTCTTAAATACTAACATGGCCTCGATTCCCAGATCCGGCGGATCGGACACTCCCGCCGCAACTGCGGATTTGTGATCCGCAACAATTTTCCCGCGGATTTGATTTCTGGGGATTCGAGAGTGTCAAATCCGCACTCACTTCCGATCTGGGAATCGAGGCCAATAAACCGCGTCACGGATCCTACCTTCGACAAGGTCTCAGAGAAGCTGTCGTGCTTAAAACACATATTCAATGTAGGGTGGGGCTTTGAATATTACGATGGCATGCAGAAATTCTGGATACACGGACTGGCCAGCTCTTGGTGGCGAAGTAGATAGTGTGTTTAAGGCCTCCATGTATTCGTTTAAATCTGCAATGCGTGTGGAACTACTTGCGGATTTCCTTACAGATGTAACGAAGGTAAATATTGCCGTTAACAGCAATAAATACTCCTTTCTGATGGGGAAGCTCTTTATGGCAGCTAAGAAGAGCGACAACTTAGAGTTAATAATCCCAAAGCGGGGAAAACTCCGTGTCCACCCATCAACCTATAAAAGCAGTGACAGCACTGATGCTCCAGCTTTGCCACAAGCAGCTGATGCGCATTTCGTGCACTTCAAAAAAACGTTTTTGGACATAAATTCTGCAAATCATCCTCGTTTCTTTCAAATCTCAGTCGCGTATCCCCACTTTACTATCTGCGCATACTTTATGAGCAGAAAAATATTTGCTGCGTTTTTTAATTTATGATTTGCTTTGCAAGAATTAATTTTGAACACCATGCACTATGCAAAGCATGAGTCTTGCGGTTTGATCAGGCCCTATTATAGAGTTCAATGGAGCAGACGGCCGTTCTGCCGCGGTATAATATGAAGGACTTCCGTCGCATATGATTATTTATATCTGAAAAACATCAATATTACCTTCATGTCCAACTCACGACGGTCTGATTACATTCTGGCCGGATTAACCCCTCATATTTTGCCTGGAAGATTTAATGCAAGAAAACAAACACCACTAGTAGCAACAAATGGACAATCTGTTGAGCAGAACCTGACATCTCAGTGGGCCAATCGATCAGCCAGCGGATCCACAGAAGGTCTACAGATTAAAACCATAATTTGGATATACGCCACCACTATAAGGCCCATGGCAACTTACTTACTCTTAGTCTAGTCTAGAATCATGCAGATGCTGCTGGATATAAACCTCTTTGAATTGTTTGTAGTACCGCCAATATTTTTAATAAGTTAAGAATTAATCAAAGAGAAACGATACGCATTTCTTAGCAATATGAACGGGATCTACAAAAAAGTTTAATAATTTACTTGTTCCATAAAGAAATACAATTGAACAAAACAATTTGGTGTGGAACTTTTAAATTATTGTTTACAGAATTTATTTGTATTCAATTCAATTACCATAAAATTGAACAAATATGAAAAATGTCTATGACGTATGATATTACGTTTTCTGATAATATCAAAAATTGCGTTCAAATAAAAATATGTTAATTAGACACGTGATAACAATATTAGGATTCTTCGGTAAGTGACATGTTGCGAAGTTAGAATTGTAAAAATTTGCTATTTATACCTCATAAATGGCACCTGAAAGAAGATAATGTTTTTGGCAGATATTTTAATGAAGAAATTGGAACATATGGCACAAAATATTTGACTCTAGTGTGTTTTAAAGGCACACTTATTACTTTAAGAGGTGTCAATAAAAAAAATATAAACGAAATAACAGATATATCCATTTTAATATTCATTTTTCTTAATATAGTTTCAACTAATTTCACACGTGATGCTTCACATTTTTTAAATACAGGAATGTAAATCGCCAGTTTTTGTTATCAGTTTAAATATATGTACAATGTATCATTCAAAGGCACACATATCTTGCGCATAATACACCAGTTGACGACAAATCACACCTTGAAACTGCACCTGAATTTTGTTGTCATAATTAAAGTTGTACTGTTTACAAATAGAGTCCGACTGATAATATTGAAACTAACTAAAAAACAAAGTCCTATGATTGTTTAAGGAAGCTCGAAAGATTCACGTTTTATACAAAACTCGTGACTGTTGTTTTAATAAGTAAATCACTTTTGCGAAAGCCTATAAAATCCTAGAGGTAGTCGTAAACAATTTTATCAGATTAAGTTGACAACAAAATTGTAAAGGCCGCAAAAAAACATTAAAGTCACGAGATAAAAAAGTTATACATTAATTGGCTCTCTTTTAGTTAAGCACTTTCAGCACGTCGGTTTTATGGGATCATATGGCGCTAAATTACCTTTATTATGTTATTGTGTACTTTTACATTCGGATATTAGTTTAAAAGAAATGTGATTTAATATAAGATAAATAAAAGTGATTTTTTATTTGAAATGTTTTTCCCAAAATGTTTTTATATTGAATATATAATCACTTTAGATCGTATACCTTAAACAATATATTTTAATGTTTTGGAAGGTATTGATTATTTAAACATCATATACAAATAAAATTTGTTTTATATTTTAATAATCAACCAAGTAGAATCTCATTTACCATCTCATCTTTCAAATACGGTGGCTAACAAGTGTATGAGCTTAAGTCTTATTTATATATTAACATCCACTAATTTGCGTTTTTATTTATTATTATTATTTTTTTTTGTATTTCTTTTAAAGCATCTACATAATAGGAGTGAAATAGTTGGAATATTCAAGGATAGAAAATTATTTATATATATAATAAAAATCTAAAAACTACTAAATTTCTTTATCATTTTTTTTCCATTTAAAAATTAATAAAAAGAAGTCCAAACCACTGAATGGTCCTCCAAAAAATTTCATCCAAAAAATACCAACTACAGATCTTTCAGTGCAAACATATTCTTTTTTTTTCATCATTATCATTCTTCATTACATTTATGTAAAAAGCAGTGCTATAAAGATAATAAAATACTATATAGTCTCTCTTAATCTTCTAAAGTAACATTTCTGAAGAGATATGACATCGATTCCTTATTATGAATCCTTCGAATTGCTTCTGCTATTAGAATAGATATGTCAATGGTCTTAATTTTGTGGCACTGCATTTTTTGAAGCTCATGAGGAATAGTGTTGGTAACAACCACCTGTTTTGGGAGAAAATGTTTGTAAAGTTTTTATTAATTTTATTAATTTAATTAAAATTACCTCATCAATGGGAGAGTCCTCAATTAAACGAGGAGCGTCTGAGCTTAAAAGTCCATGAGTAGCTAGAACGTATATCTTGTATGCTCCACGTTCTTTTAATACTTCTGCAGCAGCAACAAACGATTGAACATCGTCTATTAAATCATCCTGTAAAGTAAATAGTTGTTTTTTAAGAATATAAAATATAATTGAATCGTAGAGTTTTACAAGAAAGTGTATGAATGGTGTTTGGTGATAATTTGTGTCTTTCGATCACTGCGCAGTCATTACAAGTTCGCGTTTTGATGCTTAGAAGTTGTTTTAAAAGCATTGTTATCTCCATATATCCTACTACACCGAACAGCAAGCTTTAGTCAGAAAGGAATTAAAGAATGACAAAGCCAACACGCGGCTATACTTCAACGAATCAAATCCAATAAAGAGTTCTGCGACAGGACGTTGACCATGGCACATACAGAGTTCCTAGCTTCCTTTTAAATACGATTAGAAGGCGATAGAACAAGGGTGTCCCGCGAACACTGCTGGCTCAATACGGTTTATTGTGTGACAAGGGCACAGGCCACATTAGAGCTTTGCAAATCTATGTTGAGGCTGAGATCGAATTCCCAAACTTCTTTTGGTGTTGTCTATTGCTCGCGATGGTGTCGCAATGACTCACTAATGGTAGATCCACACTACGCGGACTTAGCTCATACGCGCTTTTGCCTTTTTTTCATATCGAGTTTAATGACTTTTTTACGACCTTTTTAATGGCAAAGGCAGTGCGGTCAAACTGCGCGGACAGAAGGCTGTGCTTAAAAGAGTACATGCGTACTGCCTTTCAAAGGAAAATTGACTTTTTCCCAATGTAGATTAATCAATAGGGCCAAAAGCGCGATCCCACGGGAGTCGATTTAAAATATGTAAGTCCATAAATTCAAGGAAATGTCTAAGTGTGTTCGCACGTGTATTAGCCTTAAACAGATCAACATTAAACTCGCCAGCAGCAATTACACTCTCATAGTTGCTAGAAACAAGCTTGTAGAATTCAGACACTTACCACCATGATTGCAATACGACCTCCAACATCACCAACAACATTGATTGGCGGCTTTTCCTTAGCTGGATGGCATGGAACTCCAACAGAAACATCCATAGTACGGGATCGGCTGCGAAAAACAAAGCAATCATATTTATAATCATATATGATATCAGTTAAAAAACACTAAATTATATTCCAAATTTTACCTTGATGCCGTTGGTGGTGGAGAATATCGTCCATCAACTTCATCACTTTCTGATTCTTTTTGTTCACCATGAATAACTGCAATACCTAAACGAAGACGTTCTGCATAGGAAGTGGCCTTTTTAGCAGTTCCAGGATTTCGTGCAACAATAACAGAATTTCTATAGTCTGGAATCTGCAATAAAAATTATATTAATGCCGGAAAATTTAATAATGTAAAATTATTTTGTACATACACTTTCTTGTATATATTGTAGCAAAAAAGGAGATGCTCTAAGATTATCTACTGGGCAATCAAAGAAGCCTTGGATTTCTTTTTGATGTAGATCCATAGTGATAATATGTGATAAGCCGGATTTACACATTAGCTGAAATTATAATTAAAATTTTATATATTGAAAATAGCAAAGAATATAATAAAGTACGTTTGCCAAAAGTTTGGTAACAATGCAGCCACGTTTACGCATTTTACATTGTTTAGAATATGGTAAATATGGAATAACACCAACGATAGATTTTGCAGAAGATGTCTTGCAAGCATATGCCATAATTAATAGTTCCATAATATTGTTGTTCACATCTCTGGAAATTTTATATTATTTAGTAAAGTGTAAATAATACAAAAAAACGTGTTTCTTACTTGGTTCCAGTTTGTATAATATAAATATCCTTTCCACGGACTGAATCACCGATTTCAACCATTGTTTCACGATTAGTTTTATGATACACCGAAGCTCCTCCACTTTTGACACCCAATCGACTTAAATATTAAATTAAATTAATTTAAATATACGTGTATGTATAAATTATTTTACCTTGCAACTTGATTGGCCAAATCTGGATGAGAGTTGCCGTGAACTATCACGATATCAGTCGTTGCCGGGACTTCCATATCGGTTCTAAGCTGTTTTGGAGGACGAACGTTACCAAATCTAAGAAAATTATGCTAAATTATACTTTTATAAATTGATTTATGTAGTGAAACAGCTCATTTGAGCGGTAATGTTAATGAGCTGTTGTGTTAAGTTCAAGCCAGCAAGCGAGGGCTTGAAATTTATGATTAGAATAAGCAAAATTATATAAATTAATTTTAAGCTAATTAACATAGTTTTCTTTTAATAAATAAAATAATATATGACAATTTACAAGTGGTGGTGAAAAAAAATTCACAAAATGATCAAAAATATGTAGAAAAAATTAATTATTATATTTTTGGAATAAATAAAATATTATAATTGAATATGAGGTGGGACTCAGGGTATCAGGGCTTCATTTTATTGTTATTATTCAAATTTGAGGTCTTTCGACATCCAAAAAATCTTGAAACAGTTTTTCTAAATAATTAAAAAGCAATAGTCAGGCATTCTTGTAATATTGTTTGCCCATATATATGTCAAAGATCTAGATGTTCATATTGTCGTCGGACGGAATATAGTCTTTCTCATAGAAATATAAACTAACATGGAACGGCTGTGTCGTGTAAAAACCTTGTATGTGAGCGACCACACTAAAGGTAGCTTGTTTAAAAGGACAGCAAATGTGTGCACAAGTGGGACCCAAATTGCCGAACTGTCAGTGGTAGCTTCTTGAGTGAATGGTGGCGTGCTAAGTCTATATCCCGGGGGCATAGATTTTATGGCAGGAATTTTAATCGCGCCGCTTTTAAAACGCCCCTCTTATTATTTCTGCATATTTTGGCCTGCACTGTCTGACCACTACTACCCAGTGAACTCAAACACATCAGGAATTGTGGTACGCTCAATCTGGATTATAGCCATTCCGTGTTTAGTTTATATTTCTATGGTCTTTCTCCTACTTCGTTGTTTTCATAAAAATGTAGCAAGACAGGATTTGCTCAAACAAGCAATCAGGCGATCGAAAGTGACTATGATATTGATTAAAGCGATTATTCGGACAACCCAATGCTTCCTATTTTTCTATTATATTTCAAAAATTGTAGCTAGGTTTATTCAGCTTCTAATGGTTTACAGTTCTTGACAAGTACGAACAATCGTTCACTTGTTAATAAATGAATAATATTTTATAAACTATACTGAACCATTAGAAATTGCACAAACAATTTTATCTATTCTTCTACAACTTGATATTAACCATGCAACCATTGTAAAAGAACGACTTTTGTTTTGCCGGAACAAAGTCTGATGGTATAAAGTAATTATCTAAGAACATTGTATTTCACGTCAATACGTGAAACAAATTCTTACGACTTGCGTGAAATAAATTCTTTTTAAGGAACAACGTATTCATTTATTAATAGACATTAATATCTTATTTGCCGTGCAGGTTTATGCCATACGACTATTTATAAATCTTCGGTATATACTTCAAAGAATTTCAACATTTATGATGTAATAAATTGAAGTATATGACAACGAAAAGTATTCTTGTTTGGAAAGAAGGTGTTTTATGATCAATCGTTAACATTAATTAAATTGAAATAAATTGAATTTGTTTGTTTATTTCCTAACTTGAACAATTTGGAAAATAAAATCATGAATATAGAATCAACACCACCAAAGACAGACCTGCAACCAAATATTTAAGAGATATATTATATTATACAAGGTAATTTCGATCAAAAGAAATGTATTTCATCTTTTTGGAAGCACCTGCTAGTATAGGGAAGATGTAAGGAGTCCGGCTGCCATCCCTTGCAGCTGTCAGGGCCTGTTAGATATTTCTCTTTTCTGCATACTTTATCTGCGGTACGTCTTTTTATTCTATATGCTTCTAAGTTTCGCTCTTGTTGGTCTCGATAAGTATTCGCGAAGGCTTGAATTTCTCTCTGTTATAGGGGGCCTGCAAACTACATCAAACCAATCATTTCTCACTCTTCTTGCTTCTACTCCTACTGTCTGTTCAGCAGCCACTTCGACGCTTAATAGATATCCGCATGCCGTCAATATGGTTGGACATTCTTTCAGAGTATTCTCGATTGTGTTAACTCTCCGCAACGTTGTTCTATTTCATGGACTATTAATTTTTCAATGTTAAGTTTTTGTTCCTTGGGAGTTCAGTGGCGGATCTAGAAAGTCACTTTGGAGGGGGCCATCCTCATCCAGTGGCGGATCTTAAAACTGTTGGGGAGGTGTGCTGTGGTTCGACAAATATAAATAAAAATCCAAAGCTTTTATTTTGAGTAAACTTGTACATATTTATTAAAATAATAAAGTTAACCCTTCTTGCCGTAGCAAATCGTTCCATAATTTTGTCAATGTTCATATTAATGTCATGGTGAATATTTAACAGGGCTAGACCCGTAAGCCTATCCTTCACCCATACAGGTCCTTAGCCAAGTTTTAATCCGAAATAGTGTTGAAAAGGACCGCTCAGCTGTCGCAACACTTGACGGAAGTGTAAGCAATATCTGAATCATTTTGCTTATAATAGGACACTGATACTTGTTGCAGTAACTGAAGATCTCAATAGCCGTTTCAGGTAACGATGTTCCTTCTTCCTTCTCCCGGATCCACTTTTGTATCCACGTTTCATACTCCTTTTTCATTTTAAAGGATTCAGCTCCAGAAGAGCTAACGATTCAGACTGCAGAAGAGTGCTAAGTTGTTGTAAAGTTCCCAGAACATCGCAAAGAACAATATTACTGATACCGAGAAGTCGCTGTTCTCGAGGACACCCCGAAGACGAAAAGCTTCTGATGATGTTGACTTCTGCTGCGCGTTTTTATCAAGCGCGTTCATGATTTTTGGCAACGGGGCGTACGAAATTGCAAAACGCCATCTTGTCTTGCTACTCATCTAGTTTCGCAAAGAACCCCTGAAAGCTATATCGAGTTCTTCTTGAAAAAATTAAGTCTGTTTGCCTAAAGCATTAGCGAACTGAATCACATTTTTCATAGTCCCCATAGCATTTCTGTAGGAAACCACACCGCAAGTTTTGCAAGAGAATTATTCAAAGAGTTATTGTAGCATGGACATCTTTTGGCATTCGTTGCTTCAAGCTGGATCGTTGCAAAAGCTCCAAGATTCTTTTGGTTTGTAGAAATCATTACACTGCAGTTGTCCGTTTCGATCCCGACACATTTCGGGGTATCCAAAGCAAACGACTTGACAATATCCAGCACTATGTGCCCTAGAGCCTCGCCAGAAAGTCGTCTCTCTCGACAAAAGATAAGAAATCTTCTCTGATGTGGCCCTCGTACACCAACAGTCGTTCGAGGTTATTGACATTGGTTTTTGGGGGGGGGGGGGGTATGATCCCCGCCTGGATCCGCCACTGTGGGAGGTCTTTGTAACTTTTGAACTGATAATTGTGCTCTAAACCTTGCTTTCACCATGTGGATCTCACAGAACAATATACTTGTTGTTGATGTCTTTTCAATGAGTACAAGATCGATCTGGTTGCTAGTCCTTCCATCTGGTGACGTCCAGGTCATTTTAAATATGGAAGAGCGTTGAGCTTATTACCATTCCTTTTCTACTAGCGAATTCGATAAGTCTGCCACCATTGTCGGTGGTTGTGTGAAGACTATGGCTGCCTATTCTTCCTACATACTGGACCTCCTTTCCGATCTTAGTGTTTAAGTTACCCAAAATCATTTTTATATCATTTCAAGGCCGGATCCTGCATACAAATAATTATTGTAAATATTTTTTAAGGCCCAGTAAATTTCAGAGGCAAAAGCCCCCACTTTGAAGTACTACAGATGACGGAGGGCTGATCGGGATGTGGTAATATACAGGGAATTTAAAGAAGAAGCTCGAGATCCGGATAACAACTTCACAGAAGGTATACCTTGGTCTATCATTCATTAAACCCGACATTAGATCTTAATATAAACTGGAAAGAAAATCTAGTGGCAAGGCAGCCTGAATGTATCGTGTTTTCAAGTCTCTGGGTTTTACGCAACAGCAAACAAAAAGATTTGCGAATTCCTAATTTTTACATTGCATTCAGACTTCTGCATGGTCTTATATTGTGAAATAAACTGGAGGTTTTATATGTAGCTCAGTGCCTTACCTTTATTAATTTCAAGTGTTTATTTAAATATAAATAAATACAATCACCTTTTACCAAACAACCATCGACAGTATCAATATTAGTGACCAAAAATAAACAGGAAACAAATTTACTGCAGGTGATTATCGATCAAATTTCTCGTGTGTTATAAATAGACACAAATGCAAGACAGCCACTGATTAATAGACCTGGGGACTGGGAATGCACCACATTTTATCACTTTGTTATCAACTTACAACAAATCAACGAAAACTATTGCACAAAACACGGCCGCGGTCTCGTGCTGCCAAAAGAGTAAACATACCTTTTGCCGAGCATTTTACTGTCTTTCCATTAAATGAAATATTTATTTTAGCATTATTAAAACTTGACTCAAAAAGACCCAGGACTTAACCTCAATCAATAGACGACGACGACGACGGTGGACGGGGTCCCATGACATCGCCCTCCTCACAAGAGGCGAGTTGCAGCAGCAATTTTAATACGCATATTTCGGCACACAATTTTGCAAGGTAAGCAAGACAGCGGCTAAATGTTGTATAAATTAATAAAATTAATATAGAATAGGAGAAACAATAAGCGTGGTTAGGCGGGCAGTTAACTGAGGAGAAGCTGTGTGTGTTTAGCTTTTTCAACAAAAAAATAAAGAAAATAGAGACCACAAAAATAATTTACTTGTTGCGGTTGAGGAGCATAATTTTTGCTTTTTTTTGTCCTAGCGACTTACATCAAGTGCACCAAATTTATATGATTTTAAAGGGCTTTTGTTACTGAAATCGAAATGTACTAAACTAATGAAATATATTTGATTGAATTACTTTAAAACTGTAAAAAAATGTCGTGGAGAATTGTTAAAATTGCCAGAAAAACACTTTACTCAACGCGGACAGACTTTATACCAATTGGATAGAGATTAGACAGATTTTTTGACAATTTGAGGATAAATATAACGAACTGCATTATCGTGGTGGTTTAGACCTTTATGTTGTGATAAAAATTGGATAAAACACCATCTGTAGGAAAGTGGGATGCGGCTTAAATGTTTTATCACAAATTTATGTGCATTTGGCGGGTTAAAGTGATTGAATGTTTTCTAGGTTTTCAGGTAGATGTCCGAAGTTATTTCGCGCGCTTTTTTTTAGGTGACGGTTATTTGTTGGTTTCGAATGGAGTGAATTTTTAAGTGGAAATAATTATTTTTGAATTTAAATATTTTAAATGTAAGTATGTATTTATCATTTTGAATACTGATTAAAACACGAATAATGGTGAATTTATCTTCACGAAAATCAGACTTTGCTTAAAACAGGAAACCTCTACTTCTGTAGTAGTAAAGTAGTATTAAGTAATGCTTTCGATCAAGGTTCCACTATGGGTTTTTACCGTCGCGACTTGAACTAGACCATTTGAGCCAGGATGACAGGACAGTATGCTCCAATAAGGAAATGGACTGGGGTTAGGCTATCTAGGTCATTCGGGTCAGACGACAAAGCGCTGTATGAACGGGAAATTACGATAGTCTCAGCTTGACATTATAGAGGGTTCATCTCCTCGAAGCTCAGATTACTTTCTCCAAGAACACGTCGCAGATGCCATTTCACGGCCTCCATCGCAGAGGCTGCCGAAGTGGGGAGCTGCTGGTGGCATAAACTGCCAGGTGATCTGATTCTGGGAAAGGAATTATAAAGTTGTTAGTTATACAGGCAAGAATATGGTCATGCAATTATTTGAGATATTTCTTCAAAATTAGAGTTCAAAAGTTTGGCTCATCAGATTCTACTCGAGCACTAACCCGGGCCACTCCTAACTTATCCTCTTCTATCCTTCCAACTGCTTGCTTACTATTAGATATTGCAGCATGATCTGAACCACATGGCGGATTGGTAGTCTGGAGGGCGGTTCCTAATTTAAGTTTTTCCACATGAAAAAAAGAGAAAAAATCTTTGAGTATCTCTTTGGGATCAGGTTTTGGGGTCTCCTGATGCATTCAGGAATATCTTACACCAATTCTGATATCTTTCACGATTTTTATAGCAATTCAATTATTCACAATTAAAATTCCTTATCAAAACTAGCTTCGTCCTAAGTAAGCAAACAAACATCTTACCACAACCACAATAGTAAAGGCGTGATGGACTAATGTAGATTAGACAGAGCAGCACCACGCTAAAGTGATAGTGGCATCTGTCAAGTGTTGAAAGCACAAAGTGACGTATGATTACCATGAGATGCCCTAGTTGGCATAGAGGAGTTTTTCTGCTCCTGTTACTCTCCTCCGCTAAAGTTGACAGAAAGATTGTGTGTCATCAGTCATGAGATTTGGTAAGATGGATATTTTCCTAATTTTTTTCCTCGGTCGGTGTGTATACGCGAAAGAAGTGAGCAAACCTAGCAGCAGCAAGGATGAAGGGACAACAAAAAAATTTCGTATTTGCCCAAAAAAAAAGGGAAAGGATTGTAAGGGGATAAATAACAAAAGTAACGGCATTAAATAAAAAATTCCTTCAATCACAAAAATTACCAAATTCAGCGACATTTACAAAAGAAATTACCATAAATCCTGTCAGTTGTCGTCCTTATTAAAACCTCAATAAGTCAGGGTATCCTGTTCTCGCGCGGGGGGGAAGGGTTTGGAGAAGAAGACGGAGCTTTTCACACCAAACAAACAAGTACAGATGAAAACTGCTGGCCGGGGGTGGTGGTAGTCCTTCATATCAAATTACAGGGATGCCAGATGACAAATAGCACCTCGTCGCAGGCACCCTCGCGCGCGGCGGTTCCTGCCGCCTTTTTATTTCCACTTCATCTTAAACGTCTCTTTTTAATTCTATTTGCCACGTATCTCATCATCATCGCTCCTTGATTTTCATCTCATTTATCTCGTGCCAAATGGGAGATGCCACAGCATAAGGCTGCCGGGATGCCGATGAATAAATGCTCCTCGAGCTACGGTGCCCAAAAATAAAAAGGACGCAAGTAAGGAAACACGTAAGTGAAATGTTTACGACAGTAAAAAACACACCGCCGCCGCCGCCCCCACGGCAGGATTTCAGGACATTCACTGGCTGGGATAAGAAGTGTAGAGCATCGATGCCTAGAAGGGAGAGAGTCCTTGCACTTATCATCTCTATGCTGTCAGGCCACCTTCCTTGCAAGGATCTCCCTCCTTCCTACCCAGCAAATGGCGCAAAGTGAAGTGGTGATTATGTGCGGGCGGGGGACGACGACATGGAATAAATCTGTGCACGGAGAGCTCATCTCAAATTGTAATTCTCGACCCGACGCCCTGTTTACAGAAATCGTTAATAATAATTTCGCCGCAAAGTGATTTATTGTAATCAGACTGGGAATCGAACAGCGAATGAATTTTTGTTACGGTCGCGACTCGTTCGTCCTTCGTCCTTTTCATTTTTCGCTTTTTGGCGTACGAATTTTTGAGGGATTTTAAGTGGTTTTTGGATTATTCAAATTTATCTGCGCTTTTGCAATGACTAAAGGCGATTTTAAACGATGATAAGCCGATTTTCGTAGCACTTATTTTTGGACTAGAAGGCCTTAAGTTTTCAAAATGGATTTTTATGTGGGCTGATTTTTGGATGAGGTACAACATTAATCAATGTTAAATGGTACCATGCTGAGTATAGTGTTGCTCATTTTATAGTGATAAAAGAAAGTTTCTAGTTAAGGATAGTCTTTGACTTAAGATTCGATAATATTCAACGAGATTTGAGGGAGAACGAATGTTCGATAGTTAAATCTAACTAATTAACTCGAAGAATCCTATAAAGCCAGTATTATTTCGCTATTGCGTCGGCTGATAAAAAATAGAAAATTTTGGAACTCACAAAATCTACCTACGAAGCTTCAAAATTTGAAACAACACTGGCGAGTAGAGTTGAGTCGGACTTACTTACGAGGCAGTACATTTGTCTCTTACACGACGGTAAATTTGTACTGATGCCTCAATTCTGAGCGTATATCGAGATAAATGAGGCGAGGTATGGTTGTAAATGTGGAGTGGAGAGACATGTGTTTCTCCTTTCTTACTTTTTTTGGGGGGCAGTAAAATTCAATTTGAATTGAGGCGAGGTGTGATTGCTTGTTTTTGCCATTTTAGCATTACAATGACAATGAAGCACTGGCTCAAAAGAAAAAAGAGGCCCTTCTTACAAACCTACATATTTTATAATCGGGTCCTATCCAACACTCCAAAGGGTCTTTCAACAAGAGGTGTCATTTTAAATGTCGCGCCATTTTTGAACTGTCAACATACAACTGTCATTACGATGACGTTTGACAAGAAAAAACTAGGAGGTTTTAAGATATGGTTCGATGCGTACTCGAAAAATGCACTCAAGTGTACAAATTGACTTAAAAAAGTTTCCAATATCGCGAAATCAGCTTGTAAAGCTCATTCTGATTGGTGCCAGAATTTTACATTGAATGAATTGCGTTACCAAACGATGTTGACTGACTTTTTTGGCCTGAAATTGATGCTGGACGATGTTTATTTTCAGCAGGACTGCGCCACTTGCTACATAGCTTGTGAAACAATGACTCTATTGCCTCTATTCGATTTGAAATAACACTTCTTGTTGAAAGACCATTTACATGAATATAGTTGGACCTCTTCCCGTCACCTCGAGGATACACGTATATTCTCATAAACGTTTATCGATTTACGAGATGGCCTATTCGGAATATCTCCTCTTCAATAGTGCTACAATGATAATATATCCCACCATTCGGCATACCAATTGAACTCACAACAGATCAAGGCGAACAATTCAAATCTAAACTATTCATTTAGGTTACCAAAGTTCTCCGTACACACCGAACTTGAACAATCGTCTATTTTTAATCAGGTTGGATGGGCGACCGGATTCATAGACAAGAGTCAGCACTGCTCATGTACAGGCGATGGCAGAAGGGAGGTGTGGGGATTTCTGTAAGGAGGGAAGATAAGAAATAAGGAATGTTCTCTAGAAGGAGTGACTGGAAAGATCTTGGCGTTACTTGGGATCGAACCACGGACCTCTGGATGGTAGTCGGGCACTTTAACCCCAACGGCTACCGAGACCAAAAAAAGAAGAGGACACTGGTTACGTTTTCGTGCAAATCGATTGCGAACGAAAACCTTTCGACATATACGCTAAAAGATAGAGGCAGGAATGAGTGGCGCAATCTGGGCTGAAAGCCAAAGCCATTGTCCTTCAAGCAGAAGTGTATGCTATACAAGCATGTACCAATAAGAACTTAAGTAGGGTCTATGCTAGCAACTGGGCTTTAAAGGAAATGAAAAAAGTGTACACACTTGCCAGGCAGGACTCTGGCACTGTTATCATTGATCGGAAGCCGCCTATTCAGGTACTCAACATTTTAGTAAATAGGGCTATTGACTATAGAACTCTGATGAGACATACCGACTGTAATAATTTGTTCATAAAGCTAAATTGGATCGACATTCTAAAAAAGTTCTAGTACAGGTCTCCACAGACCCTATCATAATTTTCCAAGAAATCTTTGATGACCACAAAATAATGGCACTCCCAAAACTATTTTTAAAAGTGCGAGTTCAGCGGAAGAATCATTTTCAAAGTCTTTAATGCCACCTGAAAACACATAAACAAAACCAATCTGTTTTTAAGACCAACAGATTACACCCAAAAACCATTGAATAAATTAGAAAATGTTTCAAAATAAACAAAATAATTTTTAATTCTCTCTTCGTATGCATTGAAGGCCCCGAATTGAGGCAATCACTTCCATTGAATCCCACATGGATGCAGAATTATCAGCCGCAGCCTCAGAAGCAAATAAATCATGAACCGAAAATGATTCAATCACAAAGCACACGGCCAAATGGATGCCCGAATATTTGCTAGCTGAAGCAGAATTCCTGGAACGAAAACAGAAAATCCGTGCTCTCACCTCTTGCCTACGCAGCAGCATCCCCAGAACAAAGTACTACAAAGACCGCACTTGTATCACCCATCACCACCGGAGCCCCGGCACCATCAGCGATAGAAGAATGCCATCAGAATTGTTTTGAAATGCGACTCGACCAACTACAGGTGAACGTATAAACAAATCCAGTGAGTGGGCCCCACTTCGTCAGCATTCGAGACAGAGGAAATGCTCCACGGGACAAAATAAACAACCTGCGCCCCCGAAATGTAAACAAGACGTGCCAACCGACTCCGGCCGGCAGTGCATGGGTCCTAAGGTGCACAATAAAACGCTCAGTTGGGATTTAATAAGCGCGAAGGAGCAGCGCACTCAAGAACAACACAGCCCGGTGTCGTCTTACAAGGTGGATGGATGCCGGAGGTGTACGGGTGCCCTTGGCCGTGCCGCAGAAAAACACGTCAGCACGAGGATATGAGACTTTAGAATTGCCTCGGTTTCCCTGAATAATAGAACCGCTCAGGAGTCAAATGCAGCCAGGAAGTCATCCTCGCTGCCGATGGCTTCAATAAAACATAAATCACCTGTTTTGGTTGTAGTGCGCGGCGTTTATGCTTTATTGCTGTGAGGTTTTTATAGCCCAGCAACCTGGCATCCTTACGGCCAGGAGGATACTCTTGGGGGGGGGGGGGCGCCATCCTGCCTGCTGCAGGATAATCCAAGGAGCGTCGCGCACTCAATAGAAATCTCATAAATTTGCCTTTTGTTGGGGGCCAAGAACGCTTATCACATGTACCGCCATCGTTCGATATTTAATGGATCGTTTTGCTCAATTTTTCCTGCCGCTCCGGATGATGCCTCGTCGCTCGGTATGGCATAGAAAAAGAAAGTCCCTGTTGCCGGAGATGATGGGTAAATGGCAACACAGTTGACTGAGCAATAAAAGGGTTGATATTATGTGAGAGAGAGAGGTGGACTGGCGCTTCCCCATGCCAGAATGAAAGGAATTGCTCAAGGTCCTGAAAGGATTTTCCATTCGTCTAACTCTCAGCTCTCTGGCGCTCTTGTGTATCTGCTCGGCTCATTGCACCTATTCTACCTTCGGTCGCACCTTATTCAAATTTATGGCCCTTTGCCCTTTTTTTGTCAGGATTAAATTCCCTTTTTATGGTACGTGCCATGGCGATTGGATGCTGCTGCTATATTCGATAAATTTATCGCAATGATGGGATTTTTGCAAGGTTTGGTGGTTTTCGTTTTAGGCATTAAATACACCTGATTTGAATTTATGATTAAAAACATTTTTTTTTGAATTGGCTCAGCAAGTATACTCGTAAACGTATTTCATTCGATATTTGTGCTCAATAGAACAGAGATTATCATGATCTACATTCCATTGCAATTACTTTGTGTTGAGCACACGTCTACCAAAAATTGTTACTACACTTTTACTCTTCACTTACTCTTTTTTCCAAAACGAGATCTAATCAAGTATAAATAGCACAAAAACACGCAAATTTTTTGTGAAGATTTTTATAGTTCCAGGAAACGGGTCAAAAAATTTCATGCGATTTGGACAAGCCATTTTGTGGTAGATCATCTCTGACCGATAGGGATGTGATCGTACAGCAAGATCAATTTTTAGAAAACCTAAGATTGTGAAAAACTGGACTGAGTACCTACAACAGACCATTTTGAACTATATTCAGAAACTATAAATACTGAAGATATGTGTCTCTCCTCATGCTTGATCGCAACAAACACGATCGTTTTTTTGAACTGGATGATCACATTGATTAAAAGTGACTTATAGAGCATACAGTGAGGCACAAAGCATTCTCTCCTCCATCTTCAAACCGAGCCTTTGTTTTAATAATATAACGCTACTAGTACATTGTCGATCAATGAATGGCTTGAAAGATCGGCGATCGTTAATAGTATTTAGCACTATCAAATTATTATTGATGATGATGTGGAAGAACATCGGTCGATCATCATGGGACATTGCTCAATTGGCGAACATATGTCCAGCTTGACAATTCCATACAGCATTCTCCAGAGCCACTGCCACAGTTGTGGGTAGGAGCAATCCAAAGAGACAACCGAAAATTGTCTCTGCATTTACCCGACTCTATCTAGGATTAAACGTCGTACCTTTGGGAACCTTTTCTTACAAGGCTTGGGAAAGGTTTCGAGGCTTAAATAAAAGATTCGGAATGGTGCCTGAATAGGATGAATGGATCTAGTCAGTCCAAGTATACAGCCCTTTTCATACTAAGCCATTCATCTTCATATTATGGTCTTCCAAAATGAAGATTAATGTAACTCGGCATTAGGCCAGTGCTGACATACAACTCTCGTGTGTTCCAAAATAATAAATAAATCGCTTACGGGCGCGGGGTTATCCATGCGGGGTTCATCTAACACCAAGCACCACTGAAAGGAAATGTAATTTTTCTCGGTGGACACCTGTTTGTGTGACTGGCCATTCCTACACGAGCAACATGGTTCTGGAGCAAAAGTTTTTTTTGGGCAAGGGAAGCTTTTGTTCCAGTACTATGGTCCCTTTTGTGGGAATGGCCATTGACATACAGTGACCCCTGTAAGTCAACAAAAGGTGGGCAACTGCTAACTTTTCCAGAGCACTCAAAAAACTTGGAAAGCTCTTTTTTATACTTTCTCAATCGAACTCACTCGAACTCAAAGCTAACTCAAAGCCTTTGCTTAGGAGGACTGCCTTGGGAGCTCGTGTGGTTCCTAAGAAGTGTCGTTGCTCTAAGTAAACGACGATTAGTTTTCGAGTCTTCAACATATAGTAAATCCAGGTGCGTTTCATTTTCATTGGAGTACGTACGCCAGCGTAGTTGGGCGCACATCGGAGTAGATGCTGCTACACCACAGTATGGGCTGGGGCAGCTGGAACTACGCCGATGTGCGCCAACTTCTCTGGAGTATGTACTCCAATGAAAATGAAACGCACCAATTGTCAAAGGCTCCCTCCACATCGGGGAAGTTCGCAGGCGCAATTCCTTTTTGAACACTGCGGGCCAGATTGTGAAGAGTAGAGTGTCTCGCGCTTAAAGTACGTGTCTCTTATCTCCTTGTCGAGAATCGTCTCCACTGTCTTGAACGTAAAAGGTGAGAGGCTTATTGGACTGAAGGATTTAGCCACAAGAACAGAGCAACCTAGAGTTTCCATATTCCGCGTATTATAAAGTTTTAGTCGGAAAATTGTAGAGAGCGGAAGATTGGAAGAATGTCAACGTCGAAAAATTGTTATACTCCACCAGCCTTTTCTAATTTTGTATCATTTTATTACCCTTTTATTACTTTAGAATATTTATTACCCTTTTATTACCTTGTTGATTTATTACCCGTTTATTACCTCAGGGTATCAATATTGCCGCGACAGAATGTTGATTTTAGGGATCGAGCAGGAGATGGCTTCTTAGTTGTGTGAACAGCCCAAGAAAGTAATAAATGATATCAAGGCGAGAGAAGTCAGCATGGAAAGGATTATGACTCTGCGCGAAATCTTACCCGTACGCGTTACTATCTAAAGCTATCGAGGGGTAGGGCAGGAGAAGATATTACTTTGCTTGACAGATACTTTGTTTTCGTTTTTTTGTGATGGAAGATGGATGACTTGAAAAGCTACCTTTTATCCCTGAGGTTAGTAAATCTTTGAATTGGAAAAAGGCAAGGCACGGCCCGCTTTTACATTTGCGCAGCTTGAGCAGCACGAGAGAATCGTCATGCTGGAAACGATGAAGGTATGGTCTATATTCACCATGTGTATTTCTCCACGTTTAATCGTGATCAACTTTTCCCCATTCCGTACGACTCAATGAGTCGATCAACCCTATTTACAGATTGCTCTCCGTATAGAGTCATACCAGTGAGGGTGCATTGGATTGTCCTCGATGTTTCCACCTATCACTTTTAAGGGGACCTGCCTCATGTCCTCCAAGTTATGAAGTCCCACTAAAGAAGCCCTTCTTCTCTCCAGCTTCGCACAGTGATACACAATTTGCGTGGTCATCTTGGATCACTCCAGGCAAAGTTACCGGAAGTTGATACCTGAAACTTCCGAACGGCGAACGATGCGGAGACGAACGTATGGAAATAATCCCGGCTCTAGCCTAAGCCAGGAAGCGCACAATAAGCAGTTACGTTGTGGAAGACTTAAAAGACATCTCCAGACTAGCGGCCGGGCCACTGTTAAGCTTTGTGAACTCTACAAGATGGCTTTAGATATCCCCCACAGTCGGACAACCACTTAACCTTAGGTGCACAAGTTTGTGGCATCAAAACGGCGCACCACAGCGCTAATTGTGCCTCCGGTCGGTCGTACTGAAGGAATTCCTACACCAAACCGATATTTGTAATACGTAAATTCCGTAAAAACTCCAGGATCCATTCTGGATTTCTTACTTAAAGAATTTCTTTATGTCTTTTCATGAATCATAAAAAAAATGCAAAGATAACTTTCAGAATAAAAAGAAAACCGACGAACAAGTAACATGCAGAAGAACTACTCCAATCTCACCCGAAAATCCTGCACAATCATTCCTTCAGGTTGACATCTTCAAGTAGACATCTCCTTGCCATCTTCTTTATACTTTATTCCTTTTTATCGGAAACTTGCAAACACAAAAACCGCATACCGTCCAGTCCAGTACAGTAAGCAATTTTGCACGGTTCATAAAGCAGCATCCGTCGCTTTTATGGTGGTCACCACCATTTTTACCTTTTCATCTGCCAACGAATAAAAATTGAAAGCTCGATGACCGCAACAATGGGATCCGGTGAATGTGTCGGCTGGAACGGACGTACATATTCAAAGGCTCCTCCTAGGAAGTGTACCTCCGTCCATAGCCTTCTATGCCGAGGAACAGAAGCAGTAGACGCAGGGCTTTTCACCTATTTGATTCTTTTCATGAATTATATCCAAGCGCCGCCACATAAATACCGGAGAGAGAGAGGAGGAGATGTCCGATGGATATTCAGCATTATCTCAGGAGAACACCGGTGGTCCACCCTCGGGTAGCGTGGTCCTGCCGAAAGATATTAAGGTGGGACCACACTAGCACACTTATGTGCCACTTTAAACCTCTGTTCTGCATGGCATGCCACTCTGAATGGGGGCGAAGGATGCCTATAAGCAATGCGGACACACTTGACTAGTTTTTCCCTGAGAGTAGCATTTAGTGACGGCCTCCTTAGAGTCCTTGATTATGTACGCACATTGCACCGTCATATAGCATAAAGTCCTCCACCTCATCAATGTCCCCGTCATCGTCTTCATTATCCACCCCCACCCCCACCACCACCACTACACACACTTCTCTACTCGATTAAAGAGATTTAAAGGTGTCAGCAAAAAAATCCGAGCGATATTGCACTAGCACACACACACACCTCAACCTACACCTAGGCTGGCTAAGGAGGAATCTACTCAAGGATAGTTGTCAGGCGAAGTCCTTATATTTATCCTTCGTGTATGTGCCTACGGATATGCTTTTAAGGACAAGGTGCTTCCACGAGCCATTGGGCTGCTCCTGGGGGGCGCTCGCATTGATGTGATTGTGAGCTCAATATTGGAACGTGTGGATATCCGATAAACTACCTACAGGAACAAGCTGAATATGCCAAGTTGGGGGGTGGGATGTGGACTATAGGTGTTCAACTCCATACAGAGACATGCCCTCGTAGGTAGACGGTTCGGTGGGGATGTATAACAATAGACTTACGGCACTGCTGAGGACGACGGTAGGCAAAATTTTCCGGCTTCAAATATGCTTTTTAAGTCGTTAACAAAGAAATTGCTTGATTGGCGCTTTTTGCCCATGGCAGGAGAGCTGGCCTAGCTCGCAGCATACTTTCATAGGTAGAATGTGTTTTTTGAAAGGTGCTCTTCGTGGGTGTGTGTGGGTGAGAGATTACCGGGGCTTATGGAGTACGTAGTGCACCTTCATTGTTACAGTTTTTTTTCGCCTCGCTTTTATTTTGGATATTTAGGTTGAGTTTTGTGGAACGTTTTGGGATATTGAAAATCATAAGGGCTTTTCTGTTGAGCATTGATGCATATTTCGAAATAGTGATGCTGGGATATAGTAAATAATGTTTCCCAACTGAGATAGAGAATGAGAACTCAAAATGAGTTAGAGTAGGTTGATAAGTTCATGCAAAATTAAAGTTCCATTGGTATTGGTATGTAAATTGTGTCAAGGATTTTGGTATTTTCATTAAACCTCAAAACAGTGTTGTGGGGTATTTTTTAGATGCCAGTAGAATTATTCACGTCCACCATTATACTCCCAAATACTCTCGCCGTGCCTACTAGCAGTATAAGACCAACGTGCAGCTGAAGTGACAGTTAAATACGTCGTTTAATTTTCGTAGTAGCTGGTTTGTAGCTTCTAAGTCCGGGGAAATTAGCATTTTAAGGAGACAAAATTCCAAAATGGCTGAAAATGGGACCACAGCTTCCTTGGGACTTTTTAAGAAAACAATTTCGGAATCACAAAAAAAAAACATGGCCGCCGGAGATATCACTTTTTGGCAAAAAAGTCACTCAAAAACTGGTTTTTTCGAAAAAAAATTTTCATCAATCAATACGAAACGTTATTGCCTACAAAAAATCCCTCCTGTCATTTTTTCGAATATCTAACCCTTTCGAAGTTATTCAAGGGCAAAGTTTTCAAAAATCACTTTTCGGCTTTTGAATAATTCGGGAAGGTCAAGGTTTTCGAAAAAATTTCAAGAAGGGTATTTTGTAAGTAATAATGTTTCGTATTGATTGATCAAAAAAAAAATTTCGAAAAAACCAGTTTTTGAGTGATTTTTTTGCCAAAAAGTGATCCTTGTTTTTTTTTTGTGATTCCGAAATTGTATTCTTAAAAAATCCCAAGGAAGCTGTGGTCCAATTTTCAGCCATTTTGGAATTTTGTCTCCTTTCGTGATTTTTTTTTGCTAATTTTCCCGGACTATCTGGGTTCCTATCGATGTTGGAGAATCAAAACATGTTCTACACAAACTGCCAGACTAAAACCGCTCGATAGTGGGGAACTCTAACCATGATATACGGAAGAAAGTTGGCCTGAATGATCGTACTTTTGCCTTAATAATAGAAGGGAGGTTGTTGACGCAACTGAAGAAGTAAGGTATATCCCTGTTTTATGGTTTTGGCCGAATCAAAACTGGCTCAAAAAAGGAGGAGGCCGCTGACTCACAGCAGTAACAACAACAGATATAAAAGAATTCTGAAGGAGGGATGGATTCACAAGGAGCTGCAATGGCAAGCAAATAGTCGAAAAAGCAAGATCATGAGTAGTATAGCAAGGTCACTACCAGATTAGTGACGCCATCGGCTGTGGGCTCGGGTGTGAGCTTTATTCGGGACAAAAACCTATGTGGTGAGCTTTTTTGTGTTGAACTTTAGCGCCACCTGTATGAAATTAGTTGAACTTCGCTGTAGTGTGGCTTGGGTGGGCTTTCATGCTGGGGAAGTCTTGGGTGGGAATCGGGGGTCTTGGGTGGGACTTTTTGGGGCTTTTATATTAGTGCGTCTCGGGTGGGCTTTCGTACTGGAGGGAGTTTTGGGTAGTATTTTGTGGGGATTTTGAACTTACTATGTTAACGTGTGGCCAGTCTCCGAGGAGGCGTTGTTTTCACTCCACAGAAACATTAATGCATATTAGGGTGGGTGAGTCTCTGAACATATAATGAGTGTTTATAAGAAGTCTTAGATACACGGCCAAAACTGCCTTTCGCGGTGATCCATGTACTCAATTAAATGTGTGATTGATGCTGAACTATCAGAGTGCTTATTTTCCCAGGCGATTATTAGTCAATATCGGCTGCGCTCTGACTCTGACACAACCCTCTATGATGGAAATATCGGCAGTAAGAAAGTGGTTTACTCAGAGCTTCCAGTTTTCCAGTAGCAAATGGATCTTCAGCGCAGTTAGGGTCTCAGACATTTTTCTAGGTCATCGCATTGGATCTTATGTTATTATAATAAGTTCATTCCCTTTCCGTGTGATCTTCTTGGAACTTTTAGTATTTCACGGATAGAAATTGGAACAAAGTTATTCCTCGTCTGGTGCATGGTGTTGCTCCAGAAAAGGCTTCTAAAAAACATTCTTCGCTTTTGATGTCAAATGTCTAAGTTCAATCTTTGATTGTTAAAAATAAATTTATGTGACATTTTCCCTTTAGATAACGGCACTAAAAATCTTATTGTATTTTATTTAACAATCTTCACTAAAAATAATCTTTAATATTTTTCGCTAAATTCAATCTCCGTAACTTGTCATGACCATAAAAACGGAAAAACTGTTGCAGGTTATAAATTTTGTGAAAAGTTGTTAATAGTCGGTTGTCTTCATGTTAAGTCCCTTATTCTTGCCGTTGTCATATCTTAAATACCTCTGATCTCCTAACAGCGCCATTAATTTCTTTATGGTGTCAACGTTTGCAGCACAGATCTTCTAGTGACTTTAAAGTTAACACCAGAAAACAGGTGCATTTGTGCTTTGTATACAATATTCACCGATCGCGTATCCGTTTCGTATTAGAGATTCTATAGTGAATAGTGAGAGATGTTAAGACATCACGCCATCACGGACTACGGACGACACACGGTAAGGAATGTCACAAGTCCACCTCCAGAACGTCTTAGAAATGACCACAAAGATGTCAGTTTGAGTTCGTTGTTGCGTAAATTTTGGATTTGCTTTATTTTGTTGCGTTTTTGTTGTTTGGCACACGTTACCGAGGCGATGATGGTGCCCGGGGCGGTGTTGTAGATTGGAAAGGTGTTAAGCTGGGGGCATTAATCTGGAGGTTAGGGATTAGATTGAGATATTTGTGTTTGTTTGTTAAAATTTTTTGAGTTGTTAGTAATGAATTTTGTATGTTTTAAATCAGAATTTTTGAGACTTACTTTTTTGGTAAAATTTAGTAGATTGGTTTCAAATTTTCTATTCAAGTGTTGAACACGATTTTTTTACAAATAGAATGGTAGGAAGCTTCATTGTGATGACCTTGAAGACGATCATGTCTGATACTTTGCACATTAATTTTTTATCTAGTATACAAAGTCATGATTGCTGGTCGTGCTAGATATACATACATAATTTTGATAGCACCCTTTGGAGTTTATTATTATCATCATCACCTAAAATATTCCTCAAGATATAATTCGTTCGGGAGATTCTATACATATATCCTTCTTTGTGTCCTACTTAAATGTTTTTGTGTCGGGTGAGTCGCTATTAAATACTGCATGCTGAATAACGAATCAAGTGCAGTTAGTGAACGCATTTAACAATTTATAGCGTTTTCATTTCCACTTCCTTGTTGTTTTAGTAGTTTTTGCATTGCATGGAAAATGTAGGAAAAATAAAAGGGTAATAAAAGGGTAATAAAAGGGTAATAAAAGGGTAATAAAAGGGTAATAAAAGGGTAATAAAAGGGTAATAAAAGGGTAATAAAAGGGTAATAAAACAAAGCATTATAAAGATCGAAAGCATGAGCAACATCGACAAAATAATACTTGTAACATTTACTAGGACGCGGGAGTTGAACTTAGCAGCTGCGCTCTTCAATGGCGTCATCTGTAAGTTTTGATCATCATCAATATCATCATTGGGGCTACAGCCCTCTGTGAGCCTTGGCCTCCTCAAGAATTTTCTTCCGTCTCTTTCTTGCGTCTTTCTCTTCCAGTTGGTAACCCAAATTGTACGTTACTAAATTTCTATGTCATCTTTATATCTCTTCGTAGGTCTTCTTTATGATCTTCTTTCCTTCCCTAATTCTAGTATTGTTCTGTGATCATTACTGTCCTGCTAACTGATATCTTAACAAGTTAGGCCTGACCAATGAGACAAGTTGTTGGTTTTGTCTAAAAAGCTCCTGAAATATATTTATTAGCTCTTATTGCGCGATGCACACTATGTTTTATTCTAATTTTCATTACTTCCATTAAGAGGTAGTGATCTGTGAAAACATCTGCTAGTCGCTTAGAATGCACATCTACTATAAGTAAAAGTTTTCGCCTGATGTTATTAGTAAAATATCGATTTGGTTCTTATATCTTTTCCCAGGTGGATTCCAGGTGGTTTTATGACTATCTTTGTGGAGGCTTGCATTTGTTTTAATTTTTATTATAGCACGGCTTTGAAGCTTTCTAAAAACTTCTAAACATAATCCAATACCTTCCAATGCTAAATAAGGATATTTTTAAAATTGAATGAAATCAATTACAAAACCAAAATAGATCAACAATAAAATGCAGCTTCATTTGTGGCCTATTTTTAAACCAATGAGTATCGCCATAAGGTATGAAGGAGCCGATTAAGCAAAAAGGGAGAAGTAATGGCACCGTCTCTACTATACAGCACTTGGCACCTCGATACGAAAAACTCTGGATTTACCTTGCTTGTTCGGTGCACACCAGTCACTAGTGCAAATGCAAAATGAAAATAGCATGTTTCACGAAAATCAAAAAAAAAATCCAAAAAAAAAAATAAGGATAAAAGAAAGAAGTACAATTGCTGCTGCAGCTGCAGTGTAAGATGCCACAGAAAAATCCAACAGACGTCCACAATTTTGTTGGCTTCCAACGGTAGGCAATGGTCTCCGTCTCGGTCGTTTTACTTTTGGCGGCTGATCTTGAGAAGACTCTTCCAAGTCCTTGGATTTCATTATTGTCTGGAGGTATTTTTAGGTTTCACTTCTAATTGAATGATGATGTTCGCCATCGGTTATTTATAGTATGCCAAGTAATTGCTCATTGTTTTTAGGGAGGGGGAAAATTGAACAAAAAAAAATAATTTTGCTCCTTTTTTTTATGGTGCGGGTAAAACAGAAACTCCAAATTGCTCCGTTTTTCTGGAATATTAAGAACATCGCATTTTACTAATTAGCGCTTTAGAATGGCGCAATTTTAAACTTGATTTTGAAATTTTAATTGAATCGAAAACAATTATAGTTACATCACTGGACACAGGTTAGCAAAATGCTGCCGATGCCAAGATTTTCTTGGTTGGTATTTAGATATTTATGTACATTGTACCACAAGGAATTTTAGTTAAGAGAACTCGGAAGTGTAGAATTGACAAATTGCTGTCATTTGAATGCAAGATTTACAGCATTCTAGATGCATCTTTTTTTTTTAAAAAAACAAACAAAACAAATTTGCCCAGAAACTAAAATTGCATTCCACAAAATTCTGTGTAACTATTTCTGAAAGTGAAAAGTGAAAGTAAATTTTGTTGTGAACGAAATTAGACCAAATCTCATTATCGCCTTTCAGTCCGCCCCAAAACATAATTAAATGCTGGCGCTAACTGAATAGCCACGTTGATATTGAAAGATAAATTGAGGTTCGGTAGTGTTGTATCTACGTTACCCTAGTTGCTACCATCTTTGCACCTTGCTTTTCAGGGCATGGAGGTACTAATCAGGTTGAGGATATGTACATACATCTCTCAGGCAATGGTGATTCCTGACCCAACATAATAGAGGTGTCTAATTTAGTTATCCAAAAAGTTTTCTGTTTAATGGGGGTAAGAACAAGTTAGTAGTTTTCACATTTATACAATTTAGTTAAGGGGGATTTTAGTTGGTAGTTTTTTGGGTTTAATATAGATGGGGTGCTTTAATCATTCCATGCATTAAATTTAGGTTTGTTAATAAAAAAAATAAAGGTGTTTGTTTATAAAACCCTTTAAAATTTTGATGGAATACTAAATATCCTAAAAAAATCGCAGCATATCGCAATATAAAACAAAATTTTAAAATTTCATTCGAATTACGACAGCACGCTTTGAGTCAAATAACGAAGCTAGGCTAGTTTTATCAACCTGTTTCAGAATTTAAATAATTTTTGTTTCCAATGTTTTGGTTTCTGTGAATGTAGTAAAATGTAATAAATACCCTAAGGTAATATAAGGGTAATATATATGCTCTAAGGTAATAAAAGGATAATAAATACCCTAAGGTAATAAAAAGGTAATAAAAGGGCAATAAAAGAGTAATGAAATTAAGCATTAAAAAGCCCATTTAATAAGGTCACCAAGATGTTGAGTTTGTGTCTCTTAGTTTTAGGTAAATTATTTTAAATTGTACCAGGCAACTGAGACATCGCTTCGAAGTCTGGTGCTGAAGTTGATACAATGATAAATAAAGCAATTTTACTAGCCTCGTCGATCGATTTTGATAGATCCCTCGTTACGCATCTTTAGAACTCATAAATTAACGATCACTCATATTAAAGGATTCGTAATTAGTACGTTATTAATTGCTATAGACAAAATATGTCCGCAGAAAGGAGTTATATCGCCAATTCCGTAATGTCTTGTTTTGGACGAGTTTCAAATTTATCAATAACCAAAACTTTTTCGGCCGCCCGAATGCGGATGCGTTGCGAAATCATCGTGGTAACCGGCCGGGTCCCAGGAGGTTGATTTTGTCTCCAACTGGTTGGACTACTAACTACAATGTATGTTACGACTTACGAGCTCAGTATCGAATACTTTTTCGGGTTCCTTTTCTTCCCTAATAAAAGAAGTGTTTGAAGTAAATGGTGTTCACAAGAGGTCCTCGGCCTAAGATTCGAGATGGTGCAAAACTGCGCATTCGAAGTCTTTGGTCGCCGGCCGGAGATATCACTTTTTGGCCAAAAAATCACTCAAAAATAGGTTTTTTCGAATTTTTTTTATCAGTTAATACGAAACATTATTGCCTACAAAAAAGCCTTCTTGTAATTTTTTTCGAAAACCTTGACCTTTCCGAATTATTCAAGGTATTTTTTGGCCGAAAAGTGATTTTTGGAAATTTTGACCTTGAATAACTTCGAGAGGGTTAGGTTTTCGAAAAAATGACATGACGGCTTTTTTGTAGGCAATAACGTTTCGTCTGAGTGATCAAAATTTTTTTTCGGAAAAACTAAGTTTTTGAGTGATTTTTTTTGCCAAAAAGTGAAATCTCCGGCGGCCATGTTTTTTTTGTGATTCCGAAATTGTTTTCTTAAAAAGTCCCACGGAAGCTGTCGACCAATTTTCAACCATTTTGGAATTTTGTCTCCTTAAAATGCTAATTTCCCCGGACTAATAAGGTTCCGTCGAATTATGTTTAAATCAGTTCAGGCCTGCGAAGGTGTCCTTGATCAGCTCGGTGTTCTTAGTCATGTTACTCTTGTTTGGGTTGGGCCCAGGGGCGGCGCTTTCATAGGTGCAAATGGTGCACTTGCACCGGGCGCAATTTCAGAAATTAAGATTTTAAAAAAAAATTTAAAACTTCAAAAAAAATTTAAATAGTGTTCCCGTGCCGTATATTAAAGGAACTGCTAGATCAATAATTCGGCGAGAGACACCTGGATCGGCTCTGCTCTTTTTTTATGTGGAAGTCTAGACCTCAGGGAAAGCCTTTCGTACTGTCGACAATCTATTTTCTTCGTATAGAGCGCAATGGCGAACAGCAAGCTCTAGTCGATAGATAGTGAAGGGAAAGAGAGAAGTAGGAAGGAACGGCCACAACCGCCTAACCCCAACCATTTCTAACGCGACTCTGGCACCGGGGCAATGAAAAACAACTCGCTGGAGTGTTATGCCTCCTGAAACGAGTTGAATCCCATCAACCAACCGATGGCATGCGCTTGGTGGAGCGGGGCAGTGCTAGCGGAAGGCTATGACAGGAGGAATGTAAAGAGGGAAGAAGAGAGAAGGTGGGAAAGGCGAAGGACCGTGGGGCTCTGCCGGGATTCGAACCCGGACCTCGAGGATAGTAGCCAGGAGCCTTACTCCCTTGCCTACCGAGGCTCTAAAGTTGTTGAAAGGGCCTTCTATGTTCATGAAGGCTGCCAAGGTGGCTGTTTTTATTCTATGCAGGATTCTACAGCGGAAACCAATACATGCAGTGCAGTGACCACCGGTTATCCCTTGAAATATGAAGGTTTGGAGAACGGCACAGGGACCTCTATTATGGAGATTCGAGTGTATAAGTCTACAGATTTTCAGAGCCCAGTATTGTGTTGGAAACGGCTAGGGAATTTCACTGAAAAACATCCTGGAGCAGATGATGAGGTTGGGGGATGTGTGTAGAATGGTGACAGTGGCACTGAAGGCCATCGTGAAGCTTAAGCAGTACGAATCCTAAAGAAACAGCATTATCGGGATAGGTGCAAATGGTGCACTTGCATCGGGCGCAATTTCAGAAATTAGGATTTAAAAAAAATTTAAACTTTAAAAAAAAAATTATGGCATACTGCACCGGGCGCAAAAAAACCAAGCGCCGGCCCTGGTTGGGCCCAGGCCATCTGGGGGTTCGAAGGCAATGAAAAGATAGACAGACGCCCTTGTCAGATGGAGTTCTTCGGCATGGATCGGGCTATTGGTCCAGTCACCAGATTGGTAAAGAGAGCTTTACACGATCGTATTCTTGTGCAACAAACCGAACACTGGATGTGGTGGACTGGGTGGCCAATTTCAAATGGTTTCATTCTAGGTCGTCTCGCAGAGCAGGCTGGAAACTAAGAAAATTGTTGGGCCGTCGAAAGGATGTTGGTTGGCTTGATTACCGGAAACTATGACCTAAATTACTAGCCATAAATGATACAAAGAGCGGTGGACCTTACGTGCAGTCTTTAACTTGCGGAGGATGAGTCTGCTTATGATTACGAGAAGCGAGGTTTTGTTGTTAGAGCTTTCAAGTGTGAGCCACAAACTATTCGGCAAACTGCTGCACTCATTCAAGCAGTTTGGCCTACAAAACTGAGGTATAGAGGACCAAGTGATGTCATGTCCATTACAAACCCAACTTCTTTCCGACACAAACAAAAAAATCACCCAATTTCACATGATTACGCATGACATATACATTCATAAATCCATCGTTTACCGCAATGATTAAAAACATTAAAAACAATAAGTCAATATTAAAATCTGGGCGCCCAATTAAAAAAAATCCGTTGTGCATGCCTCTAAATCAACCCTGATCCTTGCTGAATTATTTTCTTGCTGACTTACTCCCCCACATTCGAACTGAATGAAATATAATCTCCACAGCAAATTGCAGCTACATCAGCCTATGCCTGCCAGGTACTACATCACAGTATGCACTCTGAATAGGTATACTCGTAAATTCGGCTGCATACACACCTACAACATAACGACCTCAATGCCAGGCCGGCCATCTAGTAGAGAGTCTAGAGAGAGTCTCTAGAGCAATATCGTGTGTCCAAGGGAAATGCACTGGCATCCCACCAAAATTGTCCCCAAAAATAAACTCCAGTCCCAGAGTATGGACGACGAGCGCCAAAGCCGCGCCCCAATGACAATGGCACGGCCATAAATTACCAATTTACCATAGTTATTTGCTCGCTCAGTTGAAATTATTCGCTACACCTGTAAAAACCATAAAATCATCAATCAGTAGTTGTAATGGGTTGGAAGTAATTTATGGGATTATAGACCTGGATGTCGTTCATTTTTCTGTTTCCGTCGTGCCACCGCCGCCGTGTCGTACCCTCTTACATTGAATGCGTGTCTGTGCTCCCCCTAGCGCTCCGCCGGTATTGGAGCACTATGTGAACAGACTGTGGCGATATCTGCGCGCCTTCAGTCGACTGTGCCAAATGAGAAATGAACGTGAAAAGAGGGAAAATATGGAAAATATGCAGATCAATGGCGGGTGATAATCATATAGCACACCATTGCTCATCCGATAGATATGCCAGAGAAAAAAATTTGTGACTGCGATTAAATGTTTTCGGCGCGTACTTTACAGGCAGTAAAGGCACACACCTTTGAAGTCTCGCATCTTACCTACGACACATTACGCACATAAAACGCACATAAGCAATTTTCAGATTACTTCCTCAGCAGTTTTTCGCCTTAGCCCTTCTTCTTTAGCGATTACTGTACGGTTTCCGCCCTTATCAGCATTCTGCTTGGATGCCCCCTCTCAATTTGATACCTTCTCAAGTGTTTGCCATTTCCCCCCCTATAACGGAAATTTTTGGCGACTTGGCCTTAGACACAAGACCCAGGTAGGCCCAAGATTAAGGTTAATCGGTTTCAAGTGGGGTTCAATAAGGAGCTTAGGTGTTGTATACACACAGATAAATGGCCAAGCAAAATTGTTTGGAAGCACATATCATGGCTATGTTTATGTTGTTCAGGAATAATGTAAGGATGAACAGGAGCAGAGGATGATAAGAATATCAATGGTGATGTTACAAAAAAATACATACATACATATTACAAGAAAATGCCGCAAGGTAATTACATCGAAAATCTTCTCACTTTAAACCCACACCACCACAAAAAAAAATTAAATAAAATTAAATTGAAATACTTTCGTAAAAGTTTGAATCCATTAAAAACTTTTATGTAAATGGATATCACCTACAAGAACATGAAAGTGGAGACGACGGTGAAGATAAAAACCCAAACCAAAAAAAAAATATATGAAACCACATAAACTTAATAATAACCTCCACCAAGCACCAAAAAAAAACGAGGAAAATTCCGAAGCACTCAAGGGAATCATAATCTTATTATCCTTGGAGCAATTCCGGATCCCAGATCATGTCCTTGAAGGTGTGCACGTCCCTGTGTGTGCAGTTGGCCAACTTCAAGTCTCATCATTTCCTTTCCATTCAACTTTATTTACCTTCCCAAGGCTACCGGAATAAAAAGTGCATAGCCCTTGTTAGGGAAGGACAAAAAAAATTCACAAAAAAACCAATCCCTTCTCTCCCCGCCGAGCTACATCCTTAAAATCCTTATAGCACAAGAAAAAAAAAACATAAAAAAAAATTTCTCAAAACTTTTCTGTGTAGACGCCAAACTTTTTAAGAGTTCCCATCGTCCGCTTCACTTGTTTAGAAATTTTTTGCTCTTGTCCACCTCTCTCACACCTCGAATTTTGACCAGAAGGGAAGAAGTTCGACGATTCTTATAACTATGAAAAAAAAGAAATAGAAGAAATAAGAATGAAATTAGGGACGACGAGGACAACAACAACAACAACAACAACAACAACGAAAGTCGTCGGGTGAGATATGACGAAGGATAAAACACTTTGCAGCTAATTAAAAAACAAAAGGATAATTTTTCACCGCGCTCGTCTAATTTAATAAGAAAACGGCGGAACACTTGTGAGGTGTAAAACGAGTGTGAAAAATGACGGTACGGTAGTAAAACGTAAACTTAAGATCCTGATGCTCCTTCTATATAGAGTCCTGCAGCGTTATTCATTAGCTAATGAGACAACAGCAGACGCTTCAAATTACCAATTTGCGTTAATATTTCCCTTTTTTTCTGCTGCGTGCTCTGTTCGTATTTTTGCGCGGTATTTTTTGTTGTTGTTGTTGCTTTTATCATTTTTACACCTCAGATTTCAGGATCCTTTAAAAAAATTATCATTTTTCCTTATGACAAAAAGAAATGAAATAATTTTTTATGTTACTCAAATTTTTACTTCTCATTTTTAAGGATAAGTAAGTTTCATGAATTTGGCAATAAAGGATTGACTAATTTTTAGGACACATAAAAGGATCAAAATGAACAGCAGATGTGGTTCAAGTGTTAGTTCAGGTTTTTATTTGATTTTAAAAAAAAATATAGTTTAAAAAAACTAAAAAATACGCTTTTATTTTAAAATGAACTAAAAAGTAAAAAATAATTTTGAATGTAAAGTTTTTATTGCTCCAGCTAGTATAAGAAAACAACCTACCTTTCGAAATGTAAAAAAGCGTGATCTCGTGTGCGTTGGCCCATTAACCATAACTCCGCCTTAGCAGGTCCCAAGCCCGGTTGAGAAAGGAGGAGGGGAAAAGGAATTGACGATATAAATATTGATCAACACCATTTGGAAAAGTATGTATGCGCGACCAGACTATAACCGCCTTTGCCTAAACCTCTGCGCAAACTTTTCGCACTTTCATGCTTCTCCGGAGTATATCCTGGCTTTTGGAAAGTGGCTCATGTTCAACCTATACATTGGCGTAACTAGAGGGGGGGGCAGGGTGGGCCCGGAAACAAATCGCCCCAGAAAAATCCAATTGAGTGCCTGGATGTTCAAAACTTGCCGCTCGCTCTATGGAAAACATGAAAAAGTATTATCCAAGAACGTGAAGAGTGATCTCACTCCCAACCTATACAAGCTATTGTAAGTTGCTGAACGCCTGAACGGGACTTTGAAGGCGATACAATAAATTTGGATGAATAATATATATTTTGTGTTTTATTGACCAATACACGGTACTTTCTTGACATAGTAGTACATTGAATTTCGAACGCAAATAACCTGCCCCCACCCCCCTAAAAAAATTCTATAGTTACGCCCATGAGCCTATACCGATAAAAGGTGACGCTAGTGATCCCGCTAACTACCGTCCAATCGCAATTACTTCTATTCTCTCCAAAGTCATGGAGACAATAATAAACAGAAACCTTATTGAATATCTGGAATGCAACCAAATATTGGAAGAGCAGTACGGGTTTAGATCGAAAAGATCTACTGGCGACCTACTTGTTTGCCTAACGGAGCACCTTAACCAAAGTATTCATCGATTTGGTGAATCTGCCCTGATTGCTCTAGATATCTCTAAGGCTTTTGATAGAGTACGGCATCCCGCTCTGTTGACCAAACTCCAAGCTATTGGTATTGACTTTGTTCTAAAGAATTTGGATTAAGAGCTTTCTTTCTGTTCAATCAAGGTAGTATTGGATGGCGTCGAGTCCAACCCCCTCACCATCTCCGCAGGTCTTCCCCAGGGCTCAATTCTATCACCAGCTCTCTTCTTAGTTTTTATCAATAACCTGCTCTCAATCCCAACCAACTCACTTCAATCCGTACCTTTAAGCTTTAGTTTTTGTTGTTGCCTTGCTTCATATTTAAGGCCGTTAAGGTGATGCCCGTGAAGGGTGTTATTTAGAATACTCAATAGACCAGTTCTCAATCAATTGCGGAGGTCAAGCAGGATTAGATGTGATTAGTACTTAGTTGGGGGACCGTATGATTAACGCCACTCGCGTTTAAAAATATAAAACGTTCGACACCGTCGCAGTAATTACTCGCACATCCACGCCGACATTCTCAAATTCTCAGCCTCTTCTCCATTATTACATCGGCAGTAATAATTTTTCCTCACGTAGGCCTCACTCTTCCCTCACGGGAGACTAAGCTCTAATGCATGTTTTTGGTTCTTTCGTTGTGTAGGGTAGCTGTGTTTTTTCATGGATACAAGACTTTTCTACCCATAGCACCATACCAACAGGATAACGATCCGAGTTGAAATTGGCACGTCAGTACGTTCGTACTAGTACAAATAATCATGTCATAAATATAGTGTTCGTTCATGAACAGGTTTTATTTTTTTTTGATAAAACTAAATTATTTTTTGGCATATGTCAAAAATGAATTATTAATACTAAAAAAAGAGTTTTATCAAAAAAATTTGGAATTTTCGAGAAAATTGACGAAAAAATACAAAAATTCACGATTTTCTATTCGATTTTTTTCACTTTTTTCAATTTTAAAAATTTTTTTATTTTCATCATAATAAAGTGAATAAAAAAAGCTATATTTAAAATAAAAACGAACCTCATACGTTGCGATGCACAAAAGTTATTGGTTAATCAATTTTCAAATTTGAGTTTAATTTTTGAGACTTGTATTAAAAATTTCGACTTGAAATTTTAACCAGTTATTGCTCACATTATAAAGTATATTTTTTGAAAATTTCATAAAATTTTACCTAAAACATCCGAAGTTATAACCAAAAAACCAAAATTTAGCAGTTTCTTCAGTTTTTAATTTTTTTTGAGGTTATGTGTGCAGATTAAAATTTCATTTTGTAACCGCTGATAGGTAATATCATAATGAAGAGCTTCAATTTTTTTCGATTTCTTTGGACCTACACATACCGAGAAATTCTCATCTATATTTAGAAAGCACGACCAAAATGGTAGATTTTCCACAAAATGGCCCATAACTTACGTAGCGGCGGTTGCCAGTGGTAGAAAATGTCCATTTCGTATAGTATTCGATGCAACTAACATATTAAGAAAACAAAAATTGAGACTGGAAACAAGTCCTTATGTTTTGCTTGTCTGACTCCACTATATGACAAATTTCTATTTTAAAGCATGTTAACACCGTCATAAATAAATTCGTTAATCCTTACAAACTAATGCCTCCCAATAATCTCTTAAACAAAAGTTCATTTATTACCTACTTCCCACCCATCGTTTGTATCTCTTCCAATTTCTTTCCCGTATCATTTCCACTAACAAATTTTATCGGTAATTAACTCCTTAACAAACTACTAAGAAATCCCCATAATCCTTGCACATACACCTTAAGTGAATAACTTTCCGTTGAGTACCTGCAAATTATTTGTCATCAGGGACGTGAATTTATTGAAGGACTTATTTGCCATGATACGTGCTACGAAAAGTTTTGTGTAAAACTTTCTCGAGTTACTTCCATACCACACCCAGCATTCACATATACATATCGACATACATGTACAATACTATTCAACAGGACCGACAAACATATAAGAATGTGCTGAGATTTTCAGAAGGAGCTCCCTTTAAAAGATTTACTCTCAGGTGGAGAGTCTTAAATTTTTATTGCGGTTTGCATTGTTTTTCGGTGAATACGACCACGAGTGTATCAATCCGTATGTCCCTCGTATCAATTTTTTCAAATAAAAAGAAAGTAATAAAAATTTCTTATTATTGCACCTGTGGCCTGCTTTTCATATCTTCAAATTGTATTACATCAAGTCATCCCTGGTTTGTTGTACCTTCTTCCAAACCAAAAAAAAAAATCAAAAAAAATTCCGTGCTATAAAAATGAAATTTATAGCAAATCATACAAAGTAGCATTAGAACAACTCAAAATTGCAAAACATAATTTCAAATTACGCCCATATTGTACACGTTTTTTTTCTGTGTGTGTGGAGTTTGCCAAGGAGGATGGCAGAAGGATGTCTTCATGGAAGGATACACAATGAAATCCCCATCATTTGAAATTTTTACATGAGGTTGTACGTCAATTTGGCACGCAAATCCCTTCTACGTGAAACCCTTAGTCTTTTGTGCCCGGATGGTGAAATTGATTGCAAACAAATTTAGGGTTGAATTGATGTTCCGTAATAAAACAGGCAGGTATAGCTCCTATCAGGGAATCATCACCGCGCTCCTCTGGTTACCCTGTCGCGCTTCCGCCCCTGCATACGTATACGTTCGTTCCGGGGGCTGCGGGAGCAGGACTTTATATTCTACCTTCAGCCAGGCAGCCCGCACGTTGAAGATACTTCTTCTGATGCTGTGTGATACTCTATAGATTTCTATATATATATAAAAAACGACGACAACACGGGTGGGTGGATGATTGATTGCAGTATCAAACGTAATAAAAAGTAATCACTCCTTTTGAGAACACATGTAAACTCACGGTTTCATTCGATTCCTCCTGGTTAGGTGCTATTCGGGGTACTTTTTTCTTGTTGCTTGCGACTTTCTTTGAGAAGACTCTAGATAATTTGAATCAATAAAGGATCTATTCAAGTTGATCAACAGGAAAATTGTATGAGTGAATAAATTGAGTCTTTTTGTGTGTTTGTTGTATAATGCTTATTACAATGATTCTGAAAAATCTCATATTAGATGCAGTAAAGTATTGCGTAAAACTTGTAATCACTCAGAAAAGAGGATTATGGTCTCACTGGTTATTGGTCGAGGCTAGAATAATATAGGAGAGCAAAGGAAGAATTGACACTTACCTAAAAATTTGTAGTAAAGGTAACTCTTCCACCTTTGTTATCGATATTACCCTAACTCGAAATATCAGCTTCTATACTGGAGGGTCTTACACCCAACGCCCTCAGAGATCCACAAAAGTCCATAATTATACCTCTTTGTCAGCCTTATGTATGAACCTCAACAGAACGAATTGGGAACAGTTCAGGAAAATTGAAATCACAAAGGATTTCTCTCGCACCCACGGATAGAATTAGGCCAAGTGCAGAACTTGATAAAATGCTCAATATACCCTAGAGAGTGTGTCCTGAAAACCACATACAGGGCATCGTTTCCACTCATATATTGTAGGAAAGTTTTTCCTCCGTGGTGGAACGTAAAGTTATAAGACCTCAGGTACCCAGAACTTAGGGCCAAAATATTTCTCAGTATTTGTTACAAACACAAATTGGAAACGCAGCAAGGACTGTTTAAGGATATCTTCATTGAAGATGCGAAAATAGAGAGGACTACGCTAACCAGCCAGCAACCCTAGCAGTATAGCTATGAGGGTGCGAGCACAGTAACGTCATCGATTGTGGGCTTGGGTGTGAGCTTTATTCAGGACAAAAACCTGTGTGGTGAGTTTTTTGTGTGATGATCTTTGGGCATGAGCGCCTTCTGTGTGAAACTTATTGCACTTTGACAAACCAGACAGACCGACCAGACAGACCAGGCAGACCAGCCAGACCAGATAGGCCAGGCAGAGCAACCTACTTGTTTATCTATGCAGTTGCCTGGTTTATTTGATCTATCTGGTCTATCTGGAATGTCTGGTTTGTCTGGTATATCTGGTCTGTCTAGTCTGACAAAGCTCAACTATAGTTTCACACAGATGGCGCTCATGTCCATAGCTAACCACACAGGTTCTTGTCCCGAATAAAGCTCAACCCGAGCTGAAAAGACAATGCGTGCGCAGCGGGATTTTCTGAACCAACCCTGGAGATTTTGCTGAATAACAAGTTTGCAGGCTGCACAGAAGTAATTCCAAAAATATGTCTAAAACTGGGGATAGTAGATACTAGATGGGAGGAAACCACCCGAGTAAAAATAATTTAATTGGTTAATTTTTTGAAAAGCATATACGCCCCCTCGAAACAAGAAAACATAACGAACAAATGCGCCTGCAACACGGGTATACACGCTCATATAAAAATGCACCCGCCAGAGGTAGGCACGCTTCTGTTACAGATATGAATGTATTGGTAATATACCATTCCAAAGGCGAGTGTATTTTTAAACAGCGGTCCCCTAACTAAGTACTTAAGTCGTCCAATGCTGCTTGACCTACGCAATTGAACAGAAACTGGTCTAGAGAGTATGCTAATGGTCACCAGGATAGTTGCCCGTTTTCTTCGTCCTATACAATTTTTCTCCCTTTAGTTCAAAAAAGTATGAGGGTACCGTGCTTCGTTTGGACTCTTCCATGCGTCTTTTATTGGTCCGTGCCTGTTGGGGGCTGCATTTGGAAAAGTAGAATTTTTACTCAGGCGTATCGTGCCTGTTTCCGGTGCCATGCATGTGTTTTGATGCTGTGCGTGCCCGTTTCAGGCTAAGAAGGGGCGAGTTTTATTTTTACTCGGGGAACCAGTATAGAGCGGATGATATTGCTACAGAGCACGAGCAAGCTATGCCGTGATTCTTCTAGAAGGTAGAAATAGTGAAAATTGTATATCCCGGCAGAGACCGAAAAAAACACTTTTAAGCAACTTTAGAACTAGCTTGACCTATTCAGCTGATTTACCCTCTTGAAGTCTGAAGTCCGAAAAACTGGCAACTACTAGCTAGCGCTCAGAGCTATCGCTTCTTTTCACTGCCGACCGTTCTATCATTGAGTACAATGTCGGATATCAAGATCTAATCGGAAAGATAGTATAGAGAGAAATGTAAGAGAACTAACAACTAGAGGCAGGAGGCAGTACATTTTTCCCTTACACGATGGTAAATTGTACTGAGACCTCAATTTGTTGTAATGACCCGGTTAAAAATTAATGTCTTATTGGTATGTGAGCGTGTATCGAGATAAACGAGGCGAGGTGTGATTGTAATACGTAGTGGGGAGACAAGGGTTTCTTCTATCTTACTTCTTTTGGGGCAAAAAAAATCTACTTCAAATGAGGCGAGGCGGGCTGTAAATACGAACTGAAAAAATATTTTTTACTTTTGCGGGCACTAAAATTTCCAACTTGAGGCGAGGCGAGATTGTAAAATATAAATATACATTGTGGAGGCATAGCTTTCCTATACCTACTCTGATGCATATTAGAATCAAAATCGTAAAAAAACCCTTCATTGGTATTTATCTTTTTTCTTTCTTTCTTTAATTTGCTTGTTTTTGTCATTTTAGCATTACAATGGTACCTCGCCTCATTTGAAGTATGACATTGTACTGGCTCAAAAGAGGCACCTCTACAAACTCATTTTAAAATCGTGTCCTATCCAAGGCTGCTAACAACGCCAATTTTCGGTTTTAATCCACCAGTGAATGGGAACCGATACTACCTTGACAGTGATCGATCGATCAGGAAATGTCTCCCTCGCTTATATGAGGATATGTACGAAAATTTAGCCCTTAGACGGTTTCAAAATTTCAAAATTTAAATATAGGTGCACGCACTTGAATTTTTTTTTGTTCTTTATCATGTAAAAAGTGAGAAAAAAATATGGTACAAAAAAAAATGTTTGGCACATACTTTTTTTAAGGAAATAATAATCTTTTTTGAGCTAAATTTGATAGTTTTTTTCTTAAACACCCTGTATTTTAGTGGTTAGTGGGGATACCCCCTTTCTAGAACAACTTTTTTCTCCAAATACATCCAGGAATCACCTCTGAAAATATTAGCCACGTAGTCCAACAAACGATCTATTGAACGTCTGATGACCTATACAAGTCGTAAATGAGTATTTCAAATCTTTAAAACGGCGATATCTCATGAATGGCAATTCGTACGGGAAAATGTATAATATATATCGCTATTTTATTTCATAGTTTTATTATTTGTAAATAGTCCGGGGAAATTAGCATTTAAAGGAGACAAAATTCGGAAATGGCTGAAAATTTGTCCACAGCTTCCTTGGGACTTTTTAAGAAAACAATTTCGGAAACACAAACAAACAAAATGGCCGCCGGAAATATAGCGGTTTTCCGGTGTTTTCCTTGTATCTCGGTTTCTATAAGTCGTACAATCCCTTACAAAGGCCCTAAATGTTGACAATGAAATTCTCTACAACTTTAGTTCTTACAAAGTTGTGGACCCGATTAATCGTTTCCAAGTTATTCAAGGTTAAAGTTTCCAAAAATCACTTTTTGGCGAAAACATCACTCAAAAAATGGTTTTTTCGAAAAAAAATTTTGATCAGTCAATACGAAACGTTTTTGTCTACAAAAAAAGCCTTGTGTCATTTTTTCGAAAACTTAACCCTTTCGAAGTTATTCAAGGTCAAATTTTCCAAAAATCACTTTTCGGCCAAAAAATCACTAACTATTGATTTTTGCAAAATTTTTCGAAAAGTTTTCGAAAAATGCCAAGGGTGTCAATACGTAATCTTTTGTATAAATAGAAAAGAAAAATTTCTCAATAATCAGTTTCTGAGTCATTTTTTGACCAAAAACTGATTTTTTTAAACTTTGACCTTGAATAACTTCGAAAGGGTTAAGTTTACGAAAAAATGACACAAGGCTATTTTGTAGGCAAAAACGTTTCGTATTGACTGATCAAAATTTTTTTTCGAAAAAACCAGTTTTTGAGTGATGTTTTCGCCAAAAAGTGATTTTTGGAAACTTTGACCTTGAATAACTTTGAAATACGGGATTGTATGACTTATAGAAACCGAGATACAAGGAAAACACCGGAAAACCGCTTTATTTCCGGCGGCCATTTTGTTTTTTGTGATTCCGAAATTGTTTTTTTAAAAAGTCCCAAGGAAGCTGTGGAGCAATTTTCAGCCATTTCCGAATATTGTCTCCTTTCGTGCGTTTTTTTTTCTAATTTCCCCGGACTAAAACTGATTTTTATGATTTTGATCATTATAGAAAGATAATAATCTGTAGAATTTATAAAAAATATTTATTGACTATTTCAGGGCTTTTAAAAAAAAAAATTCAAATTTAGCTCAAAAAAGATTATTATTTCCTTAAAAAAAAGTATGTGCCAAACATTTTTTTTTGGACCATATTTTTTTCTCACTTTTTACATGATATTTTACCTATATTTAAATTTTGAAATTTTGAAACCGTCTAAGGGCTGAATTTTCGTGCATATCCTCATATACTTACAAATGATTACAGGAGAAATGGCTGAATTTTTTGTTAAGAGTGAAGGAAGAGAAGAAAGAAGGGAAGTTGTCTAGGGAGAGAAATGGAAAGAAGAAGGACTATGCCACGGAGTGGATTTGAAACACGGAACTCTGGAATGGTAGTTGGGCGCCTTAACAACCTTTAGTCTACCATTTGCTGTGAAAATTTCGATGATATCTCTGAAGATAATTTGTTTTGGTGAAGAACCATCAATCGTTTGTCCTACGAATTTCACTAGAAATCCAAATTAATAGCGGCTATTTAAAGTCAGGGAAGCTTGGGCGCAAGTAGCTTTAGCCCTTTCTCTCCGTAGTATTCAAATTTTTGTATGGAGCAATAAAGCTAATTTCGTATGATTCCGAATAGTGGAAAAATCATGTGCAACATTATTATTTAAACTTTAGTAATCATTCCCCTTTCTTGAATAACGCAACTTAACGTAACTTAAAATACCCTACACCAAATCATTAAAGATTAACTAGACAACAAAAATCAACTCCTTAATTAAATCAGAGCCCTAATCATAGTCCTTAAGGGACGAATTTTTTTCTTCTCTAATAACAGCAACAACAACAACAAAAAAATGTCGTAATCACTTAAAACTGCTTTAAAGCGTCCTGGCCCTCTCCCTTTCGAATGACAGGAAGATTTTCTCTTGTCGGTGTAGAGATAAACACTTTTCTCATAAAACTTTTTTGGTTTTCGCTTGACTGCGAGTTTTATATTTTCCCCATTTCGTTGTTTTTTTTTCGTTTGAAAGAGAGAAAGAAAAAAAGTTGCTAAAGGTAAGGCCATAGGATAACATTGGAGCCCTATGACTTCCGTTTTTCAGGTTTATCATCGCCCTTTATCTTTAGGGGGAGCACTAGAAGTTAACTGGATGAGTTAGGTACAGAATTAGTATCAGACATGAAAAGTTTTTTAATTAACATTTCCTATCGCGTGATTGTACGGATGTCCTTCATTTTGCGACAAAATCTCATCTTCTTCTTCTTCTCCATCTTTTTCCCTTTTGATAATGTTATACCGAGCTGGAAAAAAAAGTTACAATGAAACAAGGGTAAGGCAAATTATTTTTTACAGGGTAATAATTGCAGGAAGTTTTTATGTGAGAGAAGAGACAGAGCGAAAAAAAATGCCTTAAATTGGTTTAATAGTCTCCGAATTGAAGCAGCAACACAGCAAAAGCCTCCACCGCCATTAGGCACTTATCGTAAATTCTAAAATCGAATCCAAAATGTCCTTTTGCAATTAAACACAAAAGCCATGAGGAATCATACCTTGAGGCTGGGCTTGCCTGGTCGGAATTTGTTGCTAATTAGATTTGCAGTAACATATGCCAGTAATACTTGCGCAGGGGACTGTGCTGCTACCTTTCATCTTCTTATCCATGAGAGCCTTTTGGAATGTGCTGGCGTTTCCTCGTTTTCTCCGCTTCAATGTTATATCCAGAAATCCAATTCTAGCATCCGCTTACGATTGCTGATAGCTCCATAAATTAGTTTGTGTGTCACACACGGCTGCTATAGTCTCCGGTACTATGGTATAAGTAAATTTGACCAATTTCGAGCAATTTGGGTACCTTCGCTATTATCCAAATATGGCTCCAGGATAGGCACAGCCAGTCTCCACATATGTGTGCTACCCAATCGGTATTCGTTCGCATACCTACATTTGGCATCCCATTGTCTCTAGGGCCACCCGTATACGCATCCGCTAATAAAAGGGCACGTGATATGAAATATTCTATACTTCCCAATTTTATTCACCTTCTGTACCTTAAAGAAGGACTCAAGGACTGGACCCTCCTATCGTATATACGAGGACAATTCTCACATATCTCCCTGTCGTTATGGCCAGCTGTTGTCATACCCAGGGGCTGTTTACTTTTATAGTGAAATAATAAATACACATATATTAGCCCATGGGAGTTTGTTTCTAGGTATGTCACGCTCTAGATCCTTTAGCATGGCCTGTGTATGCCCGTGCATGTGTGCGTGTGTGTATGATACGACTAAACGGCAAGGACATAAGTTAAGGTGAATATGTCTATACTCTCCAAGGACAAGAGAAAGGCGACGAACAAAAAGGCTCCTGAGATATCCCTAATTTAATATGCTTTTATCACTTACTGACCCTTATTTGCTCGGGAGCCAACTTTTTGGTCTTCAGATCCTCGGTTGCCTGTTTTCTCGAACGCCCTGGAAGAGATGTGTTGTCGGTCGGTCGGTGGGTTAGCGTTCCCTCTCTCCCTTGCCCAGTTTACACCCGCTCGCTCATCCGTTGCGTGGTAATATGGTGTCGGTTGTTGATGGAGTCAGTCTGCATTCGCATATATACACTTCTTACCTTTGGGGATCTGGCCTCCTGCCCCGGTAAGACGATAATAGAAAAAGGTATGTACTTGGGCAATCCCTTTGAACCGACAACACCCGGTGTGGTGACATGTGGGCCCTGCCACTGACTGTAACAAATTGAATTAAGCCCTGTCAGCTTATTGTTCTAATGAAAAGTCCTTTTCTCTGGGAGACAGGAAGAGGGTGATTTATTTTTGTCACTTTATGGGTATAAAGGTGATGATTTTAGCATAAATTGAAGAAGTTTTGCAATAAGATTTGATTGGGAGTAAGTTTCTTTTAAGGGTAGTGATTTCCGGGGGGTGTGGGGGTTTATTAAATTAAATAGTAAATTACAGAAATGGAGAGTCGAAAAGGTCCTCAGAGGTACTTGAATTTGCTATGGTAAAGGGGAACTACAAAAATATGCGAGTAGCTCAAATATAATTGTACTGAAGAGTACGACTTGTTTTTGGAGTCTTTCCATGAATTGAGCCATTTTTGTGATCACTTCAAACACCGAAGTGCTAGGAAGAAAGGATGAAGAAAGATTGAAACAAATGGAAATGGAAGTCAAAAGCGCGGGGCAGGGTGCGGTGAAAACCTTGACCGACTTAGCGGCATATGGTCAAGCGTTGGCGTATTCTGGTCGTGTACGTTTCAATTCTCGGTTTAGCTGTATTAGTCGGGGAAGTTACCATTTTAAGGAGACAAAATTCCAAAACGGCTGAAAATTGGTTCACAGCTTCCTGAATTTCCAGAATTTCGGAATCACAGAAAAAAACATGGCCGCCGGCGATATCACTTTTTGGCAAAAAAAAATCACTCAAAAACTTGTCATTTTTTCGAACACCTAACCTCAAGGTCAAACTTTCTAAAAACCAATTTTCGGATAAAAAATCACTTAATAATTCGGAAAGGTCAAGTTTTTCGAAAAAATGACAAGAGGGCTTTTTTGTAGGCAATAACGTTTCGGATTGACTTGAATTGACGTTTTTGAGTGATTTTTTTTGCCAAAAAGTGATATCCCCGGCGGCCATGTTTTTTTTTTCTGTGAATCCGAAATTGTTTTCTTAAGATGTCGCAAGGAAGCTGTGAACCAATTTTCAGCCATTTTGGAATTTTTTTTCCTTTCGTACGTTTTTTTTTGCTAATTTCCCTGGACTATATGTTTTCTTGTTGATAATAATCCGCAGTAATGGTTTCGCAAATACCACACACTCCTAATCCTACCAAATATAGAGTATTAAATTCGCTAGATCCAAATTCGGCTTTGTTGCGCTTGTTAAGCTTGAGTAAGAGTGTGAAATTATTGTTGCGGATGGTTTCAACGTTCACAATGTAAATTGGTTAAATTACTCAATTGGCAGCAGTGTTTCTGACACAGGTTCCTTCGATAGAACAATATTCGGCTTTGTTTTTGATGTTGATGACACACTCTCACTCAAACCTAACCACAGTAAGATTGTGAACTAATTTGTTGTGGGCAATTTCAACGTTCACAATGTAAATTGTGCAAATTACTCGATTGGGATCAGTGTTTTTGGCACAGGTACCTTCGCTACATCCAAATTCGGCTGATGTTGATGATTGGTTAAGCTTGAGTGAGAGTGTGAACTAATTTGCTGTAGGTGATTTCAACGTTCACAATGTAAATTGGTTGAATTACTCAATTGGCACCAGTTGTCGCTGATTGGTTAAGCTTAATTGAGAGTATGAAATCATTGTTGCGGGTAATTTAAACGTTCACAATGTAAATTAGCTAAATTACTCAATTGACACCAGTGTTTCTGTCACAGACGCCAAACGTAATAGCGTCGATTCTAAACGCCTCGGCCGGTGTTCCCGAAGGGTCTGTTCTATCCCCCGCTCTTTTCTTAATTTTCATAAATTATCTCCAACCCGCAGCTTCGCCGATGACGGTACTTTGCGTTATTCCTAGGCCTTCGATAAGTACGTGCCAGATCTTGTCTTGTAGACCGTGGGATCATGTCTAATTCGGATTGCGGCCTCTATCAAGAATAAGTTCGATATCCCTGTTGATTGAGTGGAACATGAGCTCACGATTTAACAGATAAGGTCTAGCACTCTAATAAAGCCTGCACCGAACTTTCTTCTGTCGCAGTGGACGGGGTAAAACTAATGGCTGGCCCATCTCTTAGCATCTTAGGGGGAACTTTAACCGAAGATCTGCGATCACAAATTCCAAATCTCCAAATAATCATCTTAATGCTTGGGATTTCTTAAGAGACGCAAGTTTCGCCTTCAGGCTTCCGGTAGCCCGACCTATTCTGGGTGGGAGAAGTGGAGAGATGAAGGATCATGGTATAGCGTGGAACTGAACCCCTTGTCTCTGAGATGGATGTAGGCTACTGAGGCTCTTAATAACACACTCAAGCTCGAAACAGATATATGCTGGCGTGCGACGCGTGCGGCCGATCCGCAGTATGCGGCAAGTTTTTGGTGTCTGTATTTGCGTGCTTGCTTTCTGTGTCATCTTTCACGTACATATAACCAAAAAAAAAGCGACGAGTGCTTGTGTTTGTTGTGTGTGTGGAGCTTGTGTTTGGGCATTTAAGGCTACATCGAATATAGCACTGTGGATAAAGTTGAGAGTAGACCAACTTTGGCGTTGAGTTCGTTTTGTTCACGGACCTTTATGTCAGATCGCATTTGAATTCAGGCATTTCTATTACATCTATCGTCGTACGCACCGCACGCACGCAAGTATTTGTCTCCAGCTTTTAAAGGATTGAATTTCAAAACAATAATGCATGTGCCTAAGCGTAGCAGTATCATTGACTTTTGAAAAAAAAGTTATGATGTTTTGAGTTCTCCGTGTGTAAATTCTGCGGTGTTCAGAGTTCAAAGATTAATAAGCGATGAATCTCTCTGACAAGCTACAATGTTGGGTACAGTTAATAATTTTTGAACGGTTTTATAAGTGTAACAAAGACCCATCTACCATAAAAACTACAATTTTTCAATCTAAAGTGCATTCCATTTCAGTCAGTCTGATCGAAATGTTAACAACCACGTCGTCGTCCTTCTACCTTGGACTACAGACACCAAAAACTTGTAGCTAATATGGCATGATTTCTCACAGCAGACCTTATGATTCATACCCCATCCTCTTCTGAACCCCTTAAAAAACAAAACTGCACTTCCTTAGCCTTCACCAACACCATCTACAACACTTAGAACCTCTTCGCAATGTCACTGGCACTCAGGCAATTATCTTAGGTGCTGGGGTGTTGCCCCAAAGGAATACGGAAATGAAAGAAGCAAAGGGCAGAAGAAAAAAAATTGTCTGTAATTTCGCTCCAGAATTAATTTGTCCTTAAGAGATTTTATACGAAGGTAGCAGCCAGGCACATCCCTACAAGCTTCTGTTGTCCATCAGCAGCACCACCACAGGTTTCACTGTCCTACGAACGAATTAAAAACGCGCACTCAAACCAAATAGCACACAAAACCCTTGTGGGAGATTCGTTTAAATCGCAGCCCCATATACAGAATCCATAGGTAGCTCCAGCAATTTAAGGGCTCCAGCAGGAATGGGGGGACGACGACGACGACTACCGGGCAGGTCGGAAAGGATGCTCTTCTTTAACTTGAACACATATACTATCAGTTGTAACGAAAATGAGGTTCAAGGAATCCCAGTGCAATTTAACAAAACGTTGACTGAGAGTTTGTGGGAATTGGGAGATGACTTCTCATATGTATATACGAAGGACGACGATGCCTTTATTTGTCTGTTCCCAGTGAAGGGACGCAAGGACGAAAATTTATGTCTCGTTTAGATATAAAGGGAAAATAGTCTGCGGTGAATTTTCATATGGAAACCACTTAACTTTGAAAAAAAGGTAAATTCCTTTGAGGAATGTATAAATTGTTGTTGGGGCCTTGTTAAAATATGTTTTTTTTTCTTCTAAAGGATAGTTTTCATTACACAATTTAATAAGATTTTAAGACCTTGAACAGAATCCATTGAAATCATTCAGAACACTCCTCACCACACCCCGTATGCATGAATGAATCCCTCATGAATTTCTTGAATCACAAATATAGCAGAAGCGTCTACTTCACTTCTATATACCCAGTAGTACACCTCTATATTAATTCATGCAGACAACAAGCGTGGGTGCTAAATCTGCACTTGAGTCTCGATTTCTCTGTCTAATAGGTAAATCTCATGAATTTTCCGTGAAATGCTTCCGTGATTAATCGCTTACTTACTATGAGCCATTTATTCTCGTTCAAGTGAGCTCCTCTTATGCTAGATTCTATTCGAGTCTAGAGATGTAATGGGCACGTACGGGAGTACATCACTGATATTCCAACGAAAATCACGCCAAAATCAATTTCTAAACAGAAATTAAATTAATTTTTGGATGTGATTAGAGAGATTTGATTTTTTATTGGTTATGCTTTCGTAGTAATTGAATTTTGTGTATTTTTAGTTGATGAAATTTATAGTTTTGTCTTGATTAAGTGATAATAATTGATGCAAGTCTAAACTTTGAGGTTAGATTCATTAAGTTTTCGATATTATTCGAGATTATTTCTTTTAAAAAAAAAATTAGTATTAGAATCCGACTTCCAAATCGGATTACTTTTTCCGGGTTCATTTTCGTTCCTCTGCTCAGAGGAATGGCTGTGAGGTAGTTGTAGATTGCCTTATTATTCCCTTTCTTCGGTGCCTCCAGTTGTCGTAAGCAGCTCATTGAAGAGAATCTACGCCATCCAATGGAGTAACGCGGTAGCAGCCTCTTTTCTCATAAGCGTCAGAAAATGAAACACAATATGCTTGGTCGTCTTAGATTTCTCAAGGTGCCGCCGATAGGAGTCCTCTTCATGGAGTCTCGCACTACTCATCAGTTCCGGCGGATCGTATTAAGCCCGGCTGTTTAGTAAAACAAACACCCACTACCCCCCCCCCCCCCCGGGAACTTGCTATTTCATATTTCACATAAAAAGGAAAGAATGTAGATCATTTCATTGTGAATCCGAAGTTTCGGAGTTCCTCAGGGATCGGTATTGGGTCCTCCTCCTGAGCACAAAACTATAGCTATGCTGATCAGAAAACAGACAACACCAGTCACCGTAGGCATCAAGGTATGGGAACAAATCATTCACATTCACTTGCAGTCTGTCCAAAGGCACCTCGGAGTGATGCTCGACCCTACGCTAAATTTAAGGTACACTTGAAGGGCATGACGCGTGCCGCACTTCCAAGAATTTTGCCCAACGTGTAGGAACCTGGATCGAGCCTTCTGATGGCGAGGGTGGTAAAAGCGCAGTTCTGCTATACACAGTACCAGTTTGGGCAGGTAGCCTCTCCACTGCCTCTTGTGGACTCTGTGTGAATTGCTCTACAGGGCCGTCACAGGGCATCTAACGCCTTGCCTCAATCTCGCCTCGTCATAAGGAATATGCCCCATTTGGCCTCCTTGATGAAAATCGTTGCTACCCGATCCCGAGAGAAAAAAAGAGACTTAAAAATTTAAGAATTTCGGCGTGGATATATTAGTAATAATTGCGCTGGCGTCGAAAACTCTATATTTTTAAAGGGGAGTGCCGTTTTGCGAATGCGGTCCCCCAACCAAGTACTATTCACGTCCAGTGCTGCTTGACCTCTGTAATCGAACCAGAATCTGAGTAGGCTGAATGACACCCTTCACGGTCACTAACATGGCTGAAATATGAAACAATGCAACAACGAATATTAAAGCTTTGTATGAGTAAAACTAAAGCCTAAGGGTAGTACTTTAAAGCTTTTTAAAAAGCTTTCCGAATACGAAAGGCAGATGTTGGGATTGCCCAATTTCATTTGTAATGAGGGTTGCCTTATAAGTATCGCTGATTATTTTTGTATGGTGTTCATGGGGAAACTAAGTGGCAAGCCCTCTTTCAGCAAGTCCCTTATTTACCACATGGGGTTCTCAAGGAGAAATTCCTCTTTCGGCATGACCCTGAGGCAATCCCCCTTTTAAATACTGGTCGGGTGGGGTTTAAAAAGCTTAGGCTATACAATTATAAGTTCTTAATAGCTCTGATATAATATATTTAGTTTGGGGGAGGTTTGCCTCATAGGGCCCTTATAAGGAATTGATAAGGCATACCTCACTCCAGAATCGCTGATTTTTTTTGTGTGGTGTACATGAAGAGAGAGGAAGCTCTCTTTCGGTATGCCCCTCATGAGAAACCTATGGAAAAATCCCTCCTAGTCGGGTTAAAAAGCTTAGGCTATATAGTTATAAGTTTTTAATAGCTTCGACCACGTTACTTCGGCGCCAACGACTGAGATGGTCCTCTAAAGTTCTGGGTTATTAGGTGTACATAAAATATTTTGGGTGTGGATTTTCCCACCCAAAGCGGAAGTGCGTGTGGACTTTTCCTTCCATACTTATGCGCTCCGCCGCGCCTGGCCACGGTGATGCCACGTCCTTTTCCAAGGGGTCCCATATTTTTATTTAATACGCCCAATGCTGCTTGACTTTGGTCTTTGAACGAGAACTGGCTTATGCAGTAGGCTAATGATACCTTAGAATAGCAGGGCATGAAGGTCTTCTCACAGGGTACGTTTTTTAAGATGTCAGCTGAAGACCATTGGTAAAATTGATTCCGGCACCTGTAAATAGTGTACGTGAAACACTGAACATGTTATGCGCAGTCATGCTGTATTAAGGTGGGTATCCACCAAAAGTTTTGTCTCCGCACAATCTCCATACATTATTCGCCAAAGTGTCTCCACCAAAATCTATGTGCCGAGATAAGAAATGTGCGGAGAGAAGAAGTGCGGAGACTACACACGCACACCGATATTTCAGTGGATACAAAACGTATCCATTAAAAAATGTTCTGTGTCGGTGCTGCGGAACTTCTGCGGGGACTGTGCGCGGATAAGTAAACGCAGTGGATACTTGAAAAAAGACTTCGAAAAGTCTTGAAGTTGCCTGTTTAGGCCTATATTTTGTTTTCCAGTGAATATGGAAAACACAAAACATCTTAGGACAAACAAGGGTATTATTTTGAAGAGATAGTTTTTTTTACGATGGAATGGACAAATGAAAAAAATATTGAATTAATTCAATTCTACGAACAAAATAAGTTATTGTGGGATGCCGAAAAAAAGAGTATAAAAATAAAAATAGCAATTTTTGACCATTTGGCCCTCCCCAAGCCATCCCTAGCTGAAGTTGCCATTTCCCCACACCCCAGCAAATGGTCAAAAATTTCTGCCACTAGTATTTAACAGTTATTTAGCCCTAATACATACATATGCAACGGCATATTTTTTTTTAAAATTTAACCCTATTTTGTACCCCCCAACCCCCTAACTCGAGATGGGTCCACTTCCCCCAAAAATGTCATATTATAAAAAATGGTTAAAATTACTTGAAAAGCTTATATACCAAACGGCAGAAGGTTGGGACGACACGATTTTTTCAAGTGCCAGCTCCCCTACTATGGTAATATATTTAGAGACTTAAATCGGAAAACATGAAACATTGCGCGCACACAATAATTTTATCATTCAAGGTCGTATCCACCTAAAGTCTTGTCTCTGTAGAGTGCGCGCACAGTCCTTTAGAACATAGTTTGAGACTTTCCATATGCTTCCTGCAAGATTTTAGTGGATACGCAATGAAAGCTTTGTCTCCGCACAGTTTGAGATTTTTCGTTTTTTTTGCTCTTTTTGTGTGGATTGTTATGTGCGCGCACTGTCTACAGACCGCAGTGGAAACGCACCTTTAGGTTTCTAGGGACGTAGGGTATACAACACAGACAAAGGGCGATTGACGATTAAAGTAGTGTGGAACACAAATCCAAGAGATACCTCAAGGCTGATTAATAGGTTAATTCCAGCTCTTCAATAAACAACTATTGTAAGAGATACAGAGAAGACTTATACATAGGTCGAGGTGAACGATGAACAATAGCTGACGTAAGCCTTTTGTTTTTTTCCTTCGGTGGCTTCATAGAAACATAGATCCAGCGAAATAAAGTGTAATCGAACTGTCGAAATCACTTGTTACGTTATGACGGTTATACTAACACTTTAGAAAACGAACAAGATTCTTCTTTCAACTACGCGAACTAGTAATCAGGCAGCCTTTCTTCCCACAGGATACTTGAGCTAAATTAATGTCGCCTTTGTGCTAGATTCAGTTCAAATGTATAACGTACGAACTGAACTATTGGATCTGTACAGTCGCCATTTGTATCACAAAAGTTTAAATTTATACATTAAAGCATTCATCATTTTTCTTTTTTTGAATATTTTTTGTGTGTGTGTTAATAAAAAAGAATAATAAGTAAAAGATGAACAAAAAAATCAATTCACTGGCGAAAAAGCATAATTCATCTGAACCGACCGCCGATAACAACAAAAAGGCACCTTCAAAGCCCCATGGAGATGGCTCGCAAAAACCAGACAATTAGTACTGAAACAATGGGCGAATATTGGCTGATGGCGCTAAAATCGATTATGGCATAAATTTCTCGTTTTATCCCAAAAGCGGGTTGAAAGTTTTTGTATCATTCGCGGAATTTCGCTTCCCGTAATTTTTTTTACTCTCCATACTTTGAGCTGCCATCGTTCAGTATATGTGTGAACCTGGCTCCAAAAACCCATGATGGAGCAGGCAGCAGTAGTAGCGGACGGTCGGTCATTGTGTTCGGCCATTGTCAAAGGTACAATGCATTTCTCGCTCCATTACGGCAATTCTGCAGCTCCACCGCGAAGTTTATTTTTCATTTAGCCAAAGGGATGATTGTTGAAAATCCCCCACCTGTGCTCTCTCTCTCTATACATATATACGGCCAGGGCCCTTTTCCACTTTATATTATTTTTACGTGATTTACACCGATCGACTTTATTGATAGCCAACTACTGAGCTGCATCCGCTTCTGAAATGCGTTCCACCGCCAGAATTATCGTATTGGGATTTTTTATCTTTTTATATACCCCCCGCGTCCCTCTTACCGTCATACAACAACACAATAATAAAAACACACTGAGGACTGCGAAAGCGCAAGGATCGCAAGGATGGGGTGTGGAAGTATTGTGCAAGTGAAGGGCCAGAGCATTTTCAGAAAATTTACTATCCTGGGGCAGGTTCAACCTAGTCATTGCTGTATGGCATCATAATTCGTTTATTGGCATATTGGACTTGTTAAAATGATTAAGGCGGTAAAGGACTTTAAATTACTGCGACAGAATGGAGACATGTCGTTGGTGTATGCTTAAAGCGAAATCCTAAATTCGTCAGTGATTTGTGAATTCTAAACTGACACCTATTCCTGAGCACACAAAATCCGTGAAAATACGAGATGCTACTGCAAAGGACAGCGCGAGGCGCCTACGTGCCCATCATTTCAGGTCTAAACCTAAACATCCGTCCAACAGTTCTACAAATCAAAACATTTAACACGGCCTCGGATATCCTGGCAAATCCTTTTGATTTATGACAGGCACACACGACCCATGCGATCTCGTACTGTGGTTTTTTTTTATCTTGTTTTTTGGTGACTGCGGAGGCGGCATGGCAGGAGCTCAAACAAGTTGCAAATCTCGAAACAAAAAACCGGAAAATCATACAAACATACAAACAAAACGCATCCCTTAGCAGTTGGGGTGGTGCAAAAAAACGCGAAAGTTTTGCCACTTTAAAAAGTTTTGGAAAAAAAAAATTCGTGGAAGCCGATTCGAATCTGAGCCGCTCTGAAGGGAAGCCGCTTTGTATCCTAGACAGACAGACACAGCACCACCATTACCAATTGGGGATTTATCCTTTCGTCAAGTTGATTTCTTCACTACCGACGCATACATACGTGGTGGAAAGGTGAAATACGTGGTCTGAAAGAACAACAACAACAAAAAAAAAACGACAAGAAAACAAATTCCGATACACTGCAGCAAAAGGTGAGCATTTTCGCATTTTCCGACTTTTCTGTTACTTGGCCCCAGCGGCATAGAGATGCGGACGTGTCCCGAATTGTGATTCTCATCCAGGCCAAAACATATTCAGGGATAAGCATGTACCGAACACCTTTTTACGACTGTCTAGATGGGTGGCATGCCGTAGTCGGGGGGCTAGCATCTAGTGGGCGATTGCGGCTATCTCTGAAACGGGGACGAGCCGCCATCCTTCTGATGATGAAAACGGAAAATCAATGAACTTGCATACGTGGATAATTTATTCGTGGCACAACCCGCCAACTTGCCAGAAACGAACTTTGCACTTGAACATGTGTCTTCGATTTATTGCCTACCGAAGGAAGCCGTGTGGACATGTGTGTTTTTTTCCAGTAAATTTTCACCATTTTTTCTGTTTTGTATTTCAATTTTCTTGTCTTCACGTTTTTTTTGACAATTTTCAAGGTTTTTAGGAAAAAAAAATGTGTATTTAAATTGGGCTTATTGGAAACTGAAGGAATATAGGCAAACTTGGAGAATATGTAGAAGTCATACGAGCATAATTGACGATTAAAGAGTGCTGCTCACTAGGCATGTCGATTCATTAAAAAAAAATCGATCTTCGATTCGATTCGAATCGAGCGCACTAAAATCGATTCTCCATTGAATCGAGCATTAAAGGATCGATTCTCGATTAATCGAATCGTAAGTCAATTTTTGTTGAGCAACGGACAACTAATTAGAAACAGTTTCATAAAAATCGCATTTATACACTTTTTATATTTTTATGTAGCAATCCTGTTAGGAATTCATTATGATATTGCTATTAGTCCGGGAAATTACCATTTTAAGGAGACAAAATTCCAAAATGGCTGAAAATTGGTCCACAGCTTCCTTGGGACTTTTTAAGAAAATAATTTCGGAGTCACAAAAAAAAAACATGGCGGCCGGAGATATCACGTTTTGGCAAAAAAAAACACTCAAAAACTGGTTTTTTCGAAGAAAAAATTTTTGTTCAACCAAAACGATATGTTATTCCCTACAAAAAAGCCCTACTGTCATTTTTTCGGTAACTCGGATGGGCTTTCTCGCAAGCGAAGTTTAATAACCAACTGTACTCCACAATGTTGTCGTTTTTTGTCTAAATTCTCTTTTGCCTACTGTACTCCTAGCAAAAGGGAATTTCAAAAAAAAAAAAACAACATCCACATAGCTGTCAAAAAGTTGGCTGAAAAATCCATTGAAAAATTTGGTTGGAAAAATCCTCTCTTGCCCTCTTCTATACAAAACGATATTTTCAGCGTGTGGAAGAGCCCAATGTGAATTGAGCCCAATCCGAGGGGTTTGTGAATCGATTCACTGAATCGATTCAGTGTTTGAGATCGATCTAAAAAATCGATTATTTCACTCGAAAAGATCGATTTTTCGATTAATCGATTTTAAATCGACTTGCCTACTGCTCACTAGGGCTGCTCGCTTGAGAAAAGCTTCTTCATCATATATTGGAATGATAATCTGTGAATTCCTGTGTATCAAAGCCAAAGCTTCGCAAAAGGCTCGTCTTCTATGGTCACTAAGAAGAGGTGATAGTACCCCTCCCCCGGACGGACATAAACAGGATGGTTAGTATTTTGAGTTCTAGGCACCTCTAAATAACAATATCAATAAAAAATCGATAGATTTCACTGCAGCACTTCAGACAGTCCTCCATTCCTTCGCAAGAGAAGCAATGCACAGAGAATGGAGTATTTCAAAAGCTTGTGTAATGGGAGGGTATCCACCTAAAGTTGTGTCTGTAGGCTAGTGACCAGCCTTTGCATATGGCGTCTTACGACCGCCGTCTTTGGTGTATAGGAAAGAAAATTATAACAGATGTTGTAATAATGAATATCTTTATTAATTTTAAATAACAACTTCTATACCATTCCAAATGCGAGTGTCGTTTGCCCAAGCGGTCCCCCAACTAAGTACTAACCAAGTCCAATGCTGCTTGACCTACGCAATTGAAAGAGAATCGGTCTACGTCGGTCAGTGTCCTTTTCTCAAGCGGTCCCCCAACTAAGTACTAACCACGTCCAATGCTGCTTGACCTGCGCAATTGAAAGAGAATCGGTCTACTGAGTATGTTAATGGCAATCTTTATGATGACCAAGATAATTGCCTGTTTTCTGGGTTTATACCTACAATTTCATAAAGCCCAAATTTTACTCCCTCCTTCAATCCAAAAAAAATGTGGACGCATCGTGCTTTGTTTAGTCTTTACCGTGCGTTTTTTACTGGTACCTGCCTCTATCGGAATTTTTACTCAGGCGTGTCTCGCCTCATTTGGGTGCCATGCATTTTTTTTCTATGCGTGTCTGTTTCAACCTTAATTTACATATCCGACGTTTTTCTGCAGAGCCGCTCTTTTTTAAGATTTCAGCCAATTAGAAACAATTTCGCTCACGTCATATTGTTTTTGATTGGTTGAAATCGTAAAAAGCGATAGAAAGACGTCGGATATGTAAATTAAGCAAGATATTGGACGTGGTTGGTATTTAGTTGGGGGACCGCTTGGTAAAACCACTGTCGACGCTCGCTTTTGGAAGGACGAAAAGGCAATTGCAGAAGGTGAACAAAAATATAAAGATTTTCGACACCGCAGCTGTTTCACATATCCATCCACAGGCGCTATAACATAAATTGGAGGCCTCCAAAGTTTTTTCTAGTTTGTAACTGCTTCAAAAGCGCTTCTAAAAAAGCAGCAGTAAAAGGAGTGCTTTCCTCCAGGTATAGAGCTGCGATGGGAAGAGGAACGCCCCCAACTTTTTTAATGAGCGTTCTAGCATTGATAATGCAGCGCTCTATTTCCCGCTAGGAAGTTTTCTCTTTTTCTTTAATACTCAATTCGAGCTTGTAGTAGTAAAGAGACTACCGATATCGCGCGAACCACAAAAGATATCGACTTCGTTGAGGTGTCGTTCCAAGCATATTAACGTAAATATGATCTGAAAAGATTTTCATAAAATCCGGTCAAGCCGTTTTTTTTGTCAAAACGATTTATTTGATTTCTGTACCTGCATGATATCGCGCGAACCAAATAAGATACTGACTTCGTTGAGGTGCTTATCGACGCGTATTAACGAATATATAATCTGGAACGATTTTCATAAAATTCGGTCGAGCAGTTTTTTTGCTTAAACGAGGTACGTGATTTTTGTATCGCGTGAACCAATAAAGATATCGACTGCGATGAGGTGTCGTTCGAAGCATATTAACGGAAATATAATCTGAAACGATTTTGATAAAATTCGGTCGAGCGGTTTTTTTTGTTTAAACGACGTACGTGATTTTTGTACCTCCACGATATCGCGCAAACCAAAAATGATATCGTCTTTTTTGAGGTGCCGATCGAAGCATATTAACGAAAAAATTATCTGAAAAAAATTTCATAACATTCGGTTGAGCCCTTTATTAAGCATTCATCATACTGGGAAGTTGATGGTATGGACCGAAAGGGTCCAACCTACAATCCAACTAGTTGGGTTTCATGCTAAATTCGGGGCCCCTAGACGATTAGTGCGTAGGGATTAGGGGGTTGCCACTTTTTGGGTTTTAATCTATTCTCGGAACCCCTTCTGGTTTGGGGCCGGGGAAATTCGTCCCAGTTGCCCTCCCTATGTGGCGGACCTAGGTGGAAGAGGCCACCCTTGATTTCATCGAAGATAGCCCTTTTCACTCCTTTCTAGTTTTTGCCTTAGGAACGAAGAAGCCCTAGCAAAATTTTACCAACTTAACAAAATTAACAATCTTTTTTCTAGTCGGCAATATCTTTCCTACGCAGACGGCCCAACATCAGTTATGTAGGTGGAAAAAGTAATAAAGGCGAAGGACCGTAGTGCAGCCGGGATTCGAACCCGGGACCTCTAGGATGGTAGCCAGGCGCCTTACTCCCTAGACTACCGAGGCCCCCTTCTCCTGTTCTATCCTTCGAGCTAGTTTTTCTACTAGACAAGGCACTACACTGCTAAAGAAAGTAGAAGAAAGAAACACAATTAATTTATATTTTCATAACTAATATGCAAATACACCTCAAAAGCAAAAACGACAACAATAAATCCCCCTTCACAACAAAAAAGTTGCCCCCTCGAACCCATTACAAAACTTTTAATCTCTAAACACCTTAACAACAAAAAAACACAAGAAATGCTTTTTTTTTATTTTTATACCACATAAATAAGCGAAAGGACACGAAATGAATCCAGGACATTCAATTTCTTCACAATTCCATCATCAAAAGATCTCTGCACGAGATGCTCATTCATTGTCAGGGTTTTGGTGTCTCCACAAAGGATCCTTTTCCACCACACAAACACAAACACAAGCACAGACCAAAAAGCCATATAGTCGCAGGATATTGTTAGTGCTTTGTATTATTGAGCCTTTTTGCTTCAAACCTTTTTCTGCAACTCTATCCATACACACATTTCGAGCGCGACTTTGTTATTGTTGTTGTATGTACGTGTATTTGTTGCTACTTTTTATCCAAATGTCTCGCTCCTTTTGCTCCTTAATATTTCTGGACTTTTGGCTTTTGTCATCGGTTGGCTGTGGAGGACGATGCCGGCTATACATGAGGAATACAACGTTTTGTCTCCTCTAGTTCTTATCTTTTCCTCAGAAGTCAGATTCTTCCTTTGAGATATGTTTTCTTAAAAAAAAATCCTTTTAGTTTTGTCATTCTTTTAATTATCTTTTTTTTCGCCCGTAAGTTCGGTCGAAGGTGAATCAAAGATGATATCACTAATGAGAGTTTAATGGAGTGTCATGTATTATCTACGATTTATTAATGTCCTGTGATTGATTCCTCTGATTGTATGTAATTGAGAAAATATTGGGTTTTTTCCTCTTCATCTGTGAAGGATAATTATTTACTAAAGGGATAGTGAAACTACAACCAACCCTTTCTACTTTTCTCGGGGAAAAAAATTAAACGAACATGTCAATTTTTTTTGCTCTTCTGTTTTTAGATACACAAACACCCATGGAAAAAAATCAATTTCTAAAAGTTAATGAAAAATTCCCCTTAGTCTCTCGAACACCTCGAAAACTGTACCAATCCAGAAGAAACGAATGAGACTGTCTGCAATCAAATTAAAGACACCGTGAAAAATTGCGAAAAAGCTGTCATTACGGGGCTTCCTCCTCCACTGGCAGGACTAAAACCGAATACGCAAATTTACAACCTGAAAAGCAGTTTTTCCAATAGCCGAACCCTTCAGCGTAATGAGGATTCCATCGCCCTCCTGGACTCATCAATAACCAAACAGAATGAGAAGAGAGAGCTGCTGTTCACGGTTGTGATGGCCCCAAAAGCGAGAGACGCAAAAAAAAATTGTTAAAGGACTCAACAGTATAAGTAAGGAGGCAATCCCTCATCATGTCCTCCCGAGTAATACCCTTATTTAATCTTGCATACAGCCTTATTATGTCCTTATTTCTACTCACTTTAAGACACCAAGGATAACCAATATACCTATACTAACACCATCTCTATCTAAACTCATAGTATGAAATCGATGAAAATTGGTTGCCTAAAAATAAGGACGAAAAGATAGACAGGACAGGACAGGCAGGCACGCAGCCATCCTCAAGTAATCACCTCCATTCTTTGTGAAAATCTTCAAGAAGTTCTCGTATTAAGGTAAAGTAACCAATTGAACGGGACGAAGGGAGAGGCCAGAAGGAACGAGCCATCCTACCACCATCTGAAGGAGTGAGAGCAGAATGGACGACAACATAAATTATCGTTTAAGGATTTTATGAAAAGGACGTTTTAAGACACCTATCTTTCATTATAATTGATGGGAAATAATTCATTTAAAGTGAATCCTGCGGAAATATCCACCCGAATCGTTACACTTCAATTCATTTGCCCTGAGAGGATTTTCGTTTCGTGATTAAGGTACCCCCAAGGACATAGATTTTGAAAAGGATACGATTAATATAAGGAAGACCCAATTATGGTGAATAAATAAATGAAGTAGATTAGTTGAGGTTTCAATATGCTTTATAAATTTTCAAATATTTTCTATATGAATTGTGTTATTTTCGGGCTGTATTTAAGGATGATTGAGCTTGTAGTATGTGTGGATATATAAGGGGTTGTTTTTCGTAAAACTATAGTTTTTTTTAAAGATGATACTATAGCACGAGTAAGTAGATTAGCATTTCGGCTTTACAACTGAAATTGGGTCCTAGCATCATTTTTCCTTCCACCTGCCGAAATTCCAACCTTTTGTTATACTATGTTGTTTGTAAGCCCTGGGCGTCCTGGTCTGCTCTCTAAAAATGAACCAGTGAAAATTATACTGGTTTAACCAGTAAACAATAATTTCACTGGAAAACCAGTTAATTCGAGTCTGCTTACTGATTGAACCACTGAAAATTGAATTAGTTAAAATTTCACTGGTTCAACCAGTGAATTTTAATTTCACTGGTTCAACCAGTGAAAAAATATTTGTGACTCATATTCTAGACAATTATCTTCATGGCTGTAAAGGGTTCCATTTGGCATACTCAATAAGGCTCTCGTTTGTTTACGTTGGGAAAGCAGCATGTCGGTGTTTAGATGGGGGCCCGCTTGGAAAAACGACACTCGCGCTAGAAAAAAGGTTTTTTCTTTTTTTTACGTGAATTTCAGTGGTTCAACCAGTGAAATTTCACTGCTTCCTATTGGTTGACTAAGCAATGGTTCAACCAGTGAATTTCCACTGGAAACCAGTGAATAGTTAATGGATCGTTTTCAGAGAGTATGGCATCCTACCAGCAAAGGTTTGATCTATCTCACGGTCGCATTACATAAATCCTATAGCAACAGACACCTATACCCAGCAGAATCCTCTTTACTCATACAAACTAGATGTCCTGCCCACTGGAGCTAGCCGAGCTTTATTTTCTAAATGGCATCTATGTATCTCGTGGTGCTCTCATTGATCTCGTCGTTGTACAGACCCCGGAATCGTTTTTCTTCACATACGAATGCAGGACTTCCACACTTGATAAGCACACAAGTCTCGGATCCATATGTGAGTATTACCCAGCCTATCATCTTATACAGCAGAAATTTGGATACCGTGGTAAGATGCTTGGCATTGAATAGCCTTGGCTGACTATATTGGGTCTTGTTGACAGTTTTGGTCCTATTTTTGGTTCTAGGCTGTTAGGAATTGTTACTATCAGTGTAGGAGAAGATTGTAGTAACATACATTTTATACCAGTGGTGGCCAACAAGTCAATCGCAAAGCCAATTTTAGTCGATCGCTCACGATGTCTTTACTTAACCTGTTACAATTGTAAGGTGAACGACAACGAGTCGATAGGCCTTCCATTAATTTTTTAGACACGTACCGCGGAACTGAGAGCTTACTTTGCCGTTTAAGCTTCATTTACACTGACGCTGGCTGTCGCCACATACTCCCCCTATAGCGACAGTAATATCGCAGTGGAATGGTGATTTCTCTTCCGCTCTTCGTCTGCTTTGATGTTGCATGCTCTGCGACGTACCCTGTTGGCACTGGTTTCTTGCAAAGGTCGGTTTTGTTTAATGAAACTGGAAACTAATCTTTCTTTGTGGTTTACTTATTTGTTTTTACTTCTGAATGATTTTTGTAATATTTTTCTCTTCTAAGAATGCGGGCTTTAGTCGATCGATTGAAACTCTGCTATTCTTTCCTTTTATCCGTAATACGAAATACTTGGGATTTATCTCTAACACCTCGAACGGACCTTCTTATGGTGGGTTCAAAGATATTCAGACTTTATCGTCTCTGGCAGTTTTTTAGATCCCCATGGATGTTACGCTTTGTTTTGCTTGTGATAAAGCTACTGTGGACTTGATCTCATTCATTTACTAATTCCTTTACAAATTCACATGCTTTGACATTTTCTGGCTTGTCAAAGTGCTCGTATGTCTGGCTAAATTGCTGTTTCCAATCCTAAAGCAAATACATGCGTACGTGCGGTGCGTGTGACGATAAATATTATAGAAATGCCTGCATTCAAATGCGATCTGATATACAGTTGCGTGAACGAAATGAGCTCAAGGCAAAAGTTGGTATATTTTAAACCTTTTCCGCAAGCACCACACACACACAAAACACATGCACTCGTCCTTTATATATTTTTTTTGTTATATGTGAAAGATGAGACAGAACGCAAGCACGCAACGATCTGTCAGCGAAAACTTGCCGCATACTGCGGATCGGCCGCACGCACTACACGCCAGCATGTATCTGTTTCCAGCTTAACAGTCTAAGAGTCTTTTTTTTGGAAGAACTTCGTCGCTACCTTTAGAGGAGTCACTTTCAATCATTCAGTCGCTTACTAACCTCTCATCATTGTGTTTAGCCGTGGATGAGCCAGACAGTGTAGGTTTTTTATGATTAATTGTCAAAGTGGTTCAGGAACGTAAAGTCGAATTTTGTCTTGACTGATGTGGCTGTAGATTTTCCACGGGCTATTTGGGAGCAGCAAATTCGTTCTGCAGCAAGACTCTTTTTGGTCTCGTATCAAATTCCCTAATTCGTCATAATTTTACTGGGCCTCTGAAAATTTCTTGAAATCTATGGTCTCTGTTGTTACATTTATATTTCCGCAATTCTGGATAATAGATCTGCTATATTGTTCAAAGTATCCACATGTTCGTTGAGACCTGGCCGATGAAGTCTAGTTGTCGAAGTTGACGTGGTGATGTGCTTTTGGATTTTTGTTTAAAAGCGTTGTGAGCGGTTTGTGAAATATACTAAATTGTCGTCGTTCCAAAAGATAACTGAAGTGTTTCCCTCCTTGATGCATCGCCAGAAGTTCTCTGTCATACATGCTGGTAATACTTTTCAGTGGTTGTTACCTTCCGAGGCCCTTATTGGATGGGACGGCGTGAGGAGTTTGTGAGCCGTTTGCGTTCTTTGCCTTTTAAGCTCCATTTACACTGATGCTGGCTGTCGTCACATATGTACGAATATTACACACTTCTTCCCCTACTTAGGCTACAGGTATGAAAACATGTCGATCTTGACACATTTTTGAGATAAAAAGTAGATCTCATGTATTCAAAAGTTGGCCACCCCTGTTTTAGACGTAGCCTTTCCTATGACTCCTCGGAACTCCGCTTCTTTTCTTTCTTACTTTGGCCTTCATATCTGCAAGCTCCATTTTAATATCGGTTGACGATATTAACCTGATGGCGTTAGTTAGCTCTTGGTAGAATTCCTCTCTGTCTTCATCCGACTTGTCCTCTGCGGGGGCATGGACGTTTATGAGAAAAATGTTTTTGACACGAAAGTAGAACTTTAGTCTTCACTTACGCCATGTAAACACTTGTATTTCGTGCAAGTAGAGATACATGAAAGCGACTTTCGTGAAAGTACTTGCAAATGTAAACTTGGCATTACTGGCTTAAAGTCCAGAATCAGTGATTTCATTTCCTTTTCCACGGTAAATGCTACTCCGAACTCTCTACTTCCATTCGATGAACCACTGGAGAGTATCGTATCGTTATGGGTTTTAAGATCCATTCTGCCACTATGGGTCCATTTAGTTTCTTGTAGAGCTGTGATATTTATGTCATCTTTTTGTGGTAATAGTAGAAGCGAAAGCAGAGCGCCCGTCCTGTTGAGCGTTCTGACGTTCCAAGTTCCTAAATGTAATTCTATATTGCGTTGCCTGGGTCATTGCCGTTGAGTCCGTCCTGTCAGAGGCCTGCCTTGAAAATTCGTGACCGGTGGATTTTTACGGTGGAAGATTGTCAGCCTGTGTTTGCTTCATTTTGAGGCGCGAAACACTCGATTTTCATCCACGTCCGTCTGTTACTCTTGTATGGACAAAAGTATCCACGGGTCACCTGGTGTTAAGTCAACATCTTCGGGGAAGGTAGGATTGGGTAGCATAGCGGTGATGATCCAGGCGTGAAACGAACGTAAAATATTCTCCGCGGAGGTTTGTAGATCTTAATTTTTCACCTTCGCCCGCTTCTCTTACCAAAAAGAGCTTTTGAGTCTAGATGCATACGTCCTCGTCTATAATATGTCACTTACCTCGTGCTGGGCATTGTGTGTTACGCAGTTTGAAAATAAAACCAAGTAACCTGCAGGAAATTATTGTTTACCCATAAGTTAAGTAAAAAATTGTGTTAATGACTAATCGTTTGGATAAAAATTGCGGCACTAAAAATCAATTTCTGACGTGCAAACCTGTATTACTCAATTTACAAAAAACATTTTAATTCCATTTTAAAAAAATTAAAATTTTTCAAAAAAAAAACCTCTTCTCAACTTCCACCAATTTCCTTAAGTTATTTCGCTACAAGCACCCAAAATGCCATGCGACAAAAAATAAAAACAAAACAAAATCCCTCAAAATAGATCCTAATAATCGAATAAGTGTTAAAAGGCAGTGTCTTGAGCGCCATAAATCACGTGAAGTATTAAATTTGCACGAAGATGCCAAGGAGATTGTCAGGTAAACTGAAAAGTAAATTGAATTTCACCGTCAACTTGTACCCCGCCGCCACCTCCGAACACACAGACAAGGGCGGCAAGAACGGAGCAAGTCAACCTCTTCGAAAATATTGGATAGACAAAAAATTTCAAAATAAGCAAAGTGGAGGGGAGTCTTTCTATATATACATTGAAGTTGTCTGCAAACTTACCCAGTAAGGATAAAAGGAACACGCCAGATCCTTCCTGAATAGGTTAAAAAATAAAGGAGAGATTTAGAGGGAGGAAGGAAAAACTTTCGATGACACTAACAGATATGATGTCAAGTGAAGGTTTCTATTTGATGTGATGTGAATGTGTTTTTGAACTAAAGGTGGGTCGGTCATCAGTGATGTAGTATAGTACCTGATCCTTGAAGGCACTCTCAAAAAAAAGGAGAAACCATTCCGAACACCATTCATGTCCCGGCACAGACATTTGTCAATCGAAAACGAAAAGAAAGTAATTGGTCCCACGTTCCAGTCAATCTCTGGCCAGTTTTTATCTGAATTTCTCTGATAGACTTCCAACACCGAGAGTTTACTTTTGGCTAAAATTCACTGAAGTGCATTCTAGTACGGCACCGGGGATGCGTCTCTTAATTGCACATTGTGTGACAGCCGTCGCCGAGGGGGATAGACCGTTCAGGCTATAAAATGCAACCGTTGCTAATATCTAACCAAAAACACCCAAAATAGTTACCGGGGCCGAGTGTGTACGAGTATGTATACTAGAGATATATGCACCTACAGGCATCCACCATTCAGTCTCTTTCGGGGACAATTAACGTGATGGGCAAGAGCTCCGTATCAGAAGGTCCATTATAACCTTTCTAAAATGACCAGCCCTGCACTTGGCCACTCTCCTATATAAGAATGGGGCAGAGAGACATCCTGATTGTGTAGAAACCAATTTAGACGAGACCTTCTCACTTGAACTTCTCAGTTGAAAATTGTGTGATCGATTAGGAGGAGCACCGGGGCTGCCACGGTACACGGAAGTGCCCATTGTATGGTACTGTTGTTGTCAGAAAGGTATAGGTGAAACGTTTCCCATTGAAATGCGCCCGTTGCACCCCGGTGCGGATGGGGGTGAAATACCGGATTGTCGGATCCTGTGCCTGGAGGCAAATATTTTCCCAACAGCGAGGGCATAAATTACACCATGAAGGACAATTGCGATTTATTGCTCGGCTCCGGTGTTGCGGGCTTATTTATTCCTGGCATTCGTCGGTTTTGCTGCCATGAATGACATTACCGGTCAGGTGTATTAAAAAAAAAGATTCCATCCCCTGTCCACTGCTAAGCCGCAGCGCATTTAAGCAGAAATACACTCTATATACATACGAGTATATATTGTGAGGCACAAGTTTCCGAGGCTCTAAAAAGGCTTTTAAAATAACACATTCCACGTGTTTTGTGCAATCTGACAGAATCCATTAAATCCGGTGTTTGTTGTCTAGTTTTATATCGAAAAACGGCGGTGTTCTGTTGATTTTCTCGACTACCTCAAAGTAAACGGAAAGATCGATTAAAATTTTTGAAGACTCTTGACTCCTCCAAATCTCGTTTTTGATGCTTAACATCTGAATCTGTTCAGGTTAATGAATCCGAAAGTGATTAATGGATATTTGACCAATGCTCGCCAAAAAATTAATGAAAGCCAATAGGTATGGCACGGAAATAGACATTTCTCATTTTTTGGGGAGAGTTTTATTTTTTGAAGTAAATGTTTGTTAGGTAAATATGGAGGGAGCGATATTAAGTAATTTTTGGATTAGATTTGAAAAGATAATTTAAAAATACGAATTGATTGCGTTTTTGTTTGTTAATAATTTAAATGATTTTGCTGTACACTGCCCGACAACAGGATGGGTACAAGTAATGAATTTGGCATTTTTGCGATATCTTTAAAATATGTAGTCACTAAGCTTATGATTCCTGCCTTATCAGGGAACATCAGGGATTAGATGCCAAACCCCATTGGTAACCTATGAAAACCTAATAAGTCGGTTCTGTGCAGCTCTGTGACTCTTCCGTAAAACCTGGCGATCCAAATGAGGCATACAAGCCAAAACTATGTAACACACATATACACGGCCATCATAAGGCATATGATAACATATAGAGCATTGGTCTGTTGGCATACAAGCAAGCTTACCGCGACGATGAAGCGAGCATGTGACGCCTCCATGACATAGCTTCCAAAAATTTGGGAACGATAAAATTGAGTAGGGTCGAAGGGTTTGCCTAATAAAAACAAGAAGGCGCTGCCAGCTAAGCTAGTAACGGCTGGATTTCGAGGAATTCTTATGGAATACACGGAAGTGAGAAGAAGGCGTAAAAGCAGGGGCGTTTCCAGCCAACTGGCTTAGGGGGGGTAATTTTAAAAGAGGAAAAACTTGGATATTGTTTTTATTCCATAAATACCATTTGCACCCTCCCCAAGCCACCCCTAGCTGAAGTTGCCATTTCACCCCACCCCCCCCCCCCTTAGCAAATGGTCAAAAATGTCTGCCACTAGTATTTAATGGTTATTAAGCCCTAATAGAACCTACCCAGGCAGCGGCAGAATTTTTTTTCAATTTTAGCCCCTTTTCACCCCATTAGCGCCCTAACTCGAGGTTATCAAACGACTGAAGGTTGGGACGAAACGATATTTTCAAGTGCCAGGAAGGAAGAAAGTCATCACTTCTCTTAGGCGGCCATTACACGTTCATGCAAGCGGCAATCATTTCCACCAGTCATGATTAATGGAAATCAAAATATACGGAGGATTACATCAGTCAACACCTTAGATGTTAGGGTTTCCGTCAGTCGTAGGTAAAACTGTGAAAAAACTGACAGCAAAACCTATCGTGTAATGGGCGCCTTACTGCGCTTGAGCAGTTAACTTCATTTTGTTTACATAAGTTGTTTCCACACGAGTGTACACACGACAGACAGAAGTCGTCTGCAATCGTCAATTCCCTTTTGGTGTTCGGTGAAAAATCGTATGAGCCTCTACACGTGGGGACAACTTGCAGGCAACAAATCATACTGGCTCTGCTGTTGTTTGAGACATTCTCTTTGCGAGCAAAAGGGAATTTCAGAAAAAAACAACAACAATGCAAGCTGTCCAAGTGTTCGATCAAAAATCGGCTGAAAATATCATTCAAATTTGTGTGCCCTCCCCATCGTCCTCTCTCACCCTCTTCTTCATAAACCACTTTGCAGCCCACTCTTGTCATGTCGTGTGTACGCTCGTCTGGAATCAGTCATAGCGTGCCATATTAGCGGTAGTCTACTCATGTATCGGTCCTTCCACGACTCTCCAACAGGCTTGGAAAAATTCACCGTCATAGATCGCCGACTAGATTCGCCATAACTTTACTTGTTTGTTTGAAATATTGGTAATTTTCAAGAATAAACATAAATAACGAAGGAAAATTCTTAGGGGGGTAATTACCCAATTACCCCCCTCTGAAACCGCCCCTGCGTAAAAGATGCTATCCAAAAGAGTAAAACGGAGCATTTTAAGAGCCTGTGCAACGAAGCAGACGCCCCAATGTAAGGCAGGAAGAAATTGAAGAAGCCGCGAGATGGATTGTCGTTAAAAAAACCCTGAGCCATCTGCTTGGTTGGCTGGTATATCGACAGAGGGGTGAAGCTGGCAGCCAGTGTAGCACCAGGTGAGTATGGTGACTAGCTTTGCAAGGGCAGCGATGATGTGAATAAGATTTGCACATTGATAACCCTTGACGTGAAAAATACTTTCAACACCGCTAAGTGGAGGAAAATCGTCGTGGCGTTCATAAAGCTTTTAAAAGCATTGAGGAAGTACAGGGCTAGTGGGTTACCCTTGCATGAAAGCTCCCGTGGTAACCCGTTTGGCCTATTGTCTATTTTCGTCGGTGTACTCGCGGCTCAACTCTCCGGGGCTTGTCGGTTCTTGGTCTGTCGGTTTACCACCGGATCAACTCTATGGCGTTCTGTTAGTTTTCGGTATACCACTGGATCGACTCTCCTGGATCAACTCTCCATGGCTTGTCTGTTTTGTTAATTTGTCTGTATCCCATAGACTCAACGCTCCTATGGTTCCATCCAGTCATCAGGCAGAGGAATCACGCCACTGCCTCATTACAACTGTCTTCCGTAGGCAGGCACCGGCCTGTTATATTGGTGCCTTGCTCCGCGTCCCTGTTCTCTTTCGTATTGTTTTTACAGCGGTTTTGCATTTTGTTAACAGCGGTGGTGATGTTGTGTTTTGGTTCACAGCCGTACCTGTTTCGTTGCAGGTTATTTCGGTCTTATTGTATGCAGCGGCAGTATGGGCAACGGCTTTGGATAGAGAAGGCAATATACAAAGGAACTTGGCGCATAGGCTAAGTGGGTTTCGAACATGCTGTGTATACCCTCCTATGTACGATGAAGCTGCATATGTCATATGAGAAAACATGAGGAAGTGAGTTACTACACCATTTACCATACCACCATTTTATTTGCAAAAATAAAATTGACCCTCTCATAAGCCAATATAAAACACTTACTTAAATCGAAATATCCTAATAAAAATTACCACCTCACAACGTGCCAAAATTGTTCACTCAACAAAATAAACGCATCCATTCAAGGATAATCTCCAGCCAATCCACAAGTGACATAGACAGTAAAATCCTTTCAAATCCGGTTTAGCACTAGAACGAGGTAAAGTGAAAAATTTTGTCGTCTCCTGATACCTGATAAGCCAAGGCTCTCCACTGAGTGAACTTTCAAGTAGCGCTCCTCAACCACCATCCCCTGCTGCAATGTGCAGTGTCGCTGCCTCTTTACGACCAAGCATCCCCAATCTGCATTTTTACTTACGCTATTTTTTGATATACACCGAACCTGTCACCCCACAGGCTCCCCACATAATTTATTCCAAAAAAAAAACTGCCAACAGTTCCACATTGCCGCAGAGCTCAACAAGAGCACACCTCAAAACGATTGCATGCCACTATGGGTACGGAGTATAGCACATCAAGGTAAGCACATCTAGAGCTGTGTGCTCCGGATGTTTCTAATCTGGTTGCTCCTTACGTGCAACCACGAAGCCCCCACCAACGGGGGGGCCACTCTTGACGTCGCCGTGCGCACTGGGGGAGGCCCTCGTTCGACTTTATGACTCAAGCTCTCACTATTATTTGTGTTCATGTAAATTAAGCATTACAACGGCATGATTTAAAGTGCATTAAATTATGCGACTAATTATAGCACAATTTATAACCAACACCTGTTTTTGGTGTTCGCCACCGACGAAGCTCTCTCTCTGTGCAGGCAGGAATTTATTGGACGAAGGGTATACGTATAGCAGTCCCAAGTCCCGAGTTGTGCTCCTGGGATGGATTATGACCACTTCAAAACCAGCAGAGAGCTATAGGTGCAACAGTCCTCGTCCCTGCTACGGCCCCGTGCGGCTGGCCCCCCCACAAATGCACGGGCGGGGAATATCCAGATTTCACCACGAATACTAATAACTACATTGCTGAACTGGACATGTGGCGGTGTACATTAAAACAGGTAGATGCGGGACTGGGGCGTACCGGGCCGCGTGGCGACGGAAACCCAGATTACAGGATGCGAGCGATTATGTTTATTACTTCGGAAATTTATTTTCAGATTGCCAGCTTCCAGCTGGATTTTGCTCGATTCAATAAAGTTCTGAAGTGGGATTGTAGACGTATTTTGTTGCGGATAAATACGCTCGTTTCTCTTTCGATCGAGTTCGTAGTGGATTTGTTCTTAAATATGTCAATAACTTACATGGTAATGAGATTATTTTTAAAGGAAATGGGATTTAAGAAGGATTGATAAAGATTAACGTAGAGACATAAAATGTAGAGCACCCAAGCAAATTTAAGGTGCATCGCCGTATTACAAAAGAACGGCGAACAATCAAGATTAATAACCGAAAATACTGTATGCTTCTTACGATCTATTTCAGCGCAACAGTAACTATTTACAGCATATAACTAAAGACGCAGTCATCAGTGTCTGTATAAGTAAGGGATTAAGGTACCCGACTACCATTCCAGAGGTTCGTGGGTCGATCTCACGCACCACCATGATTCTTTCTCTTAAGTACACGAGACCTTATTCATACTATTGTTGAACTAATTTTATAAAATACTTTGATCACACACGAGTTCAAATTTAACGTGAGTATCCTTTTAGTACTTGCCAATGAGTATATATACTCGATAGGCCTTGAGAAAACGTTAAAAGAAGCGCTTTCGGTATGCGATAGTTTTTTAACGCCAAAAAATTGTTGTTGGAAATGTTAAAACATATCGGGTGTGGGTCTATTTCGCCATAAACAGCTCCGATATCGTTATTTGTAAATTAATTCAGGAGTCAGGAGATTCAGGAGTCTGCCTAGTGATTTGTCACTTAGGCTTGTTTGGTCAAGCGAGGTCACGCCGAACAACGAGAGTCTGGTGCTCGCTATTGCAGACTCGTCTTACTCGAGACATAGCCTGTATATGGGATCCTCAAGTCTTCGAACTTTCATAGGTGGTAATTTAAGGGGCAGTGTGCGATGACCAAGCCAACTAGCTCCTGACATCCTTTGTGCTGCGCCTTAGTAATTCTCTGGTCGCGTTGCAAGCACGTCTAAGTGTTTCGACCTTACCAGACCAGGAGTGGACATCCAGTGTTCGATGTATTTCATCAGAGCCCGAGCCCTGTTTGTCCAAGGCGTCCGGCTTTCAATTGTCCTCGACATGAGAATGATCATCCCGGATGGCCCGGGAATAGCATGAGGATGATCCAATTGATACTGCCTAGCTCTGCAAGGGTGGCTTGACACTTTCAAACTAATTTGGACTCTGGTTGCCAATTGGTTGTCAGATTGGATAAAGATCTGTTTATTAGCCCTTTTTAAATTTTCATAGATACACGTCAATATAGCGTACACCTCTGCTTGAAAGACCGTAGTTAGGATCAGTAGCGTACGCAGGATGAAACCATGGGGAGGTTTCACAAAACATATTTTGTACACATATTGGGTAAAAAAAATGTACTATGGACTATGTACTTATATTATATTTTATGTTATTTCACTATAAAAATAATTACCTATAGGTATATTTTTATCGCATTTTTTTTATTGAAAATTGTGAAGAAACATAAATATTAATTTTTGACCATTTTTCGAATATCACAAAATGTCTTGTTTTTCTCCAAAAATCATGGTCTCATGGTGTGCGCAAGACTTTAGACTTTGATTTAGGGCATTTTTACAATTTTTTTACCGAAAAGAAGGGAACTACTCTGAAAACTTGGTGGCGCGTAGTTTTTGAGTCAGAAAATCGATTGGTGACATGAAAAAAAAATTTAAAAATTCCTTTTTTTTCAAATTTTGGCCAAAAAAGGCCAAAAAATTGGCCAAAAATGCGTACAATTGTTTTTTGCGTAATTTCATCTGAAAAGACGGAAAATTTCCTACAAAAATCTATATGGCCATTCCGAAACTCGGAGTTTGTCGAGAGCTATAAATAAATGAGAAATACGTGATTTTTGAAAAATCGCGTTTATTTCAATAACAGTTGTAACTCGGAAACGGCGCACCCAATTGCGCTAAAAAAATTTTTGGTATATCACATCGAGTTCACGAACATATTCCCAAAGTTTGAGAGATATTTATTTTTTTGCTATCCCGTTTGAAAAGAATCCCACCATATATTATACATCGTTATTCGGAATATTTTTTTAATTGTTTAATAAGTTGATATATTTATTAATTATAATTTTTCCTATTATTATTGGAATCATGGGGGGGTTTAACCCCCAGTAACCCCCCCCCCTGCGTACGCGCCTGTTTAGGATGCCCAAACTGAACATTCTACAAAAATCCCGTCGCCCACGCTGGTCTCTGTCTTAGAACCATCTATCTAAAATACGAACTCACGTTCTGACATCTAAGGAAAACCCCAGGATAGACTCTTAGCCCAGTCGTCAGAGCCAAATTTAGACCGAAAGCTCGCACAAAATGTGATCTCGCTGAAAATTGGAACTTAGGTACTTTTTTGGGTGTAGAAAACGATAAAAAAATCTTTGCTGCGGTAAAGTGTATGCTAAGTTCACAATTTCGAAAACAAACTCGAAAATTTGGTTTTTGCTTTATATATCGAAAAATAAAAAAAATTTATGAAATTTATGTTTTAAAATATTCATTTTTTCGTACAGCATTCATTCGACGCCATTTTTATTTTCAAAAACAACCGGCACCAGAGGATAGAAGGGAAAGACTGGCGGCGACCCGGGCGCGTCTTTCTTCTTCATCATATTCTGTGTGCCGGCTGTTTTTGAAAATAAAAATGGCATCGAATGAATGCTATGTTTACTGTTATGTTCATAGAAGAAAGCTCAAACCTTGAGATCTTCGCGGGCATCTGTATCGTCATACCCTCTATGGCAAAGTGTAAACAATAGTGCTGAAGGAATAAATGGTATTGCGTGAATGTACTACCAAAAATGGACTGTATACCCGGTGACCTCCGGTTTAATTGAGCCTTTGCAAGGTAATGCGGAGCTTTGGCATGGGTGACCGTCCTTTCTAATGGTACTGGTAGCATCAATATTGATCCATATTCTAAACTGCTGGAGAAACTAGGGTCGTCTTTATTCCGAAAGCGGGGAGAAGATCATGCAAGGAAGAAAATCCTATCGGCCCATGAACCTCTTTTCCTTTATCCTGAAAACGATGTAGAAAGTCAAGCAAAATAGGGTGGGTCCTACAGCAAACCCACTTCATTTGTAATATGCCTAACAGCCGGGCAAATCTATGGAGACTGCCATATTTAAGTAGAATAGGGCTGGCAGTCGATTGTAGCTGTCGATTCTGTAAAGGGGCTCCCGAAACAACGAAGGGCTTGCTGAGTGATTGTAAGGCTACAGCGAGGTGGGAATTGAGTCTCCTCCATCGTGGCTTGCTTGTTCCCAGGCATATATGGGATATGAATCTTAAATAAATTTTTGGCTATATGAAAACAAAAGCCTTAACCCCTAAGGTTTTTTATGACGGGGTTGGCACAATAGACCAAATAGGTCGCAGTGCCTGGAAAAAACCCCTTGAAGAAAGAAGACGTTTCGGCTTTTGGGTGTTGCACGAGTTTGGAAATACTTACTGTGGAAGATTGTTCCACATTCTGCGATCTCTTTAATTCCTTTGTACTAAAGTTGTTGTCAGATTTTAAACTCTATCGATTTGCAGTATTATGAGTGTTTAATGTATATCGTAAGAAAAAAAATACACTATGTCTCATTATGGGAATGCGAATATATAGAAATCTTAACAACCAGTAAAAGGATGCAAGCTGGTTGAGAACGTGTCTTATCCATCAACTTAAAATTTCTAGATTTCAAGAGTAAGCAAATTTTCAAGAAAAAATAGTGATGTTATTGGGGCTACGTAGACTAGTCATGATTACTATGTAGTAAAAACCATTTTTTAAGAAGAGAGAGGTGAAGGGGTGGCATACTCATCACGCCCCTTCACCCCTCTCTTCTTAAAAGTCGGTTTTACTACATAGTAATCATGACTAGTCTACGTAGCCCCATTGTGACAATGACAAGAAAATGATCACTAATATATGAATGGCGCATCTGTCCCAGGAATTTCATAGAATTTAGAAATCAAAAAAGAATTATTGAAATTTCACTTTCATATTATCTTGAGCCAAATTCAACTATTTTCGTCCCCCAAAAAATTAAATTAAGGCTACCAAAAAATCAACCATAGCCAAGAGCCATAACAAATATAAATCATGGTCTTGAAAGATGCACGTAAAAATCAAGCACATTCACCTAGCATCAACAACAGATCATCTACAATAGAAACTTGTTATATGTAGCTTGAAAGAAATGTCATCAAGTTACGAAATATATACGAAATTGCATTAAAAATAATTTCGCCAATTAAGCGTGTAGTCTCTAAGTTAGTACAGAACTTGTCTAATAAAATTTCTTTCTCACCTCGACTCTAATCACAAATCATCGGCATGTGAAGAATGCCAGATCTGTCCTTTACCGGTGGCCGAAGTGTTAATAGTCGTCAATTTTTCTTAGATAGTCGCCCGACCTAGAATGTGGACAATAATTCGCGCGTACGCATATCCAATTTGCATACCTTGTTTTATCTATTTATATAGAAGAGAAGAACTACATGAGCCGAGCATGTTTCTAAAGATTGTGTGTAGTGTATAGGAGCGCCTCGATAAGCTGGTGCTAATGGGCGTGCTGACTGAACGGCCAATTGCTCCTCCACAAATATCAACGTGTCACAAGAGAAAAATGATCTTCAGTCAAGTGAACTTGAAGTCTGGCAATCCCCCACGACACTTGAGGCAGATCGGTCGCCTCATCTACAGTGAAAATGAAAACAATTCAAGAAATCTCTCTGCCAACAATTGTGATGTGTCTGGTAATTTTTTGCTAATAGACCTGAATGAAAGCTTCTTATATTGTGGTGTCTATGGCCGAGGTGCATTTGATGCACAGATTTCACAATAAATAACGCGGCAGTTGTTAAAGTGTCACGATTGGGATTTGTTTATTTTCATGTTTTATAATACGGACAGACATATTCGGAACATGCCCTACCGCAGCACTAGCAGTAGCACAGGCAGCAGAGCGGCATTGTGGCCTACGCGAAATCACTTGCCGAATGAGCACACCCATTAAAAACATTAACAGAAAACACAGCTCTGTGCCGAGGCTATGACAAACATTTAAAATTCATTTTTCATTGAGGAGTGCAAATTTACAGGTAGGAATTTATCGGCAGCCCATTTAATGGTATCGCATAATGGTGTGCCATAAAACTGAGTTACGACTGCATTTAAATGCAATTCCCCACCGGCTACGTCCTCGACCCTCGTCCCCATTCTCATCCTCGTCCTCGGTTCGCCCTCACAGGCGTCCAACTGCAACACCAAGTCTGCATTACTGTCGCAATTAAGGTACACAACCAGGATGAGAAGTGCACTTCTGGTGACATTTTTCTATCTATATATTTTTTTTTCGCCTGCAAAAGCAGTGAAATTGCCACTTCAGAAAGTCCGATGTCTTCCAAATCTATTCCAACGTGTTTTTTTCTCCAATCACCACCACACAACGACCAACGAAATTCAAAATTTTCTGAACCAATCTCGAAAAGAAAGTTTTGGAAGTGTTCCAAATTGTTCCCATAATCGATCCGCATTTGGGGTGTAGAAGAAAGACTTTCACACGCAGGTGTCAGCAAGGTGGAAATTAATGAAAATAGCCGCCGACAAAACGCAAATAAAATTAATTTTAATGTCCTCTTCCGTGTGCTGTCGCGGTGACCACTTACTTCATCCGTTCGGGCTTGATGTTGCGCATAATATAGTCAATAAAAATAGGTGATAACTTTTAAGTCTGCATATAAAAATCTTGGCGAAAGATCACCCCCGGAGGTGTAAAACAGTCTCTGATGGATCGGCGTCAGGTGTTCTAAAGACATTATTTTTTTGGTAATAAAAGTTAAAACTAAAAAAAATTTCTTGGTCATAGTATAATACTGTCGAGGATTTTCAGGGATTATTTTTCGTAATTTTATTCGATTTTTTCTTCACTGAACAATTTCGAGGTTTTTTTCAGTAATAAATTCATCATTAACGATCATGTCGTGAAGATCAGGTGAAAAGTTACGATTTTGATAAGAAATATTTCGTGCTTAAAGATAATAAAAATAAATTTAAATGTAATTAATTAAAAAGGCAACAAAAGCTGTCAGCGGATTTTTTAATGTTGATTATTGGATAAAATTCGTTATTATTTTTGTTTAGTGATCATGTCTTGTGAAGATCGTAGTTTGTATAATAGTCCGGGGAAATTAGCAAAAAAACGCCCGAAAGGAGACAAAATTCAAAAATGGCTGAAAATCGGACCACAGCTTCCTTGGGACTTTCTAAGAAAACAATTTCGGAATCACAAAATAAACAACATGGCCGCCGGAGATATCACTTTTTGGCAAAAAAATCACTAAAAAACTGGTTTTTTCGAAATCTGTCAATATAAAACATTATTGCCTACAAAATACCCCTCTTGAATTTTTTTCGAAAACCTTCACCTTTCCGAATTATTCAGAGTCCGAAATGTGATTCTTGGAAACTTTGACCTTGAATAACTTCGAAAGGGTTAGGTTTTCGCAAAAATGACAAAGGGCTTTTTTGTTGGCTATAACGTTTCGTATTGATTGATCAAACATTTTTTTCGAAAAAACCAGTTTTGAGTGATTTTTTTGGCAAAAAGTAATACCTCCGGCGGCCATGTTGGTTTTTTGTGATTCCGAAATTGTTTTCTTAGAAAGTCCCAAGGAAGCTGTGGTACGATTTTCAGCCATTTTGGAATTTTGTCTCCTCCCCGGACTATAATAAATACAAGCTTAAGCGTTTTAGTTATACTTTTTGAGAGAATGTTTGTGAAGTGAAACTTCTATAGCCGCGTATACAGCACTTTAGAATGTGGAGTTAAAACGATGTAACGAAAACGTAACTTTACGTAAAACATATAACGAAAAAATTATAGCATGTTTAAGAAATCAATACAGCCATGCACAAAGTATTGAAGTGAAGTATACAGCAGTATTAGTATTAGGGAGGCAAATTCAAACCTCCTCCTGTTGCCCTCTAGATAACCAACTAACAGCGCTAGTAGGAACCACATCGTTCAAACTTTACCAAGTCGAGATGTAAAATTGTCGTGTCGATGGCTGTATGGCAGTGAGTAGTTCTCGTACTGTCGGTACAATGATCTTCTCTGGGCATCGGACGCATGCAGTTGTATATGTGCTTATGTTGAAATTTAAGCTCTGTCAGAATGAGCCTACCCTTTCCTACCGTACTCATGGGACTTCTATGTTTCATTCATCGGTCCGGAACCGGCTATTGGGGCACCCACCAGTTTGGACTTTGCTGGATGAAACACATCGAAAACTGGAGATTTGTGCCTGAACTGCCAACTCTAAGCGGTTTCAAGCTGTGCCGCCTGTTAACACCGGTAAGGAATTGTTGGGGTGTTGGTAAGCGGCAAGCCACTTGGCAGACTGTTGAGCATGTTCAAGCGGTCTGACCTACAAATATGAGGTAATAGCTTGTAGTACAATTGGCCCGCGGTATTTTTGGACCCAATATATCAGAAAATAAGAAGAATAAGATGATAATCTGCTCTATTAACTCAATTCCAAGTTATTGGTATCGACTTAGTTCTAAAAAACAGTGACGGATCTGAAACCCAAACAATATTGTATGGTGTCCCCTAGGGGTCAATTCTATCCCCTGTCCTCTTTCTAAAATTCATAAACGACCTTCTCTCATTCCTCTCGAATCCAATCGTACTCTGAGATACTCTTATGCGTTCTACAATCTAAGCCAAGTAGGTGTCAGATCTTGTCTTCAAAAAGAAGATTGTACTCATTCTTGACGGGGATCACAAGAACAATGTCCAATTTAACGCATTCGTTGGAATCATGTCGTACAGCAGTGGTGGCGAACCTATGGCACGCGTGCCAGAGATGGCACGTACGAAAATTTTGCTGGCACGTGAACGATTTATTATTAAATTGGATTTTATATAAATTAATTTTAAAATTAAGCCATGTTTTGGATGAAGTTGCGTGTGCCTTTTTAAAATGAACCCGCCCAGTCCTTGCAAAGTGTGGAATCATGTACTTACATATAGTCCAGGGGCCGGATTCCGCAAGCGCGAACACGACTGTGTGCACGACGAAACAAAGGCAATTTCCTTGGGGAATCCGAAAACCCTAATAAATAATACATCGATAGATGGTATCACTGACTCACTTTCTCTTTTGCTTTGCACTTCGTGCTGCTTTGAAACAAGTCTAAAGGGCGAAATACACGAGCGCTCCATCCGACCACGCCACACCAAAATAACAACAATTTATATGCATTTGAAATTTCGAGTGCATACAAATTGTTGTTGTTTTGGCGTGGCGTGGTCGGATGGAGCGCTCCTGTATTAGGCCCTGTAAAGATGTGGGTTTGACCTTTTCGGTCCACACGATCAACTTCCCAGTATGATTAATGTTGAATATTATGAAGTGGTAAATTTACAGGATTTTTCTAGAGAATTTGGTTTTCCTGAACGTTAGCAAACGAACATTTCTTTCGTACTTCGTTCGCTACACTAGAGCGCATGCTCGATGGTGGAAAACAATTCCCTGTCCAAAAAGTACTGATCTAAAGGTCCCTTACACAGTCGAACAACTTTCGCAACGCAGCCCGTTGTGCAAATATTTTCCCCGTGTATGGGGCGGTTTGATGTGTGGGATGAAAATCAAACCCGTTTGAAAATTATGTGCAACGGACAGCGTTGCGCAAGTGGTGTCATCGTGTACGTACGATTTTGCACGAGAGTGCTCGGATTTTGACAAGTGATGTCTTAGAATGGGTTTCATTCCAACGAGTTTATTAGATATTAGAAAAACTAATGCTATATTAGTGGTTGTGATTCTTAGCCGAAGTCTTCATTTAAACAAAAAAAAGGGCTAGACCGAATGTTATGAAATTTTTTCAGAGCATGTTTTCGTTAATATGCTTCGATCGGCACCTCAAAGAATTCGATATGTTTTTGGCGATATCGTTCATGTACAAAAATCACAACCTCGTTTAAACAAAAAAAACGGCTCGACCAAATTTTATGAAAGATTTATGTTAATACTTTATCTATGCTGAAAGTTTTTCTTAACGGAATATTTCGCATTTGAGCCGGAATTCCTCCATATTTATAACAATATTGTGCAGAAACGCACCGCGCAACCCCTGGACTTGTGCCAATGTTTCATACTTTTTGTCAATAGCTAATCTGACTTTATGTCGTACGTGCTCATTACCTTAAGCGGCCTACAGACGATCAACTTGGGTTGTCAGCCTGTTGTCTACAGAAAGTGTACACACGCTTCAACTTGTTGTCAACCAGTTTGCAAACATCATTTTATTTTCAGTTTTTGATTGCAAAGCACACTGATGTTCAATGCTCAAGCTCATGATTTAAAATGATGTTACCCACTACAGTTGTCAACGTCACTACAGACGCGCAAATTGGTTGGCAACCTGGAAGCTCCGCCTACCAAAAATCTAAAAATTTTGATCTTGCTTCAACCATTTATCAACGGTTGCTTACAATCATAAACACGACTACAGACGTGCAACTCGTTGAAAACTAGGGCTAGTTGACAACGGATTGAAAATCCAAGTTGACCGTCTGTAGGCCGCTTTACAAAAAAACCGCGGCCTCCCGGAATATTGTTTCAATTGAGTTGCTTCAAAGTCTTGTTGAGTTGTTTTTCGGTAGTTTTAATCTATAGTTGTATTGGGATTGTGAAAATAGGCGTTGATGGAAAATTCCAATATTATATTAAATTTAAATATGTTTGATTTTTCTGCAATTTAATAGGTATAATGGTTCTGTTAATTTTGGTTCTGGTAATATTTTATTTTTGTATATTAATTTTTGAAATTGTCCAAATAAAAATCTGAAACACCAAAATTAAAAACTGTCCGGCACGCCAGCAACACGATAAATAATATTTGTAATTTTCTGGCACGCGCACATAAAAAGGTTCGCCACCACTGTCGTACAGGATATGTTTGCTGTAGTGTAGGTTAAGCCTTTCTACTCTTGACGCATGATGTTAACCTCCAGCACCTGAAGCCTGCTGTTAAAATAAGGTGAATGGATGCTTTTGGGGAAGCTATGAAAATTGCCAAGCTGGAGCAGTCCAAGTTTACCATGTGTATGTGAATGTCAGGCAGAAAGTCTAAAGTCACGTTTGTTGAAGTTGAACTCCTCCCGTCACGTCAGATGACAGTTCTATCATTTCCTGCTATATAGAGCGCAGTGCATTGTTGTGCCCGTCTTTTCCACACTGATAGCTATAAGCAGTGGCGAGTGGAATACTCCCTGAGGTGTGCCGATTTTACTATTCTACTTAGTGTTTTTTTCATGCGGATGATCCTCTGAGTGAGTACATTGTGGATCGTGAACTCTTTCCTTCCTTCCTTGAATGGCTTCGGTGCTGATGTTGTTGATAGCATCTATTGTACAGGAGGGCTGCTAAGGTAAACTCTTTGTATTATAGGGCTTCGGTAAGCGCTACTCCCGGCAGTGCGGTGAACATCGATCCATAAGAGTTTTGGAAGGTATTAGTCTATCATGCGACCAATAATTTTTCAAGCTATATCAGACCTTACTCCAATAGTGGGTCAAGTAGATGAAGTGAAAATAGTTTTGTTGGTTCTGATTTCTAGAAGATGACGTTCTTACCAACGCATCAAGAAACCAAAAGACTTTATTTATGCTTAATTAATTTTTTTTATCCTAGCAAAAAAAACCAAGACATTTTCTTTAAAAAAAAATATACGTTTTTTTTATTGTTCATTTGAATATAAGCGGAACCTGATCCAAATATGTTCATTCAGCAAATATGAACCTTGCTTGTTGACAGTGATGCACAAGGATACCAAAGGGAATCTTCATGATATTCTCGTGTGGTGAATGTTTGCTTTTGACATGAAAACGTTTCACATTCACCTCAAGCAGTTTAAAGGAGCGCAAAATGTACGCCAGGGAAACTGAACACGATGAGCACATTTTCTTCAACCTATCTCCTTTTTGAAATAAAAAAAAACAAAAAAAAAAACAACAAAACCGAATGGATCCATTGTGTTCGTTGTCATGTGAGTCGTCGTCGTCATAATAGATGTCAACTGCATACGATGAAGTAACTTCATCACCGCTGTTGCAGAAAGATGCCGCACATCCTCGATTTCGCACTAGTCGCGGGGGCGCGCTCCTAATGGTAAGGATGTGAGTAAGGCTATGGAAAATTTAATCAGCGTAACCAGCCGTTGCAGGAACATCTGATACTGAAGAAAGGAACCAACAATAAAAAAAAACTGCAAATGTAATGGAAAGTGTGTATGGAAAGTAATAATTTAATTATATAAACAACAGACGACGCAATTTCCACCCTTATAGGGTTCAAGGATGCGAAGTAAATACTATTAATGGACGTAATCCTATGGTCCTAGTCACAAATGCAGCAACGGGGAAGGTTGTGTTTGCTTAATCAGTCAAATAGTATAAGTTTGACGCCCTCGGGGCAAGGTACGAATCTTCGATATCCTTTCGCTGATTAATTGACGGTTTGGAAGTGAATTCTAAAGGTATTGTCAAGGGGTAATGAGTAGGTATTCACTAGGGATGTCGTACAGGCACTCTGCATGGGCGTTTTTCGGAAAAGCACCTCCAGTAAAAAGCTGGGGACGCTTAGAATAATGCGAGTAAATATACTCGGTTGAAATTAAGGGTTACATTACGTGCAGGTTTCGGGATAGGGTAAAAGGGGTTATGTGCTTGTGTGAGATCGGTTTTTTATATTTTTTTTGAGTGTAGTTTAAAGAATTGAAATCAATTTAGCTGAAAGGTAAATAAAAGGTGGATTTACTCTTTTCTTTAAAATTATTTTCAGGCTTTTGTACGTTGTATGTTTTGACAAAAAAAAACATATTTACTTTTTCACAGAAACAAAGAATTGCAACAAGGAAAATGCTGCGGGGTTTTTATGTTTTTAAAATAGCACATCTTGAAATATTTGTTGCCCACTCGCAATTTTGTTATGAACTAGCAAACTTCATCCAAACAAACCAGTTTCAAGCTTTGGTTCAACTTCAAGGTATTTATTGAGTGAGCCCTACAGAAAATACAATCCTATCCCTTTACCTGGCCTCTTCAACCCTTATGCCTCTAAACTCACCATAAAAAACAAAACCCCCGAATCAACCCCCAATCAAAAAGCATGTTTACATCCAACAATAAAAACGGATCTCCATCAACCAAGAAGAAAGGATACAAATTTACAACACAACTTGAGAATGGTTTTTTTTTATGTGAATTTGTTAATAACTTCACCTTTTTCTCTGTGCTACACCCAAGTGCGCTGCAATAAAGCGCCCCCGCCTCTCACAAGGGATCAGCTGTAAAAGGTAGCGCTTATGCTCATGCATTCATACATGAACGCTTGGACGCTTTTTAATAATAACCGACGACAATAAAAGCTCAAGGTGTACCCCCACCCCCGCCGTCACGGGAATTCTGAATACAAATATGAAAATTTCACTTTTATGGTTGGCTTTGTTGCAAGGATATTTTTTGGATATTTGCATATTTTCTGGTCAGGATTTTTGATAGTCCGTGTGTGTGTGTATGGAAATTTTCATGTTTTGTGGAGATGGCAAATAAAATGGAGACACAAAAAAAAGGAAAAAATGTGGTTGTTAACAAGCAGGAGGTGATGATATGGGGTATAAATTAAGTAAGATTAGTATTGTTGGTTTTTGGAGGGGGGATGGTTTTTTTTGTGGGGTTTATGTGAAGATTTTTAAAGTGAAATGAAATTCTTTGATTGTTTTTAGGTAGATTTAAGCTTGTAATGTTGTGGTGTTGCACTAAATGAACATATAAAATCAAACAGCGCACGTAAATGGGAAAGGAATAAAATAATAGCAAAATTATGGTGGCAGCGATGGTGATAAACTACCGCGAGAGAATATAGGCTTCAGCGACCAATTAGAAGATGGCTTCCTGGCTTATGCTTATAGCCGATGGCAGAAGAGAAGGAAGAGAATTACTCTTAATGCGGGGATAAATAAGAAGGAATTTAATTTAGGCGGTAGAAGTAGAAAGACGAAGGATCATATCAGAACCACCAATCGAAGCCAAACTTCTGAGATGGTACTCGGACGCCTTAACCCACATTTATTGTTCAGCCAAGTATATTCAAGCCTTTTGTGATCATCAGCGTTCAAATTTTGCCAAAGGATGATCCAACAGAAAAATAAGCGCCACTTTCACCACGTTTTTTTATTTCGTTTTTGTTTGGTTAAGAGAATCTAGGAGGCAGACTACAAGGACTGTTCGAGAAGTTTAAAAAATGAATCTCTCCGGTCTACTTTCAATTTTTAATGCTTGATTGCTGCTTGATTTCGAAGCTGCAAATGGGGGTTTACAGTTTTTTATAATATGTAGAAGGAAGGATGTAGTGCAGAAAACACAAAGCAGCGTAGAAAAAGGACTAGAGCAGAGAATCGTTGTTTTATAATAGCAGCTAAAGCACTGTACAGTTTGGCTACCGAGGGTACTTAAAAAATTAGATCTGCAGTACCAATAAAGATCTAGAGGAAAATAACTAAGAAAATAGGTTTACCAATCCCTCTTAACATATCTTTTGGGGTAGCCTTAATAACGCATCCTATAGGCTTAAGGGAGGAATCGCTCAAAATTGGAAATTTTTTTTATGAAAGTTTAGATTTATTTTTTACAAAAACTACTGAATGTATTCCAAAAAACTTTTTCTTAAGGGGTAACACCACTGTAGAGGTGCGAAAAAAGGCTAAATTTTGGGAATTAATTTAAAAGGTATGGAAAAAGGGATCGAAATTCTTTTCAGGCGATTGATCAAACATGCATTCAAGTGTAAAAAAAAATTTTTTTTATTGACTTTTTGTTACAAAATGGTGGCGCCACAGTCGTTTTTCGAAATCGCCTTTTTGTTAAGGGCCCCCACGGGTGGACGGATTTCTCCGAAAGTTGAAGACCTGGAACAAAATCCAAATAGTTTCCTAATCTATTTGACCTTGCCCATAAAAGTACGTAGGATTTTTTTTTTAAATTGATTTTTGTAAAAATGGCGCACTTATGAAAAAAAAATTGATTTACGGCAAAAAAATGAGCAGTAAATTGTTTATAAAAATTTTTTTTTACAACGAATCAAAAAACGGCTACGTACTTTTGTAAAGAATGCAATTGTGAAGCTAATGTCAAAATTTCAAACCGATCCATGCAATAGTCTCCGAGTAATCCGTCCACCCAGTTCGAAAAACATGGTTTCCAGATAATCGCGCTTAAAGTTTTGAAAGTACTCTAATCTTTGAAAATTGAATTTTACCTTCACTGTGCGATGTAATGTAAAACACGTTTATTATTTTGTAGCGCACCCTGGTGGACACCTGGGGAACCCAAATAACCTTTTTGCTATAGCAGCACTTATTATTTCGACAGGTAAAAGCAATATACAAGCAATAAGTCGGACCAACGCGTGCTCCGAGGCGCCGGGGGAAAATCGAAAATTAAATCCTTCAAAATTATTTTTCTGTTATAAGACCAACTGCACATTGTTTTTGTTATCCTGAAGTATATTTCAAGCCAAAAAACAAAAATTCCATTTTTTCAAAATCCTACAGTGGTGTTACCCCTTAATTGAAATTGTACATCATTATATTAATGAAAAAAATACACCTTAGGTTTAGCGCCATTTTTTGGATATTAATTATTGATACAAAAAAAAATTTTTTTTCATTAATATAATGACGTACAATTTCAATTAAGAAAAAGTTTTTTGAAATACATTCAGTTGTTTTTGTGAAAAATAAATCTAAACTTTCATAAAAAAATTTTGAGTGATTCCTCCCTTAATCAAAAAGCTAAAGCTCCGCTTAAGTCGGGTCTTCACTTAGCGGACTGTACACCTCCTTGTTCCCCTTATAGTCTAGTACCATCAGCATCACAACCTTTATCGACTGGTCAGTGGGTTTCAGGAGGCATAACACTCCGACGGTTGCGTCTAGGCCTCAGCCGGTTGCTATTGAGTACATCGCCTTTTCCAAATCGAAGCCCCGTTACAAAAAAAATTTGTTTTGATTTTTATATCAGTGAGGTTTGTGGAAATTTATTATCTATTCGCACAACATCCAGAAGTGCAAACGCAAGGTACATCGCCTCCAAACTCGAGCAGACTATTATCAACCTAGTCAACCTATTCTTTCTTACGAACCGGAACCAAGCTTACTACTATACATCGCGCCATGACGAGTACGACTATACATCGCGCCATGACGACCGACTGGCAGTACAAAGGTTGAGTGAGCTTGGAATTTCACACAAGGCGAATATCAACGATTTCTTTGCAGGATCATCTTATGGCACAAGATTTGGCGTCTTTATTTCAGCTTTCAACTTCAAAGAAAAGATTGTTTTTTTCAACGTTGGAAAGTAAAATCCTTGAAAAGCTTGAAAGACATCTAGGACACTTCCCTAGTAAAATCTTCTATTCTTACTGCTAGAATAACTGTATTGTATCAAATCAGCATACAGATGCCATAAACATGCTTAGTCCTTTCAACTTCATTCTCCCTTGGGATTCCTCCAGTTTTAGTTTCTTGTGGATGACGTTCCTCGACTTCCTCCGATTTCTTCTACACATCATCGAACTTCATTCTATGTCCCAAACATTTCTTCGTCCATTATCAAAACGCCGCTTGACACTTGGTCTGCACTCAGCTTGGTCCTGCTGTGCATTGGTAGAAGGTATGCTTTCTGCCGTCCGCTGGCACATTGGCTGCACGGAACATCGTAGTTTTAAAAACAATGATGGTCTGCCTACTTAGGAACGAAGTGACTTCTCTTTCCAACGCTCTGTTCTGATCCACAGTTCCACACTTAAGTAAGTCTATTTTAAGAGAATATCTCAGAAATGCTGTAACGATCTATCTAGAGTGCAGTAACGAACAGCAAGCCCTAATTAAAAATAAAGTTAAGATACAGATAATGAAAAAAATGATATAGGTCGCACCATAAAAGAAGGGAATCTCAAAATCGCAGTTTTTATGTGCAGTAAGAGTCTCAAGTCCCCACAAGCGAGCAATATCACTCTGTTAGTTTAAAAACGCAAATTACCGAGTAATTTATATTCTAAATCACAATTCCAAATGCGGCATTTCCCCTCTTTTTTGGTGCGGGCTTTAACATCAAAACGCAGGTTTAATTCACCCACTCCCATGCAATACTACCGAGACAGAGGGCCTGATCATGTTTGGCGCGGCGAAAAAATGACAGCGCCGTTTGTCGTTGTCATTTTTCGTATCAAAGTTGGCGAGTTCAGCGACAAGGCAGTTTTCGACTGAATGATATCATGGTTGTCGCTTGAAAGTGTTTGGATATTTTTTACAGTCAAGGAAAATTGTTTGTATTAAATTGTGGTGGGGATTAAATTGTTTTTTTGAAGTAGTTTTTATATTTCAGCGGACATTAAACTAATTTTTAAAATAAATATTATATACACACATACCCAGATATATGTATTTACACATATATTACATAAATATAAATAACTAACTTTTCTCAGACTACACTTTTTCAGTCACTTCCCAAAACCAAGCGCCTGAAAAAGTCACTTGACAGTCAGCAAAATCGCGCTTTTGTCTCGTCAAACGCCAAGTGCGATACCCCTGAACTAGTTTATCCCGATAAATGTCAGTTTTTTCGAGAACTATGACTCCGATTTATAGTCGCCGCGCAATTTCTCACTTCAAGCGCCAACCACGATCAGGCTCAGAAAGATGGCTTTCGCTGATCTAAGAAAATATAGCTGTCTTCGTTTATTACGCTTGCTCGACAATGATTAAAGATCGGGCCGGGAATTGCTGTAAAGAGCGTAGATGCGAAAGAAGAAGTGGAATAGCAAAGGACTATTCCGCGGAGTGGACTCGAACCAAGGAAATGTGGATATCCATCGATCGTTAGTCGATCGTGAACTAATATCGTTTCACCTGCAGCTGCACCATTCTCGGTTCTTCGCTGGTAAATTCCGGATTTTGATATAAAATATCTACGAACATCAGTCGTACAATCATGCACGTTTTTTCTTCGATATAGGAGGCATAGTCAGAAAACACTGCCCACACCAGCAGTATAATCGAAGTGCATGCTAATATAGGAAGCCTCATCTAACTTTTTTTTCTAAAACGAGTCGGCAATGTGGCTTGAGGCACATTGCTGTCCTGATGGCCTTTGTTTGTTGTGCCCGCCAATTGATCGTTGAAACAGCCTTTGATCGATTACAGTTCCTAACTGCGTGAATGTAGGCTGTGAGTGCATAATCCGTTCATCTACGTTCGTTATTATGGGTTCCATCTTCCTTTGCTTACTGATTAGCTTTAGTTTGGTTTTGTGTTGGACCACCCGAGTAAAAATAAAAAACGGCCTTATAAAGGGCGAACACCGGCCGCTTGGCTTTTTAAGGGGCATATGATGGCCCACAGTTTTTAACCATTTCTAATGGGAGCACATACGTTACGACGGCCAAATTCGACCAAAAGATTTAAAAGGCCAAGTACTGAGCTGTAGAAACGGGCATTCGACGGAAAATTTGAGCCAAAAAAAGAATCTGCACCAAATGTATTGTTGAATGTGTTTTATGGGAACTTCATCATTTTCGTTATGTACAATGGCCCTTTGGATTTATCCTACTTAAAGATATCGATGCACAAGAGAAACGAGCTCGCCAGTCGTCGGTTTGTTGTACGTGAAGTCTATGGTGGTTGTTGGTTTATATTTTAGTAGGAAATTTTGTTATTTAACGGCTTGAAAAAAAACACAACCGAAAAAAAATCAAACATTTAATTGCAGTGAAAAATATTTTCTTATAGGAGGGCGAATATCCACGTTGCTGCCACTGTACCACCGTCGTATACCCGTAATAACAACCATACGGCTGCCGTACCACTGTCGTATGGCCGTTATTGGAACTGTAAGGCCGTTGTTTCACCGTCAATCGCCCCCGTACGGCCGTACTGTCCTGCAACGAGTCTTCTGTTAACCGATGGCCGAGGACTATGTTTCAATCACAGTCGGCATTTGCCCGTTCTAAGGCCATCATTTATTTTTACTCGGGCAGCGGCAATGTTTTCGGGTGAACGGGCAAAACGATGATGCACAGGCCTTACGATGTCTGCAACCGATCCAGTTTCTTCGAATTTCCGAATTGTGTTGGTTATTGCTTGCTGGGTAGGCCAATTATAACGACCATAATCTGGGCGTAAAGCGCGAAATGTGGCCACCGGGGATATGCCATTTTGATAAACCAGTTTAACAATTTTAACGCGTTGTTCGATGGTCAAACGATCCATATTGTAAAATGGCAAACTTTTAACTAAACAAAAACCACTTTGGTTGACATTCATTTTTGACAGTTGTCAAATGGCAGGGCTATACTTTCCCAACCACGAAATGGATAACCCTTTACTTCATTGTAGCGTGAAGTAAGAAGGGGTCAATGTGGCAGCATTAATAAATTCTCGTTGATTTGAAGCTGTGAAGCTTTAGGCGTGAAGTATGCAGCGCCGAATGTGTTTTGGGCATGAATTCGAAAATCGCCTAATTTTCTTCTCTCATTAAAAAAAATTAAAATTTGATAAAATTTTAAATACATATAAAAAAAATTTAAAATGGATTTTAGGGCCCTTTGTTCGTGTGGCGCCCCGATGCTTTGCATCTTCTGCTTCATCGGTTAAGCCGGGCCTGCCTATGCTTACTGATTAGCATTAGTGTTAAGTCGGCAGGTTCTAGTCATATCTTTACGACCGATATCGCTCTATTCGCAAATACATTGATATTAGAGAAACCTCTTCTGTTATTGCGGGCCTGACTTTGTCCACCAATCCGATAGGGATCGCTTTCCATATTAGAAGTAGAGTCAGTACAAAATTATACTGGACAGATTTTTCGGGGACGCAGTTACGAGAAATTCGACTGTGATTTCTGAAACCGAAGTGTTTGCCCGACAAGCCTCTTTCATTCTCGTCGATGCGGAGTAATCTGCCGCAAATTACCCGATCGAAGAGTTTGTCCATGTTTAGTCACTATACTGGGCTATTGGAAGTTGGGTACTCTTTACATTAGAAAACAATGAGATCAGGGTCTAGCAAGATCGCCAGTCGAAAAAAATAACCAACAGTTGTGTTTGATTTGTCCTGGAGATCTCAGAAAAAATTTGCTGACATTCGATCTATTATCACCGCTGCCACCATAATTTTTACTCTTAGCTTAAAATAATATTCAAAAAATCATAATTACGTAACTCTGTTGTTGTTATTGTGACAACGTTTAAAATTACTTAAACTAAGTTAAAAAACACAATGTAAAAAGCTTGTATGAATTTCCTCGAAATGCCTTAATCCACCAACATTAAAAAGTTCACCTGCTAAAATACCCACGAAGATTTCGTTAAGCGTGAAACCTTAAGAGGCAAGCAGCAGCAGCAAACTTTTCCTGCTATGAGACTCCATCGCCTTTTCATAATGCCCCGCCATTCAATAAATACCTTGGGCTTCGCCTTCGACACCTTTTTGCCATTTGGTCCAGCTGTTGTTTTACCCTCTAACTTCGTCCCAGCTCTGGCTATTTACGTTCTGTTTTTTTATTTCAGCTGCTTTCATCGCCGAATGATGCTGGCGCCCCACTAACGAAAGATACGATCCCTGTAGCAAAATTTCAAAATAAATAAATCCGAGCCAAAGGTACACACAGCGCCACCTCCTTCTGAATGTCCTTAATTTGATATGTTTTTTGCATTAAGTCCTTTGCACCCTGCCGTCTTAGATTGTCAAATTGTTTCCTGTCTGAAGTTTTTGTTTTAGTCCTTCTCTGCCTGCCCAAGAGTTTTCCGGGCTGAGGCTGATGTTTTTCGATCCAACCCCCAACTCAACACCTCACCCCTCGGGGGGCAAGAGTCTGTTTGCAGTTTGTGAAGGTTGTTGTCGTTTTTATTCGCACCTAGTTAGCAAGGTTCGTTGTTTTCTAAGAGGAAAGAAATTCCATGGCCTGCGAAGGAACCTGGGCCTAAGGGGCTTTGATGGACTTTCACAAGTAGCACTTGACGTAATTGAAGTGCCTCGAGTGTTGCGAGAGTGTTCACGATATTTTGAGGTAATTTCTGCAGCACGTGCATTTCATGGGGAACTTAAGTTGATGAGTTTCTTCAATAGAAATTCGGGGATTATGAAGGTGAAACTAATTTACTTAAATTACGGCCCAACGTTAATTTCTATGCTGACTGTGCCATGGAACTTTAAGATGATTAAGTTTCAATCAATTCCGTCCACGAACAAATTACCGCCAATTATCACAAAACACCTATCAGCAATTCCAGCGCACATGCCGCAAAGCGATTTGTCCGTCACATGTTCAGTCGTTAAAAGTCGTGTATAAGGGCGCACATATGAAATCATTGTAGGAAGATGTATATGTGGAGTCACCTACGAACAGGAAGGAGGGGCGGACGGACTATACACACGTTCGATATCCTCTCACCTATCGGGGATCACGGGCAGATACGAGTCAAGCAACATGACAAATGATGTTCGATGTTCACATATGTTGGAGCCCTGAGCAAAAACAAGAATCTCCCCCGAAACTTTATCCACAGTCGAACGTGTGTACCTATCGATAGTCGGCGCCCAGCTTAGAGAACAGCAGCTAGATGACACCGGCAAAAAAAATAACAAGGATGGTCCAGAGATGCCAGGGAAATGGACATCGACACCGGCAGCACCATCAGCATCATCAGAGATACCAAACCTGGAACTTTATCCCTAACGTTCAAGAATTTTGTTGTTGCTGTTGCTCTCTCGTTATCCATCCTCCCCCCACCGCCCCCTGGTCAACCGTTTTGATTTATTGCGAGGGAAGAACTTTTGATAATCGATTATTGATTTTCCGCAGGTGTATACTCTCCGTCAGGATCCCCTCAATGTAGTTTTTGCCGTTCCGACAAATTGACTTCGGTAAATGGACAGATCGGAGCCAGGTTGGGCGCTGTTCGAGGGATAACCAACCGCCATAGGTGGAGGGCTCCCGCATGGATCAGGGTGAAATCTAATTACAATTCTTTCGCACTCTACACCGTCGGGAGCACTTATCATTCGCACCAGAGAAATATATATGGGCAACTACGAAGAGGGTGAGACCATCCGTGCGTTTTAGCACAAACACACACGTTCGCTTCACGTCAGAATTTAAGGACTCAGGAGCCTGAAGCATATTTGCCAGGATATTTGTGAAAACTTCATGGTCAGCAGGCAGCAGGTGCACCCAAAGCTGAAATGAACATCTTCCTCCATAGATTTATATTTACGGCACATAGTAGCAGACCTGTGTATCTCACCCTCGCCGCCTCCCCAAGAGTTACCTATGTAGAACCATCCATGGTTGAAATAGATAAAACATGGTCAGCAGCTATTTGACTGAGACAAAGGAGAACGAGAAGGTTTCCCTCCATTTTAGGGCGGCTGCGATTGTCGTAAGGTGTAACCCGTGCTGAACCCTTGCTTCTGTGGAAGTTTCAATGTGCCCTTTTGTCCCATCAAGCTAACAGAAAACTATGAAATGCCAACGAAAGCATCTGTGTGCTGCCATTCGACAGTGACAACATTTTGCTCAAATGCGATCTACTTCCTTTTTTTTCGTTGTGGTGGTATTAGTGTGCCAAAATCTAAAGACAAAAGTGAATTCAAATGAACACTTGAGGCCCACTAGATTTTAACATTGGTCCAAATGTGACCAGAATGTGACTGGTCCTTGCTTTATTTTTTGCCAAGGATTCAGTGGTGGTGAGACTCGGGTCAGAAGGTGATTGTAGGATTTAATTAACGCATATAAAGTTAATAATTTGTCTGTTTTGATAAACGACAATGGCTATTTTGGGTTGGTATAAATTTTTGGGTAGTTTCAAGGGGGATTTTTCAAGGTAAGGCAAGGGTTATTGCGGCACTCTCATATATGTATGGGTTTGATATTCACATTTAAGAGAGGGTCTCTTTCAATTAAGGAAGTTCTTATGTGCTATATACAGGCATTGTTTTTGAATTTGTGGATTACATTTTTTGGGTCCTAAAAAGGAACAGTCTTACCTGCTTCCTCTTCAGCCCCGCGTTGTAGAAAGTGATTCGAGTTTTGAATAATGCATCGGCATTATTGAAAGAGCATCAAAATGACTTCATCCAGATTAAAGGCCGATCCACACATATCCGTGATGTGACGGCGACTTCAGTGCATTACCGGGAGCATCAGTGAAAAAAAATATCGGTACGATGTAATTCCAATGGAAAGACGTGACCTGTTCTGACACATCCGACGCAGTGCGGCACCGATGTTCTCAGTACCCTTTATCACGGACGTTGAACAAATGCTTTTTAAGTTCGATGGAAACTTTTATAAGAATTCAGTAGAAATTTAGGTAAAGTTTATATGAAATCCAGTCCCACCTGTTTCTGTATTTTTTGTGCGACCTTTTTGTGGTATTTGTTTTATGAGGAATATAACCATATTTCCCAACAAAGTTCGTGTGTATAAAATGTAACAAATGTAAAGATTACTTTGATATAAAGTTGTTTGAATGCCCAAATATTTCATATTCCTTCCAAATTAAAAAGTAATCACTGATGTAATTGAACATTGAGCACTGATACGGAAAAGTCGGTTCGGTGTGAATGTCAGTGAAAAATTCATTACGAAAGCCACTGACACGGAAAGCATCGGTGCCGTGCCGTCACGGATATGCATGGAAACTGGGGGCTAAAATCAATGAAAGCAAAACAAAGTACGTGGTGGCTCCGTCACTGAACAGGGCTAATGTTGGTCCCACATTCAAGTAGGCACATGCAGCAGTACGAATTTGTAATAGTACAATAGTTCATTTACCAAAGGAAAATAATAGCATTCAGCAACATCATGGATACTTAGCAAAGATTGATTTATCCGTGTTCAGAGGAATGACCTTCGCAAAATTGTAGGCCCACGGAATTGTAAGAGCGCCATGGCGACATGAATAACGATCGGTAGGCTCTCGTGGGCAGGGCATCTTCAGCATTTTTCAGTAGGATTTATGGGACAACACAGCAAGGTATATACCATACCTCCGCTGAAAGGACGTCCAGAGTTTTGAGAAGCCAAACAATATTAGACATCGGCTAGGAATTGGGGCCACTGAAGAGAGGAGTTGCAGGCCAAGACCTATATCTGCTTTAAAACGTAAAACGTAATATCTCAGGAAGTTGTCCCAGCGGCAATTTTTGGTTTAATTCTGTCAAGATAAAGGCACAAATAGATTGGCGCGGCGCGGCAAAATTAAATGTATGGGAAACTCTCTGTCGAGAGCATTCCGCCGCCGCGCCAATCTGTTTGTGCCTTCATGTACACGGGTACACCATCCTTTTGAATAATAACTTAATCTATTAGTAGAGGGAAATTAAACAAAAAAAAGCGAAGTTATGATGTAGTTGGGAAGTTGGAGTTTTTTGTTTTTTTTTTCTTTACATTTGTTAAGATAAAACGAAAAAAAAATTTCTGCAAAATCGGTCCTGTGATGCACGAGAGAATCGTATTAATGTCCATTTTTTATGTATTTTGAGTGCATTACTACACTATTTTTTTTAATTTCTCCAGTTCTGTTGGTCGTAGGAAAATAAAAAAAATTGGAAAATTCCCGTAAATGAATAGACTATTGAACTTATTCGGTATAAATATTTTAAAAATTAATCCTAACCTCAAAAAACCAAAATGTATGAAATTTTGTTTTATTTTACTAAAAATGCAATAAATAACGGGAAAATAGTCGGATTTTGATAAAAATTGGAGAAAATATGTATTTTGATGCTATAAGTACGTGGTTGAAATTTCAAAAACAAATTTCGATTTTTACGGCAACAATTGGCACTTTTCGAAAAATATTTAAATTGCCGCCATTTTATGTCAAATCATCGTATGCTAAATTTTTTTTTTTAAATTGTAGGTTTTTTATGTACTTTCTTGGGAGCATACGCAGCACTTCGTTACTTTATTTAAAATGCCCATTTTATGCCTTTGAAAAAAATAACAAATTTCAATTTTCTATTTTTTGACTTTTGCTTACTATGAAAAGCTACTTGCCAACTATGAAAAAAAGGCGTCACTATCATTTGAAAATTTCCCTCTACTTATATATGAATATAATTGGAAGATTCAGTATTTTCTTGGGGATGTTTTAGGATATTTTTTTACTAGTAACCGACTATCGGATCCGATTATCGGGCCGGACTACCGTATTCGACTATCGGATTAGACCGAAAACTTGAACCTAGCAACTTGATTTTTACCCTCATCCATATAACCGATCAAATTTTCCACATGTATATAGTTCGCGTGACGACGCAATCTGACCATTTATAAGAAATTCAAGATGGCGGCCGAATTTCGCAATTCTGTTCCCCGACCCCCCGTCAGGGATATCAAATGAAAGGGTACGACAAGTAGAATGCATTTAGCTATGTGGCGTCATTCAAAATTCAAAATGGCGGCCAACACAAAATGGCGGATTACCTTTTTCTTTATAACAACGTTTTCGGTATGGGTATCAAATGAAATCGTATAACGAGTATAGTGCAGGAAGCGGTGTGCTATCTTTTTGAATCTAATATGGCGGTCACTACAAAATGGCGGAAGACATATAATAGACTAAAAGTAGAAAATAAAAAATATAGTTTAAAAAAACTAAAAAATACGCTTTTTTTTAAATGAACTAAAAAGTAAAATTTTGAATGTAAAGTTTTTATTGCTGCAGACAGTATATAGAAACAACATACCTTTCTAAATGTAAAAAAACGTGTTTGTCCGGGCTAATCTCGGAAACGGCTAATCCGATTGCGATGGGACTTTCACGGGAAGATTCAGTATTTTGCATGTTTTAGGAAAAAAGAGAGTGGAAACTTCTTTTTATCATTTCAATTGGAAACCTCAAAGCTCGGAACGGTTTATCCGGTTCGGGGGGGGGGGGGGTTGAAGAAGCTGGGGATAAACCTTGCGTTTGAACTCTTGGATCTTGTAGGAGTTCCGGAAATAAGTCGAGTTATGTGTCCAAAATTATGTTTTTCAGATTTGTTATTTTTTTCATTATTCGTTTTTCCAATCTCGGACCATTGCATACATAAGTTATTTTATTAAAAGGCGTTGCAATGCACGCAGGCTTTTGCTAGTTTGGAATACGATCTCTGGAATATAGTGTGAACAAAACTTAATTTCGTATAGAGATCCTTGTAGCAAACTAACATACTTATTAGCTACAAGCATAAGCTTAAAATTATTTATACTAAGGACATTGTTGTGTGGGTAGCAGTTTAACACATAGAAAATTGCAAACGAAACAACAGTATGAACTCGAGGTGGCAATCTACCGTAGTTAGTATTTTCGAAAGTGTACAAAATCCTAGGGTTCAAATGAAAAGCTTATTGCAATATGCTTGAGAACTTCCGAGACCTATCCATTCCTATTCTGTCCATGAAAGTAAGTTTACTACTAGACCACTAAAAAATATGATGCGAAAAAATAAGAAAAGAGAGAAGAAGTAAAATAATCGCTTTGTACGGATCCTGTACACGAGGAGCCATAGGATCCAAGCAGCTTTGCAAAAGATCTCCTACAAGACTCGAGATAATCTGCATTGGTACAGCGACTGCTCTGGACACTTAATACTGAGAGAGCGAGAGTTCAGACTCAAGTAACCGAACAAGCTAGAGAGAAAGAGAGATCGAATCCGAAAACTTCCTATCGCCAAGGAAGACGGATTCAGATCAGCGAACGGATCACTTCTAAGGAATTATTATATACTATGTAAATGGACATCCATAAGAGCATGTTTTCATAATATCACCTCTAGGGCGAATCTCTGTAGAAATATGGGTATTAGGTTGACACTTTTTTTATGTGAAAGAATAGAGCTTAGTGATAAGCTCTTTTGTATGTTCGACAGTTCTATCCAGGGTGAAATGCCGAACCACAAGCTCTAATTCGAAAAATAGTAAACGGGAAAGAATGACAGAGCTGCCAACGCCAACACTACTTCCTTATTCCAATCCAGGCCCATCCAATACTACCACGGTACAGGACGTCGTCTTTGGTAATTAAGCAGGATATGGCTTCCTCGCTTGGGCGTGGTCCTCCAGTTTTGTAGCACTTGTGAGTAGTGCTGCACACGGGACGAGACGAAACGAGATTTGGCCCAGTCTCGTCTTGGTCTCGAAAAAATGGGTATTTGTAGGTGTCGTCTCGATCTCGTCTCGTCTCGTCTCGAAAACTCTCGTCTCGTCTCGAAAAGTCTCGTCTCGTCTCGAAAAGTCTCGAATTTTACTGTCAATAATACAAATTGCTCAGTCTTCTGCACTGATAAAAAAATTGTCTTGATTCCAGCAATTCGATAGTCTTCGTTTCGTTGTCTTGAGTAGAAAAATTTTTCAGTCTTAACATGAGAATGCTGTCTCAGAGGAAGACACTGGAAATTCTTGAGCCAAGCAAAAATATTTCTTCGCTCAATACTTATATTTTTCGACCAAGATATTTATTTCTCGAACTAAGATTATTTAATTTTTTACTCAAGAAACTAAATTCTTAATTCATCGGACTTTTTTCGTTTACCGGACTTTCTCGCTCTAAAAATGTATCACAAACTATTAAGACCGATTTTAGAACTTGAATTTTTTTCAATTATAATATCATCGGTTTCGTAAATTTTTTAACTTCAAGTCAACTTTGGTCTTCATCCAAGACAATAAAACCAAGACTATGAGTATTGCTCATCCCGAGACAATTTTGTTTTCGTTATATCCAAAACATGAGTTGCTTGGCTCAAGAAAAAATGCTTTAAGCCAAGAATTTTTTTTTATCAGTGTGTATTTCGAGAAATATCAATATGTGGCATATTAATGAAATTGTATACAAACAATATGTGCCATATTAATGAAATTGTATATATTTCCATGCTGGTCACTTCCCAGACGTAGACACGCAAATCTGCCTTTTGCAGTGGCACCAGGGCGGGGTAGAGGGGATCAACGTAGAGTTACATTTACGTAGAGTCCGTTCCGTTCCGAAAAGAGGTATTTTCCAGTCATTTCATTTCATTTCAACGCATTTCATTTTAAACCTCTGCATTTAAATGCCTATGGAATGCGTACTCTTCGCCTTGTCTCCGCAGCCTGCTCAAGTCATGTATTGGTGCCGAATGTTGTGCTCGTCAAAGAGCGCAGCGTGAAGATACTGAAATAGTTAGTGTCGATACGATTTCAAAATAACGATTTGATTTCGAGACCTCGAGATGTCTCGCGAGATCTCGAATGGTAGTCTCGGTCTCGTATCGATTTTTAATCTGGAGATTTCGAGACAAGTCTAGTCTCGTGTGCAGCACTACTTATGAGTGGATCTGTATTTGGTAGTAGGAAGAAATTGGAACTTACAGACATTGGAATTCAGAACGCCTGATAATACTTGAATTTATAGTAAAGCTCCGACAGTTGATAGTATATGCAACAAATGAGGCTGTTTAAATTTCGATTTTGAATTTTTTTTTCCAAATTGCCGAAGGTGTCACCGCCACATAAAAGGAAATAATTTTAACAATACCAATGACAGGTTCCAATCACCTAAAGTAAATTTTTTCCCTGATTGAAAATAATGCCACAGGTGCCACTATACCCAGCAACGTTATCCCCTACCTCAGTTCCATGTCCAAAATCGAAGAAGACACCTGAAATGAAGTGGCATAGAAAAGCCAGTAAATTCACCCTTTTCAAGAACCAGAGCCCCACTGACAACTGTATGAAGGGAAAAAAAACGAGTGGAAGGAATCCAGAAAGTCCTTCAAGGAAAAGCAGTTAAGAGCATCCTCCACAGGACGAAAAGTATATGAGCAACCTTTGGACGCAGGTGCATATCGCGTCTTACTCAACAAGGATCTTGGGGGTGAAATCACAGATGAACACAGGACTTAAATTGCACAACAATTGTGTATAAGTCTCAGTGGTTATATGGTATAGGTGGAGGGGTGGAATTGAATAGAGTTAACCGAAGGCAGCAGCCGGAACAGGATCCAATTCTCTGGTCGACTACTACAGAATATCTCTGACTACCTAGAGAGTGCGAGAAGAGCCTGAAGGAGTCGTCAGGATATGCCTCAGGTTGCATACTATACTATGACATGGGTGTACGGAATAATTCAACAGTTCACTCGGTGGAGCCGGGGGTGGGGGGGGGGGACTGATATATCTACCTTATGCGGTGGGACTGACTGTCTGTCTGTCTGTTTGTTCGGATGTTCGCATATATTTCGCTTTCTACACAAAATAAAGCAATTTATATTCAAGATGTGAAAACAACTGTAGTCACATCTCTTTATGGCGCCGTGTGCCATCCAAACAAACAACCACATTGCAAGCGGGGTTATAGAAGCAAAAAAAGAATGGACCAGAAGGGACGGGGGGATGTTAATGTAAATTGTTACAGGTATGTAATATGGAGAGAAAATCCTCCCTGAAAAAATAGGGAGCAGCAGACTTTTTTATTATCTCCATTTTATCGTGCAGTTTTTCTATGGAAGCGAATCACATTTCAATAACGTTACACTTTCCTCGTCGAGTTTGGAAGATTTATTTTATTTTTATTCTTTTGTAATTCCGATTGGAGCTTGTTTTTTTATGTATTATTGGTAGCTTCGATTTATTCAATGTAGCTGATGAAATTGTAGTACTTTTAACTGTTGGGTCCTTTTCAATAAAAAATCATTAAAATTTTGATTTTTTCATATCACAAAAAAATTGGTTTATCTTTACAAATTTTCACTTTAACCAAAAAAAAATCCTGAATCAAAACATTTTTCTTTGATAAAGTTATCACCATTGAAAAAAAGCCATTAATCTTTATATAAAAATAAGGGAGAATCTCGTCTATGCTCCACTTTATCATTACCTTTCGCGTGCTTACCTCATAAAACACGGTCGTGTCAATAACGAAACCAAGGATGCTCCTGAGCTCACTTAATTTTCCTTCGTCATTCCATTAATCTAAAGTCACCTTAAAATTTACCCAGTAATCACTAGGGAAGTTCTTTCAGGCCAAACCCGAGCATCGAAAACCTCATTTTGAGAGGCTGACAACGATACACAAAAAAAAAGAGGCAGTCAGTCGATCCCTCATACCCAGCTGAGAGGAGTAGAAGAGTCACCGCAACCATATGGAATTAAGGATAGAGTGTTTCGCTGCTCATATCCTTGGTGAAAACGTTTTCTTATGTTTAGGACCAAAGCTCAGGAGATGACATGAAAAGCCAAGCTACCTTTCAGCTCCCCACTGGGGAAATGATTTTTCATGTTCAGCCACATGGAATGGAAGGGAAGAAGTTTATTGTATGCGGGGCAGGATTCCCTGCTTAAACCTGGGATAGTCTTGGATATTGTGTGTGTTGATAATCTGCGTTCACGTAGAAAGTGCATCACCTCATCGCAGGATAGGGCTTAAGGGAGCAAAGGAGCTAGGATTTTTTTTTTAAGAAAAATTGTGGATATGTCAGTGAATTATTGTTCCGTGAGGAATGAAATTGTGATTTGCTTTATATCAATGATTAACGAAGGTAGACTTCAGTTTATGAGAGTAGAGTTTGATTGTGGATGATCTTATAGGGGAGGATTAACATTCATCATAGGTGTAAGGGAGTAACATTGGAGTATATGACAATTTGCACTTGCCGTAGATATTTAGGACTAAGTTTGGTCATAACCTTAACACAGTAGTTGCTGGCCCCTGTTCTGAAAGTCCTGTCGTTTGGCGTGACAAGTGGTTTGAGTTGAAGAAAGTGCCGTTTCAGTCGAATTATGACTCAGCATAAGGGCCAGAGAGTGGAAGTCTAAATTGAATTTATGGCCCCTGTGCTGAAAGTCGTAATTCGACGGAAACGTCACTTTCTTCAGCTCAAACCACTTGTCACGTCACACGACTCGACTTTCAGCACAGGAGCCACTGGTGACTGTCCTAAGAAAGACGATAGGCTAGCTTGTATGATCGGGCTAATCCATTTTAAGGAAGATTGGTGTAAAACTAATCGCTCGCCCGTAAAAACATTTTATTACGGAACAATAAACTGTTAACAAGGACACGAATATACGATGACGGCCAAGGTGACCTAAAAACTTAACGTTTTAAGAATTTTTTTATGGAACCCTAGCTGCACGGCAGATAGCTGGCACCCCTACAAAATTCGAATCACCTTTAAACTTATTTAACATGAATAGGATAGGTTAGACGTGGTCTTGGAAATACTAGAGCAGGTGGCGATGAGCCTCACGATTGAAATCTACGTTTTTCTACTAGTTCGGGAATACTGATTGTGGAAGATTGTTCCATAATCGAGTTGTTCCATTTGAAATGAAGTTCTAGACCATATTAGGCACGAAAAGGAGTGCTGCAGGGTGCAAGAGTGAGCAGAGCTGGCTAGTCTTGTAAAGGTATTGCTGTACAGGCAGGAATTTTAGTGGAGCAGTCGCTATAGTAGTAGCGATAAAAAAGGCCACTGCGTTCCTACGATGGCTTGACGCAAAGAGTGCATCACTGATGATTTTGCGGTCACGGCTTTGCACCTTGTTCAGCCACGTTAGAGACAGCATAGGTTAATTTAAGTGTGACCTCATCAGAAGAAAATCAACAGCTGATCAGATTTGAGTAGAACTCTGTATGGCCTGAAAGAATTCCTCATGAAAAACAAATTGAAACGATCGTGTAAGTTGTCCATGATCAATGTGAATGTAAAATGGGCTCCGATTATGGGACGGTCTGGTTTTTATCTTTTTTAACTTGCCGTTGGAGAAAATTATCTTAGATTCGGGCATCAGTGTTATAAATATTATATTACATTTTTATATATAATAAATGTATACATGTAAATGAAGCAATCAGACTATGAACCTCCGTTATTACTGCTACGAGTTGAACATTGGTTATCATATCATATCTCTGGCAGTCAGTCGAAATTTTGCCACAAAAGAAGTCAGATGAGTCATGGCCTGACAGCTTCATCGCCGGTTTCCTTTTTGTGCTTTAAGTGTAGTGCTAGGAAATAGAATTTACTAAGTGATGTTATGATGTTAAATATTGAATTAATACTCTGTGAATTAAATTTAATAATACTTTGAATTTAGATAATAATAAATAATATGAATTAAACTAACAAGTTTGGTGTATTTAATTTGAGATAAAAAATAAAACACAATAATCAGAAGCAATAACTGGTCCATGCCCAGCGACACGTAGATATAGTCGCCTACATGTCCAGCCAAATATGGGCTTAGGCAGACAACATAGACATCATTGTTAGAACATCAGGTAACATACGGGATGCTTTCACAAAAGATTGAGTTGGCGGAACGAAACTGGGCTGAACAATAACACTGGTCAACAAAAAAAATTTTTTTTGCTCATGGGATTTATTTATCATTTTCTGATTTTCTACCCTAAAATATTACAAAAAATGCGACTGGACTTCGAAAATATTTGCTTTTAAATAAGTAATAGCGATTTGACCATTTTGACTTTCGCGCCAAATTGATAGTCGATTATTGCGTGTTATCGCTGAGAAAGAGAAGTTAGAGAGAGGCGAAGTCTTGGCGGGTACGGTGGAAAAAGCTTCCGCTATCAGCGCAGTACTCGCGAAGATGCTTCCTAATATAGAGAACTCCCGGCCAAGCTGACGAGAGTGGTTATTTCTGTCCTATTGTATGCAGCCAGTGAGGGCAGCGACTTTGGACAGAGCGGGCCATAGGAGGAAAATAAACTCTGCGTAACGGGTAAGTGCCCTTCGAGCATGCTTTGCAGAGAAGTTGGAATGAGTCTACTAAGGGCCGATGGACCCATAGACTCCTACCAAATGTGGAGAAGTGGGGTATGAAGTAACATGGGAAAGCCCGTTACTACCTCACGCAATTCCTGAGTGGTCATGGAGGTTATAGGGCATACCTTCACCGCTTCAACTAGGACGAATCCCTGTTTTGCCAAGAATGTTCGGATGGAGGCGGCGGAGAATGTTCTATTTAAATGCCTGACGTTTACTGATCACAAGGCTGTCCTGCAAATAGCGGACGGGGTGCAGCTAAAACCGTAGAAGATCCTAGACTAAATGATGAGGTCGGAGGATGTATGAAGAATGGTGGAAATGGCGCTGATGGCATGAGCCGATCAAGCGAGGAGAATGAGAGCTAAGAAGGTGGCTGAGATAGAGGAGCCTTTTTAGGCTGAGCTAAAGACCCAAACACCCGAGACGAAGAAACCTCTCGGTAGAATACTGTCCATCTTTCACGTCTGGTTAGCATCTTCGAGGGACCCTTGAAAGGCCAGGCCGAAGTAACGCCTTTACGGCTCCTACGGTTCTGGACTCAAAGGTCATGCAAAAGAGTTTGTGAGTTTAGTCAGTAGGAATCTGACACGTCTAATTGCAGACCCTCAGCGGTGTTACCGGACTTGGTCATGGTCCCATAGGCCTTACAGGCGACACATTCTAACAAATCCCTCGTAAGATTCTCACGACTGGCTCGTAAAAATAGATAGCCAAGTCTATATAAGCTCTAGGGTTATATAAATTTTTAAGCACAAAATCAAATACAGATTTTTTTTTCTTATTTCTAGCTATAAAAGCAATAAAAATCTCGGGGCGAATATAAATGTATGAACCCATCACGGCTCTTATATGTACTAATAGATTCAACCTATACGTAACCGGCGAGAGAAAACAAGGGGCAATGCACATGTGCATGAGTGCCACACCCCGGATTTGAAAATAAGGCCGTGCGTGCTTCATCAGATACTTTATTTTACCAGACTAGTTTGCTATTATTTTGCCGACGAGATCTCGAACGACCGACGAGATCTCGAGCCAATAATCTCGTCTCGACGAGAATATGTTTGTCGAGACCGAACTTTACTCTCGTCTCGTTTCTCGAGTCGAGACCAAGACGAGACTCTCGAGTTTGTCGAGATCTCGTGATGCTCTAATCTGTATATTCCAAAGCTTTTGATACAATAGGGAAACCTAACAAAATTTGATTGATTGATTAACTCCAAAGTGCAATACTGTATCATATATAACAAAACGTGCACGGACATTTTCGTGTCTCAGTGAACGGCGTGACGGCGTATGTTCATATTTTAACGTTCTAGGCGTAACACTAGCAGAGGGTCTGTGATGGAGTGACCAGATATTTAAAATCGCCGAAAAGCATCACAGTTTTTGGGATTTGTTAAGAGACGCAAATTTTTCCTCCATCCAGTGGAACAGGTTTTAATCTAGCAGTACTACAATCGATCCTGCATAGAATGCAATTTGTAGGCTGGCGACTTTCAAGCCACTTTATGATGACTGGACAAGTAAAAGACTGCGCGTTTAGCTTATGGAAGATAGCGCCATTTGACCTACCATAGACTTATTAAGACACAGTAGGAAGTTGCAGCCTTGGCAACCGATTTGGTAACGATTTCACACAATACTAATTCGTGCGGCCCATTCTCAAAGACTGCCCCCTTCTGTTTCGCACGCGATAGTGTATTTGTTCATGAATAGAACCAGTCGACTGTGGGACAATCTTCCGCAGTCAGTATTTCCGAATTCGTACACCTATGCAAGAGTTCAAACGTGAGCCTTCCACGTCTCTTTCTTCACGACCCTGTAGATTCAACGTAGCCTATTGCATCCACTTCGAATCAAGCTTACAAGACATTGCACCTTGGCGAGTATGTCTTGAGGGACTGGTAGTACAAGGGTGGCTATTCACGTACTAACCAAAATTATTTTTCTGCAGAATTTTTTCCTGGACCAATGATTTTTTTTTAGGCTTCACGTGTTCATTGGCATTTCTTTTTAAAAAAAATCATAACGCCATCGAAAAAAATACCTGAACCATTTCCTTTAAACATACCTAAAATATGGACCGCGCCCAGCTAATGAAATCTAATTCACGGTGTGCTCCTCCTTTGCATTAAAATTGTCACCCATTAGTTCCAGACTAACGACTGCCATAATATATTTGCATGGCCATCAGCATGTTCTCCGCATTACCAGAGCCATTCCGGCCCGTAATAGACTCACAAATTACCGGGCTCTCACCACAACCTGCAATTAATAAACTAATCAGCCAATTTTCAGGCAATTTATGGCTAACACCTGTTCCGCTCGCAACCGCATTATAGGTGGACTCTCGGCTCACCTTTTAGCAAGCATCATCGACTATGGCCTGCTTGGTGGTGCCCGGTGACAGGGAAGTAAATATACATTGCAAATGGATCCGGTAGTCCCTCCGCCAAAGTAAGGAGATCACCACTGGGCAAATTAAGAGTGAAATATTCGTTCGTTGGCTGTGTGAAAAGCCTATAATCGGGGATTACCCTTGGGTTGAGGTGATCGCACTTCACCTTGCAATTACCACCGAAGAGCTTATCTTCTCTAACGTATTTTTTTTCTGGGAGGACTAAAAAGGATATTCGCAATTCCCGGCACGTCCCGGCACACGTCTGTGGATAGTGGCATTTTCCTCCAAGTTAGCATTTTATTTCGAGAATTTCCAATTGTTTCCCCGGCGGACACGGAAGGGTCTGTGCTACATGTTTATGTGTTGAGAGGTAAATGAAAGAGGAATTAAGGAAGGTGAATGGGAGACAGCTACATCTGGTGCTGAGTGTGTCTACCTTTTAAGATTTTCCACGCCACAGGAGACTTCCGTTTGTGTATTGTTCCAAAGCAGTGAAGTTATTTTGTCTGCTCGAGTGAATTGTTTTGGGCTTCATTGGAGGTGAAATGAACTTGGAATTGAGACGGTTTTAAGGTGTGCATCGATGGACTTTTTGGGAGGACTTAATTGAATTACTTAAGGATTTTATTGATAGCTTTGTCACGTAATAGCTTAAGTGGGTATACAAAGGAATTGGTATAGGTTAAGATGTAATTTTTGATTTATTGAGATAATATAGGAGTGGTTTTCAATGAATTGCAATACCTTTTTATTTTTATGGTGTTTCTAGTCATACGAACACTTCTTAAGTCTCTGGAGGAAATATAATTATTATAATAGGGGTATTCATTCTCCTTCTTCTTTCAATTATGTGACATGACCGCAAGATCTACTACTTGGTCTATTTTACTAAAATACCTACAGCACACATTTTTAATTCAGACCGCCTGCACGATGAAGCAAAAAGAGCAAAGGGTTTCCACTGAGTCACAGTACTGTTCACGTTTTCCACACCTTGCTTAAAAATGCTTTTGCTGCAGAAACATATATTCTCGTGGATTTTAGTTGTAACGCCAAAGAGCAATCCAATATTTGAAAAATTTCGTGGTATATGCCTCTTATTAACGAAGATGTACAGATCAAGACGCAAAAGCTCTTTCAGGCAAGGAGACCTGCAAAGTCCGACAGTGTGTAAAAAAAAGCTCGCACACACACAAAAAAGAAACTAATGCTTTGTGGGAGAATTTGAAGACTACAAACACAAAACCAAACATGGTCTAGCTTTTGCAAAAGCTTAAATTGAGTTGTCGTCAGTAAACTTTTTGAAAAGCTTTTTCGACTGGATGGACACCAGGAGCGCGTTCAAAAACCTTACTATGGTTAACCATGGTTAACTATGGTAAACTTTTGTTGTTCAAAAACTCCTTGGTTAACTACCGTGTTCTTTTAATGAACTAGGTTTTGAGAGCTTTTGAGTTCCCATACAAAATCGAAAACCCAGGTTTTATCTGGGTCTTCTGGTTCTTAGATTTTGTATGAGAACTCAAAAGCTCCTCAAAAGCTCTCAAAACCCAGTTCATTAAAAGAACACGGGGTACAACATAACCACGAGCATAACTTTTTGGCGTTCAAAAACTCTCATGGTTAACCATGGTGTAGTTAAATTTTAACCCTGCTCGGGAGCATGGTTAGCGATAGTTAAGAAGAAGAAGAATAAAAACAACTCTCTGACAGTTGTTTTAATGTTAAACACATGAACAAATCAAAGTGGGATTTGTGGGATTATTGCACATAAATAATTAATGAAATAATTGAAGGAATTAGCGTTGACTCTTTTATGGAAAATTTTATTTTTATTTTTTTCTTCTTCTTTAACCTGTAGTTAACCACGGTGCGTTCAAAAACCTTCATGATTAAACATAAACTTTTGTGGTTAAGTGAAGTGATGCATCATAACCACAGCTTACCTCGTGGTTTACCATAGTAAGGTTTTTGAACGCGCTCCAGATCGTCTACAATAGACCATGCTAACTTCTGGGTACATACTTAGGCTTCTTCAGGGAATTCAACGCGGCAAATGGCTGGAAAAAAAATGTCCACGAAGTAAGGCACTCTGCACACGAGCCGACTGATTTGCAATCCTAGTTGCGTACGCAGCTGTTTCGTAGCCTGGAAATGCACACACAGGTCGACAGAAGCAAGACCGTTTTTAAATTATTTTCGAGGTCCGAAGCGATTTAAGCTGCGTGGTTGCACTTCATTTGAACTACATGACATATTACCAAATTTTCGTGACTAAAAACTACGTAGGCGGGCACAAAACACCAATTGATCCAAAATCAGTTGCTCTCGTGTGTGGACACAGGTTTCATTTTATTTGCAAACTGGTTGTGAGCGTGATTATTGTGAAACCACTTTGAAACTGGGATTGCAAATCAGTCGACTCGTTTGCGGAGGGCCTCATAGTTTCAGATCCTAGTCAGAGCCGAAACACTGCAAAGTCAGATGCCTTTTTGGCTGGTTTCTCCTCACAGTTACGGTAGCAGGTGATGTATGGGATTGTATGGTGATATTTTTCTTTTTCTCACGGCTCTTCTGTACATTCTCCACCAGACTTACTCCTAGTCTGGCCAACTGATCTGGTTTCATATGCCCTCGATTTTCGTTTCTCCCGGTTCCCATTGAAAAATAATCCTGTAACCCCTGATTAAGCAAGAGATATTATTTTGATAGGTTTCGACCAGAAGACGCTATACGGACCATTCCTACTGCCTTATAAGTCACTTAGCTGTCTGATAACAGAATTTTCTTGACTTTTGGCTTGGGGTCAACTGTATCACTAGGCACCCTTTGAAAATTGCAAACACTGCAAGAAGACACTTTCACTAGGCAGGCATTAAAGTGGTAGTGGCGGACCTGGGCGGTAGTATTTCTGGGACCGCAGTATATTGCTCTGCCTATACGCCTTCTCCACCGCAGCTTCTCTTAGTCTAAGCTCGTGCAGACTGCATCCTGTTTGGTTTATAGATCAGATGACAGCTGATCTAGAATCCATTTGCCTTACTTCGTTGACACTTAATGTTAAGAAACCCAAACTAAACTGTAAGCAAAGCAATGGATAGATCGCATCACGGCTCTTCGTTACAATTATATACAACTTGTGTACCAACTTTCACAGTAAATAGAAAATTGGTGATACACTACGTTTTTCTGTTGATCAATTATTGGTCCAAACGAAGCAAGGTACGATCAAACTTTTTTAGACTAAAGGAAGCAAAATTGGATCTTGGTGACCATAAAGCGTGCCATTAGCTTACTCACTAGACCAGTTCTCGTTCGATTGCGTAGGTCAAGCAGCATTGGACGTGGTTATACTTAGTTGGGGGACCGCTTGGTAAACCGACACTCGAGTTTAATGGTAGATTACGAAAAAATTCATATCTGTAACAGAGGCGTGCATACCTCTGGCGGGGGCTTTTTTAGATGTTCATGCCTGTAGCAAGAGCGTGGATACCCGTGTGACAGGCGCATTTGCGTGAATGCTTTTAAAAAAATTAACCAACTAAATTATTTTTACTCGGGCTGTTTTACATTTTTAATACGATACCAAAAAAAACAACAACATAGAATCATCTATGAAGAATACAGTCCATTACCATTACCTGTGAAGGATACAGTCAATTACCATAACAATAAAAGGAAAACTATAAAATTTACTTAAAACACCTAAAAAATTCAATTTGGCATATAATTTGTAAAAATTCCCAACGGTAAAAAAATAAAATAAACCAAATTCATCATTTTCCAAATTGAACACATCCATTTCCCACTAAGCCCCATGCCTACCAACCTGATAAAGATAAATATCTTCTGTTAAAATCTTTTTAGAGAGAGAACCTGAGAGCGCCCCCAACAATTTCCTGTTTCCGTTTTCTTGAAGTGGTTTATAGGAAAAGTTCACGTCGTCGGTGTCCTGTATTACCTTTGCAACCCCCATTAACCCATGTGCAGGGCAATAGCACGGAAAAGTGGTAGTTAAGAGGTTATAGAAGCATCCACCAGAAGGAAACCATAGAAGAATCAAGAGATTCGGACTGATGTTGTCGTTAAGACTCGACAGTGATGGTAGTAGTAAGGAAGGCAACGATAAAATCATCTTTCCCTATCAAGCCTTACCTTCCCCCGGTTTTTCGCCCCCCCCCCCATTTCCACCTTGTCGCCCCACGTTACTTGACATGTTTCGTCTAGAGGTCAGAATGGAAAAGAAATTTCTGTTTTTATTAACCCCTGACATAGGGACTGTAAGTGGGTATATAATGGCTTGAGGTGTAGATTCAAGTTATCGCACTCCACCTTTCTGCCACACGGGAAGGTATAGTAGTAGTTGGGCGACAGAGTATTTATGGTGCCGCCTGGAGGTGGAGAGGTGAAGAACACGGCTAAGTAAAAGCATGCCTTGAGTGCAGAAACACAATAAATGTCTAGACGGATTTAAGATATCACATATTTTATATAAATTCATAGAGTGGCATATCAAGGACTTTATTCTATCCCCATTCGTATGTGGACGCTGCAGAGTGGACTCGAGAAACATGACGGTGTAATAAATGCTAAATTTCAGATACCATTGACCCACAATTCTATGCGTTCTCAAAGTCTTCAACTCCTTCTCCCCGGGATCTGGGGATTAAATCTGTCCTTTTCCGTCATCGCCACAAAGGAATTAATCAAGGACATAAAACATTTGTTGGATGTTTACACGGCGACGTAATTAGAATTCAAATTCCGAGTCTGCCAAAAACTCACAGTAGTCATCGGCGGCGGGGCTGTCCCCCACGTTTTTAGTCACCGAAACGCGGAAACATCTACTCCAACATGAAAAAGGTGGAGGCGCCCTCAGTATCCTGGTGGAGGAGCGCACACAGCCAGGATACAGCCACTGATGCAAAGAAGAAGATGTTTAACTTAAATTATGTAAATCATTAGGTTGCTCCTTGTACACTTCTTAATTCACAAGAAAAGGTGAACTCGCCTTCCACTGCCTTCGAGGTATGTTTCTGTCGCACGTCTTGCAGGTGGTTGGGGGGCCGTGGGGGTTGGCTGAATTCTCCCAATTTTATACAATAGAATTCAGGACGCTTCCAGACGATGGTGGCTGCGGATAAAACTGTAAAGTTCGGTTTCGTTGTCCTGTTTGGATGACTGTCTTTGTATTTAAATTGTCCTCCAGAAGTGGTTCTTATCCTTGAAACTTCTTCTCAAAGTGATTCCATTTAAATTTTTCATTTTATTTGAGGTTTTTTTTCTGCTGTAAAAGGGGCATTCGAAGGAATAAAGTGACCAAAAAAAGGGGGGGGGGGTGGTGATGGGGATATTTTTTTTTAGACTTGTCCTGATCAGATTGAATTGTCTTGTGTAACATTTGTGTTAAATTTAAAATTTTTGTACCTTAATCAATCAGTGGGGAAATTTAGGTTTTATTGGTTTTGGAATTTCATAAATACTAAATTATGTGTGTATATCTTTTAGACCGTGGATTTCAATGTAGTCGTTATACTTTGAGTTTCTATACTATAGAGAACTGAATTTTGTTACCGCTTACGCGGTTTATATAGGCTGGAAATATTCCCTAGCCTACTTGAAGTAAGCAAGGATATATTCTCAGCCTACTCAAATAACATATTTTGTACCTGCCGATACAGCCTGGAGTACAGAAATAATCTACTTTAGGGGACGACAGATATCTGCCACCATAGCCTATCTAGGTCTCCGCAAGGTTTATCATCCTGCGGTTCAATTCCTCGCAGCGACATATTTTTCGTCTTTCCGCTTTTCCCACCTAAATGAAATTCTTTCTTACCTGACTTCCCTATTTGCAACAATAATGTACTCAGAATTCTACCATCTCTTGTTAGAACAAGCGAGGAAGCTGTATCGTGTTCTATCAGCGTCTTCAGTACCCTGTCGTGTTAGTATAGTAGTAAAACATTGGATTGGATTTAGCAGTTATTTTCGAGTAGAGGTTGCTGCTCGAAATTTCATTCAATATAATGTTAAAATCCCTCATCGATCTCTCAACTTTAGTTTATTATATAATGGCAATGTTGGTTATGAGAACTCCATCAAAGCCATTTTTATGATACAAATTGACTCTGTGAATTGTTGTCGTTGAGGCCGAACAGGTACACTGCTCTTTTTTTGGTTTCGCAAGCAACCGTGAGTTTTTCTGAAAGAAGGCGGTCACACGGGTCGGACAATTTATTCACAGAAGAAACGTACATACGTGAGGAAGAATAAAAGAGTGTAAAAAAAGCGAGTCAGGAGCAAAAACCAAGTTCAGCGCTCTAAGCTTTCAGAATGAGCTTATTCAGCGTAACAAATCTCGCAGCCTGTAAAGGCCCGTCCTCACTACGCGGACTTAGAATCCACGCGCTTTTGGTCGTACGGCCAGCCAAAAGCGCGCGTGATCTTTTAATTTTCTGAGTCACGAGTGAGAAAAAATCAATTCTCATTTGAAACGGCGTACGCGCTTTTGAAAAGCTCATAGTGTGTGGACGCACAATGTACCTTTTTAACCACAGCCTTTTGTCCGCGTTGTTTGGCCGCACGGCCTTTACCATGGACAAAGTCGTAAAAAAGTCGTAAAAAAGCCATAAAACTCCATATGAAAAAAAAAAGGCAAAAGCGCGTACGACCCAAGACCGCGTAGTGTGGCCACACCATTACGATATCGCGTGAATCGAAAAAGTGCAAGCCGCTGTGACTAGTATTTTTTTTTGTTGTGCGCAGAGGCATCGGTGCACTCTGGCGGAATCCGGCCCCTGATGCGCTTTTGGCTAGTGAAACGAAACTAAGGCAGAAATACACTGACTATATTACAGAGATTATGTGTTTGGTAGGCATGATCAACTAAATGCCACAAATGGCGAGGTCTGATTGTAAAAAGACGCGGACATAGACACCGACAAGTTTCTGTAAGTGCTAGCCCAGATTTCTTATAGGTAGAATAGAGGATAAGACGCTCACCTAATTATACCACTGACATATAGAATGGACTGCTCATCAGGAAATTTTCATGGCACCAATCCGTTCCATAGTTGACAAACCTTTTCTCACTGACATGTATAAACACATCAGTTACTTTTGTAAGTTAAAATTTTTTATATTCGTTTTTGGACGATGAGAACAAAATAAATTTTTGGAAAAAAAAATTTCAAATGCAATTTTAAAATGCCTTTTTTATTAATTACAAATATTTATGTTAAACCATGCGAGTTCTGTACCCCTGTTTCATCTAAATGTCAGTGATTCCGGGTCTTATGGCGAAACGAGACAGATAAAAAAAAATCACTATACCCATCTACTTTTTGTAAATATTCTGACATTACTTCAAAGGAAAAAATTAATTCAGGTATGGCAACTTCAATATCATGGCTACGGCCATGACCTATACCCACAATCGGTGGTATATGGATCCTCGCTCGTACTGCCATTTCGATGTCTCAGTGTTAAGCTCACTCCAATATTAAGGCTCGTTAGTATGCAAAATAAGAGCTTTCAGAGCCACGTACGAAACCATGGTACAATAATACAAGGTAGGTAAAGCTCTGTTTCCATCTTGTAAAGCTTTTACCCTTTTTAGATTAGAAAAGATCTGAGTGACGTCACGGGAAAGCTTTTTTCCCTTGTGAGCTAAGATCTGAGTGACGTCACGGGACCTTTATGAGCTTATCTTGTAATTATTGTACCATGGTACGAAACCATCACCTTAAATCTCAAACTACGGCGTTGTTGTTGTAATTTAACAAAAAGCTTTCAGATTACACATTCGGAGTGTCTCGGTTTTCGGGATTTTACACATGACGAATGCGGTGTAGAGTTATCAAATTACCCCCAATCTTGATTTTATGCGGAGTGAACTAGGCTGATGTTCATATTAAACTTCCAATTAAGGGTTACCTTTGTTGATGTATGCGGCGCTGAGTGATTACTTCCCACACGTTTAAAAACGCGGTCAGAGAATTGTTGGGGCACATTATGGATTTCAGGCCACAACTTCACTCGAATATTGGGCACTGCGGGCACTGCAGAGTTTGCTTCGAGGACCATAAATAGCAGCAGCGGGGCTTTTTGACTTGAGACTCCATAAAAGATGAAGACGAAGAGTAATGCGAATTTTAAACATTCTGGTTGTTATGGGTATGCTTTGGAAAGTGAATGACGATATACTTATTACCAGTTTTACTTTCCTGGGAAAACAAAAGGTTTCTAAATTCTTCATCCACAAGATTTGTCTTTTTCCAACAAATCATTCATTTGACCCCGCTACTAATATCACTCATTTATTTTGACCAAGGGGTCCGTGGGCTCTTGAAGCGTATCACATAGTCTTTCCGGGTCCACTGATATTCCCTTTTACTCGAAATGGGACTTTACTGGGCTCCGGTTTGACAACATTCAGTATTAACTTGATTTAACGGTTGGCAAGGAAATAGAGTTTAGTTGAAGAACAATCGAGTTAAAGTTAAGCTTAGTTTAGTTAAGTAAGAATTATTCTGAAAAAAGCCTTTGAGATATCTATAGAAACCAGACCAGATTCACCAAATTTATGCCTACCGTGGTGAAGTGCTCTGTAATACACATTTGAAGATCGCCTGTGGATCATTTTTCTCTAAAGTTTATATTTTAATCTATCAAAGAAAAGAATTTAATGTTGCTAAGAATTGTATGTCATCACAAATGTGTTGACAATCAACCGCTCGCACAAATACATAAGCGACGAAGTACATTGCAGTCTTAAGCCACTATTAGCACAATTCAAGAGTATCGAAATTATTTTGACACATAAAAATTGGTGGCAATCAACAGACCTTTTATCTCGTTGAAATAAAAAAAAATTTTTGTTTAAAAATCGTTGGTAAAAAATCCTTAATTTAAAAAAGCATATCAATTACGCTCCGCTTTATCCTCCAATAAAATAAACCAACTCCAATTTTCCATCCCTTGAAGCCAGAGCGTTAGAAACCCTCTCTCACCTTCGGCCAGTATCCTGGGCACCAGTAAAAAAAATTGCTTAATTAAAAAATTAGACTAATGGTAAAACACGTTCCTCGTAATCGGATTAAAATAAGTGTTAAGTGTCCTCTTCTTTTTTTCAAACTGGTCACAGGAGCAACAGTGGCGTCTGCAACACCTCAGCTCCTCTAGAAAATTTATCTCGCCCAAATTAAGCACTTTGCCACGGGAAGAGCAATACAAAGGTTTACGCTCCAGAGACTAATTAGGTAAGTGATCCCCACATCTCGTCCCTTCTACCCCTCAGAATCACCTCGTCGCTAATTTTTCTTATCGCTACGAAAATACTTTCACCGCTTAAAAAAAAATTTTTTTTTGGCACTAAAAAAAATTGAACCGCTCCGTTCCGTAGTAATTTTGTGAACCTGAAATTAAAAAAAAAAGGACGAAGGGAAAACAACGAACCTTGAGGGGGACCGTGCTCGTGTTTTACTACTATACAATCCAGGGTGGAAATGTCCGGGTGGAAAAAAAATATATTTATATATATATATAACAGGAGAAGGTACAGGGCAGATTGTCACAGACATTTGGCACCAGATGCTGTGGTGTTCTCACCTCGCAAATCTCATCCGTGTCCGTTGTAGATATACGACAGGACATTCTATTGCCGGTGCCTGGTGTCCTTGCGGCACCTAGCCCATTGCCTTTGCCTGAGATACAGCAGCAACGCGATGGCTGGATGGAGAACCGAATGCCGAGGTGAAAATGTGCTGGGGTTTTTGTTCTCTATACCAAAAAGGGTGGCTTATACCAAACATACACCTGCTGCCGCTTTAAAACTGAACCAAAATCAAATTTATCTCGTTGAAGTAAAACCAACCAAGGAAACAAGAAAAAAAAAGTGTAAAAAGCTGGAAAAATAGTTGGAAACGTGGTTGTGTGACATTTTGTCTATTAAAACCAGACTTTTTACCACATAGAGCGATTCTTTGTTTTTTATTTGATTTTAGGCGTTTTTGAGATAAATTGGTTTAACCAAACCTGTTTACAGTGGGCTTCTTATACAATTCGAAGTTAGGCCTTGTTTCACATAGAAAGCATTATTAAAATCAAGCATCAATAGCCCAGGAGTTAAGGCGTCCGACTCTTATCTTAGAGGTTGGGCTTCGAAACCTCGCAGCGAAAGGGTCTTTCGTGTTACCACTTCTGCCTATAGGACTACTGGACCATTACAGACCACTAACAATGACACCTTCCACGTCGATTACTAATCGGTGACGATACCATTTGCTATTCCATCTTACCACCTCGCAGCCCTCTACGACAATTTTATACCTGCGACACAAGATCTGCCTATAATTCCTCTTTTCACGCAGGGTTCATCGCGAAGTCTTTCAACATCCCCCCTGGTCCTCATTAACCTATTCTATCACCCGTTCTAAGCTTAATAATAAATTTAGTACCATGACGTGGTCGACGACACGAAGAACTGATAGTACAAAGAGTGATTGCTGAGTTTATCTCTACCACATCAAAATTTTCACACCCTATGCGATTTCGATTTTCGATATCGACTTACTTTCTAAAGATGTCGATGGTAAAAAATTTGGAAAATGCTTTCCATTGTGCTTTCGACAGTTGAAGATCAGTGATCGATCGTAATTTTTCGTGGCGAAAACTTCGACAGAAATCGACAGTTCTTCAGTGAAGCTTGCAGTAAATCAACACATTTTCAACTGTAGTCTCTCATTGGACTAATCATTTTGGGAAGAGTATGTCAGTATAAACGATCATCCAAAGCCAAGAAAGCCGATAACATCAACTTGGGAACGAAGTGTCAGACTTGTGACAGATGTTCCTTAAGAAGATAGTCAGGCGATATGTAGAAAAATGTCTGAAGGTACAGGGATTGTACCAATAAGAGTATTCCAAACTTAAAAATTGATTCTTTGAAGAAAAGAAAAATTTGTGCCTAATTGATCCCTAACTAAACAGCGCTGAACAGAAGCAGAAACTTCTAAACATTGTAATATTGCTGAAACGAAGATTTGTACGACAATTGAAATTACAGTCTAAAGAGTGAAGAGGGCTATATTCTCTAAGGTCGAAAAAATCGACGAGGTTTACCAGATAATGACCTTAGCTTACGCACACCAAGATCGATCTTTGGTAGGTGATCGTCCAAACAGAGGTCTATGCTATACTGATATGCGTCCACGAGAAGTTAAAAGGGCCTACTAGTCCGGGGAAATTAGCATTTAAAGGAGACAAAATTCGGAAATGGCTGAAAATTGGTTCACAGCTTCCTTGTGACTTTTTAAGAAAACAATTTCGGAATCACAAAAAAAACAAAATGGCCACCGGAAATATAGCGGCTTTCCGGTGTTTTCCTTGTATCTCGGTTTCTATAGGTCGTACAACCCCATACAAAGGCCCTAAATGTTGACAATGAAATTCTCTACAACTTTAGTTCTTACAAAGATGTTGACCCGATTAACCCTTTCAAAGTTATTCAAGGTCAAAGTTTCCAAAAATCACTTTTTGGGGAAAACATCACTCAAAACTGGTTTTTTTGAAATTTTTTTTTGATCAGTCAATACGAAACGTTATTACCTACAAAAAAGCCTTTTGTCATTTTTTCGAAAACTTAACCCTTTCGAAGTTATTCAAGGTCAAATTTTCCAAAAATCACTTTTCGGCCAAAAAATCACTAACTATTGATTTTTGCAAAATTTTTCGAAAAGTTTTCGAAAAATTGGCAAGGGTCTCATTAGGGTAGGCAATAATCTTTTGTATAAATAGAACAAAAAAAATAATCTCAATAATCAGTTTCTGAGTCATTTTTTGACCAAAAACTGATTTTTTGAAACTTTGACCTTGAATAACTTCGAAAGGGTTAAGGTTTCGAAAAAATGACAGGAGGCTTTTTTGTAGGTAATAACGTTTCGTATTGACTGATCAAAAAATTTTTTCAAAAAAACCAGTTTTTGAGTGATGTTTTCCCCAAAAAGTGATTTTTGGAAACTTTGACCTTGATTAACTTTGAAAGGGTTAATCGTGTCAACATCTTATAAGATCTCAAGTTGTAGAGAATTTCATTGTCAACATTTAGGGCCTTTGTACGGGGTTGTACGACCTATAGAAACCGAGATACAAGGAAAACACCGGAAAGCCGCTATATTTCCGGCGGCCATTTTTTTTTGTGATTCCGAAATTGTTTTCTTAAAAAGTCACAAGGCAGCTGAGGACCAATTTTCAGCCATTTCCGAATTTTGTCTTCTTTCGTGCGTTTTTTTTGCTAATTTCCGCGGACTATACGGTAACGAGCGGATCTTTAACTTATCCTTGACAATCGGAATTTGACGCAAAATTTTAAAGTCCACTTCTAGTTTGGTCGATTCTAAGCGAATTCTTTCTATGCCGTCCAGTACCAAGACCAAAGAAGTAGTAAGAATACCATGTGCATTGTTAGGGGTAAAGTACCGGGTACTGACCCATAAACTCCAATATATAGAGAGTCTAAAGGGCCTAACTCATATAGGCTTTTGTCACGAGGAAGATGAGTTTGGACTTAATGTTTTCTCTCATTGGTCCACGATAGCAAGGAGTAAGATTTCAATATTTAATGCAACTTTCCTGGAACAGGCAAAGATGACTGACAAGTCACTTAACAAACTGCTGAATCCGTTCAACCACCCTGGTCTAGATATATTATGTATAGGAGCTGTAGTGCAATTGTATGAGCTGAAGTAAAATTCTTGGTCAATGAACGTTCAAATTTTGTATGTTGTTGTACGTTGCTCGACATATGTATCTATGTTTTTCTACGCCTCTGATAGAATACAGGCATTCTGATATTATTAACTTCCCAGTAGGAAGTTATTGTAATCGGTCCGAAAATCGGATTCGAAATTTTCAATGTATTTACACGTTTCAAGGTCCCAATAGCATTTTAAGCAAAAATTTGAGAAGAAATATGTGTGTGCGTGTGTGTGCGTACGTATGTGGTCACTTTTTCCTGCACGATTTCGCGCGAACCGAAAAAGATATTGACTTCGTTCAGGTGCCGTTCGAAGCGTGTTCAAGGAAATATTATCTGAAAAGATTTTCATAAAAATTGGTCGAGCCGTTTTTTTGTTTGAACGACTTAAGTGATTTTTGTACCAGCACGATTTCGCGCGAACCAAAAAAGATACCGACTTCGTTAAGATGCCGTTCAAAGCGTGTTAAAGGAATTATGATCTGAAAAGATTTTCATAAAAATCATTCGAGTCGTTTTTTTGTTTGAACGAATACTGGGAAGTTAATCTTGTGCACCGAAAGGGTCAAAAGCCACATCCCAACTAGTTAGTTATGGAATTAGCAGCATTCCACACCCCTGTGGAATATTCGTTCCATCACTTGTTATGGAATGACTATACTATTGGCGACATCTGTTCGTCGTAATCCAAGAATGTGATTTATTAATTAAAGAAAAAAAAGATTTATTAATTAAAGAAAGAAAAGGATTGTTTCAATAATAAACAATCAATGATGTTCCTCTAGAAAATTTTTGCTTTAAATAAACTATTCAATTATGAAATTGCAGAAAATAATAGCATTTTTTTAATAAATTTTGCGGCGGCCATCTATTAACAAATTATTGAATTACAAAATTGTTATGAATGAACACTCCCTACTAATATTTTATTTAGCGTTAAAATATCTTGCTGTGCCTTATACATTATATTTTTGACATTAGCTTTACATAAGGTTCGTTTTTCTTTACAAAATATTAATAAAAACTAATTAGAGGCGTAGAAAAAGTATAGTCTCAGTCTGCAACACGTTTTGAATGGCATATTCCGCACTCGTGGACTGCCAAACTTCAACTTCCAATATGCATCATTCCAAACTTGTTACAGAATATACTATACCAGGTGCGAGTTGAATGTTTCATGTGTTTTTCAACCACCTTTGAAAAAATATTGAATTAAAGTCTTGGGTGGCCTGTGGCATGCGATATTTAGTATTATATAGTGACGCGTTTTTAGAATTTACACATGCTCGTTTACTAAAAATCTTAGAAAATAAGGGAACAGAATTCTAGCCTAGTTTGAAGTTTGCAATAACTTAATGATTCATAGACGCCTCAATGTCATTACCACTATGGAATTCCCCACTTTAGTAAAATTGTCCTGAGCTTCTGGTATACCCCAAATTCCATTACTTTCAAAATATAAGGATTTCTCGGTATCTCACAGACGATGACTAATTTCTTTTTAGCCTTAAAAGAGGAAAAGAATCTAAGGTCATATTGTGATACTTTCAATGTAGACAAAAGTTCGGCTTAAGGTCAACTTTATACTTAGAGCCATTAAACTCGTACTCCGAGCCTTAATTTTGCTTCGTAATTTTCGTGGATATTCGCCATACAAAACCCTTTTATCTCATCTTATACTGTGTTCTTAGTTTATAAAATGACTCATTTCCATAGTAATCCATTATGAAAAATTCATCAAAAAGTCAATGTGTCAAGGACTGAAGAAAAAATATTCAACCTAAAAATTTCAGCCATGGCATCCGCAAAATAAGGCAGAAGGCATTAGTGCAGTCAACCATGAATCAAGAAAGTTCAAACTCTCATACAAGAGGCTCCATAAATTTTCGTGAGATAACTATAAGGGGGGAGGGGGCCCCATACACTGCTACAGAGATACCACAGTTGACGGTGGGCATATATAGACTAGTATGAAGGGTCCTTTTTGGATGCTGAAAGAAAAATTTATTCATAGGTTGCTTTCATTGTTGGTCCCCGGGTGGAGGTGATCCGCAGCAGCCCACCCCCACTTAGACCTTTTGTTATAACGAAACTTTTCTACTGTACTTTTACCACAACGTCCCACCGGGGGACCATCTATGATTTACAAACCAGACAGGTATGCGAAATTTAAGGATCAAGTCATAAAGTACGATATGAAGAGTGTAGCGGTGCGGCTCCTGGAGACTTTTAAAATCCCCAATTTTTTTGCGTGTATTTTATGTTTTTTGTCGCTGTTAAAAATTATATAAAGGTGAAGTGATATCTGGCAACGTCCTTCGGGGGTGTCCTTGTCAAATCGTTATGGATATACTTTATTCGTGTATTAAATTTTTTACTTACCTCAAAATCAGTTTTAAAGCACTTTCACGAAAATCTGGTCTCTTTTGAGTTTACAATTTCACAATTTAATAATCGTCCTTACAACAGTACAGGGTATGCCCTTACGTTGCGGAGCACACGGTTACCATGAACAATTACCTAAAAAGCAACCCACTTGCATTCCATCCATCTTAGAGGATTTGAAGTTCGTTTATCTTTGCCACATCCTTGCTTTTAGAGGTTATCCTTTAAGGATACAATCCTATTATTTGTATGTGTTTGTATTTCGTGCAAAACGTTTATATTCCTGCTGCGACTCTCAACTATAAACGTATACCGACCGTATAGCCGACGAGAGAGAGAGAGTCTCCTCTGATGGTGTCTTTGGTTACTTTTATTCTTGTAGAGTGTAGGAGCTCCACTGGATTGTGGATTGGCAGCGTCTGGAGGAGATTTCGTCGCCGAACAACTTCCCGCATTTAGTAAAATTTTTGTGATGAAGATTTATGTGTGCTTCGACTTTATCACGGGGATAACAACGCATTAGGACAAATTCATGAAAGTATAAATTTTTTTTTTGGATTTCATTTTTTTTGTGTGTTGAATACGGTAAAGTGCCTTAAAGATCTTGGTTACGTTTTGAAGGATTTTTGGCAAATTAGTGGGCATTTAGTGGAGTTTGCTTATGCGCAACGCGTATAACGATTGGAGACTGAATAATTGCAAATATAATCGTGTTTTAGATATCATAGTGGAACGCTTTTTAAACATTAAAATATGCATAAATATACATGGACATTATCAGATGGAACAACAATGAGAAACTAGATCGACCAGAAATATAACATCAAAGCCTTGAAGGATGAGTAAAAGATTGTGGAACTAAAGGAAAATGTTGGATTAAGAACTAACAACAAATGCAGAATGGAATGACTTCAAGTGCAGCTGTTGCGATGCCCCTGAGAAGGTATTGGGCTGACAAACAACATAGGCAGAGAATGCATCTCGAAGTTACTTTTCATTGAAATCGTATAGATACAAACCGTGACTTAGTGGATACTTTCATGTCTCTGTGAAATGTTGGGCTTTGTCGGTGGTAAAAAACCACTCTATGTCTTTTCATCGGTAGGATCTCCCTTGAATATGACAAAGTTCTCTTTTATATTCCACCGGTTTCTCTCAATTACTGTCGAGACCGCCTGCTGACTTTGTTGACAAGACAAGTAAGAATAGTCCGGCGAAATTAGAAAAAAAAATGCACGAAAGGAGACAAAACTCTAAAATGGCTGAAAATTGGACCACAGCTTCCTTGGGACTTTTTAAGAAAACAATTTCGGAATCAAAAAAAACAACATGGCCGCCGGAAATATCACTTTTTGGCAAAAAATCACTAAAAACTGGTTTTTTCGAAAAAAAATTTTGATCAGTCAATACAAAACATTATTGCCTACAAAATACCCCTCTTGAATTTTTTTTCGAAAACCTTGACCTTTCCGAATTATTCAAAGTATTTTTTGGCCGAAATGTGATTTTTGGAAACTTTGACCTTGAATAACTTCGAAAGGGTTAGGTTTTCGCAAAAATGACAAAAGGGCTTTTTTGTAGGCAACAACGTTTCTTATTGACTGATCAAAAAAAAAAAAATCGAAAAAACCAGTTTTTGAGTGATTTTTTTTTGTCAAAAAGTGATATCTCCGGCGGCCATGTTGTTTTTTTTGTGATTCCGAAATTGTTTTCTTAAAAAATCCCAAAGAAGCTGTGGTCCAATTTTCAGCCATTTTGGAATTTTGTCTCCTTAAAATGCTAATTTCCCCGGTCTAGAAGGCAATGATCGCAAGGATCATGTCGGTTCGAGGGGATCGAATCCTTGCCTTTGTGATGGCAGTCAAACCCATTAACCTTTAGCCTAGACCAATGGTCGGCAAACTGCGCCTCGCTAGTCATTTGCGGTTCTTTGGCCTTTTGAGTGTGGCTCTTTCACAAAATACCATGTACTGCGCATGTAGAGTGCAATTAAAACTTTACGGCCCTCGAGTCTATTTTAAAGAAGTCACGTTAAACGGCGCGCGGTGTTGGTGAAACTGCATACTCTCTCGGGACTCAAACCAGGTGCACTCGCTACCACTCGCACCGCCTTTTAAACTTGCGATAACGTCTTCAAGAGTAAGGCTTTGTGGAGTAAAAGAACATGATTGAAAAACCTATGTTGAAATGATTTGTACATAGGATGAACGAAAAGAGATAGACTAAACAAGTACAAAAGACAAGTGTGGATAGTAGAGTTGGAAGGAATCAATTTAACATCTCCATTACAAAGTATTTACCAATATCGTTAATTAAATCTTCCTTCTGTATTAGTTAGTGGTGTTGAATAATTAAATCCATCTTTAACGTCCTAAGTAGGTATTGGGGAGATTGGGCATGTGAAAATGCACCGTGGAAGCTAGGTTATGAAACTAGATCTAAAAACTAGATCTATCTCATAAATCATGTATTTAGGTTCATCAACTGTCTCCTCACTAATATTAAAAATTTATGGGGTGGCGGCAAGAATCCACTTAACGCAAAACTACCTGTCTACATCTGGAGACAATTTAATTTATTGGAGAATAATTTTAAAAAATTTGGCTCTCAAAAGAAATTTCAATGGTTGTGTTTTTGATGTTTGGCTCTGTTGTCTAATGTCTTTGCTGGCCACTGGCCTAGACTACTCACGACAACAGGTGCTTTATCTTTTTTTTTTGAGTATGCAAGTCTTGGAGCTTGTGTTTTGCTATTTAATATTGTTGTTTTCTCTCCAAAAAGTGGTTTTAAACTCCGGAGGAAATTTGAACATAGTAGTTGCAAACTTGCATATATTTGTATGCAATGAAATCGATGAATAGAGTGTAGACTTCATCAAAAATGTTCCTCAAACATCACTCACAATCTAAAGTATAACTCAAATACCTTAATTTATCAGAATATTGGAATTTTTTGAAGTGTGGAACTCCCCCCCCCCGGTCGTTCTAAACTGGCTCCTCCATCTGTCTTGTTCAAATCACCTGCTATTTAAAGTGGAAGAGTCCTCCGGAGGCGGCTGATATCATTAAACTTCCTTAAAAGAGAAATCGATTCCATTTCAACCGATAATCAAATCAGCTGTCAACGACGCTTTCCGGGTGCTCTTTCGAATTTCAAATTCTTCCCCCACCCCTCCCAGTGAAAAAAAATTATGCTGAATGCTTCTCCGGCTCATCCCTCCCCCCCGCAATTCATCGACTCCAGATGGTCCTGTTTCCACTGAAGGATTACACTTTCGCCTTCGTCCTGAAACAATCGAACAATTTTCTCGCCTTTTTATACCCGTATCCTTATTGACTGGGTATACTATATCCCCAAAACCACCTCCACCTCCCACCACCACCACCACCCTTTCATCGTTCCTCGGGCACAGCGAAGTAGGTGTCGACACAATTAAGAGTCGAAGATATGCCAGCGACCTCCGGAGGATATAAGCTATCCTTGTTTGATTGAGCACTTTACGGATTCACCTATCCTGAATGGCGCGCGGACGGAGGGATGCTGCTGCGATGACGCCTCATCGAGATTGTTGAACATTGTTAAATGGGAATTCGATCGCCGACGGACGTGGCCCGCCATTATAACAACGTTTTAGGTCCTTGAGGAAATGTTTGCCTTTCACCGTTGCGCTGCCCCCCGGGGCGGCTCGGTACACGGGGTCAGGGCAAATGAAAATTGATTAATGGTCGACTTTAGTTTTATTAATTATGAGTTTTAAATGAAGTGAAGTATCTCGTTTGTTTTGAATTTGAAAAGAAGTGGAAGAGTCGAGGATATGTTGCAGTTAGGGAGTTGAGCAATGACTTGCAACAAGAGTAATGAAGATAAAAAAAAATTTAGCTTTTTAGTTTCTAATGAAATTGTATCCTGTTTGGAGAGGACGAAATGGCTTTGCAGTGGATTCAATAGAATTGTGTAATTAGAACCTATAGTATAAGAGTCATAATGTACTTGCATGCTTCATAGAGGAATATCTTACGGGAGGAAGGATAAATCTGTAGACGAAACTAATATGGTATTCGCATTTCAATCAACATTCATTTTACTTCAATAAATTTTGGCAGTATAGAAAAATGTTCTTCACATACCCATAAATTCGTTCTTGATTTATCACTTCGAATAATACTAATCTTGATAGGCCAAATTTTCGCTTAAATTTCAAGGCAAAGTACAATTAAAATTGTTAAAGAGTACCAAAAATTATTTCATCTAAAATTTAAATTTCGAATATGACGAAGAGCCCGTGAAGCATCGAGAATAGCCTCTCCAAACTAAGTACCAATCCTCATTTTCTCGTACTTGTTAGAAAATGAGGATATGATTCCCGAATGTCGGATATCGGTACCTACTCGAAGGAAATTCTGGGAACAAACAGGAAACGCCATCCAAAGCAAGGCGGGGGTTTGTTGTCACAATGAAGGCATATATTGAGAATCCTACGGATTCTACCAGCAGACTATGGAGACTATTGGCTATCCACCAACGTTGACATCCTTGATACCGCAATTGTCAAAAACAAAACAGGAACTAGTTGGGTGTGGCCCACACGAACGATTCGAACGATTTCAGGAGATATTAGCAAAACTAATCAATGTGAAGGACTTGTTAGACTTAACCTAAAAGGCCTAATGTTTCGTAACTACTAGAAATTCCGGGATTCCTGAAACTGTAGGACGTGGAAAACAATTCCCTTTGCACTTTTTGTTTTAAAAGAACCTATAGGATGGTTTGTAATTTTACTTTGAACGTCATTACTAATTTCACGATTTTCTTGAATCCTTGCCCATGTAGGTATACCAATGCTAAGATTGTACTGAGGAGCTCCTAATTTTAGAAAAACGAATAGCATTTTTTAAATCACGGGGGAATTACCATTCGCCAACATTGCAAGGTTAAAAAAAACGAGATACATTTTTCTTGAAAAAAATAAATTTCACACATTAAAATATATGAAATATATCTTCTATATTAATAAAAGAAAGTTTCTGTATGCGTGTATGGATGCGTGTATGTGCGATGTGTGCGCTATAGCGGGCGCACCAGTGATCGTAGAGCTTCGAAATTTTGCACGAAGGTCCGCGGGGGCCTCCCATGATGGATCTCGAAGCCCGATTTTTGAAATTCAAAATGGCCGCCGAAATATGACCGAAATTCAAAATGGTCACTCAAATATGAATTTGCAAATTGTGTTCCGATTTCAATGAAACTGGGTATATAGGGGTTTTTAAAGTCGCTAATAACGAATTTGTGGTCAAAACTTATAAATTCAAAATGGCCGCGCCAATATGGCCGACAAATTTGCCAATTGTGTTCCGATTGCAATGAAAATCGGTATCTGGGGTTTTTGTGGTAGCAAATAACGAATGTTTGATCAGAACTTATAAATTCAAAATGGCCGCGTCAATATGGCTGACGAATTTGCCAATTGCGTACCAATTCCAATGACAATCGGTATGTGGGGTTTTTTAAGGTAACAAATAACGAATTTATGATCAGCACTTATAAATTCAAAATGAGCGCGCCAATATGGCGGACGAAATTTTTAAATTGTATTCCGATTCCAATGAAAGTGGATATCAAGGGGTTTTTAGGTTTGCAAATAACGAATTTATGATCAAAACTTATAAATTCAAAATGGCCGCTCCAATATGACAGACGAATTTGCCAATTGTGGTCCGATTCCAATGAAAGTGGATATCTAGGTGTGTTTAGAGTTGCAAATAACGAAATTATGATCAAAACTTATAAATTCAAAATGGCCGCACCAATATGGCCGATAAGTTTGTGAATTGTATTCCGTTACCAATGAAAATCGGTATCGGGGGTTTTTAAGGTAGCAAATAATGACCAAAACTTATAAATTTAAAATTTCGGGGCCAATATGGCCACGAGTTTTACCAAATAAGTGTCATTTCCCGGTCAGCTGTATGTAGGTTGTTCAAGAGTTGCGAAATCTGAAAATCTTCACATCCTACCTCCAAATTGAAGAACATTGAACGTAGTGTGTCTTGGTCATTTCCCCTATTGTCATTTGCCACGCTATCGAGTATACTTATAAAATACTCGACGAATAAAAGGTAAATCGCCAAAATTACAAAAAATATGGGAGGGTCCTCCACTGCCATCACGAGGTTAAGCGATGCCATCTATCGCATTCAAAAATTTCGACCGGTAAGAACAGGATGGAAGCTGTGTTCGGGACGAATACTAAGTTAGAAGGGGGCAGTGTAACGGCTAACCGAATAGTAAAAATTAAAATTCTTATTCACCGAGAAGTTTCATGTTCAGTGGCATCTACTTGAATAAATACAATACATATAACCATAACGCAGCGTCACATCTCAATTTAGTACGGTTGTTCTAACTGAACCATCGAGAAAATTGGGAAGAGGGAGAAGTAAAAGAGGAAGAAGCAGCGCATATGTGCTAAGTTTTGTTTTAAAATTAAAGTTGTTAAAAAGAAACAAATTGTTCCAATTAATCCCTGACGAATGCGAGAACGCTCGAGAAGAAATATTACAATATTTTTTATAGGTAACTCTAAATTTTTATATGGTATCCAAAATCATTTTTCCAAGGTTTGTTGTTGTTTTTTTCACTTTTTTTCTACCGCGGACAGTGCACACATAAACTTTTTTTATTTAAAGGCGTTGCAACGCACGCGGGTTTTTTGCTAGTAAATATTAAAAGAATTAGAAGTGGAATGTGTCAGTCATCTTTTTTATACCTACATACATCGCAGTGTTTTTAAAATGTATAAAAAAACGGTATATGGTCCACTTTTTTTTAAAAAAAAATTATTTTGAGGACAAAAATATACAATATATCTAAATTTCATTAAAAAAGGATCTACGGTATGGCAATTATCATCTTTTGAATTATTGAAATTGCAAAGCTTTAAAATTAAATAAAAAAATAACGGTGCATGGGTGCAAATTTATTTTATCAATAACCTCCTCTTTTTTGAAATCGGTTAAAAATGAGTTGTACACATCAAAATATATATTGTGTGAAAATTTCATCAAAATTGGTGGTGTAAAATAGAAATTATGACCTTTTCAATTATTGAAATTACGGTACTTTAACATTAAACTACAACATAACGGGACTTGAGCGACACTTTTTATGATCATATCTGAGTTGTACACGACTAACGGTACGTTGTGTGCAAATTTCATCAAAATCGGGCGTGGAGGCACTATTCTGAAGATTTACCAAAAAGTTCTGATCTAAGGTTTGAAAAATTCGTGATGTTACGTGACGTAACGCATATTTTGCACGGTTTTTAAAGAGAAGAGAGATAGAGAGAGTTATCAATCACTCTGCTGAATCCACAAAAGGTACATTAGTGGAGGAGCGTTACATTTTTATCTCGGCACCGGCCAAAACAAAAAAAAGGGCTCGACCAAATGCTATGAAATTTGTTTCAGAGCGTGTTTTCGTTAATATTCTTCGATCGGCACCTCAATGAAGTCGATACGTTTTTGGTTCATGCGATATCGTGCAGGAAAAAAGGATACGATTTTGATTTTCGGACCGATTACAATAACTTCTCTATAAACTGGGAAGTTAATAAGAAATTGGAACAATAGTCCGGTGGTGACACTTGAACGTCTAATTTGGAAAAGGATTAAGTTTGGACAAAAGAATAGGAAAACGGTCGATCTAGTCGGAAACCTATAGCAGTTAAACAGAGAATTCAATTACTACAACCTACACTTTCAGGTGTTAGCGGAAAAAGATTAAACGGTAACAGAGTAGTAGCAAAGATTGATGTAATATATGTAGTTCAGGATTAATGACAACGATCGTCATATACGGGGCCTTGGAATAATAATAATAATAACAGTAGACTGTTTAGAGGAATACTGAATCGGACGACTATTTGCTGGTTCTTTTTGTCCCTGTAAACAGAGGGTCGGCAACAGGCTTTGCTCGCGTGTGGTACCCATCTTTGTACTAACCGCGGCGTTAGTCCGGGACGGACAAGATGATCTTGTATCGGCGGTCATAAGGTTTTGTAGACAATGAAACAGCGGATGTCTTTTTTAAGACGGACCTCTGAATACACTGGAGGTCAACGCTTGGTTTGGTCAACTCCAACTGGTTTCCTTCTGAGCCGCCTTGTAACGTGGCCAAAGAATTATTGGGATATAGTAGATAGGATATCGATACCCTGGTTGGTTTGATAACTGGAACCGAAAAATAAATTACCTTCTAAGGAAGATCGGAACGGCACATATCCCAATCTTCAGGCTTTGTCCATGAGTCTGTCTTCTGTCTTTCAAGCTCTCTGTCATTTTAATCCAAAATCGATATGTATCAAGGACAAATAGACAGGGTCAAACAGAGTAGAATGCAAAATTCGTTTTTTATGTGCCACGAATCCCCCTTTTAGTAGCACTCTGCAATATCATCGATCGTTTTATGGTGCAACGTGTAGGCTTAGTTCTAGTGATTGAGAAGCCAGGAGAATTTTAAAGGAGTTGGCGATGAACCCTGCATTTATGTAAATTCTTAGATATAAAAGTTCGGAAATGCTGACTTCGAAAGATTGTTCCCAAGTGGAGGTGTTCCATTTAGGAATAAATGCCTTGTTTTTAGAGTGCGCTAAAAGGGGGCTCTAGGCAGAGGGAATGATCCGAGTGGATGAATCTGGTGTTGGGAGTATAAGATTTGTAAGAAGAACACAGACTACCGTCATCGGAAGAACGAAGTGGGTCGGAGGGAATTGATCGTAGGTTATAAAGATTGGAAATAGGACAGGTGAAAGAATTGACCCCTGAGGTACACCGGGAGACACGAAGTGGGGTTCAGATTTGCCGACATCCAGAATTACTATGATGGAACGGCCATAAACTTGACTTGACTTAGTCCTCTCCAATCCCTCATGGGACATAGGGCGGAAACAGTTGCCTTCCAGCAAATTCTCTTTTGCTCGACAGCTCTCAGCGTCGTCCAGGATGTCCCAGTTGTTGCGGCATCTGCTAATAGGGTTCTTCTCCACGTTATTCTCGGTCTTCCAACTCGACGGGTTCCTAGCGGGTTCCAGACAGTTCCAGTAAACTCTTAATCCACTTCGGAAGAACTGAGTCACAGGAGTCTGGGTTATGGTCTGGTTAAATTATTTGTTTCGAACAACGATTTTAAAATATAAGATTGTCTTCCTTTATGAATCTGTTAGACATTCTTTTTAAGTGGAAATTGTTGGTGAATATTTTAGTGTATTTCCAGTCAAATGAAGGAAATGTCAAGGAATTTGGCAAGTCTAGAACCACATTAACAAGTGTGTAAGCCTCTGCATTAGAAAAGCTTCTACCAATTTAAAAATAATTTATTTTAACTGTCAGCCAGCTGAAATGGAGTCTAAAGGTGAAAGTCATTCAAAATATGCGGCAATTATGTAAAGAAAAGAAAAAGTAATTCTCCTGCCTCCTAGTCTACCGCCATTAGAATATCTCCGAAAAAATTCCTTAAAGTCTCGTTAACTCAGTGCCAATATAGAATCGAGTTTAATTTTCGTCTCCGTTAGCGAAAAAATTTGAATGATGTCCATTAACAGCTACAGAGGTGTCCACCCAATCAAGTAAATCACCAGCAACGGACAAGTGCAAAGGTGGCTAAACGGCGACATTAGTCTAAGTATGTCAGCAATTTTTAGCACGTGAATGCGACGAAGCAATGTTGGCACTGGGGCCAAAAAACACGCTACCTCTCAGGTGACAGACACGAATCCGTGAATGTTGACGAGCGACATCAACACGCCCTGTGACTTGGAGCTGTCCGACAAGGCAGTCCTCATCGCGGGGACTCGGCGCGGACCTCAACTTCTCTGATCATCGAAGGATTCCTGAACGCTTTCGCAAGAATTTGTGGCACTTTCAACATTCTGGACGTTCGTCAATTGTGCAAAAAACCGTGTGTTCTCGTCGTCGTCGTCGTCTAATCTTGATGAGCGGATGAAAGATGATGACGGTAACGATGGGGCGCCATAGTGCGCTCATCTTTCATCGGGCAACTCGAATAAAAATCAGAGCCCCGCCGGCAGCAGCATAGTCGGGATCGCCCCGGCCCCGGGGTTCGGATCGGGTTTTATAGGTGCCATAAACGCAAGTGCTTGGGGGATGTTTTGTAAACACCGTCTGCGAGAAGTAGTAATAGGCGCGTCAGCGGGCACCTAGCATCGATCTGGCGATACTATACGAACGAGTACGTGGCTTTCTGCTGAATACCACCGATCACTGACGGGGCTCTGATGCAAGGTGCGTAAACTACAGACGCTTTATGTTTATGAGGAAATCTATTTATAAATCCTCATTAGACCATTTTCTTTGATAGTTCCTTTCAATCTTTTGGTATTGTTAGGAAATTATTGAGTTTCGCCTCCAAGTTATTCGAAATCGACGCACTGCGGCCAAGTCAGCGGAGGTAAGGGAAGGTGTATTTTGGGCCAACAGCACACTAGTGCGGATTTTCTGTATTCCTGCCAACCGTATCAAAATCACTTTAAAGTAATCGTAAAATGAGAAGAAACTTTGCTGTGCAGATTTATCAATAAAATTGAAGGAGAAAATTAATTAGTTTTTCAGCTATATAATTTTTGGAGATGAACTGCAAAATTCACTGCAATCGATGAGATGGAAGTTAACTAAAAGTTTATATTTTTAGCAGAGTTTTTAGTACTAATTCGCTTTTATGTGTCGAGAGTTTTAACTAAATTCAATATTCTTGTTTATCAACTTAACTTGAAGTACAGAGATGAGATGAGCCAAATGCATTGATGAAATCGATAATTATTGCACATAGACTAAAATGTTGTTGTTCCGGTATTTTGCAGATGAGGATTCTGTGTTAATTTTGTTGTATTTACTGACCAAAATCGTAAATTATTTGGGTAATCACATTCAAAGTAGCCAATATTATCGGATACTTGAAACATTCATATAAATAACAGCGAGTTCCTACTCATATGTATAGTCCAGTAAATATAGGGTTTTACTTCCAAAAAATTTCCATGAAAGCTGAATTTTTTGTGAGATTTTTATAAGGATCGCCTAATAAAGTTCTGAAAAATATTCGTTTCGCACTAGGGAAGTTTCATAATCGAGTTTTTGAGATAAATAGCTAAGGCCAAAATTAATCCAGTATTCTTCTCTGTTCACCATCTTGGTGAGTAGTATGGTACATGAATGTCCCCAAGATGGAGGTAGGTATAGATGTCACCAGATTAAGTAAAGCGTTAATCTTGGGCACCCTGTCTACTGTAGAAGAAAAAGTATACCGAACCGGTCCAAAGTACCAAAAAAAATCCAAAAAAACAAAAATGCGGGCTTTTTTTTGACCTTTTTTGGTACTTTGGACAGGTTCGGTCCTGCACATAAACGCGGTCTATATTGGGCATACAACTACGACAAATCAAAAAAGGCCCACGCAAACAAGCGAAAACTTTACCCGATCCGAAAGTCATGCGGAAACCGATAAGACCCCATAGGACCAAGTCAAAATTAGTCTGATGAACCCCGCGCCTTTGATGAGTTGGTCCTCTATATCGGGTCGTCTACGCCTGAGTCATCAGAGCTTCGTAAGGATTGAAAATGCGGACCAGAGTCCACTTTTTTCATCGGTCCGGAAAAAGTTATTGGAAACCCGTCAGTTGATTTCAAGAACCCAAGGGTTAAGTTAGGTTAGGTAATACTGCTTTCAGTGCCACCGGGGCCCCGTTTTGACGTGTACCTAAGGTTTGGTAGTTGTTTAAAGCCAACCTGCGTAGTTTAGGAGGCTTAACGTGCCGAGATCTCGAGTCTGGATATCCCTTTTAAGCCTTTCAGAACGAAGCTGCGTCATGCGGGCTGTGTGGTATTGGCTAGAGTTTAGCAGTTACATAGAACGAGTGTTCGCCTCTCATTCGTCCCCCCGAAGCTCGGCAGCAAACGTTGAGTTGTGCATCCATATTGGCAAAGTGGTCCTCTATAGGCCAATATCCGTGATGATTGTCGCAATTATGACAACTCTCTCCCTACTCTTCTCTCAATCCGTTCCGTTAAAGTTTGACGTCTACGCATTTCAAATAACTCAGTAATAATTTAATTGAACTATTACCACTTTTTAATTTCTCTATCAGTTCTAAACAAAAACAAAAAAAAATCTTTGAACAAAACTTTATTCATTTAAAAAACACCATCGCTTACCATGATATTTTCATAATAATTTCCACTTTCTTTTCTTAATTATTTTTTTATTTTTTTTAATTAAAATTTCCCGGGACGGTAAAAATCTCCACAGAAAGAAAAACCTTTTCAACATAAGCGGAATGACGCTGACAATGGCACTACGGCAAGAAAAGTGGCACAACTCAAAAATTGGCCGTTTTGAGTTATTGCCGCCAGGTGACTGTTGGCACTTTTCTTGTCGTACTGCGATAGTATATGCATTTATTTCTAATCTAATTTGCGGAAACAAAAACAAACAAAATTTTGAAATGCCGTAGTGAAAAGGAAATACGGCAAACTTTCGCTAAGTAATCTAGGCTTATGAAATTTAGTCGATTCACAAACCTTAATAATAAATTTTTATATTCGCCTGTTTATATGCTAACCGTAATTTCTACCTTATATTGTTGTTGTCCTTTTATCATTTTATATTGGGAAATGCAATACTCATTTCTGAGTGACAGAATTGAGATAAATGAATAATTCTTGTTTTGTGCACATCTTTACGACTCCGACTTCCATATAAAACCAGTTTGAGCAAAATCGGTTTAGTAGTCGTTTAAAGTGCTGTACAAAAAAGTGCTTGCGTATTAATATATAGATACCTCTTCCGGGTCTTTTTAGGAAGCCCATTGTCCTTCCTTTTTTTCTAAGTATGCCAAATTGTCCCAGAGAAAATGCAGAACTTCAGTAGGCTCTATCTTTGGCCGACTATAAACAAGTACTAAAAATAGGAAATATTCTTTTATTAGTAAAAACCTACTACTAGCGCCCAGGAAGGTGTCAGGTGGTCTCCAGATGGACCCATGCCCCGACGCCCTCTGATTTTTTGGAGCCGTTCGTCAATATCCGTAGATCAAACGTTTCTACATTCTCTCTGTCTTGAGATCGTTTCGAGGGCGCAGTTCTTCGTGAAGGAGAATTTTAGGGGAAGGTATAGTCTGTGATTGTGACAACCTCGGGTAGCAAGAAAAAGATGTTGCTAAGAAAGTTTTCCCTCCAGGCGCTCGATTTCCTCAGTCTAAAAGACTGCACGAGGCTAAAGCTGGTGACATATCCAAGCGTACATGCGTTGCATTCGTTGACAGATAATATAGAAGTGTGTGTATTCAAATACGACCTGACGAAATATTCCGTCAATGTTCCGCATGCCACGCAAATGTCGGGCTACTTTCAACTTTTTCTGCATTGCCGCATTCGACATAGGACACACAAGCATACACAACAAACACATGCGACTCGTTACTCAGATTTTTGGGCTATCTGTGAGAGCCGGGACGGAACGCAACCAGGCAATTATGTGTCAGTGGAAAATCTCCGCATATCAGGGAGCCGCTGAATGCAATGCATGTACGCTTGTATATGTCACCGGCTTAAGTGTGAAAGTCCGGAGAGAGAGAAGGCATAAGGGCAGATCAAGAGCACACATGGTGATGCTTTCATGGGCCCTGTTTCTCTTATTTTTGCTGTCGTCTGGAACTTTCCTAACTTGACGACATTAAAAGTCCTGTTCAGCGTTTCCGAGAGCACCAGCAAGCCGCATGTGAGGATTAGGCGTACCACTGCTGCGCACATCTACAAGAACATCTTTGACTTTGCTGAAGGGTTTTTTTTACAGGCGTAGAACTCTAAGCAGACTTAACTTCCAATTGAGTTTTGTGTCCAGAATTAGACCTAGAAATTTCACCTTCGACCATAGAGTTAGACTATGTCAATCCAGGCTCCGGCGCACAGTGGGGCAAATAGCTCATTTTTTGGACAAACGATAATTCCCAAGCCTGGAGTTAATGAAACTTAAATTTTTTTTTTGTAAACTATTCGTTATAAAATTGCCTTTAATTCTATCGAGGCCGAATTTTGAAATTTCAAAATTAAAGATGGCCATTCCAATATGGAGGACATAAATTTTGTAAGTAAATTAACATTTTATCAAAAGATTCTATAAAATTATTGAAATTATTTATTATTAATTAATTTTTCGTTTCCAAAAAAAACCCCAAGTAACAATTTTTTATAATTTTAAAGAATCTTTTGATAAAATGTTAATTTACTTACAAAATTTATGTCCGCCATATTGGAATGGCCATCTTTAATTTTGAAATTTCAATTTAATTAATTTTGAATTTGGGCAAGGCAATTTTATAACGAATAGTTTACAAAAAAAAATTTAAGTTTCATTAATTCCAGGCTTGGGAATTATCGTTTGTCCAAAAAATGAGCTATTTGCCCCACTGTGCGCCGGTTGAAGGTGAGGAGGTTTTCCCGACCGATCGGGCTCTAATAAAATATACAAAACACGGGTGGTTCACATCTGGCCATGTGAACTTCAAGCTGTTTATTTTTGTCAGGACACTAGTTGGCTTGGTCACTGGGTACTCCGTTATAATAATAATCGAAGAATCGGAACAGCGAAGGACCTCAGATATAGGCTGTCTCTCGAGCGGGGCGAATCTGCTCTTCATTGTTCCGAAGTGGTGAGGATCCGATTCCCGTTGCTCGGTGTGCTTCGTGTCCTCGCTTGACCAAAGTGAAAGTGAGTAAAACATATTTAGACAAACTGCTGAACCGGTTCAAGCGGGCTCGTTAACAAATCTGAGGCATGGCGGTTACTAATATAATACAATAGATCCAATTTGGTTCACCTTACATACGGGAGGAAAGTCATCTTCACCGATTAGTTTAAAAAGGCCAGTTTCTAACCACGTTAGAGTAGTTTCCAGAGCTCCGCGATAAATTATGGAGTTTTATTCGAGTAGTGCCCGAAAGTATATTATATTATTGTCTGAGCCGATGGACTTGCATCTTCTAAAAAATCCTAGGAATTGGGGTACGATCTGGAATATGTGTTGGAACGCATTTAACTCGATCATTGCGATTCCAGCCATGAATACGGTTGACGTATTTTGCAAGGCACACTAAAAGGTTGCTAGTAATTTTTGTTCACCAGAACTCGGAATTGTTAAATAAAACAAAAAAAAGTAGTTTCAACTTTAAAATAGTCATCTTTGAGTGCAATTCTACGTTCACATATTTTTCTAGGCGGATTGGCCTCAACTGACTCAGAACGCTATCCATTTGAGGTTTGAGAATAAGAAAAACTCTTATAAGGCCATATCTGGTGAATATGGTGTTTGGTCGATGACTTTCGAGTTTTTGTCAAAAAACATTTGCACTACGATGGCTTTTAGCTATGGTGAATTTTCATGGTCCAAAATCTATGCATTTTTTTCCACGAATCTCACGCTTCATGACGACTAAATAGTATACGCTATTCACAATTGGCCGGTTTAGAAGAAACTCGTAGAGCACACGACTATAGTAATCAAAGAAAACTATCAGTATCACTTTGATTTGAAGCAAGTTTGACGTAATTTTTTGGGGTTTGACACATTTCCAAGGCCGTCGTCTAAAGACTTGTTGGCTTGTTTGCATGTCGCACTAGTACACCCATGTCTCGTTGACGGTTATGTTATGTTTCATGAAGGTGGGGTCTGTACAAGCTCGAGAAATTATATCTTCAACGATTAACTTTCGAGATCCTGTAACAATCAGTCGTGTGAAGAGGCTTTTCAATAATTTCCATAACATACCTGTGATATGAGAGCACACTTAATAGATATGCTCACTTTTTCATCCTACTCTATAATACTCATACGACGATTTGCAGGCAACTATCCAAGAGGTCCCGGGTTCGAATCCCGGCAGAGCCCCACGGTCCTTCGCCTTTCCCACCTTCTTTCTTCTTCCCTCCTTACATTCCTCATTCCCTCTGTCATAGCCTTCCGCTAGCATTGCCCCGCTCCACCAAGCGCATGTCATCGGTTGGTTGATGGGATTCAACTCGTTTCAGGAGGCATAACACTCCAGCGAGTTGTTTCTCATTGCCCCGATGCCAGAGTCGCGATAGAAATGGTTGGGGTTAGGTGGTTGTGGCAGTTCCTTCCTACTTCTCTCTTCCCCTACACTACCTATCGACTAGGGCTTGCTGTTTGACATTGCACTCTATACGAAGAAAAATAGATTGTCGACAGTACAAAGGGCTTCCCTGAGCTCTAGTCTTCCACATAAAAAAAAAAAAAAACAAAAAAAAAACAGATTTTTTGACGTTTCCGTCGTTTCAAGACTTTTCTTTTCTCGGCCCACTTTGAATGCGTTATACCATTCATATTCCAATGTTTTTGAGATGCACGATTCACAGTAGACCTTCTGCAATTCTTTAAACGGTTTGTCATTTTTTTCAACATACAAAATTTAAATGAAGCTCTTCAACTAATTTTTCTATAGTAACAATAAGGGAGCACTTAAAAGTATAACTAACATAACCAACTGTTGTGAAGACAGCGAGTGCCAGATAGGGCTTAAATTCCAAATTTATGCGTTAGAGAAATTTGTTGCTCTTGGTATTTAGGTTCAACTTATAGTTTGTGATAACCCTTGTGGCATTTTATTTTTTCAATTTTAATTACAGCAATATAAAATGAGCGCAAGAATAGATGGTTTTAGTTAATATTCAGTGTCCACTGACCCGAAGAACAAAAATAGACTGACTACTCTGACAGAGTGTTCTGGGCCAATATTTCAGCGTCATGACAAAGGAAAATTTTTCATATTTTTGTTCCTGTATAGCTTAAAAAATCTGTTTCAGTTCTACTAACAATCTTAAAATAAAAAATAAAATCAAAATACTTGCAATCTTGCAATCAAACAACCAAAACAAACATTTCGTGTATCATTTTATAATTATGTATATCATATTTTAGTCCAATTTCTAGTCAAAGATTAAACTTATCTCATTTCTTAATATTTACAAGCAGATTATCTTCCAACTTAGTTAAAAAAAAAATCCATAAATAAATATCATAATTTATTCAACAAACTACTAAACACTCGTCTTTCATTTCGTGGATGGTTTCAGGGATATATTTTATGAATTTAAAAAGATGAAAAAAAAAATAATATTAAAAAACATTTTTTCATATCTTCCAACACGACAAACTCTCTCCAGTTTCTGTTTCTCAAAAAATATTATGTCACGGCCACTGATAAATAACCGCAAAAGAAAAGGTGGTCCTCACCTGTGGGCGGCTGAAACATAATTTTTTTTACACCTTTAATAAAATAAAAATTAAGAAAAAAAAATATATTTAATTTGCCCACACCCGACTGAGGATCCATTAATAACAGTAATTTGTCAAAAAAGTGAAATTTTTAACACATTTCTTAAAAATTATTAAACGATTCAAAATTTCAAAATATTTTTTGTTTAAAAAAAAGTTTTTTGTTTTATTGCGATTTTTTTTTGACACTGCAACATAACAAATTATAATTTTTAAGGAATAAAATATTTATGCGATAAATAAAAAACTCTCTATGCTCTGAAGGCATTTATGAAAAAGGTATGAAAAAGGATATTGCGTAACAAATACAGTCGCAATGAGTACTAGGCTGGGATATACTATATATAACGAGAAATTCTGCCGTATAAATGTTGTGTACAAATATATTGATGGACAGAAGGAGTGCAAAGGACACGCGACTTGATTAACCTAGTCCTTGGGATTGTGCGAGAGGCAGTATAGTAATTACATCACGTCCACTAAATCTAAACCATAGAGAGAGATCCGCTGAAGCATAAATCACGCGAGATTCAAGCTTAAAAAACACTTTGCAACTCACAGATGCTGGGGACACACCGAAAGGAAAACTACGCGCTTTTCGGATTTTCCATATAGTTTCCCCAAGATTCGGTTTGTTGCTGCTATTCACTTCCAGATGTCGTCTATGGCGATTGTTTATTTCGTGTATATATGATGATGAAACACTCACACAAATGCAGATATTTCTCCTTTAGAGTTCTGAGGGAAATTGTGTATATCGTTTATAGCTTTCCACGCGGGAGTCGGGAAATCGGGAAATTTTCAGTCTCTCTGAGTGCAGCTCAGTATAAATTTTCCTGGGGAATTTTGGGAAATCAGCCTCGACTGTGGTACATGGTGCACCAATACCAGAGTGAAAATGTTGGGGCTGTGGTGGATCTTTTCGATTTTCCCCCCTCAGTTTTCTTTCGATACCGGTGAGAAATTTTCCATCACTACATTAACACCTTATGGTTTTAAGGTTGTATGGTCTCAGGTATTTTTTCCACTAATATATCTAAAGGCTGAGAGTGGGGCCGGGGGGGGAGAAATACGAATATCAACAGACAACAAAGATCGAGGTGAGGCATATAGTACACAAAATCCACACCGTGGAGCGTTCCCGTTCGTAAGTCCTTCTGAGTCCTTCACAGTTTTAGTCTTGTTGCGCTTTCTCCTCAGGGGGTTTTTCGTGTCCTTTTTTTTCTCTCTCTCTTGATTTTTATTAATTTTTCATCTCATTTTTTTTTTATATTTTATTTCCACTAAAGACTTTTCCTTTTTTTATATTATATTTTTTTTCTGCATGTCGTATAGCTTGAGACTACCACTCACACACTCCTTTTTGGTGGAGCATTCTCGGTTGTGGAACTCATTGGAATTCAGGTCCTTACACTAATGTTGGCGCCAACGATAGACACAGCCAGAGTAGCAAGGGAGCGGAAAAGTCTTGTTTTCCCCGCAAATTAGTGTAGAAGCAAAAATTACATTCGAAGCCCATAAGGAGAAAGGAGAAGGTAAGAATATGTAGGTGAATTCCTTTCATTATAACTACTAGTTACCGTTGAATTTCCGTTCCTTCATCGTTGGCCTGCCCTTATCCCTCCTCGGAACCCCCTACCAAGCTGCAGATATACATTGACGGGGTATGTTCCGTTTCTTACTTTCTTGCCTAGGTATATTTTCCCCCAATACTAGATATATTTTCACATAAACCTGGAAAACCGGATCCCGATGTTACCACCTACTACTCTTTACACGGAGAGGCACCTCTATACCATACCTATACCTTGAGACCTATGTGAAAATAATCTAAGGACAGGTATCCGTGCGCATGGTATAAAGATCAGCCAATCTACCTGCCCTGAAGAAAATTGTATATAAGAGCTTTAAAGTTTGCCCAATACACACTCTGTGTGTGCTGGCATCAGCTTGGTGTTTTCTACTATGAAATTTTCCTTCTGCTTTTCATCGTTTTTACCGTTTTGTGTCGACGGTATATTTTCTCTGCATCTGTGTTCATTTTCATGAGAAAATTTTGTGCTGACGTCCGCGCACCTTGGATTTGATAGGTGGGTGGAACTCCACCCATTCAGGTATTACGTTTGATTTATTTCAACCAATGGTTGAACATTCTGAAGGTGTGACGTTTTTCTTTTGATGAGTTTCGTTCTATGTTTTTTTTTTATTATTTTTTTTTTTTTACTTCTATCGTTTTCTTTCCCCAGGGGTTTTTATGTAATATGTACCGTGGATAGAAATAAATGTTTTCCAACTTTTTTTTTTTTTTATATATTTTCTTCCTTTCGTGTTTTTTTTTTCGTTCGGTGTTTTGTTGTTCATTTTTCATGATAAAATTCTCTCGTTGATATCAGAGCATCGTCTTTAAGGGCTCCATCGTTCACCTCCTTGAGTTAAAGAGTTTGAACTTAGTTCTATGACCTAGAATAAAATCGATTTTAAAGTATTTTGTGAAAGTTTGCAAAATGTTTTATTACTTAATATTCTTGAATATTTTTTGGAGATGTTTCTGGTTATATTAAATTGAAATATAAATTTAAGCTTGTTAAGAAAAGATAATTGTAGTTTGAAATTTATTTTTTGGGGGTATGAATTATTTTTGTGAAGCTGTTCATCGAGGGATTGAAAAAAATAAATTTAATTTGTCATACTACTCAACAAACAAGATCGGAACAATCGAATTTGGAATGAAACTCGGTACAGTAGATGTCGATCGATCCATCATGCAGAAATAAATGTGTCAACCCAAAATTTATATACCCCTAACTTGAATATATGCTTTTTTCTAGAAGTGGTATACTCAATTAACATCTATGTTTCAGTGGCAAACCGCCCTATCCTAAATTGTGACCAATCATGAGTCACAAGCTTATGAGACTCGTTCTTGTCATTGAGAGTTTGATTCTTGTGACTATCAGCTGTTTTGGTATTCTAAGCAACCTTTTGTGAATTGTCTAAATACTGACTGCAAAATTAGAATACCAAACTGCTTCAAATTGAGACGCACCACACATTTGTGATTGCGTTGTGACTTGTGACTGCTTTTAGAATACGCGTATCACTAAAGTATAATTTTGGTAAATTAATGTTGATAAGATAAAATAAAAATAACGATTTTAATAAGATCTTTTAAGATCAGTTCGAGGTATCTTGTCTTGTCTGTCAAAAAATATTCTTTTAGAAAATTTAATTTATATTAAGTGAAAATATTTTCTTAGATATTTTATCGAAAACTAAAATTTAATCGAGGAGGAATAGGCCAGTGCAGATACAAAAATTCAAAAATAAGTGTCACTCACTGATCTGTTTTTAGTATTTTGAAACACTGAAAACAGTAAAAACAGTGAGTTGCATTTATTTTTGAATCGTGAATAGCAAAAAAAACAAGGCAGCTGGAGTCTTGGAGTGTTCCACGAATTTTTTAAGCAGCTTTAGGAGATATTAAAAAAGTTCAGAAAAAAGGACCTTAACGACCTACTTTTTGAATTAGAGTGAAAAAAGAGGGAAAAATCGTTGAAATAAAGTGGTGATACCTACTTTTGAATGGCAAATATCAAAAACCCAAGCCAGCTGAAGACTTGACGTGTCCCAACAAATTTGTAGGTAACTTTCGAGGATGCTAAAAAAGTTCAGAGCAAAGGACCTCGATATACTTTTTGAATTACAGTGAAATATATTGGCTTTATTAAATAAATGAAAGCCGAACGCCTAACGATTAGAAAGATACCATATTTGTGGAAATCGACCGTTGTTTCATTACCTTTTTATTCTAAATCATTAAGCTACATTTTTTCCCATAACCAAAATTCAAAACGCTCTATCTCGAAAACGGGCAGAGATGCCCCCCCCCCCTATTTGTGTTTTTTGTTTATCATTTTTTGTTTACTATCTTGCATAAACCGCTTGCAAGCCTGGACGGGACACCCGATATAAAAAGTTATTAACTTAGTTGGTTGTTAGTTAATTATATTTATAGATTTTTTTAATGAAATGTTTGTCATCAATATAATGTATAAAAATGAACTTTGTGTAACAAAAGTGAAATTTATTTGAATTGAGCAAAGTAAATTTTTTTCTAGGAAGTATTCAAAGAAAATGAATAATGTAAGATATAAAATAATTAGTTCTATCTTACATTATTCAAGGATTTCAATTGTAAATTTTAATAAATAATGAAAAAATTAAAAAAATGATTGAAAAATAACTTTTCGAAATCAGCAACGAGAGTAATCTGATTGCCAAACCCAAAGGCTAGATCCAAGAGTTAGAAAGAGAACTTTCATGAATTACTAATTGATCAGCTAACTGAGGAATTGCAGGATCGACCACTGACTGACCATATATCTACGTGACTTGGATCACTAAGCTTGGAGAAAGATAACAAAACGATCAACTGCCTTAAAAACAAAAAGTAGACTTTCGGGTGAAGGCGGCATCCCTGCGGAGGTGGTTCAATATAGAAGACATACCTTATACTAAGCGATTGATGAAATAAGTAGACGAGTGAACCATAGTATACTGAATAATTTCGCCCGATCATCGAAGTCAAACAGCAATAAGCGCAGATAAAACTTCTACTTGTAAACCCTGGGTGCCGTCGGCCGATTTGATTCGATTCGGTATCCGTAGCAAAAGTCTATTATTATAGGATCAGGAAACAAGATCAGAAGGTATAGTCCGGGAAAATTAGCAAAAAAAACGCACGAAAGGAGACAAAATTCCAAAATGGCTGAAAATCGGACCACAGTTTCCTTGGGAATTTTTAAGAAAGCAATTTCGGAATCACAAAAAAAAACAACATGGCCGGAAATATCACTTTTTGGCAAAAAATCACTCAAAAACTGTTTTTTTTCGAAAAATTGTTTTGTTTGGTTGTAGAGCAGTCAAAGAAGAAGAAGAAGAACAATAGCTCCATACGCTAGAAATACCTTAGGCGAATACCAGTATGGCTTTATGTAAGATCCAGAAGGAAAAGTTTATGGAGTTTCAAATCTCAAGCCATCACCTCTTCATAGATTTTAAAACCACTTATGGTAGTGCAATCAGAGTCGACATAGCGGAAACAGAACTCGGCAAGATCATGTAGGATGTAGAATATGACGAGCGAAGTAAAAATATCTGAATCACTATCCAGACGAATTAACATCTACCTATAATGGGGACGGTCCGATTTTCTTCCTGTTCAACTTAGCAAAAGACTGATCCAAGATTTGGGTGTGACATCTAGAGACATAGCTTTTTGTAAGCTCTCCCAAAAACTGGCTCACGCTGGTGACATCAACATTATTGCAAGGAAACCAAGATCTGTCCAATATGCTTTCACCTAGATTACCCGAGTAAAAATAAGACTCGCCCGATCTTAGCCTGAAACAGGCACACACCGTATCAAAACGCCTATACAAAAGCCTACCCAAACCAGACACGGTATGCCTGAGTAAAAATTCTACTATTCCAAATGCACCCCGTTACAGACACGTATCAATAATAGACGTACAGAATAGGACAAACGAAACTCAGTACGCTCACACTTTTCTAGACTAAAGGGAAGAAAATTGCAGCTTTAAGAAATTGTATAGGACGAAGAAAACGGGTAATTATCTTAGTGACCATAAAGGGTGCCATTAGATTACTCAATAGACCCGTTCTCGATGGAATGCGTAGGTCAAGCAGCATTGGACATGGTGAGAATTTAGTTGGGGGACCGCTTGGTAAAACGACACTCGCGTTCGGAGTTGTTGTCATATCTGTAACAAAGGCATGCATAATTTTATAGCGGAACCATTTTTAGATTCTTGTGCAAGTAGCGGGAGCGGAGATTTTTCAATGGAACCAAAAATACGTACGCGGTTCCTAAAAGTCAATAAAGTCTATTATAGTCAGCCAAGGTCTCAAAAAACCACGAATTTCTCGATGACATCCAAACTTTTACTGTATAAGACGATGGTGACTAGTACACGCATAGCTTCCGTGCTTAACAGGAATCACTTTGATCTCTTAGCCTTGTTTTACCGGAAATCCATTCGGAGAATTGTTGGTCCCTTATGCAATGGAGGACGATTCCGGAACCTGTAAAATGACAATAACTACAAACGCTATGGCTTCATAAGGCCCTGGACAAAAATGTCAAAATTTTGATTGCATCTTCAGAAAAGCAATGGTAGCACTTTCGTTACTGCTTGTCACAAGAAGCTGACATTGCAAAGAAAAGGTTTTGAACGTAAATGCTGGACGCGTCACACTTGTCATGCGATCAAATCTTCTCTTCTTTTGGAGGGGGGGGGGAAACAGCGAAGTAGACCAAACTTACGATGGTCAAAGTGCTCCAAGCTTTGGGATGTCAAACTAGATGCCATAGTATGTGGAATCCGGACTGTTGAAGAGATCAGTTGCAAAAGACCAATATCGGATCTTCTTTACAGAATTAAATATCAAACTCGCGAGGCAAATTCTGAATATCACTGCCTCGTCAAGGCTGAAAGTCTAAACACCCGTATTCTAAAAGCAGTCACAAGTCACAACGCAATCACAATTGAGTGGTGAGTCCCAACTTGAAACAACAAGTTTTGCTGACAATCCGCCAATGGTTACAAACAACAGATATCTAAATTGTGACTGTATAAATAACAGTCACAAGAGTTCTAGCGTATTTTTCAAAATTTCTCTCAGATTCGACACACAGCCAGAGACTTTGCTTTATCTCATTACACGAATACAAATTCACCATTAGAGGTGAATTATTTAAAATTTTTCTTGCGACTGAGTGCTTAAAATATTAAAACAGCTGACAGTCACAAGAATAGTCTCAAATTCTCAATGACAAGCACGAGTCACAAACGCTTATGACTTATGATTGGTCACAATTTAGAATAGGGAGTTATGTCTTCTTCTCGTAGAATACAACGTATTTTTTTGAAATTGTTTTTAGAACGCTTTGGGATTGAACGGGATCATGCATGGGTCATGCCTATTGGCAATGCAAAATGACGAAGGGATATGGTGCTGTGTGGGATCGAACCACGGACCTATGGTATGGCAGACGGTCGTATTAACCCCTAAGCTACTGAGGCCGACTCTTACTAGAGTAACGTTATCTCTCTTTACACTGTCAACTGTTATTTCATATCAGTTCATGTCATATAGTCCAGTAGTTTGACAGTGTGAATTTTAGAAGAAAGCGAGAGAAACAGAGAAGAATAAAACATGCCGCCATGCGGTTTTCGTAAGTAGTCTAGCAATGACTATAAAATACTATTCTCGTAAAAATCTTCAAAATCCGAAAAAAAAAGTTTAAATTTTTAATTAAAATCCAGGCATTAGGCAAGCACAGAATATGGCCACGCTCCAAAAGGTTTTATTAAACCTGACGTTGACTTATAAATAAATGATATCCTTTATTCAAATCTCTCATTTCTAGGTAAATATATATCTTAGGCAATATTCAGTTTCATTTCGTGAGGCATAACCGCCTTCCTTCAGAATTTTCAATTAAAGTGCACTCCTGCCAGCAGAAGCTCTTGAGTCCTGGGCCCTCGATCCCACCCATCCTTAGCCACATATCACTTTTCACATAACCACAAAAACCATTTCCATTTTCATTGTGGCATCTTCTTCTTCTTCTTCTACTACTTCTGCTCTTCTTATTTTTCTTCATGTGTGCCTGCCTGCCTGCCTGCCATCGCGCTACTGCTACTGTATAAGTCTGCGTTTCTATCATGACGAAGAGTCCTGGAAAAGTGATTTTCATTGTTCGCGTGACCTGAAATAAATTCTCCTGTAAATCACGAAACCGAGTCCTGTGTTCGCTGTTAGTCATAATTCTTACCCGAATGGTAACTTATGTCTTAGAGGCGAAAACTACTCCTGCAAATCTTAAAGGGTATATCCAGTATCCTTGAGAGAGTATCTGTTCCACAGAGAAAGTAGGCGACGAGGTGGCAATGTGGGCCGTTGTTGGGGCATGGGGTGGGGAGAGGGGGCGATTCGGTGCTCCGGCTAAAATCAATTAATCAAAAACACGTTTAAATACGACGTACAAAAGCCTTAACTCCGGGATCCGCCTTCATTTATTCCAGTCCAATTTCATAGATCCCTGCAGGACTCAGACGTGGCCAGGATGAAATATGGCGCTGACGACGTGAATATGAAGGCTCTCTCTCTAGACATCACAGGCAGCCTAGGAACTGTGTCGACTTTTCACAATGTGCACATGTTGCTCCACATTCATTTGCACGCATCTACGTGGAGGAAAGGACATCAGGAGCATTTTGGCCATATCTTGGGCATCGACCCGTTCACCCTTGCTTGGGATTCATAGAAATCTTATTCAATCAACGTTTGCAACCTTTTAACCTTTAAAGGACTAAAAAGGAGCTGTCCTTGGGGTAACAGGACGACTGTTAGTATAAAGGAAATGCGTCTCTGAACCAAAATCTTATAACAAGTTCCAGCAAAGGTTAAGATGCCAGGAGATGCCGTCTCTCTTCTGCTGGACAGTGACGAAATGCCTTTAAAAGCAGTGTTGGTGGAAGAGCTTTAAGTCAAACAATTGCTACCCTCCACTCAGGAAGGTGGAAGGTCAATATGGCAGGCGTACCGAACCCGTCTATGTCTGAGAGGATGTCCAGTGGTCATCTCATATTGGTGGAGCGGTAAAAGCTTTTTATTTTCATTATGAGTATGAGAGCAAACAATGGCGGTGTAGGATTTATACAAGGTAAACATGCCATCCCTGAGCAATAATAAGTGCCCGACGGATGGTTTGGGTATTTTCACTTTGATGATAAAAGAAACGAGGAAGGATGCTGAGGGATTTACTGCTATTGCAGGTGTGTTTGCTAGAAGAGGAAGGTGCATTTATCGCTTTCTTTGTTGTGAGAGAGGGGATGTTTGGGCATTGTGTCACAAAACAGCTTAATATGGGTGGACTTTCTATATTTTTTAACTTTAATCTTCTTTTTAATCAAAATTTTTAGAGGTGATATTCGAAAAAAATATCCTTGAAATTTATTTTTTATATTAGTCTGGCGTTTTCCCGATAGATGGCGTTAATTGCAAATAATTCATAAAGCACAGATTGCATCTATAACTGACAATTAGATGTCAGGTATATAGAAAATATGCGAAAAAATGAGAGAGCTTTTACTCATGTTCATGCAAGGGTTGGAACGACAAAATCAAAATTTGATATGGCTCTCCGTCACCGACAGAAAAATTTGGAAATTGTCGTTGTCGGACTCATTGATAACCAGGAGTAGGTACTACAATTCCTGGAAGCAAAGGTTTGGCAGATGTATATGCATCACAGCATAGACACATCTTAGGTGAGCTGAGCTGACCGTTGTAATTATTCTTGCCCTTTCTACAAAGGGCAACCAGAGGCTTATCCGCGAGCTTAAGCATTCTGTATGCTCCGCTCCATGCGCCTATGACGGAGCGAAACTGTGTGCTGGTGTTTTCCCTGTTGCACTTGTGTACACAAGGTCTCATAACCGTACGATATGGGTAATGGAGATTTTGTAATAGCTTCATCCTACGAACCGTATGATTTCCTAGATCTTCCAGAAATTAGCGAACGGGATGTACTAGTAATCAGTGCCAGCGGATCATGTTGGGACCGGGTGGGTAGTCAGAGAAACACAGCCCCTCCGAAAGTGTTATTTGGTATTTTACCAAGGTAGGTCACTTCATTGTGAATCGGAAGATGTGCCGACGGTGTACAGAACAACAAGCGGAGTTCCGCAAGGATCTCTCCTGGGTCCTCTCCTGTTGATCACAATGTATAATGATGTGTTGAGGCTGCGCCTCCCAAAATTACCAATGCCCATATGGATCAAGGTATTGGAACAGATCATTCACTCACAGCCCACCCAAGGTACCCGGTTACCCATCATACCCACATTATCCGCCGGCTATGCTAGTAGTGCGAAGCTATTACGAGGAAAGCACAGGACTGATAGTTAGTTGTAACTTGGTTGTAACCCTACACCAACAGGACAGCGCAGAACCAACGACAACCATAGAGGAGAGGCTGTACTTAAGTTTGTTATCTGCAACAATCTGGTTATTGCACCCAAGTGATCCTCGAAAGATGTTACTCTTTGTAGCAGCCATATGTTGAGGAGGGGCACTATCCCACTAGTAGGTAATGAATTGGGCAAAGATATCAGACAGAAGACTCATTTAAACACCGAAAACTGGTGCAGCCTCGGCACTTGGGGTAAAACGGGATGCTATATGGCTTCTATGAGAACAAAATATGGGTACATGAAGATCTTCCTGCACCTTATATAGTTTAGACCACTCATGATACCTAGAAAGGGATTTCGAGAATGAGGATTGACAGAGAAGAATTATAGAACCCTCATATGTAGTGGTTGGCCCCACGAAAGGAAATCAGAAAATATATATGGGTCATGATAGACGTTGGAGTGAAGATTTAATCTCAGCGTCTTCACTATATCCAACTCTTGCAATTTACCGCACTGTCTCTGCGATAATTCTTCGCAGAAAAACGAAAACGAGCCCGAAAAATTGGTTAAATTCAAACAACCGTTCATCGATTTATTGTAATAAGGAATAGTTTCGACATCTTAACAAAAAAGGAAGATCCGCGGCAATATAATTTTGAGCTTTTCGCACATTAAGTAATCTGACGTCAAAAAAGATCAAAAACTCCGAATAAGGAGTGCGTCTTGGATTATAAGTTCTAAAAAAGCTAGAAAGCTTCGCATATGATAAAAGCTTTTATGTAAATATTTAAAAGAACTTGAAGTAAAAAAGCTTTTGGTTTGAATCTAAATATAAGTTCCAATCTTGATGAAATTAAATAACAAAAGATTTTTTGCAATAATACCTCATATTGTCGGATCCATAATGTGAAAAATAACTAACTAACCAAAATCACATTAATTTTACACGTTTTGACCTTTTGCAACACACAAAAACAAAATTGTTGATTAATGAAAAGAATACGATCTTAACTTAATTCGGGTATTATTAAAGTCATACAAACTAGCCACCCCCGAAAAGGTCTACAAATCATCTTGAAAGAAAAAGCTTCTAATAAGAATTAAGTAAACCTAATAACCTGACCATTTTCTGAAGTGAATAGAATACCATGAAAGAATGAAAGCCAATAATCCGTCCCGTAACTGAGTTAGTCCTACCTTTCGTTCAGCTTTCTTACTTCAGCACCTCTCCTTATTCCATGGCTATCCTTCTTCGTATATATATATGTAGTAGATTCCTTCTTTCTTTACTCCGAGGTAAATTACATCAATGGCACTAATCAAGGGCATCTCCTGTTTACTCAAATGATAACGGAAAAATACATTCCATCGGGGTGAAACCCTCCATTAGAGTCAGTGAATTCCTTGGGAAGAGCTTCCATCCTGTCGTCCTGCCGCAGCAGCAACGCTTCTCTCTCCTTCACGGTAAGATGATGGGAGAGAGAGAGCCTGGCATAGAGTATAAGCGGAAAGAAGGAGTCTCATACTGATTACTGTAATTGATGGAGCTTAATTAAAAAGACGTACTGCGTACGTGGGATATCGTAAATGGAACAGATTTTATTAGACGCGGTCTCCTCTTACCCGAAGAGGCAATGGAGCTGGTGGTGGCTGTGCTTAGAGGATTCCGAGGATGATACTTTGGCAAGACAGAGAGATGGAGACCTCAAGTTAGTTATTATAAGGATATTATTAAGATGACATTTAATGTGTTTTCGTGTTATTTCAATTAGGCGGTAAACATAATTAGCGGTGGCTTTGTTTAATCTGGAGGTATACAGACGGCTGCTGATGAATTGTCAGGGTGAGAGATGGTGTGTTTTTTCGGAGGCTTTAGTGGGAGGTTTATTTTTTTCAGAAACTATGAGATTTATAAAGATTTGCTTATTTCTTTAGAGAAGATAAATTCTGTTAGTTTAGTCTTTGTCAATTTCAGATTGGCTTTCTATGAGTAAAAACTACAAAATTACGAAATTTTCAGTAAACTTTCGAAAAAAGCTTTTGTGTCCAGATGTTTACGTCATGGTCTATAATCCGACCTACCTCCATGCCTTGCCATCTTGAGGTAGAGAAATCCGCCATAAGCACTGCACTGACGGGGAGCGAATTGCCGCCTGATTGTCATTAAAATAATTTATTTTACAGCTGATAGCTTTCTTCAGAATCTTCACTATTTCGGAAATGAGAATGCTGTCGGACTGCATGGTCGTGAAAATTTCAAAGTTTTAGTACAGTTTCGGGAATTAACAAAATGGGCCATCCTGGGTTTCCATAACATATCACATGGTAAGCTCGCATTACTGCCAGGATAGGAGGTTGAAGTCCTTGGTGTATGAACCTGCGAAAAATTAAGAAGCCCTTATGCTTAAAATCTTCTCTCTCTCTGATCATAGGACCATGGGGTAGTCTCAGACTACCAACATATATTTCATCAACTTTTTTGGTTCTCAAATCCTCGGTCAACGAAGGCAATGAAAAGACAGGACGATAGAGCTCTGGCACTGTAGTTCCCGTTCCGGAATAAGCTACAGCTTGGAGAAAGGGGACCTCGATGATCTGACTCTGAAGAAATATATCGGACGCTGCAGGTCTCCGCCTAATTTGGTCAATTCCAAACGGTATCTTTCTAAGCCGTCTTCTTAGAGAAATATTGGGAAACAGTAGAAGCAATGTCAGAGCACTGGTTCGCTTGAATACCGGCAAATGCATCATAATTTAACATCTATGGAGATTGGAAGTCAAAGGACCCATGCGCAGGCAGGCTTACCCTCGAGGGAGGCCAGTCTATCTTTCATGCTATTTGTCAATATCCCAAAATAACTAGCAGAAGGTTCTCCTTCTATAAAGCGAAATGGCTTGAACAGACAAAACAAAACTACAAATCACTAAACTTCTGAACTTCTTCAAGTAGTATGGCATACAAATCTGAGCTACAGAAGATGTGGTGCAATAAACCGAGTCATTGCCCGGGGTCAATACCATGTTACGGAGGTAATTAGACCATCTTTTTTCAATTCAAAGCTTTTATTCAAATTTTAATTTTAAAAAACTTTAACGCTTCAATTTTCGAAAAGCTTCAATCATAGCTTTTCTTTTTGAAAAGCTTTAAAGCTTTTGTTTTGTAAAAGCTTTATAGCTTTTATTTTCGAAAAGCTTCAAAGTTTAATTTTCGAAAAGCTTCAAAGCTTTAATTTTCGAAAAGCTTCAAAGCTTTTATGTTTGAAAAGCATTAAAGCTTTTATTTCCGAAAAGTTCGGTGTTCATTTTCGAAAAGCTCCAAAGCTTTAATTTTCAAAAAGCTCCAAAGTTTAAATTTTCGAATAGCTTCAAAGCTTTTATTTTCGAAAAGCTTCACAGCTTTTATGTTTGAAAAGCTTTAAAGATTTTATTTCCGAAAAGTTCAGTTTTTTTGGAATAGCTCCAAAGCTTTAATTTTTGAAAAGCTTCAAAGCTTTTATTTTCCAAAAACTTCAAAGTTTTTATTTTTGAAAAGCTTCAAAGTTTTAATTTTTGAAAAGCTTTAAAGCAACAACAAGCTCCAAAGCTTTAATTTTTAAAAGCTTCAAAGCTTTTATTTTTTAAAAGTTTCAAAGCTTTTTTTTCCAAAAAGTTAAAAGATTTTATTTTCGAAAAGCTCCAAAGCTTTAATATTTGAAAAGCTTCAAAGCTTTTATTTTCCAAAAGCTTTAGTTTTTATTTTTCAAAAGCTTAAGTTTTAATTTTTGAAAAGCTTTAAAGCTTTAATTTTCAAAAAGCTCCAAAGCTTTAATTTTTAAAAGCTTCAAAGCTTTAATTTTTGAAAAGCTTCAAAGCTTTTATTTCTGAAAAGTTCAAAGCTTTTATTTCCAAAAAGCTCCAAAGCTTTAATTTTTAAAAGCTTCAAAGCTTTTATTTTCTAAAAGTTTCAAAGCTTTTATTTACGAAAAGCTTTAAAGCTTTTTTTATTTTCTAAAAGCTCAAAGCTTTAATTTTCGTAAAGCTTCAAAGTTTTTATTTTCAAAAAGTGTGTCGAATCACTAAAAAGCTTTTATTTTTCTTTTTTTTTACTTATGACCTTTCAAAGCTTAAGAAAGCTTAATCAGTGCTGCCTTTTCCCTTACTAGGAATGGAAGAGTTACGGTAATCAGCTGATTTTCATATATTTCGTAGTCGGAATGCAAAAGTAATGATGACCGCGTAGAAATGCTTTCCTAAATGTATTTCTGAGGACTTTCGTTTCCTGGTGGACATTTTAAAGCCGGTGGTAGTAGGTGGTGGTTGTTGTTTGTAGAGACAAAAATGTGCATAAGATTAAGAGTATCATATGAGCATAATAAATACAATTTTAAGAAATATTTAGTATTAATTTGCGAAATTAACTTTTCTTTTCAAAATTGGTGATTATTTTTAAATAATCTTTGTTTAATTTCTCAAATGATGTTTTCTTTCGTGAGTATCATTGAAAATGTTATTTTAATTTATTTCACTTCCAACCACAAAAATCCTCGACTGAAATATCTACGAATTCAATAACTCTGTCCCAGTGTGTATCTACGAATTTTTACGATTAGATCTGTGTAAAAAAGTGCAAAACTAAGAAATATAACCCGAAGCTGCACAATTCCATCTCGAGGACAATTTAAACCCATTCCCCATAGCACGAATGTATTTTTCAGGTTTATTTGACCGTAGAAAATGGCCATGAATCAAAGGAGCCGAACAAATATCCCGAATGAATGTAGAAGAAGGATCTTTTTCGGTCTGTAGACTTGGAACTACTTTCGTATAGAGATATCACCGCTACCCATAAAGGAATAGAGAATCTTTGTTGGCGGTCGGTAGTGCTAGTAAGGTGCCCAACGATACCGACATTGGATACTTTTGCCGCCCAGCGCATCCGACCTCCAGCTCCTACGTCTTTCTGGCGACGTAAGATGAAATAAGGCTATATATCGCCCGGTGGTTATGAGTCGAACCTCATTCAGTTGTTGTAACACATTTTATTGCATTCGGAATTTATCTCCTGCACTAGAGCAACTTCTGTGGCTGCGGTGGCTTTGTAGAGGGCGATATCCCAGGCAACGATGGCTGGGGGCTCTCTTTATAGTGCTATTTCGCGAAAGTGGAAAATTCGCTTTTCCCAGTATTATAGTATGGCTAACGTTTTGGAGAAAAGGAAAATTATGCGGAACTCACAAAAATGCTGATGTACTGCAGAAAGTCTCTTCGATTCCTGTATGATTGGTAACGGTTGGAATCGTGCTCTCTTCCGGATTAATCTTATAAGTTGCAAGATTTGTGGCTTTTACTGAGTTGAGCCAATGTTGCTGTTATGGTGTCTATATGCAATCCGTTCATTGCCTTCCATTGCGGCGACGATGCCTTCTACATTGTTATCCTGTTCAGAACATGAAAATTAATTAAAGATTCACGAAAAATCGTCTTAAATCCTCAACCGTAAGAAGTTAGTTAATTAAAAGATCCATGAAAATCTCGAAAACACGTCAGGAACGCGCGATAGTCCCCGGCAAAATCTCCGGCAGTCACACAACCGCGGGATCAATTAATTACGAGCAGAGTTATCTCTGCCTTCTCCTAGCCAAAAAGGAGTCGTTCGGTGTTTACCTTTAAATTAAAATGCAAATTAAAGAAGTTCCTTTTAGACATCGGTTAGTGAAGGTTATATGCATATCCACCACCCACTCCCATCCACCCCCGACGGCACACCCTACCTACTACCGAGAAACCCTTGCAAAATGAACAAAAAAGTACACAAAAGAGCCAGAATCTTTCAAACAGGACCGTCATGCTACCAGGACGACAGCTCGGCCGGGGCGAACGGAGCTGCCGGCGGGGGTGTGGGAGCTGGTGGCTAAGTCTCAAGTGATTTTTGAAGCTAAATAAGAAGTAGAAGACTCCTTGGAAGATGGTGGGTGTGCTCTGTTTGACTTGTACTTTGTACATATTTAAATTGTCTGTAAAATAAAAGGTAAGCCCCTTAAGAAGAATTAACCCGTAAAGCTCTAAATAAAATATAAAAGTTGTTTGCCAGCGCTCGCACACACACACACCTACAGCCATATATGTTTATATACATATACACACGCAAAAAGTTGCTTCGAATGACACACTGTGTTGAATCTCTCTGCTGTGGGATGAGTACCGTGGATCGAGAGTACGTTTTTGATAATCGCATCTTCTGCCGGGGGTTGGAGTAAATATTTAGCTTTCGTGTCAACTGTCGTTATTTCCCTCTGATCCACTAGAGAAATTTTCTTCCAAGCTTTTTCCAATCTGCATATTTAATGAGACAAAATGTTTTCCTTTAGTTAAATACGCTTTTTTTATGGAACCCTTTGCTTTCTTTGAGCCAGCGGTATATACCCGTTGGTAGTGCATGCAGGAAGGTAGTGAAGGAGTGCTGTATAAGTAATTAGGTACTCTGAAGCGATGCTGGAGATATTTATGAACTTTTATGAAAAAAATATGGCAGTTATGAATGCTAGTTTGGAGACACTTGTCGTAGTCATCTTGTCGTTTCTTGGCGTTGATGTTAAGTCTTTGTTATTCGTCTTTTTTTTTAAAACAAAAAATAATATTGATGCTCATTTTCAGATGCACAAAAACAGGGTATGGTGCTTTTAAGTGGTTTTTCTTGGTGTGGACTAAAATGCGGAGGGGTCGCCTAGCCATCTTTTTCTTATTTCTTCAATCCCTCGAAATGTGTATAATGTGTTATCAAATGTCGCAATTAGCTGCTAGGAGTACCTAATATTGTTTCAGGTCGACATTCTTCTCTTCTAAAACGGGTTCGATTTCCGGCCAATACCTACTCATCCACCATCATCATCAGAAGACATGCCAACCCAATCGTGTACTAGCTTCCTTGTTGTGTATCTTTCCAACGTCTACCGTCCGTTTAAGCTTCCCAATCAAATACCAAGGAGCGGCTTATTATCTCTTTTCTTGCGATCATCGAGTTTTTGGTTGTCGTACGAGGCTGTTACCGACAAGATTACCTTCAAAGATCCTTCTTGGCGTTCTATGTACTTCGTCTAAGCAGATTAACTGGCCAAGGCAGCTTTGGACTAAAAAGATGTACTGTCGACCTTCTTGTATGCCTAACAGAGAATACATCGCTTTGGAAGTTTGGCCTGGTTGCTTTAGATATGTTCAAGGCCTTTGATATAAGTGAGTACCTCGCGGTGTTGACCAAAATTCAAACTATTGATAATGTCGTTGTTGTGGTAAAGAACTGGATTGAGAGTTTTCTTTCTAATAGTAGAATTAATGGACGGCGTAAAATTGAACTCTCACAGTATCTCTGTAGATGCTTCCCCGGGCTTAATTCCATTACCAGCTGTCAACTGTTCTATCTAAAGTTCAATCTCGAATAGCAAGCTTTATTCGCAAAGATATCAGAGAAAACAGTAAAAGAACTAACACGCTTAATATATGGCTTCACTCTACTCGATCCCATCTAAAATAATTGTGACTGACTACGGTGATCTTGACTGACTATGTATCCTCGCTTATTGTGTGTTGTACTGACTGTCTACAGCAGAAGAGGCGGCAGATTGTCATTGAAAAATCAGAAAAACAAGAACGAAGGAATGTTACCTAGGTGGGAAAAGTGGAAAAGCGAAGAACCATTCCTCTGCGTGGAATCGAACCACGAACCGCTGAGATGGTAGTCGGGCGCCTTAAACCCTAGGAAACCGAGGCCAACTACTACAAATCCAGAACTTCATGGGTGATCTAAGAAAGTTATACTTAAAGCAGGTGACAATAATTTGTCGTACTCCAATATATGTAGTTTTAGATTCTAGCGAGCGTCGATGTCGCATGTTTGCAATGAGACGTTTAGCGAAACGAAGGAATATCACGATCAAAGACCAGTCGATTGTGATTAGTGCGTCTGGAGGTGCTGGGGTTAATTTCTGTGGATTGCGCAACTTCAAAATTAAGTCGCATGGGACATTGCAAAACAGAAAACATTTACTTATAAAAACTTTCTTCGGGTAGTTAGTACTTAGTGGATAATTGATCGATAGAGATAGAGGGGCGATTATGAAGATGCTCGATCATTTGGAGCACAGGTTAAAAAATTTACAGTTTGTGAAGATCATCTTGGGCGTTTGTAATAAGATTTGAGGAAATCTTTATTTGTGGATATTAATTATGCGCGCTTTAAAATACTCCCTTACAAATATAGTATATACTTTTAGGGAATAGGAAGAAGTCCCAGGGGGTCACTTAGGTAATTACGAAAGCTATGGTATCGGTGTCTCCTACCGTTGTCGAAGATATAAAAGAAATTACTCCTTTTGTAGCTTCGGAGCAGTAGGTTCAAGTGCAATGATGAGCGTTCGTGTAACATAATGTGTTGATCTATAGATGGCTCTTGTTAGAATAACCCACTATCTCCATTTGTACAGTAGAGATGTAATATTGATGCGCCACTAATTCTTGGAAGGATTATTTTTCATAAATCGTTAATGGAGCATAAAACAAGCTCAACTCTAAATTTGAGGAAAATTTCTAGTAGACGTTTTTTGGTAAACTCAAAAAGTTTTTGAAAAGCGTTTCTCTCTGAATCTACGCATCTTAGAGAAAAGTTTTTAAAACAAAAAATGTAGAGGACATTGTTACCTACAATTTGTGTCATAGAGGTCACGCTGTACAACTTCAAATACAGAAGATAGGTGGCGCCAAAGTTTCCAAAAAACGGTTTTTTCGTTTTTTGTCCCAGAAAAAATGGCTTTGGCCTAGATCTGTGTTTCCCAAACTTTCGATGTGTGTGTACCCCTACTATAATTTTCGTAACGCTGAGTATCCCTCAATCAAAAAAAATGCATATACTTTAATAACAATCAAAATATATTTATTTTTTCTTGTCAAACCACGCAATACTTTTCGAGACTGATTTAAATCCTTAAGCTGGTTCGTCTCAAAATGTTGCTTTTAATTGGAAGTTTTCATGCTTTCATTTGTCAGGTTTTCAAAACAAATGACGCAAAGTGAAATAGGCTAATTTGCATCTCCAAATCGAAGATATTTTTTGTCGTACTTGCGGGCTTTCCTTGCTTGTTTTCCAGGTTTGTTCCAAATTGAAGGTGTTTCGCTATCGTTAATTTTATTTTCTGCTTGTTGATTGCTTCTGTAATGAATCCTTTTTTTCGGTTTACAATTTCTAGATTTCAACCAGTGATCCATAATCTTGAACGTTAGGGATAAAAACTGTATTTTGTAAAAATAATCATCCAGTGTTTCCATTGAAGCAAACCAAAGCGACAAAAAACTAGTCTCTTTCCGTATGATACAAATTGATTCTTGTTGCCAGAACACATCGACAGGATTCAACGTGTCGAAGTGTGTCGTCGTTATCCATCAGTCGGCTTGCGGCTTGTATCGTGCGACATGGACTGGAATACTGAAAAAACCAAATCATTTATTGAAGATTGCCATAATTCATTCGAATTATGGAATAACAAAATAAAGACATTAGAAAAAGACATCTTCTTCTTCTATATTAATAAAAGAAAGTTTCTGTATGCGTGTATGGATGCGTGTATGTGCGATGTGTGCGCTATAGCGGGCGCACCAGTGATCGTAGAGCTTCGAAATTTTGCACGAAGGTCCGCGGGGGCCTCCCATGATGCACCTCGAAGCCCGATTTATGAAATTCAAAATGGCCGCCGAAATATGACCGAAATTCAAAATGGCCACCCAAATATGAATTTGCAAATTGTGTTCCGATTTCAATGAAAGTGGGTATCTGGGGGTTCTTAAGGTCGCTAAAAACGAATTTGTGGCCAAACTTATAAATTCAAAATGGCCGCTCCAATATGGCCGACGAATTTTCCAATTGTGTTCCGATTCCAATGAAAATCGGTATCTGGGGTTTTTTGAGGTAGCAAATAACGAATGTTTAAGCAAAACTTATAAATTCAAAATGGCTGCGCCAATGTGGCCGCCGAATCGCCAATTGTGTTCTGATTCCAATGAAAGTGGATATCTAGAGGTTTTTAAGGTTGCAAATAACGAATTTATGATCAAATTCAAAATTTGAGGTGATTTAAAGTTTGGTATCGCGCAACAGGATGAAGACCCACTAAGACCTAGGGGCGAACGGATCTAGATTTAAGGAAGGCGATCAAGTCTAGCTATAAAATCCTCTACGAATAAAAGGTAAATCGCCAAACTACAAAGGAAATGGAACGGCCCCTCCACGGTCTTCACGAGGTTGAAGAATGTCATCTATCGCATCCAAAAAGGTTCGATTAGTAAGAAGTGCACCTGTAGGAAGTTGTGTTCGGACGAACTCTAAGTAAGAAAGGGGCAGTGTAATAGCTAACCGAAAAGAGGCACGTACTTGAATACACACATAACGCAGTGTCACATCTCAATTTAGTACGGTTGTTCTAACTGAACCGCCAAGAAAAGGAAGGAAGAACACATGTGTGCAAGAAGTTTTGTTTTGAAATTAAAGTTGTTAAAAACAAAGAAATTGTTTCAATTAATCCCTGACAAATCCGAGAACGCTCTAGAAGAAATATTACAATTTTTTTTATAGGAAATTCTAAATTTGCGCATGCTACAAGCAAAGACGAAAAGCCGCGTGCCATGTTCCACATGCGACATTTCTGAATTTTGTAACACGAAATTTTGAAATCGAAAAAAGTAAACTGCTTGTTGCACCAGGTACGCGTACCCCAATTAAACTCTTCCCGTACCCCTTGGGGTACGCGTACCACACTTTGGGAAACACTGGCCTAGATGATCGTACAAGAACTGGTCTAATAAAACAAGAATACTTTGTGAAAGGGGTTCTGAGATGAAAATGAGTGTTGAATTTCTGTGAATCGTTGGCCTCGATGACCTGAAATGTTTGACTGTAGATAGACTTAAACACCTCGCCGAGTTGTCTATTCTAAAAAGGTCTAATCCTAATCTAATTCAAACTACTTGACTCAGTTGTTGAATGAATGCTTTTTTTCATCGAGACCACCGCCGATTCACAGAAAAGTATGAACTTCATCGGCACCGCTGATTGAAACAGGAAAAATGTTCTCTTAGGATATTGCCCTATAAAAAATTTTCATTGCAATTAACTTCGTGAGAATGAAAAAAAAATGGGGAGAGACTGATTGTTATTTGTTCAATTTTTACATTTTAAAATCCATAAATTAAGTTTTTTTTCTTTACGTTCTTTTTTTAAAACTAAAGAATGTGAATTTTAAAGTTGTTACCCCTCTCATCACTTCCCATTCCCTGTACACCCCCTCTCCAACTCCACAACAAGTGTTTCCTGGCTCCAACAGAAATGATCGAAAAAAAAACCAAAAAAAAACACAAAATGCACATCGAAAATTCCAACTGGATTCAATAAAAGTTTCCCGGTGAAGTTCCACATGCACACACCGCATTTCATTGCTTTTGCAACCAACCGATGAAAGCGAAATCGGAGCTGTAAAAAAATCAGAAATCAAATTAAAAAACATGCCGAAGAATTGGGGGTGGCCCTGGGGGGATGGGGGGTTGGTCCAGAGTCGAGAGAGAGCGAGAGATCGAAAAAAACTGCTCGAAATGATTCTTTTTACTGGCAGGGCATTAAGCACTTTTTATTGGTATTTTATTGGTATTAAAGGTAATTTTTTGCGTTTTAATGGTATTTCGGTGTTTATATCGACTTGGCTTTGTTCCTCGGTAGTTATCAAGTAATTTAGAAATTTGGCGAAATGCGAAAGGAACTTTCGCCAGAGGATGTTGGTATAACATTTCCGGTCAATAAATTCGTTTTTGTTTATGAAGCATTAAAATTATTTCTGTTTTTATATTTTCTTCAAGGTTCGGGAGTTTATTTTAAAACAATTTTCTTAAGTAAATTTTTTCCCAAAGATTTTTCTCATTCGAATTCCTTCACCTGAATTTAATTCAGAATTAAGGTATCCTCACACGTCCTGACTGAGTGCTCACAAGCTCCGTTTTGCTATTAAGTTGACTTAACGCTTTTCACACAGACATCATATATAGCACCGCAAAGTGCCCGACTGGCTGGAGCCATGCTCCTTAGTTCCTACTTGTGTATAAGGCCACACGAGCGCTGCTCCTCTACACAATTCCACGTGGTTTACTCTCTCTCACTCTCCTAAGGCTTTGATTTTCTAAATGAAAATAAATTTTCACAGTTTTGCCCCGAAAATGCACCCCGAAAAAGCCACCGCCACACACTAGAGCTCTGCCACAGTGCTACATACTGGTACAGAGCTCGGATATAGTAGATATATACTCGTAGGTCTCCATTTCGCACACATCCGATACTACGTACAATAAATTCATGCGGCTGGCATTTACCCATCCCTTAAGCAGGTTCCTCCGCCAAAAATGTATCAAAAAGGATACTAAGGATGTCATTTCATAAATACACAGCTCATAGCTTCCAGGATCTCGAGGATATTTTCTTTTTGAACTTTTACCGTGTTGTATCGTTTCCGGTTTTTATGGCACTCTTCACACACACGTCTATATAAATACTATATTTTTTTTTTGGGTGGGGAGTCAGGCGATATATTTCTTTACGGTACACGGGGAAGTGCTAGACATCCGGAATTCGTATAGCATGATGATGTAGTACCTACTTCTTTCCTACTTATAGTGGCGATACTTAGGTTATAGTGTTTCTTTTTTGCCCCATTGCCGGATTATGGATGTGCTATTATTTAACCAAACAGCTATTATTTGACGTTTATTCGATATTATTGGTTTTTGGTTATTTGTTGCCATTTCGTAAAATATTATCCTCTTAGGAAATATTCCGTGTAATGTTTTGGATCGCTTCCATTGACACATCTTTATATCAAAAAAAAGTCTTAGTTCTATAAAATAAGAGTCCTTGGAGGCAGAATGAGGATTATTGTGAAAATCTCACTCCTTGTAAAGTAAAAACGTTTGATCCTATGGTGGGGGATGATTAATTACAATCGAAACATTGCAGGTACATACTCAAATTGATTTGCGAGCATTATTGAATTAATCCTTGAACTATATGCAACACCACTAATTAATATCTGCCAAAACAGGTTTCATTGTGGGTTGTGGATAGTAATTTCTAATAAACTCAGTAAACTAAATTATTTTCACTAAAAAAAGTAAAAAAAATTTATCGTAATGCAACATTAACAGTGGAGGATTGTTTTCACTTTTAAATGTATTTTTTTAACTCTTTACTTCTATCAGGAAGCCACAGCAAAGTTAATTTTTGGCTGGTATATGCAGGAGCGGCGATTTCGTAGGTGCAAATGGTGCACTTGCACCGGGCGCAATTTCAGAAATTACGATTTAAAAAAAAATTAAAACTTTAAAATATTGTTCATGTTCATTTACTAAATTTTATTACCACGATTTATTTTTCCAGTTTATTTTCTCGATAAAATATTCTGTACGTCTGTCCACGAACTCATGTGGATCCCCCGGGGGCAAGAAATTACATAAATTTACCCAATTTCGGTCCCTGTATCTTCTCGTACAAGAACTTTACTTCACGTGCAGGAACTTACCCGAGATTTTAGCTTCGAGATTTTCTTAAAAGTTTACTCAAGAAATTTTACTCAAAAAGTGAAAGAACAGACCTTCCTCTTCGAGAATCCGAAGTAAAAATTCAGGAGAAAATTCTGCTTGTTTTCATTTATACTACTCTGGACCACTTTTTGAAAATTCGAGTGTTTGTGTCATTTTTCCATTGTCCTTCGCAGCGTTCAAAAATGAACAGCTGATGGGGCGCAATATGACATACTGCACCGGGCGCAAAAAACCCAAACGCCTTCCCTGGGCATATGCATACATTGTATTTCAACAAGAGGTGTCATTTTAAAACAACAGAAAAGTACAATATTTTTGTAAAAAGTGGTGATATTTTTACTTTAATTTAAAGTACAAACTATGAGGTTAATACTGGAATGCAATATATGCCAAATATCCGCCTGGGTTCTTCTTACAAACGGTTATTCTTTTGATAGTAATTATCATAACGTTTATGCACACTAGTAATTAGAATTTCTCCAATAGCAAGCAGCTGGTTAAAGAACAAACTTACATCTCTTAAGAAATCTCACTTGTTTGGCGATTTGGAATACATACTTATATGTTCAATGGATTGCACGGTCGAGTTGAAACATAACTTCGTTTTGAAGGTGTTGATATCGACAATTTGACCGTGTAGGGGGGCTTTAAGCTTGCGGTCTAGCAATCCTTATTGAATGGCTTCTGTTATACTATCTAGAGCGCTGATAAGGATGTTGTTTATTACAATACAAAAGAGTAGTGGCGAAAGTAGGCTTCCTTGTGGTACTCCTGAGATCATCTCAAAGCTATCGCATAATTTTCCATTGCGAAGAGCTCTGTATTTGGTGTTGTTGTAAAGAGCTTCTATTAATTCTATTGTTTTGTCAGGCAATCCCCGTTGCCGTAGTGCCTGCCTGCTATTAATCGAGTCGAACGCTTTCTCATAATCTCTCATAGACTGCTCCACAATCATTTTCAAGGTGCTAATATAGTCTATGCATGAGCGGCCTTTCTGTATCCAGCCTGCTGCCTTCTAAGCGCTCGGTCTACTGCTTCTTTCCACCCCCGTTCTTTACGTCATGGTTTCTAGTAGAGTGTTTTCCCGAGAGCTGTTTAGTAATTTGGTATAGCAACTTTCTGTTGCCGTGTTTGCCACGTTTTCCGCTTTTTCTGCAAGCTCTTTTATCTGCTATCTTTTATCACACCGGACACTTCTACATCCCCGTTCAAGTTGATGACGTTTTTCTGTTTCTTGTAGAGCTCAAGTTATTTTTAAGGCCCTCCTGCGTTCCAGTTTTGCCAGGTTCCGAGATGCAGTTGCCAATTTCTTTGGACATAACCGATGCTCGTTTCCGCTGCTATTAATATAGCGCCATTTGTTGTACTATACATATACAGCCCTTCAATATTTTTTTCGTCAGAAACGCTTTGCTTTGTTTGTTGCAGACTTCCTGCAAATTTTCAGAAAGTCGGCAGGAAGTCCACCTCAAACCGCTTACGGTTTGTGGCATTGGTGGCCACTTCCAGTGTCTGCTCCTCTAAAGCTCCTGATATCCTCCACAATAGTTCTCCATCTACGACTGACGGCCACGTGATCTATTTGATTTCTCGTTCTACCATCGGGCGATACCCATGTCACCTTGTGTATTTTCATGAGTTGGCGGGAGCTTTAGAAGCCAACAAAAAGCTCACAATTGTTGTTAGTAACTTGGCTTATAGCTTAATTTTCAATTCTGATTTGAAGGCCGGTGTTGCTAGCGTCGATTTGTGTGTCACCCATTAAAGCAATGATGGCTCGTCTTGGAATAGAACGAAAAACCTCATTCAGTCGCATATAAAACTCGAAGCATTGAACTTGTTAGTCTGGTACGCAGGCGCACGGTAATAATCCTCTCAGAAATTGGTGACCAGCTAATGAGGCTATATCTGGCCGTCCATCAGAAAGCAGCGTCTTTATATATTCGTGTCCTTATTCGAGAAGCACAGATCGTCATCGTGTTGTTGTTCATCTGGTTCCGAAGAGTTGCCGATTCGTAGGAAGGGTGTTTTTATGGAAACGTGTTGCCAACCCTTTTTGACGTCTCCCGTTACCCCCTTTCGAAGAAGTACCCAGGGGGTACCGCGGCGATGTGTGATTAGGACTTGCTAACAGAGCTGCTAGGTGTTCGCCTGCAGTGACTTTTCTTGGGTTTTGATAGAAATGATAAATTGGGCCCGGCCCCTGCTACATTATTTAATGTATATAATTATGACAGACCCAATTAAGTAACATAATTCAACTTTCCATACCTTTCTCTGCTTTTTTTACCGTCAACGTATAATCAAAATTACCTTCCACTTGTTCCGTGCCTTTAATTTTTCATGACCAATTCAATGAAATTTACAAAATACCTTATCCCCTAAAAAGACCCCAAAAGCTCATTAAAGCAATCTCTTCAAATTCATACCTTCCCTAAATCACAGAATTGCTCCCCAGATTTACCTAAGAGAGATAAGCCCAAAATCCGACCACTTCTCAACATAAATAATTATGATCTGTCATTATTTCAATTTTGCCACACTCTGCTGTGAAATACTCACTTTCTGCCCCCGAGGCGAAAATCAACGACTTCCATCAACGATGCCATTAAATTAAAGACCAGCTCCGCTCCATCCCCAAAAATATGCCCCCCGTACCTTAGACTACCTTGAAGTATCCTTGAGGCTCTTTCTATTCCAGGACAAAGGACTTTGGTTACGCACCTGACTTTCCTTGAATTGAACTCAATTAGGCCAATTACCTTTGATCTCCGTGCTGAATATACGCTTTTGTTGCCCATGGTCCTTGAAGCGTGCTGTAAATGGGGGGGGGGACAAGCGATAAGAACGGAGAAGGAAGGAGCGAGCTTAACAATCCCGCTCGTGATTAGAGGTTGAATTACATAACACGTGTTACGGCCGAACTGGGGTGAATCTATAAGCATCGGGGCCAACCCCTATAACTTTCAACCTTTCTGCTGCTGCTCGACGACGACTACGACGGTTTCTTTTACGTTCGGGTCTCATATTGTCCTTTATGCCCGATGCCGGGCATCCTGAATCCTCTCAATCCCGAATCCTGAATACCCACAGTCCGGTGGGGATCCTGTGTACAAATGTGCAACATCTTTTACGGGAGCATAAATGATGGCCATAACTTTAAACTTATGAACATATCCGTCGAGATAAAAAAGAGCTGCCATAACTTTGCGGATGGTCACCGTAGTGTTTGATTCCAGTTCAGCAACTTGCAAACATATTGAATGACCGCAATAAAAAGCGGACTCCCCCCGCCCCGCCGGCGGCCGAGCAGGGGGAGAGCACATAGGTGGAAATACTTGCCCGTTCGCCCGCAGGGGTGCTCCTGCTCAATGGCGGGCAATGCATGAATCGAGGAGCATATCCTGGGTGGGGGCAGGAACGGCCATTTTTTAAATCAGGATGTTCGGTTATGCTTGTTGGACATGCGGTAAGAATCCTCGACTTACGTGCGTGTCTTCGGAGGAAATTTATTACCCGAAATCAATATGATTCCTGAACTTGTGAAGGAAACTCCTCATACCTCGAATGTTTTTTTACGGCAACGTCGTAAGGTAAGAGCACACGTATGTGTAAGCAAAAAAGGATTCGTCAGTAAAAAAAAAATAAATAAATAAATTTGATATATTTTCTCGGTTTTTTTTATGGCGGATGTGACGGGTGCTTGATGGGTTGAACCCATGTGCTGGGGTGTGACCTGGATTAAGGTTTCTACTTATGTTTATGTACATTGGAGTGGGTATGCTGCATATAATAAAATTTTGCAGAAATTAATGTGCATTGCAGGAAGTTAAGGATATTGTAGGCCGTGTTTCGCATTTTCAATATTGCAGTGGTTTAAAAATTTTACAAAAATCGGGCAAAGTTTTTCGGATGTTGGACTTCTAGTTCTTGTTGAGGGGCGCCTTGGCGGGCACTGCGACCTATTTTATTTGGTCTATTGTGCCACCCCCGTCTTTAAAAACCATCTAGGTAAAGGCTTTTAATATAGCCTAAAACTGATTTAGGGTTCCTGTCCCAAATCTCCCTGGGAGTAGGGAAGTAGCGATGGAGGAGGCTCAATCTCTTCCTTTCTGTAGCCTCACAGTCGCACAACAAGTGCTCCGCAGTTTCGGGAGCTGCCCCGCAAAACCGACAGCTACAATCGGCTACCAGTCCTATTTTGTTTAGATGGTAGTTAAGCGAACAGTGGCCCGTCATGAGCTCTGTGATTGATTTTAGCTCCCACCTCCCGAGATTTAAAAGTTTGCCAGGCTGTCGGCAATTTCATTACCAATGTGACTTTCGTGGCCCGGAATCCACATCAGCGTGACACTGTTGTTCCTGCTGAGGGATTTCAGAGATAGGAGACAATCCAGGACAGTCTTTGATGACACCCTGGGAGATTTAATGGCTAACAGGGCAACTTGACTGTCCGAGAAGGAGAAGAAGGTCTCCTGGCTTAAAGGGAAATAGCTCCCGTAGACGCAGTGCCCCCGCCAGAGCCTCCTTTTTCACTAATAGGTGGAGCGGAGGGAGGTAAAGTAGGGCCTCCATAGCCGCAGTCGGATAGGTGCTTTTAGCCCCTGTGATACCAAGGCAGGCCAGCCTTTGAACCCTGGCCAGCTTAATCATAGCACCCTTTTTCTTGATCTTGACCCCCCATGCGATGGATGCATACATGACCATGGGCCTTATGACCGTCGTGTATAGCCAAAGCATTTACCTCGGTTTGAGGCCCCAGGTTTTCCCTACAAATTTACAGCAAATATGGAGAGACGTAATTGCCTTGGCAGTTACTCTCTCAATCTGGAGTTTCCAGGGGAGCTTTTGATCCAGGATTATGCCTAGAAATTTAGCCTCTTTTGAGAAAACCAATTCTTTGCCATCCAAAGAGTGAGCTTTTTAATTAGTAAATGGTACGATGACAGTTTTTAGTGGGTTAATACCCAAGTTCTTGCTACGGCACCAGCTACGCACGCAGATATGACAGAGCGGCTTGCATGTGGTCTGAAACGGTCCTACAATGATCGCGTCGAAGGTAACGTTGTCAAACAAACCCTCAATGTCTTCAAAGGAGCAGAGAGAGATTTCCTTGGCCCGGAGTGACCTCTCGACATCTATCACTAGCACAAGGCTTGAAGGTGCCAATGGCCCACTCAATCTTACCCGCAGTGAAAATCTTGTTTGGCATGCCTTTGTTCCTATTGTAGGACCGGTGGGCAAGTACTACCTCCGATTCCATGTTAGGTTCTAAGGCCAATAATAATAGTGGAGTGCCTGGGGGTATTGGCCTCAGACTTTTGTTACGCTGGTCGAGGTGGGATTTTGTTTTTTATACTATAAATTGCAAAGTTTACCAAAATTTTTTTGTGCTTTTACACTGGGGGTGAATGCCACCAAAGTCATCTTGGGGGTGAAAATTTTTTCATTGAAAATAAGTCCCGGAATAGATAGATTGGCTAATTCTAAGCAACTTTTGTTCTATAAAGTTTTTTCTGAAAGTCAATACTTTTCGAGTTATTCGCGAGTCAAAATGTCAATTTTTCAACCAAAAAAACCACGTTTTCAGGCGGTTTTTCGCGAATAACTCAAAAAGTAAGTATTTTAGCGAAAAACTTATTGGTATTAAAAATGTAGCTTATAAAAAACAAAAAAAAATGGTGGGTTTATGGTGTCTGTAGACCCAATACAAAAATAGTAATAGCTTGTCAAACGCCAAAATTGAAAGTTTCGACTTGAAATAAACAAAAAATAATGCATTTTTCGGGAAAAACTCATTAAACCTTTTTTAAAGTGCTTGAAAAAACCTTTATTTTTGTTTTTTTATAAAACTCCCTAGCATTACAACTAAGCGAGTTATGACGAAAATAAAGTTGGTCCTTATTTTTTCGACGACAAAAAATGTGAAAATCACCCCCTAATTACCACCCCCATTGAAAATAATCGGTACCACTCCACAATTTATTAATGTACTTGTAATATGCTCTAGAAGTTTGACCGTTTTACAGTGATTAGTTTTGAAAAAATTTGAGCTTGAAGTGAAGAGAGCGTTTTTGTAATTTTGCAAAGTATTGCCTTTCCTTCAAAATAACTCGAAAACTATTAATGATACGCAAAATTTTGTAGAATACAGAATCGTAGGTTTTGCTTTTCTGAAAATTTTGGTCGTTTTTTTTTGGATAAAAATTGAGTAAGATATGGCCGTTTACAGTTTGCATTTGTTCGTAAATAGTAACTTGTTCAAGCCCTTTCAGCTCAAACCCTTTCAAAAATAAGGAGTGAAAGAAAGTTTAATTTATATGAGCTTATAGCTCTTGAAAAAACCTACAAAATGCCATTTCGAAGGACTTGATAGCTTAAAAACTAAGCGAGTTATGGGTAAAAAACCAATATTTTTTCAGATATGAGAACACGTATATTGGAGCATTGATGAGTATACATTATACCTTCATTTTAGGCACAGACTTACTTACACCTATTTACACACGTCACACACAATGATCTTGCAACCGTTGAGGAGATTTTACAAGCTGGTCAGTACTATACTGTCATGTTGTACGAAGTTCCGAAGAACACTCAATTGAATATATTGAAAAAGGCGGAAGACTTACCATTTTGAATTTATAAGTTCTGAAGATAAATTCGTTATTTGCTTCCATAAAAACCCCCAGATACTGATTTTCATGGAAATCGGAACACAATTGGCAAATTTGGGTGGCCATTTTGAATTTTGGTCATTCAAATCAAGATCACAATTTTTTAATGGGTGAACTTTTTTATATATATTATCAGCTAAACATTCCATTTTGAATTTTTAAATTTCATTCACCGTAACTGAAATCCGAGGTTTTCATGTTTTTAACGCTCCAGGAACTCCACTATAAGGTCAGTTACCTGAGAACCCGGGAAATGATTGCTCATTAATCGCTTCATGGTATCCCTGGTGTTCTCCGTAAAGTATCCTTCAGGAGTCTTGAGAGAGACAATGCCATTGGAGTGATCCTTAGACAGAACTTTGTGTAACCTCGTGGAGGCTGGAAGCTTGTCTATTGTTGGATGTTGGACTTGCAAAGCTCTACTAATTTTGGAAGAGCCTTCCAAATTTAAACAAAAAACTTTCTTCTTTACGCTTTAATCCCTCGTGGGACATAGGGCGGAAACAGTTGCCCTCCAGCCGACTCCGTTTTGTACGACAGCTCTCAGCTCCCTCCAGGAGGTCCCAGTTGTTGCGGCCTCTGCTAATAGGGTTCTCCTCCATGTTGTTCTAGGTCTTCCTTGCAGATTCCCGTTTTCGCGTCGCAAGGTGTGGCTAAACCAATTCCAAAAAAAATTTGGTAAATTTCTCATTAGAAAAAAAAAACTTGATTTTGTCGCTTCAACCAACCGATCTCATATACAAATCCCAATATCATACTTTTACCAATTATAATGAATTAAACTAAATCTCATTCAAAAATTATTTAAACCCATTCAAAACAATAGCACACACACATACAGAGAAAGAGAGAGAGAGAATAAAAAAAATTAATCATTCAAAATCCCGTTATGGCGGATTAAATCGCGGTGTAAACACAAACAATTAGATTTATGCAGATTTTCTCACAGGTTGTTCGCACGAAATCATCTCCGCCATCCAAAATTACTAAAATGGTCACAATGGAGAGTCTGTCCACCCTATCTTACCGGTTATGTCCCAACATAACAGAACAAATGCAAAAAGAGGAATAACCAAAATTATTCCACCCTAAAATACCAGTCCCTGGTCACCCCCGCCCGCACTTGAAAACCACCCATATACACCCCCAGCCCCGCCGTGCAGCAAAAGTGGTGGATATATTGGGACTCATTCATGCGTCCACACTTTAATCCGGTATTTATGTGCCAGGACAATGGATAAATAAAGCGACAGTGAATCGGTATGAATGGGGGCCAAAAATTGCCCTACGTGGTATTAAAGTGCTTGCATAGGTAACTTTTATTGTTGGAGTATGGGGGGCCAAGGGCGGAGGGGCTCAGGGTGCAGATGGACACGACAATTTCTCCATATAACAATTGTATACTGACCAATTTTCATCCCCAGAACGGGCACTGGGGCCCACCCAGCCTATTGTTGCCCATTTTGGTGGTGAAAACTTTATTCGATTTTCAATTGTTTCGTTATTTGTTCGGCCAGGCATATTGCGATGTGAATTTAATCCGTTGAAAAGGACATTCGGATTGAATCCTTTATTTGAGGTAGAATTTTCGAGATTTTGTTGAAAACATTATTAAGGTGTGGACATTTTTGGAAATATAGTACCAAAAAAATAGGAATTTGTTTGTTTGAGTCATTTTCAAAAAAATTTGGGACATTTGGGACATTAAGAATTCAAGTCTTGTGGCTATTTAGATGCAATGCAATTAGCAATTAGGGAAATTCACTAATCCAAATTCCCTTTTCTAGAGTCACCCCCCTACCCTCCCATATATTCAGCCATCAATGCACTACAATAAAAAAAAGTAGCAAATTTCACAAATCCAATTTTTTTTTCGTGTGCTTGTCCTAACGAACTATACTACAAATCTTACCCTTTTATTGCTCGTCCAATTCTAACCTGCTGTTCTTTACAGTCATTCAATTACCGGCATCCCCTCCCCAAATGGCGGAATAGCCTGCATAATTTACAAAATAGCTAAATTAATGTCATTCGAAGCACACAATTCTCTAGGCAATAAGGGAGCAGATGACGGTTCTTAAGAGACCTGAAAAGAAGTGTCCCCAACCTGTGACGACGATATATACAAAACGTAATCCAGGGAAAAAAAGGGCTCAAATAAAGAGAGGAGGAAGAAGAAAGAAGAAGTAAAAAAAAAATACTTGCTCCTTGCAAGAGCCACCCAGGATACTACCGAGGACCTTTTATTGGAGGGTCTTGAATACCTGAATCACTCCCGAAGTACCCAATTGAGGTAATTGCCTTTGATCTTGAACGATGTGCATTGAATTGCTTCGGAGTCGTCGTTCGTTCCTTGGCGGGTGTCCCTTGTGTCAATCTGTCCCGCTTTGTAGACGTCTCTATCGCAAATTATATCCTTGGCGCACGCAATGGACATTGTTGGGTTTTACCGAATTGATGAAATTTTTTCTGATGATGATGATATGCATTGTCACGTCCATACTTTATGGTCATTGCTAATTTTTTTATTTGATTGGAATTTTTTTTTGCTTTTCTTTATTCTTTTCGTCTTTGTCAGAGAATGGACCTTAGGGCGTCCACCTTACTTGTATGGTGTTGTTTTGTATGATGGGGTTTTTGATTTCACTTTTTTTAAGTAGATACATTTAACGACGCAACCATCAACAAGATGACAACACTCCAAAATTTAACTGAATAACAGAATTATGGAAAACTGGACATTTGGGTATTATGCAGCTAGATTAAGAATTCCGTATAATACCCACTGCCGTAGCTAGGCCCGCCAGAAAGGGGCGCAACTAGGACGAATTGCCCCGGGCCCCAAGCCAGAGGCGGCCCCGAGAATAGATTGAAACCCAAAAAGTAAAAACTCCATATCCCTGCGTTCTAATTGTCAAGAAAGCACTAATCTAGAGCTTGAAACCCAAGCGTGCAGCCCTTAGGTAGTCTGTTTACTACCACTGAAGTAGTATAAGCTCGAATTGAGTATTAAGGAAAAAGACAAAACTTACCCAGCGGGAAATGGAGCTAGAACGCTTTCACATTGCATGACCGCAGTGGGCAGCACTCCTTTTACAGCTGCTTTTTTAGAAGCGTTCTTGCAGCAGTCACAAAAGTAGAAAAATCTTTCTAACCCTCCAACTTATGTTATAGCACCTGTGGATATGAGAAACAACTGCAGTGTCGAAAAGCTTTATATTTTTGTCCACCTTCTGCAAGTGCCTTTTCGACCTTCCAAACGCGAGTGTCGACAGTGGTTTTACCAAGCGGTCCCCGAACTAAATACCAACCTCGTCCAATGTGCTGCTTGACCACCGCATCGAACTAGAACCGGTCTATGTTAGGCGTTTTCTTCATTCCATACAATTCCTTAAAGATCCAATCGGAGCATATTAACAGCGATCCGAATTCCCTCCCATTAGAAGTGCTTTGAATTTTTCCCTCTGGGATAGCTTCTGGATTGATTCTGCCAAAAGAAAGACTAGTACTGAGCCCCAGAACTAAGCACAAGGGCCTGCCTACATAAGACCTGTTCCATTCTAGGTTGCACAATGTAACTTTAGGTTAACCCGCGAGTAAAAAACTGACCGTTCGGTATCTATATTTAATGCCCTCAATGAACTTATTCTTACGATACCATAAATTTTTTTTAGTCAAAGATTTTTTGGACTTTGAAATTCCTTAAAGGGCCCCCAAACATATTTTAGCTCTAGGCCCCGCAAGATGAGGCGGGCCTGGCCGTAGCAGAGGAACAGGCAAGTGAGGCAACCCAACACTTTCTTTGCTGCTCTGTCCGGCTCTGGCCAACATCAGGCAACCTTGTATTTGGAAACCTCTTCTTAAAGGATTTGGGGGAGTTTTACAAGCTCAAAACAGGAGATTTGATCTTTCACTGTCCTAATTTTTGAGGGAAATCACCTTAACGATCCAAGTTGATTTTGGTATTACAACGTTTGTGCTCGTAGTATGTGCGACGTGGTCTGAATGGTTTTAAGCCGGCTCCACACAATGCGGTGAACGTTTCATTCGAATGTTGTCTTCCAACAAATAAGTCAATACCGACATCAGCCCGAACGTGTCCAAATACGAACGTTGGACCCTTGACATTGGACACTCGTTGTAGGTATCTTGCACGAGATTCTTCTTTTGGTTTCTTTTTTGTTCGTGAACTCTTTTTTCTTCTCTTTACATAGTGCGGTCCTAGAAGGTTCACGGTCGGTCGGTCGGTGGCTCACTTGTCACTGAAGAAGAACTAATTTTGACCGCTGCCAAATATGCTCCCAAGGGAGCATTGCTGGAGTTTTCAGAAATTTTATAAAACGAAGAAAACGGGCGATTATCTTGGTGACCATAAAGGGTGACATTAGCATACTCAATAGACAGGGGTCTCGTTTGACAAGGACAAGCAGCTTTGGCTGGGGTTAGTACTTAGTTAGGGGACCACTTTGGTAAAACCACACTCGTGCTTGAAAAGGAAAAGACAATTGCAAAAGATTAACAAAAAAAAAGCTTTTCGACACCGGAGCTTATTCACATATGCACAGGCATCGATGAATCTTCTTTATTAAGAAGCCTTTTTATAACGCTCCTAAAACGCTTTTGAAGGAGCATAAAAAGGTGTGCTCCCCTGCAATATCATGCAATGTTAAAAAGTACCTATATGGGAACGGGAGCGCTGTAAGCTTTTTAAGGAGTGGTTAAACGTGGCTATTGCAGCACTCCATTTCCCGCTGGGTCTGTTAAGAAGTCACAAGTCAGCGGGAAATTCAGTGCTCTAAAGACAATGAAACAGCACCCCCATAGAAGCATGCAGTACTCCCTTTTCGCTCCCTCTTCATATATTTTTTAACATTAGACGTCCGGCTAGGCCAGCACTCCATTTGAGCTCTCATAGGAGCACTCCTTCAACGATTTGGTTGGAGAGAAAAAGGAGAGCTTTTTTAAATATCTACAGTAGAGCTATTCATGGAGGCCTGCGGATATATGAATAAGCTCTGGTGCCGAAAACCAGTGCCGGCGGTCCGTGTTGAACCCGGGTGGGTAGTCAGACAAACACCCTCCGAAACTGTTATTTGGTATTTTACCTAAGAAAAGGTAGGCCCCTTCATTGTGAGTCCGGAGATGAGCCGCCGGTACACAGAACAACGTGAGAGGCTCCGCAGGGATCCGTCCTTGGCGCTCTCCTGTGGATCACAATGTATAATACGCCTACCAAAAAAGCAATTGCGATCGGGTTCCTGGATGAGTTCGTGGTAGTAGTCGTAGGACTGCGCCTCAATTTGATCGAGTTGTGCGCGAACGAAGTGATCTGGGAGATTAAAGCGTGGCCTTAAAGCGGTGGTCTGAAGCTTGCTGAGCATTAAATTGAAGTTGTTCTGATCAGCAAACGGAATAATCCTGGGTCCATAAAAATCGAGGTATGGGAACAGATCATTCCCATTCACAGGAACAGATCATTCATTCACAGTCCGCCCTAAGGCACTCGGGAGTGATGATCTACCGGAGGCTAAATTCACTATATTTGAGACGTATGTACATCCAAGAATGAGCCTAGACCGACCCGTCGTCTTCTGATGGCGAGGGTGGTTAGCTCAGTCTTGCTATATAAGTAGGTATGGGGCCACTTTGTCCAGACAGTCCAAACTTTGACATCATCAGCTCTTGGACACTTTGGCCAGACGGGACGGTTAACAACTTAACCTCTCCATAAGCGTCGCGAGGTTGCTGACATTATATTCGTTCATCGGCTACTGAATTGTAGGGTGGACTCAGGTTTCTTGCGAAGCCGTGCGTCGTTTAGAGCGAATAATTACAACCTGAGGGGTAAACCTCTCTTGAACACTAATTCCTCTAATACGAATTAGGGCAAGTACGAACCTGTTAATCGCATGCTTACAGCTGAGTCTGGACTGTCTGGACAAAGTGACCCCATACCTACTAGTCAGTGTTGGCAGCAGCGTTGAACAAGACAGGTAACAGCAGCAGTTACGAGCGAGAGTGGGAAAGTCAGTTACGACCTTACGCCGTTCTTTAGGAAATATCTTCATCGTTTTGAGCAGGACGACTCACCGCTGTGCCCGGAGTGCCCAGGTATTCAGGATAACGCAGAGGGCGTCTTCTGTTGTCTGGGATTCGGCGAACCTAAGGACACATGATGAGAAACGAGGTTGGCCCGAGGAAAGTGGAAGCGACCCTGAAAGCCAGACGGAGGAAGTTGCGGCTGGAAGAAGCCGAAGGAAAGAAGAAGAGAGAAAGACAAAGAAACGCCAGGAGTATTAGCAGCTAGGTAAAAGCTGATCTATTACCGCCGCGCTATGTTAAGAAAGCAAGTCACGCGGGAAGAGTGAAAGACAGGAGGTGTTTTTAGTGGGTGCGAGTCCCACATAACCGGCAAACAAAGATCTTGTAAAAAGCTTGGTTATTCTCAAATTTCGGGTGGTATGTTACACACCCGGAATTTTCCGCGTAGGTACTGCCACCCACCATACCCACATTATCCGCCGGCTATGCCGAAAAGCTTTTATTTTTGTTCATCTTTTGCATTGGCCTTTTCCTTTCCAAGGCCGAGTGTGGTTTTTGCGGTCCCCCAACTAAGTATACTAACCACCTAATGCTGCTTGCCCTCCGTATCGAACGAGAACCGGTCTATTGAGTATGCTAATGTCACACTTTATGGTCAACAAGATAATCGCCCGGTTTCTTCGTTCTATAAAATTTCTGAAAACTCCAGTAATGCTCCCTCGGGAGCATATTTGGCAGCGCTCAAAATTAGCTCCCCTGAGGAGCGCTCCCAATTTTTCTCGCTCGGGTGTTCCTAGCAGATAATGATCGGGGTCAAAATTAGCACCTCTGTATGTACGTGATCTCATCAGGCTCTCAAGGGTGATTCGGTTTATTGTCACGTGGATGTTGGTGTCGAAACAAGTCAAATATATTGAATAATACTTTAAGGTAGGTAGGCTTTAAGCTCTTGAATATTGTCTCGCATAGACTCTCGACAAAGTAATTACTGCCGCACAATGAAAATTAATTTAAAAAACAATAAAAATACTTCTTCTCTTATCAAAGTGAATATCCAAACAAACCTTCTTCTTCATCACACAATCATTCCCCCCCCAAAGGATTTCCAGTGCTCACCTTTTGCTTATATGTCAAGTCTTCAAGTGATAAACGAAACAAAGAGATTTTCCCTGAATCATTTGCTTTCATTTGCCAACCCCAAGTTTATATATGCTCTGTGAGATGTACTTAATCAGGGAAAATTCATATAACCTGTCAGGGTGAAAGCATATGTGACTGGCAGGCAACTTTCCACCTTTTGTATTCGAACCTTTATTAATTTCTGATATTAAATGCGAAAAGAGTCATTCATCATTTTCGTGAAGGTCCCACAGTGTAACCTGTGATGAAGCCCTCCTGGCAAAGGTATGTTTATGCTTTATTATTATTTTTTTTTTGTTTTTTTGAAGGTGAAATGGGTTTGGGGGTATATATGAGTAGTGATATTAGTTGTATATGCGTAAAGGACTGTAAAGGGAGCAAAGAAAAATGTGTGCAAATCCGCATTCAAACAACCCTTAAAAAAAGTGAAGGAGAAAAAATTTGGACATTCACAATTTTCAAGAGCCAATAAATTTCTACATCCGCGATAAACCCGCGGTATCCTGGGTATATCCTACAACGGTTCGTATCTATCAAATTCTGAAGCTGGATACGGGGGGCTCAACTCTGCCCCTCGTCCTGTGTTAGCTGCCGCGCTACAGTTTAACCCCGCGCCACTCTATCGCGATTTCGGGCTTTTGTTGCATTTCCCATAAATTTCACGTGAATTTGTGACCTTTGCTCCCGCGAAATGTTCTTCTATCCCCTCTCGGGCCCCCGATCTACACATAAATAAGCCCAGCATTGGAGTATCATCCCCATTTGAGGAGCACACATTCGCATAGTACAAAGCTATCCGTTTTTTTCTATACCCTATCGTGTGTCTGTCCGTGTATGTGTGACTTTGTTTTGGGACCTAAAATTTATCGTTTGCATAAAATTTGACTTAATAGCGCAACACTGAAAAAGTGCTCCGTCAAAGGATGCTCGGCGGTAGCAGTGTACAAAAATTTCAAAATAAACTGGCAATACTGGCGGACTAACGCCGGTTTTTGTTGGGTGCCGAATAAATTTTTGCAGATAAACGAAAAATAAATTCTTTTTTTTTTTTTGAGTTGTTGAAGTTCCTTTATTGAACCTCAGCGGCTGCGACGATAATTGCTGGATTGTTTGCATTTTTACTGATGTGAGATAAAAGTTGGTGTGTGTTTTATTTGGCAGCAGGATGGTGGGGGGAGTGGTGGCAATGCAGCAGAAGATTTGTTCCAGTATGACTGACAGTTGATAGAGGAGTAAAAGAATTCAGTAATGTATGATTCGTATTTAGAGTGAAGGAACAATTTATATGGGAGAGAGTAAGTTTTCGAGTAGAAAAAGTATATTTATGACTTCAAGGACCAAGCAGGATTAGTGGATTTATGATCCGCATAAGGCGATTCTGTAGCACGTGCGTTAGTCTATTGCAAAAAGACATTGTTTAGGTACATAAAATTCGTTAATGGTCTCGTTTTATTGCTATAAACCGTTTTTAGCTATAAAGTAAAAATAGATAAAGCAATTACCTTTTCTCTGCAATGCAGAAGCTTCTAAACTACCATCAACAGAGCATCATTGTACTCATTTAAATTGAATCATTACTCAACGGCGTGGCTCGTAACAATCATCCAAAAATGTGTTACCAAGCAAAAGGTGAAGACACATGACTTGCTAAGTTTTTATTGAAATGTGGGAGATAGTGCTGCACACGAGACGAGACTTGTGTTGAAATCGTCTCGTCTCGTCTCGATTTTCAAGACGAGATCGACTCCAGATTAAAAATCGATACGAGACCGAGACTACCATTCGAGATCTCGCGAGACATCTCGAGGTCTCGAAATCAAATCGTTATTTTGAAATCGTATCGACACCATTTCAGTGTCTTCACGCTGCGCTCTTTGACGAGCACAACATTCGGCACCAGTACATGACTTGAGCAGGATGCGAAGACATACATGCGAAGAGTACGCATTCCATACGCATTTAAATGCAGAGTCCATTCCAAAACAGAAGAGGTATTTTACTGTCATTTCATTTCATTTCAACGCATTTAAAATGAAATGCGTTGAAATGAAATGAAATGACTGTAAAATACCTCTTTTGTTTTGGAACGGACTCTACGTAAATGTAACTCTACACAAATTTGAAATTAACTTTCGATTCATTGATCCCCTCTGCCCCTCCCTGGTGCCACTGCAAAAAGCAGATTTACGTGTCTACGTCTGGGAAGTGACTAGCATGGAAATATAAGGAATGTTTGTATACAATTTCATTAATATGGCACATATCGATATTTCTCGAAATACAGAAGACTGAACAATTTGTATTATTGACAGTGAAATTCGAGACTTTTCGAGACGAGACGAGACTTCTCGAGACGAGACGAGACGAGATCGAGACGAGATCGAGACGAGACCTGCAAATACCCATTTTTTCGAGACCGAGACGAGACTGGACCAAATCTCGTCTCGTCTCATCTCGTGTGCAGCACTAGTGACCTTCTCAATGACAATGAACTAAAATTAATAGGGACAAAATATTACTCAAGTGCCAAATTTGATACCAGATCTCCTGGTTGTGCATTCACATCATAGATTCAGGCCCCATTAGACTAGGCTATTGCACCCGACTACCATCCCAGAGATCTGTGGTTCGATTCCACTCGGCGTCATGACCGTTCGTCTAATATTTCTTCTGTTTTGTATCTACCCTCTCTACAGCAACAAAAATTGTGGATTGCCAATACCATACTAACAATAGCAGTGCCAGAGTATCTGTCTTTTTATTACCTTGAAAATACCATTGACCCGAAACAAGTATGATCCGATTGAGAACGGCTAGCTCATTATAGGTCCTTTGGTAGAGCAGACTATAAATTTCCATAGGTGCACACCAACATGGCTTCATGAAACACGAGTCAATGCATTGATTAATTCTAACTGTCAATTGTTAGTTGATAGGACAACAAAGGGAGTAGGTGCTGTGGCACTTTGGCTTGGGAAAAAACTGGTTGATTTTTGACCAAGGTCATTAAGGTCTTTAAAAGATCTGTTAATTACCCATTAACAGGTAATAAAAGCTATTAAGTACCTTTTAATCGCAAAGAGACCAAACGGATTTTTTTCCCACGCCAAAGTGCTCTAGTACCTACTGAAGGGTATCGGAGTGAAGTGTGCGGAATTTAGTACCCTCGCCCGACCTATCATCTGACAATTGACATAAGAATTGAGTCAATGCATTGAGCCGTGTATCATCCGCCATAGCGTACACCTCTACTTAAAAAGCAGTAACTGGAGGGCCTAAGCTGATCGCTTTTACTTACTTGTCTCTAGCTTGGAGCCATCTGTGTATCGTACGAGTCCACGCAGTGATATCGCAGGGAAACCTAGAGTATCATAAAGTCCTCCATTTTGCATTTATATTGCAAATGAATAGTTTCAGGCTGCATAATCTTGCATACTTGCGATGTTAACTTAAAACAATATGTCATACCAAGCCACCGTTGTAAATATCATTTCAAATAGCTCCATGTACGGACACATAACCAAGTCCTCAGTATTGATAACAAGCTATAGCAGGGTTGAAAATTGTACGCTCACAACGGATAGTCATTCAAGGTATGTACTTGCATATTACACTCGAACTGTCACCTTTCAGACGAACATTTAGTGGTGTTGCTGGGATCAGTGGTTTTTGATTTATTAACTTCCCAGTAGGAAGTTATTGTAATCGGTCCGAAAATCGGATTCGAAATTTTCAATGTATTTACACGTTTCAAGGTCCCAATAGCATTTTAAGCAAACATTTGAGAAGAAATATGTGTGTGTGTGTGCGTACGTATGTGGTCATTTTTCCTGCACGATTTCGCGCGACCCGAAAAAGATATCGACTTCGTTCAGGTGCCGTTCGAAGCGTGTTCAAGGAAATATGATCTGAAAAGATTTTCATAAAATTCGGTCGAGACGTTTTTTTGTTTGAACGACTTAAGTGATTTTTGTACCGGCACGATTTCGCGAGAACCAAAAAAGATTTCGACTTCGTTGAGGTGCCGTTCGAAGCATGTTAAAGGACATATGATCTGAAAAGATTTTCATAAAAATCGTTCGAGTCGTTTTTTTGTTTGAACGAATACTGGGAAGTTAATCTTGTGGACCGAAAGGGTCAAAAGCCACATCCCAACTAGTTTGTAATTGACGCCATCTATCGAGAAAAGTTCGTGAATTCGCCAATCCTCATATATTCGTGCAAAAAAACAGAAGAGTGTTTTTTAGTGAGAATCATGATATCTAAATATTGATTTTCTATGTCGTTCAACAACGGTGTAAGTTGCCCTCATATATGTACAATAAAATCAGTTCAAATTTAGACCTTCCATGATATCAGCAGACGTTTATCAAACTACTCTAAGTGCAGTTCCACCTTCAATCTCCACCTCTTGAAACAATTGCAGTCGATTTCATTTATAGCTTAAGATCCAACTCAATTTAAATCAACTTCAATCCATCACTGTCTCAGCCATTTACTCTCACTCTCAAGTTATTTACGAAATACGTCGGAATGACTGCAGTCGTCGCAGCAATATCATGACTCAAATTGCTAAACAAAATCGTATGTGCCAGCTTAAGTGCTGCATACCTTGGTCCAACACAATCCACTTAAATTGTCAACAGCTCGACTTTGTTTCAATCATCCCATCCACAGAACCAAAATAATCAATCAGCACCACCTGAAAGGTGCTTTTATCGGCATGCACAGCGGAATTTAAACACCCAACAAAAATCCCAGCTGCAATGCGAGCAACCCGAAATCGTTCAGAATGGCGTACATCACCTCCGACCTTTAAGGTGTCCACAAGAACACCTTTACAGCGTTGCAGCAGCACTCGATGTCTGTGCGCGGCGGGGGGAATTGGAACAAAATCAGGTGAATCTATTTTGCGATCGAACCACCTTCGGTGGATTTCCTTCACCTCAGATAATCGCGCTGTGATCCGCGGTGAATCTGTGTGTGTATGTGTGTGCGTGTGCGGGCTGCAGCGGTGCACCTACCTTTAAGACGGCGAGAATGCACTTTCCGCAGTAAATCGGGTTTTTGTCAAAATATTTACGGGCGCGATGTAAACAGACCGCGGGCGTTAGATGCGCTTCCGCTGGGTTATGATTAATTTTAGGTGATTTGTGTTTGATTAACGAACTCCGTGTTTACATTCGGGACGTGTGTTATTTTGGCTCAGTTCTCAGGGACCGACCAATTCAGCGAATGTCTTCTCAAATAAACGGTCGCCCGCCGCTGTATCCCGCGGCCCCGGTCCCGCGATCGGAAGTGCACCATTGAAGCTGGCATTTTCTTTGGATTATGAGGAGATGATCGATTGAAGGCATGCAAACGGTGTTTATTTACGAGATTGGATAGTAGGTGTACACTACCTCACGACTGATGTGCCATTTCCTGTGCTTTGATAGACGTCATTCGTGGTCCCAACGAGAGGCATCGGAATGCGGGAGAATCGCAGCCAGAAACAATAGGTCTGTATGTTTGAAAAAACTTTTTACTTTTAGTAAAAAGTTTTTACTTGATAGCTGTTTGTTTTAGATGTCGAGTAAAAACTTTACATTTCCCCTCTTACTATTTTTTACACGAGCTCTTGAGCAGAAGTAAATTCTAGTAAACTCAGATGGCATTGCGTTTTGTTGTGAAATTGTGAAAAATACTACTGTAAACGTTTCGCCTGGAACATTTCGAAAGATTCACTAAATTTTTACTTGACTTTTACTCGAGAGCTGTTTGTTTGAATTCCCCACTTCTTTACTATTTTTTACTTGACAGCAGTTAACGAATTTTTACTGGATTTTTACTTGACTTTCAAACATACAGACCTAATGTCACCAAATCAATAAACAAAAGATGAAAGAAACATTGCGACTTTTTTGGCATAAGTCTCTGCAGAATGATGGAAATCGATTCACAAAAAAAAAATTCTACAATTTTTCATGCTTTTCTTGAATCCAAGATTTCCTGCATGGCAAACAGGACGAAATAGTGGAGCTCCACTTGTATGCGGATAGAAATCACAATAAAAACTCAACGTTCTCGGAGCATCGAAAATTTCACCTCAAATCACACGGGGTGACTGGACACAAAATTGAAACAAGTGCGCTCCTCCACGTAGATGTTAACATCCCCAGGATCACAGGAACAGGAGGGCCATAGACTCGGGGAGACTCAGGAGGGTAAAAATCAAGAAACACGTTGAATAGTAAGAGGGAAATATGAATGAGTACTGGCTCCAGACTGACGGTCTCGCCAGATAAAAGAGATGATGTTTCTTCCCTGTGGATAGACACGTAGCTAGATGGCTCTCGTCTATTTGGGGTGGAGAAAGACATAGAGTCCTTTAACGTGTATACATTCTCCATTTCCACCCGCACCAGACCCCAGGAAAAAACCCCCCAAACTATACATAACAATCTAGGTAAGACGCACCGGAGGTTGTTACTGCTGTTGTTACCGATATAGTGGCATTATAAGGTATTAAGTGGGGTGAAAGTCGCTATAATAGATACACACAGAGAAGTAGAGAAAGAGACGAGAAATAAAGAGCAAATCAAGGATGAGCCATAAGAAAACTTGCAACAAAGAAAGAAAAATGGAACGGAATCGCTTTTGGTTAGTGGGGAGTCCTTGGCTATTGTATGATATCTTTATTCGGAGTCCTTTACGCAGGATGAAGACGAGAAAAAAAATTCTTTCGGCCTTGCTAAAAGCTTTTTATTTTCAGAACTTTTAGAGTTACCAAAAAAAAACGGATGATGCAGAAGAAGAAGAAAATAACAACAAGACTAAGGATAGTGAAATATTATTGCAATATTCAAAAGGATATTAATCATTTCAATAGATATATACGCATCAGGATATAACGAGGTTTAGGAAAAAGGTGCAAAGGAACGAGTGAAGGACTTTTTTTGGGGAGGACTTTGATATTTCAGTTAAAACAAATTGAATTGCGTATTTCGGTGGTATAAAACTATTGATTGAATGTTAACTCGTAAACTTCCCCTTTAGATAATGACTCAATTAGTGAATATGTCAGCTTGAATAGTCAACTAAGATAAATTTCAAAAGTGGTACTACAAAGTCAAAAGTTTTACATAATTTTTTGGGGCCTTAAGGACATCTTGATAATTTCACGGATAAATAAAATATAATTTTAAATTACAGCATTATTTTGCTAAAGAACACCTTTTACATGTTCATCTCATCGACCAGCCCTTAATAGCTTAAACTTTAAAGCAATTTCAGGACATAAGCCTCATAAACTCTCATGCACCAGGAAGAAGAGTCCTCGATGTAAAAAAGAACAGTTCTTCGGACTGGTATGATGCAAAAATGATCTTGGGAGATTTGAACGCTAAAACAAGTACGAAGACCGAATATATGTAGTGCTGCACACGAGACGAGACTTGTCTCGAAATCGTCTTGTCTCGTCTCGATTGAGATCAACGAGATCGAGACGAGACCTCCAGATTAAAAATCGATACGAGACCGAGACTGCCATTCGAGATCTCGCGAGACATCTCGAGGTCTCGAAATCAAATTGTTATTTTGAAACCGTATCGACACTAACTATTTCAGTATCTTCACGCTGCGCTCTTTGACGAGCATAACATTCGGCAACAATACATGACTTGAACAGGCTGCGGGGACAAGGCGAAGAGTACGCATTCTATAGGCATTTAAATGCAGAGTCCATTCCAAAACAGAAGAGGTATTTTACTGTCATTTCATTTCATTTCAACGCATTTAAAATGAAACGAAATGACTGTAAAATACCTCTTCTCTTTTGGAACGGACTCGACGTAAATGTAAATCTACACACACAAGTTAGAAATCAACTTTCGATTCATTGATCCCCTCTGCCCCCTGGTGCCACTGCAAAAGGCAGATTTACGTGTCTACGTCTGGGATGGCACATATTGATATTTCTCGAAATACAGAAGACTGAGCAATTTGTATTATTGACAGTGAAATTCGAGACTTTTCGAGACAAGACGAGACTTTTCGAGACTAGACGAGACGAGAGGAGATCGAGACCTGCAAATTCCCATTTTTTGAGACCGAGACGAGACTGGGCCAAATCTCGTCTCATCTCGTCTCGTGTGCAGCACTAAATATATGTACCCAGCGGGGAGTTGAAGCGCTTCTGAACAGATTCTGAAGCGATGAAAAGGAATGCCAATGCGCTTCTTATTCATATCCCAACTACCTTCCTTTTAACACAGGCATGTCATCAGAGCGAAGCGCTTATTTTGTTGTTCAAGAAGCGCAATTGAAGCTGGGAAATTGAAGCTCTTGGGAAGCTCCTGAAGCTTTCGTGACCCATCGATATTATCGATATTTTTCTGAAATCTAACCAATAGTAATTTTACAGTTTTAGTAATTAATGAATACACAAATAGTTGAAATATATTTTTTAAAAATATTTTTTCCAACAGTATTAATTCAATAATAAAATATTGTTTTCACCAGAAATATTGTAGTATTACACAACTGACGTGGTTTTACAAAAACTACAAATTTCCCAACTAAGGGCCCAGCGGGAAATATTAGACGTGCTTCCAACCGAAGCACAAAAGAATTGCTTTTATGCCACTGCCAAAGGAATCCCTTCATAAGCACATGCTGTCCCAGAAAGAGAATCAATATTTTTTAGAGTCATTTCATCAATGAACTGGGATGGACGTCAACGCAAAATAAAAGTTTTAAAGACTTTTAACTATAGCAACAGGAAATCAAATCTAAAAAAAAGCTTTTTCCCAACTGGCATAAGGGAACCGAGCCAATTGTGCTTCCTTCTGCATTCCTATGAATCGCTTTCGAATCGTTACAAATGAACTTAATTGAATCGCTTCTCCGCTAGGACATGTAATGTTAAAAAAGAAATGTAAGGCAAGGCTAAGAGAAGCACTCCTCTGCTTCAAAAGAAGTGATTCAGTACCTTTTCTGAATCGCTTTATTTCCCGCTGGGGTGATTAAGAGAAAACTTGAGAAAACAAAGCATACAATGGGAGTATAGAGTACGTGCTTCAAAAGAGCTTCCATAACATATAAATTGGAAGCACTACATTCTTGCTACTTTTGGCAGCGCTTGATAAATTTCCCGCTGGTTAGTTAGTACATTGCCATCCGCAGCCTGTATGTGAACACCAATGACAATGAACAAACCTTGGTGCTTTGGTTTTACTGTCCAGCGGGAAATAAGGCAAGTGCTTGCACTAGAAGCTTTAGTGATGCGCTTCCAGAGTATAACGAAGCCGAAGTAGGTTTGGTGCAAGCTGCATATTCTCTTTTTTCTCTGTATAAATGACAATTCGCTGTTGATATGGATCAGTATTCTTCGGTCTGCGCAAGTGATTAGAGATTAGTGAAGGACAATTTCTGTTTTTAAGTATGAAATTGACACCGAGCATTTTGAAGCCTTTTCTTACAGGACTTACAGAAGTTTAAAATAGGAGACATAATCCGTTACCGGAATATGACAGGCTGATTCTATAGGCACCCAAGGATACATATGCTTACGTTTATTCCACGGTTTCCTTTCAGCGCCAATGGTGCCTGCGTTCTTGGTCCTTGGACGAGGCTGACGCCTTTATCTACCTACCTGTATTTTTTTATGTGAAGAACTAACACGCTCAGTTTTTTTCCGCCAGCCGCCCATCTAATACCACCGTAACAGAACGAATTACCATTGGATCACGGACCTTTGATATGGCAATTGGGCACCTTAACCCCTAAGTTACCGAAACCAGCTCATATAGATATAAACTGAAAACATTTTATACTTTTTTATCAATGAACCACTTTTCAATCATTACCATAAGAACTGAAAATATTTCATTGCCCCTTTATATCCTCACAAATTTCGTCCTTTTGAAATGTAATCTTCTCTTTTCACATCGTAATTACATGCAAATTAAAACATGATTTTTATCGGACTTTGTTCATTACAGAAAAAAAGGAGAAAAAACGGAAAATTTCGATACCTCGTAAAAAATTAGAAACTTGCTCATGTAGCCCTTTCCGGGGGTGGAAGTTGATTGCATTAATATTCGCCATTTCGATGAATTTTAATTTTTTATTTTTTAAAGTAATTAAAACCGGTGAAAAAAAAATTCCACAAAAAAAGAACTAAAAAATCCTTGCGCGTGGCAGAATAAGTTTCTGTGAAGTATTTAATATGCCAATGGAGAAATTTGATTAAAAAATTTGTGTTGGATAGAAATTTTTGAGGTGAGTTCTTCTCGTCGTTGTATTTTTTCTTTTCAAAACAAAAAACCCCAAATTTATGTGAAATTATTTTAACAGACAATTCCATATTACCTTGCAGCAGCAATAAGAATGCACGGGTATTGGTTACTCCAAAAATAGACCCGTTCGTACATTATCCGTAAAAATTTCAAAATTCAGGGCCCAGCCCAGCGCCGGCACCGGGACCGTATAAGCACCTCATTAATAAATTTCACAAGGAAAACACTTTCGTGCATTAATCCTTGAACTCGGTAGCGGTTTGCTGACAGGTTTCGTATTATGAAAAATTATCCGAGATCATCGGTAATCCTTCAACAAAATTGTAATTGCCAGCAGACGTGTTTGGTTAATCCTATACCATCCGGAACGCCTTTTTCTAGCACTGCTCCAACGGTGCATGCACAGAGAGATAGTACGATGCATACTTCAAGCTGAAGAATGGAAAAAATACACTTTTTTTGAAAAGAAAAAAAAAACAAAATTTTCAACGTTTCCACTTTGGTATTGAAATCTCATGAACGGGAATCCCTGTGAGATGAAAAATTACTCCATATGCGTCGGTTGTGTACTTTTTCACTTTAAACTCAATTAATTTTCTACTTTTTCCTTTCACTTAGAGAACAAAAAAACAATATTTTTTTTTTGGTTTATGCACGAGAATTTTAATGAGAGTTTTTCTGTATGTTTAGATTAAGAACTAGAATGAAGGTGAACATGATGTGAATATATCGATTTGGGGTAATGTGGTAGCTATAAAGTGGACCATCGGACATTTCGGCACTTATCTGGATAGAGGTGACGAAGCTTCCTGCATATGAAATTAGTCGAGTGAAAAGTAAATTCGTAAATTATTAAGTAGTTTCAATATTTTCTTTGTACAAATATACAACCAACCCTCTTACAACACTGTATCCTGCAAGAGTGTTTAATTCTACTGCGACTAAAGTTTTGCGCCTCATCCCTACTAACATTGTAAATGCGAAAGTAACTCTGTTTGTCTGTCTGTCTGTTACGCTTTCACGCCTAAACCGCTTAACCGATTTTGATGAAATTTGGTACAGAGATAGATTAGACCTTGGAGAAGGCTACCTTTTCTCCCGAAACAAGGGCTTGAAGGGGTAGAAATAGGGGATGAAAGTTTGTATGGGAGTCCGACATTATTGCGTAGAAAATTATTGAAGCCACCCACCATTTGAACTCGATCAACTTAAAATTTTGCACATATGCACAGTTCGCGTGACAATGCAATCTGACTATTATGTAAAAAAATTAACATGGCGGTTCCAAGATGGCGGCCGATTTCGCAATTGTGTTCACCGACCCCCCAAAATGGGTTTCAGGAAGACGGAAGACATATAATAGACTAAAAAGTAGAAAATGTAACCGATCAACTTCAAAATTTGCACATAAGCGTAGTTTGCTTGACAATGCAATGTGAACATTTTGTAAAAAAAAAACAAAGACGGCGGTTCCAAGATGGCGGCCGATTTTTGCATTTGTGTTCCCCGACATGGGTATCAAATGAAAGGGTATGACAGGTAGAATACAATTAATGATGTAGGGTCATTCCAAATTCAAAATGGCGGCTAATACAAAATGCCAGAAGACATAAAATAGACTAAAAAGTAGAAAATATAACCGATCAACTTCAAATTTTGCACATACGCATAGTTCGCCTGACAATGCTATCGGACCATTTAGTAAAAAAATTAAGGCCGATTTTTGCAATTGTGTTCGCCGACATGGGTATTAAATGGAAGGGCATGACCGGTAGAGTGCAATTACATAGTTGTGTGGCGTCATTCCAAATTCAAAATGGCGGATTACCTTTTTCTTCACAACGCTGTCAGGATTTTTGCATTTGTGTTCCCCGACATGGGTATCAAATGAAAGGGTGTGACTATTATAATACAGTAATCTGTATGACGTCATTTTAAATTTAAAATGGCGGCCACCACAAAATGGCAGAAGACCTATAAGAGACTAAAAAGTAGAAAATAAAATTTATGTTATATATTTTATCAAATCAATATAATATGGCTTCATTTACTTCCATCGCCTATTGTATAATATTTTAAGATAATCGTTTTTTAGGAGTAAACTCCAGTCACGCATCGGAGCTGACACGCCCTTTTTTTTTGATAGGCAACTCTAAATTTTTTTTATGTATCACCTCAAACGAAATTGTACCTGGAAATGAAAGCTTGGAAGCAAGATACTGGAAGACACGTTTAATGGTGGGACCACACTACGCGGTCTTGGGTCGTACGCGCTTTTGCCTTTTTTTTCATATAGAGTTTTATGACTTTTTTACGACTTTTTTACGACTTTGTCCATGGTAAAGGCCGTGCGGCCAAACAACGCGGACAAAAGGCTGTGCTTAAAAAGGTACATTGTGCGTCCACACACTATGAGCTTTTCAAAAGCGCGTACGCCGTTTCAAATGAGAATTGATTTTTTCTCACTCATGACTCAGAAAATTAAAAGATCACGCGCGCTTTTGGCTGGCCGTACGACCAAAAGCGCGTGGATTCTAAGTCCGCGTAGTGAGGACGGGCCTTAACGAGGAGCAAAAAATTCTAGAGCCCACACTCGACTCTGAATGGATCTATCTGTGTATAGAAGGACGTCATACTTTTGGTCAGGCTGGAAGTTTTCCCACTCTTCTCAGATGGGGATCTGGAAATCGAAATCTTGGTTGAGATTCAGTTTCAATGCAATGTAGTCAGATGGCTCATCTACCATTCCCAGTGGTAGAGAGCGCAGAATATAGCTGGGTCCATACATCTTCTCCACCCAGCAGCCAACTTCTCGGCCTAATGGCCGTGCAGGTTACCTACTGCCTGATGTATAGATCAGGTTCCAACAGATACTACAGATACAGATGACTACGTCCATTGCTTCCATGGTGGTTGCACACAAAGCCATCAGTCCGGGACATGCCAATCTTTCGACTCGGCCTAGTCTGGATTTGTTATATTCTTTTGCAAGAGCGGGCAGATTCGCACTTTAGTACTGGTTTAATCACTATTGTGTAGAGCCAGCGTCCAATGGATGGCTTCGGAACTCATCTCTTGCCGAAGGTATGCTTATTGGCATAGAAATATATAGTAGTTTCCTTTGCTCTCCTGCAACTGGCGATGATGCAAAGAGTTTATTTCAGTCAGTACTATATCGACGAACACGTGCATTTGTTACTTAATCATTTTTTATTCGGTTATCAAGCATTTTTATTCTTAATTTTTATTCACCTAATAACCAGTTTTATGTACATTCCAATTCTCGCCTTAAAACATCCTTCCAACTACTAGAGCAAAGTAGCATTACTCAACCTCAAGTAGCTAATGCCAATACCCATACCTACTTAAATTCAATTAAATTCGCTGCGTCGTTTTCTAACTTAATTCTATTTACTCTCACCATCAATTCGCACCTACCGCGACAGCACGAAATAGGTGCTACACACCTTCCACACGTAATTACATTTGTATGCAACACAGCATTAATTTATGACATTTGTTTCGTGAAATTTTAATGAGACAAATTTTCGCTTTGAGCCATCACAGAAGGCACCGAGTGTAAAATTAGTTTTTCGCGAAGACATCAAACGATTTCGGGAAAGGAGACATGTGATCCTCCAGCCATTCACCAGTCGCGTATGCAAGATTCCTTTTTAGTCCTTTTTCGTCGCGCGAAAAAATTCATTTTTTTTTGCATTTTTTTGGCACTCTGAAGAGCCTTTGAATTTTGTAATGAATTTTTGCGATGAATTTAAAACCAAATGAACTGCGGGGCTGGAGGTAAGCAATGAGCTCTAGAGCTGGATAAGCGGAACAACAGAGGAGCACCCCGGATAGGACATGTATTAGTCGAAGTAGACAGATGTCATATGTGCAGAGTTAGTAATTAGGTTGTTCTGGCGGTGCTTGTGGGACATGCAAATGTGCTCTAGTTTTTTTCTTGAGAAAATTATTCTTCGTTTTTATGCCTCGGAAATTGGTGGTGAACATATGTGCCGATCGGAGTGGATACGGATTCAGGGAAATTTTGTGCACACGTTTGACCAAGTTGCATCACTTACATGACTGATGGCACTTGTGTAATTGTTTATATCTGCATTTCCTGAACGATGATAATTCGTATGAAATTGAAGAATGACAGATGTGTGTGGAAAGTTTATTTTTGTTTTTTTAACTCTTAACTGACTGGAGGCTATAGTTGATGCTGAGTCTAAGGCTATTTTTGTACTAAGAAACATTTTGTGTGAAGAATGTTCATATCAATTGTAAAATAGGCAAAAAATTTGTTTAGTGTTGTGTGATTTCAGTATCAGAAACGTAATAAAATTTGGAAGTGTCTAAATCCACTGAAAAACGCGAAACGCGAAACGCGAAAACCCGAAAACCCGGAAATTGATATATCCACACGCGAAAACGATATATCGCCACGCGATTTCCGAATATCAGGCATTTCGAATATTTTAATTGTTGTCCGAATGATTTCTCGTAGAATTTGAACTATTTTAGGTTAAGAAAAATAAAGGCGTATTTGGAAATACGCCTTTACAAACGTTGTAGCTATTTTGACAGATACTTCCTAACCTTATAATTAGAAAGTTTAGATTAGAATTGAAATTCTTCTAATATTTTTTTTATTAACAAAATTTAATTAACAAAAAATTGATGACAACCGTAAAAAAATTATAAGGTTAGGAAGTAGCTGTCAAAATAGCTACAACGTTTGTAAAGGCGTATTTCCAAATACGCCTTTATTTTTCTTAACCTAAAATAGTTCAAATTCTACGAGAAATCATTCGGACAACAATTAAAATATTCGAAATGACTGATATTCGGAAATCGCGTGGCGATATATCGTTTTCGCGTGTGGATATATCAATTTCCGGGTTTTCGCGTTTCGCGTTTCGCGTTTTTCAGTGGATTTAGACACTTCCTAAAATTTAGTTTCATATCATTCCGTTTCGATCTTTATGATTCGAGGATATGACACAATCTTATCTAGTCCTACTGCAGAATGTGTTTTCCAGGAGATAATTGCTTCATTCATGTGGACCGTAGATACCCTTTGCACTACTGAAGGGGCTATGGTAGACTGCAATGCCAATAACAAATCGAATCGTAACGGTTTAGCAGCTAGGGCGTTTTGAATTTTTTTTGCTAGAGGTTTACATATCACCCTGTATTTTTGTAACTCTATGAGCTATTTTCATGAATAAGCTAGCAATGTACGCAGAATAATCCCACCTATCTAAAGCTGTAAAAATCAAGGTTCCACCCTACCAACTTCCAGCTTCCAACCCCTCCCTTACGATTTTTTGTTCGTCTATCCAAAACCTATCCGCAGCCGCCCGCTTTGTAAACTTAACGTATACACCCTTTATAGCAGCGCCTACTTGGAATGACTTTAGATCCAGCCCGACATATTCAGGTAATATAGGTCAGCTTCGAAACTACTCCGAAGCCCTTCCAAAATGGTCGGTGTCTGATACTACCTGAACAACTGCAGAACAGTTTTTCTAGTACTCTCCTCTCTTTGGAATCTTCTATTGAAAGGAAATGCACGGTGATATCTCTCTTCAATATAAACAACGGCTTATGTGCTTTCTCCACCGGCTTGTCCTAGTATAGCCTTTTCGTTTCCCTCGCTCTTCTTATGAGCCTATACGCACTGAAGAGTGTTCCTGTACATCCCAACTAAAAAATAGAGCATATGAGAGATTTCGACTAGTTTGGGCTTTATATAGACTGCGCCTAGACCTTGGCTATTCGATAAAAGGATTACCCTGGGCTTGGGTTCGTCTGTAGATCGTTTGTAGATCGTCTTGCTTTGAGGATCGTTTGCAGATCACCTGAAAAACATTGGCAATCGATAGTGTTTTCGAAGTTTCACGAAGTTGTATGTCCTAAAAAATATTTAGAAAACAGTAATTAGTAAAATCAAGGGTAACTTATCTTGTTCGTGCGGTCTATGTGTCCCTCACCGATGAGGTTACTGATCTAATTTCAGATGACAACTATTGGCGGTTCGAGTTTTAGATGGCGACTATTGACGGTTCGAGAAACCCTAGTTCGAGAATTAAGGAGTTTGGGAGTGCAGGACGTCCACCGTCATTGGAACCTAGGCTGCAGCATGCCATCCATCACAGAACCCATAACGTTGAAAGTGAGTCTGTAAGACAGGAAGGAGGAAAGAAAGAAATTAATAAAAATACGAAATTTGGTTAAGACTTAATTCACTGATCCTTTCAACATGAATTCGAGGATTTCTCATGAAACTTCAAATTCTGCATTAAACTATGGAACAGAATGGCCTGACCAGCGTTGTCCAATCCTTGAATTCCAAAAATGTGGCCAGGGCTGTCAAACCCATAGTTGAGCCCACAAAATTAGGTTCATGAACCGGAATAACTACGTGGCAACCTTTTGGATAGTCCTGCGCGCCTTGGTCCACTAAGCTCCTGCTCATCTAGGTGACCAATTGGTATTATGCTATACATGCCTAGTGAAGGGAAGAAACTGTTCTCTGCCCAACGTACCTTGCCCATGGTGACTGTTTGGCACTTTTCTTTCTACGAATCGACAAGTTTTAGGCCCCTGTGTGGAACCATTTCTTTGCAACCCGTGAAGTAGGATTTTAGAAGAACCTACAGGGCTCCCATAGAACACTCCTCTACATATCGTCTCCCGTCTGACGTAAAATAGTTACTAAAGTTCCTTAAAGAGAGTTTTGCTAAACCTGGCCAAATCGTGTAGGCCATTTATATTTTGGCAACCTACCCTCCAAGAGTGCCTTTTAGGGTCCTAGTGGAAGCCTTAAAGAGTTCTTGAAGAATTAAATTTTAGGATGAAATTTTTGTGTCTATTACAATGGTTACGCCAAATATCATTCTCTTTGTAAACGTTTTCTTGCATCCATTTATTGCAATCACGCCATCCTTACATAACAATACTTAACCTTAAAATATTCCAGCCAATTTTGCTTTGCCTTTGAACTTGGCTGACTACTCCCGATCGATGTTCACGGTTCGCCTTCAAAAATTTTTAATATCTTCCATCCACAAAAGGTCGAATATGAAAACTTTAATTAATTTTCTTGTCTGTGCAATTGGCGAAAAAAAAAGAATCTCAGCCATATTCCTTCTGGGATGCACCTTCCTTGTTCAGATCTCGGAAAGGAGCCCACTCTGGGCACACACAACAACAACAACAACAACAACAAAAAAACGAATACCACAGAAGCAATTAATAAACGTTTCTTAACTCATCCTCTGCAGGTCTGGCAACGGCTTTGTAGGTGCTCCGCGTGGTAGCCAATATTTTTTCATGCAGTCGGGGAAATTTTCCACTTTACGCATTTGCCACTTGGGTCGTTCCAAAAGCGATTTTCCACGCCACTTGCCCGAATAATTTACGATATTTATGGCTCCGACACACGGCCCCCGTTGACCAGGTAAAGCGCATTCTCCTCTCTCTCTCCCCGGGTGTGCCGGTGTGTTCCTGATGGAGGCAGATTTATGCACTTGTTTACATAGATAGAATTTTCAGCGAAATTTAACACCTACAAAACACGGCGCGCGATGATCCTCGAGGGTCTGTTAAAATGAAAATCGTGTTTCGCTTCTATATCCTGTCTGACGCCCGTTCTCTAGTCTAGCACTAATTTTTCGGGTTATTTGATTGAGCAATTTTGATTATCGCTGGGAAATTCATCCTTGCCACACTATTTATACATGGCTATATACCACCACCAGAATCGGGATCCAGCCATTAACACAACGCATTTGTTTATAGTAGTCCTGCTCGGGGTTTATGATGTGGTGTTAACAAAAAAAAAGTCATATGCCAAGCCACTCGTAAACTATGGCAAATAAAAAGTTTTGGTGTTACTCAATAAAAACTATGCTCAAAACCGCAATTCCCCAGGAAGACTTGAACACAATTTTTATGCCATTTTTAAAGCTAAACTTTGTTTACACTTAAGCAGTTAACAGACACTTTTATACATGCCGATTCTGCTGCAGGAACGAGGGGGGGGGGCTGGAGATAGAAAGTAATAATAAAAATTCGCAACAGTACTAAAAAAAAATAAACAGAAACAACCGAAGACACGTAACATTTCTTCTTAGGTTAAATTGAAAGCCACGTAAAGATTTCCTCGATTTTTACGACCTTGCCAAATGGAAATTTTACGAGTTGTCTTTTGTTATATGTGAAAGCTGTGCTACGCCACCGATAGCGGCAAGAAAAAAAATCTGGGGGGCAAATGTGTACCTTTACGAGGTTAACGAAAGTTTCCCTTAACACATCATATTTTGACATTTTATTGGTGAAACGTATTCTTACGAAGGGATAATAAATCGTAAATTCTCCACTTTCTGCTTACGACTGGATGAAATAATACTTCTTCCCCGAGTAGTCCGCGTGTGTATTTGATTTTGTTTATGCCTTTCGTATAGACCTGAATGCTTCTAGATATTTAATAGACTTTTTGCGTGTTATCACAAAGTTGCTAACCTTTTTTCATGGGTATTTGTATCTTCATGCATTATTGATAATGGAACACCCTGTTTATACAATAAACTGATACCATCTCATCCAGATCCAGAAAGGACAAAAAATACATGATTTTTGATACTATCGACGCATCTAACCCTAGATTATTGGACAAATCCAACAGATTATTTTTTGTTATGCAATTAATACCTTTTATTATTATTCTATAAAGTCTAACAGACGTCCAAAAAAATTCCCCATAAATCACGCTGCGTAAACATATCAAGAATATATATGAAGGAGATTGAATTGTTTTGAGTACAATAGGTTGACGAAATATTAATTCATTTTGGCCCAAAACAGACGAGGACGCATAAATAAGACGCAAAAGCTTTTCTTGTTCAAAAAAGCTTACGTCAGCGAATAAAGTCAATGGCGTCTGTGGGGATTTTTTCCGTTCACTTTCACTCTCGGTAGTAACGACACAAAAGTTTGATAGAAGTGGACAGGGCCGGAGTAAGACTATTCGAGGCCCTGTGCAACTTGCTGGTGGAGACCCCCTAAAATTAAAATAACTTCAAAAAATTAAATACCAAGCTTTGGCAATTTGCGTTCATATACACTACACTAAGGCCGCGTTCCCATGGGCTGCATGCCGCACGGCAAAAGCTCAACCTCGGCTGCCTTCGTGTAGTATTCGGAAATTTTCGTGAGAGGCTGCAAAAAGATTGCCGCATGCCTGCATCTCCTCGTTCACATGAGCGCATCTGCTGGTTGTCAAAAATCAGCTGTTTTGTGATTTTTAAAAAGCGAAAAAGTGAGTTGGATTACTTTAAAAATAAAAAAAAGTTATGTTAACGAGTGCAATAGTAATAATAACTAAATATAAAGAAAGACAAAGTGACAAAAAAAGAAAATTAAGAAAAAGAATTGTCAACTTGAAAGTTCCGTGATTTTGCAGCACGTTCACATGGGCTGCATGCAGCACGGCAAAAGCTCGAACTTGACAGTTCCGTGATTTTGCCGCATGGATAAGAGATTTCCTCTTTGCATGCTTTTTGCAGCAATGCTGTGCAAGAGAGAGAACATGTGCTGAGACAGATATTTTTTCCTGGCCAATCAGAGAACATTAAGAGCTTTTGCCGTGCGGCATGCAGCCCATGTGAACGTGGCCTAATGCTATGGACACACATGTGGTTTCGATACCATGGTATCGATACCAAGATTGTTTTATACTACATAGTATACTAACCCCTGACACATACCTCTTTGTGGTATACATTTGACAGCTCTCAGCTGAATCTTATTTGTAAAGCTTTTAAAAATGGAAAACGTATTAGTTTGTGCTCTTTTACGTCAATAAATATGCTTGAAATCGAAAGTAAAACTTTCCACTTAAAAAACTTTCTATTATTTTTCAACAAAAACACAGCTAAATTTTTATTTACTCAAAAAATTAATTTTTAAAATGGAAAAATTAGGTGTTTTTATTTTCCGCTCTTATATAATGGCGTTGTTAGCAGTTAAAAGGCCACTATACCAGGTTTGTGCATAAGGAAACCAAGAAAAATTGGCTCATTTCGATACCACGTCGAATGATAGTATACCAAGTTTTTGGAATGGTATTGACCTGGTATTAGGTGACACACATCTGGTATACTGCGTGGTATTTGAATACCATGGTACCGATACCACGTGTGTGTCCATAGCATTAGGGAGATAATACACGGCTCAAAGTATTGATCAATAAGAGCTGTCACTTCACAGTTCATGCGTCAAGGGACGGTTAAGGGCGAAGTTTGCGGTGTTGACCGAAACTAGAATCGATTTCTATTTTTCCTTGAGTTGCATGAAAAATGTTTATGTATGCGTAACTGTCAAGGGTTGTGGGTCGGAAAGAATTTGGAATACACACCGACACATATAAAATCGCATTGTATTATAGAAAGTGTTGAGTTGAGTGCACCACGTTGAGTCGTGTATCACCTCCGCTCAACAAACTGACGTTTGTGTTGATCAATATGTTGAGCCGGGTATCATTACATTAAGTTAACAAAGCGTCCGGCTGTGGATAGATTTCGATCAGATAAGCAAAATATTGTGAGAGGGTATGGGGGAGGGGGACTTTGTAACGGTTTACCTGCTAAGGGGTTTTGATTTGTTTTTGGTAGAGTTTTACATATCACGCTGTAATTTTGTCACTCTATAACCTATTTTCATGAATAAGTTACCAGTGTACGCCGAATACTCCCCCCTATATATTGTTCAGACAGTAACGGCTCCAGCTTACCAACTTCCAGAGCTATGAACCCTCAAATCAAAATTTTGGATCTTTTAACAAAAATTTCAACTACAACTACCTTTTTCTCCAAAAAAATGGAGTTAACCTATCATTTTTTTTTTGGAAAATTAGAAAGCTTGGAATATTTCCTATGAATAAATGTCCCGACAATTTTTATGGTACGGCCTTTAGTTTTGAAAATATAAGAAATTTTGATGTTAAAATTGGCAATTGGATAAAATCATCATAATCTCGCTTTCAATGCTAAGTAGAAGAACTAATATTGCAGAAGAAAGCTTGTAATATAAGTCAGGTATAGCTAGTCTTCATCAGGGGCGGCGGAGCGCGTGGGGATGGAAGGAAAAGTGCACGCGCACTTTCGTTTTGGGTGGGGAAATCCACACTCAAAATATTTCATCCCAGAACGTTGCAGGGCCGTCTCGGTCGCTGGCGACGAAGGAACGTTGTCGAAGGGCCGCACACAATCAAGGCTTTTTATACGAAAATTGAATATATTATTTAAACCCCATCCGACTAGCATTTAAAAAGGGGATTGCCTCATAGGCATGCCGAAAACCATTCCCCGTAGGTTCCTCATGAGGAGTCCATGTGGCAAATGAGGGCCATGCCGAAAGGGGTATTTCCTCATGAACACCATTGGTTCTTAGGGAGTTATGTTAGTGACCGTGAAGGGTGTCATTTAGCATACTCAATAGCCGTGTTCTGGTTCGATTACAGAAGTCAAGCAGCATTGGATGTGATTAGTACACAGTTCGGGGGCCGTATTGATAAAATCACACTCGCGTTTAAAAATATAAAGCTTTCGACGCCGTCGCAGTTATTACTCACATATCCACGCCGAAATTCTCAAAATCCACTCGGGATCGGTTGGCAATGATTTTTCCTGGGCCATGGGTGACATTCCTTATGACGGGCGCGAATGAGTAAAGGCGTTAAATGCCCTGTGTGGGCCTTACAGGGTAATCCTCATGAGGTCCGCATGAGGTAGTGGGTCTAGCCTTATAGGGGCCCTATCTGTACCCCTTAACTCAAAATGCTAGACGGGCATAACCCCATAACTAAAGAATTTAAAACCACAGGCAGCTGGTGAATAAATTGACCCATTAAGTTTATACATTTTAACGTTAACTGTTCACGTGCTCCCCACCCATAATGATTGTGCTCCGCCGCCCTTGGTATTCATTTGTATCCAGCTTTGGGTAAGCAGTTGAAAACATTTGTGTGGACAATACCTTGCAAAAATAACTTCTTTATTAGGTAGAGTAGAGCCCATGCCATAAAAGAAGGGAACGGATATGGAATTGTGGAAACAGACAGAGTGACCTTGCTCATTTGTGGGGACTTGAGAGTCTCAATGCCCATGAAATCAGCGATTATGAGATTCCGTTCTATTATGGCGCCGGCTCTAGCTATTAAAGTTGGAGAGACGTTCTAGCAGCATCCGAACTTGGCGAAAAAATGGCCTGTCGAAGAAGAGGAATGCAACCTTAACCAATGGACTCAAGATATTGACAGAGAAGAATTTAAGATTGAATTCGTGCGTCTATGGGCTTTCGTAGATACAACAAACTGCAAGAAACTTATCGATTTCGGGTTTTTAAAGTTTATTTTTTTTAGTCCAAAATTGAAGGAGGGTTAGCGAACATTCATTACGTTTGCACGATATCTTGAGCTCTTGACTCAAAATTTACTTGATCGACTTCGATTCATTCATTAAAAATTATTTAAGTCCATGATGAATATAACAGATCTAGCTATCGCACAAGTAGTACAAAACTAGCATTGGGCATTGTTTTAAAGAATTTGCGTTGGAAAAAATTTCGCAGAATAAATAGAGTTTTAATTTAGAGAAAACGTTTTATTTCCAATCCTTTTAAAATAGTGACAGATTATTGCAGACTTTTAATTAATTGCCAAAATTGGGTGCAGCAAATTTAGGTTTCGCCCCGATTGGCAGAAATCGCCACGCTACGCCACTGGGTAGAGCCCAGGCATTTTATACATAAACCTCTAAAAATATCCTAAAAATTTTAAACAATAACCTCTAAAGATTTTCCAACGTGATTCTCTTTATTTTTGCGTCACAAATAATTTTTCAAATGTCCATAAAAGCCCACGGAAAATCTCAAATTTTGTTTTAAAAATTTAAGTTTTTGGGTTTTACGTTAATTTTGGTTAGTATACAATTTGATCGTGAGATAATTCTGCATAAAAAGGCCCTACACAAAACTTATGTAGAACCAATATTTTTCGAAATATAGGGCTGAGAAAAGTCGGGCTTTGCGCTGCATTAGTTGCCGCACCACCTCCAATGGGTTCTATACATCAGGCAATAGGTGCCGGTAGGGATGGAGAAGATTTATTTAGGTCCTTGAGTTTCTCTGAAACTTTACGTTTTTCTGCTTTCAAGCGTCACTTGGCATTTTTATTTTGCTTTTGTTTTTACAAACGTTCTTGATATAAATCATATGCATTTCGGGCCGTATGAATAAGTAATATTAGTAATTTCTATTTTTTGTGCGGTATGGTGGAGGCCCCTGTGTTATAGCACTTGTTGCACAAGCTTAAATCCGGCCCTGTCTTTCGACATCTTTGCAAAATAAATATCAGAACCGGACTACCCGAGTAAAAATAAAACTCGAACGCAGCTAGCCTGCATCAGGTACGCACTAGCACGCACGACGCTAGTTTTATTTTTACTCGGGAACAAAACTAGCACGCACACTCCCGCCACTGGGATCCACGCTTCCGCCACAGGGATGCACGAAATCGCTTGTATTGCTTAAAAAAATTGTAGAGGACGAAAAAAAGGGGCAACTATCTTGGAGACCATAAAGGGTGCCAATGGTGTACTCAGTAAAAAGGTTCTCGTTCGATTGCGTTGGTCAAGCAGCATTGGAAGTGGTTTGTGTTTAGCTGGGGGACTGCTTGATAATGCAACACTCGGGTTTGGAATGGTTTATGCCGATGCGGATGTATTTATAAATGTTCATGCCTGAATTTTTAGATTTTCGTGCCAGTGGATGCCTCTAGCGAACAAATTTTTAGATTTTCATGTTTGTGGCGGGAGCAGGAGCGGCGCTTTCATAGGTGCAAATGGTGCAGTTGCACCGGGCGCAATTTTAGAAATTAAGATTTAAAACAAAATTTTAAACTTAAGAAAAAAAAATTAAAAAAGTATTCCCGTGACTTCATTTTCATCTATTAAAGGAATTAATTTTTATTACAACGTTTTATTTTTCCAGTGTATTTTATCGATAAAATATTCTGTACCTATGTCTGTCGCCGAACTTATGTATATCCCGCAGGCGCAAGAAGTTACACGATATAAATATTTAAGTGTTTGTCTCTTTGTCTATTGTCCTTCACTGTGACCAAAAAAAATGAAAAGTGGTGGGGCGCAATATAGCATATACTGCACCGGGCACAAAAAAAAACCAAGCGCCGGCCCTGGGCGGGAGCGTGCATGCTTTTGTGGCGTCTCTATTTGTTCGCTGTGCGCGCTAGCGGCGGTCGCGTTCGTGCTAGTAATAAAATTAACCAACTAAATTATTTTTACTCGGGTCAGGTTGGGAGAATTTTTTTGAACCCGTAAGGGGCCTACGACTACTTTTAGCGACTACTTGTTCCTTCATTGCATTTGTACCTACATCGAAGGCTACCCTAGTAGCTTCTTGTCTCCTTAAATACGAGCTGCATACCTACCTCATGACACGTATACAGCGATAGACTTGCTTTTGATTCCATCACTATCCAATTCACTATCAGTACCAGTGAAAAAGTGAAAATTATTTCATTGAATCTATTCCTAAGCCAAAATCTGATGAACATTTACTACTAACGAAACAACTTTAATCCCATCAGCTAAACAACGAATTTAATGAAGAAAAAAAATCATCATAATTTCATACAAAAATCTCCCACAGTCAGCAGTTTTAATACAGATGAGAATCACCTAGAATTCCCTTTAAGTTTAAATTAATTCACCCATAAAATTTTACAGTGACAAATTTCACTAATTTCGAGAAAGTTGAAAAGTTCATCAACAACTTCACCAGATAATAATGACAGGATCAGCACAGCGAGGACGACGTCTGCTGAAAGTCATCCAAAAGGAACAAAATCGAGGGCAAGTACAGACACAAAATCCAGGAATGCCAAATGTCAACTTCCTGTTGTACGAAGTTTCTAGGTGCTCCATACTTTAATGCTTCAACTGACTCTGGCAGGACACACAGGACATTTAGTTGGGACTTAGTGCCTGGGATGTGGTGCAGATAGATAGATAGATATAGAGACCGGGGGGAGACGGGGGGTGTACGGATTAAATGGACATGACGTACCCGGGATGCCCCCATATCTATCTATAGGACATCGAGATATCCTGTAAGCTGTCTGTTACAGTTTGGCGAGATGTTATAAACTCAGAAAGCATAAAGGATTAAACAGGCGTATGATTCGTGTCCATATCAGTGATTCCCCAAAATCTGTAGTCCTGAAGGACATGAAAGGACGACTGCGATGACGACGATGACGACCGTGGCCAAAGCACACACCAAAGACCGACCGACAATCACGAATTATTGCAGAGTTCACATTTGTGCCACATTTTCAACAGCCAAAGACTGGTGGGGCAGCCCGGGTGGCAGCCATGACAAATCCCGTTGCCCGTTTCTTGGTATTTACGAACCATGGATTACATGGCCGCAATTGCAGAGACGCTAAAAGTCCTATCAATAATCTGTGAGATGGGGATTCTGCGTGTGGACCCAGTACCGTCGCGGAGATGTGTTTCGGGTTTCGGACAATTTGTAGCGCGACAAACGTCTTGCCCGCACACCGATCGCATTGTGCCCTGCCCGACAGTCACTCCTCATGCGAATGATAAAGAGCAGCGGGAACGGCCATCTACTTACGTTGTTGACAGATTGCCAAAGTCAATAAATTAATTTGTTGCACTCGTTCGCGTCTTAATGGCTCAAGGATTGTTACTTAGAGTCATCTGGCCGCTGGCAGTTATGTCTGTTCGCTGGGGTGGCCTGGATTAATTTTGGCATTGTTTCTAGAAACCGAGCGGGCGCCGGGTGACATCTCAGGTGCTGCGATTGCATCTATACACCAGTGACGCAGCCAGTTGCTGTCGCTGCAGCCCTTACCTACGCCAACCCTCCTGGCATAAATCACGAACTCTACACCTCAGCTCCGGTGCAGACGCTACATCCCCGGCATAAAAATGTTGTAGAGCAAGGATTTATGGCCCCGGAGCCTCCAGATGATGATCAGTTTTCAGCTTTCCGACTGCAGATATTATTGGGGCTCGTATTACACACAGCATCCAGTGCCGTCTCCAGCCTCCACCATGTGAGGGATTCCACCTCGGGACGATTTAAATTTCTCCGAGTCCTTTTTTTTTGTATTTCGCACTTTCGCCACCACCCCGCCGGTACCGGAAACGTGCTCCTGTTAAGGTGGCTGTCTACAGGGATGCGGTCTCACATAACGTACATTACGACAAGACCGATGATGCCGTGGAGCACACCGGTGGGGCTCCGCATAAACCACTGCCGTGCGGCGGAATGCAAATCTGCTTAAATTACAAAGAATTATGCGAATGGAGCCCATCATTGTCATGTAAAGCGCATAATTACGATGTTGAGTTACGGAGCGCCTGCCGGAGACGCGCCCTGCTACCGAACTGAGCACGCCAGGACTCCCCCGCACCGGAGTTTATCAACGTAATCCGAGTCTGACAAATTTATGTGAGGTGAGCCTTTGTGCCCGACAGGTTGCCTACGGGAAGGAGACAAATATGAGGAGAACGCTTATTGGTGTCATTTAGGCCCGGAAAAGTGGTTTACGTGCCGGGAACAAGGGTGGCACAGGATTACCCGGGATTATGGAGAAATTTGCCAAAGTTCAAGACTGCTTCTCTTCGGTAATTGGGGGACATTTTAAAAGTTTCAACTTGTTAAATGTACGTAAGCCAAACCTGGAGGGGGGGAGGAAGCACACTTCGCAGACTTGCATCCATCCTGGAATCTTCCATAAATTTTGTTTATTATTATTATTATTAAGTGCTCAGCACGCCTTCATTGCTTTGGCAAAAAAAAACAACCCCGACATCTGTATTCTATTCCTGTCTCTATTCTAATTCTTATCTTCGGACAAGGTCGGTCAAGCGAGCAAGGTGGAGTCGGATTACCTCACTGAATGTGACAAGGGTAGACCTTTGCGTTATCAATTTATCCTTTTTGGTTAGCAAAAAAAGGGTTTGTTCTGGACGTTTCACTGAAGGCTTTTGAAGGTAATCTTTTTGTATCAAAGGTATGATGCTGAAGTGATGAAATGATGTAGTTTTCGTTTTTTGTGTGCGGGGAAAATGTTTATATATTTTATTCAAGAAACTTTTTTTCACTTAGTTTTGTGGATTCTTGAATAGACCATTGGTTTTGTGGGGAGGGAACGTCATTATGATGAAGTTTAGGTATCACAGTTTATTCTACCAGTATGTCATGTAGTTCAGGTCATGCTGCAAGGTCTAGTAGTAAGCTTAGTTTGAAAAACAGAAGAGAATAGGATAAGTTTGGATTAAAATAAAACGATATAAGAAAACAAGTACGAAAGAAGAAATTAATGGCTTGATGATCAATGAGAGAAAAGTATTCCAGGGTAAAAACGAGGTTGGACAAGTATATTCAACAAGACGCAAAATATGGTATCATGAAAAGTACGTAGCATCCCTAAAGGACACCAAAAATTTATGACATATGCCGGGGTTGCACAGTACGAGTTAGTATGCGAGCTGGCCTAGTCAGTTACTGCAGTGCAGCTACTCGCACCGTGTGACCGCATCATACGAGTTACTGTCATGTGCGTGTGGCTCAGTACCTCGCATGCAAGTTACTACAACATTTATTGTTTTTACTCGCCTCTCGCCTTCCCAACACGCCACAAGCAGCAACTCGCATGCGACTCGGACGTCAACTGGCACGATATTGGAATATGACAGTAGCTCGTAAACCACGGTATACAGAACCAGGGTAATGTAAAATACTGAATATCGTTTTAGTGCGACGCCACTCGGCAACTCTTTCCATATAAAATCGAAATTGTTGTTGTTTCTGCATTAAGTTGCCGGGTGACGTCACATTTTTCTACGATATTCGAGGCTGTCAGTCTTTTTATACGCTTTATATTAGCTTCACCTGTATGTATGTATGTATGTATGTATGTATGTATGTATGTATGTATGTATGTATGTATGTATGTAGACAAATGTTGCAACTTGATTTTCACCCACTTGCATATAACCGATCAACTTAAAATTTTGGACGTATGTATAGTTCGCGTGACAATGCAACCAACACGATGCGGCCAACACAAAATGGCGGACTACCTTTTTCTTTACAACCCACTCGGAATGGGTATCAAATGAAAGGGTGCGACAATTAGAATATTATTAACTGTTTGGCGTGATTCCAAATTCAAAATAGAGGTCAACACAAAATGGCGGTTTACCTTTTTCTTTACAAGGCCCTCGGTAGCGGTATCAAATGAAAGTACAGACAAGTATAGTACAGTAAGCTGTCTGACGTCATTTTAAATCTAATATGGCGATCACTACAAAATGGCTGAAGACATATAATAGACTAAAAAGTAGAAAATAAAAAATATAGTTTAAAAAAACTAAAAAAATACGCTTTTATTTTCAAATGGACTAAAAAGTAAAAAATAATTTTGAATGTAAAGTTTTTATTGCTCCAGCCAGAATATGGAAACAACATACCTTTCGAAATGTAAAAAAGCGTGGGGAAAATTTCCGGTTTTAATAAAATAAGAATATAGGAAAAGGGTCCCACGCCGTTTTACATTTCGAAAGGTAGGTTGTTTCCATATTCTGGCTGGAGCAATAAAAACTTTACATTGAAAATTATTTTTTACTTTTTAGTTCATTTTAAAATAAAAGCGTATTTTTTAGTTTTTTTAAACTATATTTTTTACATTACCTTCTTTCTGTATACCGTGCTCGTAAACCCGGGACTATGCCATTTTCATGGCATTCTTCGATACTACTGAAATCTTTCATAGCTACTGGCATGCGAGTACACAAGTGCATCCACTGTCAGGCCTGCAACTAGTAATTGTGTGACCGAGCGAGGCGAGTCGAGCTACTGTCATGCGGGTACATAGGTGCTGTAGCTGTCCACTGTCAGGTCAGCAACTCGTATTGTGTATCCACGCCTATACTTGAGTTGTGGGAGAAGTACTCTTAAGACTTCCTTAAAGGAAATATAGCTCTGATACAGGAATAAACACACAACAGAAGTGCAGATGGTCCAGAAAACGATGCGTCAGAGCCTATAAATAGAAGAAGTTGCCAATGCCATAGAAAAACTCAAAAATCATAAGGCTTCAGGTCCAGATGGTAGATACACTCACATAAATCAAAAAATATAGTGGTAAGAAACTCTATAAATTACATACCAAATTACATACCCTCTTTGAAAACTATGGAAAAGCAGAAAGATGCTGAAATAGTGTCTCCTAGGCGCATAGTCCCGATCAAAAAAAAAGAGTAGTCCTAATGAGGCATCTCGCCGGCTTAACAGGATAATAATAGGGTACAAAAGTTCCGCGTAGGTCGGTCGACCGTAACTAATGGAAATAATCTTCGGAGTCTGTTTAAGAGACTCATTATTCTTCCTTTATTGTAAGTAAGAGAAATATTGTCCTAGAAGTAATCCAGGTTACTCCACCTTTGGGTGGCTTTCAGCAGATGGTAGTCAAAAATTTAGTTTTTTACACCGCCTTTTTGGCTGCTACCCTTTGTAATCTTCGATGTAAGGTAGAAGGTTTTCTCGTTCCCATACCTTTTGATGTTTTGGAACCGTGACTACAGCAAACTTCTTCAGGACGTCTCAGTATCTCCATTTTCTTCTTGAGGGTATGTCGACAGCAAAGTCCCCCCTGAAGGTCAATCTAGAAGAAATGGGCTCTGTGATTAAGACAATCACACCCTTGCCCCGATTTTCATTACAGAAAAAGCTATACAGGCGATGTTCGACTGCCAGTATGTTTTTTGACCAGGAATAAACCCAAAAATTTCAATTTCATTTTTCAGAGGATAGAGTGAGGTTATATCCAACCACAGGGGCAGCGTTTTCATAGGTGCGAATGGTGCACTTGCACCGGGCGCAATTAGACGGCGCGCAATCTGAAGTTGTTGAAAGCTCTTTCTATGTTCAGGAAGGCTGCCAAGGTGGACTGTTTTTATTCTATGCAGAATTCTACAGTGGAAACTAATACATGCAGTGCAGTGACTACCGATTATCTCTTGAAATATGAAGGCTTGGAGAACCACATAGGGACCTCTATTATGGAGATTCGAGTGTATAGGTCTATAGATTTGCGGAGCTAGGGAAAACATCGAAACATATCCTGGAGCAGATGATAAGGTTGGGGGATGTGTGGAGAATGGTGCCAGTGGCGCTGAAGGCCATCTAATAGAAGCTTAAGCAATACGAAGCTTAAAGAAACAGCATTAGCGTGATAGTTTTGTGAAGTTAAAGCGCAAGCAAACCCAGCATAAAAGCAAAATCGCAAAGCAAATCCTGATTGGACCAGGGTTTCATAGGTGCAAATGGTGCACTTGCATTGGGCGCAATTAGAATGGGCGCAAATTCAGAAATTAAGAATTTTAAAAAAAATTTAAGCTTTAAAAAAAATTTGAAAAAGTTTTCCAGTGCCTTTATTTTCATATATTAAAGGAACTCCTCCTTTGTGTCTTTTTCAATTGCCTTCATTGCGATCAAAAAATGAACAGCTTATTTGGGCGCAACATGGCATACTGCACCGGGCGCACAAAAACCAAGCGCCGACCTTGTTAAACCAACCGTGGGAGGTTGAATGAGGGGATTTTCGTTTTCGCAGTGAATAGCATTAGCTAAATTTTGCCTCAATTAACTGCCATAACTTCTACCTTTAGGGCTATGGAAGCTTCTTGAATCGTCTCGATACAGATTTTTTTAAAGGCAACTTTTGTGTCTCAAAAGGCTGCCAGGGAGTATTTTTTGTAATGTAGAGTCCTTTCAATAGTTCCCACCGTATGGTGCAAAGCTGTACCAGTAGATGTATCAGATGGGCATATTGAGCAGTATAGTTCTACCTATTGGCTTCGGGAACTAGTGGCCTCTTCCTTCCGGCTTTGGGAAGAAGACGACCTTCTCCCGCCTCTAACTTACGGGAATTTTTTTCTGTGGCAGTTCTAAGCTCAGGAATCATCTTTCGAAGGATCGAAGAGATTTTAGATCAGGAGTAAGAAGGGTGTTGAATGAGGTGGCGATGAACCCAGCGTTTCAGTTTGTATGAGTATACTTGTCTGTACTTTTCAGCATACTCGTAGAATATCTTTGTTATCTCAAAAAAAATTCGTTCAGGCAATTCTTAGTGCTTTAAAAAAATATCCTTAAAATTTTAAATTACTTTAAAAAATTGCCTCATAAATCAAAATTCACCTCAACTTCCGCCACACACATATTTCCTACTCCTTTCCCTCGTTTCCAGCCGAAAGAAATAACAATGTCAAACGCACCATTGTCCATCCTTGAATCTATTGTTAACCAAACCCTTCCCCTCTCCCCCCCCAAAAAAAACGAAAAGGAGTCCAGCCAAGGCGCATTCACATACACTATCATCAGCTTTACCAAAAACCGAAGCACAGGAAAGAGAATCCTTTCGATATAAATTTTCATTTGGTTTATATGATTTATATTCGTATTCCCCCGTCCCTGACCACCAAAATCCTTTATGTTTATCCAATCAGAAATTCCATGCACAGGAACGAAGGAGCCAACGTCCTTCTTCTTTTTTTTATATAAATATATATGCATATACACGCATACATATACATATATGGTATTTTTGGTCCATCTTCAGTGTTACTGGTAGTCCAAGAGTATTCAGGATAGTTAACCCACCTTACAAGGAGGACAGGAGCCAAACAAGATGATGATGGCCACGCTAGAAGGAATATGAATTCGGAATTTTACCGTCAGTTGGCCCTTTCCCGTCCTGTGTACACACATCATCGGAGGTTTTTTGTGTGTTGGGGGATTCTTATCCCTTTTTGCTTTGGCTACCATTATTCGGTTAAGGTTTTGTTTGCTCCACCACTGAATCTGAATGATTCGCATTTATTCATATTTTATCCTGTGTTGCACAGACAACGGTACATTTTTTGACACATATAAACAACAAATCCTTGAAGGACACATTCTTACATACATAAGTGCTTGTGATATAGACTAGCGCTAGCAAAGAAGAGGGTCCTGTATTTCAATAAATTTACGAAATCGACAGGAGTCCTTTACGGGTTTTTTGTTTGTCCTGTTGAATTTTTTTTTGCTATTTTGTGTTTTTTTTTTGGAGCAATATTTAAAGCCAAAATTCTGCACCGTCATAAAAAAGGAATTCCTGGAAGTCACCCAAAAATGTTTTTTTTTGTCTTTGTTTGGAAGAAAACCGCAAGGACATTTTCTCCCTCATCAAAAATTTAATATTCACACACAAGCAACAGCTTAAAAATTGGGTGAAAATAGTCGATGTTAATTTTTCATAAAGGATTCATTAAATATGTCACCGTGGATGGGTGTTTAATTGAAATTTATGCAGGAACCGTAAACAAGACCTGAAGGTCCTTTTAAGTGTCTGCATTTGACACTGAAAACAGCACTAGGTGGGGGTAGGTATATTTCGTACAGGCACAACACCCAAAATTAAACGCACGCCAAACGACAAAACAACGCCGAGGGTGTCCTGAAGGATGTTCGATGAACATTGGTCGCTCGAGGGACTCATGACACGTATCAATGTCGCTACGCACGTGTCAATTAAGAGTCGATCCTTGGGATACGGCTGCTCCTGCTGCCAGATCGCGCTCCATAGTAGTGGTGATGCGCGCATATCCAATGGCATCCTTCTTCCTGTCCATAAGTCGCCCCGTGCCCGGGCTGTCGGGTCCCCTCCCGAAAGGGGGTCCTAGTCGCCTGGCTGGCATTGTTCGGGACATTAAAATTGATTTCAAGGTAAATTTAATTATCAAACTCGTTGAGACAGAAAATTAATATTAATGGCGCCTCGCAGCACATGCTAGGTTGGCTGTGTATATGCGGCGTACTCACCAGGAAATCCAGAAGGATAACTCATCGAAAAAACAGGATACTGCGGGCAGCTCTAGGGATGAGGCGCATCATATATCATCTCCAAGACATCAGTCACAAAATTATATAAACATTATGTTAAGCCTGGAAGGGGGGGGGGGCTGGCGGTAGGTGCGGTATGGGCAATTCATTGTCTCGAGGTGAACCCTTTTTGACAGAGGCTTCATTGCTTCAGCATTCAGGTTCAAACAGAATACCGATATATACCTCCGTCGCTCCTGCTCCGGGTCCCCTTCTTCTACGACATTCACCGCCTTCATTTATGATAAAATGTTGTAACAGACTTTGCTGATGTGAGATTTATCATTAGGATAAATCCGAAACCAAAAGGTAATGTCACATGGAATTGTCTCCCCTGTTAAACGAGGGGTGGTGTATCCTTTTTGTGGGGGGTGGGCTATACTACGTATAAACCAGGGGTTAATAGATGAAATGTATGCCGACATTAAAGGGTTGACGGGAATCCCTTGTTGATCGCACAGCAGATATATCTGTGCAAAAAAGATGAGAGCCTTTGGTTTTGTGATTTGTGTTTTATTCCCATCTTGCCACCGGCACACAACGGAACAGATTCTCCTAAATGAAGTGCGTTGTTTGATTAGTGGCTCTTAATGCCAATGGCTTAATTTGAAAATATTTCATGAGGTGTACTTTGATGAGATTTTATAATTCCATTTTTATTAATGATTTGTGTTTAAGATTAATTACACATCTGACGACATTTATTGAGCGTATTTTTCGGTGTGCTTTTTGTTTTGGGTTATTTTATTATTTGTGTATGGACACAATAATAGAATAAGAAACAGAATCATATCGGATGTTGTTCCAACAGATCGCCTTACTAGCGTCTGCACTGGGCCATCAGACAGTGCCGCAATTGGAAACAGAAGAAATAATATAAATAATTAAATAATAAGAGAAACACATAAATAAAAAAACGTATCATCCCAAAAAAATAATGAAAAAATGTTAATAATAAATAGAACCAAAACTTCAGTGATTAGTGCAACAGAAAAAAACCAGTCTAAAATCCAAACGGCAAAAAAGTCCATTTTGTTCGATTCCATTAGCCTGAGTCCATAATTACGGGTCCACTCACGATCGAGCCTCGAACCAGTCAGTCTATTTCTGTCGGTCTGTGTTATTTGGGAGCTTCAGCTTCATTTAAAGCCCCCCTTTGCAGCTATCAATTTGAATGATTGTACATAAATCCTATACTCCTTAAACGAGAAACGCAATTGGAGCTTTTCTGCCAGCTTTTCGGTTGGCTTGTAAATAAAATAAAATTTTCCAGACAAAACTCGACGACATTTTCCCCCGTTTAGTGAAGCAAAGATCAACAAAAGATAATGACAGCAGCCAGCTGAAAATTTAAAATTTTTTAAAGCTCGAGCTGACCGAAAATCGGGATTTCGGCTGACCAAAAATCTGAAGCTGTTATTGTGACCAGATGCATGGTTTTCCATATGCCAAAAGCTCAAGCTGGCAGAAAAGCTCCAATTGTGTTTCTCGCCTTATTTTGACAACTTGGAGCTTGAAGCTTTCATTGCGAAGCTTTCTTTAAAGCTTTCATGCTTCAAGCCCGCAGTTTGGTTCAGATACAACAATTAAAAAATTGCGTGACCGACTGAAGTGAAAATAAAGTTAGGGTCACAAGTCTAAGGTCAGTGGTCAACCTACTAGCTCGTCAGGTCGTTCAGGTCATGGTGCAATGTCTGGTAGTAAGCTTATCTCGATAGGATAGGTTAAGGGAAGTCTGGGAGGTGTATGAGAAGGAATTCTTGGATGAGCTCCTTTTTCTAGGAAACCGGCTGAACTAGAGATGGAACGGGCGGAGTCAGCGGGAGACAGTCTCGTCGTAGTATTATGTCACCTGAAACACGGGAATCCCACTAAACATCCGACAAAAGCTGTGACGCCGGCGGTGGTACCTGCTTTGACATTGTGAGGCGCGATGGCTCGTTCCCAGTCAGTTGATGAAATTCTTCTTTACCTTGACTGACTTATATCTTTCGTCCAAATTCATCTGTAAGCATTTTGGGTATTTCCTCATGAGGTCTGATTTTAAACAACTTCCTGGATGCTCCCTTAAGAATTTCTGTACGGGTAAGTGAATCAGGAATGGATCACAATTCTGTGTAGATATCTTGAGATTCTCTACGGCAGTGAGGTATGCCTTTATTTTTGTTTTGAGCCCTTTGATACTTTGAGCTATTTGCTGGGGTTATCTTTGGTTAATTGATCTGGATGTCTAGTTCGATTTTTAACAATACACGTTCCTTTTTGGACCAGAAATGCTAACAGATCAAAGAATCATGGCCAATATGCATAGTCCACGGAGAATGTAGATAGAGGAATTCTGAGTAGCTTTAGTTCATTCTCTGTTGAACATCGTTACTCGTTTGTTCTGTCCTTGCCATCGGTACCGCTCCCGATAGGTGTTATGGTAGTCTGATTCAATTTTGGAGTCGGTATCTATATGCGTTTCTCTACTTCTAAGTACCAATCCTCCTTGAAGTATGGATGCTCGATTTCGTCTTCACTTGCTTGTACGGTGGCAATTTCCTTAATGTGTCGTCTTGGAATTATGCCCACTTTTCATCGAATACCGGTGTACCGTCTGCTAGGTTAAGACCCGACCTAAGCGGAGATTTGGTACTACATTATTAACCGAGTATTTTTCTAGAACGGGCCAGGACCTTTGTGTTCGAAATGCAAAGTATATAGGAAGTCCCATTTTGTCACAAAAAACTAAACTGGGTTTTTCTTTAAACTAACTTAAACTTTCTAAGTTTTTATGCGTCTCATAGCAGAGAAACTCCTTTCGCAACCAGCTCACCGGTATGCAGTAGCGTATTTTCAGATTTGACGCCCTGGGCCTTTAAGATTTGCCGCCCCATAAATTAGGTCATACAAAAGAATAATCACCATTTATTAAATGCTTAGTTTTTAAACGTCAAATGTTCTTCGCTTATCCGGTAACGTAGGAATTTTTTATTCTTTTTAGTACGGAAAATGAAAGTTCTATGAAAGTGCAGTGACAAGAAATTTTCCCAGGCTCAAGTAACCCAATACCTACTGAGGTATGTAATGCTATTTCTGTATATGGAAATCCTTCCTTCAAATTCTTGTACTTTTTTAATGTGACGCTAAAAATTGTTTTAAAAGAACACATTCTTCTGGTAGACCATCCGCAAGATCAATCGGGTATATTTTTTGTAGTGTTATGGCGTTAACTCTAACTTCCCCAACAGGAATTGTATCCCATTTGCATAAGAATGGAAAATTAGTGGTTACTGTGTCATATGAAGATTTTAGCCCCCAGAACTCGTCCCACAATTGGTCGCATATTGGGAAAAGATATTAAACTTTTGGTCACAAAAGGTCGTTTTTTGGTCCTTGTAACAATACTCGTACACGATACTCATGGTATAGTTTTCTTCGTCTTTCTCTTGTGATCGTTTCTGAATTCTTCTGTGCATTTTTTCTTAGCAGCCTTCTCAAAAGCATCACAAAATTCCTGTTTGTTCTCTATGAAAGTGATAAGTGGCTCGTAGAATCTGGAAACTAACTCTACGTCTGCGTCGAAACCTTTAAGAATTTTGGAAACTAAGCTTTTTGGTGGTCCGCGTCACTTTTTATAGCTTCAAAAGCCTTATTTCGTGCCAATTTTTGCTAAGCCTGACACAGGCATCATCCCTAGCTGACGATCGCGTATATCACAAATTTTCTACAGTTCCATTTTCAAGCTTAGCTCAAAAGGATTGCAGTAATTTTGTACGGACGTTGATGCTGAAAAAAAGACATATAAATTTTGCAGCAACCCCAAAACGTTATTTTTCTTACTTCCAGTGTATTAACTAACGATTATTAAAGGCTTGCAAAGCTGATCACGCAAGCCGCCCCTCGCAACCTACCGCCCCAGGCTATGGCTCCTATGGCCCTAGGGTAAATACGCCACTGCCGGAATGCCTACAGCAACTTGCAATAGCTTGTTTAGGTTGAGAGTGAGATCGCTCTTCACCTTCATGGGCAATACTTTTTCATGTTTTTATGTTGAGGTTTTGTCAAGTCTCTTTGATAAAATTAAGGAAACACGAAGTATTAAACCGAGCTGCTCTACAGTTGGGAATAAACATCTACATAGGTAGTTCTTTTGGATCTGATCTCCAGATTTGGATATCACTCTGGGAGCCGCTAAAAATTGCGATCTCTGATAACGATTCGTTATCATGTGTTAGAGAGATTCAATTACCTCCGTATATTTCCTTTTTTCCAAAGACACAAACCTTCGAAAAATCATAATAGTCCGGGGAAATTAGTAATTAAAGGAGACAAAATTCGGAAATGGCTGAAAATTGGTCCACAGCTTCCTTGGGACTTTTTCAGAAAACAATTTCGGAATCACAAAAAAAACATGGCCGCTGGAAATATAGCGGTTTTCCGGTGTTTCCCTTGTATCTCGGTTTCTATAAGTCATACAACCCCGCACAAAGGCCCTAAATGTTGACAATGAAATTTTCTACAACTTTAGTTCTTAAAAATATGATGACCCAATTAACCCTTTTAAAGTTATTCAAGGTCAAAGTTATTAAAAATCACTTTTTGCCCAAAACATCACTCAAAAACTGGTTTTTTCGAAATTTTTTTTTTCATTAGTCATTACGAAACGTTATTGCCTACAAAAAACCCTCGTGTTATTTTTTCGAAAATTTAACTCTTTCGAAGTTATTCAAGGTCAAAGTTTCAAAAAAATCAGTTTTTGGTCAAAAAATGACTCAGAAACTGATTATTGAGAAATTTTTTTTGTTCTATTTATACAAAAGGTTATTGCCTACCCTAATGACACCCTTGTCATTTTTTCGAAAACTTTTTGAAAAATTTTGCAAAAATCACTGTCTTATCCAAAAAAATCAAAAATTGAGTTAGTTACACTGCTAGACCGGTTCTACACGTTCAATATTCCGTTCAAGTTTGCGATGTTCAACACTTCCTTCTTTTTCGCTCGTATGCAAAATTAGAAGAGTCATTTTCTTGAGCATAGAATGGAAAGCAAGAAAAAGTTGAACAGAAATTTCTATTCAACTTTTGATCTTGCCTTCAACTTTTTTATTAGAGTGGGTATATGCGTAGGAGTATAGGTATAAACGCATAGCTGTGGCAGCCAAACAATATTTTCTTCTTCACATCAATCACATTTGATATAAATTTGACATAAATGTATAGCACACTTTATATAAATTTGAAATTAGTGTAGACACAACTTAGCTTCAACTCTAGTGTCTACACCAGCTGTTCAATTCAAGACCAAATTTCTAGCTAAAAAAAGTATTGAACATCGCAAAATTGAACAGAAAATTGAACGTGTAGAACCGGTCTATGTTCAAGAAAATGACTCTTCTAATTTTGCGTACGAGCGAAAGAGAAGGAAGTGTTGAACATCGCAAACTTGAATAGAAAATTGAACGTGTAGAACCGGTCCTACAATCTATGACACCTTCCTCAACTTTTTGAAAAATCAGGGTGTAAAAAATTTTTTTTCTCCTGCCCATTTTGATAAAACAAAACTGGGTATTTTTCCAAACTGTGTCTTATCCAATATAAATATGAAAAACAGTTTTTCCTCATTTCTGAAAAAGTGAGGAAAGTGGGAAAGACACGTTTTGGAACTATAGGACTCAATTGTTAGTGATTTCTGGCCGAAAAGTGATTTTTGGAAACTTTGACCTTGAATAACTTCGAAAGGGTTAAGTTTTCGAAAAAATGACAAAAGGATTTTTGTAGGAAATATCGTTTCGTATTGACTGATCAAAATTTTTTTTCGAAAAAAACAGTTTTTGATTGATGTTTTGAGCAAAAAGTGATTTTTGGATATTTTAACCTTGAATAACTCTAAAAGGGTTAATTGGGTCAACATGTTTGTAAGAACTAAAGTTGTAGAGAATTTCTTTGTCAACATTTTGGGCCCTGGTACGGGGCTGTACGACCTATAGAAACCGAGATACAAGGGAAACACCGGAAACCCGCTATATTTCCGGCGGCCATGTTTTTTTTGTGATCCCGAAATTGTTTTCTTAAAAAGTCCCAAGGAAGCTGTGGTCCAATTTTCAGCCATTTCCGAGTTTTGTCTCCTTTCGTGCGTTTTTTTTGCTAATTTCCCCGGACTATAAGTAACTTGAAATAATTTTTTTTACAAATTAACTTTTGAAATAGTGAGTTGGCACACGCGTGACGGGACTGAATTCACGACGATTGCTTGATTAACCAAAGGCGTTTTTATGCAAGATCTCATGAAGCCTGAAACTCTTGCATGTTCGGAAAAAGGTTTTGCTTCAAAATCATACATCCTCATGTAGTTAAGCCCTTGAGAATGGATCGGTTGTCAGTAAAAGGCAATCCTATACCTATTCTAGTAAACGATCTTCCACAAACACGGCTAAGAAGAATTTTGTATTTTATGGTAAAAGTCCTTTTGCCAACGTAGGTCCCAGCTGAACGTTCTATTGGCACCCACCGCACTAGAGCCACTCATGTACCATATGGACTCGCCGTATATCTTGTATCTCAGGGAAAACATTGACATTTTCTTAGATATATTCCTATTATGATAGCATTTCCGCCTCTAGGATCTTTATGGATGGTTTAGTAATCACTTTTAAAGTTTGTTACACATTCGAACTCACTTATTACGTTATGACACTTATTAACTTCCTTCGACAATTCAATGAAATCGAAATTGCACCACAATCACAATATTTGCACCTGCTTCCCTCGAATTGCTAACAATCACATGAACAACCATTTTGACGCTATTGCGAATTGCTCTTACTCCCAGCACCAATTCCCATCAGCAGCAGGACGAAAACCACTTAAAATAATGTCTATAACCACAAAATCCTTTCACCTCATATCATGTACGTGTATCACCCCATATGCGGCCAATAAAACTTATCACAAAAAGGCACGCACCAAGGACGGATCGAGATTCGAGAGAGAGCAACACTGGCAAGGAATCCTGGAGCTGTGCTCCCCCAGGAGTGTTTTCACAGTAAATAAAACTCAAATTCATCGGCGATTCCTGTGCAGGCTCTAATAAGGTCCCGTGGGAGGCATAAATTCTTTCAATCTCGGCGAATATCTGGCAATCTGATGATCACCTTTGCGTATCCTTACCGTATCACGGCTGGCTCTCCCCCGCCGGCTTAGTATTCCTCCGGTGTGCGGAATAAAGGTATCAATCTTTATCAAATATTCAACACCAAGGATTCGTCTGCATATTCCGTATTGGATCCTTTATCTGTTATTGGTCATTTTATACGTGCGGCATGCTACGGTACGTGTATGGCAATCAAAATGCTGACTACGCTTTGATTTCTGCCATTTTAGGAAATTGCCTCGATAGAGGTGAGACGCAGCACCCGTACACCCCCGAACAGCCCTAGACCGAGCCAATCGGCAGGACTTTGTGCGTTGTATCGAGGTGCGAGGCGGGAAAGTGAATATAAAATGGAGTCAATAAAATGTTTTCATTTCATCTTTTCCTTGGAAATGCGAAATTTTTTAGTTTCTCTAATATGTTTGTGGTGGGGAGAGTGAGTATAGTGACATTTTGTGGGTCGTAAAATAATTTTTAGAATGTTTTACGAGCAGCAGACAGCAGCATTTACTAATCCAGTTGGACTAGACGTGAATTTTGTGTTTATTATATGACACACTTGGAGCTAGACAACCACCCATAAAAACTTTGATGGCTAATTCGGAAAATGGACGCAGAACTTTGCCCGTTAACATTTTGTAAAACCTGAGATGATTGTGTCTTATAATAATAGTAAAAAAAAAATTTGAAATGTCATGTAAACACTCCTTAAACAGGGCGACAATATCGTATTGAACAACACATACCCTACGAAAAAATAAAGAACTAAAATGGGTCAAAGACTCACCTAATCTCCCTTTTTTTTGGATAATCGCCCTATTCCTGGGATGATGACTCCACCACCGCCGTGCCGCCCGACTAGAAGTGAGCACTTCATCTAGCCAATAAAAGTTTGTTTAGACTGGGCCCGTCCAGCGTGTAATAACCTCATTTAGTACCTTGAGGAATGAACTCTCGGCATGAGGTGCCCATATGGGAACATCTGTCGCCGAATTCCGCCGCGGCGGGGCACCCATCCGTGTACGGGACAAGGCGCAATTCGGAATTTCTTTTTTCGAAATTCTCGCATGGAGGATCTGGAGCTGTCGTGGGCTAAAGTAAACAGATCCGACACATCGCCTCTGGGATTCTTGATGGAAAAAATCCACTGAATTGTTTACATTTTTTCATTAATTCAATGTCTGCTAAGTGGATTTTGAGAGATTACCTACGGGGGCTTCTTAATCGATCTTAATAGGTACTTTACCCGCAGATCTGGAACGAATTCTTTGCCGATCCACGCTGACAGATCGATGGCTTTTTAACATGTGATAGACGTTCGCATCTGTTGTTCTTGCAATTATAAGAGCAGAAAAGTGTTAAAATATTTATTTTTGAAAAATTCTATCAAATGTAAAAAATTTTGATATTAATTGGGCCTTGGATAATGCATTAGTTTTTTTGATAAATATATGCCCTGATTCCAATTCCATTTTTATATCTTGAAGTACCAAGACGATGCGATGGAATTTGGAACGTAAAATATTTGAAAGAATTTGGTGCATGTTGAACCTTGTGCCACCTCTTGTAAAGTGAAGATGAGGAATTTTGTAGTCTAAATTTTTGTTCAAATAATAACAGCGCTTAATCACTGTCCACAGTTTCAACGTGATTTCGTCTCAGCAGTACAGTAGTAGAACCTAGTTTACGTTATGAATAGCCCATAGGCTCTGTTATCTCTCTAACCCTAATTCGACGATCGTCCAGGACCATTTAGTGAACATTTTCGATGTTATCGCTGGTGGCCGCAGTACGTGGTAGCAGTGTCGGCGGATCGTGTTGGGCCGCGATGGAAAGTCAGACAAACACACCCCCCTTTTCCGAAACTGTTATTTGATAACGAAAGAAGGTAGGTCACATGATTGTGAATCGGAAGATGGGCCGACGGTGTACAGAGCAGTATGTGGTGTCCTGGGACCTCTCCTGTGGATCGCAATGTATAATGATGTGTTTAAGATCGAATTATGGCCTGAAAGTGCTGGTTTGCCGTTTGCTGAGCACAGAACTTTAACTGTGCTGATCAGCAACCTGGGAGACCAATTATCCGGAAAGATCAAGGTATGGGAATATATCATTCACTCACAGTCCTCCCTTAGGTAGATTATTTACAAGAGGCTTAGTTTTAAAACACACTTGGAAGGCAAGCTTCCACTGTTTCTGCTGCATTTCCAAGTATGCTGGCCAAATTGGGGGCCCTAGACCGATCCAGGGTGGTTAGCTCAGTCTAGCTTTACGCAGTGCCAGTGTGGGCAGTAGCGTTGTACAATATGGCTAATAGCAGAAAATGGAGGGCCGCCTACACACAGACCAAAACTGGAAACAGACATGTGCGTGCGTACAGTACGTGCGGTGTATGCGGCAAATTTTTGCTTACAGACACTTGCTTGTTTGGGTTCCGTCTAGTCTCTTATTAATAACCAAAAAATCTAAGCCACGAGTGCATGTGTCTGTTGTGTGTGCTTGTGTTTGGGTATTTGAGTCTATGGCGAATGCGGCAATGCGGAAAAGTTGGAAGTAGACCGTCTGTCAGTTTACATTTGAACGCACGAACTTCTATTATATCAATTCCCGGACGCACCAACGAAAGCATGTATTTGTCTCCAGTACAAAGCTGGTGACATATCCAAGCGTACATACGTTGCATTCGTTGACAGATAATATAGAAGTGTGTGTATTCAAATGCGACCTGACGAAATATTCCGTGAATGCATTTTCTGCATTGCCGCATTCGACATAGGACACACAAGCATACACAACAAACACATACGACTCGTTACTCAGATTTTTGGGCTATCTGTGAGAGCTGGGACGGAACGCAACCATGCAATTATGTGTCAGTAGAAAATCTCCGCATATCAGGGAGCCGCCTCACATATAGTTTGGGCGTCAACTGCTTCTGTACAAGATTATCTTACCAGCCCTTACATGCAGATCCGAGACTTGGGTGCTCAGCAAAAAGATCTCTAACCTCTTAGTCATATATTCTAGACGTAAATAGAATTCGTGGCCCTGCATGTGAGTGAGTACGATCTAAAATAATGAGATCGACACTGATGGGTAGGACACGATTATAAAACGAGTTTGTAAGAGGTTCCTCTTTTTTTGAGCCAGTACAATATCATACTTCAAATGAGGCGAGGTGTAGTTTTAATACCTACCAAAATGACAAAAACAAACAAATTAAAAAAAAAGTAGAAAATAAATACCAATTAAGAGCTCCTTCTACAAGTTTGATTCTAATACGCATTAAACTGCCTCAGAGTAGGTAAAAAAGATATGCCTCCACAATGTATATTTATATTTTACAATCTGACCTTGCCTACTTTCAAGTTGGAAATTTTACTGCCTCAAAAAAAGTAAGAAATGTCTCTCCAATATGTATTTACCTCGCACCTCGCCTTATCCCAGTTGGGAAAATAAGAACCCATTCCAAAAGAATTGATCCAGAATGCATTCCGAAGGAACCAATTGATTCCTTTTCTGATTCTGGAGAATCCAGAAGGGAATCGAATGTATTCCCAGTTCGATGCTAAGGGTAAAAAAATTCCCAATCAATTCTAAGGAATCAATTCCGAACCGATTCTAGGTAATGCAGAGAGGGATGAATTGGTTCGGTCCTATGACATCGCAATGCAAAAAGCATCGGTTATCTACATGTCATTGAATCTAAAGTGGAATCACTTCCAATGTACTGGAATCAATTCTGAATCCATTCTGAATGCATTCTGTTCCCAACTGGGATTTATCTCGCTCGATACACGCTCATATACCAGTAGGACATTATTTTTAAACCGGAACATTACAAAAAAAATTGAGGCCTCCCCAGCGGGAAAAGTGAAAGCAACTTCCTCTGGAATCAAATTGGAAGTGCTTCCTGGTCGCGCTTCAGAAGCATTTTGGAAGATTTTCCTGTGCATATGCCCAGCGGGAAAAGTTTTGAGGGCCTTCCTCAAGAAGCTTTTAGGAAGGAGTTCGTATTCGTAGTTCCACAAAAGTAGGATGGAAGGGTCAAATATGGATAAGTATGTAATTAATGCACAGTTTTTATTCAGTTAATACAATTTACCATTAAATTGTGTATAAAAATGTGTATATCCAAAATATTATTATAAAAGGATTAAAGTAATATCTTCCAAGGATCTCACCGGAAATATATTTAGAAGGTGTAAGAAATTGTACTTCCTTGGAAGAAATAAAAGATGATGTATCACAAACACCTTACCAGGAATGCGTGGGGAAGGTGAAAGAGCTTTTAGAACTTTTCGACTCATTCCTTCTAATGACATGGCTGCACAAAAAAGATATGGAGCGGAATGTGAAAGGGAAGGAATTTTCGCCTTCCAAAAAAGGCTACCATCATGCTTCTTGGCATGATTCCATTTCCCGCTGGGTTATTACTCAAACACGAAGAGTGAAACCTTCTTCCCTGCTTCAAAAGAAGCAAAAATGAAAGCTTTGCTGCTTGCAAAAGTTAAAACTTCAAAATAGCTACCCAGGAAGCCAATTATAAGAAAATCGAACAAACTGATTTTTGCTAATGACATACAATGGTTAAAAAGATATGGATAAGGATACGGAAGGGAAGCACTTCTAAAATGCACAAGGATAGCTTCTTTATGCATCAGTGAATGCTTCGGAAAAGTGGCAGCAGCTTCCTCTGGAATCAAATTAGAAGAGCTTCCGGGTCGCGCTTCAGAAGCTTTTTGCAAGATTTTCCTGTGCATATGCAGTACGGGTTTCAGCTGTAGGGAAGTGATACGTTACGTTTTCATTACAAAAGAGGGCTCAGGTTTCGTCTGCTGTTAAGTTGCATCGTTGCAATTTTTAAATGCTGGATCTGATTGTTGTGGGTTTTGGGTTGTGTCTGAACAAACTCCACTATGTTCTTTTACATTGTTTGACTGACACTTACTGTTTTGCTTGCAACAATAAAGCGCCAGTGCTTCTGCTTTACAAATATTCAGCAGCCTTCCTTGCCTAAACCTTAAATTTCAGTGTTACAAGATTAAAAAGATCGCCACGGAATTTCAGTTTACGTCCGAGGAAAGATAAAATTTAATCTATTTTTACCACCATCATAGTCCAACAAAAAAAAACCTTGAAATATTACACAAACATCAATATTTTTACGATATTCAAAACCTATAAAGTGCCTAGGTGAAAGCGTATTAAATTCCTTCTCCTTGGGTATTCTATGTGCGAAAAAGTGTAGCTCATGTACCTCGTGATTTACGTCGATTTAAATAGAGCATAAACTGGCCCACAATATCGCATGGGCGAAGGTTCTTCTATTTCTTTTCTTTTTTTTTGGTGTATTATGAGAGTGTTTCCCTATAAAAGGTCGGTTACATGGACAAGTCTTCACGCATATCCTTTGGACGTAATCCTCGCATAAAAATTCAGGAACACGTTCCCTATTACACTTTATATGACTAAAGCACATGTTCAGGATATTTCGAGTGCTCCCAGTTATCTCGGATATATACGAAATCGCCCTGGCCAAACACACAGCAGCAGCCAGAGCAGCATACACACACAGAGAGCCTAGGATGCCACGCAGTAAATACATCTAGGAGATTGTTTTATATTCAAATTCCTCCTTGGTCCTTTCAACCTCTTCCTTTCAGAGAGATGATGATCCTCGGGAATGCCATCTTAACTGTGTCCATCTCTCCGCATCATGTCGGTTTGGATAGCGGTCACAGTGGCGCCACATAACATTACCCAGAATTTTTGCAATATGATTTCTTATATTTTTTTTTTTGTGTTCAACCACCCCCGAACCCGGTCTCTGCGCGTTTGCCGGCTCGTATGTGCCCTTCAAATATTCTTGGGCGCTGTCACCCCGTCGTCGTCCGCCCCCAATTGTGTCACTGGACCGCTTTTGTACGTTGTACATTGCGAAGCTGTGCAGATGAATAAAAACATTTCATTTTCGGTAAGAAGTTGCCGCTACTGCCGGACACGAAGACGAGTGGCTCTTGCGGCTAATACCCTAATACTTAACCCAAATAAGGTAGTTATTATTTTTATTTATTGTGGCAGTTAGCATATCTTGGGTTTATCTTAAGGATACAATTATACCAGCCAGTAGATAACTAGCCGCAATCCTTAGTCATATCTCTCTCTGGGAAATTGGCATACAACATATTGGTCAGGGAAATCTGATGATTTATTAACTGCTCGGCTGCTGGCGGCCCTTGCTCGGGGTGGAATCCTTGCTGCTTTGCCTTTTGGTGTCCTTTCTGATATTGTTTGCAGTCCATCAAAAGGCTGTTCCGAGTTGTTGGCGGTTTATGGTAATTTCGTGTTTGGCGTTCTGTCTGTACGGAGAAGGTTTCGGTACCTTCATCCAATTAATTTGATTATATCCTTGATGGTAGCAGTAAAATTTTGATGTCTTCTTTCCGAAAATACCAAAAGTGACAAACAAATTTTTTTTTTGGAGGGAATTAATACACACATAGGAAATTTGCTTACGAGTTTTCCTAATACTCATACTTCAGTTTCGTAGCTTGTTTCTGTGAAAAATACTGTCATAGAAGCTTTTAAAATCAAGTGAAAAAGTAGTTATTTCCTTGAAACATGGTTCTCTTTCTTGCATTATTTCTCTAATGAGGCATAGTTTCCACAAGCAGCGCGACCGCCAGTTGGATCTTTTGAACTTTTGATAGTCCGATTTGACTCAGATTTGTAGGTACGCCAGGCCGCCTGAACAATTCTGAACAGCAGTCTGCCTAAAGATTTGTCGCTGATAGTCTAAGCTCCCATGACAAAAAGATACCCCATAGAACACCTCAAAATTATAAAGTGAGAATGGCTGAAAAACATGTAAAAAACATGTTACTCCCGCCAGACTAGTAAAAATTTGTTAATTGTTATTTTTTATGAATTTTTGAATTTAGCTAAAAAAATGATTGAAAATGAAATTTATACAATTTGTAGTAAATAATGAGCCATTTTTGAAGAAATTTGTCTGGCTGACAATTTTTGTTAATACAGGCAGACAGACCTTTTGTTATAAATTATTTTTTTTTATAAAAATGCACTACATAACACCTCATTGATTTTTCTTTTAAAATAAAGTTTAAGATCTCTTCTATCTACTACAACTTGTCTGGCTGACAATTTTTGTTAATTAACTTCTGACAGACCTTTGGTTATAAATTATTTTTTTTATAAAAATGCACTACATAACACCTCCTTGATTTTTTTTTTATTTTTTTAAAATAAAGTTTAAGATCTCTTCTATCTGCTACAACTTGTCTGGCTGACAATTTTTGTTAATTAACTTCTGACAGACCTTTTGTTATAAATTATTTTTTTTATAAAAATGCACTACATAACACCTCCTTGATTTTTTTTTTAAAATAAAGTTTAAGATCTCTTCTATCTGCTACAACTTGTCTGGCTGACAATTTTTGTTAATTAACTTCTGACAGACCTTTTGTTATAAATTATTTTTTTTTATAAAAATACACTACATAACACCTCCTTGATTTTTCTTTTAAAATAAAGTTTAAGATCTCTTCTATCTACTACAACTTGTCTGGCTGACAATTTTTGTTAATAAACTTGTCAGACTGAATTTTGAATGCGCATTTGTTATGTAGTGCATTTTACTAAAAAAGCCCTCAGTTCAGCCCTATTCTACTTAGATGATAATTTAGGGAACAGTGTCGTTTAGCTTCACGAGCGCCCAGCTATGAAGAAACAGGGTGTTCTTAGGTGGCGGCTTTCTAAGCTGCAGAAAGGTTCCGGGCCAACAAAAAATGAGTTTGCCCTTACTCTAGCCAAACGATCGGCAATTTCATTACCAGTGTGATCTTCGTGGCCCGGTATACACATCAGCGTAACATTGTTGTTCCAGCTGAGGGATTTAAAATCAACAAGCGCTATTGACACATATACATAAATGTCATGAAGGGCTTATCGGCAGATCCCATTCGGCAGAGCATTTAGCTGATATGAGGCAACATATACCTGCTCGGAAAGGCTTTTGCACTAGAAATTATGAGATGCGAAAGTGAGATAGACCAAACCTCTTCTAAAAAGATAGGATGGACCCAGACGCACAGAACATATTATAGTAGGGGAGCTGGCACTTGAGAAAATCATGTCGTTCCAACCTTCTGCCGTTTGGTATATAAGCTTTTCAAGTAATTTCAAGCATTTTTTATAATATGACATTTTTGTGGGAAGTGGACCCATCTGGAGTTAGGGGGTTTTGGGAGTAAAAAAGGGGTTAAAATTGAAAAAAATTTCTGTCGCTGCGTATTAAGGTTCTTTTAGGGCCAAATAACCGTTAAATACTAGTGGCACACAATTTTGACCATTTTCTGGTAAGGGGGGGGGGGGGGGTTAAATGGCAACTTCAGCTAGGGGTGGCTTGGGGAAGGTGCAAATGGTCAAAAATGTCTGCCACTAGTATTTAACGGTTATTTAGTCCTAAAAGAGCTAAAGTAGAATAAGAATGAGGGCCCGTAAATGGAGCAGTACTAAGAAGATACTACTGGAACTTGGCTTTTAGAATCATTGATGGAAAATATGAAAATGAGTCACAAAAGAAGTTGTTAATTGGTAGATCTTATAGGACAATTTCAAATGCTATAAGAATTGATCTTTTAGCATTTCTTATTGTATTTAAAGTATTTTGCAGCTGATTGCATTCAAAATATTAAAATGTATAAATTTTTCTCAATACCTCTATTTCTAGACATTTATCTCACAATCCAGCTGCATTTCTTTGAAATATTTCTCGAAAATAAAATCCATTTATCAGAGAATAAAGCAGAGGATTTGCATACAATATCTACAACTCTCTCACCCATGGTAATATGCCTTCGATATCCACAGTAAGTAATACAAATATTTTCACTTAGGTATCCTCTAAAATTGGTAATAAAATTGGAAGAGAAGAAGAAGAAGACGCTGACTCCTTTCATTCCCTCGCCTTAACCGATTCCCGGGATTCCCCGATTCCACTTGATGTCTCTGCTGCTCCTTTTCTAAACACAAAATCGGCTTAACTTTTCGTTTATATACAAAATGAAAGTAATTTGTCAGGACTTCAATCCTCGGCAATCGTCTCCCGATGAGGTTGTCGTATAGTCCCTGGATATCGGGGAGTTCTGGTAAATCGTTTGGTCGTTGGCTCTGTGTGTATATATAAATATTGGATTCTATCGGTGCTGATCCCCCGTCTGGGAATATTGGATTCAATAAACACCTCGTCTAAGGCGATTTCACGGGCCATAAAAGAAAATCTATGCGCGTTCTAAATATTTAAGAGTTAAGCTCTTGATCGCATATATCCAGAACGTAAATACAAACATATAAACTGGAAAAGGAATAGCTAAAGGATAGTGGTGGGTGCTCTCCTCTCCTTCGCCCGAGGATGTTGCAATTTTTTATTACCCTTCGTCTTATGGCAGTTTGTTTATTAAAGAATGTCGTGATTCTATGGTGTTTGGTTAAGTAATGAGCGTAATTTCTCTTCTATGATTCTTCGATGTTTTTTTTTTCGTTGTTGTTGGTGAACGCCTCAACAGTGAACGGATAAATGTTTACGGGAAGCAATTTCTCTTCTATTTTTGTCCATTAATCCACATTTCAGGTCAGTTAATGCTTCATGGGTACAAAAAAAATCCTTGGATACCAATCAAGCAACAAATCATTGTTAAATTATTAGATATCCCTTAAATCCTTGCAAGGTACGCAATCTCCCTCTCTCCAACAATAAACACATTACAACGGCATATGGTTCCATCGATTTCGCTAAATGGGCATCCCACCATGGACAGGCGATGGGGCATTCAGGATGCCCAGGACAATCCTTGGCTCAGCTCCTGCTGTCTCTCGCCCATCTTTGTATTCGCCATGTGAGCTACATAAATCGTTCAATTTATCGGTTTCGATAAAGTTTTCTTATTTATTTTCCATCCTGATTTTCTATGGCCTGATTTAAGTGTCCTTTTCAAATCCCCAATGTCCACTTAGTCCCAGTGTTGTCGTGAAATTTGGGGATAATTGCCAGGTGTATCTTCTAAAGGGGGGGAGACGACAAAACGAACTCTCTGTATCCCTTGAAAATTTATATCCTTCAGGGGTGGGGATGTGTTTTGTTTTTGTGTGTTATATATATATTTTTTTTCCATTTTTATTATCTCCAAAAAAAATACATACTTGAGTTCGTTCGCATCCTTGGCCCCCTGATAAAGCAGGATCATCATCATTTGAATGATTGCTGCCTACGTTGGTCCATATATGAATTGCGTATCATATGTTCCATGAGACTATGACAGTACTTGGTGGTAGAGGTTTCCTGAAAGTCATATATACTCTCTTGTCCCATATGTCATGAATAACGTGGCTCCTTGCCGCGCGTGGAAGGATAATTCACCATCGAATGGTTCATAAGGGAAGCGTAATGAGAGCATTCGGTCGTATTATGGGCAAAATGGCATTTATCAGTGTCAGTCTGTATATTGCTGATTCTTTCGCCTGAGCGGGAGGATTATAGGTGTGCATTAAAACATAAGAGCATCGTAAAATTCAATTGATGATGATAATCAACTTTAGTTTATCTCTTGATTATGCGACAATTACCTTGAAGTTTGCCACATGGCTATACTTTTATATTCTGGAGAATATCAACGGTTTTATATAATTTTTGTGTGGTCACTAGGGGTGGTGGTTACTAACTCCAAGATATATGGCCTCAGAATACAGAATTCATCAATTATAAATAGGGTTATGAAACCTAATCCAAAGCAATAAATTTTTGTAACGAAAATTGCCTGTGTGTAAGTTTATTACAGGGAAGTATAGATTGTTTAGGTGACGGAGTATCAGCGAAATAAGGGGACAGCATGAACTAAATGAAAATATACACTTTTCGCAACTATTCTGGCTAATATTACAGGCTTTTTATTTATATACTTATGCCGAATTCATCGTTGCGGATGAGTCGCGGCGCACAAATTTCCCAAAAAGAGAATCGGCTGAACTACCATTCATTGTTGTGGATAAAGTGTGCCGTAGATTTTGTATAATTTGACATAAATCATATATCTTTCCTTCCCAACCTTTGAAACTTCTGTAATTACAGAAACATATATCTAAATTTTAATGTTTCTAAATAAATGCAAACTAGAAAATATTTCATTTGCAAAAAATTCGTTTAAATAAAAAAAATTAGTTTACCTTTTTCCCATATATTTTCCATTTTATACTCTACTAGCTGGGACCCGGCGCGCCTATGCTGCACCCATAAGCCAATAGGAGTAATCAGTTGATATGAATTTTAATAAACAGTAGGAGAGTTTGCAAAAAAGGCAATTTTTTGGTATTTTTGATTCCAAATAACAAAATGTGAAACTATTAGGAAAATTCGTCGGCCATATTGGCGCGGCCATTTTGAATTTATAAGTTCTGATCACAAATTCGTTATTTGCAACTTTAAGAACTGTTTGTTTTGCGAGGGCGCGTTTCGCTTCTTTTTTTTTCTTTTGTACCAAAAATTTTCTCTGCAATTACCTTTTTTCTATTTTCCTTTGGCGCCACCTACCGGAGCGTATTTACGCCATGCGGTTTACCGAGATTTAGTCAAAACGCACGTGAAAGTTTCAGCTCAATCGGCCGTCTAGTTTTTGAGTTTTGGCACAAAAGTTGAAGTTGGTTCAACTTTTTTCCAGAGAGGAAAAAAAATCCCAAAAATATCCCAAAATTGAGAAACGCTCAATTTTTCATACAAAAAGTATGCGCGCGCATAAGTGCGGCACAACTCATCCGCAACGATGATGCCGGATTCATCGTTGCGGATGAGTCGCGTCGCACAAGAATCAGCTGAAATACGATCATTGTTGTGGATAAAGTGTGCCGCAGATTTTGTATAATTTGACATATTTGTATAATTTGTCAAAGTTTTATTGGTAAAATCCTAAAAAATTAGTAAGTACAGCAAATGTTATTTGCATGGGTATTTACATATAAGTGAGTACTTACCTTACAAACAAATTCTCAGAGCATCTCTTTCTGGCCCCATTCTGGAAATATACCTTTTCGAGAAGCTTTCGCTAAAAGCTGATCTGAAAGCTTTGATGGTCTGTTTGCTTACTGCTTTACTGCTTACTGTTTGGCAAATAGAGCTGTGAAGCTTTTTACTCGTTTCTCTTCTTGAATTGACCCATTTGTTCCTTTCCAAGCAGTACATTATAGCCTTATGACACTGGCTTTTTCGTAGGCTGAAAATGCTGCCTTGGCTAGGCTGAAAATGACGAAATCTGTTATACTGTGTGACAGAGATAGCATGTGAGAGTAAGAACGATTGTCTGATTATTATAACAGATAGTTGTGAGTGAATACAGAAGGAATCCCCCAATTCGCAACCCCCTCACGTTTTAATAAGAAAAATATGTCTTCTCCGCCTTGAAATTACTATTGCGACATTCAAAAATTACCGTAAACACCTCAACATTTTTTTGGAGCGATTTTACTCCGGAGCCCCAAATCTAAACATTTACCACTTCACTTCAAATATATCTATTGTCACTTCAATTATATATATTGTCACTTCAATTATATTTATTTCCACTTCTTATATATTTATAATCCCTTCAATTTATTGTTATTCACTCCCTGTTATAAAAAGTCGAGAGATGCAGCAAACTGTTATAAAAAGCATAGAAAAAAGAACATGAATCTCATTCTTTTCCTATGCTTTTTATAACAGTTTTCTAGACTTTTTATAACACTTAAAATCCAGCCAAGAAAAGTTTGAGTATACTCCTCTCACTCTTACACATGGGAAAATCTCCTTTGAATTTTTTCTTTCACGTTTCAGCCTAGCCAAGGCAGCATTTTCAGCCTACGATAAAGCCAGTGTCATAAGCAGGGTTGCCACTCAACAAAACATTTTCGAGCCAAATTTTCCGAAAAAAAGAGCCAATGCTGATAAAAAAGAGCCAAATCAAACACGATGATATAAACATATATTTATTAAACATATGTATGTGTGTACAAAATATAAACATACATATATTCTTCTCAAGCCAATATATTATATAAAAAATAATTCACAGCTAAATTGCGTGTCTCTTCAGGGCTTGCACCCAACTTCTTCTCAACAGCTTGAGCGTAGATGTCGTAAGGAATCTATAGGCTGTATCAGAACCTAATTTTCGAGCAGCGGTAGCAGCAGCACTACAGGCAGCATGCTGCCTTTTAAATCAGAATTAGCAGCAGCAGCAGACCTTTTATTTGATAGTTGTCATACTTTGAAATGTCAAAAAATGCTGCGGTTTGATCAAAGAAGCAAAATTCTTATTAGAGATGAAAAAACAGCAGCAGTTGTCACGTGACCACTATTAGCCAATAGGAACAGTTTGTTACTGCCGGTTCTGAATGGGCCTTATACCTTAATTTCTTCACTGGGGCATTCCAGCAGGGCAGCAGCAAAAGAGCCATTTTAGTTGAAAAAGAGCCAAAGAGCCAATTTTAAAAGTTTATTTCATAAAGAGCCACAAATGGCTCTATAGAGCCAAAGTGGCAACCCTGGTCATAAGGCTATTAGGGCATTGAGGGCAACTGCTGACTTTTCCAGAGCACCAAATAAGCTCTTGTAAAGCTTGTAAAGTTATTGTTTATACCTCTCACTCGAACTGAAAGCTAACTCAAATCCTCTCTCACTCGAACTCAAAACACGATTGATAAAAAAATATATCAAGAAAGTAACCAATAAGAAGCCAACAACATTTGGAAGGTCAAATACCGAATTGCACCAAATCAACTAACTCGCGTCCCTCGGACTATCTGCAAGTCTTGATCCGTAAAGCCCGGTATGCAAGGCTCAAGAAATTTGCTCAAGAAAACTTCTGCATTTATTTCCCTTTGAAAAAATGACAGCAGTTCAGAAATTTTGACAGTTACTTATTTTCATTGCAGACATTAAATAAATTGTTTTATGATTGCTTGGGGTTAATGAATGTTTTTTAATTACTAAAGAATTAAAAAAGAATTTAAAAAATCTGAATAAAAAACAACACTATGTAATTTTTTCCATTGCTGACAGTTACTTTCAATTTCAAAAACTACCTGAAACGTCAAGACCTCATGAACCGTTAAAATTTCTTAAGGAAATAAATGAATCGACACTTATTTCTGGAGGAAAAACTAAAATTTTATCAAAAGCGACATCTGCGTGTCACTAAAAAACACGATATTTCTGGTGTGAATTTCTTGACCGGTTACAGAAATCGCTCCAGAAAATATTTCTGAACCATCTCTTGACCATTTTTTTTACATAGGTTTAAGATAGGCAAAGAAATTTCTTGAGCCTTGCATACCGGGCTTAAACAAGACATCGGCATAGTCATAGACAGGAATCCTGAGTCAGGTCACATCGAACAACAAACGTCTTCAACCCAGCCCAGGGGGAGCATAATCATTGTGGGTGGGGAGCACGTGAACAGATAACCCTTAAAAATGTGAAAAGCTCTGCCAAATTAGTTACCTGTTGAGTTTTATGGTTTTAAATTCTTTGGTTATGGGGTTATGCCCGTTTAGCATTTTTAGGGTGGGGGGGGGGTGCAGATATGGCCCTTATGAGGTTAGCACCACTGCCTCGCATGGACCCTGTGTGGATAGCTCTACAAGGCCCATACAGGGCATTTAACGGTTTGCCTCATTCTCGCCTCATCATAAGGAATGCCCCATTTGGCCCCCTTAAGGAAAATCATTGCTACCCGATCGAGTGAATGGAAAAAACAGGCCGAAAAATTTAAAAATTTCGAATAATTACGTCGGTGTCGAAAACTTTATATTTTTAAACGCGAGTGTCGTTGTACCAATGTGGTCACCCAACCAAGTACTAATCACGTCTAATGCTGCTTGACCTCTTTAATCGAACCAGAATCAGTCATTCAGTCTATTAAGTAGGCTGAATGACACCCTTCACGATCACTAACATGACTGATATAAAACAATGCCTTTATGAGAAATTTATAAGGCATACCTCACTTCAGTATCGCGGATCTTTTTTTGTGTGGTGCTCATGAGGAAACAAAGGGGAAAGCCCTCTTTCGGTATGCTCCTCATTTGCCACATGGGGTCCTCATGACATGAGTAACCTATGGAGAAATCCCTCCTAGTCGGGTTGGGTTTAAAAAGCTGAGGCTATATAGTTATAAGTTCTTAAAAGCTTCGACCACCTTACTTCGTGGCCAACGACTGAGGTGGTCCTCCAAAGTTCTGGGTTATTAGGTGTTCATAGGTGGATTTCCCCACCCAAAGCGAATCTGCGTGTGCACTTTTTCTTCCATCCCCACGCGCTCCGCCACCCCTGACCCAGCCTATACAAAATTGTTTCAACAGATAAGCAGTGATAAGGGTGGATCCATGCGCTCTCATCCATAAACGTTTACTTATGTCTTAAATATATCTTACTAAAAATAAAGAAAGTAAAAAAAAGAAATTGTGATAACATAAAAATCGTCTTTTATTTTTGTGTAACACAACAGGTGCACCAAACAAAACTTGAAGATAAACTCTGATTCTGTCATAATCACAGCTCAAAATTGTCATTTATAGTTCGTACACGTTCCAACATAATAAATTTGAACACAAATACTGCATACCTTTCATAAATCCAAAAAGCCTTACTAGAATTGAGTTATATTCCACCAATTTGTAGACGATCAAAAATGCCCCCCAAAAACATTTATTTAAGCCCCCCAAAAGAATCTGGTGTGATCATAAATCTATCACCTGAATTCGCCATGCGCTGCTGGGTAAATTAACAGCAGCAAATCTAAATCTGCTGCGCATTTCGGTCTCACCGGATAATTTATCTCCAGATTAACTCCACATAAATCTGTTGCAGTCATCTGAGCGTCTCGATCCGATGCGCGATTAGGATTACGTACAGCGGCTATCGAGATGTTCTAAGTGCGATCATGATCGCGCCATTAATTATCCCGAACGGGCGGGTCAAAGCAAATCATCACTCGGCTGCAAATATTTGCAGAGGCATAAACCAGATCCATTTGTTAGCACCGCGAGATCGCCTGGATATAAATACATAAACTACCAAATACCGAACGCGCTACCTTTAATCAGCTGAAGCGCTTACGTTGATCTGCCTGCGCACGTTAATCCCTCCCCACCATCGACGGTACCAAATTCCCTCGTCTGACATCTCAATCTATTCGACGCACAGACAACGGTTTCCGGTGGTTTGAATCCGAGCAAAATTTCATATTTTTACCGATGCTCTACAGGCAAGATCGGGGCGCGTCTGGACCGGTGCCAAGCATGTTTAGTTCACCTTTTGCCGCTTTGATATTGTCGGTGTTTCCGTTATAAATAAATAACGTACAAACAACGCTGAGCGTCCACCCTGTGTAAAGCCGGAATACCGTGCGAAAACTTGTGCTAAAATGATTGGTGCGATAATAATCGTTAATCGCTGACGTTGTAAATAAGCTTAGGAAAGTTTGGATTCTGGGCTATGCCCGTCGAGCCGCTCGATCATCAGGCTGAGTTTATTTATACTAAAGTGAATGGAAGCCGTAAATTACACGCGGAATTTTTGAGCATAATATAAAGATCGGGCTGCAGGTTGTTAGAATTATGTTTGTCACCCAAAGTATAATTCTGAGGCATTTGTAAATATCGCCGCGATTTATGCTTTGCGAGATGAAATATATTTTTGTGGGTTTCCTTCGTTTCTGTGGAATATTTTTAGACTGGACAAATTCGCGTTGTTTATTACGAGGCCGCTTTGAGAGGCAGATTTAGGAGGAAAAATGCGGTTTACTTTTGGACACTGCATCATCACGTGTAGAATTTTAGGTCGTTATAGGAACTTATTTTGTAGTCCGGCGGCAAAATAAGGGTACACAGTGCCCTTCCAACAACTCGACCTGTAATAGATCTTATTTTTTCGTCCTAAATTCTGGTATCACAAGGAAGTAATAAGAATTCCTGAACATACAAGAGAGGCTATTCTGAGTTTTCCCTAAATATGGTACAAGGATGGCTCCAAGACAGAAATGTGTGTGGATGACTTGATCTGGAGTCAAAGCCCCAAGTTCAGTAGAGATTTCAGCTTCGGTATGAAAACTTAACAAGGACCTATGCTACGCTAACAAGCGGAAATCAGAGAAGTAAAGTCCCACAGCATCAACTCCAAATTATTTTGGGATTGCCAACACGACCTTGATGAGCTGAGTACTCTCAATCCGATCGGCCTTATGTGGGTGCCATTCCATCTGGATTTCGAGCGCAATGACTGGTCAGACAAGTCTCTGGCAATGCTTTCATCGATCTGGATCCGGATCTTAGGGTACCTAGACGATCGGACCCCTGACAAAGGACATTGAATACTGGAGGTTCAGACGCGAGCATCACGAGACAGACCGAGACAAGACGAGATTTTTAAAACTCTCGTCTCGATCTCGGTAAGTCTCGACCATTTCGAGTTTCGTCCCGAGTCTCGGCGGATCTCGCCCATCCTAATCTCGTCTCGTATTGCCTTGTCTCGTCTCGTCTCGTCTCGTCTTGTCTCGTCTCGTCTTGTCTCGTCTCGTCTCGTCTTGTCTCGTCTCGTCCCGTCTCGTCTTGTCTCGTTTCGTCTCGTCTCGTCTCCTCTCGTCTCGTCTCGTCTTTTCTCGTCTCGTCTCTCCTCCCCCATCCCGTCTCTCGGGGCGAATATAAATATAGAGACAAGACGAGATTTTTAAGACTCTCGTCTCGATCTCGGTAAGTCTCGACCATTTCGAGTCTCGTCTCGACTCTCGGCGGATCTCGCCCATCCTAATCTTGTCTCGTCTTGCCTTGTCTTGTCTCGTCTCGTCTCGTCTCGTTTCGTCTTGTCTCGTCTCGTCTCGCCTCGTCTCGTCTCGTCTCGTCTCGTCTCGTCTCGTCTCGTTTCGTCTCGTCTCGTCTCGTCTCGCCTCCTCTCGTCTCGTCTCTCGAGGGCGAATATAAATTTATGAGCCCATCACGGCTCTTATACTTATAGACTCAACCTATACCTAACCGGCGAGAGAAAATAAGAGGCAATGTGCATGTGCATGAGTACAACATTCCAGCTTTGAAAATAAGGCCGTGCGCGCTTCATCAGATACTTTATTTTACCAGACTTGTTTGCTATTATTTTGCGAACGACCGGCGAGATCTCGAGCGAATAATCTCGTCTCGACGAGAATATGTTTGTCGAGGCCGAACTTTACTTTCGTCTCGTTTCTCGAGTCGAGACCAAGACGAGACTCTCGAGTTTGTCGAGATCTCGTGATGCTCTAGTTCAGACCTGGCCAGGTGAATTCCAAGTGTTGTCTCGGAGCGTGGCTCTGGCTACTATAGGATTAAGTAAAAAGGATGATTGATTTTAGAATGGAGTGCATGTGTTTTTTTTATATGAAAGGATAAAACTCAGAAATTTGTATTGCCCACTGTCTAAAAACGAACCAGTAACTATTCACTGGTTTCCAGTGAAATTTGTCTGGTTGAACCAGTGAAATTTACGTAAAAAAAAGGAAAAAGTTTTTTTCTAGCACAAGTGTCGTTTTCCCAAGCAGGCCCGCATCTAAGAACCGAAAAGCTGCTTCCCCGCCGTAATCTGGAAATCGAAAATAAAATTCACTGGTTGAACCATTGAAATTTTTACTAATTCATTTTTAGAGAGAACTTTTCACTAGCTCAATCAGTAAACAGACTCGAATTAACTGGTTTTCCAGTGAAATTATTGTTTACTGAATGAACCATTTTCACTGGTTCATTTTTAGAGAGTACGTGCAATTATTCTCCAGAAGACACTGACGCCAATCTATAAGAACCGGTTACTTTACAGCTGATGCCTAGAATAGCTTGATAGGGTACAAAACCACGCGTCCAATCTCGTCAGTGACCTTTTGCGCTACTATTGACTCCTTTTGCTCTACTATTGATCATAGCGATGTAGCAGACATGGCAAAATTCTCAATTAAGAAATAATCTTCCATAGTCAGTATTTTGGAATTTGTACAATACCTCTCAGAGTTCAAACGTAAGATTTATCGACATCTAATTCAGCACCACATAGCTTCCCCTATTCTCCTTTATCTTTCAAACTAAGCATACGACTAGAGATTGCATCATGACCTGAACGACCTAACAGACTGGATGGTCGATTCCTAAGCTTGAGGCTTCCACATAAGAAAAAACAACGTGTGCCACTCTTGTAGGAGGATCAGAGTGATCTTCATTCCATAGATCGGTAGAAGCGGGAATGAAACTGCTATGGATGTTGTACCGATAATAACCTATCTTGGTATACTCTCAAGGCACTAGAACTCCTTCTTGGCCTATACTTTGTTTTCATTCTTGGCCTAGAATATAAACAGTTTACAAAAACATCGGGAATCCCAAATTCTAGGTGGTCTTGGCGGAATTCAATGGTATAATGTTGATGGATCTTCGCATTCTGAAAACTAGAATAATCCACAGAAACCTAGAGGATCGAATGGCTAACAAAGCCTCGGAAGGTGGTGGCACTCGATTTGTCACTTTTATCAAGAACCGAGAAGAGTTACTGCAAATGAACACGCAGCTGCTTTGCTAGCAAGTCTTCGAACCAGAACACGAATTGGAACATAACTGGGAGATCCTCGCCTCGATGGATATGACAGCTGTCACACATAACAGAGTCTGCTGGAGAGCAACTGTTTCCTCCCTAAGTCCCACGAGGGTATTAAAGGAGCAGAAGAAGAACAAGAACCTAGTTACAACAGAAAGGGAAAAAATGAGTTGCCGTGGAACACGTTAGGTTGGAGTCTTCTCGCTACTTCTATAGACCTACCCTAAATGAAAAGTAACGCAGAAGTGAGTAGAAGTGAAGTAGACGTAATTTCTTTCAAAATCGATATATAAACCAAAATAAAAAGTTCGTAAAAAGTGTAGCAAGTGAACAGCCTTAAAGTGCGTTTAAACTATATGACTTTTTTGCCAGTTATTGCACTGGCTATTGCCAGTGATGCAGCCAGTGTAATGTAAACATCATATCAGTGCACTGGCTAAGCACTGGCATAAACACTGACACGAGTTTTCTCGTGCAGTCTAAACACGCAAAAACGTGCACTGACGTCTTTCTCGTGAGCACTGGCAACTTTACAAACTTGTTAGTAAAGTTGTACGAGTTTTTTATTCAGAAACATTTTTCTTAAAGTATTGTGACGAAAAACGTTTTTAAATTGGAAAATTACCGATTTGTTCTTCTGGTGAAAACTAAGAAAAATATAAATTTGCAGATTTTTTGGACTTCTAATTTTTTAGTTATTCATTTTCAAAAAATCGAAAATCGCATAGTATTGACAATTTTTGAAATCATTAAATTGCTCTAGTTTAAAAACAATTTAACATTGAAAGCTGAAAGTTGCACCAATTTGTTCAGCGGTGGGATTACAGTAGTTGTTTCAACTCATTTGTTAAGAGTTTTAAATAGAAAAATTCAATGGAAAACTCGAAACAGATGACTTGAAACAACTTCTATAATGCCACCCCTGCTATAATTTTATACACAACATTTATTAGTAAAAATAAAACATTTTCCGGTATTTTAAAAAAATTTTTTTTAATAACTCAAAAACAGATTTTTTATTTTTTTTAAAAAAATTATATTTTGTGCATAACATACATGTATGCCAAAATTTAAGATGGGACGACATTGGGAACATATTGAAATAAAATATATTACATTGTGATTTTTTTCAGTTTGAAATTGTTTTTTTTTTCGATATTCCGCACGAGATATATTTTCCAGTGAACTGGAGTCGCACTGTTGAGTGCACTGGTTACAACTGCCAGCGAAAACTCGTATAGTTTAAACGCACCTTTACTTTCTTAACTTTTCTTTACTTCTTGTGCGGTTCTTCTCTAAATGACTTTTCGAAATTTTCCGAAATTAAACTTCCACTTCACTTCCATTTTGGTCACTCTCATATATTCATATGCAATGGTACCTAACTTCACTTCACTTCCCATTTCGGGTAGGCCATATGGCTTATGGATAAGGTTATAAAAACAAGAGAGCGATTAAGAGAAGCAGCGTGATCCTAGCATTCGAAAAACTTCATTCCACTATCAATGAGACGCAAGGTCGAACTGATGATTTTCGCCACCAGAATATAAATCCCAGGTAGACTGACACCCTAGTATCTACCGCCGGTCGGCCCTAGTTTCTCTGCTTATTATTTAGCCCTGCGAACAAGGCCGAACGAGAGGTTGCTGAGTCGCAGCTAGCACCAGATGATATACTGTCGAAAAGACTATGAGAATCATACCGAGGAGCTTTAGGCTGGAGACAATTGAAATAATTGATCCAGTCCCGAAGATGGTTTCAGCCGGTTGGAGTCTCACATACCTATCAGGCTGGACTCTGGTGCAAGCATTGAGCCATCCAACTTGTAATGCCGAAGAAACTAGGTTGCCATGACCAATTTATGGAGATGGCCACGCAGAACTAATCATGATAAGACAAAGGGGCGCCTACCTTGTATCAAGTGTGTAATAGCTGTCCTTGAAGTGGTTAAAAACAAGGTGCAATCGTTTTGCCAATGGGCAAAATTGTAGTATCATATGGTTTTATTTTTGAGTGTATATTTAAAAAAGGTATAGCAATATCAGTAAAGATTATGTCCTTGAACGATGACCCTCCGTTTTGTAAACATCAAGACAATAAATAATCAAAATATTGCAATTTAATTCAATCGCGCATGTCTTTCCTTCACAAAGAAAATATTCATGGGAAAATTTATTTACAAAATCCGAAAAAAGTGAATCGTTGTTGTAGTCACATTAACAAAGTTCCTAACCATTTACCGATTTATATCATCCCAGGGGGGAGTTCCATCATTCACCAAAAAAAAAATAAAAAAAATCCACTTAAGCCTTTTCCAGGATGATTTTTATTGCTCGAACGCACCCCACAGCCAACCACTTCACATTTTCCCATAGATAATGGGCAACTTTTCATGCAATTAACCATCTGCGAATCACAACAGTCGCATTATATGACAATAATTTTTGGTGGGTCCTTTTTGAATGTTGCACGTGCCACAGAGGTCCTGGCAATAGTAGAACTGTCTCAGGATTGTTACGATATTTTCGTTGTCCTTATATAGAATGAGACAAGAAATCTTTTCGCATCATTGCTCCCTCGTCGATTCTGCTTTTGTAGCTACCGAAGGGCAAATCACAACAAAACGGACGCCGCCGTCCTCGACAATCTCCAAGGAAGGAAGAGAGGGAGATGAAAAAAAAAAAACGTAAAAGTAAACAAGCGACGAAATTGAAAATGGAATCCTGTAGTCAGGAGGCTGCAAGGATATACAGGATACGAGCACGGTAGATGGCAGCCCTCAGACGCACGTTGAAGTCATTTGTCATAATTGCATTCGAGTGCTTCATCAGAAGACCACTGAACTGTAATACCTCGGCGGAAACTCTTACAAAATCGAAAACGTGTCCAAACTTTATCGATTGACAACGTGATAAATGGTCCGATAAGTATTTTGTGAAAACTTTTAATTTGATGGAACAAGAGCAGCGTGCGGCACCAAAGCGGTACAAGCCAAGGGAATATAATAATGAAATTTCTTCTCCTGTTCATCTCTCAATGTTTGCGCTACCGTCGCGCATCCGTCCGACCGTGATTAGACTGGTTGTGATGAGTTATGAATTGGCAGCCTTGGATCAAATCCACGTTTTTTCGGTGAGATTGCAGATGAAACACTTGTCTTGGAGATCAGGAAGAAATTCGTCGTCTTTGGGGGCTGTAAATCAGGTCTAACCGGCTGACAAATGGTCTGAATCTTTGACAGAGTTCCCGATTAGACTCCATGTAAATCAAGCGAATTAGTTGTCTTCAGCACGGGGCTGCCCGGGGTGATTTACCGAAGCCTAGACCCGGCCATGACATCACCGTCAAATCTATACCAAAAATAAACCACTTCGTAAGCGGGTGACTTGGTCATAATTCTTTCTGTATGCCATTAACAACACGATTATAAGGCGGCCAATTGACAGTGTACAGAGGGAAGGGATTTCAAGTGAAACATGAGAATTTTTGTAGTTTAATTTTGAGAGTATTTTTGGGGTACTTTCAGATGAAATTTGAATATTGAAATTGTTTTATTGCTTGGATGTTGACTTGAAACACCGCTTTGATTAGAGAGGAGTTCCAATCTTCAGACTAGTTTCGTTATGGACTTTTGAACTTAGCAAAACATGTGGCGATCAACAGCTGATCTATTATTATTTCTAAGCATCAGGAAGATCAGCTAAAAATAATAGAAGCCATCAAACAACGGAACAAGTCAAGTAGCTCAAATCCGACACGAAATACTGCGTAGCTTTGTGATGAGCTTCTGAGCTTGTGAGAAACGCAATTACGGGTTTGAACCTGATCTGCATGCTGACTTCATTTAAAAGAGTATTGCATTTAAGCATGTGCGACCGGCCATACCATGCCATTGAAGTTGAATTTTATGATGCTTAACTTCGCTTTTATTACCCCTTTATTACCCTGTTTTTACCCTTTTATTACCCTTTTCTCAATCTCCTAAAACCACACGAAATAAACCGGATTTATGAGAGAGAAAAAGCGGTTTTTTTTCCGTAGCTATAGGCCTGACACAAATCTCTCGCCTCCAGCAGAGACACGCAATTACGGGTTTGAACCTGATGTGCGTGCTGGCCTCATTATAAAATATTGCATTTAAGAATGTGCGGCCAGCCATACCACGCCATTGAAGACGATTTTTATGATTATTTATTTTATTACCCTTTTATTACCCGCTTATTACCTTTATATTACCTCTAGTAATAAACATTATAATGCAGGAATAATTCAAAAAACTAAAACTCTTAAAATTAGTAAACACATTCACAAACCAATCCCACGCCAAAACCAGCCTTCTCGATCGTGCACTCATGGCTATTGCAATCAAAATGAACCTCAAACTCATTTTTGATTGAGGCTCTAAGAATCATGTCACGCTCAACGCCTGTAATGAAAGTATTGCATTTAAGAATGTGCGACCGGCCATTTCACGCCATTGAAGCTGATTTTTATGATATTTTATTTTATTACCCTTTATTACCCGCTTATTACCTTTTTATTACCTCCAGTAGTAAACATTATAATGCAGGAATAATTCAAAAAACTAAAACTCTTTAAATTAGTAAACACATTCACAAACCAATCAGATGCCAAAATCAGCCTTCTCGATCGTGCACTCATGGCTATTGCAATTAAAATGAACCGCAAACTTATTCTTGATTGAGGCTCTAAGAATCATGTCACGCTCAACGCTTGTAATTAAAGTATTGCATTTAAGAATGTGCGACCGGCCATTTCACGCCATTGAGGCTGATTTTTATGATATTTTATTTTATTACCCTTTTATTACCCGCTTATTACCTTTTTATTACCTCTAGTAATAAACATTATAATGCAGGAATAATTCAAAAAACTAAAACTCTTAAAATTAGTAAACACATTCAGAAACCAATCACACGCCAAAACCAGCCTTCTCGATCGTGCACTCATGGCTATTGCAATTAAAATGAACCGCAAACTCATTTTTGGTTGAGGCTCTAAGAATCATGTCAAGCTCAAAGCTAAAGTATTACATTTAAGGATGTGCGATCGGCCATACCATGCCATTGAAGGTGATTTTTATGATGTTTTATTTTTTGTATTACCCTTTTATTACCAGTTTATTACCCATTTTTAACCCGTTGGTAAATCAAACATTGATTCCATAAAAGTATTATAAATTTAAAGAAAAAAATTCGCAAACTATTTGTTGTTAACGATTAGAACGTTGAATAAAAGAATTTGTAACAAAAAAAGTAAATGACAAGGTAAATAATAAAAAAATCCATCTAATTTCATCTAAACAAGTAAAACATGAACAATACAGTGCCCTTTACAATGTAACAAAGTATGTAAAAAAAATTGAACAGAACAGTGCCCTTTGCAACGTAACACCCGTTTATTACCCTTTTATTACCTCTGGTAATAAACATATTATTGCAAAACATAAAATCCAATCAAAAAATTAAAGAAAAAGTAAGTAAGCTTAGTCAGGATTGGATTGAGGTTCTTGGGGTGCTGTAGCAAGTGTGGATGAAACTTATGCACTTCTATGAGTTCGGAAATACCAACTGCGGAAGATAGCTCCATAGTAGAACTCTTCTATATATAAAACTGTGCCATTTTCTTCTCCAAAATTATCTTTAAGAAATTTCTTCAAGGTAACGAAATACTTAAAGAAAAAATAAGAGCATCAACTAACCACATATAAACTCTAAAAATTCCATCCAACCCTTTTTTGTTTACCTATATATTCCCATGAAAGTAAGCGGGGGTCTCCTTCGTTTCGTTAATTAAAAAAGCTTCCGCTGATTAATTTTTACACGAGAAAGTTCCACTCCCAGAGTGAAATGTAATTTAATTGCGCCTCTGGAAGCTACTATCTATGGTATCTATGGTGTGGCGCCGGTACTAGACCGAAAATTAATTCTCTGGTCTACCTTTGGACAACATGCTGAAATAGTTCTGGCATGTATGTGGCCGGGCAGCATTTCCTTTGCATCCTTTTCCATTCCCGAAATCACATTTTTTTTTCTCATTTCAATTTTGCATCTGTGGTCGAATCTCCTACGAACAATCCCAGCAGATATAAAGCGTCCCACAAACATTGTCTTACACGTTGTTTGAGGGGAAAACAAATTACGGTGGAAATACCTTTCCTGGACATAGTGAATGTATATAGTATAGTACACGGGACAAGCAGAGGTGGTGGATGAAGCAGGAGAGAATTCATAGACAATTGATATTGGGCAGGAGGAAAGGATCAAGGGACATAAACAAAAATGTCCTTAAGATGCTTTTGGGTCATCAATAAGGACATCCAATTATTATAAATCACCATTACAGCGGCTAAATCTCCTCTTTTAGTTGCTTCCGTTGAGTCTCCTATATATACGAAAAGGTTTGTTTTTTTTTTCCTTCCGTCTGACCGGTGTCGTCAGGAAAACCAGAACACGAACGATACAGCCAGCCGCACAACGATTCCTTTTATGTCTTCCATAAATTTTCGTCCTTTACCTTTTACAGTTTATAAGTGGACTTTATAGACTGCCAGCGCTCCTCACATATAAATTATAAGACGCCCTGACATTAGATTACTGGTTAATGGCCACGAAAGCAAAGTCATTTCGGCAAGGACTTTCACTTATAGCCTAAGACTTAATTACCCCAACATCGAATAGAAAGGACATCATCTCGAAAATATACTCTAGAGATGGTTAACACACCCTCGATGCCTCTTCTACTACTTTAATGGTTGCGTCACTTTTAAGGCAAACGCCCGATTGTTATTTGCTTCGTTATTGCAAGACTTGACTGTTGTTCTTTTGCTTGATTCAACAACAATTGTTTGGCAAATAAGGCTCGTTACATCATACATACGCCGAGTTCTTTTGGATGACATGAAAGGATTCTTTAAATTTTTCGTCAAGGAACTCGAGAGGCTTCGTTAATCGCCTTGCAAGGATGTGAGTCTTACTCCTTCTACGTACGTTCGTCCTCAATATAAGAACTGCAAATTTGAATTGAGAGATGAAAACTTTGTGTTAAGACATCAAAGGAGCGCGTTTTGGAGCGTGTTACGGCATTAAATGACGAATTTTTTTTGGAAAGTAATGATTAGTCAAATTTCTATGAAAGAAGTTTTTGGTACCTGAGTAGGAATTTCTTAGGATTTTTGTAGAAATTTGGTTGTAGAAGATTCAAAGAGTAATCGAGCTAACTAGTAAAGTTCAAAGTGGAGTTTACTCTGCTTCATACGAAAATCGAATGTCAAATGACAAATGTTAAACAGACACCCTACAATATCATAGTCCCGTCAAATTATTATGAAACTGCTTCTTAGAATGGTCATTTCAATTTATAATTATATAACATTGGCGGCCTCAGTCAGTAGCATAAGGGTTAACACGCCCGAATACTACCACGGAGGTCCGTGGGATAGCTTCCGCGCACCGCCTTGACCGTTTCTCCGGCCCAAATAACATCGTATTGTCCGTAAGCACCAAAACTAGGAAGGCATATTCTATTCGATCGCTAAAGTCAGCGTGCTGTCGCGGTAGTATAGGATAGAAGCGTGTGGAGTAAATACGCGTGTTTCCTTTGTAAGTTCTTTCATTCTTCTGTCTACTATCCTTCCAACTGAAGCTTGCTGTTCGGCTTTTCACTGTTTCGAAAGATACAAAGTCCGGGCACTATTTGTGGGTTCTCTTTCGCCTCTCAAAACAGAGGTGAAGAAAACACGTAATATTTCCTAGTGGTGTCCCATCTCAATACTAAGCGTTCCATATGCTGCTTGACTTCGGAAATCAAACGAGAACTGGTGTATTCCATAAGTTGGGATTTCAATGATACCAGCAATAAATTTTAGATTGGGTCGTGAGATTATACAATGAAAAATGATCGTTTATGAACTTGTTCATCTGGAGGGTTAGACGGTGCAGTCCCACCTAGTACATGCTACTCAATCTAATATTGTGAAACAAGTTCATTTTTCCAATTGTGAAGAGTCGATTTAAATAGCGTATTGCAAGTCGGTTTTGCCAAAAAAATATTGAGCTCTTAATTCAGTTGAAAAATCTAAGGTCATCCCAATTAAGGTTGGAGCTGTTTGATTCAGCTTTTTTTTTCCTTTGTAAATGTGATAAAAAGTGTTTTGTTAGGGTTAGTGCTGAGTTTGTTACGGTACAAAATAAAGACAGTTTCCTTCAAGTCAAAGATAAATGTTATCACAAATTTCCAAGTTAGCTTCTTCATGAGTTCATCGATCACAATCATACAAAGGAGTGAGGAGCAGACCCCTCATTGGGAGCCGCCTTTAACAACTTTGACCGTAACGAAAGTAGAACCGAAGTAAGCATTCATTTTTTTGCATTTTTGCATGTCGTTATGCAGGTAGCCAGGCGCGTACGCAGGGGGGGGGGTTATTGCGGGTTAAACCCCCCTCCATGATTCCAATAATAATAGGAAAAATTATAATTAATAAATATATCAACTTATTAAACAATTAAAAAAATATTCCGAATAACGATGTATAATATATGGTGGGTTCTTTTCAAACGGGATAGCAAAAAAATAAATATCTCTCAAACTTTCGGAATATGTTCGTGAACTCGATGTGATATACCAAAATTTTTTTTAGCGCAATTGGGTGGGCCGTTTCGGAGTTACAACTGTTATTGAAAAAAACGCGATTTTTCAAAAATCACGTATTTCTCATTTATTTATAGCTCTCGACAAACTCTGAGTTTCGGGATGGCCATATAGATTTTTGTAGAAAATTTTCCGTCTTTCCTTTTACGCAAAAAACAATTGGACGCATTTTTGGCCAATTTTTTGGCCTTTTTTATCCAAAATTTGAAAAAAAAGGAATTTTTAAATTTTTTTTTCATGTCACCAATCGATTTTCTGACTCAAAAACTACGCGCCACCAAGTTTTCAGAGTAGTTCCCTTCTTTTCGGTAAAAAAATTTGTAAAAATGCCCTAAATCAAAGTCTAAAGTCTTGCGTACACCACGAGACCATGATTTTTGGAGAAAAACAATACATTTTGTGATATTCGAAAAATGGTCAAAAATTATTATTTATGTTTCTTCACAATTTTCAATAAAAAAATTGCGATAAAAATATACCTATAGGTAATTATTTTTATAGTGAAATAACATAAAATATAATATAAGTACAAGAAAATTTTTTTTTACCCAATATGTGTACAAAATATGTTTTGTGAACCCCCCCCCCCATGGTTTCATCCTGCGTACGCTACTGCAGGCAGCAATGGATTTCCTCATCTTCAATGCCCCGAAGTAGTGTGAGAATGGCGACCCAGTACCCAGTTGTGAAAACTGAACTTATTCCAGAAGAATCAGTTCGGAATTAATAGCTAAGTAAGCAATTGATCCCTTTTTTAATTACTGGTAATGCAGAAAAGAATCAAATATGATTTATTGTATTTCAGAAAGATTAAAATGCAATGTAAAAAACATGACATGTAATCGCTTTGGAATTGATTACAAGTTATGCAGGGGTAATAAATTTATTACCGCCTATGACATGCCCGTGTAAAAGTAATGCATTCTTTACTTGTATGGTAATCCGAAGTGGAATCGATTTAGAATCGATATAATTAATTCTGAATTAATCCTGAAGCAATTCCAGTTACCAGTGGGTAGATGCTTGAGCTGGAAAGATGCCACCACCTCTTGAAAGGCTTAAATCTACAAATCTTGTTTTGAAGTGAGCTTGGACCCCGCAATGCTTCCGTTCCTATTTAATTGTCGAAATCCGCTTGCTCTGGGATATTCAAAATATAAGGGAGGAATCGCTCAAAATTGGTAATTTTTTTTTATGAAAGTTTAGATTTATTTTTTACAAAAACTACTGAATGTATTTCAAAAAACTTTTTTTTAATTGAAATTGTACGTCATTATATTAATGAAAAAAAAATTTTTTTTTGTATCAATAATTAATATCCAAAAAATGGCGCTAAACCTAAGGTGTCAAAAAAAGTTGTCCACATGATTGCGTGAAAACTAATCATCCGATTTGCAAATGTTTTTTTTTCACTTTTTTATTATCTTATTAAGATGGCATTCATCTACAGAGAAACAGATCTTACTATTTTTTCAAGCTGTACACGCAAAAGAGTGTCCAAAAATGGCATTTTTGGGACAATTTTTTTTTCTGCGTGCCATTTTCTTAATTTTCAATATTTTTCTTTGCTTTTAGATGAATGCCAATTCAAATGTGTCTACTTTAATGTGAATTGTTTTTTTTTTATTCAGATCATCCTGGACTGCGGAATCGTGTGTACAACTTTTTTTTTGGCACCTTAGGTTTAGCGCCACTTTTTGTATAGATATTAATGATACAAAAAAAAATTTTTTTTCATTAATATAATGACGTAAAATTTCAATTAAAAAAAAGTTATTTGAAATACATTCAGTAGTTTTTGAAAAAAATAAATCTAAACTTTCATAAAAAAAATTACCAATTTTGAGCGATCCCTCCCTTCCAGGTCTTCAGTGCTGGTACCATTATGCTCCAGCAGAGAAGCGAAGCCGTATGAGTTTTCGATAGAAGCAGCGATAGCAGTAGTAGACAGTAGCAGCAATTATAGGAGTAACATATAAAAGAAATTTTGAAGTGCGTCGAAGGCGACTGAGAGGTTAAGAGGTCCTTTTCATAAGGACTAGAGCAAAGACGAAGGATCCCAAAGAAAACCTTTACATCAGTTCTTTAGATATTCAGCATTGACAATAGAGTCAACTTTGGTCAAAAAATATCTGTTTTAAAATTTGCCGAAGATTTGGAAATAGCCTGACCAACCAGACCATATCTGCCGAAGTAAGGCATGCTTTGATTTTGGTGTTTGGCAAAGACGAACTGACGAGAGGCGTCTAAAATGCACTATTGAGATGCTTTTTATCATAAGCTGATATGCAAAAGACTGTTTTGCAATTGAAGAATGTTTGAAGCTCACACCTATCCTAGCTTCAAGGGAAAAGGCACCTAAAATTCATTTATTCACACCAACATGACATCCTAATTTGTCTCCATACCAAAAATATTTAAATCCAAATGAATCAACAGCCGCACTCTCACTGCACATTCCCCGCACCTCGCCAAAAATTGGATTAATTAAATTAAAAATTCCAGAGTCTGAATTGCATTAAAGCATGTTTCCCCGTTAATGCTACTAATGTATCCCGCAAAAGCCTCCCCCGTTGCCGCTCTGGCCGACGACGGTGCTACGATAGAATTTTATCTTTTTGAATTTTAAGCAGGTAAAAGCAAATACATCCTTCCCCAAAAAACGTTCTCCTCTACCAATTCTGGATATATAGTCTTATCCTTTTTCATCCGGCCAGGATGTTTGCATCTAGAACCTGCGGTTCGCAGCAGCTACGCAAGGACTTAGAGCAGCAATGGAACAAGGGACGACGGCGGGAGGACAAAAGTGGTTGTTGGTTTTTGCTCAAGTAATAACTCAATTAAAAACTTGCTCATTTGGGACGTACTACACAAGGAGTTCCTTTTACGGGGGATCCTGGGCGAAATCCAGGAGCCTGAGAATTACTGGAACTGAATTCATTTCTTCTCGTTGCCGAATGGGAAAGGTTAATTGAATCTGGCCCGGTGTTTGTTTTCCTTATCCTTGCTGTTGGAGTTACGGTACAAGGCGGAACAGAAGTTTTTACCATCATCAAGGATCATCAAGGATATTTGTAATTCGCTGAAAATGAAGTCACTTTAATCCAGTTTTATACCTTTGCGATAATATTTAAGATTCAGGATTCAGCTTCAAAGGAGAATTTAATAAGGATTCATTTGCACTTTCAGGTTCAATTAAATCCGGTACAAGGACATCTTTTCCGGTAAGAATAAACATTAAACGGAAAATCGTGACAAGTTTAAAAAGTTACAAAATTCCGTGGATGTGTTCTTAAGTCCTTTTTAATTGAGAAATTTTATTTTTGTCTTAATTAGCTGAAAGAAAAAAATCTCTACGTTTTCCACAATTTCCTATACTTCCGTACTCAAAAAAAAAATCCTGTAAGGGAGGAAAATTTTACCTTCAGTACTACCTAACAGCATCAAGATGTGTGCAAACTGAAAACACATTGTAAAATCTTAAGGACACTTTTGTGTCCCTGCCAAACTTAGGTTTCAAATTTTCTACAGTATTTGCTCCAGAAAAAGGAGTTCTCAAGCGATTGTTTGTGAAGCATCGTATGTCCTTTTTTCACGGATACATCAGGATCGTTTATTTGTGGGTGTATATGTGCGCCTATGTTTGGGTCGGTTAACATCATGTTATGCTGACATTTTTTTTCCTTCTTTCTTGCAGTCCAGCATCCTGGCTGCGAATGTCCTTCATGCACTGTACGACAGGGGTTCGCTACTGGCTAAGTAAACTTCTGTGTATAGCTTAAATGTGATACCTTTCCTAATGGACTTGACAAATCCGTGTACTCTCTTGCTGGAAAAATATGACACAGTTTATTTGCTCCTTTTGGCATGTGCTTGAATTCACATGAAATTGTTAAGGACATATTGGCTGCCACAGTAAGGAGAGAGGTGCTATTTTAAAGGAAACGGTACAATCGATGGTTATTTTAATAATGATGAGGGGTGAAATGTCAATTTGTTTTCTTTAATAGACAAAGTATACTTGGTCGACTCAATTTCATAGTAGAATCTTTCTGGATTCGTGACAATTCCATTAGGAATGAAAATACAAATTCATTTCTTGAGGCCCATATAAATAAATCTTTACATTATCATTTCGCTGAGTAAAAATAATTTTGTTGGTTAATTTTTTTTGTAAGCGTATACACGCCCGCAATGGGTATGCACGCTCCCGTTATAGGCATGAAAATCTAAAAATACACTCGGCAGAGGTATACACGCCTTCGTTACAGATATGAATGTATTCGTAATCAATCATTTCAAATGTGAGTCTCGTTTTGCCAAGCGGGCCCCCAACTAAGTACTAACCACATCCAATGCTGCTTGACCAACGCAATCGAACGAGAACCGGTCTACTGAGTATTCTAATGGGACCCTTTATGGTTACCAAGAAAATCGCCCGTTTTCTTCGTCCTATACAATTTCTGAAAGCTCCAATTAAGCTCCCTTTAGTCTAGAAAAGGTGTGGGAGTACCGTGCTTCGTTTGGACTATTCCAATATGGAATATGCCAAACTGGATCTATAGTGACTTGGCCATATACTTATGTAAAGGTTTTAACGAGTGCGGTTTCCAGAGGGAATGCCTTTTCAGCGTCAGTTATGTATACCATCCTCAGTCCTTGGACGGGGCTACCGGCTTTATCCTAACTACCTGGTTATTTGAGTGACATCTTCATTAGATGATCGGTTGGTACAGCGTACCTACAAGTAAAGGTGATGCTGATTTTGAAAGGAACATTGATGATCAAACTCATCACATATGAAGTGATATGCTTCTATAAATGTGAAGGTTGGTTTATTCTCATAAATTATCAAGGATATAAATTATAATATGTGACAAAATTTAATGTCATTTGTGACCTAGGACTGCTTTTACTCTTCCTTGATTATTTATTGTGGCGCCTTAATCAAAAATATGAAATATTAACCTTCAAGACTTTTGATTGAAATATGCTTTTTCCTGACTAAATAAATGAAATTAATTCCTCTCATAAATGACAAACCCCCTCCCCCCCCAAAAAAAATCCACCCGCCCAATTTCAGTGGCCTTTAGACAAAATTGCTTGAAATGCTTCAGCTCTAAAAATTGCTACTATTAAACCCGAAAGTCATATTTTATAAACTCTGCACCAGCTGCTCTCACTTTACGACTGATTACTGTGGTGCGCCTTCAAAGTAATTAAGCGCATGCGATAATAACTTATACACGATGACTAAAAATCGCGATCGCTTCTTTTCACTTGGGTGGAAATTTCACACACACACCGAAATTTTACTAGCAATGTCACAGGAGTCATTCAGCTCAACTAGAGACTGTCATTAAGACTGTATGTTATGCTCCAGTCGTAAACCCAGATAATCATGCTACAAAAGTGACTTTTAGTGATGTTTCTTGGCCTGTCAAAATATTTTGTTGCGAAACGAGAAACAGGTGTCACAGCGGCCACACCACACGGTAGCGTAAATTTACACGCCAAGTCACGCAGTTAAATTGTTTAAGGTTGAAAAATTTGTAGAATGATGCGTTCTGATGGTGCACGGTTGACGAAAGATATTTTCGGACGGACAGGCATATAGAATTGCATTGACTGCAAGTGCACAGGGGTATTAAATGCATATATGTAGATGCAAGTACGTGGAAGAATTAATTTCTAGAAGGATTCTTAGAATGACCCTTAAATCATGAGTTTGTCTTAAAGACTTGAGTTAGTACAAGCTGTAAGTTGGCTGTAACTTGGGGGATTAGAGTTTTCTGTTTTTGGAAATAGTGTTTATTTTTGTTGTAGACTTCCGGAAAATTATATTGGATTTATTGAGAAATGTTATTGCTTGCTAAGACTGAAGGCCACCTGCGATGGGTGTAGTAGAACGAATTTAATATTAACTAATAAAAAATGAACCTAAAAAAAACTAAGTGAATTTTTTTCGTTAGAAGATTTATTAACCTTCCACTGTTTTACTTTCATCTTAATTTAATTAAATATTATAAAAAAAGGACACATAAAATCCGAAAGGGAAAAAAATTCATTAACTTAAAAACTCCATTTAAAAATTATCCTTTTTTTTCTCGTTGGTCCAAATTTTGTTTCGCTGTGCGCCTAATGTTAGCAATAAAAAAGCATCAGCCTAAACGGCGCCTTAATCTTATTCCGGATTATTAAGTTGCGTATAAAAACTAAACGTCATCCATAGAATATTAAGAGCCAATTAAGATATTGTCGTGATATCCTAAATCCGTACGCAATCCAACTTAGAGGCCCACAAAACTAAATCCAGTCACGTTCCTATACGCAAACTGGCATTTTTAATCAAACAAATCTGATTCAATAGAGTCGCCTCCGAACAAATCCAACAAATCTCTCTTTGTGCAAAAAGCAATGAGAATCGAGGGATTGGCTCCCATGGCTACCCGATGTCTCTTCTTGAGAAGTCATTCTATTGTCACGCTTCAGGACTCTGTCATTTCTGGGGGCATGAAGCCACTTTGGGAAATAAGATAAAATTAGAGCGTTTCTATTCAAAATAGCCACCCCCGGCCCGCAGCTACCACCCAGTCACCGAAAAAAAAGGACAGCAGAGTATTAAAAATAACATGTCCTCGGCGTGTTTGCCGCCCGTTTCCATGTTTTTCATGTCCTGGTCGGTGTCCATCATCAGATATTGGGCCGTCATCCAGCTCAGATGCGTACTGACTATAAACCCGGAAATTCATTTAAAGTGTAACGCGAGTCCTTTTCTGGCCATCGAATTTTATTTCCAATAAATAAACATTTCGGACACATGTCGCCGTGTCGTCCTTCATGACATATTCTTGATGTTGTTGCGTTACGCCTCAATCCGGCCCCAAGTGAAAGGGTCACATATCCACACCCGACCACCGCCCACAGCCACCCATCCGCCCGCACATAAAAGTGACCAACCCCCCACCCGAGCGTGCATTCATATTGAGATTTCTTTGACATAAACTTTATTGACCAGCGATCGGATTAAGTCCCTCCACCACCGATATTACTCCCGCATGATGGACAGCCGAGATTTCGTCATTTCAACCCTTCTCAACGCCCAAAGGTACGAAGGACTTTCAACAGTGTGAAGGCGAAGGGCGCGCGGGGGTGGGTGTGCGGGACGAGCCAATAATCCCGGCGACACGAGAGTGGGACTACCTTCGATCTTATTAAAAATGTAAACGAAACTTTGTTGTATTTTATTGGCGGTGGCATCCTTGTTATTGTTATTACCATACTGCAAGGATACACACGTGTGTGATGTGAATACGATATCCATCGGTTTGCGAGTCACAGGGGAACCTGCAGGGATACTCTCCTGACAGATGCCGGAGCAGTGCGAACAAATTTTTCCTTTCAATGCGAAGTGGTAATGAAATTTTTATCTGATTCCTGTCCCATTCAGCTTTACACGCTTTTTTTACGATTCTAAGGACATCCAATGGCTGGGGAGCGCCCCCTGCATCCCCTGACGTCTTCGGGATTTTGCTATATTGAAAGTCGAAAGTTTTCAAGAAATTTCTAAAGGAATTTTAGTTTGAAGGAGGCAAAGGTATGCATGTAATCACTTTGATGGCATTCGAATACGATAAACAGATTTTATTGGGAAACTGCCATTCTGGAATTTCGGGACCTCTTACGTGGGAAAAAAAGGCTTCATCTCATATGAAGGGTGAGAAGGTAATGATTTTTATACTGTTCGTGCCTTGAATCGCTGTAAATAATTTATTAAAGGACATCACAGCCGATACGAGGTGAAAGATGGAATTGAAATGATGCAGTGTTCATTATGTCCGAAGGGTCTGCAGACAGCAACAGAAAACGCTCTTCAGTTAGCGTGCCCCTCTACAGCAATAGAGTCATGACCCTATATCGTCGTTGTATAGGGAACTGTAGAACAAGCTTAAAAGGCCTTTAACCGTGTAATGAGTTGCTACTACCTGCGCCAACAAGAGAGAAATGAAGAAAACGAAAAAGAGAGTCAAGGCAGAACTTCTGCCGATCATGGAGATAATATTGCATTCTTGGAGTAGCTCTAGGCAAATCCTATTGACTTTGTCAACCAGAAGTATACTCCAAATAAACAGACCTGTGTCGCGAAAAAAAACGGCCATTAGTAGAGGGAAATTGTCATATGATAGTGATGTAGTTGGGAGGTTGGATTTTTTTGTTTTTTTTCCTTACATATGTATGTTAAGATAAAGCGAAAAAAAAAATTTCTGCAAAATCGGTCCTGTGCTGCACGAAAAAATTGCATCGACATTTTTTAAATTGCATTTAAAATGTCTATTTTAGGACTTTGAAAAAAGTAAAAAAAACTCAATTTTTAAATTTTTTGCCTTTTTTTTCATTAGTTGGCAAAAGACAAAAAATTGAAAATTGAAATTTTTTAGTTTTTTTCAAAGTCCTAAAATAGACATTTTAAATAAACTAACGAAGTATTGCATATGCTCACAAGAAAGTACATAAAAACCTACAATTTAAAAAAATTTTTTTACCGTACGATGATTTGGCATAAAATGCCGGCAATTTTAAATTTTTTTCGAAAACTGCCAATTGTTGCCGTAAAAATCGAAAGTTTTTTTTGAAATTTCAACCACGTACTTATAGCATATTTTCACGTACTAATTACATATTTTCTCCAATTTTTATCAAAATCCGACTATTTTCCCGTTATTTATTTCATTTTTAGTAAAATAAAACAATATTTCATACATTTTGTTTTTTTGAGGTTAAGATTCATTTTTAAAGTATTTATACCGAATCAGTTCGATTGTCTATTCATTCACGAGTATTTTCCAATTTTTTTTATTTTTCTACGACCAACATAACTGGAGAACTTAAAAAAATAGTGTAGCAATGCACTCAAAATGCATCAAAAATGGACATTTATGCAATTTTTTCGTGCAGAACAGGACCGATTTTGTAGAAATTTTTTTTTTCGCTTTATCTTAACATACGTAAAGAAAAAAAAACAAAAAAATTCAACTTCCCAACTATGTACATCATAACTTCGATTTTTTTTTGTTTAATTTCCCTCTACTACATCTGTCTACTAAAATGTCGGCCTGGCAAACATCCTTAAAGCCTTTAGTTCGGGTATAGTGAAGTCAAAGCTTATAAAGGCAATATCGATTCCCTAAACGCTCCTGTATCCAAACTAACTGGATTACTAATAACAGGGTCGTCCTCCAGTGGATTGAAGGCTATTAAAGATTCGATTGAAGTGAACAGGAAGATCACAAAGCTAAAACAGGTGCCTGTATCACGCTTCTCGGTTCAAAGCTCTTCTGTGAGAAATCTTGTGGTAATATAAAAGATATTCTTTAATTATGGTGAGAACAGGGTATGCAATACAACTAGACTCATGTACCGGGTATGAGACAATGCTTATAAGCTCCCCGATTTTCTTACGCAGACCCGAACTTAGATTCTTACCAGACCTTTTTACAGGACATGCTCTTGTCAGATATCACCCAAAGATCATGAGTAAAATTTATATCGACATATGTTCAACTGTCAGGTGGAAACAGACACCGCAGAATATTGCCTCCGCCAATGTGAGGTTTTGTTATGAAACAAAAGCGTGATTAACGCCTAAAGAAGTGTGTCTAATCCACGAGGCCATCCGTAGTCTAAAACCAGCTTTTAAATAAAAAAGAAATTACGGTAGGAGGGGGATGGGGGGTGTACAAAAGGTCTATTACTACAAGTCGAGGTATACGGAGGGAACTCGTTTCCAAATACACTGAAATAAAAAATCCAAATTAAAGCAGAGGTCAACAGATTTCAGAAAAAAAATTTCCAGGTGTCGTCTCTAAAGCCAGACTCTTTCGTAAAGTAATACGGACGATGGTGGAGAAGCACCGAACATGAACAAATTACAATATAATTAAATTAAATGAATTAAAAAAAAACCACAACAACAAAACACAAGACCGTGATTCAAGGCACCGCACAGCTGCTCCACTGCAACAAAACACAATAAGTCAACGGGACCATCAGATCCAAAATTTTAGGGGACATTGGAGTTGATAAAACGGGCCGAAAAAGTCAGTCAAAGTTAAGATCTCGTGTGTGATAGTACCAGGAAAAAATTGTGCGAAGTTGTGCGGAGCCAGAAAGCCATCAAGGGAAACCAATAATTTAACTTTTATAAATCATTACTAAACCTTTATCTTTCAGCTTTATAAAAATTTAAAGGTGGGTGAATGAGTGCCTCCACATGACCTTGGGTTGAAAGGATCACTCGCATGCCGACCTATACGTATCAATAAATAATTTCCATTAGATTTTATTACTTTAGTGCGGTCTTGTATTGTATATAGAAAAATTTAAAGAAAAATTGAATTAATTGCCTTTTTTTTATTCGAAATAAATTAATATAGTATAGCAAAATAACTTCAAGGAATTTTTATTTATTAAATTTCGATCAATGCTGAAATCGAGTGAAAGGCGACACATTTTCATACAGTAAAGTAATACGGACGATGGTGGAGAAGCCCCTTTTGATCAACGCTATGTTTGACCACCAATTAATTTGAGAAAGGCTAAGTTCGACCGCACTGGAGAATTGCTTTACTTTTAGGTCGAGTTACAACTTACAACAAAGGAGGGACAATTGACATCCTAAAAAGACTCCCAACAAGTATTGCTAGAATTCCTCTAATCATCACGGACATTGGCCCATAAGTGACCACTATGTCAAGCTGGATATCCTACTACTTTTGCGATTGCTAAGGGGAAACGGACGAGAGATCATTTTCTGTGTAAATTTCCGGCTCTAGCGAAAGTCAGACAGCAGCCAAGCTACGTTCTGGAAGACTTTAAAGAGATCTCCAAACTAGGGTTTGGGGTACTGATAACCTTAACTCTACAGATGGTTTCAAACAACCACCAAACCTTAAGTATTTCACCTAAAGCACCAAAGGGCTAATTGGATCCCCAGTCGTATTGGAGGAGCACCATACATACCTAACCTAACTTAACAAGATCCTGATGCAAACTAACTTTCCAGGTAGCTAGGTCGAGGATCAGTATGAGGTTGATAGGATGGTATCGAGATAAGGTTGATAGGATGGTATCAGAAGAGAGGATGAGCTGAGCCTTGCACAATATTTTTTTTCTTCAAGACATCAGGGCTTGACGAAATACTCACCACGCTTTGTTCCAATAGGGCAAAGAATTTCGTTAAGCTTCGAGGTTTATTCCCTTGGTCTGGTTATATTCCGGTGAACTATAGAGAAAACAAGACAGTACTCCTCCCCAAAGCCAGATGAGAAAGACTACACTGAAACAAGCTCTTCAAAACGGTCAGACAAAATCTTTTCAATTAAAAACACTGGAGAGTGGTGGGAGTCTATCTGTAGAACACTATTCAGAAGTGATTCTCTTTAGGTGAAAGCCAGCATTCGTTTCAGGTTGGACCGGTCTGCAAAAACGGATATAACATCAATTGGTGACAATGAGAACTGCCGAAGAGGAATGGCATATAAGAGACAGACATTAAAGGTACTTTCAATAAGACACAGTTCAGTAACCCTAATAATGCTCTTTTTAGGCATGAAGTCAATCTCATAGTATTTGAGACAATAGGCTGAAAAACGAGGCAATAAGTATTCAGACAGGAGACTTCCGAACTGAGCATAGACTATGATGGTACGACCGATCATAACTAATTCGTCAATAATCTGAAGAACTAAGGACAGACAGAAAACAGAAGCACTTGGACAGGGTTCAGCAAATGACATGCATGGTAAAAATCGTGACTATCTCACCATACCCACTGCATCGATGAAACCATTGTACCTTTCTAGGGCAAGCCCTATTCCAAAGGATAGTGGGGAGAGAGAGAGAGAGTGAAAGAACTGATAAAGCCAACTCGCGGTTTTATTCTACCAGCCTCCTATCCAGTACTACCGCAAAATAACGATGACTTCTGCCATCGTACATGAGATGCCGTTCCTGCTTATTGTGCTTACAGACATTGGCAGTAGAAAGAGCAGGAGATATTTTGTAAAGAGGGACGACAAGAAAGATGGAAGCTTATCTAGATAGAAGAAATGGTAAATCCGTGAAGTGGATTCGAACCAAAGACCTTCGGAATGGCAGTCATGGGCTTCCACCGAGGCCGATATATTTACATAAAGGATCACTGCTAGATGAATTTTAGTGACTTTTATTTAAGACTTGTAGGTTTGAAAAGAGATACTCAAATATATTCTTGGGAAATTGTACTTGCCCAACAACTGAAACGTTGCAACAATTTCGACACGGTAACGCCACGTTGCTACTACTAAATGACTATCGAAAATCATGGATCCTTTCTGAAATGTTAAACATGTTTACGAGCCGATAATAGACCAAGGATACAAAGAAAAACAAAAATTGATCCGTAAAACAACAAAGCAACCACAAAGGTAAATTCAGATCTAAATATAAATGCCAACAAGATGATCTCGCGTTACCCAAAACGCAATAATTAAATTGAAAACAATTCAAAATGCATCGAGATGTGAAGAGCCCACGTATTATTCCCCGTGGCCAGAAATAGATTTTTAGTGCATTCGTTTTTCGATGCGATACGTGGAAATGTAAAACCGCCATCGGTGTTGTTCCAAGCAGAAGGAACAGGTGTAACGTGCTGTCGACTATTAACTCGTTATCTTTAGTCTCTCGGCCGCAGCAGCAACAACACAACCGGCGACGATACGACTATTTTTAGTTCAAAGTGATTCGCCCATTCGTGTGCATGCAAAACACGGTGCAAACCGACGCCTTAATTAATACTTTGACGCCCAGCATCACCCAGAGCGCTCTGCACACGTGGCGGCGTCATCAGATGTGTACTACAGTCGCCCTTTTGGTATACGGATCTACGTTTACGACGGACCAGCAACACACTATTTTTAGGCTACTGAATCGGTAAACGTGAAATGAACTTCGATATTCCGTGGAAATATGGTGAATCCCCGACAGATTTCACACAGGTATTTTTCGCGGCTTAAGGAGCTGCTGCAAGGGGCGAGAGGTGAAGCCATCGTCTATAAATCCTTGTCAGTCAGTCGTTCCTTGACTTTACTTGAAGCCAACAAAAATAACTCCTTTATCGGAAAGGAATCTTAGGAACCCTCCACAAGGAATTCCAATCGCTTTCTCACATCTGTGGAAGAGGTGCTGCTGCTGGCTGCAGGGCGTCGGGGCCTCGGGTTCCCCTAATCCAGTCCTCAAAGCCACTTCACATGTCAGCCCCGTCTCTTGTTTTAAAAGACGTCGCGGTGCCTGCTTCTGGGATTTTTCTTAATAGGCAAAAACATACCGCACGTAATTGAGAGCCGCACAGAAATCCATGCGGAAAAAATGTGACACGGACAGATTGCCGCCGAGGCTAAATGCTTCCCATGAAGTCCGCCCGCCAAAGTGAGAGAGATCTCAAAACGTCTTTAAGACCGGGCGTGAAAGTGAAATCCATCTCGAGAATATCGGCTAACTACCGACACTGTCGGGAAAGCCAACTTCGCTCTATGACAATCAAAAGTTGTCATACTTCAGATCGGATTAGTTGAAGATTTTTGGAAGAGGAACTTTTTCCGAGGACGTCGCAATGCGCCTAATGAATCCAAAATTTTTGGGGAAGTCTTCTTGGGGTCTGGACCTTCCTTTGAAGTCGCCCTTTTGGAATAAGAAGAAATGCGCCAGTTTCCTTCGTAATTTTGGCGGACACTTGAAAGGAACCACAAGAGATGTGTGCTGGTGCAGCTTCTGTTTATTTTTATTGACGACATATGATGGATGTTACAATTTATTTACGCTCGTTTTTTGGGGGTCGCGCGGGAGGACATATCTCTTAATGCGATGCAGGCCTCGATCGGCAAATCGAACGATGGGAATGTGTTGAATGACTTTAACTGGTGGGGGGTGGAGAGATGGTTTTATGTTGTTTTAATAGTGGAGGATGTTGTCTTGTTCTGTTTTTTTGCAAATTGGTAAAAAACGTCGCTGCCTTGGGAATAAGCCTTGAGAAGATAAACAAAATTTAAAGAAAATAGGTTAGATGTTCATCTTTAGGTATGCTTATAGGGGATGATCGAGAATAAAAGGGTGTAATGTAAGATATATTAAAAGAAAGACTACATAGGTTTGACGAAAGCAGTGTAAAAGAGTACAATTGTGATTCAGGCTTGTAACAAAATTATACATATAGTTGCTTCTAAGTTGTTCCGATCTATAAATGGGATCCGATCGCCACCTCACAACTCGCCTCTCACAACTACACTCTATCTCTCTTTGGTCCCGATTTTGAACCGATTTCATCCAGTTTAACACCCTCAAGGTCTAGGCATCCTGTCCTGATTTACACTATAGATCCCAAAAACCCTTCTGTTAAAGACTCTACGAGTGGTCCCTTTTCACCCGACTCCACAACGGAGTCTACATAGCTTCAATCTTTTCATGATGTATACGTCCGCCATAAGTAGTGCTGCACACGAGACGAGACTTGTCTCGAAATCGTCTCGTCTCGTCTCGATTTTCGAGACGAGATCGAGACGATACCTCCAGATTAAAAATCGATACGAAACCAAGACTACCATTCGAGATCTCGCGAGACATCTCGAGGTCTCGAAATCAAATCGTTATTTTTAAATCGTATCGACACCAACTATTTCAGTATCTTCATGCTGCGCTCTTTGACGAGCACAACATTCGGCACCAATACATGACTTGAGCAGGCTGCGGAGACAAGGCGAAGAGTACGCATTCCATAAGCGTTTAAATGCAGAGTCCATTCCAAAACAGAAGAGGTATTTTACTGTCATTTCATTTCATTTCAATGCATTTAAAATGAAATGCGTTGAAATGAAATGAAATTACTGTAAAATACCTCTTCTCTTTTGGAACGGACTCTACGTAAATGTAACTCTACACAAATTAGAAATTAACTTTCGATTCATTTATCCTGGCCTGGTGCCACTGCAAAAGGCAGATTTACGTGTCTACGTCTGAGAAGTGACTAGCATGGAAATATAAGGAATATTTGTATGCAATTTCATTAATATGACACATATTGATATTTCTCGAAATACAGAAAACTGAGCAATTTGTATTATTGACAGTGAAATTTGAGACTTTTCGAGACGAGACGAGACTTTTCGAGACGAGACGAGACTTTTCGAGACGAGATCGAGATCGAGACGAGACCTGCAAATACCCATTTTTTCGAGACCGAGACGAGACTGGGCCAAATCTCGTCTCGTCTCGTGTGCAGCACTAGCCATATGGCTCCTTCACTAACAATGGAGTCAATAACTTGTCCAAAGACTGCCCCTTTAAAGTAATTTTGGCTGATCACTAAAATATTGGATACATATATGTGAGTACTGGTAAGATCATCATCTTATACAGCACCAGCTGGAATATTGCGATTCGATGCATGTATTGGAAGAGCCTTCACTATCTATAACAGGCTTCGTTGGCTTTTAACCGTGATCATATTTCTGATGGCATGTAGTTTTCGACTGATATGATCGATATCGATGGTGATCTGCATAACTCAGTATTTGGATGGACTTGTACCTCTTAATGCCATACCTGAATTTTAGGTCAGTTTGAGGCAGTAACACTAGAGGAAGTTTATGATTCACGGATTTCCCGGAATCCAGGCAAGATCGAGCCGTTATCAATCGCGATCAAGTAGTAAGAATTATGATCTAAAGATTAGAGAAAATCAGTCCCGTCACGATCGTTGCCCGCACCTTACAAGTAGGCTCGCGAATTCGCGATCAGTAGTCCATCAAATAGCTAGTAGTGGTAATAAAAGTTCCTTGAAGCAACGCGGTGTTTAATTTTAGCCAAATATGAGTTTCCAATATATTTGCTGAGTTCGTCAAATTGATCATGATCAACATTAATAATCGTCTCATTTAATTCTAATGATTTCTAAAAGTTCTATTTTGACAATTCTATAAAGCTTATGACATATGACATTTTTCTGATCTGTCTGATCTGTCGAAGTTCAACTAGCTTCACACAGATGGCGCTTAATCTAAAAACTCACCACAAAAAAGCTCACCACACAGGTTCTTGACCCGAATAAAACTCACACCCGAGCCCACACCCGCTGGCGTCACTGTGCCAGTAAGTCTGTTGCTATACTACTCACCAAAACTCAGGTTAACAAGTTTGTGGCATTAAATATTCCGGTCGCACTGGAGGCAGTCCTACACAGAACCTAACTCAGAAAGTGTAGGGCGATCAATATGTTACTTGGTTACTTCCTTTATCTGTTGCAGGTGCTTTTTGTTTGGTTTGTATTCTCTGTTAACCGCAGCATAGTTTTAATGCTATGAAGTTACGAAATCTTTTGCAAATCTTCCTGAATATATAAAATTTAATCAAAAAAAAAAACCGGAAAAGAAAACAATTACTTTCAAAATTAAGACAAATTAAATACATAAAATTCATCTTCTCTCTACATGTTGCCCAAGTCAACCAAAAAAAAAAAAAATACAAGCCCACGATCCACTGTTCAGCATTCAACAAAATTTCGATGAGGTAGATAAATCTGTTGGTTTATTGGGATTGGCCATTGGCCAGCATTTATTTATGTTTGTCTAGCATCAAGCTTAGACTCCGCAGATTGTCGGGGAACATCACTTTGACGAGCTCCTCTCAACTATGTATGTGGAACTGATGCCATACTTTGCCTCGTACCAACAAAAAAAAACAACAAGAACACACCACCAACCTCACAATTTTCGACATCGAGTTTCTTGTTGAATTTGTAAATAGACAAGGCGCTTCAACTGCGGGAGACTACTCTCAAAGCCGTCCAATAACTTACGTGAAAGTGAATAAAATTTTCAGTTTTCATTGAGAAGAATTTCGTGTTTTTTTTACTGTGTGTTTTTTTGAAAATTCATAATAATTTTTGAGTTTTCTTGGAATCAATCCAAATTTCAAGAGTGATCATAGTCGATTCTTAGGTGAAGTGGAGATGATCTGCAGCAGTCAATATTTTGTTGGTGTTTAATTATATATTGGTGCTAGCACCTTTTTCGCGCTATTGTACAACATGCCACACTAATAGGGAGTCACTGGCTCTGTACTAAACTCAATTATAGGGCATCGAGAATTCACGTGAAGCACACCTTTTGGCGTGAATTATTAATGGTGCTCACGGATTCATGGAGTCGACAGGCAACGTGCCCTGCATTCACTCTGTGAAAACTCGGTGTGTGTGCGTGCTGGGGGTGTCCTGGTGCTCCACTGAGTCGCGCTCCATAGGCCAGGATGCCATGTAAACATACCGTGGCCGCCGTTTAAATTTAATTTTGCACGTAGTGACAAATTGCCAGTGAATTATTGGATGCCAAATTGCGATTATCGCTGCCATGTTATGTTGGACATGTCAATGATATATTTGCGGTGTACATAACCCCGCAGTCAGTTTGTTAATGAAAACTCCAGTATGAATATATCAAAGGGGTAACATCTTCCATATCTGTTGCTCTAGTGCTGGGCGATGCTCTCTTTTGGATTTTATTTGAGATATTTGGTCGAAATTTAATTACCCAACGCAAGCTTTGTAGATTGTCTTGAGGGATGTACTTTGGTCTACATCGATTGGATTATATATGGACAGACTATGCCCAGACCACATTCACATTGAAATTGACTAAAAATGCATGTGTTTTCAATTAAATCTTGGCTTATCTTTTAATAACCATAATGAAAATTTCTCCTTCTAAAAACCACCATCAACCCCATACCGAGCTATAAAAGCTATAAAAAAAAAGAAATTAAGAACAGGATGAAGAAATTAAATCCTTACCGAAAACCCTTTGTGTTGGTGCTGTTGATCCTTTTGGTGTCTGTTGTGTCTGTTATTCGTCGTTTTTCACTTTTTCCAGGGAAATCAGTCAAATAAAATCCACCCCGGACCAAAGTTTATGACCGACTAAAATTTATATAAGCCTAGTTACGAGGGCGCAGGACCACCACTAAAAATTCATTCAGATATGCAGAAAAATTTCATAGCCAAACACAAATGCTCGGTGCTCGTTGTGACAGTGGGAACAATTATGACTTGTTTACGGCCATAAATGGTACTCCGTTCAATGTTAATGACATCGTTTAGAAGCCATCGGTTTAACATATGATTTTTGATTCCCATCCCCCTCCTGTGCCTCTCTCTGCTATATAGGGGTGAAGAAGGTATACAAGGATATATTATCCCGTAAAAATATTCCACCAAAAACGTAATGGTAAAACATTAAAACTCGAATATAGAATCCAACATACACAAAACATTCCAAATGAATGAAGCAAGTACGTACTACTATCTATGCTAGTGTATGTCTGGGGTTTAGATGATATGATAATAAAAACCGATGGCAATATAACCAGAAATCAATATATATAAACGTATGTGCATCACTTAAAAAGGATCTCACAGATAGAGATAGATGGTTATGGCTTATAGTCTTTGGCCTAGTCTCTTCATTAGTGGCCACTTACCATGGAAACACTTCAAACTGACATTAACAAAGCCATAAAAGTTGTCAATTAATTAAAAGTCGCCGAAAGAGTGTGTGGCCTGTGTCGTCTGGATTTGAGCAAAGACACGTGATGAGATATCGTTCGGTATACAAAACAACAAGGACTTCTTGCTGCATAGTAGCCTTTAGGTTTTTTTCCTATGCGTACATATATTGAATTTAACAGGACGAGAAGGAATCAATCTTCAAAAGGAACCCCTTTTTTTGTGTGTGTGTGGTTGCATTTTTCTTTTCGGCTGTGGTGCTGTAAAAACAATCATTAAATTTCCATTTTGGAGAGGAAACAGATTGCACTTGGTTTATTGATTTTGTTTCGATTTCGATTTTTTGAAAATATCAGTTTTTTTTCTCATGTTATCCTTTTGTGGTAAATTGTGGATTACTCAGTATCTTCTACTATGGATATGGGATATATAGAGTACACAACACCTTAACAGATGTCTTCCAAGAGTTCAAGCTATTTAACCTAACATTGAAAGCATTACAAACACGACTGCGAAGAATATGGTAATGTACGCTCAGGTTATCGAATTCGCCATCTCGAGAGTAGGTAGTGGTTGGCGGACGCTGAGGCGCGTTGGGTTTGTCTCTATTTGACTGTTTAAGGCTGTGTTTTTTGTTACAACCCCGCGGGAAAAATTGAGAGCGCTCCTCAAGGGAGCTAATTTTGAGCGCTGCCAGATATGCTCCCGAGGGAGCATTACTGGAGTTTTCAGAAATTTTATAGAACGAAGAAAACGGGTACGGTCTTGTTGACCATAAAGGGTGACATTAGCATACTCAATAGACCGGTTCTCGTTCGATACGGAGGACAAGCAGCATTGGACGTGGTTAGTATACTTAGTTGGGGAACCGCTTTGGTAAAACCATACTCGCGCTTGGAAAGGAAAAAGCAATTGCAAAAGATGAAGAAAAATAAAAGCTGTTCGGCACAAGAGTTTATTCACATATCCAAAGGCCTCCATGAATATGCCCAGCGGGAAAAATTGGGAGTGCTCCTCTGGGAAGCTAATTTTGAGCGCTGAACGAATTTTGGGTCCCGATGGAGCATTACTGGAGTTTTCAGAAATTTTATAGAAAGAAGTAAACGGGCCATTATCTTGCTGACCATAAAATGTGACATTAGCATAGTCAATGGACTATAGTTTGATACGGAGGACAAGCAGCTTTGCATGTGGTTAGTATTTAGTTGGGGGCCTGCTTTGGTAAAACCACACTCGCGCCTGGAAAGGAAAAGACAATTGAAAAAAATGAACAAAAATAAAAGCTTTTCGGCACCGGAGCTTATTCACCATATCAGGCCTCCATTAATAGCGCTACTGTAGATATTTAAAAAAGCTCTATAATTCTCCTTTTTGTCTCCAACCAAATCGTTGCAGGAGTGCTCCTATGGGAACTCAAAAGGAGTGATAGCCGACGCGAACATCTATTGTTAAAAAATATATGAAGAGGGGACGGAAATGGAGCACTCCATGCTTACATGGGAGTGCTCTTTCATTGTCTTTAGAGCACTCAATTTCCCGCTTCCCATTTGACCTCCCATATTAGCACTCCTGCAACGATTTGGTTGGAGACAAAAAGGAGCATTATAGAGCTTTTTTAAATATCTATAGTAAAGCTACTCATGGACGCCTGTGGATATGTGAGTAAGCTCCGGATGTCGAAAAGCTTTTATTTTTGTTCGTTTTTGGCGATTGTTTTTTCGTCATTTTGCAAGCGCCAGTGTCGATTTTCCAAGCGGTCCCCGTGCTAAGTATTAACCATGGTCCAATGCTGCTTAACTTCTGCAATCGAACGAGAACTGGTCTACTAAGTAGGCTAGTGGCGTGGTCATTAAGATAATTGCCAGTTTTGCTCGTTCTATAAAACTTCTTAAAACTCCAGTTATGCTCCCTTGGAAGCATATTTGGCAGCACTCAAAATTACCTCCCCTGAGGAGCGGCCCTGATTTTTCCCGCGGGAATAGTACAGCCTCGCAAGCTACAATAGGCTACTACATGGCCAGGCCTCATGCAATTAGACAGATTAAACAATAATAATTCCGTCGAAGTCAGGTAATACGATTTTTGGTTATTTTGGTGTACCGATAATACTGCTTCGATTTTCGCTCCTCATAATTACTACTCGACTAAGCTATACAAGGAATCGACTCTGGCTCTATGTCTCCGAATAAATCTGCCCAGAGGAGTCGCTGGTGGAGAAGTGTTGAAATCATTAGCTACGGCGTTCTACCCATGTATCCATGGCTTCAAACTTTTCTGATTAGGCTTCTAGAGCGCCTGGAGCAGGTTTGTCGGCTGCATTGTTTTCTGCAGAATGATCTATTGGTTGCTCTGCACCGTTCATGGATTCGATCCTTGACGGATCTCTCCCCGGTACCTGAGGGAGATTTTGTACACTGATGTGGAATAGTCAGTGCTCGAATATGGGTGATCTGTACCCAGTACCGCTTTTGTACTTGCATCCGATGGAGGTGTCGCTGGTTTCGAACTCGTCCCACAAAGCATCTAGACGTCAGCGTCCGTCTTCTAAATAGGCCCTGGTCCTTCGTGACGGTAATGAAAAGGGTAATGCTGTGCCTGCGGTGAGACTGGAAAGGAATCGTTCACTATGAGGTACTTCTAGTTGGTCAGACGATTGATTCTCAACTCTACTAAAGACAACTTGTCTTTCTTCTACTTTCTGACTTCAGAAAGGCATTGGACAGTGTTAGGCATAAGCTTCCAGAAACTAAGCTAATACCCGAGTAAAAATAAAATATGGCCTTGCAACGGGCGAACACCGACCGTGATTGAAACATAGTCCTTGGCTTGTTCCTCTTGTGCATCGATAGTCTTAAAGTATGATAATCCAAAGCACGATTGTATATAACGAAAATGATCAATTTCTCATAAAGCACATTCAAAAATACATTTAGTGCAGATTATTTTTCTGGCTCAAATTTGCCGTCGTATGCCCGTGTGTACAGTCCAGTACTCGGCAATTTAAATCGTTTAGTCAAGTTTGGCCATCGTGGGCCCGTATGTGTTCCCATTAAAAATGGTTAAAAATTCTACGGCCATCATATGCCCCTTAAAAAGCCAAGCGGCCGGTGTTCGCCCGTTGTAAGGCCATTTTTTATTTTTAATCGGGATAGACTAGATGAGATTTTCATCCTCATCTGCCTCCTGAATTTAAAATTACTTGCATAAATCGGTCTCAAAAAATATGCTTACAAAATGCAATTTCAGATCCAGATTTCAGGCCGTATTGCTTGTCATTCTAAGATTAGTTGGGATTCTGCATATTTATACCATATAAGTTTCGTCTCAATGGTTTTGGAGAGAGTAAAGTTTCCAAGAGTTTAGATAAATCTCGTAGAAATACGATAGGGCAAAGAGTTTGTGCAAAGATTCGGCGGTAGATGAGGTAAATTTATTAGGTGCTGAAGTCAATCTCTACAGTAAAACAGTACCTGGAATCTGTAAATAAAACGAACCGCGCTTATGATTTTTTAAAAGATTGGTAGTCTTGATCCTTCGGGTCTAGGTCTTTCCCGGAGTTTTTTCAATGTCCCAACTATTTTCGAAAATGCCTTCACTATTGAACTATTGCAGATGAATTGCAGTCTAGAGAGTATCACCAGCAGTTCTTTCCAAATAAGTTCAACACAAACCGAAAACGTCTTACCTATTCAAAATCACCCCCATCCATCCGCATGATACCATCCACGCGCTTCCTTTCCACCCATAATTCAATTAACGTTAACCATTTGAAATCTTGTTCCAACATTTGCCTTTCATGTCAGCTCATCAAATTTCTCAATTACTCCTCCACTTTTGCCAGTTTATACGAAATCACTTAATTCATACACTTACACCGTTCGCATCCGTGTTCCAGAGCTACACACAGGATAATCACAGGATAACCCACAAAAAGGTGAATAAAATTATCCTTGACGAGACTGAAGTGGAAAACCTGCTGCCGATTTGCTGCCATCTACCATAAATGCATGTGTACATTTCAATCTTGAAGGATCCCCAGGGATCAGGTCCTTTCCGCTCGGTCGGTAACAACCTGCGGTTTTAGTTGAAAAATTGAATATTCATATACAGGCACCTCCAGTAGCACAGTGCTATATAAAGCGGAGCACCCCCGTCGCAGGGATACGATTGGTGCGGGGTGTAACATTGAAGGGCTCACGTATTGGAAATTTAAAGGGACATTTCACTAGATCCAAAGTGTTCTCGAAAACGGTGAAGTTGGTGTCCTTTGGTGTTGGGAATAATGGAAACCAAGAATCTTGTAGCACAAGAATGTGGATACCAGGGGCGCCAATCTGGATGACTCGTGTCCTATATTAACCGCTTGGTGACAGGGGAAACGGGCGACCGCCCGACTTCGCTACAGTACCCATACCCACGATCCTGGCTCGTTTATTTCTTATATAAACTTCTTTGCATTGGGGAAAAGGTCTCCTTGTACTGATATTTGCGTGAAAGGATATCAGGGGAAGCGTGTCGCTGAATTTTTATGTTCGAATTATCATCGAAGTCCTTAGGCAAATATTGACCCACAAGATGCCTGGAATTGAAGAAGTTCATGGACATAGCTTTCAAGGGCCTGCCTCCACGCAGGAGGAAATGTTCTGCTCGTTATCCTGTAATACCGTAATTTCTCAGTGATTATTCCCAATGAAAAGGTAAAATTTGGCGCTGCTTAACTTCTTTGTCTTAAAACTTCACAGAGATGCCCTTATTGACCTTAGAATTTGTTACATCAGCCCTCCAGGAAAGAGTGGAGGGAATAAATTAAAAAAAAACAGGATGCTGAAAATATCTTATTTTGTTATTGTGGTTTTGTTTTTTGTGTAAATAAAAAAGAAAGGAAACAAATTCCTCCTTGGGATTCTCAGATCCTCTCGGCACCTTTCTCTGACTGGTGGTGTTAGACTCATTAACATTTTTTTAAGGGGAACACAGCCGACTGTCGAGGTACTTTAGCGATATTTTGGCTGCGGCAATATATGTGTGGTCGATGGTTTTTTACTGCAATCAACCGTAGATGAGTAATGGTCCGCGGCTTGACAAATTGTCTAAAATGTGAAAAATTGTTTCATTTTGTAAACAGCCTTTCGATTGCTGCAACATGTCACCGAAGATCAATTAGAGAAAAACCGAAAATTTGTTTCTTCTTTTAAGTCTTTTTTTTTGCCACTGCAAGGGATCGTTTGGTATTTCAGTTTAAAAGTGTCTAATTTAACTTGATGCAATTTATCATTCATTTTTTTTGCATTTTCTATGAATTTTCTAAAATTAGGCAAAAATTAGAGAAATTGAAATGAATCGGTTTCTTAACAGAAAAGGAAACTCACCGTGAAAAGGGCTGCTTTAATATGGTAATTATTTTTGTAGATTGAAATAGTAGTCCGGAGAAATTAGCATTTTAAGGAGACAAAATTCCAAAATGGCTGAAAACTGGTCCTCGGCTTCCTTGGGACTTTCTAAGAAAACAATTTTGGAATCACAAAAAAACAACATGGCCGCCGGAGATATCACTTTTTGGCAAAAAAATCACTCAAAAACTGGTTTTTTCGAAAAAATTTGATCAGTCAATACGAAACGTTATTGCCTACAAAAAATCCCTTTGTCATTTTTTCGAAAACCTAACCCTTTCGAAGTTATTCAAGGTCAAAGTTTCCAAAAATCTTGGTCAAAAAATACTTTGAATTATTCGGAAAGGTCAAGGTCTTCGAAAAAAATTCAAGAGGGGTATTTTGTAGGCAATAATGTTTTGTATTGAAAGTTCAAAAAAAAAATTTCGAATAAACCAGTTTTTGAGTGATTTTTTTCCCAAAAAGTGATATCTCCGGCGGCCATGTTTTTTTTTGTGATTCCGAAATTGTTTTCTTAAAAAGTCCCAAGGAAGCTGTGGTCCGATTTTCAGCCATTTTGGAATTTTGTCGCCTTTCGTGCGGTTTTTTTGCTAAAGTCCCCGGACTATAGGGACTTCTCAAATAGGAGATTTAGAGTCTTTTTATTTTTCTTATTTTAATGAAGTGAAAGGTGCAAAAGTATTACAGCCACCATTTGGCCCTATTGTACTCTTCACAAACTCTGTGCCCCTAGATTTGAAGGCTACGCCTCTTGAACCAGCTCAGCAGCCTGCCTAGAAAGTCGTCGCTTAAGGCCCCCATTCACACACAAACTGCCGGCAGGCCATGACCTGAAGGTATCAGGCCAAGTATCACCACACACTCACCGTGGCCTGCAGTCTAGGAAAACTGACAAAAATGTTTATGTGTGGGCATTTATCGTCAGTCCGTGCCTTAAGATCTGAACTTCTATTCAGTCTGAAGTTTTCTTTGAGGTCAGGAGAGAAAAAAGTGGAATCAGCCGGAATTTATTTATTTCCTGTTCGCCTGTGGGTCTGTGGGGAATCATGAGGTGGCCTGCAGGTCACGGCCTGTCAGGAAGTTACCTCAAGTCCTCATCCCTCGTTCAGACTGAGTAATGTGCATCCTTCATCGGGCCGTGCATGCCGACCTGACCTCAAAGACCACGGCCTGGCGGCGGTCTGTGTGCGTATGGGGGCCTTTAAACTTAGTCTGTTCGAGCAAGGTTGTATCTAAGGCAGCGCTGGTCAATACCAAATCTCGGGAGCCACACGAGTTCCCGGTAGTCCTACAGCTCTCCTCTCCTGCTTGTGAGTTCGATTGAGAAAGGTACAAGCAAAAAATTTGAGTTCGAGTGAGAGAGGTATGAACTAACTCCGGTATTCTAATAGCAGTCACAAGCCATAACGCCAATACAAGTGTGCGGTTAGTCTCAACTTGAAAGCCTATATTAATATCAGGCAGGACAGGGTCTGCCGGCTCAGATAGTAGAAGAGGAGAGTGTTCATCTTAATTTTTTAGTTTAATGTTAACTTGAAGAGTATCTAATGTTCATCCTGGCAATGCTGAGTGCTAATACCTACTGCATCATGTTAGTTTTCTCTCAAGTTAAGGCTCCCATACACGGTCAAATTGGATGTACATCGAAGTGCGGATGTACAACCAAAACTATCGCTTGTGAGCCGGTCGGCCGATCAAAACTCGTTGCGCGCATGGGTTTGATGAAAATCTGGATGTACATCCAATTTGACCGTGCCTTTAGAGACAAAATAAAATTGTGGGAGAAACACAGAGATAGTTTATCAGAAGACGTTAAAAGACCAGTCGAAGAAGAAAGAAGAAATATTGAGGTGTTCCTTGAAATTGTATGTAATCAATGCCTCATTCTTCAATGCCTCACCATCACGAGAGGCACTATTTGTTATCAGTAACTAATTAATCTGAATGAACCATGCCGTCCATCTGACCAAAGTCGTGGCTGAAATTGTTCCAAAATTAGATCAAGAACAGAAAGAAGTGTATGACGCAATATTGAATAGTTTTACTTCTAATAAGACCGGTTCTACACGTTCAACTTTTCGTTCAACTTCAACACTTTTTTCTCTTTCTTTCGCAAGCAACTTGCGAAAGGGATAATCTTACGCCTTTCACAATTGTCTGCGAGCGATAGAGAAAAAAGAGATGAAGTTGAACGAAAAGTTGAACGTGTAGAACCGGTCTAATACTTTCCTCGATGCACACTTGCAGATGAAGTTAAAGCCTGTCAAATTTGCACGTCAAGCCATGATTTTAACAGGAGAAATCGTATTCATCCCGAGAATTCCTATGATCCCATCGGACTACTATTCAAACGTCTTCAATATCCTGAAAGGGGTTTGCTATGCCATGACTGCGCAGGTAGAGGTTTTAAAATGGCTGGTGTGGTTTTGGGACGTGACTGGTTCATTTTATGTGGCATGCTCAAAAGTCATTCTACAGCAGCAAATTAATTCTAAACCATTGATTAATCCTATTTGTTAAATAAAACTGTTCAGTTAGTTGTACAGTATTTGATTTTAAAAAAATTGAGCACTCACAAAAACAATCACAATCGCAAGGACGAACTTAAATTCTTTCTATGTGTTGCCGAGATTTCCGAGCAGAATTATTCTAGTAGTTTTTTTAGCTCCTTGTTTTTGCTCGACACGGTTAAACCTAAAAATATAGAAATGTGAACTACTTCCAATTTATGTTCATCTATCGCCAGATTGCTTCCTATCAGTGGTCTATTCACTCGTGTCTGAGGCGATGGATTACCAATTCTTCAAAACACCTCACTGGGATGGGTGTCTTCGGGAAACTCAATAATATTTCCTTAGGCAACCCAATGTTCAGCGTTTTCTGTACAGATGAAAATATGAACCAACAACTGGAGAGGTTACGGCCAAGCCAGATAGCAACTCAACTAAATTTCGAGTTGCTTTTGATGCCTCCTGCAAAACTTCTTCAAACCTATCATTGAACGACATTCTAGCCATAGGTCCCACCATACAAAATGAGTTGTTTACACCCAATAATCTGCTGAAGGTACAATTGCAATTAAGAAATAACCTCTTGCATCAACAAACAATACCATTGACCAATCTTCTTGATTTCCTATTCCTGATTATAATCATATGACTCATAATCCTTTATTCACATCATGACTTCACAGCACAAATTGATGAGGCATATCTGCATAGGTCAATACACTTTACATACCCGGATGGTGCTCAATTTCCCATAAATTAATAACAAACTTGGGATACTCCCAAGACTCAGATGACAAGTAACAAAATCGTTCTCAAGTGCGATTCACTAAAACGTAAACATTCATTTCCATTAAGCCCACAGCTTGGAGGACCCCTTTCCAGTTGCTGGTTTAATTACTGAAGCCCAACTTTTAATTACAGCTGGTAAATAGTGTAAAAAATCACTTGTACACGTCATTAACAAGGCGCACATGTAGAGAGTAGATCCACATTTCCATGGGATCCCATCAACCTAGATCTCGCGTGCAAGCCAAGACGGGATCCCGGATCAATGGCGGCCGAACAGCTCCGGGCTTTTTTACTTTTCCAATATAAAATTAAAGGCGACATCCATTAAGCCCTGGGCGCATGACATAAAACTCAACACTGTCAGAGCGTTGCGTGAACGGTTTTTATATCAATGCGATCAGGATAGGCCGCGACCAGCTTACCCTGTGTGTAGATGATCGAGCAGCTCGGCTCGAAGTAAGATCTTCCAATGTAGTGAACTGCCCTGGCTATATAACTGCGCATGTTCCTGGGTTTTGTAATGTATCACAATTCACACGGTTACAAAAATAGAACGGCGCAATTCCATAGGGCAGTCGGATCCCTGTGACGAAATACAAATGACGAAAATGGCCCTTTGACTACTGGAAATTGATCAGCGTCGATGGAGGAGCCCAGATGAAAGGTTTAACAGGGCGGTTGATAAATCAGGGAAACAATTCCCATGTAATGCGTTGTACACCCTCAGGATCACTTGAGATTAATCTTAGGACCAAGGGTGTCACAATGAGAAACCGGCTATCACCTTCGAATTTTAGGACACCCTCCGGGCCAATCTGGCGCCTTAGCATTCAATTTTACTTTTGAGATAAATAAAATAAAGAAAAAAAAAGAATGTAAGGAGCTCCATGAAAGGGTTTCAACCAGGGGCGGAGAACCTTCGTTCGGGTGAAATGCGGTCAATAAAAGTTGTCCTCATGTCCGGAACACATGTAATCTGGGAATATTCTCAAAGGATTCAGAAAGGGACGATGTATATTGACGACATTTGACTCAATTTGAAATCATATGTCTTCTGTCGTACTTCATGGTTTTATTTTTTATGGAACGCATATAACGGTACAAATACATACGATGAATGAGAGAAGGCATAGCCCCAGGAAGATTCTCAATATAGAATAAAAAAAATATATATATACATATATGTGTATATGAAGATGCCGTGGTGTATACCTTTTCATCCCTTTGAAATCCTTTAGATATTCCTCGTTTCACCCTTATCCCTTGGACTTATTGGCGATTGAGCAAAGAATATCAAATTTCCGGACAAAATGAATGGCATCCCCTGTGGTCATTTCCCTAGCGCTTAGGTGGGATCAGGTTTAAGCGTTTTTCGTTTTCGTGGTTATGAAACATCTGATGGACATGTCATAAGGGGTGATTTTTTTTTATCAACGGGCGTGTAGATAACATACTGTATTTTTTTTGGGCAATGTGTTTAAGACGAGAGGTTTTAAATTTAAGGTAAAAAATTGAGTGTTTTTTTTCTGCCGCTACCCAAATTTGTACGATCACAAGAAGCAAGGATGAAAGGATTCCATTTTTGTTTAATCTTCTTACAATTTATGTTATGTTTATCCTTTATAAAAAAATCCACTCAGATTTAAAATTATGAAAAAATTATCAAAAATTTAAAAGAGCGACGTAGCGACCAATATGAAACAGGTGAAATTCCAGTGATTGAACCAGTGAAATTTCACTGGTTGAACCAGTGAAATTTACGAAAAAAAAGCTTTGTTCTAACGCGAGTGTCGTTTTCCCAAGCGGGCCTCCATCAAAGCACTGAAATGCTGCTTGCCCTTAGTGATCAAACGAGAACCGGATTAGCTAAGGCGCACATTGAGCTGTGTCACGCAGTAAGCGCAGATCGGAGCAGCACAGACCTTACACAGTCGTCTAAGCACATTGGGGAGCAGTTTTGTTCGACAGTTTGACGAAAGTAATTTTTAAATTGAGGAATATCTAAATTTATCAAACTCTAAGTCAGATTCGGATGAGGAAATTGAAAATTTTTTAAGATCGATTAATTTTTCTTCCATTTTTATAAAAAAAAGTCCGTTCGCGGCACGTAGCACACAGTTTCTGTGCCCCCACAAGTGTCGTGAGACCTGCGCCTGGCGCAGTATTCGTGTCACCTACTCTGCGTTGTAATTCGCGGTTCTCCTTATTGAGTATGCTAAATGGAACCCTTTACAGCCATAGAAATGGTTAAACCAATGAAATTTTTACTAATTAATTTTTAGAGAGAAATATTCACTGGTTCAATCAGTAAAAAGACGCAAATGCACTGGTTTTCCAGTGAAATTATTGTTTACTGGATGAACCAGTGAAATTTTCAGTGGTTCAATTTTAGAGAGTTGAGAATGGAAGGCTTCACCTTTCTGTAACTTTACATCCCGAATTTTTGTTTACGAAAATTACCCTTAAGAACACTGACAGACAGCTAATAAATGTAACACAGCACATGTGACTGTATCCAGATACTTGCAGAAATGTAAAGATATTGCTTACAAAAATGAACTGATACAACATGGAAAAGCACCCTCCCTCCCACACTCCCTTTAACCTCTTCTATCCTTTTTCTATCCTTCGAGCTAAGCTTAAGCATTGCACCATCAAGTGAGCAACATGACGGAAAGGTAGTATAAACGGTGACATCTGACATGGAATTTCACATAAAAAAAGAGATAAGATATCAAAGGCCCTACTTGATCCGAATGTCACAATTTTGAGGTCGAATTTCTTCTTTAAAATCATATTATAGATAGATCCAGGGCCACCCTAACCACCAGGGCTAAATGGGCTGTAGCCCCGGGGCGCAAGCCTTTTCGGGGCGGCAATATTTGTTGGACATATATTTTTTTTGTTATTTTTAGTTATATTATTTTTATTTAAAATCTTTTCATTACAGAAATAATCAAATAACATTTTCTAAAGATTGGTTATTCGTTATGGGAATTGGTTATGAAAATTTTAAAGATGCTTTAGATAGAATTTGCGAGTATAACTTTCAAAAGCCTGTAACAAAAGTTGAAGCTGAGAGTTTGTAAAATGAGCTCAAATCACTGGAAACTGCTATTATGGTAGCATTTTGGAGCAAAATATTAAAAATCATAAAAATCATAGATAAAACTAATATATCACTTCAAAAGTTGCTACTACAACCAGGCACGTCACAAGGTCATAGGCCCCAAAAATGGATTGCAAGCCAAAAAGTGGACCTGGCTGCACTAAGTAACTTAAGGCCTATTCGGAAATCAAGAACCGACCGTTCTGAATGAACTTATTCTTAAGGTGCTGATAGACGATGAGAATATTCTCATGCAAATGTTCTCGCGAGAAAAAAAATTCGTTCTCATACACGTGTAAATAGGCATGCGAATACGTTCTTGTTCTCATGTAGGTATTCTCAAGCGTTCTCATGAGAATCGTTTTCTTATACGTGTAAACAGGTGGCGTGAGAATATTCCCATTAAAAAGCGTGAGAATGCATTCTTTCCAGCATGTTGGAAAGAACGAATGTTCTCATGCGATCTCATTTGCGATTTTCAAGTGCTTTGTTGTGGAAAAAATCAAACGAAAATTACACAGGCCAACGATGAAAAAACTTTTTTATGGTTTTGGCTCATTCTTATGTTTTTGGGTGGGCTGAGTCCGAAAACAATAGCAAAAAAGTCGCATCACCCACCATTTTTTCACATTTATTGAATATACGAAATATGAGAAATTCAACTATCTACATATATGTGGAGATTCGAAAGTAATTTTCATGCTCCTTGGATAACAAAGAGGGTTTACTAAGTTCCCATGTTTTATATGTGAGTGGGACAGCAGAGCAAGGGATCAACACTGGTCCACAAAACATTGGCCTGCAAGGAAAATATTAACACCATTTGCACAATTGCATATTTTGCATAAAACTTTAGTGAATCCAAAAAAGGTCCATCTGCCACCTCTTCACATTAAACTAGGTGTAATGAAACAGTTCCTAAAATCTTTGCCTAAAGATGGTGAATAGAGCCGATTTGCCTCATTTTACATATAATCAAGGTCGTATTTTGAACGAACTGTGCGTGATACAAAAAAATTCACACAAAATCCCAACATTAATTTTCGTCTTTTTGACATGGCGATGAAAATACAAATGAAAATAACAAACAACTGGCAGTGCGAGAATAAAAATTATTCTCAAGCCACAGCTTTTATTCTCATCGTGTAAACGCACATGAGAATTCATGAGAATATTCTCATGACAACAGCCACCATGAGAACATTATTTATACTCGCGGGAACAAATACCATTCCTCGTGTAAGCAGGCATGAGATTATTCTCATGAGAATACAAAAATTTACGTTGAGAATATTCTCATCGTCTATCAGCACCTTTACCATGGATTTGAAAAAGTATTAAGTATTTTTTTAGTAAATTTTTTTTTGAAATAACAATCTCCTTAAAGGGGCCCCAATCATATTTTAGCCCCAGGCCCCGAATGGCTATGTGGCGGCCCTGACTGTAACTGAAAGCATTATTGAATTATCCGCTTCTTTAGAAAAATCTGTACAGCCGAAACGAAATACAAAATAGTTTAACCTTTACAAATCTGAAGGTATAAAATTGTCCGGATGTGATGAGTACAAACGAATACGCAAAGGAAAAAAAAATAGGACGAAAATACGTCGAAAGAAGTTAAATTTGATGCCAATAACGAATTCCGCATAAATACATATAATACTCTTGACACACTATACCTTCATTATGATGGTAACTTTCATTACGATAGTAAAGGAAATGACGGTATGACACATTACACTTTACTTTCGTTTGCATTTAGCATGTCAAGTGAGATATTATATTCTGCGTGTTTTTTGCTTTATGTATTTTTAAGTTGTTTTAATTTGTAATATTGTAAAAATTATTTTTAAATTAGTAAAGAAAACATCCTTACAAACGGTGAGTTCCAAAATGCATCACTGCGGTATCACTGCAGAATTCAGCCACAGGCTTTAAATTGCTGAATTCTGCAGTGATACCGCAGTGATGCATTTTGGAAATCACCCAAAATGGAGGTCGAAGGTAGGGAACGCAATCCAGGATGTTTTTGCCAAACCCGGGATTGCGGGATTCATTTTCATCAATCCCGGGATCCCGGGATACCCCGGGATTCTGCCTGTTGCCAAAAATAAAATTTTTTTGCTATCGAGCATTCGAGGGGTTTGAGGAATATAAGGATGGTATGGTTGTTTTTCTAGTAAAAAAAAAAATTACAAACAAAACATATAACTTATAACAAAGAAGTTTAATGCAACTTACTTACATACATACATATATGTAGTTTTCAAACTTAAATTTTTATTCGTGAATTAAAAACAAAAAACAATTCATTATTTATAAAGGAAAAATTAGGCCTGCATAGCCTGTTGCTGAAAATAGCTTTGAAGGAAGCAAAGTGCATCCAATCAATCACGGTATACAGAAACAAGGTAATGAAAAAGACTGTATATTGTAAGACGGTATTTTAGTGCTCACGTCACTTGGTTCCCTTTTTCTACGGTATTCGAAGCCATCAGTCTCTTTTTCATTACTTTGGCCTGTTGCACACGGGACGACGGCCAACCAACAGAAATCGTACGATATTCATTTTTTTTAGAGAAGAGGGTGAGAGAGGACGATGGGGAGGGAAGATTTTCCCATCCAACTTTCTCACACGATTTTCGATACGACTTTTTGACAGGCGGTGTGGTTGTTGTTGTTTTTTGTTCCTTTTGCTGGAAGAAGAAAAGAAAAGGAGATGACTTTTGTTTCACTCGGAAAGTACGCAAAAGAGAATTAAAATAAAAGCAACAACAATAAGCTAAAGCGTTTTGACGTACAGTTGGTTGAAAAAATTGGCCCGTGTGAAAGCCCGTACGACTTTTCCTCAATTTTCAAAAGGGAATGGACGATGACAGCAGATTTTGTTGGTTGGCCGTCGCCTCGTGTGAAACAGCCCCTCGTTTCTGTATACCGTGCATCCAATGTTTTGTCATTCAGTCTTGACCGAAACTTCGTAAACACGGTATACAGAAACAAGGTAGTGTAAAAGAGACTGACATCTCGAATATCGTACGAATATCGTAGAAAAAGCCGACGTCACCCGGCAAGTTAATACAGAAAGCAACAACAACAATTTCGATTTTGTATGGGGAAGACTTGCCGAGTGACGTCAGCATTCAAATGACATTTCTCTTTTACATTACCTTGTTTCTGTATACCGTGCTTCGTAAATAAAATTCCGGCTGCGGAGTAGGCCCTTTCAGTATCCACGCTTGTTGGTGGAATGGTCAAAAGAAAGTCATATACCTTCTGCATATGGAAGCCACGCGCTCCACCGCTCTCAAATAGTGACATTTCTCTTTTTATCACTAAATTGAAATTCACTGCCGATTCGGTCGGAATGGCTGATTTGGCAAACCCTTGCACAATCGCCATTTGCAATTAATTGGTCTTCCATTGAAATGGATTCTAATTCAGTTCCGGGTGGGTCAGTTACCTCAGCGCTCTGATCTTGATCAGGATTTATAACTGACAGCCTTTTTAGAAGATTATGTATACCCTTACGTATCGTAGCTTTCGAGGGTACATATTTCGAAAAGATCGTCATCTTCCGGAGCACAAGGGTTGTGGAGATATTGCAAGATTCCAGAGAGTTCTGTGCAAACACGTTGACGTATACGCAATCGGAGTGATGCTGCCAATTTTGCGCATATTGGAGTCGCTTTCAGCTCGGTTGAATTCGGCAAAAGCACAGGGACACACGAGAAAATACAGAGAACAAAGGTCTCCACAGCCGAGCAAATTAGAAGCTGCAAAAAGGAATTGGATTTTTCGTTGCGTGTTTCGTATACTGAGGTTAAAATATAATTGCAACATTAAATTTGAAGATTATAAGTTTAATATTCAAAATATTTTTCCACCGAAATTTTTTTTTTAAATAAATCACGTTTTTTGTTTAAAAAACGTTTCCGGAATCCCGGGATTAGGCCGTATCAATCCCGGGTTTTCGAGACCGCAAAAATAGCCGGGGTCCCGGAATCCCGGGATACGGGATCCCGGGATTGCGTTCCCTATCGAAGAGGTTTCTCGATCGTCTATGGATTCTATTTCAACATTGCTACAAGTGCTTCTCAACTAACGTCAAATCAAATTATTTTATTTTAGAGTGTATTTACTAGTTTCTGCAAAATTTACTAGTGCTTTTACTATTTACTGCAAAATTTTGAAAGGTTTTTGAAAAAATTACAAAAGGGGAATTTTGTAGGCAATAATGTTTTGTATAAGTAGATGAAAAACAAAATTTTGCAAAAAACAATTGAGTGATTTTTTGGCCGAATAGTAATTTTTGGAAATTTTGACCTTGAATAACTTCGAAAGGGTTGAGCTTTCGAAAAAATGACAATGATTCACTGATGAAATTTTTTTTGAAAAAAACAGTTTTTGGGTGATTTTTTGGCCAAAAAGTGATTTTTGATAACTTTGACGTTGAATAACTTTAAAAGGGTTAATCGGGTCAACATTTTGGTAAGAACTAAAGTTGTAAATAATTTCATTGTCAACATATTGGGCGCACGCACGGGGTTGTACGACCTATAGATTCAAGCAAAACACTGGAAAAACGCGATATCTCCGGCGGCCATGTTTTTTTTGTGATTCCAAAATTGTTTTCTTAAAAAGTCCCAAGGAAGCTGTGGATCAATTTTCAGCCATTTTGGAATTATGCCTCCTTTCGTGTGGTTTTTTTGCCAGTTTCCCCGGACTATACGTATTTTTTTAATTTTGTAAATGTTTTTGTTTTCATTTAGTGTAAATAGACTTTTTCTAATTCTGATGCTTTTGTATAACTTTGCCGGGCACCCCGCTCCCCTCAGACATCCCTTGCATTTTCTTACCGAGAGGGGCGCATTATTTTTAGTAGCCGAATATCTTAGGACGGCCCTGGATAGATCATGCATATCTAAGGTCCAATCATACCGTAAGGTCCAATCATACATTGTACCGAACGCCTTCTAAATAGTCGATCACGCATGCTCCGATACACTAACCTTTCATAACGTCCCAGTAGGTACCTCTCTCCTAGAAAACCCGGTTCTGTAACAGTGGGAAGAATAACAGTTTAGAAACCCTCATTGCTTTGTGAATTTCCCTGAAGGGTCAGAGTCCGGTTGCTGCACAACTTCTGTACATTTTTGACTTTACTCTTTGCGATGAACATTTGCAGTCTTTTTGTCGGCTCGCCTCCAAGGAGATCTTCAAGCAAGGGAAGTTCGATTGATTGTCCGAAGCACTTAGAGTTCACATATAGAGTAAAAACCATAAAAGAAGACAACGAGTGTCCCATTCGCTCTGGTTGTTTAAAAGCGCAGCTTTTTCGCTCAAACCACCAGAGCTGATGCAAAGCTCGTTATCTTCTTTTATAGTTTTTCCTCTAGTAAAAAACGCGCCTCAAATTAATACCTAATAGTGTTGCCAGCCGTCATCAGTCGAAAAGACCCTTCAAACACTAGGAAAACAATTTAAAAAAATCCGATCTAAACAAAACGTGCAACGTGAAATCGTTAAATAATTAATTAATACGAGAACATAAGTCAGTGAAAACGTGAAACATTTGAGGATTTTCAGCGAATGCATGAGGATTCGCTCTTCTAGAAAATTTATTAAAACGAATAACCATGACAAATTCTGATAAATTTGTGTAATTTACTACCGGAAAATCCCTTTAAATCGCGTGATTACTTTACTCTGTCGTCCTTCCCTTGGTTAGCTAAAACCTTAACGTCCTGTGTGTGTCCTTTCCTTAAGCTTCTGTTTTGATTGTCCTTAGTTGGGTTAACTTCTTCTTCCATATATACAACAGTTGATGCAGGGCTGATTCCGTCATCATCAGTAGGAGAGCGCACAAAGAGTAAGACGGGACAAAAATTTTTCGTGTTTCGTGCCCAGGATAACGTAAGGATTCCTTCACCTCCACGAATATATATACTTGTATTTCTGGTATTCGGTTTCTGTTGCTGATTCTGGTGTGCTGTCCTGGTGCTCTGCTCAGGAGGATTTTACTTCTTAGTTTTCTTGGTACGGCAAAAATGAGCAAAGGACAACGAAATATTCACCTCACGAACAAACAGAAGGAAATTGTCAACTTAAAGTGGATATGATGTCCTTTATTTCTTTTCATTCTCTTCTATATATATTTTTTTTTGTTGTGTGTTTGGTCCGATTTTTCTTCCTTCCCTTGGACAAAACAAATGTTTACCGTTAGACGCATCCCATTCCATTCCACGGAGGAAGGGTACATATACGAGGAGGCGATCTAAGCGCACACGTTTATGAAGCCAGTAAAAGAGGTCCTCGTGTCCTGGGCCAGGAAGGATTCCCTGACACAAATATACGGCAGGACCAACTTCTTCGACATCTTTATGTTGACTTGGGTCAACACTCACTTAAGGTGCGACTGGACAGATGTGGGAGTGTGTGTATGTATGTGTATATGTATGTGGGTGTGCTCGTCCTGTTCTTGGACGTAAAATAAGAGAAATAGTTCTAGTCGAGTTGAATAATGATGTTTTGGGGCTACATAATTTGGCAATTTTCTACCACATTTATCTTGTGTGTCACGTTACGTTTGGTTCGTTGAAGGTAGGCTAAAAGTAAAAGGGAATATCTAAGTTTTTTTTCCTATTTAGGTTCGTTTAAAAAGGGAAGGAGGAGGATAGTGTGGCTCTTTACCTTTTACTAGTTGAGTATGTTGTCTTGGGTTTTACCCTATGGAATTGAAATCCTGACAGATTTCAGTGAGTTTTGAACTACTAAGTCAAAAATATGCTCGTTGATTGATGTTGGATGATCCACAAGGCGTTTTTTTTTATGTGAAAGTCCAATCTAAGGAGCCAACCTTTGCACTGACAGTCGGTCATGACATACTCGTCGTCATGGTGCAATGTCAAGTAATAACCTTGGTTCGAGGAAAGGAAGGAATAGAGCATAGGATAGGTTCATAGGAGTCTGAAGTGTGGTGAAGGAGGAGGCAATGCACTTCGGTTTTGGAGTGTTGGATAGTGTAGGAATTCGAAAATACTCTCTGTGGAAGATTGTTCCACAGTATACTAGTCGAGTTGGCTAGTCTTATGTTGTCGCGGGACTGTTGCATTGCCATGTAGGCAAGAGAGGCAATTTCTGTGGAATTTTTTTTTGGAATAGCAACTTAATTCTACCAGGGCTTCATTCGGTGCCTTACCTAATCTGTCTATGACAAGGATTCCGTAAATTTGAGAGCACGGTTTCGCAGCCTATCTAGCCACGACAGAATAGTTTTGCAGGGCCAGTCCAAAAAACTACGGGAGGCAATGGAAGCTTCTCGAATCGATACATAGTTAAAGGCGCCTTCTATGTCTGAGAAGGCTGCCAGGGTATATTGTTTGTAATGTAGGATCATACTTCGCAACGCCTCCAGCAAAACTGTCTCGGTGGATCTACGTCTTAGATAGGAATGTTGAGCTGGGGATAGTAAAGCAACATACAGATTGACAGATGTGAGAGTTGATGAGATGATGGTTTGAGACCAAAGAATGTTATCGGCCTATAGTTCTTCGCGGATACGTGGCCTCTTCTTCCTGCCTTTGCAATTTCCCGTTTTCAACTCACGGGACGTAACTGAGTCACACGTAACCCTTAAATGTGACCACAAGCCATGGTATTACTAACTAAGGTAGTTTCTGCAGCATAAATGGTAGTATGTTATCCGGGCGGTGTGCTTTAAAGGAGGAGAAGCTATTAATCTCCCAGAAAACCTTATTTTTTGTAATGGCTTGGCAATGGCTTTGTTTTGCAGATTTAGACAATCCTTAGAGGGCTGCCAAAGGCCTTGTTTCAATCAACTTCTGAAGATCTCCCTTTTTAACTTCCTGGGTGATTTTGAGAGATGGATCTATCATTAATTGCATACCATACACACAGACGGAAGGAAGCTTGGTGTAAGTCTTCGACCATTCTTGGTTTTGAGGGCGATGAGTTCATCCCGATTCTTGCGGCCCAACTACACAATGTGTAAGTGGGTTGCACAGGACTGCGAGCAGGTCGTTTGTAAAAAGTAGGAAAAGCATAGGTGATAGGATAGAACCCTGAGGAACACCGGTAAAGATAGAGTTTAGATTCTACGCCATCCAATACTACTTTGATTAAACGGTCAGAAATGCAGCTCCTTATCTAGTTCTTTAGAAGTGATTCAATACTAATAGCTTTGAGTTTAGTCAACAGAGCCAGTTGCCATACTTTGTCAAAAGCCTTTTAGATATCCAGAGCATAACCAGACTAATGTCGATCTCCCGAATAAAGCAACGGGCAGCGAAAAGTGATCACCACACCTGATTACTCGGAACCGTCTAACTATTTGTGAAGAATCAATCGAGGACTAACTCCGATAGGTGGTCCCTCGCTGCATCACTCATTGGTCTGGCATTATTGGAAGGTCCGATTTCTCCCCCTGAGACCTCTCCCTTTTTGTGCTGGAGCTCTTTCCACTCGTCAATGACGGCTTGATACTTGGCTTTGTTGGTCTTGTCCCTTTCCGAAGGTGGTACCGGCGGCTTCATTCTTTACAATTTTTTCTAGAATAAATAGGGCGCGATTGTACCTTCTCTTGCCATTCTCAATGTGGCTGGTGACTCCTGGCACGCCTGTGGCTGTATTGCCTGACTAAGGAGTACTGTGGTTGGTACTTGCAAAGCTAGCGCGGACAATTGCTTCACTTGGAACCAGCTAAAACTCTCCTGAGGGGAAGGGCAGTGATGGATTTACGCTTAGGACCGCGAGGCCCGGGCCTAGGGCGGCAAAATTTTAGAGGCTGCAAAATTTATAGAACGATTAAAATTTAAAAATCAATTTAACTTAGTTTTGCTGTGTACTCTGAAGCACTCTGAAAATGGAAAGATGTTGTCCCTTCGAAAAAGGCCAGTTGTTTCTTAAAAAAGTCCAAATAAAAAAATCCAAATAAATAATTTTTCTAATTTGTTTAAGAAATTGTTATTAACAATATTTTATTGCAAGTTGTGCTTTTCTCGATTCGCTACCCCGATTAAAAAAAACAGCTAAATTGGTGCAGTAGAAGCTGAGGCGTTTTTCGAGCGAATTTGAAACGCGCCGAGCATTTCTGGCGCTATTTTGCAACTTTGGCGCCACCTATAATTTACACTCTGTATCAAAATTTGAAAAACAATATTCTTTTTTACTCTATAAATATTAAATAATCTTTTAAAAAAAATGTAAATCTGATATCTCATAAAGGAGCTGAGAAATGTTTTTTTTAAAAGTCACTCAAAAACTCAAAATGTTCAGTAGTATCTTAAAACTACTACTGATAGCGATGTTAAGAGCTTAAGTATCTTCGCGTAAACAAGGTCAATGTTATCTATCCAAGCAAAATTGGTGCAAGAAATAGATTATCAGGATATAATTGGAGTTTTCACCCAAATTAATAAAGCTTATAATAAAATATTTTTATTATTCGTAAATTAAATGTTTTATTATAAAAAATATCACTATAAAGCCCAAAAGGCGCCATATCGGACGCCGCCTAGAGCGCAGTAGAGTTTAAATCCGCCACTGGGGAAGGGTTCATAGTTCTTAGTCCAAATACGTTGAATTTTTTATTAGTTTAATTCATATTTGCTCCCACGAGTAGCATCAGAAAAAAAATCCACCCTGCCAGGCCCGAATTCCATGGTAAGGTACACCGACCTTGTCCGAGCATCTGCGGCGACCGTTTGCGAACCGCCTGTTTATTTCCTGCTGGTTGGCCATTCAGCCTTCGGCACGGAACCTTTACACATTTGATAAAAATGGCGGACTTGGAGTTTATAGTGGGACGGGGACGGGGACAGTTCGAGAGGGGCCGGTGTGTTTGGAGCGTACGTAGTTTAGTTTGACTCCACTACGCCGACCTGTTGAGTAAGGAAGTACCAGTTGGCTTTCGCCTAGTGCCAGACAGTTCGCTTTGGATGGGATGTAAGAAATCGGTCAAGGAGGTGTACGCCTGGGGCTACAATGTCAAGGCCACTCATAAGTTGATCTGTTATTTGAAGTAGGATATCAGTGGCCGTGAAGAGCTCGTCTTTGCCTTAGACTAACATAGCCAATTTATATTATGAACGTTAAAATCAGGGGATGCATTGCCGTACACCTTCTGGAAGGCTACGTTTTTCCTAGTAGCAACACCAAGGCGTTGAGCAAATCTAAAAAGAATTTCCAAGTGCTGAAGCAGGATGAGGAATAATTAGCTCAAGTTGAAGTACGCTGATTTGCCAAAAAAAACAAGACATGTCAAATTCAAAAACTGACATAATACACCCACATTTAAGCACTTCCAAAAATACTTTTTAGTTGACTTTAATTAAAAATCCGCCATAGCTCCTGGGCCAGTCTCGTTCTATATCAGTCTCACCCTCATGTGTCCATTCTGAAAACCCGTACGTGTGTGTTTGTGGCTGCTTATGCTTTTTAGAACGAAAAATTGCTAAACAGTTTCGGAGTTTTCTCATCAAAAAGCTTCAGGATAACATGAAACCGCGAACTAATAAGAGCGACCGGGCGGGTTTTTGAAGCCAACGGAAAAGCAATTCACAACCGACCACCACACGTTATGTACACTTTGTGCCTTGTTTTTTTTTATCCTTAATCTAGGCGCCATCCCCGCCCGTCCTCATGCCGTTCTAAACTCCGTCATTCTAGCCCCGGTACTAAACCGACATTTTAAGGATGATAGCCATCGCCGCCCGTGTTGCTTTCATCTCTATCTATGCTGCGCTGCTGTTTTATGTGTATGGATGCGTATGTGTACATATGGGTTATATCCTGAAACATTTTGCACGGCATAATGGAAGGACGATGAGAGCCTTGGATAACCCTTACACCAAGGACCCTGCCCTCGTGATGATGATGATGGACTAATTTCGCAAAATACCTAAGCCCTTAAACACACATATGAGCTCGTCAGCCCATATGCCATATGGTTCCATGAATGTTGGCTACAGGCTAACCAGGATCCAGGATAAAAACCGAGAGTCCTGTTATGAAACTTGTTTTTTTTTTCATCCACATCACTCATGCCTCCTTCGCTTCTGGAACTTTGATTCTGATCTGCAACTCATGACTGCGAAGTGGCGGCGCCCCCGTATCCTTTTTTATTTTTTTTTTTTTTGGTTTTCGTGGGAAACCTACTTTGGTTAGATGTTCGGCGGTGAAACATGTCGACTCAATAACGGTACCCGGTGCCATAATATTCTCATTAAATTTCTCATAGTATAGGGTTCCGCCTGCATGCCATACCAACATAGCAAAAGGATTTTTTGGGGCCGGGTGGGGGTGGTGGGGGGAGGATAGATTTAAGTCGAGTAAAATTAAAATCTCTCCTCCTGACCGAGGGATGAAAGCTGCTTTAATGGCGCCCCAGGATACCCATGATATGCTAGGATATAGATATGTGGGGATGGCGGTCAGTTAATGTGCTGTAAAAAGGTATGCAGAAACCTTAATCCTTGGAAAGGTCCTATTAACAGTCCATTTTACAACTCGCATGGATAAGAGGTGAAATTATAAAATTAATTTTCCGGAATATCCTGCAGCACATTAAATTCCATTTAAGGTGGCCTGACCCCAGTGTGTGGTACGTGAAAGTGGTGCTGGCCCCAAAAAGGAAGCGGCTCAGGTCTCTCACATACACTAGGGCTAGTGACAAATGAAACCCGAAATAGGATCAAAAGTATGAAAAACTTCCCTTGGCCCTTTCCAAATAATCCCACAAAAAAATTAATCAAAAGGTTTAATTAAAGGTGGAAGTTCGTCAGGACATACCTTTCTACTATACAACAAAATTTTTGTGTGTGGCATTCATAACATTCGAAGAGGTTTGAGGACGATTTATTTGCCATAAACAATTTTTGCCGTTTTTTTTTCAAAAAAAATTTGATGGAAGCCATTTTTTAATTAAAAAGCTAAAAAAATGTCCTTCTAGATTGTAACGTAGTTAATATGAATTCTTCGTATCAAAAAATCGAGCTTAATTTATTTCTGAAATTTTCATTAGTCCTTCATTTGTCCTTAAAAGGGGAGCAATATTCTAAATGAGGTTAATTAAATAAATCTTAAAGGTGAAAGGAAAGGGATTTTTGGGAATATTAATGTTGCAAAAAAATCCTAATCGACTGTAAGGAGTCATCATTAATTTTAACGTTTTAGATGCCATAAATAAGGTTCTATTCTTGAAGATTTTTTTTTTGAGAATTGTTGAAGTTAGCATTGGATCCAAGAATGGTTGACCCAGTTTCGAGTTTGAGCTAATGTACGTTGGTTAGAGTTGCATGGAATTTAAGAAATTTATTTCACGTAACAAAATTTGTGCTACTTTAACAGCTCTTAATGTTTGTATGTTTTCCTCAAGGTTAGCTGAAACACTGTAAAATATTTTTCAAGATTTCTACTTCTCAGAAGTTCTTCTATAAGATATTTTTTAAAGTATGGGTAATAAATTGCATATTTTAATCGGATTTATTCCTATAAAGTTAATAGGGTCTTCTTAAGCACAGAAGATCCTTAGAGGTAGTTAGTAGCGGGATCATGGATGGACTAGGACGCACCTGGCCCTACTGGATAAAGAAGCGTAGCACCACCAACAAATAATTAGATAGATGTCCTTCTAATCGTCCAAAAAAACGCATGAAACGGACTAATTGAGATTTTTCTCAGTACGCTTTAAGTATAAGTTCAGGGGTGTTTTTTTTAAATTTTTGAATTGTTCTTGGAAAATGATATAAGATTTCTTACAAAAGATTCTTATTTTCAAAGGTAATAAAAGGGTAATAAAATGGTAATAAAAGGGTAATAAAATGGTAATAAAATGGTAATAAAATGGTAATAAAAGCATAATAAAATGGTAATAAAAGGGTAATAAAATGGTAATAAAAGGGTAATAAAATGGTAATAAAAGGGTAATAAAATGATAACGTTAAGCGCCGCTTTGTTGAATGCTTCTTTTGGTGAATATTCATTAAATAAAACTAGTGTTTATGAAGAAGATGGCAACAAGGTCGCGGAGACGCTGACGATAACGAGCAACCGGTGACAACGTCAGGAAATTTAAGAACAGGAGGCTGCTGGGATTTTGGAATATAATTTGGCTCATATCACACAATTTTTCGGATAGGAAACGTATGCCAGCAAAATCTGTTCAAAATTGTTATATTTCGACCAATAATGAAAACTGCTCATAAGTTCCAAAGATGACGATCAAGGACTCCACGTCGACCAATAGAATTTGAAGGTTCTGCTCACTTTGATTTGATTTTAACCGTCTAACTGTTTCATGAGCTTCTTCCACCAGGGTCGTACGGTTAATAAGGAGTATTGCTTCCCTCTACTGTCCTTTAAAAGGTCCTTAGAAGAAAACCTTTCCTCGAATATATTATGTTTGAAGGGGAATTTTGAAACAAAAACAACTAATATTTCGCCTGTTTTTTATCAAACCTCGTATAAGATAGATAGGTTCACACCCGAAGTTGAAGATGGGTAGGGTGAATACCAATTTGGCAAAGGAGATCAATAGGTACCTATATAAAATCCTCACTGTCACATCTTTTCAATGTGGGTAAACTGCTGCATGTTTAATATCACCTTAAACACCTTTTTATTGATCCAAATGGAGAATATCATAGCGTCGGAAAAAATTCTTATTAACAAGTCATTGCAAAACAATATAATGCTACATCAGAGTAAATAACAGAATAGGTAATAAAAATCGACGAAAGGTAATAAAAAGGTAATAAAAATCGATGAAAGGTAATAAAAAGGTAATAAAAATCGACGAAAGGTAATAAAAATCGACAAAACCTCAAACGAAAGGATGCACTCCCATACTATTTAATATTGTCAAATAGAAAACTATTCGGGATAGTGGTATAGAGCTCGGCTAGCCTTTTTGGTGATGCTAGCCTCACTGCCTCATGTGGATTGCCCTATAGCGGTCCGCAAAGGTCATCTAACGCCTTGCCTCATGAGGAAAAATCATTGCTACCCGATTCCGAGAGAAAGAAAGAGGCTGAAAAATTTGAGTATGTGAGTAATAACTGCGGCGGTGTCGAAAGCTTTACATATTTAAACGCGAGTGTCATTTTACCAAGCGGTCCCCTAACTGAATACTAATCACTTCCTATGCTGATTACTAAGGAGCCTTTGATCAGCTGGTTATCCTTTTTTGGGTTCTAGGTCAACATGGCCCCAATCGAAATAAAATGCTGCTCGCCGTCTCACCATCTTAAGGGGTCGGAAACACGGAAGACCTATAGGCTTTCTCTCCAAGAGTATGAGTCTACCTTTAACGTTTTCTCTGTCAATGTCCCCTTAGTAAGGAGCTGGGTTTCACTGTTTTTCGCGACCTTGTTTGAATTAACATATGTAAGCAAAAAGGCTCTAAGGCAAACTATTGGAATTTTTTAAGAGGTCTGGCTTACAAATTCGAGGTGTATGGACTGTTAAGAGAATAATAAGTCCAAAGTGGGTCCATCTGTACTCCTGGGGACAATATACTTCATGAAAAGAAAGAAAAACAGAAAAAATACCATCTAAGTAGATGAAGCCTGATTGGGTCATGCCCCACCCGAATTTGGGAAACTCTAGGTCGGAACAACAAGATAACCTATTGTCTTCTTCCCACCTACTTATGACACCATACCTTAAGAAACTAAATTGAAAGCTATGCTCTGAAAAAGTAACAAAAAACGGATACTTTGCCACATTTTGAAATCCAAATAAAATTATTGTGTTAGTATTAAATTGTGTACGTGTGCTGATTCTCTCCAAGCGATGTAACTCCATGGGTATGCAACCCCCAATAAAAATCGTACAAAATAACATAACTTTTGTCAACAAACAATTTAAAATTTTCACCATCACAAACTTTTCAACTGTTTCACGTTCAAGTGACATTTTATAATTTTAAAACGTGTTCCATGATTTCCATTATAAGCGTTTATGCACGTGTTAATTGGCCACTAGAGGGAATGTTTCCAGAAACTTTCATCATAAACCTTGTTTTCTTGCGAGGTCCTTTTTGTTAAACACCTCAGCAATTGGCGCCCGAAATCCTGTCTAAATGCTAACAGCGACTCGAATGCTGCAAAACGTATTTATCCCACAAGAATAATTTCACGGAGAGCATTTCTCCTCCGTATATACATTCAGGAATGCGATCCTGCTAATGTCCTTGGGTGTTTGTGGACTGAATATTCAAATCATTCCTGGCTCATATCCTGATTTCTGTTGGCAGTACTGGAAATTATTTTATTGGTCTTTGAGGGAAGAGTCCTTTAATATTTCCCTATTCAGTCCTTGCCGAAAAAAAAGGACGAGCATCAATTTTTTTTTCTTTACTTTTTTTTCTTGTTTGCTTCGAGGGAGTTGGGGCCAGCATCTTTTATGGTGTGATGGCGGAGCTAAATTAAATCTCCTGCTCAGGACATTAAAGGAATATGACGGCATCATTAAGCGATTTCTTTACAATTATGGGTCGTAATATTTTTTCCCCATGCCCGAAACAGGCTGGATGCCTGCCGCAGAGCTGCAGAGATTCCCCGAGCGACGACGCTCCCACGATTCCTGAAAATTGATTTTCAACGTGGCGCGGTGTTGATTGAAAAATAATTGCCCACCAGAGGATTGAGTGGATAGAGACGAGCAAAGTCCTGGCCAGGAAGGATGTGGAGAATGAAAGTCCTTCGGAGCGCTCCCCAGCAACAAGGCACGTTTAAGGTTAATTTATCGCGGATCTAAGGAGCCTTTTAACACCTATTCACGGTCCAGAATTAAAAGGGAGTTGCAGATTGGAAAAAAAATATATATCGAGGACACAGCATAGCCAGCGAGAGATGGAAGGGAAAAAAACGCCCAGGATACGCTGTCTACGTCGAAGATTAATTTCTGTTCTGATTGAATTACTCATGTTCCGGGCAATGTTCAATGAATAGGGCAGATCCGGGGGAATCCTGCAGTCAGGACCGCTTTCCAGGATATAAAGTGCCCGGAGTTCGGGTGGGGGCCATGCCCACACTTTCAGCCATGTATGAATAGCAAAACTTCATTAATTCTGATCGATGACCATAAATCCTCTTTGGTTTGATCGAATGCTGGAAGACAAAGGACTTCCTATATCGGGATTTTTTTCCTGCTCAACCATCTCCGACTTTTATGGGGAATTTCATTGTTGCGAATTGTTAACAATATCAAGTGAGACATCCAATTTGAGGCCATGTATGCATAGCAGCTTTTATGCTCATGTACAGTAGCGGAGATCTGGGGTTTTTTTTTCAGTTATGTTTATGTTTCTTGACATAAGGAAAAGAATGACAGAATATCCTTTATCCTGTGGATTAGGGATTCACGCTATTGAAATGTGATGGGAAAATGTTTTTTTTGTGGAGGTAAAATGATAAATTTTTAATAAAGAAAGGAAGAAAGATTTAGTATTGGATTTTTGATAAAACACAAAATACTTAAAAAAATTAATATTAAAGGATTTTAACGCAACAAAAAATAAAGTAAATCTCTGGCATGCAACGATTGCCCAAATCTACTTCTGCTAGCAGCAAATCTAACCTTAATCCTTAACATAGTCCCGTCATCGCAACACCCATCGCAAAACACATTAATAATCTCGTCATTGCCCATAATAACTTCCTCAAACCGTAATTGTGGTAGACTTCCTCACTCATGAGTTGTGTGCGCTTTTCTTGTCCTTATTACTCACACAAGTGAGCTGTGAGTAATTGCATAATTTCGTGTGCGCACATGAGTCGAAAAATGAGTTTTGAGTCGTTCGTGTGTGCGTTTCCGAACTCTGGTTTAAAGCAGGGTTTGAAAGCAAAGTAAACTTAAAGCAAAGCACATATTTTTAAACTTACTTTGCTGTAGACTGTGAAAGCTTTTTGTTTCATATTGCTGCAAATGCTGTTGCTTTCAAATTACTTAAAAGCTTTCAGGAGCATACTGGTCCGGCTGCAAATGCTTCGGATTTAAAATACTTTGCTGAGAAATGCTTACTGTTTTCCTACAGTTTTTCAAAGCTTTGCTCTCCAAGGCTATGAAGTATTTTGCTTTCCTTCAGCATTTTTTTTTTCATGGTCCAACTTTATATAGTAAAATGGTATTTTGTGTAGAGAGGGTGAGACTTTTTTTATGTGCATGTGAAAGCATTCGCAGGCGGACCAGCATTTGTAAGCAACAGCATTCGGACCAGCATTTATAAGCAACAGCATTCGCAGCAATATGAAACAAAAAGCTTTCACAGCATGCAGCAAAAAGTTTGAAAATATGATTGCTGTAAAGCAAAGCAAAGTAAATTGCTGTGGTCTTCTTAGCAGCAAAGCAAAGTCAACAGCAACAGTATTAAAATTGCTGCAGCAATTTAAACCCTGGTTTAAAGTCTCTGGCGAGCTTTTGACGAAGTGCTCTTCATACGTACAGGATCACATTGTTTTCAATTAGAAACTACCTTCTTGTCAGGGGTCGGAGCATCCATCGGGATAAGCTTAAGGTGGTGAAATGATAATTCGACGAATATGAGAATTTCTTGTCCCAGCTCTTTCTCCACTTCACCTGGACTTTAAACAGGACCTCCATGATTGGCGATCGATGTACTGTTACTGTGCCGGATAGACATCTTATAAAAACATTTAAAACTTAGATTATGCTGTAGAACTGGTTCGGTAACAGTTGAAGAAATACCGGTGTAGATACCTACAATGATGTCAACAATAAATAAAGGATAAGTATTATGCAACGATTACCTATCCCGCGTTTCTACAAGACTTGATCTGTGCGGGCAGAATTTCATCAGGGCCACCTGGCTCTCGTACATGTAGACGAGGAGAGGAGAATGCCTCAGTAGTAAGCGAAGATGAGGTCTTGGAGGCTGCGGTCAAGATCAAGTACGTGAGCAGAATATCCACTCGCAACCTGTACTCAGCCCCCTAGAAGTGATGATCGATTGAAAACTCAGCTTCAAAAACGACGACGTAGACATAGCGTGTGAGCTGGCCGCCATCAGCAATGCAGCAATCGTAACGCTAGTTCAGTCGAACTATATGAATATCCGCGCAGGCAACGACACTTGGAAGGAGAAAATGGAAGGATACATATCGACTAAGGGCCACCTGATAACGCGATGTGCGTAACACCAAAAATTATGACCATAGATATAATTTGCGTTCATAACCAATAATATGTAGGTAGCCAGCAAATCGTCAGACGACAGATAGTGCGCTGCCAGTCCCTACTGGAATGACAAAAAAGGAGGACGTTTCCGAAGCATGGCCGTTGAGTAGTACAGAAAGAGCGGTTTTGGCCCTCTTTCTATGTGTGCATGTATCAGTGTATATGTTTGATGCAAGTTACACTATCCATCACTTCGTTTATTACACCCCTACACAAACCGATTTTTTAGGCAAGGGGTCGCAGGGAAGTTTATGTCATGCGTGTAATTTGCACCCATCGCTGCGACGAAATGATGGATAGTGTAACTTGCATCAATGTGTGTATGTGCGTATTAGTTTTTGATGTACCTGTGTAAATCCGCCGTCCATAATTTCGCAACATGAGCTTTTATGAATAAGGCTCGTGTCTTCGCTTGGACGAAAGCTTTTTTGTAGGTGAAATTTTGATAAGGTTCGAATCTTCGCCTGGATAAGAGCTTTTTATGGTAGGTTCGTGTCTTCGCCGAGATTATAACTTTTTTTTGTAGGAGAAATTTTGTTAGGGGGAATTTGATATCGTTTGCGCTTGCTCATGTGATTTGTTTTGGAGATTTTTCTCCTCCCCTCTTTGGTTGGAGTAGTTCTAAAACATTTCACACACATTTTTGCATTATTTCGCAAGTTTTGAATTACCTAGATGACACTAAGGACATGTCTGAGAAGTTTCATGTGTTGCGATGCTTGTTTGGCAATTTGGAAAACTTGATCATTCCATCTCAGATTTTCAGTTAAAGTTATTCCTAGGATGTTAAAAGGTGGGTCAGCTTAGATTTACACCATCCACTGAGATATGAAGAAGGTTGATACTGCGAGATTAGACCATATTCCATTTTGGAGGCGGGGAATTTAGCATGTTACATGCGGTCCAAGTCAAGAATAAGTTCAATGTTCCTCTTGATAGAATTGAACATGAATTCGCGATCATAAAACAAGATCGAATACTTCTTTGTCATATATAGTCGATGTCGATGCCTAAGAATAACGCAGAGAACCGTCATCAGAGAATCTGTAGACAGGGCCGGCGCTTGGGTGTTTTGCGCCCGGTGCAGTATGCCATATTGCGCCCCACCAGCTTCTCATATTTTGATCGCAGTCAAGGGCAATGGAAAAATGTGTCCTCTCCAATTGCGCCCGGTGGAAGTGCACGATTTGCACCTATGAAAGCGTCACCCCAGCTTAAGGCCAATGACCTTCTTGTCGCATTGGAGCAAAGCGTTTTCTTGAATGGAAAAAATGTATCTATAGCACGTTTCAATCCCTCTTCTGTCATGATCCTGTCAACTCAATCTCGGTTTAGCCTCTTTTCCATTTGATTTTGAATAATCGCAAGACCTACCCGAGAAGTAGCTTCCTGGAGAGTGAGCTTCCTTCATGATTTTACTAGCTTCCTCCAGCTTTTCTGCCATCCTCCTCATTGATTCATGAACTTTTAGACTTTCCGATATGTTCTCTATGCTTTAAGATAATTTCCTCGGCCAAGACCCTCTTCTTCGATAGTCGTAGAGTTTTATTTATTTATGTTTTTTTCTGGCTTTGTAGTATATACTCCCAGGAAAATGAGTAGTCGCCTCTCATTACCCAATTTAAGGGCCTTCTAATATCCCTCTTCTGTTTTTCCAGTTCACTGCATTACCAGAATGTCCTCTACTAGCGTAAGAGGCAGGCCCGGTGCTCGGTGCAGTATACCATATTGCGCCCCATCAGCTCCTCATTTTTTGGTCGTGGTGAAGGAAAATGCACAAAGGCACAAACACTTAAATATTTATTTTAGGTTTCCCTATTATATATCCAACGTAAATGCTCCGATAAAACTATATCGTGTATATACTTGCGCCCAAGGGATCCAAGTAAGTTCGGGGATAGATGTACAGAATATTTTATCGAAAAACTGGAAAAATAAATTGTGGCAATAAAAATGAATTCCTTTAATAGATGAAAATAAAGTCACGGGAATACTTAAACAATTTTTTTTTCAAGGTCTCAAACTTGGTTTTTAATTTTAATTTCTGAAATTGCGCCCCTGTCCAATTGCGCCCGGTGCGAGTATTGCACCTATGAAAGCGCCGCCCCTGTCTGTAGAGAAGGTTTGAGGTTATTGAGAGAAAGTAAAATGTAGCCCTAGGGCACCCCGGTAGATGTGGCTTGGGTTTAGAATCAACATTGTCGAATAGAATTTTAAAAAGGAACCTTTTAATTCAGTTCTTTGAAACTAAGTCCATACCTACTAAAACCTGAGGACGAATATGTAGTGGAGGAAAGTTGGAAATGTTGTACTAATTAAGGCCAAGACTCGGCTATCAGCCGAAAAGTTTTAGCTACTGTGTTTTGTGCGACTCAACAGGTGTAGGTACAGTTGATTGATCTCCTATATGATCGATGGACGGTGACTGCGGGTTACTATTGTCAACTGCTGAAAGAGTCTAAGAATAGTTATCGCAACAAATGAAGCCGACAACCGATTCGCGATGTCCTCCTTCTGAACGACAACGCTGATAAACTCACTAAATTACACTGGTAACCTCATCCTCATGAATACCCACCTTACATCCCAGAATTGGCTGCATGTGACTATCATATGTTTTGTCCAGTGAAGGAGACGTTAGAAGAGGAACAATTTCAAGATGACACTGTAGTCGAACAGTACCTTCGCAATTGGATACTGGGGTATCTATATGCATACTTTTTCCATTAAGGGATCAAAAAGCTTTGTATGTGACGGAGAAAATGTATTTCTGAAAACTATGTAGAAAAAAGGCAGGAACTTTCTTGAAATTGGGCCCTTTCTATTGAAATTGATTTAATGAATTAGTCAGCATAGTCTATCCAATAGTTTATTCTAGAGATTCTATTGGCTACAACAATTTTTGGTAACTCCTCTTTTTAAGTTTCAAATTGCCCAATACTATTAGCATACGATACAAATTCTTTAAAAAAATCAATTCATTGAAGCTCATTAGTTCTTGTATTGGAAACTAATCGAACTGTCAGTTTTTGATTTTTCACCTTAAAACCGAAATATTTTACTTATACTTGTATATTTCCGGATATACCTTCAAACCTAGTATACAAAAAGAAATTTCCCATAACAAATCAAAAATCCCACGTGCAAATCCCCGCACCTGCTCACAATCATCTGCAATTGAACACATCACAGCCACACCCGCCCATCTACCGGAAACATTCTCACCTGTGAAATGTACGCAGTCGTGGCACAGGCCGAAAATTGCACGTGCACAAGGCAACGTGCGAAAGGTGTATAAAAACATCAAGTGCGCACCTGTACAAGGTGAAGGTGCTCCTCCTCCAGGTGTAGGCGCACCTTGTCTCACGGCCAATCCAATTATTGCAAAATTTAGTAAATTTTTTCATGTTGTGTTCCAGGATTTTTCAAGTCCTTTTTCCAGGATTTCCCAAATCCTAAAGTGCGTTCGGCTTTCTTTGTGGATCAGCTCTGGGACGGCGCGCGACGAGTGCTTTGCCACATTTCCGCGACAAGGAAATGAATTAAGACAGAAGAAGCTTGGTGCAGCGCCGGCTTTCATTAAATTTGCAGTCCGATGATGAATTATGTAAAGTTTGTTAAGTCCGCTTTTAATTAGCATTTTAATTAAGCAGCCATTACTGCCCGGTAGATCTGTGTTGATGCAAACGTTTTTTTTGCTTTCCTTTCATATTATTTTAGTGTTTCTTGCTTTGGATAAAGAGGGTTTGGGCTGGGATGCAAGTTTGTTTTTAATTTGTTTAAAAATTGTTTTTTAGTGGTGGAAGCTAAGAGAGAAGGGTTTAAGTTAATCCACAGACTTTAAGACTGCATTTTTCGTGAAAAAAAAACACTTAATAATACTTAATTAATTGCATAGTCCAAGCTTACTATAGTTTGCGATATCGAAATGCGACGTTTTTGCTGACCCTAACCTATCGAGGATCAGTTCTGTTCTGACATATAAAAAATACAAGTTTCTTCTTACATAAAAACTGGCACCTGAATTCTGCTAAATGGTTCAAATTAAAATTAGAATTTTTTTTAAACATACCCAAAGGCAATTATACTGTCTGCATAGCATCTCCAACGACAACTACCTTCTTTGTCATTTGTGATGTATTTTATAAAAAAGTTCTCTTCTCTTACAAGTGACGTGCTACTACCACTATTAGTAAAAATAACACAGACCTACAACGAAAGACCTTTTTAATGTTCAAGTATTGTTTCTTCTATACTTTTGGGTGCTGATTACGGGAAAAATAGTCAAAAGTTTCAAAAACGTCAGAATTTTGAAGAAATTGCATTTTTATTATTTCATAATTATGGAAAAATCAAATGTAGTAAGGAACAATTGCGTTAATGGGTTTTTATTGTTTAATATGTTAGTTGAACACCTAAATATGATAAAATTACAAAGTGCCCCTTTTTTGAAGGGTGCGTTTTTGAGCGTCGACCCTAAGTACCCTTTTTTCAGGTTTTTCGAAATAACTCGAAAACAAAGCGAAATTCGAGATTTTTACTAAAATACTTTTCTGTAGAAAATTAAATTTCCCATCGAAATGCGTTTTTTAATTTTTTTGTATCATTTGTAATTAAAAAAATAACCGAAAAACAAAACTAATTTTTTTCAAAAATATCACGTTTTTTTTCTTTTTTTCATTAATACAATATTATAACTTTTTTTACGGCATCCTGGGTATACATAAATGTTCAGAGAAAAAAAAGGTCTTGAAAACACGAAGAAATTTCTTTTTTTAAAATCTCCGTACGAGTCAAAGTTGACAATTTTTAGCAATTTTTTAAATTATTTGCTCTTAAACATTTTTTCTTTGTTGAAGATTGCGTTTTCAACGGAGGTATCCCCCCTTGTTCAGCAGAATTACAATTTCGTTTAGTTAACCTCTAGTAGAAAAAGATGGATACATATCAATATGGCCATTATAAAATGAGAAGACCAGGTAAGTCTAGATCCTAATTTTGAGCTCTCTTCTCAACCACAACCGTTTAATCCGATAGAATTGAATGATTTGACGATAGATTAAGGACTAGCTAAAGATGTCGCGGAGCTTCTTGGTTCGAGATTACAACAGAAAAACTTCATTCTGCTGGTACCGGAAAAGAGAGAAGGAATTCTCACAATTTTTTTGCGGAACATGCAGATCTCGTCTATTGCAAAGACATTCCTGTTTTTTGTTCCAAAAGAACCTTTCAAAATAAAATGCCAAAAAAAAACTTGGCCTCCAATTGCAGCACACTGAATGAAAGAACAAGCTTCACTTTATAACAAATAATTCCATTTATTTAAAAATAGTATAATTATCACTGATTAAATACATCAATTTAGTTAATATGAAGAAACAATTCAAATTATGTAAGTTATTAATGACAAATGAATTTATTTAAAATGTCACGCTCAATTCAATTCTAAAGCAACAAAGAATTCAATAAATTTCAAATAACTTCAAATTATTTATGGTCCAAATAAACAATAGAGATTTGCTAGATTTCAAACAATTCCAAAATTATGTACGATCAAAATTTATGAGTTAGGATTTAGAACACGATGTCAACATCCATTCAAACTTTCCCGATAGTCACCCTCAACAACGATGTTAACTAAAGAACTTCACATATCACCTTACACACCTCATCAACGATGTAAACTAAAGTAACAAATTATGAAGCAAAGAAAAATTAAGAAACAACAACCTCATCAACGTTGTTCACTAAAGATCACTTCAGAATTCACCGTTAATAAAATTTTTAATAAAAAGAATCGAGAAATATTTCACCAAATCACCAAAATAGTTTAAGAAATTGTATGTAATTGAGTATATGTGTTTTTATGTAAAGCAAGTACTCACCTGATCTCTATAGTTGGTTTGGAACTCAAGTTAAGTGAACTTAAAGGGAAGAAAGGAAAGAAAAAAAAATTTAGGATTAGTTCTTGGTCGAATCCCGAGTACTTGAAGGAAAAGAAAATGTTAGTATTAGTTCTTGGTCGAATCCCGAGTACTTGAAGGAAAGGAAAATGTTAGTATTAGTTCTTGGTCGAATCCCGAGAACTTGAAAGGAAAGTGTTCTTGGTCGAATCCCGAGAACTTGAAGGGAAAGTGTTCTTGGTCGAATCCCGAGAACTTGAAGGGAAAGTGTTCTTGGTCGAATCCCGAGAACTTGACGGGAAGAAAAAATGTTAATGGTTAATGTTCTAGGTTGAATCCCAAGAACATAAAGAAAAAGAGGAAATTGTTAATTCTCCAAACCAACTTACCTATTGGTGTTCCAGTATACAAAGAGAGGAAGATTCATGCGCGCAACGATTTTTATTAGTTCGCTTGAATTCAATTAGAGTGGGGATCGAAAATATAACGGGACGATTGAAGTGATCTTTGATAGAAGTGGGAATGAGTTTTTATGTGTGTAAATGTGTTGATAATTGATGTCCAGTGTATAAGCTGAATGACCATGATTTTCCATAACAATCCTAACAATGTTTGTCTGCACCTGTTTTTCTTGGATGAGCGTTATTTGTCTGAAATAAAGAGGTATTAAGGTGCCCTAAGGTGATATGGTGAAATGAGAAATAAGGTGATATGGTGAAATGAAGAAATAAGACAAAGGAAATTTATCTTAGATTGTGAAGAGTTGAACATTCCCGGATTAGGGAAGATGTACGGCATAAAATACGATGTGAATGACTGGAGACTCTTTATTGTTTCGTCAAAATGAAGTCTAAAGGCAGTTTTACTTCATAATGGAAACACATACTCTTCTTTGCCCATTGTCCATTTGAACATTTTGTACATTTTCATAAATGCGTATTGTGAAAAACTCTGACGTAATGGAAAAAAACCGATTTCAGATTCGTGATTAGGAGGTCTCAAAACCCAAAAAGAAATCGAAAAAGGATAAAAAAAATTTTAATTTGTAGGGCTGTGTAATTTATAATTTTTTATCAAGAAGTATTGTTAAACCTAATTCGCAATTCTTAATTTAATCAGAGTATAGGACAATGCAGTGTCCCAAACAGTTCCTGGGACAGCTGATATCCTGGCTTTCGCGTAGTGCTTCTCTTATAACAAAACAAGCACTTGCGACATAATTCACGATGGTATAGTCGTACCTACCGTAGATCTGGTTTATGGAGGAAAGAGCATATAGAATTCTTTCTGGTTTGCAATACTGGAAGATCTACATATATCCGGGCTCTGATGGCTATTGGCAACCCTACCAATCTGTAGGACATTATTCTACATGGGCTAAATTTTACCTCACATATATCACTCAAGAACAAGAGAACGGAAAGAAATTTTTGTATCAGACACTAAAACATATTTAAGGACCCAAGGCTTGATTGTAGCAGTTCCTTCCTTCACTATCTTCCGACTAGAGCTTGCTGTTCGACATTGCACTCTATCCGAAAAAATAGATTGTCGACATTAGAAAGGGCTTTCCCTGAGCTCCCCAGTCTTTCACGTTCTTAGTTTCTGCCTTTGTCCTGTTGACCGTTGTAGTTAGAGTGTTATGTCTAGTTGCCAGATTCCACTAGGTAGATTCCACTTATGTAGATAGTAGAAAGAAGAATGAAAGAACTGCTAACACGATCCCGCGGTTTTATTCCGGCGACTTCCACTCGATTCTTCCACATAAGCAACTTAACACGCTGGCTTCAGCGACTGAATGGGATATAACAACATCGCTTCCTTCTGTGAAATAGTTGGCAAGAAAAAAGGGAGCAGGGAATAGCTATTTAGAGGGTAGACAAGAAATAAAAAGGAAGGCGAAACACAAGTGACTTTGCCACTGCATGAAATCGAACCACGGATCTCTGGGATGGCAGTCGGGCGTTTTAAGGTCTCGGTTATCGAGTTTGAATAGATAAGAGGTTTAAAAGGTAATTAAGTTAATTTCTGTTTTATTACTTTCAAAATTTATACGTAATTTTTTGTTTTTTTAATAATTCTTGAAAACCTTCTATTACGGCTTCCAACTGCTGTGTTTACATGGTAAGTTTACATGAGTTTATATCCAAGTATTTCTGGGTGTAAACTGAAACCCGCATTTTAAAGTAGATCTACTAAAGAATGGTGCTGCAATCTCGTTTTTTTAAGAGCTTGTGTACATACATCACGGTGATCTATGTTACTTCCAAATTCACCACTCAGGTTTTCCAAAAAAAAAAAAATTTAAAAATCAATTATACACATAAACCCCTCCAAAAAATCGTCCCCTAAAATCCTCATGACAACAATTAATTGAAATCTGTCATTTACTAGTCATAGTTAAACCTACGTGGAAAAAAAAATGTGAAAAATCACGACATAGAAAGTCAACAACAGAATACTATATCCACACTCACCCTTTTTCCTCCTGCTGTATTTTTTGGTGGCTATCTTAGATATTAACCAGCAAGAAACATGTCCGAAAGGATCAATCATTTTTTATGAAAAGAGCAAACAATGTCAACTTTTGCCGTTTAAGGACATGTCAGGTCGATTCCTCATAATTTGCGACGTCCAGGGGTGAACAACAGCTAAAGTGAAACCACGTTGTTTGCGTAAAGGTTCTGTGTTTTTCTGAATATATGTATGTATGGATATACAGTTTTTGTGTATGTGTGTGTATCTGTGTGCATACTAGAGGATTGGGTGGAGGAAGGGGGTTAAATCAAGTCAAGTAAATATAAGGGTGGCAAATGTTTACCTTATTCTTTCGGGGGGTCTTACTGTAGTAACAAAACCACTTAACGGCGATGATGGATTATCCTTCTTGCATCTTGGCCATTTGCTATTCCTTTTAGAAACATTAAAAAGTAGAGGGGAGTGGAGGGGGAAATATTACATTTTTTTTTGATAAAACTATTGATTTTTTTTTTTTAGATAATACTGAGATTAAGAAAATTTTGTTACTATTTCTCCGCGTCTGAGAGCAATTAAGAGGATATTTTCTTGTTCTTCCCCGAAATTCGATTTTAAATTAAATCCTCGTCCTGAAAGTATCCTTCATCCTTGACTTTTCGCCCTCAACTCTTCATCATTTACTTAACATCCACTTCCAATTACCAAGTACCGTGCTTAACTGGCCGAATTAAAAGCACTCACCATCACCGAAAGGAGTTTTTCCTTGGCCCCGAACGAAAACAGGATGACGCCGTGATGTAACTGTTTTTTTAGTTGTTGTTTTTCGCTTTTTTGAAAAAAGGAATCCATTAATTAAATCTCGCTGTTTGCCTTTTTAACTTTCATTATAAAATCATCAACCTTAAGTAGGTTTCCTTGGATCTATCTGCCTTCGTTCCACTGTTCCGGCCCCCTTCAGTCTACTAACTCTTTTCAGCTGCAATTTGGTGCTCCTTTCCGTAGGATCAATTACGGTATCCTTTCGGTATCCAATGAGGAGCATGAAGAGATTATTTGGCTTCTTCCTTGCTTCTATACACAATAAGGACTAATGAGCGCCTTCTGACGTCGAAATGAGTGTTTTCTTTACAGTTTAAGACCACTCCAAGCTGTTTGCACAAAACGTTTGTCGGCCTCCGCAACATGAAGCCCGGTTTTTGAGGCAAGGCGAAAAAGGATTCGGGGTAGAGCACAGCAAAAGGATACGGCAAATTGGTTTCATAAAGGGATTATTTCTTTGAAAATTAGGCGATACCAGCGAAAAGACACATTTCTCAACAAGCATCTTAGTGACAAATCTTAAGTGAGCTTATCCGGTCGGTATTTGTGAAGTTCGCGCTGCGGTCGCTATATACACTAGTAAAGCTCTCGAGAACTGCGGCTGTTACCACCGGAGCCCAAAAAGAAACCCAAGTATCTTCTGCAGAAACAAAAGCAAAACTTCGATATATTTTTCCAGCACACAGTTGACTTTGATGGAGTGCCACGCAGACAGATTAGAGAAGCCAAGAAAGTGAAGAAGTACATATCGTTTTCGATGACCCCGTGAACTCCGTTTGAAGAGATCTCACTTTTGAGCCAGGCTCACGCGGGTGAATCTGGTGGCAGCCGGCCATGTGCTGCCGAAATTCCTTTTGAGGAGATGATCTAACGCAGCGTGAATGATCATCTGTCACGGATCTAGAGGCGAAATGACACATGTGCAAGTGGTTTCGCGTCCTCTACTTTAGCTGTTTTGTTTCCCCAAAAATGTGTGCTCGGTTGCCTCATTTTTAACCATGTCAAATTGGAAAACGTTTTTGTCAACAGGAACAGGAAGGCATTTTGAAGGCATGCATTTTTTTTGACTTTTTTTTTCTTCTAAGAAATTTGTGATTTTTCTTGACTTGGTTTTTGTTGTAACATAGTTGAATAAATGTTTGATGCTTCCTGCCACATTCATTCACTTCCAAATGTCTCGTTCATGACTCAACCAAAAAATTGTGGGCAGTTCTGATTTTGCTAAAAATTTATCAAAACGGCCTCAAAACGTTTTTTGGATACTAAGACCTGTTCGTTGATTTAATCTTTGGTTACATTCAGCATATTTTGAACACCTCATACATGACATATCCAAATCTAGATTTCCTTAAAGTTTGTTCACGCGCTCAACTTACCTCCGCAACGTAAATTTGAAAGATAGGTTTTGGGCCGGGGGGAGGGGTGTCTGCAGGCCGCTAAATCAGATGGCGATGAGCTTCTAGGATGTGGTAGGAGTTCGGGAATACTGAATGTACAAGATGGTTCCACAATCGAGTTTTTCTGTTTAAAAACGAACTTCTAGGCCGTAGTGTGCGCAGAGTGCAATGCGTGGGACCAACTCGAGCAGGCTAGATTAGTGTTCAAGGAAAAAAGTGCAGGCAGGAAGTTATTAATTTCGGGTTAACAGGGCAATGAGTCTATGGAAGCGCAAAATGTGTCATCGCCGATGAATTTACTGACACGATCTGGCCACTGGTGAGGGGAGGGGAGGGGAGGGAGAATTTAGGCTCTAGACCAAAATTTCTCCAACATTTTTTTTAAGTATTCGTAGAGATTTTGGAGTGCTCCTCCGCCCGCCGCACAGTGGGGCAAATAGCTCATTTTTTGGACAAGCGACAATTCCCAAGCCTGGAATTAATGAAACTTAAAATTTTTTTTTTAAACTATTCGTGATAAAATTGCCTTTAATTCTATCGAGCCAGAAGTTTGAAATTTGAAAATTAAAGATGGCTAATCCAATATGGCGGACATAAATTTTGTAAGAAAATTAAATTTTTGACAAAAGATTCTTTAATATTTTAATAAATTGTTACTTTGGGGATTTTTTTGGAAACTAAAAATTAATTAATAATAATTAATTTCAATAATTTTAAAGAATCTTACGAAAAAAATTTAATTTTCTTACCAAATTTATGTCCGCCATATTGGATTAGCCATCTTTAATTTTAAAATTTCAAAATTCGGGCTCGATAGAATTAAAGGCAATTTTATCACGAATTTTTAAGTTTCATTAATTCCAGGCTTGGGAATTGTCGCTTGTCCAAAAAATGAGCTATTTGCCCCACTGTGCGCCGCCCAGCCCAACTGGGCGCAACACTAAAATTGGTAAAGATTCAATTTTTCAACACTCAAAAATCACTCTGAATACCTAAAAAATGTTTTGGAGCGAAACCGTACAAAAGAGGTGCCTTAACGTTGGAGTTGAACAGCGGCAATTTGGTGTTCCGTCGATCTCCATATGCGAAACAGGCATGCATATGCCCTTCGTGCTCTATTTATTCTGAAACTGACGTCTTCTTCTGACCCGCCATTTTCGGTAGTAATGCTACCGATGTAACATAATTTATCTACCAATTCTACGTCACGGTTTGTCCGGCGCTGTCCGTTCAAGGGTGTTTGCATTAGGGTTAAGGAAATATTACTAACCGCCTTAACAGTCGTGGACTCGAATTCGACCTCGAGATGGTACCAGACTTCTCTTCATAAATCCCGTACAGCCATCGCAGAATAATCGTTATTTGGCAAACAAGTGGACCAGTTTATTGTTGAGCCATACTAGATTCATTCCCGTCTATGTCCAGCTTTATGACGGAACCAGTTTGGAGTAACTAAAATAGTTTTTTCAACTTAGCTACAATCTTTGTAAAAAATAATCCCCCTGTTCAAAATTGTGACCAATCATAAGTCACAAGCTTTTGAGACTCGTGGTTGTCATTAAGCGTTTGAGTATATTCTTGTAGCTATCAGCTGTTTTGGCATTCTAAGCACCCAGTCACAAGAAAAGTCTTAAATAAACCTGCGTATAAGTGAGTGTTAACTTTGACAATCCGCCAACAGACGCAAAGTGTACATATGTGGCGCCCAGACTTTTCTTTATCTCATTACACGAATCCAAATTGACCATTAAAGGCAAATTTTTTTACTTTTTCTTGTGCTTAGAATACCAGTCACAAAAATAGTGTCTCAAACTTTCAATGACAAGCACGAGTCTCAAAAGGTTGTGACTTATGACTGGTCATCATTTATAATAAAAGAAAGTCTGGGCGATAACGTAGCCAACTTAGGCCAGAAAATATTCATGCAGCAAGGCAGAGGGTATGTTAACTTCCGAGCACCTCTCATCGAAGCTGGCTGTATGTCGGGTCTGTGAGAAATTATGAAAATTATTATTGAAACCAACTCTTTTTCTTTTGTGACCTGATATTTATACAGTCACAATTTTCATAGCGGATGTATTTGCGGATTGTGGAAATTGTGACGGCAAAATTGGAAAACCAAATTTTCTCAAGTTGAGATTCATCACACGCTTGTGATTACGTTGTGACTTGTGACTGCTCTTAGAATAGGTATCACGTACCTACACCAGTTTTTGTTATTTATCGTTTCACTTATTTTTTGCTAGTTTTGTCACTCACAAAGGGTTTACGCCGCAGAACAACTATGTTTTTTTTTAGTACTGCTCTACAAGAAGAACTCTTCTCTACTCTTTAGTACTATTCTAGAAGAATGGCTGTGCCAACGATGTTTCCAAAAATTTCATCCTAGTGATTTGAAGCTAAAGTACAGTGCTCGGTCAGAGAGGTCCGGTAAGGTTTTTGATGGCAAAATCAAGACACTAATCGAGTCAAATGAACGTTGCATGACTCGCCTAACGCTGCGCGGTGAAACTTTCATGACGGACACTGCAATACCTGATGATTATTCGCTTAGAATAGGTTAGTACCTAGAGCCACCAAGTCGATCACAAACAACGAGGTCTGAGGGCTGAGGAGATATCACAGATATCACATGGTGGAGCAATTATCATGGTATGACCTTGAAAAATATTGCAAAACTAGAGAGCTCTATGCGCTGGAAACATCGGTTGTGACAGTAAGAGACAGAATCTATCACAAGTTCACCAAATACTCGATACCGTAGACCGTATCCACTACATTGGTAAAGCATCAAGGACTCTACTGGACGCTTTAACTCAAATCGAGTTTCTAACACGAAAACTATACAGAAATGAAATCAAAACAGAGTTTATGGTGACCCTACCTGTGAGATGCCACCTACCTAACATCTGGCTGTTTGGCTGTTTTTGTGGGATCTCCCTCCCGACGACTGCACTAGTGTATTTTCTATGTAATTCTCTATCTAGCGACATTGTCCACATTTGGACAGTGTCGTGTGGTGATGGCCAAGGTTCTAGCGATGTCTTTCCGCGGCAGAATCAAACGGCGGCTTGATCTCTGGTTGCTACAGTTAGCCCAAGTCTTTCTAGGCGAAGAGCACAGAATAATGGAACCAGAAGTGCGTTCAAGCCGGCAAAGTTTGTTATAGTCTGTCAAAGCTCTTCAAATCCACGCATATAACCATGGACCCACATTTGAATCCAGAACTTGGGGAAAGGGGCAAAAACAAAGGACAATGGTCCCTCGAGGAATCAAGCCACGAACCTTGAGTTTGGTAGTCAATCTCCTTAACTTTTAGTGCTAGGTACACTGAGGCTACAAACCTGTAAGGTAAATGCTTTCTTGACTTCTCTTCCGTCATTTATTCTTTCCATAAGTTACTCGTCAGTTCTTTTTTGCACTTGTGATACACCTATATGGACCCTACTCATCGTCGACGTGAAGAGATTTATTTAGATTTTAAAGAGGATTAAAATACCTTGTTTTTTTAACTTCTCCACACCGATAGCATATCCTCAACTTAAAGACAAAATTGATCCCCAATAAACTTGTCTTCACATTTACTACTCGCCATTACACCTCCCGTATTTCAAGAAGCACTTTTCATTTTACTACCTTCACCAGAATGAGAACTTTATGACCGCGGTGCGCTCCAATCCCCCCGAGTCCTTGATCCTTAATACCTATTCGGGATAAGTGTATTTTCAGCAACATTCTATGCCTGAGCATCACCGTTTCGTGTGAGCCACCATACGATGGTTTTTGGGGTGGTTTTCCCTAAAGCGCAACGTTTTGATTTTTGTTCCATTTTCCCCGTTAATCAAAACAACGTCGTTCCGTTACTTTTGTACCTAATTCTGGTCTAGTCAATGTGGCCAAAAAATCTTCGACATGTATGCACACATCGATATATAAGTAGTACGTTCGTATACAGCAGCAGCAAACCGGTATGACGAGGAGTCTATACTAAGCCAGTATAGGTTTGAAAGGTTTCACCTGCTCCACAGGATTTTTATGATGTGTAGAAGCATGGTCCTGGGGCATGTGGGAGTGTTTTAAGAAGTCAGCAATAAAAAGGAGTCGTTTAATGGAACATTATACGTCACTCAGCTACTTTCCAGGAGCTGTGCGGCCGGGATTGGGGAATGTAACTGCTCGTTACCGCAATAAATGTTTTCCTTTTGCTTTTTTTCGTACCTTTCCTCTTCGGGGATCATGGGAAACGAAAATTTATACGACTTTGATTTTTACGACAACCACAGCTTAAGGGAAAATGCGATTCTTGTATGTGTTTGTGAATGTAGAAAAAACAAGGTGGAATTTTATGGTGTAATTAATGCTAGTTCTGCGCTAGAAACTTCCCGATAAAGTGGATCGACACTCTCCAAAAATCACATACGAAGGAATTTTTAGCTTTTGAAATACCAAAAGACACGAGAAACTCTTGTTTCCCAGATGTTTTCGCTGGCGGTTGTCTCCCACAAATTCGGGATAGTAGAAAAAACGATAAATCAAGTCTTTGAAAAGTTCTAGCATTACACATCTAATCTGAAAAGCCCCAAGCGCCTATACACTATAACTCTTTGGCAGAAGCGGACAGATCTATGGCAGGAATTCCGGAGGGTCCCCACATCAGATCCTCCCGAAATTCAGGCTAGAAGACTCTTAATGTATCTCTTCCGATACGCCATGGCACAAATCACCCTAATTCCTCAAAAGTGATCTGTTTTCCATGTGTTTCCAATTAAATTTTCATTTGTTTTCGGTGATCTCAAAATCTCTCGATCTGGGAATGCCATCACACAAAGTGACATCACGATTTTTGTGGTGGTTGATGTTTGCATGCGATATACTACTATGAGGGAAGTAAACATATCTTCGAAATTTTTGTGGGAGACTCGGCCCAAGTGGTTGATGGTGGGTATATAGATTGAACTTTAGGGGTATTAACGCCAACATAACCATAAGTGGAGCCGTAAAAGTTTCAGGATCCTATAAAATATGAGTGGCCACGATGACATGATAATTACCGGTTGTGATCTTGCTGTGCCGCGGGGAGATGATCATCTGTTCGGGATTGGATTTCGTAAAAAGGTCGTAAATTTTTCATTTAGTTTTCTTAAGGAGATTCTGAATTGTGGTGAATGGTTTCTTAATCTTTGGGAAACAACATACTTTTTATTGCCATTGAGTTGGTAGCAAGTGCGCATTCGGAGATATAATGTTTCCCAATTTTAGGTGATATTGGATTTACAGAATTTTTAAGGGGGTTTCGTCACGGTCATGTGTAGTACTATATTACAGTGTTATGAAAGTTGTTTTGCAGAAAACGTTTGAGTTTATCACTCCATATTATTCGTATTTTTGACATAGTAAAAATTAGGCACGAACTCCACATTTTATAAACTGATCGTAGCACAATAATGTTCAGCCCACAAACCACAAGATCGATTCCAATTGTTAGTCCATCGCAGATCACTAATTTTTTAACCAAAATAAATATTTTCTGCTATATGTAATGGGATTCCTTATGGCGTTAACTCTGACATTTGTTGTCTCTTTAACGAATTTCCTTTGCAGATCGTATTCAGTATGGCAACGTTCATACTTTTCCGTTTGCAGCACAAATATTCGCAGGAGCATTTTCGTAATTGAAATGAAAGTGATATTTGCACCATTTGGAGAACCCATTGTACTAAAAGACAGCTGACTAAGGATTCCTCAAATGGGCCACCAAAATTGCAATGTTAATGAAAAACTCTAAATTTTGTGCAATCGGTAGCCTTAGTCGAACAAAAAATAATTGCCAATTTTCAGATTTTTTAATTTAAAAATTTCAAAGTTATTAACAATTAAACTTTTATGACATTTTTTTTTGAAAAATTCATAACTCCGAATCTAGTTGATCGATTTACTTCGAATTAGTCTTGATTAAAAGGGGAAATGTTGAACTTTACGATGAGCTATTGTTTTTTGAAAAGTTATTAACTTTTACCATTTTTTATTGCAAATGTAAGTTGTAAAATGAAAAAAAATCATGTTCTATAGCACGGAAAAATTTCAAACAAAAACCAAAATGAAGCTTATTTAATAATCTTTCATAATCCGTTTATAAAATACAAGGCCCGCAATTTGTTCAAAAGTTATCAATTATTATGTAGCGCGGCGCGGCGCCGAATCAGGAAAAAACATGTTATAGACTAAGAGCCCAGGCCCGCCAGCCCAACGTCATTTTCTTAAAGCTCCCCAAGCCACCCCTTGCTGAAGTTGCCGTTTCACCCCTCAGACCCAAGGAAATGGTCAAAAATTACTGCCACCGGTATTTAACGGTTATTTAGACCTAGTAGAGCCTATATACGCAGCGACAGACATTTTTTTCAATTTTAACCTCTTTTATACCCCCCTCCCCCTATATCTACAAAAGGGCCCATTCTCCGGGCTAGCGAGTGTGCATACGTTCTTAACTGCGTATCACACTATGAATACACGAAATATCAGCTTTAAGAAAATGACGTTGGGCTGGCGGGCCTGGGCTCTTAGTCTATAACAACGGTGGGCAAACTCCGGCCCGCGGGCCATTTACGGCCCGCGAAAAGTTTCTATCCGGCCCGCGAGATTTTTAGAAAAAATTATAAAAAAATATTTTTCAATGTAATTCCTCTAGTTCAAACTGAATATTAAAAGCACATAGCAACATGTATGTTCATAATTTAGTACTAATGTTAAAACTTACATCCATTGGGGTAAGTTACACTATGCATCATTTCTTTTATCATCCCCATACACAAATCGGTTTTATAGACAAGAGGTCTGAGGGAAGTTGTCAAATGCAGACTAAAAATTTTGTGTTGGGTAGGACACGATTATAAAATGAGTTGGTGAGAGGTGTCTCTTTTTCCTTTTGAGCCAGTACAATGTCATACTTCAAATTAGGCGAGGGGCCATTGTAGTGCCAAAATGACAAAAACCAGCAAATTAAAGAAAGAAGCTCATATGCATTGAACTGCCTCAGAGTAAATAAGAATACTACGCCTCCACAATGTATATTTATATTTTACATCCCCCTCACCTCAATTTCATGCTGCCGCAAAAGAAGTAAGAAATATCTCTCCAGTATTTAAAATCTCATCTCGCCTCAGCTCAAATTGGATATTTTACTGCCGCAAAAGAATCAAGAAATGACTCTCGTATTTACAACCTAACCTCATCTCGCCTCACTTTAAGTTGAATTTTACTGCCTTAACAGAAGTAAGAAGGAAGAAACTCTTGCCATTACACTATGCATTTACAATCACACTTCGCCTCATTTATCTCGATACACACTTATATACCAGTAGGACATTAATTTTGAACCGGGACATTTCAAAAAATTGAGGCTTCAGTAAAATTCAACATCGTGTAAGGGACAAATCTACTGCCTCCTGCAAGTCCGGCCAACTCTAAAATATTGCAGGTCACAAGAAGTTGTCAATTGACTACTACGGCCCGCGGAAAAACGTAACATTTATTCTGGCCCATTTTATAAAAAGGTTGCCCACCCTTGGTCTATAACATGTTTTTTCCTGATTCGGCGCCGCGCCGCGCTACATAATAATTGATAACTTTTGAACAAATTGCGGGCCTTGTATTTTATAAACGGATTATGAAAGATTATTAAATAAGCTTCATTTTGGTTTTTGTTTGAAATTTTTCCGTGCTATAGAACATGATTTTTTTTCATTTTACAACTTACATTTGCAATAAAAAATGGTAAAAGTTAATAACTTTTCAAAAAACAATAGCTCATCGTAAAGTTCAACATTTCCCCTTTTAATCAAGACTAATTCGAAGTAAATCGATCAACTAGATTCGGAGTTATGAATTTTTCAAAAAAAAATGTCATAAAAGTTTAATTGTTAATAACTTTGAAATTTTTAAATTAAAAAATCTGAAAATTGGCAATTATTTTTTGTTCGACTAAGGCTACCGATTGCACAAAATTTAGAGTTTTTCATTAACATTGCAATTTTGGTGGCCCATTTGAGGAATCCTTAGTCAGCTATGTAGTTAAGATCATGGGGCAAGGTCTAGTAGTAAGCTTAGTTTGAGGAGTAGAATAGAATAGGAGAGGTTTAATAGTTGGCAAGTAGCTTTTCATAGTTGGCAAAAGGCAAAAAATTGAAAATTGAAATTTTTTAGTTTTTTCAAAGTCCTAAAATAGACATTTTAAATAAAGTTACGAAGTGTTGCATATGCTCACTAGAAAGTACATAAAAAAACCTACAACTTAAAAAAATATTTTACCGTACGATTTGGCATGAAATGGCGGCAATTTTAAATTTTTTTCGAAAACTGCCAATTGTTGCCGTAAAAACCGAAATTTTTTTTTGAAATTTCAACCACGTATTTATATCATCAAAATACATATTTTCTCCAATTTTTATCAAAATCTGACTATTTTCCCGTTATTTATTGCATTTTTATTAAAATAAAACAAAATTTCATACATTTTGGTTTTTTTAAGGTTAGGATTCATTTTTAAAGTATTTATACCGAATCATTTCGATAGTCTATTCATTCACGAGAAATTTCCAATATTTTTTATTTTTCTACGAACAACATAACTGGAGAAATTAAGAAAATAGTTTAGCAATGCACTCAAAATGCATCAAAAAAGGACATTATGCAATTTTCTCGTGCATCACAGGACCGATTTTGCAGAAATTTTTTTTTTTCGCTTTAACTTAACATATGTAAAGAAAAAAAACAAAAAAATCCACTTTCCCAACAACATCATAACTTCGTTTTTTTTGTTTAATTTCCATTTACTAATATCATACAAATGCCTCGCAAACCAAGAAGACAAGTGAATCGCATGAATGCCCCAGCCTCCAATTTTGAAAGAAACTACAAAATCAACAGTTTTATTCCATTTGTAGATCCATCTAACCCATTTGTAAGCCATCTAACTGCTCGTTTTTCGTAGGTCGATTTTTATTGAAATTTTTCATACCAATATTTCAGACTCGTTGAATCCATTGCCCTGAAAACTTAACTCAATAATATTGCTAATATTGCTTAAAAACATAGAATTGCTTATATCTCGGAAACCGTTGCCCGTACGCGATTTTTAGTGAAATTTGCTCCCTTGAACCTCTATATTTCCCTCCAACACCTTCTAGAATCCATGGGCACTAAAATAATATTGATATCGTTAACTTAATTATATTGCATATAAGCTTAACGGAGACGCAAACCACAAATCATCCGGTCGAAGCAAATGCACCGATCCCCATCAAAAATTGGAGCCCGGATCATATTTCCCACGAAATCCCAGCGAAGGTACAGTGAAGTTCAACTAAAGATTCGACCCCCATCTCGGCAGCTGACCTGGCGCAAAAGCCTATCCGAGACACAGCGAAGTTCAACCAAATTCCTCAACGCGAAAGCTCATATCCAAGACACCTAGAAATTCTCAAAAGCTCACCCTCGGTTTATGTTATGAAGAAAACAATTAAAAAACATATTATCTATATTAATAAAAGAAAGTTTCTATATGTATGTATGTACATATGTATGTATGTATGTGTGCGCTATAGCGGCCGCACCAGTCATCGCAGAGCTTCGAAACTTTGCACGAAGGTCCATGGGGGTCTCCGATGAAACACCCCGAAGCCCGATTTTCGAAATTCAAAATGGCCGCTGCAAAATGACCGAAATTCAAAATGGCTACTCAAATGTGAATTTGCAAATTATGTCCCGATTTCAATGAAATTTGGTATATAGGGGTTTTTAAGATCGCTAATAACGAATTTGTGGTCAAAATTTATAAATTCAAAATGGCCGCGCCAATATGGCGACGAATTTGTCAATTGTGTTCCGATTCCAATGAAAATCGGTATCTGGGGTTTTTTGAGGTAGTAAATAAGGAATGTTTGATCAGAACTTAAAAATTCAAAATGGCTGCCGAAATATGACCGAAATTGAAAATGGCCACCCAAATGTGCCAATTGTGTTCCAATTTCCATGAAAATCGGTATCTGGGGGGTTTTAAGGTAGCAAATAACGAATTTATGACCCTAACTTATAAATTCAAAATGGCCGCGCAAATATGGCGGACGGATTTGCCAATGGCGTTCCGATTACAATGAAAATCGGTATCGCGGGTTTTTTAAGGTAGCAAATAAAGAATTTATGATCAGAACTTATAAATTCAAAATGGCCGCGGACGAAATTTTCCAATTGTATTCGGATTCCAATAAAAGTGGATATCTAGGGGTTTTAAGGTTGCAAATAACGAATTTATGATTAAAACTTATAAAATAAAAATGGCCGCACCAATATGGTCGATTAGTTTGCCAATTGTATTCCGATTCCAATGAAAATCGGTATCTGGGGGTTTTTAAGGTAGCAAATAACGGTTTTATGATCAAAACTAATAAATTTAAAATTTCGGGGCCAATATGGCGGACGAATTTTAGCAAATAAGTGTCATTTCCCTGTCAGCTGTATGTTGGTTGTTCAGGAGTTGGGAAATCTGAATCTTCCTAGCTCCAAATGGAAGAACATTGAACATAGTGTATCTTGGTCATTTCCCCTATTGTCATCAACTTTGCCACGCGATCGAGTGTAGCTATAAAATCCTCGACTAATTAAAGGTTAATCGCCAAAATTACAAAGAAAAGGGAAGGACCCTCCACTGCCATCACGAGATTAAACAATGCCATCTATCGCATGCAAAAAGTTCGATCGGTAAGAACGGGACGGAAGCTGTGTTCAGATCGAACACTAAGTGAGATGGGGGCAGTGTAACTGCTAACCGAAAAGAGAAAAACAAAATGATAACCCGTCCCCCACGCAGGTTGAATTTTAAATGGAATTTAACATGGGTTTTCATTTTTTTAGGTTCAACCAAGCGTTGAGCACTTGATTTCCATCGGTTCAAGGTGAAACTTGGTATCCTTAGGTTTTCGATACCGCTGAATACGAATATCATATCAAAAACCGGTTTTGACTAATGACAGCTGTCAATAGAAATTAACCATATAAAAGGTATCCAAAATCATTTTTTCCAGATTTGTTGTTTCTTTCACTTTTTTCCTACCGTGGACAGTACACACATAAACTTTTTTTATTGAAGGGCGTTGCAACGCACGCGGGTTTTTTGCTAGTTAATAATAAAAATTCATTTTTGGTGTCTAATGAGTTTTTTTTTAAAATTTTGGACGAGTCCCCCCCGTCCGAAAAAAATCCTGGGTACGTCTATGCCAAAATTATATACCAGGCACCTTTCAGAGAAACCACAGATCAGGCCAGACTTTTCCTCGAAGAGACTGAGTCTGATCTTCACGTTTTCTGTCAGTGTCCCGCAATTTCGAGGGTCAGATTATCGTTGTTTGGTGGGATCTTGCTCGAACAGACTTTTCTAAGCGAAAAATCCATAGGAAGATTCTTCAAGCGGTCTGGCCTACTACACATCTGAGGTATACGAAGGCTGCGATAGGTCCAAATGTTGGCACAGTATTGGTCGTCCCTTTCCTTTTGTAAAAGAAGGAAAAAAACGGTTCTTAGATGGAGAAAGAAATGAATACTTTTACTTTTGTTTTAAAAAGCAAACTAAAGAGTCGCAAATTACTTCTTATATCAGAAACAAATTTTTTGTAAATACATATCCTCCTTTGCTGGTTAACTGATGTCTTGATACAATCTCGTGTTTTTAATCAATTTCAGAATTTTTGTGGAATTGTAATATTTTTGGGCTTAAAGATCATCAACTTTATTCCATACTATCAAATTCTTTGTATTCCTATAAATTCCGCAGACCAAGGACGGCGGAGCTTAATCATTGTGGGTTGGGAACATGTGAGCGGATAACCGTAAAAGTTAATCAGTAAATTTCTTTACCTGCTGTCTGTTGAATTATATGGTTTTAAACTGTTTGGTTATGGGGTTATGCCCGACTGCCATGTTGGGGGTTGGGCATCTATGAGCCCCACTGCCTTATGTTGACCCCGTGTATATTGCCCTATAAGGCCCACACGGGCCGCCGGCAGGCCTTGGCCTGAAGGTTTCTCGCCTTGAAGCCAAGTATCACCACACACTCACCGGCCGCCGGCAGGTCGTGGCCTGCAGCCTAGGAAAACTGACATAAATCTTTATGTGTGTGGGCATTTATCGTCAGTCCGCGCCTTAAGATCTGAACTTCTATTCAGTCTGAAGTTTTCTTTGAGGCCATGGGTGAAAAAAAGTACCATCAGCGAGAATTTATTTCTGGTTTGATAAATGTGCATAGAAATAATTCTTGTTCGCCTGTATGTCTTTGGGGAATTATGAGGTGGCCTTCGGGCCACGGCCTGTCAGGCGGTTGCCTCAAGTCCTCTACCCTCAGGCAGACTGAATAATGTGTGGCCCTCATCGGGCCGTTCATTCCGACCTGGCCTAAAAGGCCACGGCCTGCCGGCGGCTTGTAAGTGAATGGGGATCTTAGCGCCTTGCTTCATTCGCGCTTCGGCATAAGGAATGCTCCATGTGGCCCCTTGAGGCAAAATCATTGCTGCCCGATCCTGAGTTGAAAAAAGAGACCGACAAATTTGAGAATTTCAGCGTGGTTTTGTGAGCACACACTGCCCGTGTCGTTAGCTTTATATTTTTAGATGCGAGTATCGTTTTACCAATGCGGTCCCCAACTGAGTACTGATCACGTCCAATGCTGCTTGACCTTTGTAATTGAACTAGGTTCCGAATTCAGCAATCGTGAGCACGACTTTGTTCACGACTAAACGGGTTCACTGCTCTGTTTTTGATTCCGCAAGTATGGACATGAGTTTTTTTTGACAGAAAGCGTGCACATTAGTAGGACAATATATTCACAGAAGAAACGCAAGTGATTAAGTGGTGAAAAATGGAAGAATAAAAGATTGTAAAAAGACGAGTAAGTAGCGAGGGAGGAGCAAAAACCAAATTCAGCGCTCTAAGCTTTCAGAATGAACTTATTCAGCGCAACAAAATTGACGCTCTGTTGCGGAATATCGTGAATCGAAAAAGTGCAAATCGCCATTCCATTTGTGATGAAGTTTCCCTCATAGGGCCTTTATGAGAAACTGATAAGGCATACCCCAATTTTAGTATCGCTGATTTTTTTTGTGTGGTGTTCGTGAGGAAACTAAGGAGAAAGACCTCTATCGGCATGCCCTTCATTTGCCACATGGGGTCCTCAGGAGGAACCTACAGGGAAATCCCTCTTTCGGCATGACCCTGAGGCAATCCCCTTTTTAAATGCTAGTCGAGTAGGGTCTAAAAAGCTTAAGGTATATAGTAACAAATTCTTAATAGCTCTAATGGCCAGTTTAATAGCTAACGAACAAAAATGGAGAAGAGGGTAAGGGAGGACGAAGGAGTGGGTAGTTTTTTTGAACCACCTCTTCTCTGGATTTTTGAGTCAACTTTTTGATATCTATGTAGTTGTTGTTGTTTTCTCTTTCTGGAAGCAAAGAGAGTGAGAAATGGCAGAAGGGAAAATTAAGATTAAAAACAACAACAAAAATTTAAAGCATTCTGACGTACGCGTGGTTGGAAAATTTGGCTCTTGTGAAAGCTCATGCGACTTTTCATCAAATTTCAAAAGGAAACGGGAGATTACAGCAGATTTTTGTTGGTTGGCTGTTGGTCCGTGTGAAACTGGCCTATATAATATATTTAGTTTTCGAATGAAAAGCCTTGCTTGTTTACGGCCCTTCGACCAAGTTCCTTCGTCGCGAGCGTCCAAAACGGCCCTCCAACGGTGTGGGTTATTAGGTGTACATGAAATATTTTGGGTGTGGATTTCCCCATCCAAAGCGAAAGTGCGTGTGTACTTTTCCTTCCATCCCCACGCCCTCCGCCGCCCATGCCGCAGACCAATGGTTCAGCGATTGCACCACATTCAATTTGTAGTATAAAGGTGAAAATAATAATAGGTGTAAAATATTTTTATTAGTATTAAACTAAGACCACTCTAACTACACACTATAAAAAAGTCAAAATAATACAAAAAGATGTGCTGAAATCGCCAAGTAAATTTGCTATTATCCTTCATAAGTGTACAACCTTCGGGCACTGTTTCTTCCTCACGAGTAGTTTATGTACCGCCATTAAGAAGACAGACGGGCCTTAAGTTGACTATTATGGAGATTTATTGAAATTAACTTGCATTTATTTCAGTTTTATCTGCTAATAGCGATCCTTTTCAGTTTTGTCTAGAGGACAACAATTCATCCTTTAATTGTGGCGTGTTGAAATTTTATTACATCGAAAAATTCTCTTTAATTTTTTTTCCTTGTTCCATGCTCAGAAGAGATTTTCATATAAGGAAAAGTTTTTAGGATAATGTTTGGTATCCGCAAGAAGTATGACTTTGTGTATCTTGATAAGATTAAATTAAAACACATATCCTTGTATGAATATATATATTAAGGCAATTGCGTGTCCTTGAAACAATGCCCAAAAGGGACACGTGTCATTTAGTCAAGGCTGAATAAGGGATTAACATTGTCCTTTCTTTTGTGAATTATTTTATTTTTTTTTTGCGAGTAGCTTTCTTGTGAGCAAACAAATTTCTGCCTTCTCTTCTGCTGTCTTACAGAGCATTACGGTCTCTTCTTGTTGGTGGTACCCAGGACTGGTGGGGGGTGTTTCAATTCCTTTTTCACCGTAAGGGACAAATTCGTTGTGTAGTAAAAAAAACAAAATCAATATCTCATCCCTTGACGGTAGGATCTTGACCATTGTTGTCCGATGGAATTGTAAAATTCGCAAAAATTCTAAGACTACCTTTTCCGTTTCCTGCCGAAACTTTTTCCCCTTCAAGGATTCTGTTCACGTTCAATTGCGTTTTGTTAGGACACCAACACGTCGTCGTCGAGCAGCGCGCCACAATCTCTCTACAACACGAAAAAAAATATAAGGACACACTCCTTACCGTGAATGGTGGGGTGAGGAGGAGGGGGGAGCTTCGTGTAAATGTGAATGAATGGAAAGGAATTGTGTCTCGCGCGAGGACAAATAAAATTTAAATTTGAACAGGACTTGCGGACTTTTTAGTGTCTTCCAGGAAGAGCCCGGTACTAATTGAAAAATAATCCGGGAAATTATGGGTGTCCTTGTTTAATGTACATTTCATAAACTCGACAATTTCTTTATGCTTTTTTTTATACTATTGAGAGATCTAAGGGGACACCCTCTACCGCTGCTGCCAGCTACAAGGACATAAATACCGGGCTGATTAGAAAGGCTCAACAGGACATGCAAAGTCTAAAACTCAATTCCGTACGTGATAAATGCCAAAGTTCAGGATATTACGCAATAAACAAGTCCTGATGGAGAGGCGCAAACGGAAAATTTAAATGGTTATGGCCTTTTCGTGATGTCACTTCCAGCGGCTGTTTCTGTGCTACCCCCACCACCCACCCGCTAGCTACGCTCTCAAGCCCCTCTCTACCCTGGATGTGGAAATTTTTAGGGGTGACAAGCCGAGGCGACCTGGAACTACTCGCATTAAGGATTTTTACCACTTTGTCCTCATGCATACAGGATTAGAGCTTAGTAACGTGCAGGGACGTAGTCCTGGCCTTAATGGACCGCCGTAATGAGGTGAACTCGTCTGGTATTGCTCTTGGCATGAACATTCTCTGAATTCCAAACGCCTCTCGCTCTCTATGGTCTATGGCGAATTTTACATTCCCTGATGATGAAACCATTCGCAAGGATTTTATTAAAAATGATTTATGCGACGGTATAAAGACTTTTTACTGCAGTATACTCCCGGGGCTGTATTAAAATTTGTGAACAGCGCAGTGTTGTTAAACCCAGAAATTTTATTTGATTTAGGGTTTTTTTTTTATTATTAAATTTTGAGAAAATTTAATTCACGAAAGTAATTTCATAATATTTCATTGCATGGTGTGAATATTTATTTTCTTTTACCGCTTTCATTTTGGGTTCAATGTAATTTTGGGTTTTGGGGAATTTGTTTCAAAATTTGGGAGATACTTCCTTTTTGAAGTAGACGTCGAGGTAAATCAGGCACAGAATTCTATTCATCCCACTGACACAAGTTTAAATCTTAAAACTGACTCGACTCTGGTTAAAGTCAGGGATGATAACTTAGCCCTAAACATGCCATAGTAGCTACTCTGACGGCTACAGTAGACCCAAGGTGTAACATGTCACAGCTAAGAACAATAAGCGTCCAAAAGAGACAGTATCGCCCAGACAGACTACAATCGGCTGATTCTTTCCAGACTATAGATCTGAGATTGAAGAATGAAACCAGTACCACAAAAGAGCAACGAGGGAAGTCTTCAAGCTAAAATGAAGAACTACAGACAAGCATCGAAGACCAGTAACAGAGAACGTGAAGAGCAGATTTATTGTCATCATCCTCGGTTGAATACAGCCCGACTACCATCCTAGAGATCCATGGTTCGACTTTCTGCCATGGCTCTGCCTTAACCCAACCCCCTCCCCCCACCCCACCTTCGATGATCAAGTACGATGAAGTACTGTACTAACGCAACACCGCCCGCAAGAACCGATCGCTATCCGGTTCGCAATGACATCGGAGTGGCTGCAGTTGCAAGGCGACTCGTTTAAATGGAGATATTAGACGAGAGATAAAAATGGCGCGAGAAGGCTCAGGTTCAATTTCGAGGTAGGTACACTTGGCGAGATCGTCGGAAAGAGCGACCGCCATCAACACAGCACTCGCTATGGTGCTTCATAACATAGAAGCCCCAGGCCAAGCCGATACCTTCTTATCACGAGAGTCCTTAGTTCGGTCCTATTGTTTCCAATGTGGTCAGCAGCTTTGGACAGAGCGAACAATAGGAGAAAAATAATCTCTGTGTATCGGCTAAAGCCGGCTCTACACGATGCAGTTTGATTCCAATGTTGGCTTCCAACGTTGGAGTGATACCCATCAAAGCCAGAACGTATCCAAATACGAACGTTGGACGCTTGAGGTTGGACCCTCGTAGTTCGAGCATCTGCCACACGATGTGTCCTACCATCAATCGTCCAACGTTGGAGGGTGTTCATAGCATCGTGTAGAGCCGGCCTAAGTACCCTCCAAGCATACTGTGCCCACCGTTCCCCGTGCCCAGGAAGCAGGGACGATCCCATTGGTATTCTGGCGCAGGGGAGTAAGACCTAGTAAGACCCGGGATATCGAGGGAGGAGCCCAAGGCAGTGCGATGGATTCTGGCACGTCTAATCCATCGCAGCGTGGCATATGAGGTGGGACGCTAGTAAGGGCCGATGGACCCATAGACCAATACCAAATATCGGAAAATTGGTTATAAGGGAGTTACTACCACACAGTGAGCCTGGATGTTTTAGGGTATGCCTTCATCGCTTTGTGTTGGACTATTCACAGTTTCGCCCAGAATGTTCTGACGATAAAGAGGACACGGAGCACGTCCTCTTTAAATTCGCGAGCTTTGAAGGGCACAGAACTGTGGGGGTGGGGGAATTTGTGGAGAAAGGTGGAAATTACGTTGAAGCCCATCCGCCAGCAGCAAAGTTCAAAGAGAAAAGAAAGACAAAGAAATGCCAACAAAGATAGTAGCCAGATAGCTGATCCAGCCTCGTGACGCCAAAGCCAAAGCTTGTGACTTATGACTGGTCACAATTTAAGAATAGCGGCGTAAGAATCATAACCATTATATACATATCTTCTAAGAATACTGGATTTTATACAAACTGAGTATAGTGAAAGTTGAAAAGAACTATTCAATAACTGTACAATTTCAAAAATAAAAATATCATGTCACACACTTGGCTACTCTCAAATGTTCCTCACCATACCTACATTATACGCCGGCTTTGGAGTAGTATTTAGGTCGAGTTAAAGACCCACAAAAGCGATAGGTAGAGCTTCTCGCTTGTATTCTGTCCACCGTCCCAGGGGCACTTATGTAGCCAGCCACCTTTCTGCAAAGAAAGCGGAGTCGGTAGATAGCTGACCTGTAAGCCCCACTATCCAGATTTGGTAAGCACCCCTTCGAGCGTCATGTTGATGATGGCAGTCCGAAATAGTTCCTTCACGGCTTGCCGGGTCTCCAGAGGGGTGATGAGTTTAGTCAGTAGGAATCTGGCACTACCATCTCAGTATGGACCACGGGCGACGTCTTTTACATAAAAAATATAGTTTAAAAAAACTAAAAAATACGATTTTTTTTAAAATGAACTAAAAAGTAAAAAATAATTTTTAATGTAAAGTTTTTATTGCTAGTATATGGAAACTACCTACCTTTCGAAATGTAAAAAAGCGTGGGAGCTAAGAATATAGGTAAAGAGTTTTTTACTTTTTGGTTCTTTTTAAAATAAAAGCGTATTTTTTAGTTTTTTTAAACTATATTTTTTATTTTCTACTTTTTAGTCTATTATACGTCTTCCGCCATTTTGTAATGACAGCCATATTAGATTTAAAATGACGTCACACAGCTTTATGTACTATAATCGTCATACACTTTCATTTAATACTCATACCGAGGGTGTTGTAAGGAAAAAGAAAAACCACCATTTTGCGTTGGCCGAAATTATGAATTTGGAATGACGCCACACAATTCATAGCATTCACATCCAGTCATTTGACACCCATACCGTGGGGGTTGTACAGAACAAGGTAATCCCCCATTTTGTGTTGGCCGCCATTTTGAATTTACAATGACACCACATAGCTAATAGTATTTTACTTGTCATACCCTTTCATTTGGTACCCATATCGAGTGGGTTGTAAAGAAAAACGGTAATCCGCCATTTTGTGTTGGCCGCCATTTTGAATGACGCCACATAACTAATTGTATTGCACTTGTCATACCCTTTCATTTGATACCCATGTTGGAGAACCCAATTGCAAAATGCACCCTCCTTCTTGACACCGCCATCTTGATTTTCTTACAAAATGGTCAGATTACATTTTCACGCGAACTATCTATAAGTGCAAAATTTGAAGTTGATCGGTTATATGGAAGTGGGTCAAAATCAAGTTGCAAAATTTGTTTACATACTAGATACAACATACAGGTGAAGCTAATATAAAGCGTATAAAAAGGTGGTACGCCATATTGTGTTAGCCGCCATTTTGAATTTTGAATGACGCCACAGAGCTATAAGAATTCTGCTTGTTATTTTCTTTCATTTCATACCCATATCGAGTGGGTTGCAAGTAAAGAAAACGGTAGTCGGCCATTTTGTGTTGGCCGCCATTTTGAATTTTGAATGACGCCACATATCTAATTGTATTCTACTTGTCGTACCCTTTCATTTGATACCCATGTCGGGGGTCGAGGAGCACAATTGCAAAATTCGGCCGCCATCTTGGAACCGCCATCTTGCTTTTTTTAGAAAATGGTCAGAATGCATTGTCACGTGAACTATACATATGTGCAAAATTTCAAGTTGATCCGTTACATGAAAGTGGGTCAAAATCAAGTTGCAAGATTTGTTTACATGAAACATACAACATACAACATACAGGTCAAGCTAATATAAAGCGTATAAAAAAAGTCTACAGATTGGGTTGTCTGCCCGTCCGGCAATGCAATCGATGATAGTTTAGGGTAGAGTTTCCTATAATAAAGGCAACCACAGTACTGAAAAACTACCAACAGGTTTCCAACAATTCCCATGGCGCTTTGCGGGACAGTACAAGGAGAAACAGTTAACAAGAGACACGTACATTCGGTATTTTCTTTGTTTACCAAACCAGACACCAACCTTCAGGAATCTCTATGTTCCATCAGAGTCCAATTTACCTAAGTCATCAAAAGCAGTCTAGCAGACTCTAACTTGTTGAATCGGTCTTACGTAACCTTATCGCTCTGATTGTCGTTTCATCGCTATGTTATCAACCGGTCCCCCATCTAAGTAGTAACCGTACCCAACGCTGCTTTACTTCGGTGATCGCACCATAATCGGTCTATTCGCAGTATGCTAAGCCATTTCGCATTCAGCTGTGTTGATTCAAGCCAGATACGAAAATAACAAGCCCTGCTTTTTTGCAATGCGCTGCTGGAGCACAAAACTAGCGAGCTTTAAGTAAATTCATCAGATCAAAAAAGTGGTAACCCAGAAGGTGGCTTTATGGATATTCTTACGCACAATGCTAGTAATCGCAACAATCAAGCTCTATGGCTCTTTGTGTGTTATGATTAGAGTTCTCGTATGGACTGCCCCGCACGCCTCCATTGTCAAATAGGTCGTGCGCCCAGAACCATGGTCCCTCGTGCAGGAATGGCCTATGACTGATCTCAAATCTGTAATAAACACTCAACTTGCAATCTGAAAATTCTCCAATTAATCAACATACATACTTCAACAAAAGAAATCACTGCATCCAGAACTAGTAGAAATAATTTAATCATAACACCCATACCCCCACCCCATAACACCGATCAAAACTCTCCCACCATATGCGCCCCCGTTTTACAGGAATATGTTTTTATCATATCTGTGGCAAAAGTGCAAATATAAAAATGTCCACCCCCACACTCAGATTCCAGGGACAACGACATCTGTAAACGTGCGGACAGAGAGTGTCCACCAACGGATTTTCATTCATAAAAATTCGCAATAATGCGGTCGAGGATATTGAATTCATTTCCTGTGGCTCTCCTGTCATGCGGGATAAAAACTCCAACACATCCACACCCCATTGCTACACCTACACGCAAATGTGGATACAAAAAATTCCCAGTATCTAGTATATATCCCCTGACGGAAAGGACCTAAAGCCGGAACTATAATAGACGTGAAAGAACGTACGTCAATCCCTGCGTTGCCAGGGCTCTATGATGAGAATTAATGATTGACTATAATAAACGTACATCACATGTACTTGTTTTCGTTAATGTTTCGTTAAACGTAGTATTACGCCGTCTTATGGGACCTGGATCCCAGTTGACGGCGTTGTGATGTCAAAATCGTAGCAAATTCAAACAATGTTTACTGCGATTATTATGGTCGATTGTACTTCACGGTTTACGATGACAGATACGTACGTCTACATTCGTTAAAAACGTACGTCGATCTACGTCTATTATAGTTCAGGCTTTAGACCTTTTGTGTTTACGAAAGGATTCTTTAGTCGGATAACATTTTATTAAAAAATTCTCTCTTTCTCTTCGCTGCTACTCCTTCACACAACAGCAACAGCGGATAACAGAAAAAAAAAAATATAAATAAATAAAAGGAAACCAAAAATCAAGGCGCAGCCACCCACAATCGCAAGGATAATGAAAACTGTGCTAATCAGTCGGAGGCAATTTAGTGGAAAATGAAGATATTTTGACAGCGCCGTTTCGTACAATGTCGGAAAGATTTGTTCGTCCTTTTGAGGAGTGCCCGAGTACAAATTGCTGGTAATTTTTATTCCAGCGGCCGGGGATATATCCTGGAACTTAACGAAAAAAATTTCAATTTAAAGAAGATATTTATCAAAAGGAGCACAGCAAATTGCTCAGAAGGTTGAAAAGCTTAAAGAAATTTTAATGAAAGAGTTTTCAGATATTTTAACAACCGTTCACCAGCAGGATTCTTGGGTTGCTGGGAAATACTCCGTTTTTTGTTAGGGGTTGGTGGTATATTTTTAAGGATATTTGCTGTATAGACGCACACACACAATCAAAACTTGTGGAGTGAGCCATACTTCCCATACAAACAAAATATTCTCAGAAAATGCATCAACATATTAAATCCACTGACCACCACCCGAGCCATAATCATTCCTATCCCATCATCAGAATCCGTCAACCCCTACACAAGGATTCCATTCATTTAATCGTTCATCGTCCAGAATTAATCGCCGTCGTGCCATCCGATTCCCGTGCAAAAGGTGTGACTAATACGAATCACAGCATAACAATACTTTTTGGGATGCTGCCGAATTATCATTTCCCTTCAGCAGATCTACCGACCATACACCACCGCGCTGCACTGCGATTGGGGTAGCGATATCCTTTTATCCAGTTTTCACCCTTTTCTGTGCGAGATGTGGGGTGATGTCTAGAGCCATAATTCTGACTTTTCACACCCCAAAAAAAAGATGACATTCAATGTACCTTTTGTGTGCTCCTTCCACGGTAGGCATAGACTGTCATTGTTGCGTTCTGCATCTGTGGAGGATTATATCGACTGAAAATTCTAATAAAAAGTTAAATAGTCCATGGAAATGGTACTTTAACATTGCAAAAATGCAGGACAAGATTTTTTTCTTGGGTTGTGTAGGGGGGGTCGGTGTTAGCTTAAATTTGAGTTTTCGAGTTCCCCACCCCTCCCATTTGGCCGCCATCTTGGAAAAGGTGTGCAAATGGTTTTTCCACTATATCTCCGTAACAGTACATCTTACAGAAAATTTATACACAGACTTTTGGTTTAGAATTAAATTATCTACAATTTATTCTTTAAGCGTTTTGTCGTAAATTGAAGAATTAAGAAGTTATAAGCCTTAGAACACAAAAAATAGTCACAATATTTTCTTTTAAAGGCTATAACTTTTTTTCCTTCAATTTTAACAAAAAAAATAATAACAAGTTTTTTGTAGAGGGTTTCATAACAAATAATTTCCATTCATTCTTTTTTTAATTTTGTTCACTACGAAAGGTTCACAGCGCCCCGAAGGTTTCAAAGTGACAGATTTTCTGAATAATTTTTTACGATTTTACCTCCTCCTCTCCCTAGAATTTCTCAAAAACAGGTAGCAAGTACTAATAATGTATGAATGACTTTCCGTTTGAAGAAATGCCGATGTTTGAGTAATGCAATAAAATTATTTATTACGGTTTTTTAATTTAATTAATATTTTCAATTTTGGTAGATAGCACAACTGAATAACACGTACACTTTTATAAAATTGAAAATTTTACTAAGATCAAACTGAAATAACAATTTTGAAATTACACTAAAATAATTCAAAATTTTCCCACAAAATGAATACGTCCGTATTTTGCTAGATAATTAGCATAACTGAATGAAGCACCATTTTTTGCAGCCCTAACACAAATTATTTTCAAAAATTGGAGAAACTAATACATGTTATTATTCAAAGAATTTCATTTTAAACCATCTCGTACCTTGTAAAACATACCATAACAATAATAAAAAACCGTAATAAATAATTTTTTTGCATTACTCAAACATCGGCATTTCTTCAAACGGAAAGTCATTCATACATTATTAGTACTTGCTACCTGTTTTTGAGAAATTCTAGGGAGAGGAGGAGGTAAAATCGTAAAAAATTATTCAGAAAATCTGTCACTTTGAAACCTTCGGGGCGCTGTGAACCTTTCGTAGTGAACAAAATTAAAAAAAGAATGAATGGAAATTATTCGTTATGAAACCCTCTACAAAAAACTTGTTATTATTTTTTTTGTTAAAATTGAAGGAAAAAAAGTTATAGCCTTTAAAAGAAAATATTGTGACTATTTTTTGTGTTCTAAGGCTTATAACTTCTTAATTCTTCAATTTACGACAAAACGCTTAAAGAATAAATTGTAGATAATTTAATTCTAAACAAAAAGTCTGTGTATAAATTTTCTGTAGGATGTACTGTTACGGAGATATAGTGGAAAAACCATTTGCACACCTTTTCCAAGATGGCGGCCAAATGGGAGGGGTGGGGAACTCGAAAACTCAAATTTAAGCTAACACCGACCCCCCCTACACAACCCAAGAAAAAACTCTTGTCCTGCATTTTTGCAATGTTAAAGTACCATTTCCATGGACTAAAACGCAACTCGTTGTTTTGGGAAAGTATATGGAAAATGTATGGGGGTTGGGCGGACCCCGCTTTAGGTGCAAAGGATTATGAGTCTGATGGGGACCCCCTGTTGGGTGACTTTTAGTTGGATAAGTTTTGACTCGACGATTTGACAGTCTTGAATAATTCGAACATAATCAACATTGCTGTTGTAATAAGAGTAGTGAAGGGTTGTGCCTTTAGGATTGTGAGAACAGTAGTCTAAATTGGACCGATCCTCCAGGTCGGGAAGTTGGTCTTTACTTTAACCTAGCAACCCAATCATGTAGCAACCAATTGCTGTGACTTCTGGACTATGCCTTCACATATCAGATCGCCCGAGTAAAAATAAGACTCTCCCGTTCTTAAGGTGAAACCCCAATGTACCCTTGCTTGCTTGAACTTGGTGTACTTTTCAGTGCTTTTCAGATTTTATATGTGAAACTTATGTCTTAGTCACTTGGGCATTTGGTTTTGCCACATAACAAAGCATTGGTTTATTTAATACTAGTAAAAAACCCCGTGCGTTGCAACGCCTTTAAATAAAAAATGCTATGTGTGCATTGTCCGCGGTATGAAAAAAGTATATTGAAAACAACAAAAAATCTGGAAAAAATACCATACAGAAATTTAGAGTTACCTATAAAAAATATTGTAATATTTCTTCTCGAGCGTTCTCGGATTCGTCAGGGATTAATTGGAACAATTTGTTTCTTTTTAGCAACTTCAAACTCAAAACCACAAAACTTCTTGCACACATGTGTCCCTCCTTCCTCTTCTTGGTGATTCAGTTAGAACCGCCGTACTATTTTGAGATGTGACACTGCATTATGTATGTATTGAAGTAGGTACCTCTGAACATGAAACTTCTCGGCAAATTGGAATTTTAACTTTCTCTTTTCTGTTAGCCGTTACACTGCCCCCTTCTTAAACTTCACGACAATAGAGGAAATTACTAGGATACGCTTTGGTCAATATTCTTCCATTTGGAGCTAGAATGTGAATATTTTTCGATTTCCCAACTCTTGAACAACCTACATACAGCTGACCGGGAAATGACACTTATTTGGTAAAAATTCGTCGACCAGATTGCCCCCGAAATATAAAATTTATAAGTTTTGATCATAAATTCTTTATTTGTTAGCTTAAAATCCCCCAGATACCGATTTTCATTGGAATCGGAACACAATTGGCAAACAGATCGGCCATATTGGTGCGGCCATTTTGAATTTATAAGGTTTGATCATAAATTCGTTATTTGCAACCTTAAAATCCCCCAGATATCGATTTACACTGGAATCGGAACACATTTGCGGCCATTTTGAATTTATATGTTCTGACCCCAAATTCGTTATTAGCGAATTTATAAGCTTTGATCATACATTCGTTATTTGCAACCTTAAAAACCCCTAGATATCCACTTTCATTGGAATCGGAATGCAATTGTAAAATTTCGTCCGTCATATTGGCGCGGCCATTTTGAATTTATAAGTTCTGATCATAAATTCGTTATTTGCTACCTCAAAAAACACCAGATACCGATTTTCATTGGAATCGGAATACAATTTGCGAATTCGTCGGGCATATTGACGCGGCCATTTTGATTATTTATTTTAGTTATTAGCGACCTTAAAAACCCCTAGATACCAAACTTCATTGAACACAATTTGCAATTTCATATTTGGGTGGCCATTTTGAATTTCGGTCATATTTCGGCGGCCATGTTGAATTTCGTAAATCGGGGTTCGAGGTGTTTCATGGAAGACCCCCACGGACCTTCATGCAAAATTTCGAAGCTCTGCGATGACTGGTGCGCCCGCTATAGCGCACACATACATACATACATACATACATACATAAATACATACAGAAACTTTCTTTTATTAATATAGATGTCAAAGCAAAGCTCCAAAGCAAGATAAGCATACATTGGGGCTTCACCTTTAGCCTCAAACAGGCACTCAGCGTCAAAACGCCTGTATGGCACCCAAACCAGGCACGTAAGCCTGAGTAAAAATTCTACTTTTCCAAATGCAGCCCGCTACAGGCACGTACCAATAAAAGACGCACGGAATAGTCCAAACGAAGCAAGAGGCGCTTACACTTTTTTCGACTAAAGGGAGCAAAATTGGGGCTTTAAAAAATTGTTTAGGACGAAGCAAAGGGGACATTACCTTGCTGACCATAAAGAATGGCATGAGAATACTCAGTAGACCGGTTCTCGTTCGATTGCGTAGGTCAAGCAGCATTGGAGGTGGTTATTACTTAGTTGGGGGACTGCTTGGAAAAATGACATTCGATTTTGTACTGGTCTATTAGAAATACTTTCATATCTGTAAAAGAGGCGTGCATACCTCTGTCGGACACATTTTTAGTTTTTCATGCCTGTTGCGGGAGCGTGCATAGCCGTGTGGCAGGCGTGTCTGTTCGATTTGTATGGCAGTTGCGGAAGCATATATGATTTTCAGAAAATTAACCAACTAAATTATTTTAACTTGGGTTACCAGATCGGATAGGATCGACTTCGGACACAGATACGGACCTCTTGTTTGGATCATGGAACACAGGATCTCTACTAAGAGGAGGGCTATTTCAAGAACTCACTGACGAAATAGGTAGATACAAACTAGACATCATAGCACCATAGGAAATTGGATGGTCAGAGAAAGGGGTAATAAACTGGTACAATGTGCCATTCTTGTTTGGTGGAAACGATGCAAAGCGTAAAGGGGTTCAGAGTTTTTAGTTAGTAGAAAATACATACCTCAAACACTGAATTTTACAATGATCGATGAACGCATTATCAAGCATGGAAAGATTCAAGACCAGCCACAATCGATGAAGCCCGGTTTGACGACCAGGAGGCCAATGAGTGAAGTCGCGCGAGACCACCTTGAAGGGTATTTTTCTTTGTTCTATCAGTGAGGATCCAATCAGTACCACCGCTATCGTACGACAATAAAAAAAACTGGTGTGCGTAGGACCACACGATGGGAGTGAAAACTTCTATGGGCATTCTGTATTTCCAATTCAATCTTAATATTACAGGAGGATAATGGTCAATAAATTTTGTCTATGAATGTTCCCCCGCGCATTTGAAATATTTTTTTTGTGGACTTGGAAACACATTTTACTAGACAAGTCGTTATTTAATTCTACAGTCGTTATACAGGTTTTTATGCATTTTAATTTTTACAAAATTCGGGTGAAGTGATTTGTTATGCATACCACATTGCCAGCACATTTTGAATTTTCTAATATTGACAAGAAATTCATTATTTCCGATCTTAAGCACCTCCAAATAGCGATTTTCGGTGGAACCGAATCGTAATTGCCAAAATCGTACCGCCATATTGGCGCCGCCATTTTGAATTTTCAAATTTTGACCACAGATTCGCCTTAAAAACACCCCCAATACTGATTATCAATGGATTCAGAACACATTTGCAAAATTCATCCGCCATATTGGCACCGCCATTTTGAATTTTCAAATTTTGACCATAGAATCGTCATTTGTGGCCTTAAAAACCCCCGGATACCGATTTTCAATGGATTCAGAATACATTTGCCAAAATAATCCGCCATTTTGAATTTTCAAATTTTGACCACAGATTCGTCATTCGCGCTCATAAAAACCTCTCGATGCCGGTTTTCAATATAATCAGAACACAATTGCAAAATTCGTCCGCCTTTTGGAACCGCCATCTTGATTTTTTTACAAAGTTGTCAGATTGCATTGTCATAAGAACTCAATGTGTGTGTATAGTTTCATACAAATCGGTTTAGTAGAAGTAGTAAAAAAAGCTGTCGCACGATTTTAACCAAAGAAACAAACAAACAAACAAATATACGAGGTCAAGCTAAGCAAAACCATTAAAAAATACTTACATAATAATCCATAATACATAGAGACAGGCTCTGCGGTTGGAGTTTTCCGCCCCTCCAATCCTCAATAGGTGGTAATTTAGATCGAAGAATAAAACGCGTACAGTTCTCCAGGCCTCGTGTGTGCCTGCAGTGATCGTCATATTGCATTAGAGTTCGATCGTCGAGATCTTTTCACTAGACTGGTAGGTGTGTTCCATCAGAGTCTGATATACTTAGTTGATCAAAAGCGGTCTAGCAGACTCTAACTTGGAAGAGGAATTGATCTGACTGCTGTTTCGTCGCGATGTTATCAAGCGGTCCCCCATCTAAGTACTAACCGTCCGATGCTGCTTTACTTCATTGGTCGAACCACAATCGCTGTCCAAATAGCCAGTTTCAGAGCCATAATAACAGTGCCAGATTCTTGTTTACCTACATAAGGTGACTTGATTGATAGTACCAATCTCATCAAGTTGTAGTTCCAATCTAAACTTATAGGCGAACGGTTAGTTGTCAGATAGAAAATTAACTAATTATCAGCATAGATCCTCCTTAAACTTTTATAAGTGCATGCCAACAGCTCTGTTTGAAGGACAGTAGCTAGGACACAGTCTCAGCACCCAAGTCTGTGCCTGTCGTTGAGCCATTCGTGTATGAGCCCATTTTCTGTACTCTACTGAAAACACCCGGAATAGACTCTCTATGATCAACACAGTTGAAACCTCCAACTTTGAAATCCCCGAGGGCATACAGCATTCCCGCCTCTCAAATCTCCACGCTGGCCATTAGATATCAGCTTCAGTTTCCACTCTCCAGCACTAACGCCAGAGAGCCTCATGAAAAGCAGGCCATTCTTTGAATCTTGCTTATTTTTAGTCAGAAAAGGCAAGAAAAGACAAGACAAGAAAAAAGAAATACTAGCTATGTGAACTTTTGTGAAGACGGAGGTCTCTGACGCGGAGAGAAATCGAATCACGGACCTTTGGTATGGCTACCGAAGTCGACTATTCTGGGAGAAACCCAACTTATAATAAATATCAAATCTGTTCAGAAGATTTCAATCCAAAACTTTGTGTTACTAAAATAGAATTTAATACATGACGTCATAAAAGCTTTTGTTAAACAAAGCTTTTTAGAAGAAGTTTTTTTAAGACAAGCACCAAAGCTTTTTGGAATACTGCCAATAAAAATTTATTTTCTTGGATTTATGTACATCAATGTTATAAAGATTCCCTTCAGTTCCCAAGTATTTCTTTTGCTTTTTAGTTCCCTGGCTACCTCTGGGCACAGGTTATCTGCAGTAGTTTCATTATTTTGGTGCACTATTAATTCCAATCAAAATCAATTTCGCCGTTTTTCATCGAAATCACAATGGAATTGTATTGTAATAAATTGTATGTCGTTTGTTAATTTCTAACAAGTCACCGTCAATCCCAATTAACACCAAAAATAACCTACAGTAACTCATCAATTATTCGCCGTAATTTCTCAACTAAAGAACAAAACAAAAAACTGAAGAGAAATACTTTCACTTTCCCGTCAGCAGAAGTCTTTGGTAATTGAGTCTTGTAGATAAGAATGCTTCTCTGAGAGCTCCAAGACGAACTCGAACCTATTCGGATAATGTGCCCCCATGGCGTGTCCACGGTATCCATTGAACTCATGTTGGTCGTGCAAAGAATCGCATCGTCTTGCACGGCCTCTTTCCACAGTGTAGTGCATCGGATCCAGAGAAATTCCCCGTCAGACGGCGATACCTCGATAAATTTACTTCAATTAAACTTGATCACCTTAATTGGTCCTTCATGGCGGAGGAGAGGCGGGCCGCCAACGACCTGCAAACAAAGCGCAGAGACCAGGGAATTATGAGGGCACGGCTACATACCAGTGATGAAATGACGGCATTTAATCGCGCCGAGTCCGCGCCACATCGCGTAGGACTATTTATTTCAATAAAGGCACAGTGTACAACACGTGACGCGTAGCCCAGACCCAGCGGAACGGGTGGTTTTCCATCACGTCATCAGAGGAGCCCTCGGGCTCCGCGATAGCACTTTCTTGGCCCTGGGTTTTTTCAGGGAAGGTAGATGACACGTTCAGCTCCGGTGGTGACGCGCCTACTGCGGTTCGTTGCCACCGGCAGCAGCCCGACTTGCACACATGGCCGCGACGATCTGTTGCTCTCGCATCGCTCCGGCAGCCCGGCATCCCGGTTAATCAAATTCAATTAAAACCAATTAAAAATTGATGAAGGTACATAAATTGCCAGAACGGCTGCTGGCTCACTGCGGCGATGTGTTGTGAGCGCTGCCGTGTGGCATGTTTTGTTCGCCGATCAGAGGCCCAAGAATATCCCATCGTGTGACAACAATAGGGATGCTTTTCGGAAACAGGGCTGGGGAGGATGCCCACATCTTTGCGAATTAGAATTGTGGCTCCCTCGACGAGGAAATTTAACCTTCTTGGAACAGCTAAGATATTCTGGACGACTTTAATTGGTGTTCAAGGTGATATCCATTTACCGAAGATTAGATTAAACTCCTTTGGAGGTTAATGGGAAGAGACTATCGAGCTTGTTTTTGTGTTCAATTTGTCTCTGTAGGATTAGGGGATTACATTGTTTTGCAAAGAGTTTAATGACGTATTCATAGGTTTTAAAGGGAAATTGTCAGTTTCATTTGGTATAGATTGGGAGAGTGTTCAAGTAGCCTTAATCACTGACGTGTTACTTATCATCACTAATACTGATATACGAACGATATTCGACTTTGTTTCTAAAGACCCCTGAAACATTCATCAAATATAATTGTGTAACTTAGAAGTAACGAAGCAAAAACGAAAAATTTTCAAAATTCAGCAAAAAAAAACTTTTAATTACAGCAAATTTTTTTGGTTTTATAACGTAATAAGGACGGGATTCATTAGATATACAATATTATTGTAAACCACATTTTCAGGAAATTTTCAAAACTATGCCCTTTTTCACGGCGGATATTGCAGGTCAGTTTTAAGAACTGCAATTGGAAGCGTTTACTGCATTCTTGACACCTGTAATGACTTTTACGTCCTTTCTGCTTAAAATGCATGTGTTTCGATAGTTTTGGCGATATAAACGCTCCCCGGCAATCCTATATCCGCAGCACTCGGCTTACTCCCTCTGTCTACATCCCCGTACGGTTGAGAAACAATCATACGCAGACTAAATTTCCAAACTATTGCAACATCCAAGAAAATTTAAAGGCAACGTTCATGGTCTTCTCATTCAACATTCTCCTGACTCCTCTTTACCAGAAACTTCTTTTATCCCTTGAACCAAGCTTACTACTAGACTTTGTACCGTGAAGTCCTCAACGACATGAGGGACCGGTAGGGCAAAGGGTGAGCTTGGTAAGCCTGAGCTTAGAACTGCCAAATAAAAAAATTGTAATAATGATAGTTAATTTTGGAAGATACCACAAATCGGACCATTTTTGGGTACGTGACCTTTTTTTCTCTCCAGGCAAGAGGGCACTGGGCACGAGGTATTTCTAGCGGGCACCCATCTAAGTACTAACTGCATCCAGTGCTGCTTGACTTTCGTGATCCAACGAAGTTCTGCACGTTTCAAACGTATGTTAATCAGTTCTTTGCACATACATACTTTATTTGAAGAAAACTAGCTGTCAGATTCTCATAATCGGTTTAGAGTTAAACGCAAAACGTAAATTATGTTGGAACTAGTAGGGGCCTTGGTATCCTAAGGGATTAAGACGTCCAATTACTATCCCGGAAACTGCTACTATACATCATCCTCTGTCATATATCTGTTGCGTTAGTATTGAATGAAACTTGGTGCAGCAAAATCATGTTTGTTCGCCATTTTATTCTAGATAGAACCGTCGGCAGTTCGAGGTCTACGTTAATTGCTCAGTCAATTGTTTCATACTATATATTCTTTCATGTTAACCGCATCCTCTAATCGAGTTAAGGGCTTGTTGTTTCCCTGGTGTAACAAAACAGCTCGAGTTTAGGCCCAATAAAAAAACTGACGCTCTGGGTGACACTATATGCATCAGTTCGAAACCGACTATAGTGACATAAACTAGTTTAACAACAAAGGCTGATCAATCAGACGCTGACCAAAAATACCAAATGCTAGAGCCATGCGGAAAGGTTTAGTCAACTTTAAGCAACTTAACAACACGGAGTATAGACAGAAGGAACCCTACCTGCATGCGTAGGAGGATGAAATAGCTCTTCACTTTTCTATAATCGAAGAGCAAGATATATGTATCTTCAACGCGACCTGGCTGGCCCTCACAATATGGTCCGAGCAGTAAATCTCTAGGCTAGAATCGCAGAACCTATCCAAGCGGTCTTACCTACAAATATGAGGTGGTCCTACCGACTTCACACCAATCCAATAGTCGTGTCCTGCGAACAACCCGTCCGAACACAACCGATATTTAAATATTGTCACTATTTCTCTTAACGGCTCTTTTCCACATCAGTACTTACAATTACAATTACAAATTACAAGTAGTTACAATTACAATTACAAAAATACGAAAACAAATGCGTCATCGGGCAAATTTCTAACTTGTTTGGGATTTTAGCTTACCTTACCTTAAATAAGGCGTTATATAAGCACTCTTCTAATAGAAAAGAAAATATGAGTAGGTACCTTTTACCAGATGACTACTTATATCAGTGTTCCATCGGTAAGTGCTACCTAGAATTCCTACTGGGTTAAGGTTGGAGGCATTTTTTTATTTAAGTTTGTATATCGTAAATTTATCATATAAATTTGTATTTCTATGATTGAAACACCTGTCATTAAATTTGGACTGATATTTGACATTTTACTGACTGCTGGTTTTGAATATGAAACCTTACTTAATTCAGCGTTTGTCAAACGATGGTGCTTTCTCCTTTCCAAAGTGTCAGAACAAGGGGCGGCGCTTTCATAGTTGCGAATGGTGAACTTGCACCGGGCGCAATTAGACTGGGCGCAGTCTGAAGTTGTTGAAAGCGCCTTCTATGTTCAGGAAGGTTGCCAAGGTGGACTGTTTTTATTCTATGCGGAGTTCTACAGCGGAAACTAATACATGCAGGGCAGTAACCACCGATTATCTCTTGAAATATGAAGGCTTGGAGAACGACATAGGAACCTCTATTATGGAGATTCGTGTGCATCGGTTTATAGATTTGCGGAACCCAGGATTGTGCTAAGGAAAACACCGAAACATATCCTGGAGCAGACGATGATGATGGGGGATGTGTGGAGAATGGTGGTAGTGGCGCTGAAGGCCATCTGCCATTAGCGGGATAGTTTTGTGAAATGAAAGCGCAAGCAAGCCCAGCATAAAAGCAAGATCGCGAAGCAAATCCTGATTGGACACAGGCTTTCATTGGTGCAAATGGTGCACTTGCATCGGGCCCAATTGGACGGGGCGCAATTTCAGGATTTCTAAAAATAAAATATAAACTTTTAAAAAAAAATTTGAAAAAGTGTTCCCCACATTTTCATATATTAAAGGAAATCCACAGAGTGTTTGTATCTTTTTACATTGCCTTCACTGCGATCAAAAATGAACAGCTGATTGGGGCGCAATATGGCATATTGCACCGGCGCCAAAAAACCAAGCGCCGGCCCTGGTCAGACAAATCAAACCAAAAAGCAATATTTTGGAACTTCAGTATCTATTTCATATATTAAATCTTCAAATAACTTAAATCAACTTCAATCCTCTTATTGAATATATTACAAAAATTACTTTAAAAATCATTCCTTCAATATATCATAAGTACCTTATAAACACCCTCTACACCATTCGCCTCATAAATCTTTACAAACACACAGATTAAAAGTCCTTAAGTTTCCTTCTTGAATATTTAACTCGATCCCAAAAAAAAAAAACTCAACCATGTATAAACCGTCACTTAATTTAAAATTCACACCACTTTAGAATATTTCCTTAAATAAAATTGGCATCGCCCTTATAAAACCTTTTAATAAAATTATTGAAGGTCCTGCAGCTTCTACCGTAAAACCCCAGTTCCAGAAAGTGAATACTACTTAATAGCCATAAGCGTCTTCCCGCCGCCCGCCGCGCTCCGTTCATTCCATTTTGCTAAATTGAACAATTCCCGACTGCAAGGTACAGCAGATAGGGGTGGCACAGAAATACAGCATTATCCTAATTCATCCCTAAAAAGGACGACAACTAACTAAACATTGTCATCGGTTAAATGACGTGCAACATTAAAATTCGCCATAGTTTATGCCGCAATAGTAACCGGGCGATTTTCGCCCATGCTTTTTCCCCGAGTAGTCGTAGCCACCTTCATCAGGACTCAAGGATATTATTTTTTCTGCAAGCACTTTACCAAGCAAAAAAAAATTTATATATATATATATATATGCGAAGGAACAAGAAAGGAGATCATCCTGTCGTCACATACAATGACATGACTCTAATTCAATTTGGTAATGTGATGTGAGCCCCCTGCGTGTATGATGCTGCCATATATAGTTCGCCCGATGACTTAAAAAGGATATGAAAAGGATATGATATGTGCATACTCACAAAATGTGATAAATTTATTAGTTGCCTAAGTGAGTCCCCTTCTCAGCCTCATAGGATATGCGTTTTTGTGTACCCTACAAATACTCCCCAATTGTACCGTCCGTCGTCGTCGTCGGTGTAGTTGTGTTTCGGTGCAATTTCGGCAAGGATTTATCGCATTACGATAACCGCCACCACATTAGAGAAATTGTTTTGATTCCTTTTAGCGCTGTCAGGTCCTTTCGAGAATGTAAAGGATCGTATATGGTTCGGTGTGTGCGGTGGAAAATATTTTCTGCTTGTTTACAGATGTCAAAATTTATTTTTCGGATGGTCCTGAATGTGATTTGATGTGACATTGTCTCTCAGGAAATTGTGCGATTTTTGCTTAGGAAAGGAAATTTCAGGGGAATTTTTGTTAGTGCACAAAATATATACAAGGTGATGGAGATTGTTTTAGATGTTACAAAAAAAAAGTTGATTCAATTTTATAAATTACACCATTTTTGTAAAAATATTACGAATAGGAAAAAGTTTGTGGCGTTTTCCCGATAGATGCCGTGTCGATTGCAAAGAAGTCACGATAGTCACTGATGGCAGCGACACCACTAAATGCTCGTTTAAAAGGTGACAGTCGGTGTGCTACTTTGAGTGTATGACCATCAAAATTGGTAATTGAAAGTTGTTTGCCTTTGAAAAATGGAGAAATATAAAGAAAAGTTGCGGTTCTAGTGATGTTCGTGTGAAAGATGAGTCACGTCCATGTCAGCAGCGTCGATATTGGTATGAAGAGCTGTTTTGGACCATTTGCACAAAACCAGATACAAAAAAAAACTCGATGCATGGAATCCTCGTGATTTGAGTGCGGACAACATATGATAGCCCAAATTAACATCTGCGTTGCGCTACAGAAACGCAATGAAATGGATCCACGGATAACCGATGATGAAAAATGTGTCACGTACCACAAACGAAGGATCAACGATCACGGACAAGCTACGATTAGCCGTTTCAAACGTTGGCGAAGCTTGGATTGACGTTGAAAAAAGTGATTTTGTGTGCTTATTTGGCGATTTGTGGAATATATAGTTTTTCCATTGCAGATCTTCTGTTATGTATGACACCTAATATGTTTAGAGATAGATCAGCCGTTAGTTCTACACTGTTTAGTGAAACATGAGCTTCAATAGCGCAGACTTTATTTTAGGTGAGACAGTACTTCATTCAGTAAGGCATTCAAGACCTGTCTTACTGTAAAGTTCAGAAGTGTAGACAGGCGACCTTTAAGTGTGTCTGACAGACCAGCTCAACCAAAGCATACATAGGTTTGGTGAGTCCAGTTTGGTTGCTCTGGATATTTTCAGATATAATAGAGTATGTCACCCAGCTCTTTTAGCTAAACTCCAAGCTATTGGTATTGACTCTGTTATTAAGAAATGGTTCATTAGTTTTCTTTCCGGCCTTATAATCAAGGGTAGTATTGGAGTCAAATCTCACGATCTCGACCGGTGTGCCCCAGGGGTCAATTTTATCACCTGCTCTTTTCATAATCTCACTGATCCTTAAAGGTATGCCATTACTTTTATGTCCGATTATTTAAAAAAAATGAAGGTGTCTTAGGCTGGCGAATTTTTTATCGACCTACTAACAAACTTGAACAGACTTAAGTTGTTCAGGTACTTAGTTAATGTGACCTCTGCCAACAAGGACCTTCCCAAAGTTGATGTGATCTTTATAATCGACAACTAGTTCATTGTGGGTTCCACCCCGTCGATTGGAAGGATTTTCATGGTTACGTCCAGGATTGAATTGCACATGGTTCGACAAATTTCGTCATCTATCCTTTCTTAGCTGGCTTGGTCGTTGTAGTTCAGATCACGATGGAAGGTTAATGATCGACTTTCAGAACTATCCAGAAGTGAAAAAATGCGTTCAATAATTTACTTTTCTTCCTATTTGTCTTCATCCTCTTCTTGGTCCGCCTACTTAGACCCCTTCTGGGACTTACCACTTCCTTTCGTATCTCCCAGTTGTCAAGGTCAATTCGATTTTCTTCACCAAGTTCCATGTTTTTGTCTTCTTTTTCTTGGTTGGCATAGCTTCTCATTTCATTTAAGAATGTCACGGAGATATCTGTTGGCTAAAACGTAAAGCGCACTTGTAATGAATTGGGTGGTGACATTACTACTTTCTTAAAATTGGATTTGAACTATCGCAATTTAGTTTTAACTAAGATCTTCGTTGATCCTAACTTTCAATACAGTTGTGAGAATATACCACGCACTTCGGAATTAATACTATTGAGATAATAGAAATAGTTAACCAGTTCCACGTCGTGGCTATCCATTGCCTTGAGTGGCGTTTCGATTGTATGTAACCATATATTTTATTTTATTTAAAGGATCTAACCTCAAACCTACCCAAATGATTTATGTTATTAAATTCTGAATCACATTGTTTAATCCCCGGAGACGGTAGGTCAGCAAACATACCTATATGTCAGCTGCGTAGTCGAGGTCTTTAAGGCAATCTAGAATGTCCTATCGTATAGCAATTGATTTTCGATCGAAAGCGGTAACAAGAATGCCATTTATTATTGCAAGAAAGAGTAGCGGCGAAAGTAAACAACCTTGACGTACTCCAGAGATCACTTTCAATTTGTCGGAGAACGTTCCATTGTGAAAAGCTCTGCATTGTTTCCTGGAATCGGGCTTTTTAAACCGTTTTAAGTAGAGCGAATTTCATAAATGGTATATATGAGTATATCTAACAGGCCTTGCGACAAAACCAAGTGACAAATACGTGAAAATTCAAGTATGGAGGAGTAAATTGAAAAAAAATTTTTTTGTGATTTTACAAAACCACTCAACCATGGCTACACTTATTTTATAAAGGCTGACTGCATTTTTCTTCACATAACCCACAAAAAAAGCCAACTACAATTTCCCTGCATTAACTCAAAGAAAAACCATAAACGAATTGCAAGAAAACCCCTTTTTACAAATTTTCCTCCTTTCTAATAAAAAATCATCATAGTGAAAGGTGGACACTTTCATCTCCCAGACACAGGCGTGTGGCTTACAAAAATAAGGGCAGATGCAGACTAGAGAATTTGGCCGATACAAACGGAACCCTCCCTTTTTCATGTGATATTAATCTCGCATCGAAGGAGCACTACAAACATTAGAAATGAACCGTAGATGGATGCCTGCTGCACGTCTAAGGTAAGCTAAGCACCACACACGTATCCTTGCTCATATTCTGTAGAGAGGAATAGAGAGAAAAGAGTGGCGCAAACCCTCCCTTAATCCAATCTCAAACAACGGGCGAAATTATCATCGGGCACAATCAGCCGAAGTCACCTCCAACCCCATTCGGTATTAGTAGGAAATTTAAAACTCTTCAACAAACAGAAGGGTCCTGGCATCTCTCTATGTCAGGATTCAGGACTCACGGACTCAGGATTCAGAATTCGGCAGGATCAGGGCGACATGTGCAGCTAAATTCGAACGGTGTGCATTTTACCTTGTGAACCGGTGTGTACAGTACATACAAACACAAAGAGACTGGCAAGGACTCTCACCTCACCTCTCGCCCGGCGGCCGTGATTGATTCATGCCCGCCGTCGTCGTTGTGTGTGAATTTTTGGCACACGTCAGGGATTTCGGGGTTTATATATATCGAACTACGCACGTTTAATGACGGGTCCAGGGAATGCAATTAAGGCTCCGATTGTGTTGAGGTTGGTCCCTGTACCTTGTTCGTCCCTGAATATTGTATATCCTGAGTACGATGCTCTAAATGCCCGAAGTAAAGAAGTGCACATATGGCATAAAGTGGGTAGTTGTTCGCTTCAGTTCACACACAGAGAGACGTGCTATTGCAGCCCTGAGGGGTCGTGATAAAACAAAATGTGCGGAGAGCATTTATTATCCTGCACCTTTTGTCCTGAGGTGTTCAATGACACACGTGCCATACGCATACAAACGCACTAAGTCCATAATCAAATGCGCGCAAGGTAGAAATCTGATTGTACGGCATCACTGCACACACATGTTTGCTGGAGGTTACAATATCCTTGATGAGATCCATGGCGGCAGGAGGCGAAGTGCTGGTTGGGGGTGAAGTGCATTAAAAGCGTTTAAGGAGATTTACTACACTGGATGTGTTGGTGCACCTTGATTGGATTCTGGGCTGGTTGTACGCGTTGATCAGATGTTGAGGGGAGTGCATTTTGTGGGGGAGAATGCTTAAGCCTTAGATATGTGAATAATCAGCACCCATTGTTTGGCGTTTTCATGAAGGTATTAAAATAATGCTTTATGCCTTCTTTTTGCAGTAACTTAGTTTAACAGAGTTTGATTGAACGAATCCTTCTTTAGGATACTCCCCCCTCCTTCTCTCTATCTATCTAACTTCTTCAAATTTCTTGCTCTATTCAATGTCTAGTCGAAAGACGCTCCTTGTAATCTTAGTCATATATCCTTCATGTCTTTCAAAACTTTTTTCCATATTGCATGTGCAATCTTAGCAGTCCTTTGTATGTAGAAGGTAAATCGCATTAGAAGAGCCAATGGTTAAAGATCAGTGTCATAGGACGTGAAAGCCGGACTCGTTTTCCTCGAGAAAAAAAACCTACACCAGCGGGTTCTTCCGCCTTTTCAATCCTCCATTAGAATTTGTTCTGGGACACTGCGTCCACCAATTAACCGCTCCAAAAATTCCATGTCAAGACCACACGAAAAGAAGCCGCTTGGAGCTGACCCAACCATCCGTGGAGCTTCGACGCTCGGTATGTTTCATCGAAGTCCGATCGTCAAGGATCGTGGCCCAATGAAAACGATGTCAGAGTCTAGCTATGGCGTTTGGTTTTTATTGTCTTCGAAACCATCGGAGCTCAGACTCGGAACGCAAGCAAACAAGGATAAGGGTTGATCAATAACATCGAGATCATCAAGGCAGGTTGGCAGTCCCAGACTAAGTTAGAGTTGATCCTAGATGATCTGATCGTCATGTTTGTCTTTTTACTGTCAAAAAAGACAAAAAATTGCTTTGTATCATAAGCTCTTCTTTAGTTTTCGTATGTTCATGTCGGTATGCCTCTGCCCGTTCTTAGCCTCAGCACAGACCTTACGGCGGATTTTTCCACGGGTACCAGCATCCTGCAAACCACTTTAGAGCTACGCTGGTGTAGGTACTCTACATTACTGTTTCGCATTCAACGATATTAGAAGAGCACGTGCCAGATCTTCCCTTTTTCATCGTGGGATCATATACGACTCTATCAATAGGGTCTCTAACAAAATCTGACGGTTTGCCTACAAGTCTTACGTTCGACAATCTTCCCTAGTCAGTATTCCCGTACAAGATGTAAGAGTTCAAAAGTTAGGCTCCACGTCTTCTCCTCTAGTATCCCACCACCCAACCTATCCTATTGTTTTCCATCTTTCAAACTAAGCTTACTACTACACATTACACCAAAGGCTATTCCTTAGCTTGATTTCTCCAAATAAGTGCTACCACTATAGTGGCGTCTATCCATATTCATTCAGTTCCATATAGTCCATGATAGACCCACAAGGTCTGTGGCAGATCTATAGACCGATCACCGATCATCTACAACAAGGCATTACTGGTTCGGATATTTAACTCCTTCACCCTTTGCTCCATTGCCTTCCAAACCTTAAAGATGCGTGACTGTTATTTTGCGATTCCTCAACAAGCAGTCGATCCAGTCTCAAAAAATGTTTATACCTGATCTACTTAGAGCCCAACCTATAGCGTCGAAGAATGGTTTCTTCAAAATCTAACCGAAATGTTTTAAATCTCAATTTGTAGAATTCCCTAAGTTTCCCGAGTTTCGAGTTTCCCTATTGTAACGGCGGGCCTATCCCATTGCGAGAACTACCTTGGGTAACCACTTTGGGAAAAATGAGCACTTGGAAAAACTAAATTTTTTGAAAATTGGGAAGGCGATGAAAAAAAAAAGTTCGGAGGAAAAATATAGGATAGACAGTTGATTCTGGGATTTTGTTAGAAACGATTTGAAAAAAAAATTTAATATATAGTACGATTGTGGGTGAATGTTTTTTGCTGGAAGTTGGGGATGAACAAACGACAGATGAAAGTAGTTTTTTTAAACTCGAAACATAAAACCAACTAATTAAGCATAGACCAACTTTTGGGTCCCGTTGCGGTGGCTACATACCGATTCCACCTTTGGTATCAAGTTGGCAAGAAGGACCCCTCAAGAAAGGCCCTCACTTTCGGAGGTGCCGTGGAAAACCCCCCCCCTGGGTTGGGAGTTAGGGGCCGAAAACCAATTCCCCCATCTAAACCATTGTCATCAGAAGACTGCTCGTATTGAAGACTAATCTTTCAACAATAAGAAGACTGGTCATATTGAAGACTAATCGTTCATCTGTAGGAAGAGATTTCCCTCAACCATATTCACTGGGGCGGGCTCCAAAGTTCAGGTGACGTTCATCAGTAAGAAAAAAAAATATAAGAAGAAAAAAAGAAAACCCTCAGGATATCAGGTACATTATAGTTATAGTGATAGTCGCGTTAGGAGAGATTGCAGTGCTGAAGGGGGAACCAAAAAAACCAAGGAAAGAAGAACCGGAACCCCACGTCAGCTATTCCACCCAAAAGGGCTCAGGGCAGTGCAGATCGTGCACGACCATCAGAGAGGAAGCGCCAGGCACGGTATCTCTCTGTGTCAATATCTTGCCGTATAGGAAAGAGTTTAATGTTAAATGTTAAGATTCGTTACACCAAGTTGACATTTATTAGTTATTAATTTTAAATTTTGAATCCCAATGACAGCGTGCTAAGTGACTTTAAAGTTTTTATGTTTTGGAATACATTGTTTTTTTTGAAAAATTTTTAACTGTAGCTATAAGTGTTTTATCGGAAGAATTGTTTTTAATTGTTGTTCCGTTTGCTTCTATTTTGCCGTAGTTCATTTGTATATTGGTATTATACACAGTCATTGTTGAGTTGTTACGAACCATGCTATTTTTCCAGCCTACCTACATTTAGCCTAATACTGGTAAATAAACCAAAAACAAAAAAATAAGAGTTCAAAGAACAAATACATTTGTGGGTCGAGTTTTTGCGATAAGCACGTCATGGTACCAGGGCGGGTCTTTCTTCCACACATGGTATTTTAGTGAGTTAACATAGGTTGGAATTGGCATTGATTTGAGGACAATGGATTGAATTGATTATATTGATTTTGATATTTTGATTTGAATATTGATGAACATATATTGAATGTTATTATATTGGAGGATATTGATTTATTATATTAACTTAATTCTATTCAATTTTATTTATCTGTGAGTTAATTTGTGTGAATGGTAAATGTTATATGTATTTGCATTGGTGTAATGAATTAAACGAATTGTGGTATACCGAATAACTGAATTTATGTTGGGAGTAAGGGATATTTGGGGGTTTTATTGCGATTTATATTTAGGTAGGAGGATGTCTTGCTAAAGACTACACAGGATGGCGTAGCGGCTAACGATGTCTCCGGCCCGCAGAACTTTCGTTTTTCAGGTACCTTCGACGTTTTCTTAAGTAACCCACGTCAGCTCATTAGGGGGGCGCTCATATGCAGGTAAGTGGTGGTGCGGTAGTTCACGTGGTACCCCTGGAGTCTCTCCACTCCACGACCCCCCGGCGAGCCTGCCCTACTCTTGAGGCCCGGGGTACCACCGAGGTTTAGGTTACTTGGAATTTTTGTTCAAATTTTTGTATTTTGGTATGTCGATCTGAGGGTGGTTTCTTCGGGCAACCAATCCAAGGACCACATTACAAATGGCGCCCAACGCGGGCTATTATGCCCTCAACAGTCCTGCACGGATCTTTTACTGTCAAAATTTAGCGAAATTATTTTAGGTATGTTGGTATACCATGAAGGCCTTCACGGCTGACCTTTTATTTCTATTCTTGGATATGTGTTTGGTTTTTGTATTGCATCACCACTTACGGTTACGGTTCGTCATGGGGCTAAGCCAGTATCGCGATGACTTAGTCTCTACCCCTTTCATCCTTTTAACGCCTAAATTCTGAGTTTCTTTTCAGTTGATTTCTCCTGTTGTCTGATCCCTATCGCGGTAACTTCTTCCATTTCGGTATGTGACTTCGAGCCCTGTCCTCGTCCCCCTCTTGCTAACAAGCGTAATACCGCTTGGCTATGCGGGGAGGTGAGGCCAGCGGTGATTAAACATCCTGGTTTTGGGTTCGTCGTCTTTGGTAACTTTGGTTCTTTCCAACTTATTTTGGGGATGCTCGAGTGGATTTGGAGCATGTTTCCCGGGCTACGTCTGGCTAACAGACAACCTTGCCTGGCACAGCGCCCCGTGGGACATCTTTGAAATTTATTCGGCCTCCCTCGATTTCTTTCTTTGTTTCCCTTCTTACTCTGCTGGTCCATCCTTCCTGAAGATATGCAGAGTTGCGATTCAGTCGTGGGTGGACAGCAGAGGGATGTCTAAATTTTTTATTTTTTTTTGGAAGAAGTTTCCTTATTGTTTCGTGGGCGTCCCCTGAAGAGGATGTGGAGTGTTGGTGATAGAACTGGTTTGTTGGAGTGGAGGAGGTTGCTTCTTATGGCCTTCCCCTTCGATAAATCTTCCTCTATCAATGAGGTAGGGGTATCCTGAGGTGCCTCCGGGGTCATCGGTGACATTTGACGGTGGCTCTAGATTGTTGTCTAGTAGTAAGGTGTAGTCATCATGTAGTGTCTGTTCTCACGGACTGAAGTTCGTTGAACCACTAAGTAGTTTGAGTTCGATAAGCAAGTTATTTATGATTGTAGGTGATAGAGCCACCAATGATTGCCACCGTTGACTTCGGCCACTAAGAGTTTTCGGGCGGGAGAGTTCGTTCCGCTGCTGCCATACTTGCTTGTTGTTAAACGAGAGCATAATAATTTGTCTTTTGAGTTTTAGAACAAATATACGCAATAGTCGATATTCAAATAACTAGTAGGAGAATTTGTTTATATCATTTACTTTAAAATATTTAAAGAAAAAAAAAAATTATTATATATATATTAGCGAGAAATAAGTGCAAGGGACACGTAAATAAATCAATTTTTAAGGATACATTTTTGTTGATACACGAATAGTAATAGAGTTTCGTTTTTGGCGTTTTAGATTGGGTATTATTGCGGCATATGGGTTTTTACTATTCCAGTGAATTTTTCACCAATCCATAGGAATACCGTTACTAAAAACTGGGGTTGTATTACTTCCAACAATTCCCTCGTGACATAAAGGGTGGGGGTAATATTATTAAACGTTTATTCGTGTAATTATCTTATAATAATTAAAGAAAATCATATACAGTTGCAAAGGTTCAACAAGTTACATATCGAACCTGAGATAATCCAGTAAAATTTACGGAAACATTGGTGCAAATCACCTTAAGACCAACAAGTTGCGTTGCGTAGGGGATAGAGTTGGTTAGGCACGAAGATGCCCATTACCAGAAGAAAAAAGGATCTCGCCCCGGAACATTCCGATACCGAAGAAACAAGGGAAGCACCAGTCGTAATAGATAATGATACCGAAGACCCGGTCGCGGCGATTCGAGCGTTAGCGGAGCGGATAGAGCTTCTTCAGCAGGATCTGGACCAGGTGATACGGCCTGTACCACGTTTGCCGGCAGATCCTGTCGCCCTGCAACCCAATAATGAAGAGCCACAAAGCGAGCAACTAAGACCAATATTGCGTCGCGAAGCTCCTCATTTTGACACCAAGCGGCGGTCCCCAGTGTCCACTTGGAACATTAAGTTTTCCGGTGATGACCATGAGTTATCAGCGGAGGAGTTCCTGTTTCGAGTGGAAACGCGGGCCAGGGATGAATGGGTCAGTCAGTCCGAAGTATGCCGGAACATCTCGTCCTTGTTGCGAGGCCGGGCCGAGGACTGGTACTGGTCCCAGTTTCGTCGCCAGGTTCGGGACCCCGAGTGGAGCGACGTGAGGAGCCACCTGACCAGTCAATTCAGGAGGAGAGAATCCGACTACCAAATAGTGAAGCGTATGTTGGAATGTCGGCAAGACAGAGACACGTATGATGTGTTTGTGTCGAAAATGTTGGCTTTATACAACCGGATGGCCACTCCCATGCCGGAACCAGAACTGGTTGAGATTGTGTCAGACAACCTGAACGGGACTCTAGGCACAGTAGTCGTCGGCCAGCGGTTTGACAACATGCGCCAGCTGCGTGAAGTTTGCTTGAGGGCCGAACGGTGGCAAGAGCAAAGACGCCAGGACCGTCGGCAAGTCCACAAGATTCACGAAATCGATTCTGACAACCGGTGTCCAGATGGACAACCAATAGGTGACGATTTGGACTCTGCGGTGGAAGAGGTCCAACGACCCAATTCTCCGGGCAGACGCCGAGTCGTGACTTGTTGGAATTGTCACCAACAGGGCCACTTGTTTATGGACTGCTCGTCGGAAACACGGAACCTGTTTTGCTATAGGTGTGGCAAGCCAGGTACAGTTTCTACCCGTTGTCCTGTATGTACGGGAAACAACCCTCGGGGTGCGAGGTTCGGCGGGAGCTCGCACCCGAATTAACCTCACCTGTCGTCAGCCAAGACATAGACGTTAGCGAAACCTCTTCGCTATTACAGGACTGGACAAACACGGACACTCTTCCAACCTTTCCCTCTCCGGAGGTTCAACAGTCATTTCTGTTGCGTTGGAAGAAATATACCATAGCTCGGAACCGTATTTTTTCGGAGCCTCCTCAGGTGGCATCCAATAAGTCCCTTACGGATTTCCGGAACCGAGTTAGAGACAAGAAACTTCTAGCACGGAAAGCAATTTCCGCTATTGTTTCGGATTTGTCAGATCATCGCCCATTCGTTAAGGTTTATTTAGCGAGTGAAGAGGTGACTGGCCTACTGGACAGTGGTGCAAGTATCAGCTGTCTGGGCAGGGATGCCGAATCTTTTCTAATGGGTCGTCCCGAGATTAAGTTTTACTCTTTGCAAACTTGTTTGCAGACAGCGGACGGGGCTTCACAGAGAGTCAATGGGTATGTTCAGGTTCCTGTCTCCTTTGGAGGACGGACCCGGGAAATGACCATCTATGTGGTACCCAGTCTTAGCCAAAGACTGTATCTCGGGATCGATTTCTGGAAATTATTCGAAATCGCTCCTCATATAGTTAACGAGTTAACTTCTCCAAAGGCACCTTCGAAAATGCATGACTTAACGTCAAAGCAATGCCAACAGTTGGAGCAAGTAAAGGCCAGGTTCCCCTCATTTGATGTCTTAGGACTGGGGAAAACTAACCTGGAAGAGCACACCATCGACACCGGTGACTCCGTTCCCATAAAGCAGAGACATTATCCGGTCTCACCTGCTATACAAACGCTAATGTATGGTGAGTTAGACAGGATGCTATCTCTGGGGGTAATTGAGCCATCCAACAGCCCTTGGAATTCTCCAGTGGTGTTGGTGCGCAAACCAGGGAAGGTACGCCTTTGCCTTGACTCGCGGAAAGTGAATACGGTCACTGTTAAGGATGCTTACCCTCTTCCCCACATTGATGGTCTGCTTGGTCGTCTTCAAGACACCAAGTACATCACCAGTTTGGACCTTAAAGACGCGTTCTGGCAAATCCCGCTAGAAAAGACGTCCCGAGAGAGGACAGCCTTCACTGTCCCCGGTCGTCCACTGTATCAATTTACAGTTATGCCTTTTGGTCTATGCAATGCGCCACAGCGTATGTGCCGTTTAATGGACAAGGCTATTCCTGGACATTTACGCGAAAACGTATTTGTTTATTTGTACGATCTACTCGTGGTATCATCAGACTTTGACTCACATGTACGTCTTCTCGACGAGGTTGCTGGTTGCCTACGTCGTGCTGGGTTGACTATCAACCTAAGCAAATGTAAATTTTGCGTGACGGAAGTTAAGTATCTTGGCTTCATAATTGGGGATGGAACTTTGAAAACGGATCCTGCAAAGGTGACGGCCATCACGGAATTTCCAACTCCAAAATCTCATAAGCAGATTAGGAGATTTTTGGGAATGACGGGGTGGTATCAAAGGTTCATTCACGATTATGCAAGTGTGGCTTCTCCAGTCACGGACTGTTTAAAGAACAAGTCGTTCAAATGGACGGACGAGGCCCAGCAGGCTTTCGAGAAGTTAAAACGGCTTATGACCGAGGCTCCGTTGCTAGTCACTCCGGATTTTTCTAAGCCTTTTTACATTCAGTGCGATGCTAGCCGAAGTGGTGTGGGAAGCGTGCTGTTTCAGCGAGACATGGATGGAGGAGAACATCCGATATCTTATATGTCCAAGAAACTGAACGCAGCACAGCGGAACTACACCATAACGGAACTTGAATGTTACGCCGCTGTACTGAGTGTAAAGAAGTTTAGAGCGTACGTAGAGGGACAAGCATTCACGGTTATTACTGACCATGCTAGTCTGAAGTGGCTCATGAGTCAGAAAGAGCTGAACGGTCGATTAGCAAGGTGGAGTCTAAAGCTCCAGGGGTTCGTGTTCACGATCGAACACAGAAAGGGAAGTCAAAACGTGGTACCTGACGCTTTGTCGCGCAGGGAATGCGTGGATGACCTCTTTTTTTGTCGCGAAGTAGACATGGACTCCTCGGCTTTTAGGTCTCCCGAATATATTCAACTGGCTGAACGAATCTTGAGCGCCACCCGACAACTACCAGATTTACGTGTTTCTGAGGGGTATGTTTTTCACCGTACGTCACCACGTACGGGAGACCCGGTTGCGGATGACCTGACGTGGAAATTATGGATCCCCGCGGAACTGACCGCGCCTTTGATCGAGTCCGCTCACGCCCCCCCGCAAACTTCTCATGGCGGTGTCAATAGAACCCTGCTACGTCTTCGCGAGAAATACTATTGGCCAGGTATGTCAAGCCATGTTCGAAAGTACGTGGCGCAGTGCGAAGTATGCAAGACTTCAAAGGCTCCAAACACACCCCTTCGGCCTCCTATGGGCAAAGCCATGGATGTGCAACGACCCTTTCAATTTTTGTATATTGACTACATGGGCCCGTACCCACGTACCAAAAAAGGTCACACGGCAGTGTTTGTGGTATTGGATGCGTTTACCAAATTCAGTTTTCTCCATCCGGTAAGAGGCGAAACAACTAAGGCCGCTGTAAATTTCCTTGAGAACCGAATTTTTCACACCTTCGGGGTTCCCGAGGTAATATTTTCCGATAATGGTCGGCATTTTACATCTCAGGAATTTATGAAATTGATGAATGATTACGGCATCAAACACAAACACTCCGCTGTCTATTCTCCACAAGCTAATGCTTCAGAGCGGCTCAACCGATCTGTTTTGGCCGCTATACGGGCGTATTTGGGCAAAGATCATAGGGATTGGGACCTCAACCTAACCTCAATAGAGTGTGCCTTCCGGAGTGCTCATCATGATTCAATAGGAACCTCGCCTTATCAGGCCTTGTTCGGGTGCCCCATGGTCTTACACGGGTCAACGTATCCACTCCTAAAAGTTTTAGGAGCCCTTCCAGGGGAAGACGTGACGGTATTGCCCGCTGCAGATCGACGACAAGCGCTGCGGGAACGTGTAGAACATCACCTAGCCGCGGCCCACACAAGACACGAGAAAACCTACAATCTGCGTTGCAGAGTCGTAGAGTTCTCGCCCGGTCAAGAGGTGTTCCGACGCACGTTTCCCATCAGTAGCAAAGCCAATAGTTTTAGCGCCAAATTATCGGACAAATTCAGCAAAGCTCGGGTGAGGCGAAAGCTTGGAAGCAGTCGATACGAGCTGGAGGACCTGAAAGGCAAACTGCTTGGCATATACCACGGCAAAGATCTCCGAAGCTAAGCCTCTCAGCCGTCGATAGTAAGCATGACCTGAGTCGCCCTAATAAGGCATCTCGCCGGCTTCACCGGTTAATAATAGGGTGCCTTTGGTCCGCTTAGGTAGCTTCCCTGGCGGATGGCACACCTCCTTGTATGGCTTGGTCGTCTGGGGCCAAGTTTCCATGTTGAATAACAACAGGGGCTGCCAGACCAGTCCCAACATTTTCGCATTTTTTTAATCCCTGATAGTCTGGCGAAGCTCAAACGGCGGAATATCTCCTTGCGATCCCCCAGGGGAAGTCGAAGGCAATGTGGTATTGCTGGAGATTTAATCTGATGAATCGAAAGGTGATGTTGTTCGAGTGGTAGGGTTGAGTTTTATAGGGACTTGGAAGGGGACAATATGGTATTGTTTCCGGCCAGATCCTTGTTTCTCAACACTGCCCTCCGGGAGATTCACCAACAACTGCCGAGGGAACCAGGTGGACCGCTGCAAAATGTTTGGAAAACTGGGGAAACAAATTTTGTCTTGTTCCTCCACTCGCCTTTCCTCCTTAGCAGATATTGTCAGATACTGAGCCCGGCTAGCTCAGGATAGATAGCATGGGACTCCTCATCTCAGGGTCATGGGTCGAGCCACACTTTTCGTATTCTTAGGTAGTTCACTCCAGCCAGGCCGTTTTGGGTTTTTTTCGGCTCCTCACTCCCTCGCAAGTCGGGTTTGTGGAGCCGAGGGATTGTAACGGCGGGCCTATCCCATTGCGAGAACTACCTTGGGTAACCACTTTGGGAAAAATGAGCACTTGGAAAAACTAAATTTTTTGAAAATTGGGAAGGCGATGAAAAAAAAAAGTTCGGAGGAAAAATATAGGATAGACAGTTGATTCTGGGATTTTGTTAGAAACGATTTGAAAAAAAAATTTAATATATAGTACGATTGTGGGTGAATGTTTTTTGCTGGAAGTTGGGGATGAACAAACGACAGATGAAAGTAGTTTTTTTAAACTCGAAACATAAAACCAACTAATTAAGCATAGACCAACTTTTGGGTCCCGTTGCGGTGGCTACATACCGATTCCACCTTTGGTATCAAGTTGGCAAGAAGGACCCCTCAAGAAAGGCCCTCACTTTCGGAGGTGCCGTGGAAAACCCCCCCCCCCTGGGTTGGGAGTTAGGGGCCGAAAACCAATTCCCCCATCTAAACCATTGTCATCAGAAGACTGCTCGTATTGAAGACTAATCTTTCAACAATAAGAAGACTGGTCATATTGAAGACTAATCGTTCATCTGTAGGAAGAGATTTCCCTCAACCATATTCACTGGGGCGGGCTCCAAAGTTCAGGTGACGTTCATCAGTAAGAAAAAAAAATATAAGAAGAAAAAAAGAAAACCCTCAGGATATCAGGTACATTATAGTTATAGTGATAGTCGCGTTAGGAGAGATTGCAGTGCTGAAGGGGGAACCAAAAAAACCAAGGAAAGAAGAACCGGAACCCCACGTCAGCTATTCCACCCAAAAGGGCTCAGGGCAGTGCAGATCGTGCACGACCATCAGAGAGGAAGCGCCAGGCACGGTATCTCTCTGTGTCAATATCTTGCCGTATAGGAAAGAGTTTAATGTTAAATGTTAAGATTCGTTACACCAAGTTGACATTTATTAGTTATTAATTTTAAATTTTGAATCCCAATGACAGCGTGCTAAGTGACTTTAAAGTTTTTATGTTTTGGAATACATTGTTTTTTTTGAAAAATTTTTAACTGTAGCTATAAGTGTTTTATCGGAAGAATTGTTTTTAATTGTTGTTCCGTTTGCTTCTATTTTGCCGTAGTTCATTTGTATATTGGTATTATACACAGTCATTGTTGAGTTGTTACGAACCATGCTATTTTTCCAGCCTACCTACATTTAGCCTAATACTGGTAAATAAACCAAAAACAAAAAAATAAGAGTTCAAAGAACAAATACATTTGTGGGTCGAGTTTTTGCGATAAGCACGTCATGGTACCAGGGCGGGTCTTTCTTCCACACATGGTATTTTAGTGAGTTAACATAGGTTGGAATTGGCATTGATTTGAGGACAATGGATTGAATTGATTATATTGATTTTGATATTTTGATTTGAATATTGATGAACATATATTGAATGTTATTATATTGGAGGATATTGATTTATTATATTAACTTAATTCTATTCAATTTTATTTATCTGTGAGTTAATTTGTGTGAATGGTAAATGTTATATGTATTTGCATTGGTGTAATGAATTAAACGAATTGTGGTATACCGAATAACTGAATTTATGTTGGGAGTAAGGGATATTTGGGGGTTTTATTGCGATTTATATTTAGGTAGGAGGATGTCTTGCTAAAGACTACACAGGATGGCGTAGCGGCTAACGATGTCTCCGGCCCGCAGAACTTTCGTTTTTCAGGTACCTTCGACGTTTTCTTAAGTAACCCACGTCAGCTCATTAGGGGGGCGCTCATATGCAGGTAAGTGGTGGTGCGGTAGTTCACGTGGTACCCCTGGAGTCTCTCCACTCCACGACCCCCCGGCGAGCCTGCCCTACTCTTGAGGCCCGGGGTACCACCGAGGTTTAGGTTACTTGGAATTTTTGTTCAAATTTTTGTATTTTGGTATGTCGATCTGAGGGTGGTTTCTTCGGGCAACCAATCCAAGGACCACATTACACTATTCTGCCTAAAAGTGCCACATCGACAACTTTGATGGCCAGCACCTCGTGCTCGTGGCTACACTGAACCTTCCGCATCCTTGCATCTTGGGTGTTTCTCGCTACTGTGGGCTAGTAAAAGCTTCAATATTGTTGAACTACTCTCTTGAACTCGGCTAGTACAGGAACATATCCTGCACTTTCAACAGCATTATCGACCTCGCGTCAATCCTTAGGGCAAGCAATTAACTGATTCGGCCCTCATTCCTGTTCCTTACATGCTATTAGATCCACTTACCTTCCACTTTCATTTCCAAAAATTGAGATGAACATCGCCTGCAAGGATTTTGTTTACTTTAATCAGAATGAAGTCGCAAACTAAAGACTGAGAGAAGTGAACTACGTATGATTCCAGTAGGTAATGCGATACTTGGGCCTGGGAATTTTTTTTTGCCATGTAGATTGTAGAAGGCAGAAGTGAATACTTCGATTACCTAAAGATCTTGCCACTTTCATTTTTGCAGCCTCCCAGACAATCTGCATGGCGACTATGGCCATGCAACTCGTCTTGCTTGGAATGTATCTTTTTTAGGATAAAGGTGGCCTTGGTGCCGGCCATAATAATGACAAGGGTGACAGGTTGATTTTTGAGATGACAGGTGACAGGTGACAGGTGACTTTGATCTCGTTTCAAAGTCGTGGCCTAGTTTCAAGGTCATGGCATTGAAAAATTTTCCCAGGCCCAAGTATCGCATTACCTACTGATCCCAGCAAGCTTATAGTGGTGTCATGGTGATCCGGCAAGAGGCCCCATTAGGCTCCCAATGCTTCTTCAGGAATCCTTGTTCCCTCGTAGAGCCGTCTGACCTCTGTAGTTTTGGCAGTGCATCTAATGTGCCCAACACAGGTTTGTTCCTACTGGGCGATATGGAAACGTATTCCGTGATTACCCGGGAGTTTTAGAAACCTTGGATAGAGCGTACCCCCGAGGATTGTTGATAGCATCAGACTCACAACACCCCTCTTTATCAGCACGACAAGCCATTGATAAGGATTCGATCCGTGCGACATTCTAATTGGACCGCCAAAGCTGTCGATATGTGCAAAACTACCATCAAGCTGTTAGATATGTTCTCCTTTCTTACAAATATTCCTGCAACCGAAATTTTTTTCAATCTAACTTTTTTATCCAATCAAATTGTATTCAACAAGCAATAACCAAACCATACGAGCATAATACACGACTTTAGCAGCATTGAGGGCCATTTAAGAATCCATTTAAAATGATTTTGATTCAGATGAGATCGAAGCGCAACAACTTTCGTCGGTTAACCAAGTCTTGCGATTCTCCATTCACAGAGAGATGAAGATATCAAGCCGAAAACTTTAAAGTTTCCGCAACGTCTTCGGATGTGAATTTGTAACCTAGACTCATCTGGAAAGTTTGCTCTCGCATATAAGTGCGGAGGAGACCATCATCAACCTCCTCCACATCTTCGACCAGGACTCCTTAGCATCACCCACCCACACCCGGGGGTGGGGGTCCCGTAATATTCAGCTTAAGCAAAAGGGACAGGATCAGGATAAGCCTGAATGCGTTTTGAATAGGTTCATATACTCGAAACATTCTCAATACTTAAGCAGGACACGAAAGGGATATAATGGAGGGCATTCAGTGCTTCGACAAGAGTCCTGCTCAAGTTTCCTTTTTATCCTTGTACGAAAGCTGTTGCTGTAATTCGTAAAACTTATGCGCTTGGTAATTGGAACTTGCTGGCAAGATAACGAAATTCGTAGCCGAAGAACTATAAACTTTGTATAAGAAGTGTTGGCGATGCTTTTATCGATATGTGTGGATCACTCCTTGAGTGGAGCATTTCTTGGGCAAGCATTTTCGGGGGGGGGGGAAGGACTGCAAGTGGTATACACGCCATGCTCTGCGCTACTTGTGGCTGCTTCTATGGGCTCCCAAACTACATGAAAATGCATTTAAAGTTTGTCATTAAGAAAATTGTTTGTGGGTACTTCTAGGACTTCATAAAGTGCCGAATTGAAATCATTTCGACATTCATAATAATGAGAACAAACTGATTCCATAGAGATGCGGTCGTGTGTGGATGTGTGTGTGAGCGCCTCTTCTTTTCTACTTATATAAAATGAGTTATGATCATAACGCATGGCGACGAACGAGGATAATAAATTCGCAAAGAAGTATTTTCGAGGTGTTTTTATGATTTTCACCCTGTTATGTCGTGTGGCCTCTACTTCTTCGTGAGCGGAAAAGGTGATGGGATGAGTTAAGGACATAAAGTCATTACTTTATCAGCTAACATGACATTTTTAGTACTAAGGAATTTTTATCGATTTTGGCGCCCAATAAACGTAATAAATTCGCCTCATGAAATGTAATAATGGCAAAATGTAATGCTATGACATTTGTGTTCACTGTTCATTAATTTTCGTTTGTATAAACGTTTTGTGGCATATATATTTATGCTCCGTACTATTTCTTTTTAGTTGCATGAATGAATCAAATATTCGCCGAAATTCCTTAAGGGCAGTTCTTTTCTTAGTGAAAGGAGTTAGCTGTCAGAAAATGAAACGGTTAATAGAAGCAGTCAGACTTTCAAATCAACATCCTTCAATATCACCTTCGAACATAGAACACAACTCTTGTCAAATAAAAGATTGCTTCACACTCTCTTGCAATAGACTGAGACTTCGCTACATTTGGATAGAAGTTGAAATTGGATCAAGATTCGGTGGTCAATCCTCGTAGTCTAAGCTGAGCCATCGTTGTACGGTCGTGTCCTAACGCCAGATTTAAACACGTGCCCCTGAGCGAAAACAAATTGTTAAGTCTGCTTCGTTAGGTGTAAAATAAGTATAACACCCGGAACCAGTGGCGTAGCATGGGTGACAGCCGCCCGGGGCGGAAGAAAATGTCGCCCTCTTATTAGCTTCCCAGTATATAAGGAAGTTATTGTAATCGAATCAAATATTGAAAATCAAATTCATAATTTTCAAATTATTTTAATTTTTCAAGGCCACAAAGCAAAAAATTGAGAAGAAGTATGCGTGTCTATGAGTGTGCGTACGTATGTGGTCATTTTTTCCTGCACAATCTTGCGCGAACCAAAAAAGATATCGACTTCATTGCGCTGCCGACCGACGCGTATTACCGAAGCTATAATCTGAAAAGATTTTCATAAAAATCGGTCGAGCCGTTTTTTTTGTTTGAAAGAAGTTCGTGATTTTTGTACCGTCCAGCGAGCACCAAATATGATACCGACTTCGTTGAGGTGCCGAACGGCGCGTATTAACGAAAACATGTTTTGAAAAAAATTTCATAACATTCAGCCCTTTTTTTGTTATGAAATTTTTTTTCTGGATTCAGCAGAGCGATAGGACGGTTTTTTGCCAAAATTCCCTCTCCTTTTGTATTGGATCGCCTTTCTGAGTTGTTGCAACACCCCACAAAAGCGTGCAGCTGTGATCGTGGTCCCACGGAGCAGGTAATTGATCAACAACACCCCTTTGGAATCTCAAAAGAACGTTTGCCATTTTCCGAATTCCACAAATTTCGCTTTATTTGGTGTTTTGCCGGTAGGAGCGAGGGGAGTCTCCATAGTGGCTGAAGCCTGACTGTCGGATCGATCGACGTACGCGCATAGAAATTTTGCAGTGCTCCCACTACACCCAGACGCATATTCCCTGAAACTCCCATACTTTTCCCGCCAACGACACGGATTTAAAAAAATAGTGGAACTTAATTTTGAGACGACCCTTGTACAATATCGAGCACTATTCTTTATATGATAGGAGTCATTCTCGTTGAATATTAGTCACAAACAATCCAAGCACAAAATAAAATACGGGGAGTCCCTGAAAGTCAGTACAGACGGTGTTGCCAGTCGCTACAATGAGCAAGATGTCATTATTATACATTGAGCCGGTTTAGACGGTGCGCTCCAGCGCATGTGCCTCACGAACTTTGTGGATAAAGGGAGAAGTCGGGTGGTACCTCTCTTCATCCCCACTCATCCCTTCATCACCAAACGTTCGTGAGGCACATGCGCTGGAGCACACCGTCTAAAACAGCTCATTAAATTAAAAAAAGGGTATTCCCCGATTTCGTCACAGTTAAGTAGCTCATTTCGATCGGTCCGAATCGTAGGTGCAACAAAAATAATATTTACAAGATATTATTAATATTTATTGTGAAAATTTTCCGCCCCCTAAAGGTGCGCCCTGGGCGGGCCGCCCCTACTACACTACGCCACTGCCCAGAACCACTGCAGAATCACCTGACAACCAGCACAAATAAGTTCTCTATTTCTCTTCATACACTTCCAACTCAGTGATGGGGCTCACCTCCATTTAGGATGCATACCACTCCAGCGAGGCGGTTTCTGTTAGCCCGGCACAACTGGCTCATGAATATTTCAGCGTTGACAACCCAAATTGACTGAACCACTGAAACACTGGTGTCACTTTCTGGCAGGGACATTCAGATCATTGCAGAGATTAATAATTCCCACCTAATTGTTAATCATCCTACGAGAGTACTCGTCATTGCAGAGGAAGGAATCCACCTCCTTGACATCTTATTACCTTTCACCTAACGAGGAACTCTGTACAAATTGATTCAACTCTCGTATACTACTGCATGGTCAGTGGTAACTACCCAAACCAATCTTCCACTAAGAAAACTGGTCGGCCTTATGGGAAGCCGCTTGGCTTAGGCTTATTCATTTTTTCGCACCCACTGACTGGGATTTGTGTTTCTGGAGGAGAACTTTTAACTTTGCAGTTCTGTTGATCAAGTATACTAGCTGCCTATTGAGAATACAGAATTTCTTGGAGCGAATCATTTCGTCGTAAGTACATCAAGTTGGGAAACAGCATCATCAAGAAAGTCAAATCATTATTTAATGACAGGTTAATTGGGAAAATCGTCAATAAAAACTTCTGGTCCAACAGAATCAAATGCACTTCATCCGTAATCCCTTTTTTTACAAGGGCAACTGATAACAGACAACAAATCCAAGACCCACCTATTCGCATCACTGTTGGCCTCGAATTCTTCCTTACCCGATACTGCCGATATTCTCTTCTCTCTCAAAGGGTACATTTGTCTTCAGGACTCGCATAGTGTATAGGTGTCTCAAACAGCCTGTCGCCAACAAATCCTGACCTGACTTGACAACATACCCCCTTTGGCTCTTAAAATGTGTGCTGCACCTCACACCGAAGCGATCTAAGCTTGTATTGTGGGATAACTGCTTCTTTATATTTAGAATTTTGCCAAAGCATCTACATTTCTACGGTGGCTCAATGAGCCAATTGAGAAGCAAATTTAAAAAAAAGCACAAAAGGACTGGGTAATACCACTACTCAATACTACCACGCAACATCTTTACTGAACGGCCAGAAAAAGCTCTCTATAGCACTAAGTCAATAAAAATATTTTGGGGTTTAGTCAGTAGAGCAGAGTGTCCCAATCTCTCAAATAGACCAGACTTCTCCAAGCGATGAATGCTTTAGGGCCGTGTTACAATTGAGGCTTTGGCTTCGACTTCAACTCCGACTGCAAAGAAAGTCCCCGGAGACTTCGACTTTAAAATTAAATTGTAGCTTTGACTGCAATCAGCTGTTTCCTTTCAAAGCAGAAGCAAAGTAGAAAAATCAAAATTTTAAAATGGCTGAAAAGGAATTGGAATTTTTTTAATGTTGTTCGCAGTCTATAAAAAATACTCGGAATTCAAAACCGTTCCTTTCGCTTTAAAAAAGTTGTTTTCAGTTTTTTCAGATAAAATGAAGTTGGCTGCAGGCGGACGAAACTTTGAATTTTCTTAAAGCCGGACTGCAGTCGAAATACAGTCGCAGACAAAGTTCAGTCGAAGCTTTTATTTAATCTGCTTTAATGACATTACATGTAATCAAAGCCCGAAGTTAAGTCAAAGTAAAGTCAAAGCCCCAATTGTAACATCGGCCTTAATTGAAGTGCTCTGTTAAGGCCCGTCCTCACTACGCGGACTTAGAATCCACGCGCTTTTGGTCGTACGGCCAGCCAAAAGCGCGCGTGATCTTTTAATTTTCTGAGTCATGAGTGAGAAAAAATCAATTCTCATTTGAAACGGCGTACGCGCTTTTGAAAAGCTCATAGTGTGTGGACGCACAATGTACCTTTTTAAGCACAGCCTTTTGTCCGCGTTGTTTGGCCGCACGGCCTTTACCATGGACAAAGTCGTAAAAAAGTCATAAAAAAGTCATAAAACTCTATATGAAAAAAAAAGGCAAAAGCGCGTACGACCCAAGACCGCGTAGTGTGGCCACACCATCAGACACACAAGAAGGTCGCCAATAGATCTTTTTGGTGTAATGCCGTACGTAATAAGGAACTAAGAATTTCACGGGTTTTTATTGCAGGAATTGGTCAATGGGTCATTTAAGAAGAAAAAGCCGCGGAGTGCTATTAAATTATGGGGTGGAAATTGGAGAGAGGGGAGAAAATGGACCCTTTTCAGTATTTTCAATATACCTCGCAAACGAAAAAAATTTCGATATACTTTTAGTGCAGTCAATCTGTAATGGTGGGACCACACTCCGCGGACTTGGGTCGTACGCGCTTTTGCCTTTTTTTTCATATAGAGTTTTATGACTTTTTTACGATTTTTTTACGACTTTGTCCATGGTAGAGGTCGTGCGGCACAACAACGCGGACAAAAGGCTGTGCTTAAAAAGGTACATTGTGCGTCCACACACTATGAGCTTTTCAAAAACGCGTACATACATTTTTTCTCACTCATGATTCAGAAAATTAAAAGATCACGCGCGCTTTTGGCTGGCCGTACGACGCGCGCTTTTGGCTGGCGGACTTAGAATCCACGCGCTTTTGGTCGTACGGCCAGCCAAAAGCGCGCGTGATCTTTTAATTTTCTGAGTCATGAGTGAGAAAAAATCAATTCTCATTTGAAACGGCGTACGCGCTTTTGAAAAGCTCATAGTGTGTGGACGCACAATGTACCTTTTTAAGCACAGCCTTTTGTCCGCGTTGTTTGGCCGCACGGCCTTTACCATGGTCAAAGTCGTAAAAAAGTCGTAAAAAAGTCATAAAACTCTATATGAAAAAAAAAGGCAAAAGCGCGTACGACCCAAGACCGCGCAGTGTGGCCACACCATTAAGTGAGTCTCCGAAAAATGACATACCGAAATTTGACCTGATGAATCGTTAGGGGGGCATATAATGAAGTTAATGTCTCATTCCCGAAATCCCCCTCCCCCTGTTTTTGAGAAAATTCAAAAAAATTTTGAATTGCGTTTTTCTCGGAATCTATGGGTTTTGGTGAAAAGTTTATTTAACAAAAAATGTAGAGGACGTCTTGAAATACCAAAAATAGGTGGCGCTAAAGCATCAAAAAAGTGTTTGTTTGCTATTTTCGTTAAAACAAAATAATTTTTTTGCAATGATGTAAATGAGAAAGTTGTTCGTCACAAAATCAGCTACAACTTTTATTTAAACTATTTTTTTATAAAACTTACCGTTTTCGAGTTGGAGCTTGCCGATGTGTACAAATTGAACATTATGTGCTGCGCCGATGCGTGTTTGTCATAAATTGTATAGAAAGATTATTTTGGGATTAATACACAATAATGTTTACTTGATATTCTTATTTTCAACAATAATTCAGATAAACAATTAATAATGGTACCCTTTTGGTACAGCTTGTTGTAAACGGTTAACATACAGCTGAAACGAATGTAACACAAGATAGGAGTGAAAGATTCACACAAAATGTCAAGACTAATTTTCTTTTAATTTAAAATTTGTCACTACATATTAATTTAATATTTTATATTTTGGACTTTAATTTTCAAACGTTTGTGATAAGACCTCTTTGGAGTTATAAATTTAACGCGAGCAGTAGAAATGCTAACTTTATTGTTGAGCGACATGTCGCCAAGTACCTACAATGAGCTATTCTGACTCCAAATTTTGAGTTCATATTTAACCACTTTTTTATTTATTTTGAACAAATATTATTAAAAATTGCAATATTCCAAATAGTGATTCGGTTCGTTAGTAATTGACCACATCAGTTTAATATGACTTAAAGTAACGATTTTAATGAATTACATATAATAAAATTAATTTTTTTTAAGTGAGATAATTGTGGGTTATGTAAACAAAAAAAGTAGCTGTCGTATGACGTCACTTCAATGACATAAAATGTGGTTAACAACGTCCTCTACATTTTTTGTTAAATAAACTTTTCACCAAAACCCATAGATTCCGAGAAAAACGCATTTCAAATTTTTTTTGGATTTTCTCAAAAACAGGGGGAGGGGGACTTCGGGAATGTGACATTAACTTCATTATATGCCCCCTAACGATTCATCAAGTCAAATTTCGGTATGTCATTTTTCGGAGACTCCCTATTTTTTCGTTACAGATTGACTGTACTATTTACATAAAATTTTTGTAGAGAATTAAATTTCCCATCGAAATGGCTAATTTAAAAAATTTTGAAAATTTATTTTTATGCCAAAAATGTTGAAACAAAAATTAAAAAAAGCCAGCATTTGGATTTTTTTTTAGTTTTTTGGTTTTTAGCCTATAACTTTTTTTGGGTCAGAGAAAGGTATAGGCATTGCTTTATAGAGAAAAAAAAGTAGACAAAATTTCCCTTAAGATAGTGAGTCGAAAATTTTGTTTTGGTTTAAAATTGGCAGAAATATGGTCACTCGAACACAGCTTTTTTTCGATTTTTATCCCTTTTATACAGAAAATTATAAATTACTTGTTCCATATTTTGCGAAGAATGTATCGGGATCAATTGTGATAATCTGCAAGTAGCTGATATTGCAGAAGATGATATTATTGAAGATATAAAGGGTGTTCCAAACCACCCGTGCCACCCAATTATCTCGGAAAAAAACATGTGTTCCATTATTTTGATATTCTTTCTGACCATACAGAAATTGTCCCCTCCGGCCCACCCCCCTTTGGGGAGGCGCGGGGTAACTCTAAAATTTGAAATGGCAACCCCCATTTTTTTCACGGATTACGATTCTCCGAAAAAAAATATCAAACTTTTGTCTGAAAATTTTTTGTTATCCGAAGCCCCCCCGCACCGCCAAAAGTTATCAAAAATCAAAGTTATCCCTAAAAATCAGTCATCAGGGAAGCTTCGGATAAAAAAATGTTTAAATGTTTTTTCAATCGAAACTTTCCGAATTAACGTTTTGACTAACCTAAAGATAGCAAACATAATTTTTTACTGGTTTTGTCTTAAGGCCTCGTACCGCCTCAGAGCGAGTATTTTAGGTGATTTTTAAAGAAGGATTATGAGAAAATGGTAACAGATATTGAGATAAAACTTTTTTTATTTGTTTAGAAGATTAATAAAGTGTACAATAAAATTTTTTTTATTTTTTTTTATTGCATCATTTCCGCCTCCCTAGAACACTGCAAAAAATATGAAAAAATTGGCGGGCGTGATATCCCGACTTTGGAGCAACTAAAAAAAAACAAAAAATTCACTGTAAATAAGTCACTTGAAATTTGGGAATGACGGGCTGTTTTTTTAAAAAATATTTTTTTTTGAGAAAATGGCAGATAGTTAAGGTTAAAGTCCGAAAAAAGTCTACATTTTTCAATCTAAAGAAAGATGTAAATTTTTTTTCAGACACTTTATCAGCAAAATGGCTCGATGTTCCCTAAAAATAGTTAGAAAAACCCAAACAAAAAATATAGGGTAAATTCGGCGACTATATTTTGAGTTATCACGCCCGCCAATTTCAAAGATCATGTTTCGAGTTAAATGAGTTTAAAGTTTCAAAATAAGTTTTATCTTATATTAAACTTAAAAAGTTATAAAATTATCTTGTTAATATTTACTATAACTAATAACAAGTAAATAGAAAAAGAAAAAAAACATTCTTGAGGACTAAATGAAGACACTTATGAAAATTTTTTTTTCCAAAACGAGGGGCTTAATGGTTCTTAAGTGTGAGTAGTTTCTATATTAGTTTCAGGATGTTATCTGTAAAACAAATCGCAAATTCATAGGATGAGATACACATTCTTCATACAATATCCAGATGTATAGCAAAACAACTCTCTTCAACCTTAAACAGAAGTGCAATTACCTACTCATCTACCTTCAACCCCATCATGCATACACCATTTAAAGATATTAATTTTCTCATAAAAGTAAATACAGACAATGGAAACGTAATCATGAACGCATTCAGCACATTCATATATACGAAGCAGTGCACCGCGCCCGCCATAACAAAAATAGGGTGAACATAAAGGTAAGGAAACACGAGAGAAAATTGTATGCCGCTGAAGAGCAATCATAGCCTTAACCCAGAAGAGGGTAGGTGATCTCGACTAGGAACAAAACAATTTTCTCCACTCCATTTCACATCACAGGAATTGTGATTGTTCCTGATTTCCCCGAGAATTTAGCAGGAAATTGTTGTTCCGAGGGAGATCCAGAGGAAAACTATAATTTCCATCGAATGCGTTTTCACAATTTGCAGAACAATAATATCGACGATACTATGTATGTAGAGAGAGAGAAGAACAGTTCGTTCTACTGGAAGGGAGGATTTTGTTATAAACTAGCAACTATATTTTTTTCGTACTAATTACGTCATGTTTCGCTCGGTTTTTAGTGTAGTTGAAAAAATGTAGATATACAAAAGGAGATAGTGTCTGTATATAGTATATTCAAATGGTAAAATCTGGGAAAGTGTGTGCAACCAGCATTAACAGTTCGGCATCAAAGTTTTGTGTGGAAAACAGGAACCAAGTAGAAAGTTTCAGAAGTCCTTTCCTTCCATGATGGACTTCTTGTATCTCACTCCTGGTTTTAATGAGAATAAGCTTCTATGGTTGGTAAACTGATTGCGCTACCAAAACTGCAAAAGTACCTCCAAGCTACGGATACAGGAAGCTGACAAATGGTGTTGTTGTCCCATCCGTTACCGACAACTTTCCTCTTGTAAAGCGTCAATGTTCTTATGGCCAGGATGTTTACGCTCTGCAGGATTTATCTTAAAAATTATATTAACATTACGCTCTCTAGTTACAAAATCATTAGAGGGAAAAACCACTATATTTACACAAACCATGACTAAATAAAAATTCGCAATTGTCCTTTTTTTTTAAAAAGGAAAAAATATTGATTGATGGACACTTTATAAAGTATCGTGGTTACGGGTATTTACTCGAAGATTTACAACTCATTTACAATTCTGCTTGACTGAATTTGAATAAAGCGAATTTTCAATTCGGAATCAGTTTTGTTTAGTCTCCATCCAACATTTTACAGCCGTGTCAAATCCGTAACAAAATGTAAAACCGCAAGCATTTTTCTTCATCATACATCACCCTTGTATATAAAATTGCGAGTGCAAAATTCCTCCCCCACTTGAAATACCTAAAAACTGTTCGTCCTTTTTAGTGGTATAGCTGCATCCAACTCGAACCCCTCAACTCTCTAAATCACTCAAGACTTTTACGTTCTTGGTTCCATACTTTAACTACAAAATGGATTCATATTTGGACAGAATTTCGCAATAAAATTAATGACCTGAAGATGTATATCGACAGATCCTGATATCAGAATTTATTGTCATATGCACACCCTCCTGATTCATCCTGATAAACAGGATACAGCAGGAGTAGTCACCGAATATATAAAGTAAAAATACGCAAGTGCCATTTCGCATCTACGAAATCATATTCAGGGTTGTCCCTTTATCCCTTGGTTAAGGAAAATCATAGTAAAAATTCGCCCAATGTTATTTGTCATGGCACACTGTACATGCACTGTTTATACTACTTTGTGCGCGATGCATTAAGCTGATATCCTTTTTCGCAGGATGTACGTAAATGGATTGAATCGACTTGGATGATGGCGATCCGGAAATAAAATTCATCCGTAACCAATTATTGAATTAGAAAATCTGCAGCAGCCGCTGTCGTGTACGGATTGATGTCAGTGGAAAGATATATGCACTTCTGATATGGATGCCAATGAATCATGCACGGTGATGTGACATGCGGAGGATGCTATCAGGAACTGGGCCCGCAATTGATTGGGGATATATTGACAAAATTTTGGGAAATGTTTCCTTAGTGGAATGATGCGTGGAAATTTACGGAGTTACGGAGTCAATAGTTTTGATGTATCTTTTCCTTTCCGTTTATAACTGATTTGACCTCTTCTGGTATAGATCTGAACTAGTTTTGATTCACTAACGTTGATACTAAAATTGCTTTCATAAAAACTGAAATAGACAGAAGAGCGCGCCATCTACACGTGACTCTGGAAATATCTATTTAAAAAATTGAAGATGTATGGAAATTGAAGATAGAAGTTAGCACGTAACGAAACTTTACCACTCGAGAGCCACTCTTCACTTTAAAAATATTTTGGGATTTAACAAGGTGTTTCCCAGGAAGAAGTAGTAGGTGTCTCAATACAAACAGGGAAGTCTTTTTCTTCTTTAAAAAAAAGTGTAGAGCGCTGCAAAAATTGCACCAACTAAGTCGATATTGATAGACTCCCTGTGGGCTCTTGACAGCTTATGTACCATTAAAAGCTTGTCGCTGGTCTGCTTGGTCGCTAGGTAGTGAGAGAGAACGTGAAGGGTAGACTCATCTTCTTGGAAGAAAATTTTACAGATTGGGTTCTCTGGCTTTCCGATCATTCATAGGTGGAAATTAAGTGAACAGTGTCTGATAAAAAAAAAAAAAAAAAATAGGCTTTCCGCATGCCCTGGTGGTGTGGTTCCAGTCATACTTAGCCGACAGAACCTATCAGGTTCTATTCCGCGGAGTCAAATCTAAAAACATCGAAGCGTCCTCTGGTGTCCCGCAAGGAAGTCATCTTGGTCCTCTTCTTTTTATTTTATCAATCGATGACATTGTTACCCTGCTAAGGCACTGTAAAATCCTTATTTATGCCGACGACATCAAACTGTACCGCCACATAAGGAGTATCGAGGATTGCAAATTTCTGCAAGCAGACCTAAACACCTTCTATTCTTGGTGTTCCAACAACAACCTGGTCCTTAACGTTAGTAAATGTGAGGTCATGACCTTTTGTAGAAAACGAGGCGTTATAACTTATCCAAGGGCAATTCAGTCCTGGGATTTATAAAAAGATGGTCTAAGGAATTCAACAACCCCCTCATCACCAAACACTTATACATAACTCTAGTTAGGCCTCTGCTTGAATACGCCTCCCAAGTATGGTCTCCTTACTACTCCTCCCATGTCGATAAAATCGAATCGGTTCAAAGGAAGTTCGTCCGTTTTGCACTCAGTCACCTCCCGTGGGATGACCCACTTATTCTTCCGCCTTATGGGAACAGACTTAAATTGCTCAACTTGAGCTCTCTCCATAAGCGTCGCGAGGTCGCTGACGTTATATTCGTTCATCGTTTGTTGAATGACAAAGTTGACTCAGGCTTCCTACGAACCCGTAAGTCTTTTAGAGTGAACAACTACAACCTGAGAGGTCCACCTCTCTTGTACATTAATTCCTCTAACACCAATTATGGGATGCACGAACCAGTTAACCGCATGCTTATAAATGTTAACAAAAATGCTTTTAGCATGCAAGTTAGCGAAGATGTCCTTAAAAGGACTCTTTTTAATGTGGCGTGACTCCCTGTGTGTCCCACTTTTTCATTGTTTTTGCACGCTTCTCTGTTTGATGTTTTGTGATCTTAAATGTTGCATTGTTTTTTTGTGTTTGCATGTCTTAGCTGAGCCACTGTGCAGTGGTAAATGTGACCGCGTTTGTGTGCAGGGACCGGACCGGCTCGGTACCGGAGTGCCGGGGAGTGTCGAGAAGGAGCCCGCATTTTCGGTCGCATGCTCGTTATGCGGTGTTTTCTCTTCTTATACCTTTTTGGGTGCTTTCGGCCGGTTCGGTCCCTGCACATAAGCGCGGCCCGTTTCTCAGTCCATCTGAGAAGTGTACCTTCTGAGCTAGAAGGATAAACTCTAATTAATTATAAATCAAGTCAACCCTACTATGTCTCAAGAATTTTGCGAAAGTTTTGCGAGACGACACAAGAAGAATCCACATGGTGACCATGGTGTAGGAGTTTCAGCGCCATCCCTACTTTTCTCTATACATTCTCAGATCTTAGCCTATGACCTGGAATGAGGTCACCTGTTAATCCTACTTCAGCCATCGTTTCCAGATCGGAGCATAGCTCGGTGATTCTGGCACACTGGAGGAGCACATGGTCTGCGACGTTTCGAACATTTGGGCATACCGTCTATTCCAGTAGGTAATGGGTCACTTTAGCCTGACAGTCATGACGTCACAGGCGCCAGTCTACCTTAAAGCTTTCAGCCAACAACAACTACCACGAAAAGCTTTCAGTCAGCTACAAAATTACCGCTGGCGCCTGTGACGTCACAATTATCTGGCTAAAGTGACCCAATACCTACCTACTATTGTTGTTGTTGGTTGAAAGAGTTTCGACGGCTGAACAGTTTCTATCAGTCAGAAAACAGCAACAACTGCGAAACTATTCAGCCTTCGAAAAGCTTTCAGCTAATAGCAACAACTGAGAAAAGCTTTCAATTAGACCTTACCATAGGGGCCTTAGCACATCGGCTCGGAATCGGAAGTAGCGAAGAAAGCAGTTATGCGAACCCAGAACCGAATTCCGCTTGACAGGGTATTAAGAAAATTCAGAATTTCTAAAAGAAGTAGTTAACTCTTACGCAACTTTAAGCCGCTTAGTTTTTATGACACAAATAACAATGAAATTTACATTTAACGAGCATATGAAAGGTACGCCAACTGCAAAGCCCAAGATAATTGCCACCTCCTCCAGCTGTAAGCCTAGGCCGCCCGCCCGCACACGGCTGCAATAATAATAAACTCCATAATCTCCAGATAAAATTCCCAAAACAGGGTGTTAACTCGTGTATGTTGCCAAATAAAACAAACCCCCTCCAAACGATTCTCCACTCGAAAACAGTTGTTCTCTCATCACCATTCACGCACTTGTATATACCTTGCGGAGCTCTTATCCTGATAACACCTTAACAGCGTGCGGTGCGGAAAGGACGCGAATCCTTGTTATAATCTTAAGAAGACGTTAACGACAATCCTCACCTATTTACCATCAAAGACAAGGAATTCATCGCTGTACGTATGTATAGCTGTGTGTGTGCAGGTTTTAAATAGATCCGTTTAAGGGTTTTGGCGGGGGACGCAAAAGTGGATAGAAGAACGATGGAGTAATTTTCACGGGGTGGGGGGGGGGGGGCAGATCGGGGGGCGATGAAGCCACTTTCCTTAAGTTTAACCACCTTTCCGCAAGCTTGTAACGAATTCTCTTTGAAATATGCTCCAACGAAAGTGAGTTAAAAATTGCCGCGATTTCCTTGGGCTTATCCTTGTTTGTTTTAATAGACTCTGAGTGGCTTTGGGTATGCGTGGCTTTTGTGGAGGGTTCAAGAAGTTTCTGCAGTTGAATTCTTGTTGATAAAAGGTAACAACTTAATTGCGGGAATGATGTTACTTGGGGGATGGTAAATTTATACCATGCGAGCATAAGGGGAGAGACAGTGCCTGAAAAATTTATATTTTCTTGTAAATTTTTTGGATTACTTATGATTATTTTAAACAAAAGTTGATAATTGAAGAGTTTTGTGGGTTGTAGGAGTGACGATTAATTATTTAAGATATTAATTCTTTTGGGGTTGTATATTTGGTTTGGTTATAATAATTGAAAATTTTGTATGTAAAAATGTTTGGTTGATTATGATTTGATTCCTTTTATTTTATGATCATCATTCTTATCTAACGTGTCTAAAAAAATCAAAAGAAATAAACTGGAAACGAAAATTAGTACACAAATTGGAGAAATTGGCTCAGTGTAGAGTGTGGCCAAAGAAAATAGCTTAGGCCCACGTCGTTTTGAGGTACACGAATCTACAGTATGTGCTCGATCCTAAACTCCTCGAATGACAGGTTTCTTTCCTTATTTCTACTTTCTTGACTTCCACTATACCTACAATTTACTGCAGGGAGAGAGAAATTTCTCCCAAGGGCCCAATTTTTTTTTATCAGGAAGTGCTCCCTATTCCCAATGTTCCTACTATTTTTTACTCGATTCCAACCGTTCCCATCACAACAGCTGAAATTAGTTAGACTAACTAAAAACGGTTTCACTATTATTAACAATTTTTACTTGGAGGCCAAAATAATTTAATGTTATGCTGCTAGCACGCATAACGAACAAATGCGCCTGCAATATGGGTACGCACGCTCCCACTACAGACATGAACATCTAAAAATGCGCCCGCCAGAGGACATATATGAATGAGTTCGTAATCGACGATTTCAAACGCGAGTGTCTGTTCATAAGCGGTCCCCCAACTAAGTACTAATCGTGTCCAATGCTGCTTGACTTACGCAATCGAACGAGAACCGGTCTACTGAGTATGCTAATGGCACCCTTGCGATAAAAATATAAAATTAATATTCTTTGGCTTGGGTGCTGAAGAGGAACTGAAGACTGAATACTCTATATATGAAGGAAGACGATCTTGAACACATTACCGTAAAGTGCTTTTTCGACCTAGATGCCGTCAAAAGAATAAATCTCAGTAGAGGCAGAACCAGGGCCGGCGGTTGGAGTTCAGGCCGAGTGGGTAGTTGGCCGGGAGGATGTATAAGAAAAAGGGGTAAGACTTAAAAAAAATAAAATCTTTTTAACTTCGAAGTAAAAGCGTTGAAACTCTTTATATTTATTAATTAAAAATATGAAAAAAAAACACTTATTTGCGTAACGCAGACAGTATTTCGCTTAGCATGGGCCGAAATAAACTTATTTAATTGTATTTCTGATCAAGCTTATCAGTGATGACAGAATGAAGGTGTAATGTAATAGGCTATCGAATTGAGCCGATCCTCTAGCATTGTTGTTCTCAAATAAATTTTAAATCTTATGTCAAACTTCTTTCATTAGAACATGATGATTCTGCTATTTGAAGCTCCATATTTCCAGTTGGAAAAATTTTATTTAAGAGTATGTGAGTCAAAAGTGCTTATTAACTTTCGCTCACACGCTTCAGTGCAAATATGTACTACAAATACCTTGATTATCACTAATTTGGTACTTTTCGACAAAGCTTAAGTAAAAAAGTACTTTTTGGCAAAGCTTAAGTGAGCCTGATGACTCATTACTCTGGAAGTTGTTAGGGTATAACCTTGACTTTTACAGTTTTAGATCGGTTGGAGTATTCTGCGTGCAGTGATAGGGTGAGTTCGAAAACGTCAAACTGCGGTAATACTGCAAATCAGATGTCCGGAAACGTCAACGAGTTGCAGAAAGCTTTGCAGCTCAGCAGGTTGAGAGTTCGGAAACGCAGTATAAACGTAGCCCTGCAGCAAAGTTGTGGAGATAGTGCAGTGCACAAAGTGGCGCTGCTTTTGCTGATTGTAAAAATGTATTCTCAGGTGGACTTTTCAGAGTAGGTTTATTTTGTTATATTCTGAAGTTTTATTATAATTTAAATTTTTTTCGCTGTAAAAACCTAAAAAAGGACTTGTCGGATTTAGAAATAAAATTATTAATTAATACTCGACTAAAACGAAGTCGAGTTTAATAGCCGAAAGAGGAAAAACCCGCGTTATGGAGAGTTGCTTTAAGGGATATAATAATGTTCTTCTAACTTCGTTTTAATTTAAGATTTAACGGATTTTTTTAAATTAGAATTATTAGAGTTACTCATTTCACTTGTACATGCATATAGTTAAGACTGAAAACAGCTCTCCATTATTTCTTTTAAAATATTGACTCCTGCTTTCCGTATACAATCACGAGTCCAGAAACGTCACATAAAACTTGAAGATGCTTTGACGCTGCATTTACTCGACTCGGACTGAGTTTCCGAATTCACTGCAAGTTGATTTGCAGTATGACCGCATAGCTGCTGCAGTTTTTGACGTTTCCGAACTCGCACATACTTTATTCATGAAAATAGGTTATAAGGTTACAAAAATACAGGGTGATATGTAAAACTCTAAAAAAAAACTTCAAAACGCCCTGGCGGCTAAACCGTTACGCTTTTTTGCTCGTTCAACCAAAACCTATCAACAGCCGGCCGCTTTGTAGAGTTAGCGTATACACCCTGCATAAATTGCGAATGAGGGATATGAGTATTTTAAATCTTTAAAACGGCGATATCTCAGGAATGGTAATTCGTACGGGAAAATGTATAATATATTTTTTTGTAGATAATCGTATAATCTACAAACTTTGTAAACACTATTTACTAGTAAGACTTACCGTTTAAGAGATATTAGCCATAACATATTCTACTCACTAAAAACTATTCTTAAAAAAAAATTGGTGTGTTAACATTTTGTTAGAGGTCAAAACCCCTAACAACTGGACTGTATCCTTCATGTGATTTTCAAAGCATGATAACGCTATATATGAATAGTCCAGGCGCTAGAGCAGTGAGACATAAATTTTGGTTTTGGCGTGTTGTGACGGACTTTTTTGCTGGATTTGGTCAGAAATGACATCCCCAAGACTATCTAGGGGTGCGCAAACGTGAAAATGCCTGGAAAATTTATGGCAGCCCAAAAACTGAAAAATTCACGTAAAATCCCGTTTTTTCACTTTTCTTGATAAATTAAAGAATGCACATTTACCTAAAAAATCAGCCTCATTTTGTTGTTTTACGATAATTAGTCTAGGAGTAATTGAAATTTAAGTAAATTTAAAAAAAAATAATTTTTTTCTTCTTAAACACCCTATATTTTAGTGGATAGTGGGGATAGCCGCCCTCTCTAGAACAATTTTTTTCTCCAAACACATCCAGGAATCACTCCTGAAAATATTAGCCGCGTAGGCCCACAAAAGATTTATTGAGCGTCTGATGACCTTATACAAGCCGCGAATGAGTGCATATGAGTATTTTAAATCTTTAAAACGGCAATTTCTCATGAATGGCAATTCGTACGGGAAAATGTATAATAACTTTTTTTGTAGATAATCGTATAATCTACAAACTTTGTGAACACTATTTTATGATAGGACTTACCGTTTAAGAGATATTTGCAAAAAACTGATATTTTGACCCTTTGACCTTGAATAAAAAGTTTTCCCGGCGGCCAATCGACATTTTATTTATAATGATGTTTTTAAAGTGTGTACCAATTTTCATCAACTTCCGAATTGTCTTCACTCAAAAATCTATTTTGACTGGACTATAGGTCATCAGAACTTTCGGCTTAGATTTTGGACTGTTAGGGTGAAAACACAAAGAAAGCAGGTTGCCTGCATTCCTATTGCCAGCGTCTAGCGGCGCCAATCAGCACAAAGAATGGATATCCATTCTTTGTGCTGATTGGCGCCGCTGGACGCTGGCAATAGGAATGCAGGCAACCTGCTTTCTTTGTGTTTTCACCCTTAGGGAACAAGAGGCCAGAAACAGATTCCGGTTGTTAGGCCGATTACTTAGGCGTTAAGTTCGTAAAGTTAGTAAGCAAAAGTTTGGGGCTATCCTTTGGCTTGACGATGATATCATCCAGAGTCGCTAAATTGTATGAAAATAGCCGATTCTTCTGCTTTTTTTAGGTTTTGTTTGTTTTTTCAAACTGTATTGGAACATGAGTTGAAAAGTACGCGGAATGCAATTGATTATGGCGTGATTTGAAAATGTGCTTTTGTAAAAGCAATTTTTAGTTTAAGTTTATTGATAATAGAACACTCAAATTACAATAACATATTATATCAAGTTTTAGGGTAGCTCTTTGAGATAAAGTTTTAAGCTACAAGCAGGGTTTTTTTTTGTTATTAAGAAACGATATCCCCGTGAAGGTAAACAAATTGACATTATCAACTGCTATCATCTGCCAAATAAAAAAAACATATTTTCAAATAAAATTCAAAAACAATCCTTTTGTTTTTTTTTCCCCATCATCCATAAATAATTCAGCTTGTATTGAAGCAAATCCAAAATGAGCCATTTTATTTCCAGTCAACCGCTTTCCACCAATCCAATCAATATTTACGAGTTGCCTACACGGATAGAGGAGCCCTTAATTAAACTACTGGCATTAGATCAAATCTGGCTCAGATTTGGCCATAAATAAAATTGAAACCTACTCAGCTGTAAAATTCTAAAGATTTACTCAAGTTAAATCGTAGTTGATGCTGTAGTTTTGTCTTCCGTCTCCTTAATACGCCCAAACAGACACAGAAAATACATTCATCTCCTCTTAAGGCACGAAGCTTATGTCTATACATGTCGAATATATCATTATCCTTGCGACAAGGACCTTACATGCACTGGATTTCTTTCGGGTTTGCTCTCTAGCATAGAGTAGTATATCCAGGACGCGCGAGGACAGATACATATATAATACATATATACAGCCTCGAGTCAAGTTGCTATGAGGCTCTTAGGGAATTTATGCGCCATAAATGTATTTTTCGTGCCAGAAGACAACATGAAATTAAAATTGTACAAAAGAATACCTCCTACACAGCCGCGAACATAAATTATCTTTCCGCGGATGATAAACTCCTACTTTCATGGCAGAAATTGCTCTGCGAATGGTGGCGGTGGTTTGGGATGGTTTCGGGGCGAAGTGGGAAAGGCTGCTAGAGGATGGGGAGATGGAGGGTATATGGCTAAATAAATATCGTCATAAAATCCACCACCACCCCCGAGCCCCCGCTTTTCCGGATAGTATGTGCGTACTTGAGCGATATTTATACACACTACACAAGACCCATTAACTGAGGAATTTCATGAATGGATACTTCCCAAGGGGCGAAGTAATTACGTTGGTCAGTCGTCGGTGATCCTTTGCTTGTAAATTTTCCATCCCTTAGAATTTTTGTTTTTCCAGGAATAAAACGCATAAAATCGAGCCTCATACACAGCGAAGCTGGCACAAGCTCTGGAATGGACTACCGCAAGACACAATCCCCCCTAAACCAGCCCCCTCCACAGGGTGTTCGCCCCGCAACCCCCCAGGATACACTCGAATTAAGGAAATAATCTCAAGGAGGAATATTTAATTAAAACTACAGAGAGGAGAATTTTTGCAACTCCTGGCCCTTCTGTTGCTCAAAAGTTTCCCTTACAGCCCGCACTCACCAACCCCCCTCCAGGGGGGTTTTTTGTACCCCGAAATTCTCGTGCCGGAGTTTATGTACAGTCTGCCAAGGAAGCATAAAGCCGGACCTGTTCCGTTCTCCACTGTTTCCCACTGGATTGGGTTTTCGAAGAAATATGTTACAATTTCTTTAACTATTCTTAGCTAGACACTTACCATACAAAACGGAGCAATGGACCGGGGCATGGGGATGGGGAGTGCCAAAGAAGGAGTATTTTAGGTACAGAACAAGGGGACGAGGGGAGAGATTCTCTTGGCGAAAAGGATATGTGTCTGGTAATCCTTTCTCTTCTGGGCTGGCATCCTGTGCCTCCTGTGTGGAAAGTCCCGAATTGTGCGGATCGTATCTTCAAGTTTCAGGAATTTTCAAAGTAAAATTTTGGTTAAGGAAGATCTGTTATCCTTCAGCGTTTCAAGGCTTGAAAAGTTTTTAATTAAATTTCAAATCGAACGTGTGGTTCAAATACCTCCGACTCTATCAACAGCTGGTTTCTCAAAATCTCGACAAGTTGCTGCTGTCCGGGGTCGAATGTGGCAGATGGACTGCTTAAGGAGTGATGAAATTGCAGAAATAAAACTACGAAAAAAAAATGTTTTTTGAAATGATTCGAAATGCAAAATTCTGAAAATTTTCTGTTTTTTATCGGCATAATTTTAAGAGATTCCCTTTGGTCCTAGTCATTGATTGGGTTTTGCTTTTTTGCGGGGTTGAAAATTTCTTTTTTTCGTTGCATGTAAAAATCTCATCAGGGAACTATGGTCAAGAGTAAAAAATCATACTGAGTTAATTTTCAGTTGTAAAATGAAACCCGCCTTCTTTGAGCTGAGAAATTAGCTACCATTGGTGACCTTGGTAGCCTAGGAGTTAAGACCCGACTACCATCCCAGAGGTCCGTGGTTCGAATCCACTCCTCTTCCATCTTTCGACCTTGATGGCTTTCCTCCTTTCTTGTCTTCCCTCTTTACAAAATTAAATGCCCTTTCTCCTGACATCACCTCTAGCCATAATAAGCGAGGAAGAGGCATTACATTTTACGTGGCCTTTCTTTATAAACGACACGTAGATTGTCGACAGTACAAAGGGCTTTCACTGAGCTCTAGTATTCCACATAATAATAAAAAACTACATTGCTGTTGTTGTGATGTCGCCTTCATAGAAGTATTTCTTTAGGACATCTGATGCCATTGGATGATGACTCACTCGACCCTTTGAAAATACTTTTGAAGTTTCCACAGCAAGGTAAGACACTTATTTGGCGCCTTAAGTTACTGTGTAGAGTCGATAGACCTTCAACTCATCCTCTGGATAGTCTTTCCAATAGACGAGCTGGTACCAGGGCCGGCGCTTGGGTTTTTTGCGCCCGGTGCAGTAAGCCATATTGCGCCCCATCAGCTCCTTATTTTTTGATCGCAATGATGGACAATGGGAAAATTGCGCCCCTGTCCAATTGCGCCCGGTGCAAATGCACCAGTTGCACCTATGAAAGCGCCACCCCAGCTTAAGTCCAATGACCTTCTTGTCCCATTGGCGCAAAGCGGAGAAGGCAGGACCAGCGCTTGGTTTTTTTTTGCGCGCGGGCAGTATACCATATTACGCCCTATCAGCTGTTTTCAAAGTTTCAAATTTCTTTTTAATTTTAATTTCTGAAAATGCGGCCGGTGCAAGTGCACCAGTTGCACCTATGAAAGCGCCGCCCCTGGCTGGTACCTACTTCTGGTCTTCACGGGGAATTTGAATCTGGCGATAACTTGCATACGATTGGTACATCAGAGTGCTTCCCGAGTAGTATTTTTCAGATGGGGTCCTATGGTTCTAGCACCATTGCCTCATTTGGGTCCCGTGGGGATTTCCCTAAAAGGCCCACAAGGAATGCCCCATGTGGCCCCCGTGATTGCTATGCGAACCTAAGTGAAAGCTGAAACTCCACAACTTCGGCGTGGATATGTGAGTAATGCAACGGTGTCGAAAGCTTTATATTTTTAAACGAGAATGACCTTTTTTCAAGTGGTCCCCCAACTGAGTACTAATCAAGTCCAGTACTGCTCGACCTCCGCAATCGAACGAGAAACGGTCTAATGAGTATGCTGAATGGCAAATTTCAGGCTCACCTGGATTTTTTTGTGTAGTGCTCATGAGGATTGTAAGGGGAAAGCCCTCTTTCGGCATGGCCTTTATTTGCCACATGGGACCCAGACGCTGCATGAGGCATGCCCCCTTTAAATGATGGTCGGGATACATCTACCTTTTGCTTTTGATTAAGGTGAAGCTACTTCTCCGTGCATTCGTTAGAATCAAGTTGTTTTAGCAGTGCGTTCTTCGTGCAAAACAGAGTCCGCTGGAGGGCAACTGTTTGCGCTCTATGTCCCAAGAAGAATTAAAGGGGCATAAGTATGTAAGTAAGTTCTTCGCGAGCTTCTTCTCTAGTGAATGGAAATCTGTAGAAAGCGATGTCCTTTGACTCTTTCAAGAAAGCTGATATGCCTATGAAGGTTAATCCTACAATGAAACGTTGAGTGATCTGCTTAAAGTGAATTTCACATCGTTCTTCAGTAACGTTTTAGAAGTTGACTTCTTCAATCTTTTCAAAATTAACACTTTGTTGTAAGATGTCAAATTTCTTTGGAGCAAAGCATGGCACCGTTGCTTGGTGATTCTTCTATTTTTCCTGTCATGACCCACCCTAGTCGGGCGTTTTGCATAGTGGGGAATTGCTTTCTTGGCGATCGTTGTTCTGAGAGTAGTTTAGCTGGTAAAAGACTTCTGCTCCAATAAGTTTATCTATGGGACTGGCATCATGGAAGTGAACATCAGCAAGTTTCAGATTGGTTGGTATCTTTTAGGATTTGATACCCATGTATTTCGTTGGTTGTGGTAGCAATGATGGATGATTATTTCTTTTAACCTCTCGGCGTGTGATTGCTTTCAAGGCTTGGAAACGGGCTTCAAAGAACTGGAAAATATCCCACATGGGATAAAAATTTCCTTGGATTTCCAATGACTGTTCACAGAGAGTGTGTCCGGTCCTGTCTACATTTCGCATGCTTATATGTTTAGGATTGGATAACAGTTTTCTACTGAACTTCCGAGATTCTGAAGGCCACTCAACTCATAAGGAACTCACATGTCAAGCTTCTTTTTGTATCAAGCTTTAGTGTGCGTTCCCAAGAGCTGCAAGTCGCACGCCAAAAGCTTTTAATGTTCTATGTCTGGCTGGACACATGTTTCCTCTCTTAGACAGTCTTGCTGCAAAAGTCGTGCAAGAAGAAATCTCTTGGGCATGTTGCAAAATCACGGAACTGATCGATGAACGATGAAACAAATTTTATGCAGACTGTCACGAAGTCGAGCTTTTACCTTGTGGTATGCAATTATCTTGTGGTCAATACCTAACTCCGTAGCAACATCGCCAATGCTATCATGCCTATCTTTTTCAAGCATTTCATCGGTTTTTTCAGTGATTGGATGACCAGAGCATGACTCATCCTTTAATTACCAGAACCTGAAGTGAAGTGCCATCACCGTACACAGCACAATTTTTTTTACCACCTTCGCAGCATTTTCCCTTTATCGTAATAGGTAATGTTGGAAAATATACCGCAACTTGTCATTATTTTTCTCTATTTTCAAACGCAAACAAGTTCCAATATACACTCAAAGTAACACTGTAACTGTCACCTTTCAAACGTGAGTTTAGCGGTATCGCTGTGTAGTACATGACTTATTTACTATTGACGCCATCTATTGGGAAAGCTCCACGAACTTTTCAGACTGACCCCAAGCTTTTATATTCCTACTGAACAATGATCGTCGACTTCCTAGCCAAGGAAGAGGGCTCTTGCTGACAGACTACCTTGAAGGTTGTATAGAGAACACTTAGTATTAAAGAACTAGCCACTTGCCTATCCAATAACAGTATTTCCCCTACCTTGGTTTTGGGTTGGCTATAATACCCTCGACACACGCACGCATTTATGACGAAAATTCATCATTAATTAGGAATATGAACCTCATCAATTAGGAAAACCGATTAGGCAAATTTTGGTTAGTCTAGTACGAAATCTCAAAAGAGAGCCATCTGTCGAACGATAGATCATGTTAAAAAGCCCGCTTTTAGGCGTTTTTCCAGAGTCAGCTGATTTTATACGCTTTATATTAGCTTGACCTGTATGTTGTATGTTTCATGTAAACAAATCTTGCAACTTGATTTTGACCCACTTCCAGGCAACGGATCAACTTCAAATTTTGCATATATGTATAGTTCGCGTGACAATGCACTCTGACCATTTTGTAAAAAAATCAAGATGGCGGTTCCAATATGGCGGCCGAATTTTTCAATTGTGCTCTCCGACCCCCGACATGGGTATCAAATGAAAGATTATTACAAGTAGAATACAATTAGCTATGTGGCGTTATTCAAAATTCAAAATGGCGGCCAACAAAAAATGGCGGACTACCTTTTTCTTTACAACACCCTCGGTATAGGTTTCAAATGAAAGGGTGTGACAATTAGAATACTATTAACTGTGTGGCGTGATTCCAAATTCAAAATGGCGGTCAACACAAAATGGCGGTTTACCTTTTTCTTTACAACGCCCTCGATATGGGTATCAAATGAAAGTGTACGACGAGTATAGTACAGTAAACTTTGTGACGTCTTTTTAAATCCAATATGGCGGTCACTACAAAATTGCGGAAGACATATAATAGACTAAAAAATAGAAAATAAAAAATATAAGTATAGTTTAAAAAAACTAAAAAATAAGTTTTGATTTTAAAATGAACTAAAAAGTAAAAAATAATTTTGAATGTAAAGTTTCTATTGCTCCAGCCAGAATATGGAAACAACCTACCTTTCGAAAGGTAAAACAGCGTGGGACTCTATTCCTATATTCTTAATTTATTAACACCGGAAATTTTCGCTAGCGGCCCACGCTTTTTTTACATTTCGAAAGGTAGGTTGTTTCCATATTCTGGCTGGAGCAATAGAAACTTTACATTCAAAATTATTTTTTACTTTTTAGTTCATTTTAAAATCAAAGCGTATTTTTTAGTTTTTTTAAACTATTTTATTTTAATTTTCCTTGAAAATTAATAAAAAATATTACTTTTTTCCATATTAAAAAATTAAATATTACTTGTTTCCCTTCCATTGGGGCAACAACGTACCAAAGATATATTTTTTTTTATTTTTCGTTCTCTGACATTTTTCACTACATCACAACACTGTCATAATATAATGAGGTATTTTAACGTGTGTCACCCCGTAATGCCCCAGTTACACGAATGACATACTTGTCATTTTTTCTGTCATAATTTGTCATTATCATCATACACGGTCATAATTTGTGTCATTATTTCTGTCATAAAAAATAAACAACAACAATGCCATTAATTATGACCAGAGATTATGACAATTGTCATTTTTTGTCATTCGTGTAACTGGGGCATAAAGGGCGTTCGTCATAAATTAGGAATTTTCGTCATATATTGATTGCCGTGTGTCGAGGCTATTACTAGGCAGGCTTAATAGATTTGCAGAATCAGGCAAGCTGTAGTTAGATGGTAGCAGATCAAGAACTACACTCGATTGGTATCGCTGCGATTAGGGGTCGTGACTTATTTGCAATTGACGCCATCTATTCGAAAAACGCTACGATTTTTTTCTAACTGACCAATACTCAGACAAGGTTCGGCTAAATGTTGTGCAGTTCGAGAGGTATTACCTAGCACGATCACATTAGCCTATTCTCTCTTCTAGGACAGTTACCCGTGGTCATCACTTGCAGGTTATGATCTCGAATTCCCAATAACTCCATGCCAAATCGGGTGATTTGTACTACTAGAATTCGTCATTTACTGAAGCTTTTCTTTTCATTTCGTCGCTTTATGTTATCTTGGAAGTGAACAGACCTTATATAGACCATTTCTTTTTAAGGTCATTTACGTCTCAAAATCCACTTCTCCATATCCATCAGATTTGTTAACACGTAATTTCCACTTAAAACAAAATCAATAAACGTGACGCCACCGAAGCACCACCCTCACCCTTTCCGCTATTACATTTTTTTTTCTAATAGCTATTTTCATCCATTCAATTTATGGTAATATGAAAAACTTAACCTATCATTATAACAATTCATTAGATCCTTACGGAATGGACTTCATTATAGTTCACTCAAACGAATAAAATTCACTACTGGATGAGTTGATCCTTGACGATAAGATTTCAATAAGGCTGAGCGCTTACTTTTTCTGTGTTGTATCGAAACGAAAAGCTGAAGGGAGGACCGTCAGGCATAGAGATTGAATAAAGGAGGGCGGTGAGGGAATCGAAAATTTGCAAAACAAAATACATCCGTTTTCAGGATAACTGAATGTACTTCTGGCCGGTATCTAGATAATCTACAACATGACTAGGCCCATAAGGTCTATGTAGCCACGCGCCTCCATTCTCTTCCGGAACTCATTTCCTGCATTCTTTGCAAGGAACACAATCTGAGCCCCGAAGGCGTAGGGAATCGATTATGCTCGTGGATCCCGGTCCCGGGGTATCCAGCCTATCACCACTAATGGAAGACGCTGATGTACCCCGGGTCGCAAGAGATGCAAAATCATAATAGAAAGAGACCCGTCCGCTCGACCCACCCCCTGGTGGCAAAAACCAACTCTCAAACCCCCACCCCCGCACCCTAAATAACATTGTTAAGAAAATGTTTTCGTACGAAAATCACAAACAAATAAAAGTCCTGATTGAATGTATCTGATCGGGGACCGTTGGTCATCTCGAAAAGAAATGGCCCCGGGGATGATTTTGTGTTCATTGTATGAATGGCTGCGAATGGCCAAAAATCATATCCAAGCCGGAATAACATTCAGACAGCGGCAGTTGCTCGGGAACGTTCTAGATTGTTATAACCTAGACGTAATAGTCTGATTTCATAATATGGCTCCTGGAAATTGCCTGGCCTAGGTGTAAACAGCTCTCCACACTTTCAAAATAAGACCATTTTCGTAGGATACATTCTTTTTTTTTGGGAAAAACAGGAAAACAGCTTAGGACGTAATGTATGCAAATTACGGAGCTGAATGGGCGCCCGAGCCCGGCGGAAAGGGAGACTCAACTCAACTTTTCCATTTAATCTTCCGGAGTGAAGAGGAATATATAATAAAAAAAATGCCATGCTCCTGACACGTTTTAAAAAGTTTTCGTATTGAATATAAAAGCAATTTTCGTCAACCCCAAAAATAATCAAGAATTCCTTTTTATCAAGGACTTTGGCTATTAACTTTTTGGCCTAGGCCCGGTGTTGCCGCAGCCACTTTACACCACTCACAAATGAAAAGGTACGGAATTATGCCACGGGGCTGTGGCCGCTTCTTAACTTGATCCAAGGATCCCATTCAAGTTTTTCATAACTTATTATTTCCTAGGATCCTGTGCGGCTAAAAAAGGACTTAACAGTAGGCTATGACGCGCTCAAGGATACCATATTAACTTTTCTTTCTTTTTCGTGCACCACGGGCAATTGTTTAGTGGCCCTGTGTCGTCCCCGATGGTGAATCCCTGGACGTACAGATGAGGGGGCCAGCAATAACGTAATGTCATAATCAGCGACAAAAGCGTCAGGCACTTTACGTTGTTGAGTTTTATGACCAAGAGAGTAAGGCAACAGAAAGGACGAAAAGGTGATCTCCGTCTTAAAGGCGCAGGAGAGTCAAAGTGATATTAACAATGGCAACAACAACAACAACAAAAACTTTATGATTTCGTCACGCCAGGGGATAAATTAATAATTTTTTTTTCGTGCGTTGGCTTTTGCTGATGCCATTTCAACTTGGGCCACTCGTCAGGCTCCTTATTATCCCCCTTAGCATTTTATCATGAAGCCGTAATACTTAGGTTAATTTCTTTTCATCTCGAAAAGGTATGGGTATAATAAAAGTTGAATGCGCTTCAGGAGTTGTGGATTGGGAGGGGTTTTCGTTCTTATGTATATCCTTAAAATGTTTCTTTGTCACAAAGGTACTGTTATTAACATTATATTCATGTTTTTTTCTAGATTCGTTTTTCTTTGTAGACTTTTTTTTATGTACCTTTCATTGCTAGCCCCGTAGTTTTAGTTACTAATGCTTGAGGCGCCCAACTGCCATTCCAGAGGTACGTGGTTCGATTCCACACATAGAGAAACATTTTTCACTTCTCCTTTCTAAATAACATTCCTTCTTTCATACTCTTTGCCTCTTTACAGCAACGCCCTGTTATCTCCTCTAATGGCTTATAAGAACAAAGGAAGAGAGCTCTTTTTGATAGATTTCGAACTGGTTTCAAGATTGCCAGCCGTGGAAGATTTAGGCAAGACGTTGTATTTTCGAAGGTTTAAGGGGACTATCCAGTGATTTTTGGTCTAAAATCGAGTTTTTGACGATTTTTTTAATTGCATATTCTGATGGACTGAAATGTCCTCTATCATTTAGCATTTTCAGATTTTAAAAAAACGACGTGTAACATGTTTTTTTTCGTGTTTTTTCAATAGCGTACGTCACTCGGCCTTTTTTTAAATTGTTATTTAAAAAAAATATTGTTAAAAAACAATTTTTATAAACAATCGAGAACGCTTTTGTTGTTTACTCGATAACAACAATGTTCACACAAAATTTCATGTCGATTGGTCGAGCCGATCAAATTCTAGCTATTCCTGGTAGAAACAACGGAACGTCAAACTTCAAAGACAATTATCTCGAAAGTTTTTTTTTTCAACTTTTTATCAATTTCTAAGCGTAATAACAGCGCGAGTTTTCAACCGATTTTAATTTTATAAAGTGAAAAACGTTCGGAATTTAATATAGAACAAATTTGTCTGGTGGATTTTTGATTTATGAAAAAATCACAAAGTTATAAACAAAAATTTAAAAAAAAACCACAATTTTTGGGCCATTTTTGACTTTTCGGCACATATTCATGAATTGTTGATGAACAAAATATGATATTAAAATTCTGCTAGACAAATTTGTTCATTATTAATTACCGAACATTTTGACGCCAACAAAATTAAAATCGGATAAAAATCCATGTACTTATCATTCGTTAAAGTTGACCTATTTTCCAATTGTTATTTAATAAAAAGTTGTTACAAGTCGTAATTTTTTTACAAACGACCACGATTATGTTGTTTACTTGATAGCAGCTATATTCACACAAAATTTCATCAAAATCGGTCTATTAGATCAATTTTAGCCATTTCACTGGATAGTCCCCTTAAAATACCCCTTTTCATTAGACCTGGTGTGACGGCCAGGTGTGTTGACATATCGCTGTTGCTTTTTCTCCAAAGCATCATAGAAGACACCTGAAGCTATCTGGTAAGGCGTTTTTCGTTTTTGTCATTTCCCCATATTTTGGCAGCACTTCTCCTGAGTATTTTCTGACAAAGAAAATTCGCGATTTTAACCTGTAAAAAGCCAAAAGTAAACCGCGGAAAATTATACTGTTTTTGAGTCTGTCTTTCCTCTTTTCTATAAAAAAAATTATAGCGATATCTCTCACCTGCCCCGCGCTAGATTTTTTGAAATTCACCCGAGTAAAAATAAAACTCGCCCGCAGCTAGTACGCTTAGCGAACAAAAGGGCAGCACTTTCTTGGGTATTTAAATACCCAAGTAGGCTGGAATGGGTAAATATAATTTGACAGAGAAAGTTTTCAGATGTCACATTCGAAACTTTACAAAGCCATTATTTTACCTTTAATCTTGGATTTTATATAGGATAATCCAGATTGATGTTTATGATAAAATTACGAATTAGGATTATCCTCATTGATTTTTCCAGGTTGCAGGCAAGCCCTTATAGATAAAGATAGGGGTTGTGTATATATTGTAAAATTCTTCTTAATAGAACTTATCACGGGCCAGAAGTTTTTTTCTGCCACTACCGGTTGTATTAAAAAGTTTAATTCTTAACCGTTCTATTGTAAAATGATGGTTTGACTTACCTGATGGTAAATTAACAGGAGTTTCTTAGTTTTATGTATACTCCAGGCGGAGCGATTTATTTGGAGAGCTCTTGTACCCTCCGAAGGCTTCTTTATTGTTGATTTTGCGTTCATGCATAGACATCAAACTAAAATAAAAAAAAGGATTCAGTTTTTTTCAGTATAATCCTTCCAATACAGGGAACTTTTTTTTAATACTATTTTGTTTTGTTGTTGAAATGTCAGTTTGCAATATCTAGAAAAATTTTGATTACATGAAAAATAGTAATCAAAAACGATACTTTGAAAAAAAATCGGAAAGGACATTTGAAACTGTCGCAAAAATTTGGTCTTGTATTCATACATGACGAGAACTTTCTGTCATCACCAAAGCAATTGCCGGCGATTGGTAAACTATTGTACAGTAGAAAGGACATTTTCAGAATCGGGAATTTTTTCTTAAAACAAGAATAGTTTTTTTATATCATATCCTAAAGTGGATATCTTAACTGATATACAAAAGTAATAAAAGAATTTATTTCACTCCATAAAGCGTCCAGATAAAAAAATTCCATCTCAGTATTTTTTGTTTCGTTAAACGCTAGACTTGACGAAATCCCAAATATCTTCCACTTCACTTCACACTCAGCACATGTAGAAAGTTTCTTTTTTTTTTGAATTTTAATGACACCTAGATTCACCCCCCTTTTCGCATGTAGTAATATAATTCAAGGCTGACCACTATTCCGCATAAGTTATATATATACCATCCCCACTCTTACCATTCTCCCATGTCGCATTTTTGGTAACGCATGACTGTGGTTATAAAATTGAATGCCGCCACCAAGTCTGAACTTCGATCCTTTAAATACACACCGAAAAGGCCTAGAGGACTCCGTGCACTCACACACTTTTGCCAGGTCATAAAGAGTTATCATGTCCTCCAGAATGTTGAAAATATTTCAAGAATATGCCACAGGAGAGGTGCTAACATGGGTTGCGGTCGCCCAGGGGTGGATGGGTCTGCAGAACTTCAGGAGCCCCACGTTTGCCGTTCGTCTAGTGTTAATTATTCGAAAGGGACTCGGGATCTTTAGCCACAGAACACGTCCAGAGCAATTGAAATAAATGAAGAAAGTGTGAGGAATTTTCTCACAAGTGACATAAAATTATAACGACAAGGATATCACTAAGTAACAACATCCCTTACCATTGCTTTGGGGGGTGGTGGTGGTGCTGGCCGAGGTGTGCCTTCTAGAAATTATGGAATACCCAACCAACACCCATAAATTATCGAAATGGTAAGCGCATACTTAAACTCCGTTAAACCCTTGAAAATTTCTCTGGCTTTATCTTCGAATGTATGTCAACTGGTCCAGGGAGGTGGAAATTTTGCACAGTCCTACTCCTATGTACCCGAGCACTGTATATACTCGCTTATATACGTACATATAAAAACGGTGCTAAAGGAACAAACCTCCATCTCCCATCAACGGTGCCATACAAGATTTGTAATGAAGCCTGTGTCCATACAAAGAAAAGTTTACAAAACAACAAGGATACAATGTAGTTCTTTGGGGACACCTTCATCTGGACAAATTTCTTGGGAAGACCATATATAATTATTAAGAGTGTAGAAAGGACATGTTTCCTTTTGGATATTCCTGTTACTTCTGTAACCAGTCCAGTGCTGGGGGATTGTTTGCTCTTAATGTCTTGAGACGGTGCATAAATTTATATAAATTAAAGGTTGACACTTACATTCCACAGGATAACTTATGGGACCTGTTAAGGAATTCCAAAATGTAAGAAGGATTCTTGATGTAAATTAGTAAATTTTCAGCTGTGCTCTTGTTTATTTTCAAAATTAAACATACAATATAAGTCACCTATATTTTAAGTGTTGTTGAACTGTATTTGATATATGTATGTATTTTTTTTTGGAACTAGGATGTGTTTTTGAAAGTGGCAAACGAAAGTGTAAGTCTATGACCCACAAAATAGCGACCATAAGTTTCCTTACAAGAGGCTAGTTCGTTAAAAGGGCGATTTTAAAAACAGTTTGCTGTTGAGACTTGCTTGCTTCCACAAAGATAATATCCTTAGCATGTAGGATTCGTCTTTGAAGATAAGGTCCAAAAGTATCGCGACGACCATTTGGCAAATTGAACTGCAACCTCAATACCTTAGATTAGTTCAGAAAATGTGAACCGGTTCAGCAGTTTACCATGTTGGATGTTGCTCAATCTCGATTGTCTAGCGAATTATAAACGTGCCTCAAGGAGCTTGATGCCAACAAATTTACTGGACCCGACAATGTACCCCTTATTGTCTTAAACAAATGCTCCTGGCCTTTGGCTACACCTCTGCGCAAATTTTTTGCCCTATTATACTTCTGCCGAGATTCTTGGAAATTTGCACATGTTTAGCCAATACCTAAAACGAGTCCCCAAAAAAACCTCCCAACTACCGCCCAATACCAATTATTTCTATTCTCTAGAAAACCATGGAGACGAAGATCAACAAAAAGCTTTTGCGATGGGAGCCGAGTGGCTATAGTTAATGTCAGCCTTTATGGTAATACCGATAAAATTCTGTCGAAGCTTGGCCTAATGAGTCTATGGATGCACAAAACGTGCCATAACCGATGAGTTTTCGAACTGCCAGCCCATATAAAAAAGTTGTATTTGAGTGAGCGGGGGTCTTGCAGTTTGTAGCCTGGCTGAAGGAGGAACTTGCAACTGTCAAGAAATCCCAGGGGGGGAGGGGATTAGGGCGCTTGTTTGTCGATTTGGAACATGTGATCCTTCCGTTGTAGATCCTCTATTAAAGTTAGGCTTAGGATGATAAGAGTTGGGTCAGTCGATATATTCATATAATCCACTGGTACAGAAGGAAGGTCGGTGCAAGTTCAGTTCAAAATGAGACAATACTTCGTTTTGGAGGCATTGAATTCGATTCGACCCTTCCGTCCCCCATTGAGAATGAGTTCAATGTCCCTATTGACTGAGTCCAGACATGAGTCCGCCATCATGAAGACAAAGCGCGGCACCATATTTCTTTATTATATTGTCGAAGAGTAACGCAGAGTACCGTCATTCCACATCAGCAAATATGGTGTAAGGTTCGGATTCAACGCCGTCCAATGCCATCTTAATTGAACAACCAAGAACGAAACTCGCAATCCAGTTCTTTAGCATTGAGTCGATTGTTAGAATTGAGAGCTTAATATGCTCGCAACGAAGTGACTCATTTGCGGACACACATGATTCAGTGCAAGGATTGGAGAAATTTTGTATAAAAAGACAAAGGCGTTGATCTCGAGAATAGTGTAAGGGGATTTGAGAATCAAGTTGATAACCAAAATAAGCCAACTGAGGTATAGCCAGGCCCGGCTCTAGCGGTGCTGGCACCCGGATGCAACTTTCTGTTAAGCGCCCTTTATAGGAAATTATGTCAGAAATTTTTTTCTTCAATAAAAAATTAAAATAATAACATGACTCTGGAACGCATTAAAAACTGAAAACAAGAACTTTCAATTAAAGAAAATGTCTTTTTATCTACCAAAAGCTTTTATCGGAAAACTTAGGCCCAAAACAAGGGCGGCGGAGCATAAACATTGTGGGTGGGGAGCACGTGAACAGCTAACGTTAAAATATATAAAGTTAATCGGTCAGTTTATTTACCAGCTGTCCATTGGTTTATGTGGTTTTAAATTATTTGTTATGGCGTTATGCCCATCTGTGAGACTAGACCCACTGCCTCATGTGGACCCCAGTGGATTACCCTATAATGCCCACGCAGGGCATCTAACGGCTTTCTTCATTCGCGCCTCGTCATAAGGAATGCCCCATTTGGCCCCTTTGAGGAAAAATCATTAATACCGGATCCCAAGTTGGTTTTGAGAATTTCGGAGTGGATATGTGAGTAATAACTGCGCCGGCGTCGAAAGCTTTATATTTTTAAAAGCGATTATGATTTTATCAATACGGCCCCCAACTGACTACTTATCACATCGAATGCTGCTTGACCTCTGTGATCGAACCAGAACCGGGCTATTGAGTATGCTAAATGACACCATTCAAGGTCACCAAGAAGATTCCCTGAGAACCAATGCAACAACCAAAATTAAAGCTTTGTATGAATTAAACTAATGCTTAAGGGTATTTCTTTAAAGCTTTTTAAAAAGCTTTCCGAAAACATAAGACAGATGTTGGGATTGCCCCATTTCATTTGTAATGTGGTTTGCCTCATAGGGCCCCTGTGAGAAATTGATAAGGCAAACCTCATCGCTAATTTTTGTGTGTGTCGTGCTCATGAGGAAATGCCTCTCATTGTGGTGCTCAGGAGGAAATTCCCCTTTCGGCATGCTCCTCATTTGCCACATGGAGTCCTCATGAGGCCCCGTAGGTTCCTCCTCCTTTTTTCGGGATGCCCCTGAGGGAATCCCCTTTTTAAATGCTAGTCGGGTGGGGTTTAAAAGTTAAGGTTATAAGTTCTTAATAGCTCTGATTTAATATATTTAGTTTTCGTATAAAAAGTCTTGCATGTGTGCGGGCCTTCGACCACGTTCCTTCGTCGCCAGTGTCCGAGACGGCCCTGCAACGTTCTGGGATGAAATATTTTGGGTGTGGTTTTCCCCATCCAAAGCGAAAGGTGCACTTTTCCTTCCATCCGCACGCGCTCCGCCGCCCCTGCCCAAAACACATTTGGCGCTGCATACTTCCTGATTTTTATTTCAATTATGGATTTTAGCGCTTTTTGTTCGTGTGGCGCCCCGATGCTTTGCATCTTCTGCTTCATCGGTTAAGCCGGGTCTGGGTATAGCACAAGAAGAGGTGGTCCCCCTTACTGTAGGTAGTAACGATAAACAGCATACTACAAAATCTAGATAGAAGTGGAGCTAAGGTAGTAGCATACACAGATGACCTAGTGATAATGGTGTCACTGGAAAAGCGAAAATCCTGGAAAAACGAAAATCCTGGAAAAACGAAAATTACTGGAAAAACGAAAATCCCGCCTTCGACCTCTACGGGTTGGATGCGCAAAGCCTCACTCTCTCCTACAGGGTCAAATTTCTGGGTCTAGACTCAACACTCGACTCTCCAAATCGAGCCTAGGGTATTTTTTTTTTATTTATTTGGATACGATTGTCCTCCCTAATTACGGAAAGTTGAGAGTTCGGGATCATCAAAAAATTCATACAACTCGCTGTTGTATCTGCTTCGTCATATTCCGTCCTCTCTCGTTGTGCCTATTATGCACCTGAGAACTTTTCTCTCAAACCTATTGACTCGTTCCTCTATGTCCTATGTCGTAGTCCAAGTCTCGCTACCAGTACTGGTGGTATTACTGTTTTGTCTAGTTAATTTCTTCTTTTTCTTTTTTTCTTTTTGTAATTTTAGACCCAGGGTAGACTGTTTTATCGACTAGTTCTAGGTTATGTTCGTCGATAGTTATATTTCTTCCCATTCTAAATCTTCTAGCTCAAAGCGAAGCCTGCTGGTTAGGTACTCGGCCTCTTCCGATCTTTCACAGGAGATTAATTAGATCACCGTGTCCTGGTATCCTTTTTACTGTGCATTAAAAATTCCTTGGGCGGATTGGTAGTAGACTCACACAAAGCTAATTGGAGTTCACAAGACCAGATGCGGACTTCCAACGGTCGGTATATTTCATCAGAATCGAGGATTCTTCACCAAACTGTTCGATGCCCAACAGTCGGTATCGGACCTAAATTCACTGTCAGAACCTCTTGTCGGGTCAGGTCGGGTGACTTTTCATCGGTTTCGCACTCCTAAAGGCATGGGATTCAAACAAGGGTGACACGGTTGAGAATAGCTAGCTCACATACCGGGCTTTATCTTTTAATTGGCGCTAGACTGTCAAAATAGATTTGTCGGTCTTGGCTTTTGTTAAGTTCTCCTATAGGCTAGTCGGTGAGAAGGAAGAAATGCTAAAAAATAAATGTTTGGCCCAAAGGGGAGATTTTTGTCTCGCCTATAGGCCAAATATCCAATGAAAATGCCTCACCGACTAGCATACTAGATGCAAGCCTGTTTAGCATATACCTTTGACTGAAAAATAGTACCCAAGGTACTGAAGCTAAAGACTCTGAAAAAGCCTTGAACTTATCTCCTAATTCCGGCACCGTCACCTGGCTTTGTTTTGAAGCCATCATTATACCTTGGATAGATTATCTTGTATGGGTGGATTTCTGTGCTTAAAGATAGAACAATAACCAATTTAGTATAGTTTACAGGGCAGCAGTCGAGGATGTCCGAAAAGTTCCGGCCACGGAAAAGAATATTGTTGAAATCTCTGTTGCTGGTTCCAAATGGAGTTTAACATCTACTTCCGAGTAAAAATAAGACTCACCGCTTGCTGCCCATACACGACGAGACATGTTGATCAAGTTGCTTAAGTCTAACAAAAAGTTTTGTCTTGTGTGGAGTGATTGGTCAGCCAAATTGTAAGTGTGTGGCAAACAACATGAACAAAGTAGTCAAACAAGTTGATCAACATGTCTCGTCGTGTATGGGCGGCAGCTTGAAACAGGCATGCACAGCGTCAAAACGCCTGCATCTCACTTGAAATAGGCACGGTACGCCTGAGTAGAACTAAAACTCGCCCGCACTTAGCATGAAACTGGCACAATAAGCCTGAGTAAAAATTTTACGTTTCCAAATGCAGACCGCTTACAGGCACGTACCAATAGAAAACGCACGGAATAGCCCAAACGAAGCATGGTACAATCACACTTTTTTAGACTAAAGAGAGCAAAATTTAAGCTTTAAAACATTGTTATAATACAAAGAAATCGGGCAATTAAAGGATGTCATTAGCATACTCAGTAGACCGGTTCTCGTTCGATTGTGTAGGTCAAGCAGCATTGGACGTGGTTAATACTTAGTTGGGGGCCCCCTTGATAAAACGACACCCGCGTTTGGAATGATCAATTACGAATCATTTCATATCTGTAATAGAAGCGGGCATACCTCTAGCGGGCGCATTTTTAGATTTTCATCCAATAGCATGGGCGTGCATACCCGTGTGGCAGATACATGTGTCCGCTATGCGTGCTAATTAATACTTTCTTCCCGCTCTTAATACTTTTCAAAAAATTAACCAACTGAATTATTTTTACTCGGGCTATTGGAATGTCACCTCTTAGTATTTGACTTTGTGTTATAAACCTAATAGTACGGGAGGTAGCGCTATATTTAAACAACTCATTCCAACTATCCTTCAAGCTTAGCTTATTACTAAACGTGAAAGCCTCGAGTTAAACTAATTCCTAAATGTGCATCATGATGTGAAAGAACTTGACCAACTGATATTATCAAGGGTGACACAAGAGTTTAGACTTTCTCATAAAAAAACAAAACTAAACCCAACCCAGAATGAAGCAACTCCAAAAAAGGAAAAAATCCTTGTTTTTAAATACACATTAAGTAGAAAAATGACAGCCAAACGACTCAGAAAAATAATTGAGACAGCTATAGATAGAACTACTTAGCAACTGGACGTGATATATCCTATGAAGTCATAGCGTCGCATTCTGAATATTATAATCTATTCAAAAGATATGCAAATATGAATACTTTGAAAAAAGTTAAGACTCCTTCAAGATCAAAGTAGCACAAATCGTAATGCTAATTATAAAACCCTTCACCAAAAGCGCATCCTTTTTCGAAACTACATTCATCCCGAAATAATCCCGAATGCATCTATTCAATATCTTCCGATTCACTCGATATTTTTAATTAAATTTCGTTGCATAGAATGACCAAAAAGGATCTTTCACATATATATATATTAGCCCTCGAAAAACCCCTTTTCGCTTTTGTGTATCAAAAGGACCGCATATAAACGGCATGGCTAGAAGCATTTACCGCCAACCCTCCCGAAAAGCCCCGGTGGATGGACATCATACAAACTGTAACTTCATCGAGAAGTCAGAAACATTGTTCAATTCCTTTTTAGGTCCTTAGTGAACTGGTCAAGAGTACAAAGCAAAATCACACCACAGGCGACATCAACACATCCACTCAATTCCAGAGCATATCCTTGTGCCGTGGTCGGGTGTATTTTCCGTCTTGTGACTCCTTCGGTTCATGTGTGGCTGAGCCGGAGGTTTTCTTAAGATGTGCCTTCAAGAAAGGAAATGAAGTTCACTAGCAGAGTGAACACTTGCATATATACACAGCATACGCATACACACACACCCGCACACATAAACATCTATATGCTGGGTAAAACCGACAAATCTCTCTCTGTGGAAAACTTCTTCAATAATAGAATATTTTCTCTGCATAAGATGTTGGCTACCCAGTTTCGAGTCCTTTGGTCTGAAGTGAAAAAACGCCGAAAGGCATTCAAGCATCCTTTCTTCTCTGGACTTTCCTTATTGTGTATACATGGCGAATAAGACAGGGTTTTCGAATACATTTTTTTTTTATTATTTAAAATCTTCCACAACGTTAGGGGCTGTATCCTGCAGGACAATGGAAGATACTAGGTAAGACCTAGAAGGATGAGAGGATATTGGTTTTGATTTTAAATAAAAAAAAAAATTTAATAATGCTTAGGACATTATGAATTCCTCCTGTGAACAAGAGAAAAAAATTAAAACTAAAATAATTGAACTAAAAAGCAAATATTTTCCGAAGATCCTTAGATAAACACGCCAGAAACAAAAAAAAAATATAACTCGAGAGAGAGTTCCAGTTAGGCACTTGCTGCGGAAGATGTGCCCAGGACGAGCGAGTCCTAGGCCGGATACCAATTAGAATTGATTAGAAATTCCTTGAATATTGGAATCTTAGAAAATTGCCCTAAGCATCCTGATGTGTTGTATAATGAGGCAAGGAAACTTTACTTAAGATTGAACGAAGTTTTATGAAAACAAATGAAATGATGCAAAACAGCGATGAGTTTTTTTCCTGTTTTAATTTCGTTTATTACAATTTTAGATTTTGCGGAGATCTTGAAAACGTGAAAGGAGCAAGGATATGGATGCATCCTACACATTCTAAAATATGTTTTTACTTTCTTAACTTGAGATGTTTTTTGGGAATATTTTTATGGTACAATAGCCAAAATATAACTATGTTTGTAGACTGACGTTAAAGTTAAACTGGTCCTACACAACAAGACCTTTGAGCAAGTGCAACCTGACCTTGACATAACCGATGGCGTTGTTGTCTACATTCTCCATGACGTTTCCGAAACTATGTATATGAGATTTTAGCCGCAAGTTGGCCCTGGACCTTATAACTTTACATTTGGAATAAGTTTGTGGGTCTACATACCCTTAGCAGACTTGTTTCATTTTCTTTACCATTCGTAGCGCACTAGCTACCACCGTACCATCCCTTCTAACATTCTCTGGGTCCTACTACCTTTCTTCGTCAATATGTCTATAGCGATCATCTCCGCCAACGGATTTTTTCAGGACACGCAAAATGTATAGATGTCTTAAACAGCTTGACTCCAATAAATCCACTGATCTTGATAATATACCTCCTATGGTCCTATAGAAATGTGCTTCACCTGTGATTAAACCACTGCCTTGTCTCTTCTTCCTGTCATACTTTTCTGGAGTTTATCCAAACTTTTGGAAATTAGCTCATGGTAAATCCCATACTGAAAAAGATGACTCTAACGATCCCTGTAACCTACTTCTTCCTTTCCAAAACCATGAGGTAAATAATCAAAAGTTTAGAAAATATCTAAAATCCAACAAAAAGCTGTACAGCTTCACATCGAAAATATCTAATGGGTCTAACCGAACGCTTCAACCAAAGTATTCATTGCTTTGGCGAGTCTGGTCTATGTTAATTGCTGGAGACACCTCCAAAGTATGGCAACAGATTTATTCTGCAAACTACTGATTTGTTACTGTAAATCTATTAGCATCGTCTCAGTTCTAAAGAACCTGGATTGAGAGCTTCTGAACTTTCAGCCAATATAGTATTAGACTGCGTCGATGGTCTAAGCAGCGTACACATCTCTACCAGTGTTCCCCAGGGCTCAATCGTATCACCCACTCTTTTCTAAATTTTGATAAACGGCCCTCTTTCAATGCCGTGGTCCATCGCTTCTTCGTTCCGGACCCTTCAGACTCCTATTAACCTATCCAATCCTTAATTCCTCCCTTTTATCGAACTTACTACCATAACAAGTACAGCAATACGAGCTGCTGGTACAAAGAGTGAATCCTGATCTTGGACTTTCACATAAAAAACACGCCGCATCGCAGCACGCATGGAGAGCTTTTCACTGTTCATACTGTTAGCCATTCTATACATCTATACTGGCGCAGCATATATTACGACTTACCCATATTCCAAATTGTGACAAGTCATAAGTCACAAGCTTTTATGACAAGTGCTGGTCATTGATAGTTTGTGACTATTCTTGGGACTATCAGCGGTTTCGGAATTCTAAGCACTCAATCACAGGGAAAATCACCTCTAATAGGAAATTTGTATTCGTGTAATGAGATAAAACAAAGCCTGGGCGACGACGTAGCCAACGTACGCCAGGAAATATTGATGTAGTAAGGCAGAGAAAATATGAACGCCCAAGCACCACTCAACGACGGTTCTGGCTGTCCGGTTTGTGCGAATATTATGAAAAATATGCTAGAACCTATTGTTTATACTCTTGTGACCTGCTATTTATACAGTCACAATTTTGATAGGCATTGTGACTGTTTGAGGAGCGTTGTCAAAATTTTGATTGCACAATTAGAATACCAAATTATCACAAGTTGAAACTTACCACATACTTGAGATTGCGTTGTGACTTGTGACAGCATTTAGAATAGAGTTGAGCCGGACTTAACCAAGGCCAAGACCAAATAAAAAATAGTTCCCAGTGCCTGCCAAGGCGCCCCTGAACAAGAATAGAAACAAGGCAGAACATTTGTCCCTTACACCATGGTAAAATGTACTGAGGCCTCAATTTTTTTAAATGTCCCGTTTCAAAAATAATGTCCTACTGGTATGAGCGTGTATTGAACGAGATAAATGAGGCGAGGTGTGATTCTAAATATATGTAGTGATGAGTTTGTTCTCTCTTACTTCTTTTAAGGGCAGTAAAATTTTCAACTTGAAATTAGCGGCAAGGTGAGGTTGAGGTTGTCAATACGTACTGGAGGGCCATTGCTTACTTCCTTTGCGACAGTAAAATATCAAAATTGAAATGAGGCAAGGCGTGATGAAATATAAATGTACATCGTGGAGGCATAAGTTTCTTACTCTCTTACTATTACTCTGAGGCAGTTTCATGCATATTAGAATCAAACACGTGAGAAAAGCTCTTCATTGGTATTCAATTTTTTTCTTTCTTTAATTTGCTTGTTTTTGTAATTTTAGCATTACAATGGCACCTCGCCTCAGTATAGCAATGTACTGGCTCAAAACAAAAAAGAGGCACCTCTTACAGACTTATTTTAAAATCGTGTTTTACCCAACACTATTTTAGAATATGGGTGTTTGTTAATTAATCTTGCAATCAGGCGAGAGCATTATTTGATGATCAAACATTAAGTAAGCGCTTTCAAACCTCAAGTTTTTTTCCCAGATCACTTTGTTAGAGCATACCGCTACCTCGATGACGTTCACAAACCCGATCGCAACTGCTCTTTTTTTGAGGCATTGTTTCAACACATCATTTTAAATTGTGAGAGGACATAGGATCAATGCCTGAGGAACACCGCATGATATTCTGCACGCCTTCTGCCCATCGTCCCAGTGACAATAGAGCGACCTACCACAGAGGAGGTTCATTATTGCTCGCAATAGGTACCTTGGTGTATCTATACCACGATCATTTTGCTCCATCTCGTCTAGTTGAAAGCATTTTTAACACCGAGGGTTTATCAATAATTTACAGATACTTTGCTAGGTCAACCACCTTTTTGTGGACCAATTTCCTGTCAGGTACATTGCTTTTCCTTTTCGATGCATGTGAGGAGTCTATTATAGATCATCTGCTTAAAAAATACAGACATATCGATTACATATACTGAAGTACATACTCAGAGTCGTTAAAGGGCGACAGATCTCATAGGTAATAAGACTGAGTATTTATAGTGATAAGCACTTTTCGTCATTTCTTTGCAGGGTTTCTAATCCGCTGTAAGCTAAGTAGATTTCCTGCTCATCTCCTATACGATACGTCTGGATGGCTCTGACGAAGCCTACGAAATTGACTACCGCTTGCGATGATCTCGGCGTCCTCGCTACCGTAGGTGCTAAGCCGCCTCATTGCGATCCCAGAGATCCGTGATCCTATACTTAATTTATCACTTCTCCCACCTATATAACTTTCCTTCGTTCTTGCCTTTCGTTTTGTCAGAAATTCCCTGGGTCATCTCCTGCATCGCTTGTGAGTAGAAAATAAGCCATTTCCTTTTCTATCATTGAAGTCAGCGTTCTGTGGCGGTACTACCAATCAAATAAAATCGCATTTTGGCGTTGTCAGTTCTTTCAACTTTCTCTCTACTATCACTAAAAAGTGTCCAATGGACGAAAGGGGATGCAAAGTCCGCGTTGATCGGTCTGTTGTAGTGAAAACCTTCCTGGGTTGGTAATGGGTCTCTTGTGCATGAGCGGAAAAAGTAGGTACAGGAGCACTTGGGCTTGTGGAAATTGTATAGACCGTGAGAACTATGTCAAAGTCAGTAATCATCTTTAATTGGTAGGTGTTGACAAGCGATTGATTAATGTTTTTCAAGATGACATGGAATGCGGTTTATTAGCTTTAACTGTACGAAATAGCAGCGTCCGATGGTAACGAATAATGAAGCCAATGATGTAAAACCACAAAAGAAAAACTCTTCATCTAATCTAATTTAATCCAAACCCATCCAAAATTCTCATAGGACTTTTACGATTATTTTTTTTCTGGTTAGAAGTAAGAGAACAGTAAACGATGTCACCCCATTCAATCCAGAAAGTTTCCAATTGTTTTGAAAGATGATAAACTATAAAAAGACAAAACATTTTACGACCATTGAAGGCATAAAATGAAAATCGCTGAATACACTAAAAAGTAGAGCTTGGTAGATACCATTATATTCCTTAAGTCATTCTATCTCTACATCTAAAATATTACTTACTTGCATTTTCCTAGAGTGTAAAATTTGGATCAATTCTCAAAATTGCATCGAAATTGTGTTGTGGTTTAATCAGGGCTGATGTATGTAGTTTTAATTAAAGGAGACATCAACTTTATGTAGGATAGTAATGCTCATAAGGACTTTAGTAAATTTCTGCAAAAATCACCTCAAGTATCTGTAAGACTTATAAACGTTTCTATGCTAGATTGTTCAGTTTTGATGCATTAGTTAACAAGATCTATTTAACGTCTTGAGACTAGACAAAGAATATGGTAGGATTTTATAGCTTTATCTACGTTTTTCTTTTTCATAGTTTTCATTACCAAAATCCACTCAAAAGTTTTCCGACAATTCAAATCACATATCATTTTCTTTCGATTGTTCAATCAATAGTAATGAATCTTATAACATTCCCTAGATATGTCTAGAATAAGATTTTCAATTGACAAATTAAAAAAGGACGAAAAAAAAAGCAAGTACTAAAAATACCCACTTAGCAAATACAATTCAATTTTCCATCCACTTACTCAAGGTAAATGGACTTCCACACCACCAATTTGACAACTCAATATCAATTTCATAAAAAAAAAAACACACAGAAAAAAAAACTACTCTTAAATCAGCAAAGCGCATAAATCTCAAGTGAGAATCGAGCATAAGTAATGTCCACAATAAACACGACATCAGGCATCCCATGTACCCAATGTGAGAATATACATTCACATTTAAAGCTCTCCGCTCTCTCGACTTCAATCGTATTTGCAAACAAGAATCATCCCCTATTAGGTTGATGGAAAAAGGAGAAAAGTTTTCATGAACAAAAAAAAAGAAAAAGTTTTTTTTTTGTTGTCAAAAGTCCTTTTCGCATATCCTGGCCTTCATATGCAATCGGGGACAACAGAAAGTACAAAAATTTTATGAGCTGCGTATGTATGCGATCTAACTTTTATACTATATTACATTGGTGTTATCCAAACAAGATAAATTTATCCATCATATCTGTATAAAACTACTAGATCGGTCTAGTGGTGGGGGAAGGAGGGTGGAGGCAGAGGGGCTGGGGGATGGCTATCAGTTCAGAAGGAGCAGAAGAAACTAGCGAATGAGTAAAGAAAAAACACCATAAATAAAATCACCCCCCCCCCCACAAAACTTAAGGATATCTGTCACGGGGCAGGGGAGAGTTGTTATATGTGGGGGATGATAGTGTGGAGTGGGGGTTCTTTTGGATATATTTCACCCAGCTGAAAATCTTCAATTCAATTGATCAAATCATTAAAGATATTTAGGGGAAGAGACTCCCTTTCGATATCCTGAATTATAGTTTTCTCTCCTTGTACTCGGGGATGGCTTGAGTGAGTGTATACGGTATATAGAATGGGGTTGGATGAATGAGGAGATGCTTGTCCAGGAGTTCTCCTTCAATGATGCGAATAGCACTAAACTTTAACCGGATAGCTTATTAGCGAGTTATTAGATACGTAAATTGCTGCTCAGAGTGGACCTTACTGTAATTTACGATCCCCAGGGGAGGGAATATACGAAAAACCACATCTACACATTGGTTACCCATTTGGTCCTGGTTTTGGAAGGGATGGCAAATGGCAACACACATTACCAGTTAAGTTTAGATATGAGCTGGTGGTTATCAAGTTGCTAGAATTTCTTAACGCCTGAAAAGTAATCTGTGAATCACAAATGTGACGGAGGGGGCATGGGCGGATCCAGGATTTCTTTCTGGGAGGAGAACACATTTTTAGGATTTACAAAAACATAAAACATTAAAAGAATAATATTTGTAATATTAAAATAAGGTTTAGTAAAAACATTACATATTTAATAAATTCAGTTTTCTTTTATGTTTCCTATTGAAAATGTCCAGCACATCAGTAAGGCTCATTTTTGACGCAATGTCTTGATGGGGATGCATTAAATCTAGACCATTTATACGATCTTCTGTCATCCTACGGCGAAGATATGGTTTTATTTGGTGTAAGATAGAGAAAGATGGCTCGGCAGTGCTAGTAGTTAAAGGAAACGTGCATAAGAATTGGCGCAGAGTTCTAATATTTGGCAGCATCGTTGCTCTTTTGTAAGCATCTGCTGGAGGGATATTTTCTCTCCGTTCTTGCCAAACATTTAGCTCTCCCTTCAAATCTAAAAAAAATAAGATAGGGCTCCTTTGTACAATAGTTAGTTAGTATCTTGCAAAACCTCTTATATTTTTGGTCACTGACAGCAACTTTTTCAACTGTCCGATTCTTTGCAACTGACTTCTCGCGTACCTGGAGGTAGTGTTGGGTAGAACACGATTATAAAATGAGTTTGTAAGAGGTGCCTCTTTTTTATTTTGAGCCAGTACAATGTCATACTTCAAATGAATCGAGGCGCTATTGTAATGCCAAAATGACAAAAACAAGCTAATTAAAAAAAGAAAGAAAACAAATACAAATGAAGAGCTTTTTTTACTAGTTTGTATCTAATATGGATTAAACTGCCTCAGAGTACGCAAGAAAGCTATGTCTCCACAATATATATTTATGCTTTACAAATGGAATTTTTTAATGCCGCAAAAGAAATAAGAAATATCTCTCCAGTACATATTTACAATTTCGCCTTACCTCATTTCATGTTGGAAATTTCACTGCCTCAAAAAATGTCTCTTCAGTTCAGTATTTATCTAGTTACACGCTCATATAGTCCGGGGAAATTCGAATTTAAGGAGACCAAATTTCAAACAGGCTGAAATTTGGTCCACAGCTTCCTTGGGACTTTTTAAGAAAACAATTTCGGAATCACAAAAAAGAAACATGGCCGCCGGAGATATCACTTTTTGGCCAAAAAATCACTCAAAAGCTGGTTTTTTCGAAATTTTTTTTTTGATCAGTCAATACGAAACGTTATTGCCTACAAAAAAGCCCTGTTGTGATTTTTTCGATCACCTAACCCTTTCGAAGTTATTCAAGGTCAAAGTTTCTAAAAATAACTTTTCGGCCAAAACCTAACCTTGAATAATTCGGAAAGGTCAAGGTTTTCAAAAACAGTACAAGAGGGGTATTGTTGACTAATCAAAATTTTTTTTTCGAAAAAAAAACAGTTTTTGATTGATTTTTTGGCCAAAAAATGATATCTCCGGCGGCCATGTTTTTTTTGTGATTCCGAAATTGTTTTCTTAAAAAGTCCCAAGAAAGCTGTGAACCAATTTTCAGTAATTTTGGAATTTTGTCTCCTTTCGGGCGTTTTTTTTTGCTAATTTCCCCGGACTAATACCTATAGCAGTAGGACATTATTTTTGAACCGCGACATTTCAACACTACCATGATGTAAGGGACAAATGTACTGCTTCATGTACGCTTGGCTCAACTTTGATAAAGTTACACAACGCCCGGCTGTGGTTAGGTTTTAAATAGACGAATAAAAAATTGTATGGGTGGAGGGAATCGTAACGGTTTAGCCGCTAGGGCGTTTCAATTTTTTTTTTAGAGTTTTACATATCACCCTGTATTTTTGTAACCCTTTGACCTATTTTCAAACTTGCTAATAACTTCAAAAGTAAAGGCCGTAGCGTAAAAATTGCCCAGACGTTATCGATAGGAAATTGTCCAAGATTTTCAATATTAGTTAACTATGTTTTTTATGGAGAAAAAAGTGGTTTTAGTTGAAATTTTACTTAAAAAACCGAAATTTTGAATTTGATGACTCATTCCTCTGGAAGTTGATAGGGTAGAACCTTGATTTACAGTGGGAGTATTCTGCGAACACTGACACCTTATTCATGAAAATAGGCCATAGGGTTGCAAAAATACAGGGTGATACGCAAAACTCTAACAAAAAAACTTCAAAAAGCCCTGGCGGCTAAACAGTTACGACCCACCCCCCGTCACGTTGCCTCTGCAGACTGGCTGTGGTCGTACTCATAAGCAGAACTGCAGAAAGTATATCTAATTCAATGGCTTGTAATGCTTGAGATAAAGGCCACGTGATTCCTAAAATAATGGCAAGGATTACCAAGGTTATAAGAATTTCCTACGACATTACAGCTTGAAGCAACGAAAATTTAGGTGTAGCACCTCTATCCTTTTGATCAGTCACTTTTTGCAAAATTCAAGGAAGACGTGCAAGACGTCCAAAAATTCCTATTATGACCGTTTTGAGGGCGGCACATGCCCCCGTGCCCCCCTTTAAATCCGCCTATGGGAGGGGGAGTGAATTACACGGAAACGCACACAAGGATAACAAAAATAAAATAGAAATTACATCAAGCGACAAGCATAATTTATTTATTTTTTTTTTTTCGTTGTTGCTTAGTTTTTATGAAATTCATTCATTTTTTTCGTGCTTTTATGATTACAGCAAGGATTTCATCATTTGCATATGATTTCCTAGAACTTATGAGATTGCCCATTTTGAGGAGAAAGATTACTCTGGGCGAGTTTTTGTGTGTGTGTGTGTGTTTTTTTTATTCTAGTTTCTGCAAAAGAAGCATTTTTACCCCACTTTCACTTGCAAGTGAAACGCGACAAACGGACATATTCCATTTGATGAAGGACTCCGATATGCTTTGATGGTTAATTTGCGTTTTGTGTGGTCCTTGAAATGGAATTGGAGGACTATTGACGTACATTCCATATGATTTAGTTTGATATTATCTTAGCATGAATTAACATAAAATTCAAATCCCGGATTTCCATATTATCTTAATACACATAAGTTTTTTTTTTTTGGTTTGTTCCAAAGTAATAAAAAGGACTCACTTTCATGATGGCGAATCGGCGGCTGGGTTTCACCCCCGTGGGAGAGGAAGGATATATATAGCGCGGATTAATCATTTATATTAAAACTTAAAGCCGCCCATTGCCTGTCTTCCAATTACATAATCACAGGCTTCAACTCCCAGCAAAATCCCTACTTTTTCCATTTGGTTTCCACAGTTTTTGTCATTTATTTGGCGGTTTTTACTACTTGCGCCCCCAAAAACCGGATCCCCCATGGGCCGCCCTCTTTCGTCGGAAACCAAACATTATATTCCCAGGATTTCGCCGACACTTTTACGCTACTAGGAGAAGAGAGCATCATCTACTTTGCGGATTTTTCCTTCCTTTTCTCCTGGCTTTCCTCCTGTGTAATTTTCAGCTAAAAGTCAAGCTGAATCCTTGAAATTAATCCTTTCGGTAAATTAGGATAAATTCCTCTGGCATCCTCGGTGTAAGCGCTAAGATTATGTCAAAAGTCACTTTTTCGATGCTGCTTGGCTAGACCCACCACCACACCAAGGCTAAAAGGAAGGCCCTTGCCGCCTCCATCCAATCCGTTTGTTTGATAGCGAAAATTTTTGATGGGTTCACAATGTTCACCTATTTTTCGGTTCATAAATTTTTTAAATCCTTAATCGCGTTACTTTTTAAGGAAATTCAGGGCAATTCGAGTCGGGCTTCCTCGTCCCTTACACCCGGGCTAGATCCAACAATTACAGTCTTAAGGGCTTTACGCAGTTGGCAAAGAAATTGAGGGGAGAAAGCCAACTTCAAGTGTTGTTTTCTCGAGTGATTTTATTTCTATTGTGTATATATAGTGGGGCCCCGCCCGGTATGGTTGGGGGTAATTTTAATTAATAAAACTTTTGTGGAAGGATATCCACAGCGAATAAATTCTTTGTGGCTTTCGGGGGACTTAAACCGGCTCTATTCAGGAAGATTTCCTCTTGTTGGCTCAGGCCATATTTCTTAGTGCTAGTTATCGCAGCGAGAAGAGTTTTCAAACAATTGCTTTTTAGTGTTAATCTGAAGTGAAAGTTATTTAAAAGTTAAATGAAAATATAAAAACATTTCTCTAAGATCGCGGAAGCTGTGGAGTGAATCGAGGAAATGAGGACATTTTTAAATGCAATCAAAATTTTTATAGTTTTTTTTTATTCTAATTGAATAGACACTAATGCTGCTAGTAATCCCTTAAAACTCTTCTACACTGTAAATGTTTTTAAAGGACACAGAAACACATTAAAAATCACTAACATATCTCATACATTTTTGGAGCTTCTTTGAAGAATAGATACACACTTTTATAAGGATCCATGACAGACCTTTTGCGTAAGTACACCTGAAGGGTACAATAAATATACTTAACGAAGCCATTGATTTAGGTACGGATTTGGATGTTTAAAGACAGCCTATGGAGTTTAGGGAGCTGCTCAGTGACCCCACCCCTAGCCAGCAGATACCTAGTATGCGCTCCCTGGCTTTTTGGGCATTTATACAGAAAGTACAGAGCGTTTCTCCTCGCAGCTACCGCAACAGACTTTGGTGTGCGATACCCAGTTTGGCAGCGTGGTCCCCTATGGCAGTGGTCTCCAAACTTCTTTGATCGCGTACCCTTATGACGAAAATAATCATAAATTGTACCCCCCCCCCGTTCTCCCCCTATCATATAAGCAACACTATTCGAACCATACGGGTGTGCTTTTTCCATCAGAAAACTCTATTTTATTATTGATGGCTGTCAATTCTTGAATTCGTAAGAGTGAGAAATTGTGGTATGGCACCTGGAGTAATATGGCGATTGAACAACAAGGGTGGATCTAGAAACTTTTTACAGGGGGGGGGGGGGGGGGCATTTATATTTTTACCCCCCCCCCCCCAATTTTTTTACCGTAATAAATTTTATTAAATTATTTAATGACTTTTTTCATTAATTTCTTACACGAATGTAGTGTTTTCACTGAATGATAACTTTTGCATCAATATTATGATGTTTCAAAAAACGCGCCATTCTAAATGACACTAGTTCAGTATTACCAACTAGTGGGGCACCTGTTTAAACACAAAACGTCTCAAAACTTGGCTGCGCAGTACGATACCTGAAGATCGTCTGTTAGGTTTAGCTCTTTTGCACATTCATCGCGATATAGATGTAGATATACAAAAAGTCATTGACCGCTTTGCTTCGAAAAAAAATCGACGGTTGAACATCATAATTTGAAGTATTTGTCGGTAAATTTTTATTGTGATTTTGAAGAAACGAAATCCAAAGATTTGTTGATCTCAAAACGAAAACAGATTTTAGCAAATTAAATCATAATCGCAAAATAAAAAGTGTTAATTTTTCTTTCATCTGTCTTGTTTTTTAAGTTAAAAAAATATCTTCGAGGGGGGGGCATGGCACAAACTCTAGTGAACTTAATGAAAACAAGAGATGGTCTCGCTCATGGCCGTGAAGAAACTGTAGGCGTGACAAGATGTACACAATGGATGACAAGGACAACGCTGCATAATGTGTGCCAAGAGATTGAGCACTTTTCTGGAGTGGAGATCGCAATGTCAGAATAATACTTTAGAGCCTGATCCAAATCAGTTGAGGTTTTCTTCGCGCATGTGGGGAAATGAAAATTACTTACAAATAAACATTGCGCGATAATACATGCGCTTATGTATTTTCACATTTCCCCTTAGAAATCTGTTGTTATTCTCATTCTTCTCTTGTTATTCTCACTGCGCATGGAAAATGCGACTTTTGAGAAACCTCATCGCTTTTGGATCGGACTCTAAAAGCAGAGATGCTATGTAAAAGCGAGACTACGCTGACGCACATAAGCTTCTGAATTGGTTCCCCGAGACCACTGACCTAATGGTACTAGGTGTTGTCACAGAATAGAGGACTTGAAGGGTATCTGCCTGTTCCCAATGAGACCGTCAACAATAATTTCCCCTCAAGGCACGGTGAGAGCATTCCCAGTGATACCGACACCGCCACCGTAAATTATTATTCACAGAAGCCTTTTTCTGTGCAAGAAAATTGTGTATTATTTTTTATTATTTAAATAAAAATTAGAATGTTGAATAAGTTATTAAAATGAGCTGTTGCCATAAAATAACAATAATCAAGCACAGTAAACAACAAAAAACATAAGAAAGCTCATGCAACTCAACTACAAATCGACAACCAGGTGGCAGATAGATAGAAAATTGAGCGAAAAAGTGAGAGAGCTTTTGCTCATGGAGTGGTTATGCCGACAGAATTAAAATTAAATCTAATTCACCGCCAACGTCAGAACAACAACAATTTATATGGAAAATATCGGTGGCGGGCTCATTGGGAACAGGCAGTATATAGCGCATTGTTGGTGGTGATTTTCAAGCTGTAAATTTCAAACGAAGCGAAAAAGTTTAGCCTGTTGTAATCTCGAATACCTTGATTCGGATTCATGGCTCCAACCACATTTTTCCTACGAATGGCCATTTTCACGATTCGGGAAAAGAAGATTGATAACTACAGCCCTGTCTCCTATCTGAATAGAGTTGTACGTGAAACATTCAGATGAAGAGTTACCAGAATTTTTGCATTACGAACTTATCCCCTACTCTCTCTTTCTCTCTTTTCGATGGCATGAGGAAAGAAACAAAATCTGGGATTTTTTATCGGCTGAACAGGCGGACTTGAACGATAGAAAAAATATGTCATCGATGGAGGGTTTTTGTTACATAGGGTCAAATGGCACCAAAACCAGACTGAAATTTGCAGCAGTTATGTATCATAGGCTGCATTCGAAAATTCAGCCAGCTGCGCAGAATTGGCAGTATCGCAGTATCGGCTGCACGACTTATATGCCCGGCTATAGCGGTTTTGATTTTTTGAATGATGTGCTGCCAATTCTGCGCAGCTGGCTGAATTTTCGAATGCAGCCATAATGTCAAGTCAAACCACAAATCTAATGCCGTTGTCATTTTCTGTGGCTTTCCTTCGAAGCAGTAAAAACATTAAGCGAATAGAACGATTGAAAAGAGCGCAAACAAAATAATCAATGAAATATCATTTACAAAATCGATTGTAGCAAACTCCAAAAACAAGAGCCGGCATATATCTATTGTTGTGCCTTGGATACCACTATGGCCCATCACCAAGACCTACAATAGGCTGTGAAGCCCGTGATGATAATGAAAACTCAAAAGGCATGAGTACCCTGGAGCTTCAATTGTTGCTTTCGTGTAGCCCCATGACACGGACGGTATCCCCGTTCACCCGTTTTAAAAATGGTGTTGGCAATTATTTGCCGTTTTTTGCTCCTCTTAATGTTTATATCTGTTAGTTTAGTAACTATATTTATATTTTTATTTCCTTCAAAAATAAGGGTTAAAAAATAAAAACTCGCAACAGTATTGAATATCTCAGAAAAGGGTTCTTTGAAGAAAAATTTGGCGCACCCTCTAGAATTATCTGCGTACCCTTCAGGGTCCGCGTACCCCACTTTGGAGACCACCGTCCTATGGGCCAATGCACTATTATGATTGCCGAAATTCCTAGAATATCTCTTGGGGTCTGATTAGAAGGTTTATCTTCTTTTATTTGTTCTAAGTAGCTCTGTCTTATTTCCAACAAGGCATGTAAAACCTTATCCGTCTCCGTCGGTTCTGTAAAACTAATGGCTGACCCATTCTCTCACATTCTATGTGTGACGTTAACCAAGGATTTAAGAGGAAATTACCATATATTCCAAAGCGCTACAAGAGAATTTGTTCTTTTTCTTGCTATTCTGAGGTATTGAGTCCAGAAGAACCGCGGTCACTCGGTTGGTCTATTTCACTACACCCCTATACCTCATATTTGTTGTTGGGTAGAGTTTTTAACCATTTTTAACGGGAGCACATGTGGGGCCAGGACTACCAAACTTGGCCAAAAATATTTAAATGGCCGAGTACTGAGCTGTACACACGGGCATACGACGGGCATATAAAGACCAAGTGCGTAGCATTTTCGTTATGTAAAATCGGCCTTTGGATTACCATTCCTTAAAGACTACCGATGCACAAGAGAAGCAAGCTCGCCAGTTGTCGGTTTGTTTTACGTGAAGTATGTGGTGCGGAAATTTTGGGTCAATTCAAAAATTCAACATTGCAGTAACATTGCAACATAAAAACTTGTCATGTGTTCAAAAAGTCAACACGAAAAAGTGTAGTTTTCATTTTGTCAACAAGGTAGGCAGTGTTGTCGTAACATTCGTGTAATGCCGCAACATATTTATTTATACTGCAGAACATAACCCCTATAATCAGAATGGAGAACAGTGAAGTACTTTAATGTTATAATTTTTTTTGTATTAATTTATACATTTTTTTATATTATTAGTGTAATAAAATTATTTGGAGCCATGGGGAGTGCTGTATACATCCAAATTATTAATTTTAAAGGACGAACTCATACATGTTTTTCTAATTTTTGAAAACATACAAAATACTTGAAAAAAAAAATAAAAAAATAAATTGCAGTGCCTTGATAAAAATTTTGAAATGTTCCAATTCGAAGATATGAGCTCCGGATTTCATGATGTTTTCTCAATAAATACGCGGAGTTTTGAGTTTTGTGGGGGAGCGAAAGTCACACTTTACCCCAAAATGATACATTTTTCCGCGTGTCCGCCTTGAATATAAAGAGAATGAAGAGATTACGATTTTCCGTTTGTGCATGCGTCTGATTTGCATTAGGTTGTGTGAAAATATCTCTAAATAGACGAATATTAAAAACATTTTTTTTAAACGCATATACAAACAACTCTGGTGAATTACTTTCTATAATTGATTTTTTTCATTTTTGGTATACAAGAATTCCCGTAAATTTTTTTATTCATTTTTGTCGTCTGGCAAAATTATAATAAAATCGACCATTTTATTAGAAGTATAAGGCCGTCGTACCGCCGTCATATACAGCCGTACAGTCCTGCAAACAGCCTTCTGATGCCCGGCACTTGGCCGAGGATTATGCTTCAATCACGGCCGGTGTTCGCCCGTTGTAACAACATTTTTTATTTTTACTCGGTCAGTCTGGCTAGTGGCTTGACGCTTAGAGTTGACTGATCGAGCAGAGTCTGAACAACTGGACAACTGAAGCTTTCCGGTTTTCTGACCGCAGTACTGCCTACGGTCTGTTTGGGAAGGAGTTCACGAAAGCGGGGCTGGGGTACGTTCCGTGAGGCTGTTTAATTCCATTCCGGCCTTCCTTGCCTGGTGGATCCAGAAACTTAGGGCAGAACGACGGTTGTCTGGGTCTGCTTGTTGTCCCGTAGCACCATTGGATGGATGGATGAGATATATGAGTTCTATTCAAGGCGGGGCCGAATGTAGAGCTTATAGATTGCAGCAATATTGGGCCTGGCAATTTATGAACAGACCAAATTTGGAATCATCTTCACCCAAGTTTTCGTTTTAATGCAAATACTGACTCTATGTTTTGTTATATGACTTCAAGACTACTCCAGCTTATTGGTGGATATATTCCTGTGAAAAAGAATGATAGAAAGAAAAAAACAAAATAATTGGAATAAACCCAATTTATTGACTTGAATTTGAAACTGTCAGTAATATAACAATGACCATTTAATTGTTGCATAAAAATTGAATATTTATATATAAAAGAATATTGATAATAAAACTAAGATTCTCAATCAAATACAATAACGGTTAAAAATTTATTTACATTTTATGTGGTCCATATTATATAATTTATGCTAAAAGTGAAACCGTAAATTTCTTTGAAAGAAAAAAAATTACAAAAAAAAACGATGTTTTTAAAAACTTATTTATAAATCTAATACTAGCCTAAAGTCGTCTCTCCTATACCAAAATGCGTAAACTTAAAAATTCAGTTTATAATTATTATTATTAGTTTTTTTTTTTTGTTAAATACTTCCGGGCATATAATCCGAAATATAAGCCTGCAGTAAAAATGGAAGTTTCTCTTCTTTGGATAAGTTTTTCCAATTTGCTTCAGTTTCTGATTTTATGTTTAGTTTCTCATCGAGATTATTAACAGATTTCGAGTTATTATTGTATTTGATGTATTCCAAAAAAGCCCTCGTCTCAATATCGGGTCGGTTGCTTTTAGCCCATAGAAGTAGATCATTGCTCAGATTACCAGAAAATACTTGATCAGATTGGCAGAGACCATCGAATATATTGTCTTCGTACTTGATCCAATCTTCATCGAAATTATTTCTAGCGTTTATGGAATTTGTTACCTGTCTACAATCATTTTCGCCGTTATATTCAAGAAGCTCACACATTGGTGACTCCGTCTTTTCGTATTTCATGTCAACCGATTTGGAATCACCAATGTTTGACTCCATTGAAGAATTGCTGAATGTGGTATCGTAGTTAGTAAGGCTATGCTGAGAACTTGAACGGTGAAGCTTTTTCACTTTACATATACCATTATCAGTTTCAGATCTAAGGCTAAGTGGCAGTGATAACTGCGATGCCGTTTCAGAATCTTTATTTGGAGATGCCGGAAGCCTTCGGAAAATCATGCATGCCTTTCGGACAAAAATCCTTTTTCTTCCAAACATAGTCGAACATTTATTCGAAATCATTCCTTTTCTAGTGGATTTTTTAAGACGGCGATCTGAAACGTTTTTGGGGGGAAAAAATACACAAAATTCAACAATATTCTACAATAACAAGAAAAATTCAACTTCTTTTAATGGGGCATCGAGAAACTTACCACAGGTTTCAGAACTGATGAAAGAACTCGCAAGAAATTGTTTCCTAGCAAGCCTTGAACTTCTATTTGTAAGAGTTTTCATTTTGGTAGATTAGTTGTTTTTCTTGTTAATTCTTGATAAATTTCCACATAAAAAATTTAACTAAATGAACTTTAACAATAGAGGAGAAACAATAGGTCGAAAAATTTTAAACAAAATTTGGAAACGGACCCGTTTTTTTTTGTTTCAGGTAATATCAATTGACGTATAAATTCATAGTACACTCAACATGTAATTTTTCAAAAATTTTGATGCTCAAAAATTATGCTTTTTTGTTAAGTGTTTTGAAAGTAATTTTCGTAAATGCATAGTTGAGAGTTTTGTGAGCAGAGTAAACAGATGATTTTGTAGTCGGAACTGTGGCATTATGAAGTTTTTCCCAAACAAGAATTTCAGCACTGCAGAATGTCTCTGAACGAATAGAGGTGACGGAGGTACAAAACTTCGCCTAAGAGGACGCCTGATACACTTTTAAATCACAATAAGAACTTCCATAGCTTGAGAATTTCTATCAGTTTGTAAACATGAATTGTTGTCCAATGAACTCTAACACCGGCTCCACACGTTGGTCCCGATTGTTATTATCATGAATGTTATTATGGTAGTGTATGTAAGCAGAGTTCGGAAACGCACACTCGCGTGCGCACACGAACGACTCAAAACTCATTTTTCGACTCGTGTGCGCACAAGAAATTATTCAATTACTCACAGCTCACGTGCGTGAGTAATAAGGGGAATTGTCAATTACTCACGCACGTAAGCTGTGAGTAATTGAATAATTTCGTGTGCGCACATGAGTCGAAAAATGAGTTTTGAGTCGTTCGTGTGCGCACATGAGTAATTGGAAATACTCATGTGCGCACACGAACGACTCAAAACTCATTTTTCGACTCATGTGCGCACACGAAATTATACAATTACTCACAGCTCACGTGCGTGAGTAATAAGAATAAGTAAAGCGCACACAGCTCATGAGTATGTGCGTTTTGGCGCATACAAAATTTATCGCACACTAGTGTGTGCGCACACGAGTGTGCGTTTCCGTAATCTGTATGTAAGTACATGGTTTTTCTTGTAGACCTCATGTGGAATCACAAACCTTACTTCGCCCTTGTTTATATAACCTCCCTCTAACTTTGACTGACTAATTGAAACTCTCGCCTCGGAGATTATGGGTTCGAATCCCAATGAGGGTATCTACACGGGTATTCCTTCAACTGTTACCGAACCGGTTTTTCATGCATTTCCCTCTTGTCATTTCTAGTGAGGAAGGAGAATACGTGGAAAGGTGTAAACATTCAAAAAAGACCAAGTATTGTTCAATGTCTTCGGTATATCAAAGCATCGACAAAGTTTACAAAACGAAGATTGAAAATCTGCAATTAAGCTTAAGATAAATGACTCACCTCTTCTTTACAAAGCATGTTTTTGCACACAGAAATAGAGTTGAGCCGGACTTACACGAGGCAGTACATTTGTCCCTTACACCATGGTAAATTGTACTAAGGCCTTAATTTTTTGTAATTTCCCAGCTCAACAAATAATGTCCTACTGGTATATAAGCGTGTATCTAGATAAATGATTGTGCGATTGTAAGACATTTCTTAAATTTGGAGAGTGGAGACACATTTCTTAAATTTTTTTGAGGGAGTGAAATTTTGTACTGGAGAGACATTTCTTATTACTTTTGCGCCAGCAAAATTTCCAACTTGAAATAAGGCGAGGTGAGATTTTAAAGTATAAATATACATTGTGAAGACATAAGCAGTTTAATGCATATTAAAATCAAACTCGTAAAAAAGTTCTTCACTTGTATTTGTTTTCTTTATTTTTTTAATTTGCTTGTTTTTGTCGTTTTGGCATTAAAATAGCGCCTCGCCTCATTTGAAGTATGACATTGTACTGGCTCAAAAGAAAAAAGAGGCGCCTCTTACAAACTCATTTTATAATCGTGTCCTCTCCAACACTACACAGGAAGCAACCGAGTGTGATTTGTTTCATGGAAGTTAAATTAACTTCAAAAAGAATACTGAAAACAGATTGATGAAAACTAGCTTAAACAAGCCAATTCAGAGACTAAATTTATGAAACATTTTTAACTATTTGAAACTGGAGAAAAAACACGTCAACGTCGCTTGAAATTAGAAAAGAGCATCAAACAATATTTCTTTTTCAATGTCATAAAACAGAAAGAAGCCATTTTCTCACACGTAACAATACATTTCCCAAATTACTACTGAAAAGCTATCAATGAACGAAATCAAACTGAAATCTAAAACCTTATTTCTGTGTCTCCCCCACGGAATACAAACACACAAGAAACAAAAAAACCGAAATTTTTTCGCTGAACCATCAGAAATTCGCCTTCACCCTTTTCATGTATCGAAAGTTTAAAAACACGACCGCCATCAACACTCAATCAGAGCGAGAATATTCTGCTCCTTCTTTCAGGATCAGCTCAGGCGTTCAGGGTGTCCTTAACGAGGATGCAAAGGCAAATCAAACTGGTCGTTTGGTAGCACCATAAAAGCCAATACCGATGGCAATAAATTGTTTTTTCACTTTAGACTTTGTTTTTCGGGACTTTTATTGTTTCTTTGAACCAATTTCAGATGCTTGCTAGCTTGGGCGATGCCCATTTTGAAAAAGGACACACAAGGATACACATTCACGCTGAGGGCTTCCCTTGTGCGAACAGACGAAAATCGCCCGGCATATATACGTCTCACTATCAGGAGTGAAATCTTCAAAAAACGTAAAATAGGGACACGATTGTGTTGACGAAATTGCTGAATCCTGATTCTGGCTTGGGGTGAGTCCGAAACCCTTCCATCAAGTCACATCATCCGAGAAAATACCAATTACATGGCGCTACGTTGATTCCCTTTTATTGCCTCCTCCACCTACTCCACATGTATTTGCCTATTTGGAGGCCAACGGTGTGGAGCAGGATGCGCAATCAGTGAGAGACTTCAATGAGCGGAGACCCGCCGACCGACTATAGTGTTGTTCGGCTTAAGAACGAGATGGCACCGCCATCGCTGAATCCTTTGGTGAAATTTAAATTAATGGTGTCCAGTGCTTCTCCATTTTTTTTTTAATTGTTTACTGCCTCCTGTGCAATTAATACTAATCAGCGGCCCCCGGTAACATGTCGTTCAGGAATCGGCCCGGAATCAATATTAATAGCAGCACCTGTCAATTTGTATTTAGAATTAATCTGTACGTGAGTCACTGTAAATCACCGCGGCAACTAATTGTTGAGCCCCAGTTAATACCAACGTAAATTTGCTCTGACCCATGTAGGATTTGCCATCGTCACCGGAGCCGTCGTGTTTGTTTGTTTGGGGCCTTCTGGTCAGCCCAGGACACCAGGACCACGCTACAGCTCAGGATTCTCGATACGTGAAAATACTTTCACTTCCTGTTCTCCATACATCGGGAGGTAGAGTCTCACCTAACATTCATCGGTATTTTGTATACGGCTCCACCTCCGAAACCTCAACCCCTAATTTTCCGAATTTGTCACCGAATTTTCCAATACGTGCGATGGTAATATACCCACACGGGGGGGACGATCTGGCATTTTGGGGCGCAGGAGGCAGCACACACGCCAGGAGACTGGATACGTCCTGGCGGGAATACGTACACCTATGGTGTTGCCTGTAATCCAATATATCGTGTAATTAAATTTTGGGCTCATTTGAATACGTCACTTTAATTTGGTTTAAAACCTGTTGGATGCGAACGGAATTGAACTGGCAGATGGCTCCTGTTGAGGAAGTCTATTGTCGCACTCCTGACGTAATTCCTTACTTGAGTGGATTACTGCATGAGGTGGTAATGGGCTGTATGGGATCTTGTTCAAGTGCAAAATGCTTTAAAGACTGAACGTATTTAGTTAAAGACTTAAACTTGATGACTTAAAAGACAATTACACTAAATTGGTTTGGAATTGAAGCGTTGGCATATGGATCGTGCACCTGCTACAAATTGTTGGTCCAGATGTGGTTTCATTGTAAAGTTTTCAGGCGTGTTTTTTTTAATTAACTTGTCGTAGAAAGAGAGTTATAGGAATCAACCCTACTCGAAAGGGACTCTTAAAAAAGGAGTACAGTACGAGTCCCCACCAAAAGAATCTATTTTTTGGTACCATATGGTTAAAAGAAGAAGGTTTTTAAGATCTACTAGCTTAAATAAAGATAGATAAAAAGTACTGTAGTAAAAAAAACTAGATATAGAAAGCGGACCCATGTTTGACAACGGTAGAAGGCTTCGGTTATAGGTCTCACCTTTGCCACCCAATAAGTTGCTAATTAAGTCTGCTCTACACCATGCCATGAACAACAACGTTGGACGCTTGATGGAAGGACGCATCGTGCGTGGCACATACTCGAACTACGAGTGCCAAATGTCAAGCGTCCAACGTTCGTATTTGGACACGTTCGGGCTCAACGACAACATTCGAATCAAACGTTCACCGTATCGTGTAGAGCCGGCTTTATGTTATTGATTCTCAGCTCTCATGCTGATATCGCAAACGCATCCACCTTTGACTAGAACGAACTAGAATATATAGTAAATGGAGCGGGTCATCGGTACGCCTCGGAAGCCCACTAAAGGCCTACCCTAAATGGGTTATATGTCAATTTTGAAAAAATTACGTCTACTTCACTTCTACTTCACTTCTGCGTTACTTTTAATTTAGGGTAGGCCGTAAGGGGTTCAGGTGCGCAGCTACTATCCCAGAGATCAGTGGTTCGATTCCGCGCAGAGGCATGTTGTATCGGCTTCGCATTTTTCCCACTCAGATTACATTTCTTCTTTTTTGTCTTCCCTCTTTACATCAATTCACTACGCACATGGTCTGTAAGTACAAAGCGACGGGGTCATCTCCTGTTTTAAGTCAGCGTTCTGTGGTGCTAGTGTTGGATTGTAGTCGGTATTTAATGATAGTTCTTTCTCTTTATTATCTTTCCGATGAAACTTCATGGTCGATATTGCACGCGATATTGCACAACACTGCTTAACTGCTAATAAGATGATGGACCAAAGGTATACGGGACAACCTGTGGTGTTCCATAGAAATCTCTTTCTAGGTCCTCTACTTTGGACAATAATGTACTTAAGGTACGCCTTCCTAGTGGAACGGTCGCTATCGATTACCCGCATAAGCCGAAAAGAAGATGTTTAGATGTGACTTGGCTGGTTATCGACAGAAAGGTCACCTATAAATCATTCCAGGATAACACAACAAATAAAGCATTTATCATTGGTGCGGCGACTGTAAGGGCACTGGTAAATATAAGGAATCCAAAGCAAAGTCATTACTTTCATGTCTGAAAAGTGGTCAACTTGGTCTTGTCGTTAGGATAAACTATGAGTGACAAATGCAGACCAATAGTTTTTCAATTATACTGCTCCTGCTAAACTACGTTCCTAAAGAAGTAGCTAACGCTATGATAACGGCTCAGATCCAGCAGAATTCTACATACTCACATCATGAGGAATGAAGGCCGATCCTTCCATTATGCCTGAAAGTGGAAACCCAAAGTTCGTTCAACGAAAGATGTACTCAAGCACGTCAGGGAAGGTGACATGAGTCGCAGAAAGGCTGCTAGACGCTCGTCCCGAATGTGGCAAGATTGGCTGATAGCTCATTATATACAAAGACGTATGCATCCATAAGCAAAAGCTTTTCGAAAATGTTACTGATTCAAGGGGAGCAAAGGTAAGCTTTTTTAAAGTTGCATGAGCAGATTACAAAGCTTTTGTGTATAGCTGAATAATGTTAGGTAGGTATGTATTTGTGAACATTTTTTTTCAAAGGATTAAAAATCATATTGGGTTGAGCTTTCGTTCATCAAGCTTGAAACCAGCCATAAAAAAATATATTCGTATATTTTTCCCAAATTCGTAATCGATTTCTGAACAAATTCGGAAAGAAAAATATATGAAGGGGTTGACACGACTTCGTTAAAGAAATTCTTTTCGAAATCGTTACGAATTTTAGTAATAATTTAGCAAAGCTTTTTACCCCTAATAGTCCAGGGAAATTAGACAAAAAAAAGGTCCAATTTCGGAAAAATTCCGGGAAAGCTGAATTTTGGTATGGACATTGATATTATTGCTCTAAGGAAAATGTCACGAGTCCCCAACGATTTGACACTCCGACACGATTTTACGCAGGGTCAAAGGTCACCAAAAGCGATTTTTCGAAAAAATCTCAATAATGCTCACTTTTATAGAAAAACTATGTGAATAAAGTTTGCAGCTTACGTTATTTCCTACAAAAAATATTTTATAACTTTTTTTTGTAAGAGTAACCGTTTTTGAGATGTTTTGATTTTAGTCCACGGATATTAGACAAAAAAAAGGCCAACTACGGAAAAATTTTGGGAAAGCTGAATTTTGGTGTTGGTCAAGTTGACACTCGGACAGAATTTTACGCGGGGTCAAAGGTCACCAAAAGCGATTTTTCGAAAATCTCAGTAATGTTCACTTTCACAGAAAAGTTATATGAATAAAGTTTGTAGCTTAGGTAATTTCCTACAAAAAATATTTTATAACTTTTTCTTGTAAGAGTAACCGTTTTTGAAATATTTTGATTTTAGTCCACGGATATTAGACAAAAAATTCTGGGAAAGCTGGTGACATTTTCCTTAGAGCAATAATATCAATGTCCATACCCAAATTCAGCTTTCCCGGAATTTTTCTGAAGTAAAATGTCTAATTTCCCTGGACTATAATAAAAGCTTAAGATTCATTTGCTTTAAAATCTTAAAAATGAAATAAGAATGGACATGGCTAGTGAAATTCAGATAACTCCTTTATAATATTTTGTTATATTTATTTTATTATAATTCAAAAACAGTCAAATTAAAATTACTTATAAAATAAATTCACAAATGCACTTGCCCACTTCACTTAAGGTACCTGACCACCTTGTAAATTTCAAAAAATCGATTTTTTTTTTGCTTTTTCTAAATTCCTATACTTTTAAGAATCACCTCCAAAAAAATTCTTTTCAAAATTCGAAATCTAAAGCCGCCCATACACGACAAGCCATGCTGAACAACCTGGTTGAGTCTCACACAAAATTTTGTCGTAAGTGTGTAAATTTTGAGTAAGTGTGTGGCAAACAACACGGACAAACCCTGCAAACAATTTCTCGGCTTTTCTCGGAGGGTCGCTTTCTCGAACCATTCTCGATTCGAAAACTGCTTGCGAAAGGTACGAGAAAAGCTTCAAAACCCACCATAAAAGCTTTCCTAGTACATTGGTTTCGATATCTTGCTCCGCTTTTATTGCCTTCGAATTCGTTTACGAGTCGTTTACGAGCCCGAGTTCGAAGCAAGCTCTCGCTTTTGCGTGTCGTTCTCGAATCGTTTCCGAATGTAAATGTTTGCAGGGAAGTAGTCAACCAAGTTGATCAACATGTCTCGTCGTGTATGGGCGGCATAACAGTGTCAAAAAAGTGAAAGTGCAGATTAACAAATTGTAAGTGAAAAAAGTTGCTTTTTTAAAAAATATTTGAAAAAAATAGCGAGTAAAAACTTTAAACGCGTTTTTCTCGAAACTACTTTTTTTCAAATGGCGGACAGATTATCTCCGAAACTACTCTGCCGATTTCAATGAATTTGGTCTTGTTTTGTTCGTTGAGATGTGTTGTATTCCAATTTACCACATTTTGCCAAAAAATATTAATTTTAACATTTTTTTTTTGGAAAGAATAGTGAAAAACAGGGGTACTTTCTCAATTTTTTTTTCGAACATCCCCCATTTTTTTTTTTTAGAATTTTGGCAAATTGTGGTAAATTGTCACGTAAAGGGCCTTTCTTTTGAAGATGCGGTTTTTTTGTTTGTTTCTGATTTACCAATCCTGAGATAAACTGTCCGCCATGGGACACAATTTTTTGAAGGCCTCGACTTTGGCGCCTCCTGGATAGTGGTTAAAAAATGAAATTAAATAAAAAATTTAATTAATTTTATATTCTATAAGATTCAAGTAAAACTTTAAAAAAAAATCATTGTAATATCTAATACAGGGCCTGAGAAAAGAATTCTTGAAAATGTAGTATTTTTTAGCCTCCTAAGGTGGTCAGGTACCAGACACACGATTTGGCGATTTGATTTCTTTCCTACTTCCTTAAGAAAATTTGTTACCGGCTTCTTCGTGACATTGTTGCGAAGTTGTTTTCCGAACTCTTTTTGAATTAGTTTCGACTGATTGCAACATACAAAGCTTTAGTTTTTGTTGTTGCATTGCTTCCGAAAATATTTCGACTTGTAAGAATTCTGAAAGTTTGGTTTGCTGGGTTACCAGAGAAAGCTTTTGCGTCTGGATGCACACGTCCTCGTATATAATAGGTCACAGGGTTCACGCCGAAGAAAACAATTATTTTACTGAAAGGACATGGAGATTACAGAACATACCTTAACTGATTTGAACATGGTCGTTCGCTTAACTGTCCGAAATATATGGACGAAACGAAAGACACCGGGCAAGTATTTTGCACTGGTGCCTATGATGAGGAGTTGTGGAATAAGGTGGAATATACAATGGTTAGCGACCATAAGAGGTTAAGGCTGGTGGAATCCAACAGGAGAGAGAACTTCCGGAGCTGGAGTTGGACCGCAGTATAATGCTGTGAACCACTGCCCCAGCCTTGCGACGCAATGCCGTTGGCAGTCCCTAGCAGAGAGTGGAAGCATAAATAGGTAGTTTTGGTGAATAAGAGTCGCACATAACCATATGTCGGATATCTACGTTAATTTTTTAAGCTTTTCAGCGCTCAAAAAACCCTAGTGAGGGTTTTAGGTACCCCCTATATCGAACTGTACAATGATGAACACACTTAAACAATTTCTTAATTAATATCGCAAAAGTTCCCAAACCTTGACTAACGAAAACAACTTGAACAACGAAAAAATCTCAAACTTAATAAAATCTGAAAATTTTCCTTGATATCACAACTTAATTTGTTGGCAATCAAAATACCTGAATGCCAATATTCCAATTCAATTAATCGAACAAAGGAATTCAAAGTCTTGTAGGTTATCCCCGAGGAGCGAGAGCCCCGCTATAATATTTCAAGAGGTTTTGTGCATGACTCCCTGTGATGCGGCCAAGGATATTCCCGACGACGGGCAGCCGGGGCAGAGGGGCAGGAGGCAGGGATCAGGAGAACGATTCATGCACATAAAAAAAACAGAATCTCAACAATGAAAGAACGCAAAGTACTCAAGAAAGCGAAACCCCAGAGCCACCCCAGCCCTGAGTGAGGCCTCGCCAATGTAGAATATTAAATATTGGCAAATGCCGATCGGTTTATAGTCCTGGCAGCGCCCATCTCTGTTATCCTTGCACTATGGCTTCTTAGAGGTTGTTCCTCTGCGTCTTGAGCATTTTCTTATACACATTTTTTTTTGTTCTGTTATAAATAAATATCTTCTTACCGATATTTTATTATTGTTTCCTGGGGCGATCCGGTGGAAACAAGGGATCTCTCAGCGCTGGAGCTGGGGCCAGGACCTTTTATGATAGGAACTGATAGAGGCAAGGATATGGGTTGGAGCTGCTACACAGCCAGGACTTAATATAAATTTGGATAAGCGATAAAATAATAATGGTCGTTTCGGATAAACCGTCTTGTTTGCATTTTAAACAGACGCCAGTTAAATTAAACCGTTCCAGCAGCGACGAAGGGTGTTGTTTGCTCCTGCCTTCAGCCCGTGTTCATGTTGTGTACCTTCGAAAAGACCTGAAGGTAAGTGAAAATCTGAATATCCCAGATTCGTTTATGAAAACTACTGCAAGCTACATAATATCCCTCCCCCGACGTACAAATACCCAAACAAACACACACACACACATACCCACCGAAGAACGCACATAGGGAAAAAGTTTGTACTTTTTGTAGAAAGCATTAAAAACTTTTTTTTTATGGCACATTTAAATTTTATCTGACAATGATGTTGACACGAAAGTTGCCAAATGCAATTTCATAAAGGACTGACCATCAACTTTGCGGTCCTCAGTTCTGGTTTCGAAATTCTCTGTAGATGAATGTCAGAGTGCGAAACAATAGATGGCGGCAAGTAACTTTTATTGTCTTATAATAAGGTTAGAGCTGACGAAGGACGAGGTGGAATCCCCGGCAGGATGGGCATGTATTAAAGGACATAGATGGTTTTTTTGTACTTTTAGCAGCTATTTAGGACTCATTCAAGTATTTTACAACCCACCAAACCGCTAACTGAAAATGGTGAATTGAAAAGTTTTGCAACTTTTTTAATGTAGGCTAAAAATTTATTTTCAAATATGGAGTTTTAGTGTTGAGCTCTTAATTTTATTTAGTAAAAGGCGAATTGTTTAAAGTTAGTCAATTTTTATTTTTAGACATGTGAGAAAAAGTTTTTTGGGGAATAGAATTTAATAAGGTTATCCTTGATCTTTAGAAATTGCTATACATGACTTTAGAGACGACACATGAAATAATCAACTTTTTAATTTTTTAGCTAGAAATACGCTCACAATAACGCACTATAATAATACTCCGAAAGCCTTATACGATTGACAGAAGAACATACCTCACCGAGTGCAAGATTAGCGGATCTTGAACGTTATACAGGCCAACTGTAGGTACAGCAGATAGTTTACAATTACGTTTCTGTCAATTTAAATTTGATCACTCCTCATGCCAGCATAGACTGTTCAACCCTTAAAACGCCCGACTACCATCACAAAGGTCGGTAGTTCGATTCCGCGCAGCGCTATGGTTGTTCGTCTTTTCACTTGTCGTATCCAGATAACATTCCTTCTTTATTGACGTTTTTTATACGATAAATAAATCTTAGGGATCACCCTTTGGTCTACCAGTTCGTCATGTCGTTAAAATTATGTATCTCTGTTGCAATATCAAGAACTAAGCTTAGTTTGAAGGATACAAGAGGATAACATACATTCGGGGGTCTGGACACTAGATGGCGATGTACCTTATTTTTATACTAAAATATTTTGTTTGAGCTCGGAAATACTAACCGTGGAAGATTGTCCCACCGTCGAAATGTTTTATTTATAAATTAATTTCTAGTCTAGACCTAAAGGACAAGGCTAAAAGACAAGGTCTGGCACGTGCTTGTCTAACATTATCCTAGCCAAAGAAGTGACGAAGCGTTGCGCCATCAGTTGCAAAGTGAGTTTGAGGGGATTGAGAGCAGATCGTTTATAAATACTAGCAAAAGAGCAGGTGCCAGAATGGAATCCTAGGTTGAGATAGTTTGAGTTTTACATTTAACACGGTTCAATACTATTTTAATTCAACGGCCAGAAATGAAACTCTTAATCTAACTCTTGAAATGGATCAATATGTACAGTGTAGAGTTCAGCTAAGGGAACTAGTGGCGGTTTCAGAGGGGGGTAATTGGGTAATTACCCCCCCCCCGTAAAGGATTTTCGTTCGCTTATTTATTTTTATTGTTAAATATTACCAATATTTCAAACAAACAAGTTAAGTTATGGTTAATCTAGTCGGCGATATATGACGGTGAATTTTTCCAAAACTGCTGGAGAGTCGTGGAAGGGACCGATACCCGGGACTCCCGCTAATATGGCGCGCTATGGCTGATTCCACACGAGCGTACACATGACACGACAAGAGTCGGCTGCAAAGTGGTTTATGAAGAAGAGGGTGAGAGAGCACGATGGGGGAGGCACACAAATTTGAACCATATTTTCAGCAGATTTTTGATCTGTGTTTGCTTGACAATCTGACCATTTTGTAAAAAAATCAAGATAGCGGTTCCAAAATGGTGACCGATTTTTGCATTTCTGTTCCCGACCCTGACATGGGTATCAAATGAAAAGTCATGACAGGTAGAATATAATTAGCGGTGTAGCGTCATTCGAAATTCAAAATGGAAGCCAACACAAAATGGGGGAATACATATAATAGACCAAAAAGAAGAAAATATAACCGTCAACTTCAAAGCTTGCCCTTACGCATAGTTCGCCTGACAATGCAATCCAACGATTTTGTAAAAAAATCAAAATGGCGGCTCCAAAAAGGTGGCCGATTTTGCAATTGTGTTCCCCGACCTTGCGACATGGCCATCAAATGGAAGAGCATGACATGACAGATACAATACAATTAGTTGTGTCGCGTCATTCCAAATTCAAAATGGCGGATTACCTATTTCTTCACAACCCCCTCAGTATGGGTATCAAATAAAAGAGTGTGACGATTATAATACAGTAATATGTGTGACGCCATTTTGAATCTAATATGGCGGCTACCACATAATGGTGAAAGACATATAATAGACTAAAAAGTAGAAAATAAAATGTATGTAATATGTTTTATCAAATCAATATAAATAAATATATGGGTTCATTTACTTCCTTTGCCTATTGTATATAATTTAAGACAATCGTTTTTCGTCGGAGCTGACACGCACTTCTAATTTTTTTTTTGATTTTGATTGTTTTGTATTTATGGAATAAAAAAATAATTAAGTTTTTTCTTTTTTTAAAATTACCCCCCCTAAGCCAGTTGGCTGGAAACGCCCCTGCAGGGGACCATACTTTATGAAAACCTTTAAGATATATAGAAGATATAACCAACCTTGACTCACCAATGCGATTACCTACTTTGATTATGGTGTTCTGTAAAACACACTAAAAAAGTTCGCCAGTAGAACAAGATTTTATTCGACTCAACTTTTTTCAGTATGGGGTCAGCACTAATGCAGAAACAATAACAACAACTTCGATTTATATGCGAAGCGGTCACCAAGTGACGTCAGCGCTAAAATACCGTCTTACGATATACAGTCTTTTACATTACCTTGTTTCTGTATACCGTGGGTGGTAAGTTGTCTGGTCCACGGGATGGGAGGCAATACATGATGGCTAGGGGTGACAGAGCGGTGTTGGTTATAGTTTTAAGGTGAATGGAGACGGTAGTAATTTCGCTTTGGATTTCCTATCTGTTAACAACTAACCTTTGTACATGAAATTAGGGGTTTTGGGTGTTATGAAATTCTTCGTGATCGAAGCTATCAAGGACCAAAAGTTTTTGCACGAAAGGCATGAAAATTTCACTTCTCAACCTTAACTTTTGCGTTATCCAGACTGACTAGTCAGATAAACTAGTTGGGTTGTGGGTTTGACCATTTCGGTCCACACGATCAACTTTTCAGTATGATAAATGCTGAATAAATGGCTTGACCGAATGTTATGAAAATTTTTTCAGAGCATGTTTTCGTTCATATGATTCAATCGGCACCTCAAAGAAAACGATATCATTTTTCGTTTGCGCGATATCGTGCAGATACTAAAATCACGTACGTCGTTTATTTTATGAAAATCTTTCCAGATTATAACTACGGTAATACGCTACGATTGGCACCTCGACGAAGTCGGTATCTTATTTGGTTCACGCGATATTGGGCAGGTACAAAAATCACATAAGTCGTTTTACCAAAAAAATGGCTCGACCGAATTTTATGAAAATCTTTTTAGATCATATTTCTGTTAATACGCTTCGAACGACAGCTCAACGAAGTCGATATATTCTTTGGTTAGTGCGATATCGTGCAGGAAAAAATGACCGCATATGTACGCACACACATATATTTCTTCTCAAATTTATGCTGACGGTATTCTGGAAAGTTAATAAGGAGACATTTTTAGATATTTCGAAATTCACTCGAAGGTGTGAAAATATCTTTTAAATTCTAGGCAACCGAAAGAATCGCATCCTGTCTGATTTAAGAGATATAACAGAGAAATTCATCGATGAAACCAAAAACTTTCTTTTGGGAGACAGGACACTCCAAAAATTCAACATCTTAGGAATTGTTTCACTTTAACAGAAAAAAAGTAATAAAGCCACCAAAAGTATAAATCAAATGTTGATTAAAGTTAATTTCATTCCATCGTCCGATTGGTCCTGCCCCCCCCCCCCACCTTCCTAAAAAAACTATAGTTTCTTTGAGCAGTCCGCCCTTGATATGAACTTGTACGCAATTCTGCCGTTTTGCCCTTATTCTGAAGCTCAGCTAGATAATGTCATGGCACAGATCTTTCGCATTTTTTTTGGAGAGTAATGGGCAATGATAACAAATTTATGGCTTTTAAGAAGATACAACTCCTCTCGAACAGAAGAAGAAGAAGAAAGCCAAGCAGCAGCAGAAGAAGGACCGTCAGCGGAACTTTCAATTTCAAAATCAACGGGAGGACGCGCATATATCCTTTCTGGTCGTGGCTACAATAAAAAAAAACTATACTATATATAAAAATGTACAATAATATAACAAGAGAGGGGATAAGGAACAAACCGTCAGAAAATACTTTCAGTTAAGATACTTTTCTCACACATGTGGAAAACTTAGAAAAGTTTCCTTCTTAACTCATGTCCTTCGCCTAAAGGACTCGGCGGCGCTTCCTTCACTTGTCCTAAATGTGTGCGAGGACAAATGGTCTGAGAAGATTTCTTGTCGTCCTTTTAATTTTTTTTTGTCCACGTTCATGGAATCTTTTTTTTTCGGCGTCTTATGTTTTACTCGCTTTTGGTTTCCTATAATCAAAAGTGGTTTTTTTTCGTTGTGTTTCGCCTCGTTTTTTTTCTGTTGTATCCTTTTAAGATATTTTAGCGTTTTTCTTGCTGATTTCGTTCATTTTTTTTGTTCTTTCTGTGTTGTATGTGGCTGAAAATGAATAAAACCTCGGTATTGTGAGAAAGTATGACCAGGAAAGATGACTGCGACTTTTGTTTAAAATTTGCTGAGGTGGCAGAAAGTCGAATTCAAATTGGAAGATGAAAGATAGCGCGAATTGAGTTCCACACCATGGCTGAAGATTTGTATATGAATAATGTCTGACACAAATTTTAATACCAAGGCTACTTTACATAGAAATTGATATTATTTTTTGGGGACATTTTTTGATAAGAACAGTAAGCGGTATTATTGTGATTTTTGTGCGATTAAATCAATTTGAAATTGCGAATTGAATTACTTGTTTTAGAGGCGCCGTGGTTCGTGGTGTGATAACCTTTTAAGAAGTGGTCCAGATTGTTTATGATGTTGGTTTGTGCATTTATGATCTAAAATTGTACCAACCCTGGAAAAAGTATAATAGTAAAAATTTAGTTCAAATCGCTTATTTGACTGAAAAATTCAAAATATTTTTTAAAGACGAAAAGATCGGAAAGACTTGAGTGAAAAAGTGCTTCATTATTTCCTTAATAAAGTTCTTCAGATTTCTTAATTTGTTTTTTAAATAAGGGATGAAAAACGCTTAAATACAAGTGAATGGAAAATCTCGGACACAAAAATGCTAGTCAACACATTGACACGAAATCAACAGAGCTCCGCGAGAAATTGATACATCTAAGCAATCGTTTTGTCATTGGAGCATCAATCTATCCTTTGTTGCAACAGCTCTAGCAATGGTGTAGAACTGCCTTTTAAGGGGAAATGTAAAAGCCACTTGAATCTTATCAAAAGAACCCAAACGTAGCGTGAGTTCCAAAATCCATCACTGCGGCGGCATCACTGCAGAATTCAGCGATTGAAAGTCTGTAGCTGAATTCTGCAGTGATACCCAAGTGACGCATTTTGTAACTTACCCGTACTCATATAATGTCAGTGCTACAATAGTGTTAAAAATGTTCAAGGTATATACAGGGTGTACACCTTTAACCTTACAAAGCGGCCGGCCGAGGATAGGTTTTAGATAGACGAACAAAAAATCGTATGGGAGGGGGGGGGTCAAATCGTAACGGTTTAGCAGCTAGGTCGTTTTGAAATTTTTTTGGTAGAGTTTTACATATCACCCTGTATTTTTGTAACCCTATGAGCTATTTTCATGAATAAGGTAGTTGTTAGGCTAGAACCTTGATTTTACCAGTTTTAGATAGGTGGGAGTATTCTGCGTACACTGATACCTTATTCATGAAAATAGGTCATAAGGTTACAAAAATACAGGGTGATTTGTAAAACTCTAAACGAAAAATTTCATAACGCCCTAGAGGCTAAACCGTTGCGATTTCACCCCCCCCCCACTTCCGGTACGATTTTTTGTTCGACTATTCAAAACCTATCCACAGCCGGCCGTTTTGTAACTTTATGCAACACACCCTGTATACCGGTTTTTATTCAAGTTGAAAGAGCTAACGATCAATGATCTTCACACAGTTAATCTACCTTTTCTCGAAACCTAAATAACTGTAGCAAATAATGGTGTAGAGCTGGCTTTAAAGCGAGGCTGTAATATACTATCCCCAAGAAAGCTACATTTAGTAAAATTATGAATCAACTTACCAACTGAAACTACTGAGCCAGCGTAACAAGTAGAGCTATATGTATCACCATCAGTTGCATCGACCGATCTAGGCTGCGAGACTATGAGATCGAGTTTGGCTGATGTTATCCAGTCATCTTTCAAGATTTAGTCTACCTTGATATAGGCATTACCCTACTGAAAAAAAACTGGCCGATCACTTGCCGATCCTTTCCACTGGAGCCAACCGAACATTATTTTTTTAGCGCGTTGAAACTCGTAGATCCTTGCACTCCTAGGGTCGTAAATTTACCCAAATATTTAGGAGTGACGCTAGATGCCAAGCTCAACTGGAACCAGCACATGGTAACTCCTGTGGGCTTGACGCAGAGCTTGTGGTTCCACATGGGATTTATAACCGAAAGTCATGTACAGGATATCATTAGGCCCATGGTAACTTATGGGGATTTAGTTTGGTGGCATACCAGACCAAACGGATCTTTATCTTCTCTGATAGCCCAGCGGCAATTAGAGCGATAAGGTCCCGTAGGACCAAGTCGAAATCAGTCTGAGACTGTCAACATGCTCTTAGTGAGCTGGGCATTCTCAAACAAGTTACGTTTCTCTAGGTCCCGGGTCATCGGTTCTTCAAAGGCAATGAAAGAGCGAATGCACTAGCTAAACAGGGCTCTTTCATTGCATTCATTGGTCCGGGGCCGGCTATTGGGGCACCCACCAGCTTTCTGCAAAGGACCCAGGCCGATCGGACTTTGATGAAACATGCTGAACGCTGGAGGTCCGTGTCTGGATTATCCAACTCTAAGCGCTTCCTTCCTGTGTTGTCTCTTAACGCGGCCAAGGAATTGCTCGGGCGTAATAGAAATTATGTCAGGAGACTTGTTGGCTTGTTTATCGGACACTGCGCCCTAAATTATCACTTATGGAGTTAAGGGAGCTCGGAGGATCCTACCTGCAGGCTTTGCCTTGAGAAAGATGAGTCTGCCCTCTACGTTCTCTATGAGTGCCCCGGGATAGCGAGAAGCAGGGTGTCGTTGTTTGACGAGTCCCTGATCTAACATTCAAGTCTAAGCGACAAGCCACTAGACAGTCTGCTGAACTTTTCAAGTGGTATGGACTACAAATATATGGGTGTAGTGCAATAGGCCAAACGGATGACCGCAGTCAGTACCTACCTTTGGCCCCAGGAACTCAAGCAAAAAAAGGCCGTAAACATCAACCAAGATATTTAATATATCGAATTATGGATTTCCTTTTTCCCTAATCCGAGATATTACTAACAGTCTTAAACATCAACTAGGGTAAAATATAAGAATTTTAAGGTTTGGCCTTTCGAATTTTCTATCGCGAATTCAACCCTCTTTTTCGCATATGAACCTCTCGCTCCTACTTCTACTTAAATTTGCAACTAAATTTCGTCGTAAAGCTTGCTGCATGAAATACTACCGTTTTGCTCCAATACTTTGCTTGAATGAATAGTAAGAGTTTTCAAAACCAGGCATGAAACAGTCTTCTCACAGCTCTCAGGTCTCAAATTCGAAATATCCCGGATCTAGATTGGTTTATGATAAAAATTTCAGTTAGGATTATCCTCAATGATGTTTACGGCGTATAGAGTTTCTGGATTCATCCAATTTCATATATAAGAGATCAACATTTCTCAGAAGGACTTTTCTTTAGACCAAGGCTAAGATGTTAGCATACTCCGCAATCAAGTCTCCATTCATTAGGGCTGGTAAGCATTGGTAGCCAGGCGCGTACGCAGGGGGGGGGGGGTTACTGCGGGTTAAACCACCCCCCCCCCCATGATTCCAATAATAATAGGAAAAATTATAATTAATAAATATATCAACTTATTAAACAATTAAAAAAATATTCCGAATACCGATGTATAATATATGGTGGATTGTTTTCAAACGGGATAGCAAAAAAATAAATATCTCTCAAACTTTGGGAATATGTTCGTGAACTCGATGTGATATACCAAAATTTTTTTTAGCGCAATTGGGTGCGCCGTTTCGGAGTTACAACTGTTATTGAAAAAAACGCGATTTTTCAAAAATCACGTATTTCTCATTTATTTATAGCTCACAACAAACTCTAACTTTCGGGATGGCCATATAGATATTTGTAGAAAATTTCCCGTCTCCGTCTCCGTCTTCCGTCAGATGAAATTACGTAAAAAACAATTGGACGCATTTTTGGCCAATTTTTTGGCGTTTTTTGTCCAAAATTTGAAAAAAAAGGAAATTTTAAATTTTTTTTTCATGTCACCAATCGATTTTTTGACTCAAAAACTACGCGCCACCAAGTTTTCAGAGTAGTTCCCTTCTTTTCGGTAAAAAAATTGTAAAAATGCCCTAAATCAAAGTCTAAAGTCTTGCGCACACCACGAGACCATGATTTTTGGAGAAAAACAAGACATTTTGTGATACTCGAAAAATGGTCAAAAATTATTATTTATGTTTCTTCACAATTTTCAATAAAAAAATTGCGATAAAAATATACCTATAGGTAATTATTTTTATAGTGAAATAACATAAAATATAATATAAGTACATAATAATATATTATAGTCCTGTTACATGAGAAAATTTTTTTTTTACCCAATATGTGTACAAAATATGTTTTGTGAAACCCCCCCCCATGGTTTCATCCTGCGTACGCTACTGTTGGTAGCTCCTGTAGTAGCTGTTTGGAAGCCAGTTTCATGGATTTCTTGGCTGGAATTATTGTTCCAAATGAACTGAAGGACTGTAGTGTATCAAAGTCATACTTTATTGTGGGACAAATGTTTTATCATCTGTTTTCCGGTCTTCTAAAATTTAAAACCATTAAATCAAAATGAGCAGAGATAGAACCCAACTTTTTGAGTTTTTCAGCCGATCATTTGGTGTGTTCTATTTATCATTAACGATTCTACCAGGTTTGACTCCATCTAAACATAAGATCTAGCAAAGAATTAATTGTCGAACAGCAAAATCTACCAACACCTTCATTTACATCGCCAGCACCCATCCTACACTATCGCGATATAACGCTAAGAGAAGTCTAACCCCAATCTTTGGCTTGATAGAAGGATTTCTTATCTGTCAAAACTGTCTATCTCTAAACATTGCTCCAATCACTATAAAAAGGCAAACCGTACTAAACATAAATATCTAAGAAATTTCTCAAAGCTGCTGTAAACGTCGGAATTGTCCCTATCGACAAAATTTTAGGTTTAAGTTCTTAACTATGTTTAATTCTTTTTATTTCTTATAGGAGAACTTCATTGATATTATTCTGCTTTGTCAAAAGAAGTTCATCGTTAGTTCTCTCAAAATAATACAACTTCGTTGACGCCACTCTACACGTGTGCAAACAAGTACAACCTCAAAATTTCTTGATAAATTATTAACGGTCAATAAAGAATTAAGTTACTCTAAAGCCATTAAGCCATAAACATATAAAAACAAGTCCTATAAATTTTCAATGCTGTCACTAGAATAGCAAAAATCCCAGTCAGGAGCCCAAAAATAACAAGTTTCTGTAATTTTCCCCTCTCGAAATTGTGAGATATAAACTAAAGGAAAATCATGCAAGTCCCGAATATGGCTGGGCTATTGAGACCCCCGAAATGTCAATTGTCTCATCTCCCTTAACGAATGGGACATTAAATACTTGGCTCTAAAGATGGTATCTCCACACAGCTCTGGACAAATAATCAAAATTAATTGGTATTCCTGTAACACGCAATTTAAACCCTGTTAACACAAGTAACTATTCAAGTGGTCACTAAGGTCCTTTCTGGCCATTTGCTACATACACCAACAACCGCATGGGGTGAAAGTCATATCTTTCAGCAGTGTGGCATTGGGGGGTGTGTAGGGCATATACCTATTTAATTGCTATCCAGTCGAGTCCTGGGCAAGGACTTTCTGGCTAATAATAGAGAGATAGGATGACCAAGTGGCGCACAAATAGTCTGGTGCCTGAGTCCTCTGTCGTCCTGTTTTCGTCCTCTCGTTTATTTTAAACAGATCCAAAACGGGTCTACGTACGATTGGGACTCGTTCGAGGAAATTAACTACCCCTTCGAGATGTCTAAATTAGAGTAATTGACAGATACACTGATATTCCTTATTAATTAGTTAAGTGCGTCTTTCTAGCCGCAGCCGTTTTGCTAGTTTCGTATTCATGGTTGGTCCATCTCAAATGTCTTAAACTAATCTTGATTTGGGGTTTTTGGTGGTCACAAGTTTTTACATTGATGGCCGCCCCCCACCCTGTCCTGCGATAATAATCAAAGAAGCTCCTCAATTCAATTAGACAAGGTCCTTGTGACAGGAATACGTTAAGGAAGCCGTGCAAAAGTCATATATCAACATAACTTTTCGGGGAAGTTGTAAATTTAATGGAGATTGAGATCGAGGTCCTTGATTAATCCGACACCGATAGGCCGCCTTTTTGCTCAGCCATAAAAGTTTTTAAACTTACGAATAGGAGGAAACTTTTAATTCCTATCATGAATTTCTATGATGTTGGGGCATAAATCTTTACGTTCTGTGAAGGGTGTAGATGTGGAGTGGCAAAAAAAATGTTTTTTTTTCTGGTACCAGTGTCCCTCCATCTTTCTGTTCTTTTTTTTCATACTGGTTAAATCTCGGATTTAGCACGGAAAGGTCCGCCACCGACACGAAAAAAAAATTCATCCTCATACAGGATACTTGGAGCAAACTTTAAAGTAGATTACGGGGCGGTATGCAAAGCCGCGAGAGATAAAATTTATTCCGCTGACTTATTTATTGCCATTCCATGACCAGTTAGTCAGGAAGACTTTCTCGTGCTCTCATCCTTGTTTCTGAAGGATGTTTTTTTTTCTGGCATTTGCTGGACGTGATGTCTGCAACCCAGAGGAAGTTAAGTATGAATATGTTACCGTTATGAGCAAAAAGAAATACGTGTGGAATAATAGGATAGACGGTGGTATCTGGTGTTTTTTTTGTTTTTATTCCTGGAAAAAAATTATTAATGCTCAGAAATGTACAAAGATGTAATTTTTGTGTTGTTATGTCATATTCTTTCGCTGATTTTAATAAATTATTCGCAAAGGAAAATTGTATGACGTCAATTATACTCTAAATTCTTTCAAATAAAGCTCTCTTAATAAAATTAAACTCATCTGGAATCAACAGCACAATATCCCGAAAAATCTATTCCTAATCTAGATGAATCAAAGTCAAAGCACCAAATGCCGACTCTTTAATATCCTGAAATTCTTTATAAAAACTTTCGTAAGTAAATAAGTCCTCCAAAAAGAGTTACGCTCTCTTTAGCCAGAAAAGAAAAATCCAAAACCCATCTAACGAATTAATGCCAATTTTCTTAAATAAAATACCGATATTATTTCACTAACAACAAAAAAATATCACTCAGTACAGCAGGATAATTCGATTTAAAATTATTTAAGCTTTTGTGACGTCACTAGAAATATTTTACTTAAAAGCTTGCGATCTATGAAGCTTTTGTGACGTAGCAAGTGAAAAAAAGCTTTCGAAAGCTTTTTAGTGCAGGCAGCCGAGGAACGATTTATATGTATATTTTCTTGTAGATTTTATTAAATAGAGTTGAAAGGCAAAATTTAAAACTGGAATATTTAATAAACAGTAATTTTTAAAGATGAGAATGAGGGGTGAAGAAATATTAAGAATGGCCTTAATGTAATCTTAAACCATTGTGCGAAGCCTTTTGATTCAAATGCAGCTTATTCAGTGGAGTTCACAGTGGAAAGGGCCAGGGCAATGAGCGCCGGAATGGGATTGGGCCCTATAAATATGAGTTATAAGGGTGTAGTATCTACAATAGGCTGAACAAGTGGCCGCGGTACTTTTAGGCCTAATACCTCACAAAACAAACTCTAATATTCTGATTACTAGTCTTTGAAATTGTATGTTAAATTTAATTTTAGCAGAACTAACTCTAACGAATGTCAGCATTGCACAACTTCGCTGATGAAGATGACGATGCTATGCCTTCGATAAGGTACTCTAAACATGTGCTACACTTTGTCTTCTAAATCATGAGCTCATGTGGGTAGGTAGGTGAAGGGCTACCTCCAGTGCGACCGGAGGCCCAATTAGCGCTTGCCGCGCCGTTTTGTTGCCACAACTCGTGTACCTTGTGTTCAATGGTTGTTTGGCCGGGTGTAACGGATGCCTGTGGAATTTAGGAAGCTTATCAGCCATCTGATCTCTAATCTGAAAATCTCTTTTAAGTCTTCCAAAACTTAACTGCCTAGTGTACGCAGCCTGGCTTTAGCTAAAGTCGGGCAGGAAGTGAACAAGTGTTTCTCTCTCGTTCGTCTCCCCGCAGCTCCTGCAACTGACGTTGAAAGGGTCTGTTTAAGAGGCCCATGATATTTTCGTTGTTGTAAGTCGGCCAAGTCACCCTAGAGATAGTAGAGGTCTCCAGTGCTCTCCAGTTTTGGCTGGCTAGCAGCAGGTGGTAGTCAAAAATGCCGTTTTTGACTCCGGCTATTGGCCTGCCGACCATGCCGGTCTCCGAGCCCCGGAAAGAGACTCCCTGCTTGGCTAGATAGTCGGCTTACTTGTTCCCATCTATGTATGTTCCTATGACGGGGAACCAAGACGAGAGTCACTTTTTGCTTTCTACCTAGCCTATCCAGCTCAGCTCCTTATCGCTACACTAGCTTGGAGCTTTTGTTCGTCTATCCATAACCTATCCACAGCCGGCCGCTTTGTTACTTTTCGTAGTACACCCTGTATAAGCAAGGTGTAGCAAACTATGTTTTTTTTACCGTTTTATTTTTTCGACAGCCTTTTAGAACACTATTAAAATCACTTGAACAAAAGTTTTATGAATAAAAATAGATAAAAGCTCTTAAAAGCTTTTTCACTTTAAGCTTTTATGACGTAAGAATTGCAAAAAAGCTTTCGTGCTTTTATCAAATATTCTTACCGAAGCGAATCATATGTGGATTAACGAAGGACTAGTTTTATTTAACATTGCTCTTGAAAAAAATTTATATCTGAAGAGATGTAATTGGTGGATGGGAAGAGGAAGAATACGAATGTTAGTTTGAGTGCGCTTCGATTTTAGGTTCATTTTGTAAAGGTTGTTCAATAAACCCAATTCAATGAATTCAATGTCCTTCACCGTTTTCAATGTAGGAACAAAATTTGGTAGATGGGTAAATCAGGAATGACAACATTGGGCCCTTTTACACGACCGGACACCGAACAGACAAAACGAACGAACAAACTGGGGTTTATAGTAAAGAGGGTGAGAGAGGGGCCGGTTTTCCATCGTCCCCTCTCACCCTCTTCCCCATAAAACCCAGTTTGTTCGTTCGTTTTGTCTGTTCGGTGTCCGGTCGTGTAAAACCGGCCATTGCAGTGAAAATTTAAGAATTGCTTGATATCTTTAATCTCATCTAAATCTTAGACCACTCTGCTACATTAAAAAATTCAAATTAATTCGAATAATCCCTGCAAAAATCCTTCTTCTAATCTGTTTCCGCTCTAATCGCAAATGGATAGTATTATCCTCCCCCCCCCCCACAAAAAAGCGTTCTTCTTTAATCTTATGCTACTTTGAAGCCATGTAAAGTAATTTCCACTTCAACAAAACTGTCATCATCAATCACCGTCCAGAAATCAACACCTTCACCAAACTGAACATACATCGTCCTGTACCGAAAGGTTTCCCAGCTCCTCCATTTGTTATCCTCGACGAGAGAGAGTCACAAGTTGGAAAAATAAAGTGAAAAACAATTCTCGAGTGGAGTGAATCTCATCCAAAAATACCAAAGAACACTACACACAAATAGCACCGGGGCGAAAAAAAACGAGAAATAAATAAAATTTGCATCTATCAAATACGAGATAAACGACAGCAGGACTCAGGACATACACACACACACACACACTCCCACACACCCAGCCAGTGAACATACGTGTGGAGGATTCGAATTCAAAATTCCAAAGTGAAAATGCGGGCATTTGGGTACCACCCGCAAACTCTTGGTGAGAAACACCTTTTTCGTGTCGTCGTCATAGCCAAGATCTTTTGCACATATTTCCGCTGTCGTCCTTTCCGCTAGGACCTTACCGGGATATATATGTACGAGCACACCCAGGATGAACGTGTCCGGATAGCAGTCGCAGGAGATTCTAAAGTCAGTTTACGTTAGAGGCGAGCACCAGAACAAAAAAAAACTCGAGCGTGGTTAAACGTGTTTGGGTTACGGCGTGGCATCGAAGTAATAATTCTTCCGGAAAATTTCACTCTACATTAGTCCTGGAAATCAGGGGCGTTCGCTAAGGATGTGGGGCTGAGGGGATGGACGGTTTTTTGCGCGCTTTCAAGGATTATACTTAGGTATGAAGATAGTAACAGAACCAAAACGTTAAGGAGGACTTTCAAACATAAAAAAAATTTCATTAAAAACCGATTTTTCTTGGCTTTTTTTGGTTTAGTTTGGAAATTGTTGTTTTTACTTCTCGTCCTTATGCAGGAAAGGAGAAGTTCTGTAATCGTGGTGGAGGAATCACAAAAACAATTTTGTGAATTTTCACGCTTAAAAAATTGTTATTTTGAGTCTGTTCACCTCATCGTCGTCCGGCGGCATATTTTTTTGTGGGTGGGATGTCCCAGGACCAATCCTTGGTGGAAGGTAGTTTGTACTTAAAATTTCATTTGAATCAGCAGATGAGAAGCAAATATCGCCTTGGTAGTCTTAAAAAAATTCATGTTGATTAAGTCCAATTTTTTACTATTTATATGAATTGGTTTCTGGAACGAAGGCTCAACAGAGAAAGAACGAGAATGGAGAAAAGGTCAGCAATACGGTAATAACTATGGAATCAATTCATTTCTTGAGATCCTTTAATTTAGGGAAATACACAAGCAAAGGTGTCAAATCAAATTGATTTCGCTCTGACTGGAAAATGATGTGTTTTATGTAATGGGTCATGCAGAGGGGCAAACGGCAATGCTAACGACATCATCATGAAGCTGAAACTACATACCTAAGGTGAAAAGTATACAGAGTTTATCATTCGACAGATCTTTTTTGTAAGCTGGTAACACTGTGCCAAGCACCCACGGGGAATTTGAGCCCCATCTGTCACTCACTGTATTCACAGGAATTGTTTATGTTAGTCGTTAGTGCTTTGCGATTTTAACAATGGATTAGTTGAACAAAGGGTTTGTCTGTCTGTTTTTCTTTCAAACTAAATTTCGGCCAAATTGTTGAAAATGGTGCAGAAGGGATGTAGTAATTGGCCGAGATCGCAAACCAACGCCTTGTTCTGATCGAACTTCAACATATGCAAATAAAAAATACGGTGACTACCCTGCTGCGCAATGATAGCTCTCGATGTAATAAATGCTTCTAACCTAGCGAAGGTTGGGCAAAATAGAATGGAAGCGTTAGTCAAGTTAGATACCCCAAAATATATGACGCCCAAAATTATTGCTATTTTTCGTGACCAAGAGAGTACAGGAAAATCTGTGACGTTCCCCAAGGATATGTAATGGGACCATTATTTCGGGTTGTCCTAATTCATGATGTACTGAAGCTTCGTGCGGAACAAGTCCTCAATGAGATCGTAATGCACACGAACGAAGCAATTTGAGAGCTGAAATCGTAATTTTCGCACCTAGTACATCGCACCTAGTACATCGCACCTAGCAAGTACAAAATTTGACCATCGCACACTAAACTTATATGGTGTTATATGCAGTGCTAGGCTAGGCAGGCTGTGTTGTAGCCGTGCACTTAAGCTTGCGGAGCATAGCATAAAAAAGAAGTAATGTTAATCAGCAAGCAATTTGACGATTGTAAGGGCTAAATTACCCGAGCAAAAATAAAACTCGCCCGCATCTAGCCTGCAACAGGCACGCACGCACAGCGTCAGATCGTCTGTATGGCACCGCAATGAGTTCCGGTACGCTCACACTTTTTCTACACTAAAAGGAGCAAAATTGGGGGCTTTAAAAAATTGTATAGGAGGAAGAAAACGGTAAATTATCTTGGTGACCAAAATGGGTGCCATAAGCATACTCGGTAGACCGGTTCTCATTCGATTGCGTAGGTCAAGCAGCATTGGACGTGGTTAGTACTTAGTTGGGGGACTGCTTCGTAAAAAGATACTCGCGCTTGAAATGGTGTATGCCGATGCTTGTTAACGTGGCTTGACAAAACATGGAAAAAACCGTACCAAACTCATCGGTGATGGCATCTTATGTATTTATATATAGACTTCATTGCTGGGCAGTACTCTTCGCTCAATGCAAGACTGGCCCACTCGCCTCACCACCGATCAGCTCAGTCTTCATTTTTGCATTTACTATGGTTTATAAGTTTGCTTCGTATTCGTATAAGCACTCAATTGTGGAACAATCTCCCACATTCAGTATTCCCAAACGCTTAATGGAACACCCCTAAGACCTGGTCCTTCTATCCTTCAAACTAAGCTTGCTTGTAGTAAAAATCTCAGTACGTTCCACCCACCAACAAACCCATCGAAGCCTTTCTTCCAATATATTCTGACCATTCTTAACCTGCATCCTTACACACAACAAAAAAATCTCCGATCCTCCCCTCTCCTTGAACCGCCTCCACAAAAATATTCTCATCCTTGAAATACTTTAATCTCGCTTGATTCAATTAGGCTCAACTGGAATTGTTAATTCCGTTAAAAAGGTCGAAAAAATGGCCCTCAATGAAGCCGTCAAAGGTATTCACACCGCCGCCATTGCTGCCACCGCGGGCGATAATCACAAAGTTGAGAAAGAAAGGAGCGATCCACCCGAATCGGCCAGGATAGGGATTCGTCGGTAATAGAATTATTCAGAATGTAATTAAAGGCAATTAAGGACGAAAGGGGATCTGCTCTCCCCACAACTTGGCGATGGAGTTTTTTTTTCATCCTGATTTCAACTTTTTTTTTTCTCGAGAAACAAAAAAAAATCAGTACCAACCGAAATCAGTGCCCATCGAATGGGGATTTCGTGATGAATTTGAGATCTGCGCGTCTCCGCTCTTCCCACCAGGCTTAAGGATTTTGTTTTAATTGCGAAAAGGACCTAATTAGATTTCAATTAGGCCAATTAGTTGGTATCGATAGATTTTCACTGGAAAAATAATGAAATGTAAAAAAATTTTTTATTTTTTTTTGTTTTTTTTTTTTTGGTTTTCATGCAACTATGTTTCTCGGCTGTGTAAATCGTTGAGGCGTTAACATTGAATTTTCCCCGATACACTAACGAATTTCTTTGCACACAATTACAGCAGGACGAGAGTTTGTGGCCTAAAGCCACAGAAGAGATTATACGGAAATTATTTTCGTGATTTGTGGAAACACGTATGAGTCTGAGAGATAAATTCAGTAAAATAAATACAGGACTCGTAGTCGTACGTTAGAAACTATTATATTATCCCCTCTCAACCTCGATGTTGCCAACAGATGAAGGACGAGAGGGCTGCAGCCTCGCTTCCTATCGAACTTCTACAGGATTCTAGAGTGTATAGTTATGCGGATCCTGTATGGAGTTGGTATGGATATTTTGAGATTTGCTCAAGTGTGAAACGTTTCTGCTGTAAGTTTTGTAATTTTCGGTTTTAACTTGTTTATTTAATCTGATCCTTGTCAGTGAAGGAAGGTGATTAAGAGCGGGAATTGTATTGTTGTAGAGTAAGTTTTTGGTGTAGTTTTCTGTGATGTATGTATTTCATTGCTAAGATTTTTGTTATTTGTTGCTTTAAGATAAAGAAGGGATTTTTGTTTTCACGTTAAAAATGGCAGTTTTTGTTATTTTTGAATTCTCAATTTTTGGGGGATTGAACATTTTGTCTAGACGTGTAGTCAGCGAGATAAGAAGGATGTGATTATATTTTCAATACCAGTTATACATTTAAAGGTTACAACGGGCGAACACCGGCCGATTGGCTTTTTAAGGGACATATGATGGCCGTCGAGTTTTTAACCATTTTTAACACAAGCACATACGGCCCCAGATAGGGCAAGCTTGACCAAACGATTTAAATGGCCGAGTACTGAGCTGTACACACGGGCATACGTCGGGCATATAAAGGCCAAGTGAATAACATTTTCGAGCTCCGGATTTCATGATGTTTTACTCAATATTTATTACGCGTTGAATTTTGAGTTTTGTTGGGGAACGAAAGTCACACTTCCCCTCAAAATGACTTCTTTGTTGAGTAGTTAAATTGTGTCAATATATATACATATACACGTATTTTGTATAAATGATTTTTTCACTTTCTATATACAAGAATTCCCGCGCTCTTTATCATGAATCGGAAATTTTTTTACATTTTCTTTTCATTTCTAGCAACATTTTTTATTCACTCTTGTAGTCTAACCAAAAAAATATAATAAAATCGATCATTTCACCATGTGAACAGCCACCGTACCATCGTCGTATGCCCGTTATTGGAATTGTAAGTCCAACATACCGCTGTCATATACGGCAGTACAGTCCTGCAAACAACCTTCTGATGCTCGGAATATGGCCGAAGACTATGTTTCAATCACGGCCGGTGTTCGCCCGTTGTAAGGCCATTTTTTTATTTTTACTCGGGGGGTCTGTTCTTTTTTTTAGGTAGGTCAAGTCGTCCTAGAAATAATGCAGTTTTCCAATGCTCTCCAACTTTGGCTGGCTAAAAGTAGATGGTAAGGAAAAATAGATTTTTCGACTTGGCCTATTGGCCTGATTGGGTCTCCTTGCTAGCCTAGGTATTCGGCATTCATGTTAATTTTATAGATGGTTTGCAAATTATAAATAGTTTTCTCTTTTTAGGATACAGAAGTCCTTGTAAATGTCTTAAAGTATTCTGTTAGAATATTCCTGATCACTCCAATGGTTTTTTAACACTCCATTAAATTATCCTTGATTTTGTCCACATAAATCAGATTCTAGTCTGTCTTTTTTCGGTGAAAAGAGTGGAATGTTTTTGTTTACCACATATACCTTGTACCAAATATGTAACTAGTAAGGAGTTTTCGAAGGTTGTTACACCAAAACTTCTCTTTCTATAATTCTCCCAATTTCAATCCATAGTATCACGAACGAATCAATAATCCTCAAGTCCATCCTCACGTTGACTACGTTTTTTTATTACCTTCGCTTTGTCCCCTCCCCAATTTTTTAAGAACAAAATTGTTCAATTAGCCTCTCTCTGGCTCTCCCCTCAAAAAATTTGCCTAACAATATGCAATAGAACTACCTTTTAAACTTCGGCTAATTCAATTCGATTTTTTTTTCAATTTTCCTTTCAAGACGAAAAAAGGACCTCATCCCATCCATCCCCTAAACACGTGTCAATATATAACTACAGATCATAGCCATAAGAAGAAGAAGGAAAAAAATGAAGAATTTTGTCACGGTATAGTGACAAACTTTTAAATACCTTTGCCTATTCCTCGACACCAACACAACTATGCACCGAACAGGAATCATGTAAAAAGCAAAAAAAAAAAATACCGGAAAAGTTTCCGTTCGAAAAGAAAAAGTTTCGCTAACTTTTCAGGAAAGTTGGCAGGAGTTTCGTTTTTTAGTAGTACACTTTTGGCCTGAGCTTTTTTTTCTCTCCATGATATGGCCGTGTCCTTCCCCCCGGGAGAGAGTTGATGTGGTACACCTACACTACTCGACTGTGCGCTAAATGAAGGTTTTTCGGATTGTTCGTCCTGTGTGTGTTTAATTTTTGCTGCCTCTATTTTTTTGGTTTTTTTTTGAAGGATTTACTTGTGCAGTTTTTTATGCTACTCACCAGACCTCTAAGGAGCTGAAAGTGGCTCCTTTGCTTCGTCCTGTTCTTAATTGAAAATATCTGTTCGGATCAATTAGACGCGGGGGAAACGAACGAATTAAGACTTGAGCTGGAGGTGGACGTGGACTCTCTCCACTGTCGTTGTTCGACCCTATTTAACCTTTAATTTAATTTTTCACTTCGATTGATTTATTTTTTTTTACTTGAAATCTTATTGTTGAAAAAAATGGAAGAACGAATTTAAATTCTACTTAAAATAGTTGGCAAAAAGCCATTTTCCCTTCTTGTTTTCAGCATAAAGGAATGCTTCCATAGCCAACCCCTAGAACACGGAAGAAGGTGGCGTGTTACCATTAAAATACCCAGGAATAATCAGTCCAAGGTATTTTTTTTTGTTGTACTTGAAAGGAACAAAAGGAATATTGCCTAAGGATAATTTACAAAAAAATAAAAGTACAACAATTCTGAGGAGGTGGAAATTAGATGTCACCGAGGTGTCATTTGCCACGCTCGGCCCTGTCCTTGTTCCTTGGCTATTGTCGTTCCCTATGAATACGCAAGTTGCTGGTGGTGTGGCACACTCGTACAGGAGGAATCTATGAAGGATCCTTCGTTTTACATTCTTTTTATTATTTTTTTTTAATTTTCAACTTCTGTTCAAGGAATGGACATTACGAAAAGTCAGTGGAGAAGATTCGAATTGAAAAGTGTGTGGTTGGGATGCGATTGTCTTTCTCTAACAAGGAAAAAAGGAGAATGTTTTTCCTAAGTCCCTATTTTAGGTGTCAGTTTCCATTTAAGGTTCATTTACTTTACGAAAACTTTTGGCCACAGGCGAAAAATAAAGAAAAGAGGTGATTTTTTTTAAGATAATTCAAAAGTTGAAGAGTTTACTTTAGCACGAAATCAATTAAATTTTATTTACTAGATTCGTTCATTGAAAGCTTCTTTTTTAGATGAGTGTGTTTTACGTACTTAACAGCAGTACTCGAATGAAATATATTCACAGGCATTATTCATCCAGCTACAAAATTTAAGTTGATTTGGGTTACATAGATAATTTAACGTTATCCTTTTATTTTTAATAAAAGTCTAAAAAATAAGGGGACAAAATTTCAATACGATTACCAAAATTAATCAAAGACGCAATCCCTACGATCAGGTCATGGAAAAAAGCCGACACTTATCGACCACTTACAATCACGATTCCTCTACGATTATTCAATTCCATCCGATAGATCTAGATTTTGTCTTAGCCTACCTAGATGACATTCTCCCGCAAGCATCTAATAGCCTCGTCACACGCACGCATTTATGACGAAAATTCATCATTAATTAGGAATATGAACCTCATCAATTAGGAAAATCGATTAGGCAAATTTTGGTTAATCTAGTACGAAATCTCAAAAGAGAGCCATCTGTCGAGCGATAGATCATGTTAAAAAGCCCGCTTTTAGGCGTTTTTCCAGAGGCAGCTGATTTTTATTTTAATTTTCCTTGAAAATTAATAAAAAATATTACTTTTTTCCATATTAAAAAATTAAATATTTCTTGTTTCCCTTCCATTGGGGCAACAACGTATCAAAGATATAATTTTTTTTTATTTTTCGTTCTCTGACATTTTTCACTACACCACAACTGTCATAATATAATGAGGTATTTTAATGTGTGTCACCCCGTAAGGGCGTTCGTCATAAATTAGGAATTTTCGTCATATTTTGATTGCCGTGTGTCGAGGCTATAAGCCAGAACATCTCACTTACAGCTCAATGCTTAAATAACATGTCTTGACCAATAAAGTCGAAAAGTGCCCTTTTTTCACTTGGGATCATCTTTCTTATAGCCTCGACACACGCACGCATTTATGACGGAACCTCATCAATTAGGAAAATCGATTAGGCAAATTTTGGTTAATCTAGTACGAAATCTCAAAAGAGAGCCATCTGTCAAACGATAGATCATGTTAAAAAGCCCGCTTTTAGGCGTTTTTCCAGAGGCAGCTGATTTTTATTTTAATTTTCCTTGAAAATTAATAAAAAATATTACTTTTTTCCATATTAAAAAATTAAATATTACTTGTTTCTCTTCCATTGGGGCAACAACGTACCAAAGATATAATTTTTTTTATTTTTCCTTCTCTGACATTTTTCACTACATCACAACTGTCATAATATAATGAGGTATTTTAATGTGTGTCACCCCGTTAGGGCGTTCGTCATAATTTAGGAATTTTCGTCATATTTTGATTGCCGTGTGTCGAGGCTATTATCCATCACATCATAAAATTTAATTATACACGAGAACGTATGCATCCAGACGCAAAAGCTTTTCTGAAAGTTTTCTTAAAATTCTAGGGAAGCAAGCTTTCCATACAAACGAAGCAGATTTGGTGTAGTTACACGACAATTTTTTGCACATACCTACACAAAGCCTAAATTTTTTATCTGGGCGGGTGCAAATTTTCGTTTACCTAGGCCGTTAACGAACGTAAAAAATTCTCAATGCACGCACGAATGCTTCACTTTTTCACCATCCTTTACCCACTGGCGGACTCTGTTCAACTTTTACTCGTATTATGAAATTGATGGCGAACTTCTTGGAATGTAAGCAGTGATCAAGCACTTCTGCTACTTCAACAAATGACATAACTTAGGATATCAAAAAAGATGAGCGGTGCAAAATCTATGATTTTTCCTTCCACTAATCTGGCCGTTTTCGGTGGATACTCTCGCGTACACACTTCATGACGGCCGAAATTTATTGGCCGCTTTTCCTTTTTGAAAGCAATTCTGAGTGCACCACGCGGTAATCCAAAAAAGCTACTAGGTTAATAACTTTGAATTGAAAGCGAATTTTCAAGCCATTTCGAAGACTACTCTCTAGTTTGCATGTCGTGTACTTGTGCACTTTTGTCTCGTTGCGAGTTATGATGCATTTCATGAATATGGAATCTGTAGAAGCTCAGGAAATCATATTTAGTAGCTCGTTCCGGCAAGAGAATATAACAAATCCAGACTAAGCCAAATTCAAAGGATAGCATATCTCAGAGTAACTGGGGCGCTGTGTACAAAACGCACGAAGACAATGAATGTAATTCTCGATCTGCTGCCAGGTGATCTATATATCAGGCAGCACTCAGCCTACACTGCCGTGAGCTTACGAGAAGTGGGCTGCTGGATGGAAATGACGTAACAACACAGCAATATAGTGCGCTTTTTACCCTTTTTTTATGTGGAATACTACAGCTCAAGGAAAGCCCTTTCGAATGGTAGAAGAGCCATCTGACTTCATGACACCGAAACTAAATTTCCCAGTCAGCGTAATACTGCTATCGGATAATAACGTCCGAGCTGGTCTTTCAAAAGAAGCTCTCTACGTTGACTAGGAGGTACATAATCACTCTTCAGTTGGTACCGGAACTCTGGAACATGGAGGGCAACGAGAAAACCTGATTAGGAGCAACGCTTGTAGACACAGCAGTGTTAGTCCAGTCAAATGGTACATTCGCTGAACATTTTCTGAAAACAGCAATTTTTTTTTGTAATGTATAGGGGGGTTGGTTGGGAGTATAAAACCGAGTTTTCGGGATCCGGAGGGGTGACGTTCGGCCGCCATCTTGTTTTGAGTGGTGAAAAATGGTTTTCCTTATTTCTCGGAAACCGTGAGTCCTACAGAATTTTTGTAAAAATATTTTTTTTAGATAATCAAATTATCTACAATTTTTGTAAATAATGTTTTGCCGTAATATTAATAATAAAAGCTGAAAAGAATAAAAGCAAGAAAATTCTCTACAAAAAGCTCTAAGGCATTTTTTTATGTAAAACCAATATTAAAAAAGTTATAGCGCTTTAAAGCTCATCACCCCCAAAATTTTTGTCATTTTTCGTCCATATCTTTTTTATTATTAATATTACGGCAAAACATTATTTACAAAAATTGTAGATAATTTGATTATCTAAAAAAAATATTTTTACAAAAATTCTGTAGGACTCACGGTTTCCGAGAAATAAGGAAAACCATTTTTCACAACTCAAAACAAGATGGCGGCCGAACGTCACCCCTCCGGATCCCGAAAACTCGGTTTTATACTCTCAACCAACCCCCTACATATTACAAAAAAAAATTGCTGTTTTCAGAAAATGTTCAGATGGCCCTTTTTTTGCACCATTTTACTGGACTATGTATGTATAATGTACAGAAACTGCTATGTGTGACGAAAAGCGATATCACCATGCGTTTCTTTTCAATGCCAGACTCGAGGAATTTAACATCATGAGACAAGACTAGAATGGCTAGGCCTGACTGCAACAAGTAAAGGTCATGCGACTTCGTGATTATGCCGATCAAGGGCATTGCCAGAATCGTGTTGATCATCACATTACACCGATCGAGGAACATGCAGATAAGGGCCGCATACATCAACGAAAGTTACCCTAAATTGTAAGTTTTAACATAAACATCATCCTAGGTCACTCCGCATAAAATCCAAGATTGAGGGTAACTTGATAACCTAAGTTCATACGATCAACGCTTCTATGGTTCCGTCCAGTTATCAGGCAGAGGAATCAACTCTTCCACTGTCTGATTACGACTGACTTTCGCAGGCATGCACCGGCCTTTTATATTGGTGCCTTGCTGCGGGTCTCTGTTTCGTAATGTCTTTTACAGCGGTTTTGTGTTTGTGTTAACAGCGGTGGTGCTGTTGTGTTTTTTTTACAGCGGCCTGTTTCGTTACAAAGTTCTGCAAATATCTCGTCTGCTTCGAGCTCTGGGCAAGAAAGTTACTAGCATTTTAGCAATTCTTATGTGACTGCCAGACCACCATATTATACTAAATAAAATTTCTTCTTGTGCAATGACATTGAGAAAAAAATCACCTACACCAAAATTGCCCGTTTATAATAATTGAGCTACCTTGTAAGCCTCTTCAAACCACCTCGGCTTTTCTTCATTGCAAATTAAAAAAAACGTATAAAATAAAATCCTGTAAGCACATTTCTTTAATTTAAATTTAAAAAAGAACGAAATCGGGTTAATCAAAAGCCCTCAAAGTCAATCTTACGCTCTCGACTTAACAACATAAAGCAGTCAACCAAAGAACACAAAAAATCACATCCTGGCAGGATAAAAGCTCGGAAAATCTGTCAACAATTTCACTCTTGAAATAGGCATGACAAAACGAATAAACAAGAACCTGAAGAGATGTTTCTCCCCCGGTACTGAGGAGTTTCGACGGCTGCCGGCTGGGGAGCGGGAAGCTGGATCCTTGGTGCTGGAGGACGTTTCTCATTGGGGAAGAAGACGGGGTCGAGTCGAGCGAATGAAGAAAAAAAAGAAGAGAATTTATCTCGGCACATATCTTTTCATTTACATTTATTGCGTCCCCAGGTCTGCGGGAAGCAGCAGCAGCAGCATAGAGTATTGGCTACACAGGAGCTGAGCACGAAGAAAAAAAAAGGAAACAAATGACTGAATCAACGGAAAAAGGGAGCAATTGTGCCCTTTACCAAAAATTTGCTTACCAAAGTGGAGTGACATACTCTTTGGCGACAAAAGCAGTCGCAGGATACTATGGAATTGCAGATGGAAGGAAGACATGCTGAGATTAAAATCGGATTTTATGAGCATCAACACATTCACATGCCGAGCTGACGGATTTCGGGCTGTGTGTGTGTATGTATGTATGTGTATAGTGCTGGTCTTGTCCAAAAAATATACACGAAAAAAAAGGATCAGAGTTGAAATCCTTGCACCTTTTTGCTCTCCGAATGCACCACCAATCCCCAGTGCACAATCTTCATTAAAGATTCCCCGGAAATATTTTTGAAAATCGATCAAATGTTGCCGGACTGCCGCCTTTTAGCTTTGAAACACCGCAAAAAAAAACTTTGAATACACAATCAACGACCTCAAATCCGGCATCGCTGCATCCCGAGCAAACAGTGGCGGCCCAGAAGCCCCCCGAGATAGAGAGAGCAGAGAATCGGCAATTACCAATTCTGAAAACGCACAAACCCGGAGTCGATTTTTTCTATGGAATTTATCTCCATGGCATGGTGGTGGGCTCTTTAGATCCGATGCCCCGATAGCAAATATACAGTAGTTTTAGTTTATTTGCAAGTAGTTATCCACCCCCAAAACTAACCGCCACCCTGGGAGCAGGATCCTGCAGCTAGAACGACAGGACACACGAGTGGCTGCTGGCAGTCGATATGAATGGCTTGATACGGAATATTGTGAATTGTGACGTGTTTGCCTCCATGACTCTTGGCCCTGGCTAGAGATGGGATTGGGGAAATCGCAAAAGTCACTAGAACGCCCGCTGCCAGGCAGGACACCACATCCAGGACTCTCTCTCTCTACGTCTGTTTTATATTCTAACTAACACATTTAATCTGGAATTGAAACGGCCAAGAGCTGCTAAACGTTCAGATCCGCCCGATGAGATAAGCGACAATTAATTAGGAATATACAAGCAGGCAGCCCCGGATCCCATCTACGTGGTGCCAAGAGGGCTTGCGACCATATTAGAAAATGTTTAGTAGCTGGCTGCAGGGATGGGGGCGGGATGGCGCTCTGTGTGCTATCGTTATGCCACGATTATGCGTGCTCTGTAGTCTATGTGGCGATTTTTGATATTCACAAAACCACAGAGAAATTAACTATGGCGGAATTGTTAATGCGGAATACTGATTCAGCTACACAGTTTTTGGAAATGGTGGATTTACGCAAAATGAAACCGTTTTACCCGCAAAATATTTAATTAATTCAGGGACAGTGGAATGCTTGAGAAAATATGCTCATTTGGCAGCCTTGTGGCTAGAGCTGGGCAGGACGAGGATTTGTTGCCGGGGGGGAGGTGTTTTTCCATAGAAATAGTTGTATTTATTCTTAACAATATTCATAGAAGAGATTGTAAAAAATTATTTACCAAATTTATTCTTACTTACTCACATACATGTAGGCCATCGTCTTGTACAACAGTTTGTATGCCATGGTTAGATGCTTCGATTTGAAGACAGGACAATAATAGGCTTTGTTCGTTTTTTATGGCAACCATTTTTTTTCTGTGAAATTCCAACCTTAGGAGTCACCCTTTGTACTACCAATCCGTCATGTTGCTCAGCTCAGCAGTCTGCCTAGTGGTTTCTCACTTAGACTTGGCTGTAATAGAGATCGTGAAAAGAGAATTCATCCCCCCCTCCACACAGGTCAAGCTTACAGGCTGGATTCTCTAATTTTCATATCCTCTATAGTTAATAATTTAAGACACAGTGTCTGATCATCAAACTAACTACTGTCGCAACAATGATCTTGCTGTACCCCAATAATGATCTTGCGGGTTGTATGACGGTACAGCAAGAACCCACCAAGAGTTGATCAAACAAGAAGCAAACGTCCTATGCCTTGTGCGTTTCACTAGAGTGCGATCGATACGGCTCTGTTCAACAAAATTTGCCGGGCTCCAGTAGCGGGTAACGAACCAATGAATAAGGTGTCACGGCCTTGTTTGGCGCCGACTTATAACTGTTCATCGACGCAAGCTGAAGCAAACTAACCTTACGTTCCACCTTTTTAGGATTTTATATGATTTAAAGGATAAAAATTTCGATTTAGATCAGTGATGGGCATTCCTATGCTCGCGAGCAAATGAGCTTTAGAGCTTTGAATGAGCTTTGAATATGTATACGAAGTCATATGACCCGAATATCCAAGAATAAGCTTATCAGTCTTAATTAAGACTTCATGCGAGTGGGAACATATCAGATTTTGTACTCATATGAAAGAATACACTGTCTAGTCAGTGTAAAGCTTTAGAAAACTTTTGATAGCTTTTACACAAATGCATTTCTTTAGCTGTGTAGGTTTGCCCTTCACTGATTTAGATCGATCCTACGACCCCTGGGTGAAAGCCCACCCAAACAACACTAACCTGAAAGCCCCCACAAGATCCCACCCAAAACTCCCGATTCCCACCCATGGCCCACAGAATTAACGCTCAACCAAGACACCCTACCCCAGCACTGCGAAGTTCAACCAGTTTCACACAGGTGGCGCTCACACCCAAAGCTTACCGCACAGATTCTTGTCCCGAATAAAGCTCACGTCCCGATGACGTCATTTCTCTCGTACATTACATTCACATTAAATTACTTCGCCTTTCGCGATTACCTGAAAAAACAATAAACGAGAAAGTTTGTAACTGTTTGGGTTCTAGTCTTTCACATAAAAAAGAACTTTAACCTTATAGTAGTTTTCGAAAAGAATTGTTCGCCGAGATTCTATAATTATGAGATCAACCATAAAAAATTTAAATCTTACGTTGGAAATGTCAAAACTCCTCGAAATGACGTTTCTTGTTCCACGATACCGAGTTTTACGAGCAATCCATGAATGTGACTTAGTGAAGTTCGCATATAGCGCTTAGAGAATTATAGGTTTGCGCATACACCTAATAGAAATCGTGTATTTGCTTTTTTTTATACGCTTTATATTAGCTTCACTTGTATGTATGTGTCTCTGTATGTATGCATGTATGGATGTTTGTATGTTTGTATGTATGTATGTTTTAGCTTTATATTAGCTTTACCAGATGTATGTATGTATGTATGCTCTATGTAAGCAAATCTTGCAACTTGATTTTGACCCACTTCCATATAACCGATCAACTTCAAATTTTGCACAAATGCATAGTTCGCGTGACAATGCAATTTGACCATTTTGTAAGAAAATCAAGATGGCGGTTCCAAGATGGCGGCTGATTTTTGCTATTGTGTTCCCCGACTTGGGTATCAAATGAAAGGGCATGACAGGTAGAATACAATTAGCTGTGTGGTGTCATTCAAAATTCAAAATGGCGGACTACCTTTTTCTTTACAACCCACTCGGTATGGGTATCAAATGAAAGGGTGTGACAATTAGAATACTATTAGCTCCGTGGCGTCATTCTAAATTCAAAATGGCGGCCAAAACAAAATGGCGGACTACCATTTTATTTACAACGCGCTCGGTATGAGTATCAAATAAAAATGTAAGACGAGTATAATACAGTAACGTCATTTTAAATCTAATATGTGACGTGTGACGTCATTTTAAATCTAATATTGCGGTCACTACAAAATGGCGGTACACATATAATAGACTAAAAAGTAGAAAAGACATATGTGTCATAGACTAAAAAGTAGAAAATAAAATACATAGTTTAAAAAACTAAAAAATACGCTTTTACTTAAAAATGAACTAAAAAGTAAAAAATAATTGAATATGCAATTTCGAAAAGGGCACATCTCCCATATTTTTTAATATGCGAGATGCGTGACCTTTTCGAAATTTCATATTCAATTTTGAATGTAGGTTTTGTGCTATAGCCAGTATATGGGAAAAGCCTACCTTTCGAAAAGTTAAGAATTCAATTAATGAAGTTATTGGTAAAAATTATACATATAACTTACTTAAATGTAAAAATGTGGGGCGCTCTTTACCTATATTCTTATTTTATTAATACTGGAACCTTTCGTTAGCGCCCACGCTTTAAGTAAGTTATATGTATAATTTTTACCAATAACTTCATTAAATGAATTCTTAACTTTTCGAAAGGTAGGCTGTTCCTATATACTGGCTAGAGCACAAAACCTACATTCAAAATTATTTTTTACTTTTTAGTTCATTTTTAAGTAAAAGCGTATTTTTGTGCAAAGCATGACGTCTTCATTTGCCATTTTTAAGTGTTTAAAATGGATTTTCTTTAATATACATTTCACTGCTTAGTAAGTGGCAATATCCTTAAGATGAAGAACTATCATTAGCCCAATCCTACGACTTTCGAAATTGGCCATTTTTGCAGAACAACAAATAAAAGCAATACTTTCGTCCGGCTTTTCAATTACACACGACATATTATAAAAGAAAAAAGTGACGTATTTAACCTGTGCATGGTAATTGCAACAAAATACCTAACCTTGCCCTAGACTATATCAATGATATTCAAGTAAAGTTACCCCTTTTTTATGTGAAATCAAGTCAGCATTTTGCCACAAAATGACGAATTTCAAAATATTCCAGGACCAGCAAAATCAAATCTAAATGGGTTTTTTGAAGTACAATGATTGATCATAGCTAGGATTGGGTTACGCGTCTACCCAAACATATTTTTTTGGATGACATACGTGTGATTGAATAGAAGTGTAAATTTAAAAAAAAAATTATTAAACCCCTTGACAGGTGACAAAAAAAGGGATGACTTTAGGTTGTTAAACAAGTACGACAGCAGTTCAGAGTTGACACCCTTTAGACTGTCATGTCACTCACCCTTTATATTGCCCATGTAATGTTTGATCGTTAGTTAGAGTGCAAAGTCAGTTTATTTCCATCATTATTCATTAAATTTAATTTCCTATAATCTGTTCCATTACCAAATTGCCTTAAGGTAGAACTGATTACACTTTTCCCAAGACGATATTATTATTTTTATTCCATCACTAACCAACTTTCCCAATTACCCATACCATAACTTGTGAATCCCAAATTGAACTTTCCGTTCGTCAATTACCAATAGCCTCCAATTAACATCAACTGACCGTGTTCTTATGTATTCATCACGTAAATTTACGTTACGGTCAATAAGAGAAACTTTATGGAAAATAACAAGTTTTTACAAAAGAGCCGAGATTCCCGGTTGTTTCCTGCTCGAGAATATTTTATTTGTGCCTTTTCAAACAGTGAAAGTTATTTTGAATAACAAGACATCAGGAGAAATGGTCCTGAAAATATCGATAATGGGAAGCCATCTTCTGGGCCATCAGCAGTTAATCGCTTACTCTTTTGTGATACGTTAAATCTGACAAATCGGGAAGCAACAATAACCCGCGTCGTCGTCCATTATCATATGGCAAACACACATCACAGTAGACGACGACGACGACGAAGTCGACATCGTCATCATCATAGGAGAAGCGTCACGTTTGGCTCGGCTTGGTGGATGGTGGTGCTGCTCCTGAATTGACTTACGGAAAATTGTTATAAGAAGGACACGTTTATACTCGTCCTCCTTCCTCCCCTGATCCTAGACTGACTGATGAAGAGCTTGGAACGAACAAATGAACATGGGTCATTTGATTTGCGTTTATAAAAAAAAATTCATCCCACAACCCGCACTACCTACAGGCCCCTGCAGACCTTAAAGATGCCTACTAGATGCTTTTGGAGCAACAATGCTCTATATTCTTTCTTAAGGATTTACCATAACAATGCTACCGCTCCCTTTGCGTGGCACAACCTAGGAAAGATTAACGATATGTTCTTCCGGAATTCATAAAGGGACGAAAAAATCTTAGCCTTCCCTGGGTTTTGCTGACATTTGCTAACGCTTAGCCCCTGGCTTCGAATAAGGCGCCAATATGTGCCGGTAGTCGATTCAGTATCTTCTGGTGGGTATCGACTTTTTTTCCTGACACTTTTACCATATTCCATACTTTGGCACTTTTTTTTTCTTTCAGTTTTGTCTTCTCGAAATGTTTTTCTTAACATTCACAAAATGTGCTCGATTGAAAAGTTCACAAAAGTTAATTTAAAATATCACGCAAGAAAGGCTGGTGGCACTTTCCCTACACATATGACAACAATGAAGCAACTTGTGTGCTCCAGTGGCACTCCAAGGACTCCACTCTTACCGCCAAGTACACCAAAAACATGTGAAAGCCACCGCAGAGCTGCTCGCATTTATTTTCGTTTAATTTAAATTACCTTCATGTAACTCGGGGAATTTCCCTTGTTATTTTCTGATTACTCTTGCGGGGCTTGGTAATTATTGTGCGGCACTTAATCAACACCTTCCTTTCAGTGGCAATCATCCACCGTCTGAGCTCACCCCCGCCGCCCCCAGCCCGGAGTAGAGCATCGAAGGCCTACCTCTACCTAGCCCGGAGGACTGTAACTATGCTGAGGAGTGAAGGCAAGGCACAAAGTATTCCTGACGTTTTATACAACCGCGCGATGGAAGTTTTAATTTTCCTCTTACCGCAAACGTCACCGTTCTTGAATTGAGATTTCCCGGTACTCCCTTGACGCTTTTCCACCTTTTCAGTCCTCGGTAAATTCTATAGAAAATCCTCAGGCGATAGGTGAGAGCGCTGTGGTTTATACTGGTGGAATTCCCGTCAACGACGAAGGGGTGGAGGGGGTTGATATCTCACTTTTGTTGTGGAACAATACTCTTAATTACTCTCGGATGTGATACAGTGGGAAACACGGGAACCCTTCATCAAGGGCAGGAATGGTATCATCACTCAGAACCGAGTTAATGTCAAACCCTTTTCACACGCCCGGCTTTGGGCGAAGCGGGCGTCAACGCTTAAGGCGATGTTGGGTTGGGCCTTTTTAGAAAAAATTTTTTTTTTGTGTTTTTCAAGGATCTTCGTTTGATGAGTTTAAAAACAATTCTTTTTCCAGGATCTGCAGTGCATAATTAGCTACTGAAAATCTTTTGAAATCACTCGTTCGTTTCTGAACTTTTGGGTTTAATACCTACAAATGTTTGAAAAGAATTGCTCAATACACTGAGGATGGCAAAAGTAAAATCTACATTGAAATGCATCTGGACGTACTTCCATCCTCAGCTACAACACTTTCCAGCTACTTTCCACTGAAATTAACGCCCATAATCTGCACGGCAATATTTTTCTCCCAATACAAAGAAAACTAGTCCGATCAAATTTCTCTTCCAAACCATGCAGTTCTCCTTTTCGCGAACATTGCCATCTAGAAGTTCGTTTTCAAATAGAACAATTCGACCGTGGAACCATGGTACAATAATACAAAGTAAGCTCATAGGGAAAAGCTCCGTGGAAAGCTTTTACGCCTTTTACATAAGAAAAGATCTGAGTTAAGTCACGGCAAAGCTTTTCCCTTTATGAGAAAAGATCTGAGTGACGTCATGGGACCTTTATGAGCTTTCCTTGCGTGGAACTATCTTTTACAGGTATATATTGCCGAAGTTGTTTAATAACTTAAAGCTCAAAGATAAGATTCAAAACCACCTAGTTAAACAAACCCCCCCCCCGCCGCTTGCTCAAGCCGCCTATCCCCATCTATTCTATTCTACTCTTCAAACTACTTACTTACCACTACAAATTCTACCATAACCTATATGACAAGACCCTGCAAAAATTTCGATTCGGAAACGATTCGAGAACGATTTGCCAAAAGCGAAAGTTTGCTTCGATCTCGGACTCGTTAACGACTCGTAAACGAATTCGAAGGCAATAAAAGCGGAGCAAGAGATCGAATCGCTTTCTCGTGCTGATAACGAATCGCATGCTCGTATCGATAGCAAATCGCTTCTGCGCCGAAAATCACTCCGCCGAGCAAAACAAGTCAAAAGCTCAAACTTTCCAAACAAATCGTTGAAGAGAAACCAAAGGCTCTCAAAATTTCCTCTCAATAGGACTTCAAATCGGTGAAATGACGGTTTGTTGTTAGTGTAATTTGGAGATTTGAAGTCCCATTCAGGGGAAATCGGCTCTCGATATTATTTACAGCATGAAGGCTTTGGGAAAAACAAATCAACCAGGAAAGCTTTCATTTTGCGTTTTGAATATATTTCTCGTACCCTTCGCAAGCAGTTTTCGAATCGAGAATGGTCCGAGAAAACGAGCCTCCGAGAAATTGTTTGCAGGGGACAGACCGGTAGCACAAAAGGTCATCCCTAAGCTTTGGTTTTCCAAATTAAAAAAAACTTTTTGTTATGTCTCACCAGAGAGCGAGAGAGAAACAAATTTCCTCATCAAAATAAAGCTTTCACTGAGCTTTTGACAAAATATTATCTTAGAAGAAGGCAGAAAAAAATACCCTACAAGTATGCAGTGAGATCAAAATTTCTCTTTTGTCAGAAGCTAAGTTTTCAAGCTCGATTGCGGAATATTGTGAAGTTACAAAAGTGATGAGAACTGAGGGTAGTAACAGAAAAGGAAAACATGAACTGGGAAACAGTGAATCTATACTGCTATACTATCGCGTCAAAATTGGTTCAAATTTGATAAAAATCCGGTGCTGGTGACGATAATACTTTCTGTCAAAATTTGAGCAATCTACTCCCATCCAAAACTTTACTTTTCTAAATGACACTCATTTGGAACCATCGAGGTGAAAAAGGGTAAATTTCATTCCCACTTTCAAAGTGCACGAGCAGAACTACCACACACTACTTATTCTGTAGGGCCTCATTAGCAGTACTTATTTCTATAGATATTCTTTGATTGTAATTATGACAAAAAGAGGAAAATGCCGATGGTGTGGTATATACATATATCCTGACGTTAAGTCTGAACTGGTTACGCACCTGTAGAAACTGTTACTTGAACATAATAAGTAGATACTTTCTAGTTTTTAAGGCTGTTCTTTATTCTATTCTTAACGACCAAAATGATCCGTTCAATGCCGCCACAAATTCAGGTCCTTGCTGGCCATATTTTTAGTAGTATAGCAAGGGCGGTTCTAAGCCACTTTATATGTATACGTGTATATGTATGTGTGTATGTGCGTGCGTATATGTACATTTATGATTACTAACAGTTTAGGAATTTCGCAACTTCAACTTTTAATATTAAGGTTCGTGTCTTCGCTGACATGAAAGCTTTTTTGTAGGGGAATTTTTGATAAGGTTCATGTTCTTGCTAGGATGAAAGCCCTTTTGTAGGGGAAATTTTGATCAGGTTTGTATCTTCGCTAGGATGAATGGGTTTAGAATGGCTGAGTCAGCTATGTATTTAACAACTTGCGAAACTGCTTATGCAAATCTCGAGAGCACCGAAACATGTTTAGACATGTCGTTGTTGAAACAGCTAAAATTTTGCGGTCTGCTCACCTTTTAGGTTAGTGTTTTTGTTAAGCTGCTAGGAAGAAAGCTTTTTTGTAGCGGAAATTTTGATTGGGGTAATTTTAGTATCGTTTGCGATGACTCATGTGATTTGCTTTTGGAGCTTTCTTGGCCAGCTTATTATATAAGTAAGTAGGCACGGGTGAAGACTAACTCTCTATCGAACTTGTTTCGCGCGCTTTTTAGGCTAGTGTTTTTGTTAAGCTTTTTAACAATTTTTTTTCTTTATTTCGGCAATTTGCTATGGTATGCAATCTGGTTTATGTCCATGCTGTAGTGAGCTATTGGTGCCGGAAAGTTTGTAATATGGAATTATGTGTTGAGATTGCGCTTTGCAATAGGTTTTATATTTTTGGTGTAGTAAGCTCTTTGTGCCTGGAGGTATGCAATTGGGTTTAGTTGCATTGGAAATTACTTTGGAATGGGCGCCCTTGTGTATTCAATTGGTTTAAGTAATTCCGGTGGTTGTGAGCTTTTCGGTGCCTGGACGGGCGTATGTAATGGTGATTAAACGCAATATCAAATTAGGTACTGATATCTCTTCCAAAATACTGATAATTCTAAAATGTCCCAGGTGAAGGCTATCGACCAGATATCCAATCGTTCTCAGCCTATGTGTCTCTACTTTCAGATAAAGGGATACCAAATCGATCATAGTCATCAGCTCTAGAATTGGCAGGTTACGATTAGAAACATCTTGAATTTTGTTTAAACCATAGCAGAGCTATTAAACCTAGTTCCATGCCAAACACACACTAAGGCTCCCTATTTTATCATCGATTGGTCTTTTGATGGTGTTATATATAATACATTTTCTTTGGCTGCAAACCCCGCGAGGATTCCTCACAAAAGCTTCGGTAACATAGAAATTAAATAATCCAACTACCATCTCAAGGATCTGTGGTTCGATTCTGTATAACGCTCAAATTATATTTGTGCTTTCTTGTCTTCGCTTTCACCTGTAAGCTTAATAATCGAGGAAGCCATCAATTCCCGAAGTCGGCGTTCTTGTGGCATTACCATTGGATGAGAGCTGGGGTATAAAACCACATGTTGGCGTTGTCAGTTCTTTCACTCTACTCACTACCATTAGAGCTTGTGCTGTTCGACATTGCCCTATCAATAGGTAGAATTGTCGACAATACAAAGAGCTTATCTCTGCACTATAGTATTTCACATTAAAAACATGCTTTATGCCCACAGAGATTTCTGCTTCCTCTTCATTAGAAAGCCCATGTTTTGGTTCCAGTGGAGTTTGGTATCTAGTGGAGCCCATAAGAATTTAGTTTGTTGTGAGAAGCATTCTCTTTATTTGAATGGGTGTCAAAAGTTTGTCCTTAAAAGTTGCCTTACTTTTCGAACTTGACTTGAAGGCAGAAGAGGAATTTTTACAACTTATAACTTTATATTGTCAATTTAAATATTTTGGAATGGGATTGGAAAAAAATATTCCGAGTACATTGCGCGATTTTGTGGAAGATTTGATGACTAGAACTGAAGAGTTATCATGCTGGAGTGAATTTTGCTTCATGGGCGGCCTCGGTAGTCTAAGGAGTAAGGCGCCTGGCTACCATCCCAAAGGTCCCGGGTTCGAATCCCGGTAGCACCACGGTCCTTCGCCTTTCCCACATTCTTTCTTCTTGCATTCCTCATTCCTCCTGTCATAGCCTTCCGCTAGCACTGCCCCGCTCCCCCAGCGTATATCATCGTTTGGTTGATGGGATCCAACTCGTTGCAGGAGGCATAACACTACAGCGAGTTGTTTCTCGTGGCAGTTCCTTCGTTCACTTCTCTCTTTCCCTTCACTATCTATCGATTAAAGCTTGCTGTTCGACATTGCAAAACAAATAGATTGTGGACAGTACAAAGGGCTTTCCCTGAGCTCTAGTCCTCCACATAAAAAAAAGGTAGAGCTGATCTCAGCTATCTAACAAACAACTCAAGCAAACACTATTAACAACTTACTACTGAAGAAGTTGCCGACTGACCTCATAAAGTTCGAATCTGTGAACTGAGGAGTGTAGAACGAAAATGATGTTGAGGAATCCTGTAGAGTTCTTTTCACCTTCAAGGAAATCCACTTCAGAGCACCATTGATATATGTAAATTCTCCGAAACTGTGAAATGGCAACCTCTGTTCAAACACGTGATCGAGACCAAAAATAACACCGGTGTCGACCAAGGAGGAACCGTCTTAATCCGAACCTAAGTATTTACCCTAGGACCATAGGGGCCATGACCCGGGGCGGTAGGTTGCGGGGGTTGGCTTGCGTGATCAGCTTTGGAAGCCTTTAATAACTATACCATGAGTGTCGTGACAGAGTATTGTTACAAGGACCAAAAGGCGACCCATTCTGATCTTTTCCCAATATGCGACCAATTTTGGGACGAGTTCTGGGGGCTAAAATCATCATATGACGCAGTAATCGCTTATTTTCCATTCTTATGCAAATTGGATACAATTCCTTTTAGGGAAGTTAGAGTTGACGCCATAACACTACAAAAATTATACCCGATTGATCTTACGGATGGTCTACAAGAAGAATGTGTTCTTTTAAAACAATTCTTGGCGTCACGTTAAAAAAGCACAAGGATTTGAAGGAAACATTTCTATATACATACAGAAATAGCATTTCATATCTCAGTAGGTATTGGGTTACTTGAGCCTGGGAAAATTTCTTGTGTCTGCAGTGTAGAACTTTCGTTTTCTCTACTAAAAAGAATAAAAAATTACCTATGTTCCCGGATAAGCGAAGAGAATTTGACGTTTAAAAACTAAGCATTTAATAAATGGTGATTATTCTTTTGTATGACCTAATTTATCTAAATCTTATAGGCCCTGGGCGTCAAATCTTAAAATACGCCACTGCCTGTACCTATTCGAACGATCACTTTAAGCTGAATCATCTGAAAAATTCTTCCATTAATAAGGCTCAGAAAACCGAGTTTTCTTTTTTTTTTTTTTTTTTAAATAAAATAATAGGGTTATTATGGGTCATGATCAGTTATGTGTGTCATGCTACAGAGCGCGTTTAACTGACAGCCTGAAAATCCTTCACCCAAAACCCATATATGTTGTGTAAATGGGGGTCCTGAAAAATTATAGACCAAGGAAGGACACGCGTTGCTATGTGAACGAAGTCACCGACAATCACGTAGTTCGTTCGTTATATCAATGAGAGATTGTACTAAAAACTCGTTGTGGATCGTAAAACAAATATTCACTTTAGCAATACGAAATCGAAATATGAAAATTTTTATTCACAAAACTTTATGAATATTACAAAGAACTGATATAAAAGTGAACATTACATAAATTTATAAAATTGTGGCATTAAGTTTTAAGTTTGTCAAAACACCACTTTTCGTTACAAAAAAAAACCCTCAAAATTCATAATAATTTCAAAGTACGTTACAACTATTTCCACAGTGCAGGATCCATCCATGCCAGTGTTGTAAAAATGCCACTAGAAGTAAGAGAGGTCGTCAAAACAGGAATAAGGAAGAGTATATATAGAGATGGGGTTGGGTGTGCGGGGCGATGCCCAAAATGAACAGAACAGAAAAAAAAAATAAAGGAACGCACTAAAAACCATAAGCAAAGTAATTCTTACAAAATGACAATTGGAGCTTGAAAGAAAAATAACTTGGCTTTCGTCTTCGTCTTTATACTGCATAAGGGGGCGCGAGCTTATTCTTAGACAAACAATCACTGAACGATGACGACGAGGTCTTCGGTTACTGCCAGGGATTCACTACTACCACCGCCAAAAGACGCAGAGATGGAGGGAATGTGTAAGCAGAAGATTTGCTCAGAGGATTTCCATAGAATATTAATTTAAATGAAATTGTTTCATGTCAATGTTGCTGGGAAATACCGTCGTCAGCCAAAACATCCGTGCAAGGATAAAGTGTACTCTGTGATTACTTTACGGAATATATGTGTATATATAAATTTCAGGATGAAAAGGACTTGAGAAATAGAATAAAAACTGATGAAAGCGAATGAGGGATTTTCTAAGGAGTTTTTTTTTTGTTGTGTTTGTTGCTGTTTTAATATTTTAATAATACGTTTTGTGGTTTAAGTCGTAAAAAACAAAAAAAAAATGTTGATTTCAACCAGTCCAATACAACAACAACACAAGGACGTTACCATCTTCTTAATCCATCGGAAATTCCTTTAATAATAATCTTCCAAAAGAGGAGAGAAAATTGCAAACACCTCAAAAACGAAGATCAATTTGAACCTGATGTGATGGATTACAACATCGATTAAGGTTGATTGCTCCTTATCCCACCCCCGCCCGTTCTCCCACCACCCCACCAACTTTTCCACATATAAGTGTGCAACATAGACATAAACGTGGAAATCCTTGAAGAAGAACTAATATCGCCCGCATACACCTATGTATGTACGGGAAAAACACGTCGAGCTCATCTTCAAAGCAATAACCTCGATGCTGTTACGTCGTCCTTGTAATTCCCTATGCTGTTCCAAAAGGAGGCTTGAACATTGAAAGCAATCTGGAGCAACGATAGAGGATAGAGAGAGAATATAACAACAACAACAACCAAACAAAAAAAAACACAAAGTCTGGGCGCTGGGATAACCTGAACGGGGCGCTTATAGGATACTTGAAGGATGTGTGTGCACGTAAGTCATATCATCTTCCTGTTTCAACAAGATGCCTTGTTTGCCTTAACACATTATATTCACATCGATATAATAAGTGTGTACTTTACAAGCCGCACCATGCACACACACATACACACCCACACACCCGCTCATAAGGATAACGAATCATTCTCTCATCGATAAACTTTCATATTGTAAAGACGGTAAATATTAAGGTATTTGCGGCATCATCCTTCATTCTCATGAAGTGCTCATTTACAGGAAGATGCTTCCCTACCACCAATTCCTTTATAGCCATGCAGTTTGAAGGATCCTGGATCCACATACACGCTGCTCTGGGGCACGCGGGGGTACATACATATATCCTTGCGGAGGGAAAGTTTAATAAGGCACCCTAAGGCAGCATCATCATTATTTTATGCTTCTGAGCTTAATACGTCTATTGTGGCTGATACAATTCAGTTTCGTCCTTTTTTTTTTGTTGGTTGCCTTCGCCCCCCTGTCTCCGGGGGCGAAAAAATCCAAAGGTATCCCACGGCAAACAGTTTCAATAATCCATAGTCTCTGGAGGGCATCTATATCCTGGAAAACTTCCCCCCCCCCAAAAAAACCACCAACAACAACAACAACAAAAAAAATAGCAAACGTTGGTCTTTCTGTATATTACTCACATGAGATTAATTGAGTGAACGCCCCCTGTTGGCAACACCGAAAAACCTCGTACAGGATCTCTCTCACTCTCTAATGCAGGCTGCTGCTACACCATCTCCTGTAGTATTACCACCAAAAAAAAAATACATTTTTTCCTCTTCGTCCTTTTTTTTCGTCCCTAAACGGTACATTTGATTGTCAGATTTTTTCCTAGTTTCTTTCCGTTTCGTAAACAACTTAAGGATAAATTATGCCCGAGTCTACGGTGTGCGAATCCCTCGCGGATGTAGGCAGGCCCACGAATATATTTTAGCGAAAAAATGTTGACAAACACACCTACTTACACACCGATAAATATCCTGCTTAGGGATGCTTACGTTTTTGGTAGATTATATAAGATATTTTTCGAATTTCTTATTTAGATGAATAAAATGTAAATTGTTGATATGTGTTCTGCTACTTTTTTTTATCGGTGTGTAGTGTGTGTGGTGGGCGCACTTTGGGAGGTCCTTTTTATAAAAATATACGGTGGAGTTCTTGTACGGGGGGATGTGCATGTTTTTACAGTTATTTAAACTGTATAGTAAAGTGAATAGAAAGGAAGGATAAGGTGTGGCGTTGATAATAATCTTAGTGGAGACTTATTTCTATTTTAAGGATAACCTTTCTGAATCGAAACTAAATTTTAGAGAGAACCATGGACTCCAGCCAGAGGCGGCGCTTTCATAGGTGCAAATGGTGCACTTGCACCGGGCGCAATTGGACGGGGCGCATTTTCAGAAAGTAAGATTAAAAAAAAATTAAAACTTGGAAAAAAATTTAACAAGTGTTCCAGTGCCTTCATTTTCATATATTAAAAGAACTGAACAGAGTGTTTGTGTCTTTTTCCATTATCCTTCGCAAGGTGTGGCCAATCCAATTCCATTTCATTCGCATGATTTCCTCGTCTATCCTTTCTTGGCCGGCACGGTGCCATAGTTCTTGATTTGTAGTTTGTACTAGTCCTACTATTATAGATCAATAATTCGGCGAGAGACACCTGTATCGCCTCTGTGCTGAAGTTGTTGAAAGAGCCTTCTATGTCCAAGAAGGCTGTCAAGGTGGACTGTTTTATTCTATGCAGGGTTCTACATCGGAAACCAATACATGCAGTGCAGTGTCCACCGATTATCCCTTGAAATAAGAAGGTTTGGAGAACGACACAGGGATCTCTATTATGCAAGAGAAGTTCACCGAAAAACACCCTGGAGCAGATTATGAGGTTGGGGGATATGTGGAGAATGGTGCCATCTACCGGAAGCTTAAGCAGTACGAAGCTTAAAGAAACAGCACTAGCGGGCGAGTTTTGTGAAGTTAGAGCGCAAGCAAACCCAGCACAAAAGCAAATTCGCGAAACAAATCCTGATTGGACAGAGGCAGGGGCAGCGCTTTCATAGTTACAAATGGTGCACTTGCATCGGGCGCAATTGGAACAAAAAATTAAATTTTGAAAAAAAAAATGAATGGCGCAATCTGGCGTACTGCACCGGGCGCAAAAAAACCAATCGCCGGCCCTGACTACAGTTTTAACGAAAAAAGTCTTTTGATAATAAGGAAATATGTATTCCAATAAACCAAAAAAGTCTTTATTGTCTCGAAAGCTCCATCTATATGAGCGAAAATGAAAGAAGCGAAACAGAAGGCCCACACTAAAAGAATCAAAAACGGCGAATTCGTACGATAGTAGATTTTTGATGAGATAAAGTGGATGATAACTATGGCCGGCTTTTGTAACCTAGAGGTTATGGCGCCCGACTAGCATCCCAGAGGTCCGAAGTTTCCCTTTCCCGTTTCCCTTCAAGATAACATCGCTTTTGGGATTTCGTAACAACAGCTTTTAAAAATAATGTTCGTGTCTTCGCTAGGATTATCCTATCTCAGGTTTATGCAGGGGGAGTTTCGAGAGGGTTCGTGCCTTCGCTAGACTGAAAGCTTTTTTTTTGTAGGGGAATTTTTGATTGGGGAATCTTTGGTATCATTTGCGACAGCTCATGTGATTTGTTTTTGGCGCCCCATACGTCAGAGGTTCGAATCCACTCCGCAGAAGGGTCTTTCCTCCTTCCATTTCTCCAACCTAGATAGTACTTTAATAAGGAAGGTTCTGTTCACTATTCATATTAACCTTTGCTGTTCCCCATCCACTTTTGGAATCCTGCAACATCATATTTTAAGCCTATGGTTCGTGTCTTCGCTAGGATGAAATTTTTTTTTAAGGAAGTTTTTTGAAGAAGTTCGTGTCTTCTGCAAGTTGAAAGCTTTTTGCAGGGGAAATTGTGATAAGGTCCGTGTCTTCACTAGGAGGAAACCTGTTTAGTAGGAAAATTTTTGATAAGGTCCGTTTCTTCACTAGGAAGAAACCTGCTTTGTACGAGAAATTTTCCTTTGGAGAAACTTTGGTATCGTTTGTGATGGCTCATATTATTTGCTTTTAGAGCTTTTTTTGGTCAGCTGAAACGCTGGCCATTTGATGATGACTAGTAATGGGTAAAGTTCGTGATCACCCGCATAAATAGCCTAAAAGTATGCATAAAAACTTGCCCTGGCAATATATATTCAGTGTACCTATGCCTCACCTCAGGGGCACACGCCCTTAAATTATGTCACATTCACATTTATTTAATTGCCTCAAAAATGTTCAATAAGTACTGGAGCGTGACGAGCCGATCAATCTGTTTCTTTCGAAGTCGTTGATTTATTGGGTTGGAGCCGATGGAATAAAACTGGCGTAGGGTTGGCGTAGTCGGGCGAGTGACAAAATAGAAACCAGATGGCCTTACTGCCGCACTTGTGTTCTCTGTGCTCTAGATATCACAGCCCTACCCGTACGATACGACAATGGAACGTTGGTACAGCTTCAACCTACTGAATATATGATTCACTAGATATTCCGCCCCAAACGGAACTGAAAACAATGATTAGGAGCTCTGGTGAAAAAAACACTGAACTAACCTCAGGGAGCAGTCATACGTGTTACTCTTTAAAGCAGCCGGAGGCTGAGCATGGTAACTAATTACCAAGTGATTGCCATAGCTATTTCATTTGATTTAGGTTATGGAAGCCCGTGAAGGAATGAGACGAGACGATTATACGACTATAAATGATAAATTAAGGCCCAGTGTCTAACAATCAAGCTAATCGTTATCCTACGATCCTTCTCTCCATCAACGATCAGGATAATGACATAGTTCCCAGGCGCAAGTGACCCCGATACCTACTAAAACTACGAGAGATTTATCACATCATGGAGGTGTTAAAATATGTAGAAAATCCCCGTGAGAAGAGGAGAGAGTGCCAAAGTTCTGTACCACCAGCGATGCGAAATCTTAATTTTTATAGATAGCGATACCGGACACGACTTTACACCCAGGTAGGGTTACAGAGAACCGAGAAAGCTGCCTGGCTACAAGGCTAAGGAAAAATATAAGTAAAGAAAACTAAGATGGCGAAAAAGAGAGTTATCTAGAAACTTCTGGTCGAGCATAGATATCATATTGAAGATCAACAGACTTCAGTAAAAATCTTCTAGGCATATATAGGACTAAAAGTGACCCGAAATTAAAGTGGTCCGATTTGGCATCATTCGATCGATTTATTAAGAAAAGGCGAACTTAAACAGATCGAAAATTTTAGTACGCCAACCTTAAGAGAAAGAATATGACAATTTTTCAATATTGGAAGTAAATTTTTCCAGGTAGCCATGCTTGTTCAATCATAAAGTTCTCCCTTTAAAAATAGTCCTCGGCCAATACAAGGAATCACTTGATTTTTTCTGTTTTTTTTAGAAAAGTTCGCTATTGAGTATCAGCAGCATTTTGAGTTAATACAAAGACGTGGAGAAATTGCTCCTTCTTGAACGCATCGATGAATTTCGAATGGTAGCATGACTACATGCACTATAAAAATGAAATATCTTACGCCACACTTCCATAATTTAAAATGACTTTGACGACCTTGTATAAAACATGATAAGCCTAAAACAGAGGTTCACATATTCCTGAACATTGAAAAAAAACAAAATTTTCCAACTTGTGAGCTTTTGACTAAAAAAGCTTTGATAGTAGCGGAGACACCCACCCACTGAGCTTTTTACTCTACAAGATTGTCTTAGCGAAGGCACACACCTACTTATCGTGATGTCAGATTTATCTATGAGTGAGCTTTTGTATTAAATCGTCGTATGCACTTAGAATTTTTTTAATCGTGTGAGTTTTGACGATATTCTTGAATTTATTAGTTAGCACTCAAGTTCTTTTGGATACGTTCTTATACTTGCTGACTATATTTCAAATCGATTAAGGAATTTTAAGAAATGTAATTTTCTGTGCTCAAATGTAAATTTACTTTGCAATGCCGCCAACGATGACAGAATAGCGAAGGTAACAATGTGAGAACAAATAGAAAGGATATCATAGATCATATGCGAAAAAAAGGAATGGCGAAGATCTCGTTTAATGTAAGTATACCCATGATCTCTAGTTTATTAGCCAGACTAATAGACTGGAACAAACTCGGACACAAAACGTTATGCCTGCCTTTATTGCTGCAAAAAGGATATTAATGCTACCGGAGATTAATTTTAGAATCCCGAAGTCAGTAGATATCCCCTCAAAATTCCCAAAAACATTGTTATGATAAGGCGTCCAACAAAGACCCATTGAAGAGAGCTCCATTACAATAATAATTGCCAGTTATCACTTTGCTATTCACAATAATATCGATATCACATTTTGTATCAATCATTTAGTTGGCCAAAATTCGGTTGCTGTCACATAAAAAACAAAGCAAAAATTCTATTTAGTATACTTGATTATTCAATGAATGTTAAATTATTGTGTTGATTTAAATTTAATTTAATTTTATAAATTATTCCATTAGATAAATACGAAATTGTAGTAAAATGGCTAGATGCGGACGTTCATCATCATCGTGTACCAAATGTATACTAAGGCCATGCCATGCAAACAAATGTAGACCAAAAAGGAGAAGGAACAGACCAAAAATGAGCAAATGTAGACAGGCTAGGAAACCTAAATGCGGTGCAATGAGAAAGAAACGCAGTGCGAAGAAGAAATGCCATCGAGGCGGCATTATAACCCAGAATGCATTCTTTAATTTCTTAAGACGCTACCGAAGAAAGCCGCAGAATTGTGGTAAAAATGTTGTTAAAATAGCAACTGAAGGCGCCAAAATATGGAACACATTGGATCCAGAAACGAAGTGCAAATTTATGCGACAGGTATATAGCATCATTAATTATGATTTTTTTTTTAAATATAAATATTTGTTATTTATAAAACGTTTTCTAGGCTTATTGCGCCAAGCCGTACAAGAGGAAGAGGGGGACACATGTTAAACGTCTTTGTCGTAGATAATTTAAGCGTCCGAACTTTACTAGCAAAAATTTAAAATTGAGAAATTGTTAACTTGTATTAAAAGGTATTAACCTGTGTAAGCTTTATATTTTATTTATATTTTTTTTATTGCTATAAAAATTTAGTATGAAACTAGTATCTTAAGTGGTTTTGCTGTCCAAAACTCTGAAATTGTGCTAGGAAATTTCAATTGATTTTCCCCAAAAACATGAATCTTATTTTAGGTGCAAAGAAGACTTGAAAGCATGTGGCACTTCATCTGATGCTGCCGACCAATGATAGTAAATATTACTATCAAAGTACATTTTTCAACCTCGGTAGTCTATAGGCTAAGGCTACAGACTACCGAAGCAGAGGTATGCAGTTCGATTCACTTGTTGCATCTATATTTTTTTAACATAATAACGGGTGAAATTAATTCTTTCCCTGTTCTCTATTCCAACTTCATTTTGGCCCCCCCCCATTGCAATCAATGATAGAGTCGTAAAAATATAGATATACATAATTAGTTAGGCACCATAGCTTGATGATAACTAGAAGTGTAGGAAGCTGTATTCACGTATACTCAAGTTTTTATTATTCTTTTTTGAATGAGATGTCTGGAACAAAACTACATACCGCGATCCCTACTTACACCTATTGAACTGCTGTACCAATATTCCTTAGATTCGTAGGCCAAACCTCTTGAAAGAGTTTATAGGCTAGTGCCGATAGTTTTTTGGAAAAAAAAATTAACAGCAGGGAGGGACCAGCAATGAAATGTCGTTAAGGTCATATCTAAACGAAAAAAAAAATTTTAAACTCGAAAAAAGGGGAAATGGTAAAATGGGGATGCTATTTAGGGGTTGAAAACGATTTTTTGCGATTTGCGGTGAAACATGACCTCTTTAATACAAAAGTTGTAGATAATAAAAAGATCTAAAACTTTTGTATTTAACATATTTTGATATAACCTCAAATTTTCGAAGAAAATGGCGGAAACTCGATTTTTCAGTTTTTAATTTTTTTCTCCCGTAAAAATAATTCAGTTTACATGAAAATTTGTAAGAGTATACCTTGTGTTGCGTTAAATAAGCATGATTTTTTGTTTTGTTTGGAAAACGGATAGTTCCCCATAAATTAACATTTTTCGAAAAAAATACCCTTATCTTGCACGGACAACTTTATTGATGTTTTTTTAGAATTTTGATATTCAATAAGTGCTCATTTAACCATTGATACGTCTAGTTTGAAATGGTCTATACATTTTGAAACTTTATTTTCGTTAATCCGTTTAAAATTGAGAAAAACCGAACACCTGATTTTTCGAATCACGTACATATTTCTCGATTTTTTCAGTTTCAAATTTTTTAATTTTTTCTGTTAATGAGGGATTAAATTTTAATGACAGAACTTAAATAAATTTAATTACATAAAGGGTGGCAAAACCATCCTGAAAATCTATATATATAAAAGTGAAAGTCTGTCTGTAAATGTTCAATAGACTCCGAAACCGCTCATCCGATTGGCCTGAATTTTTGTATATAGGGGTTTTCGGGTACGGCGTGTGTTCCTACGCGGTCTATTTTGCTATATCTCGAACACTTCGGGTGGCTGTAGTGTACCGATATCCGTAAAATTCGAACTTTTGTATGGGAGGTACTCTTCGAATTACTGCTAAAGAGCTCAGATCTATATTATTTTGGTTTTTTCCGAAAAAATACGATTCCCAAAGTTTCAGATCGATCGGTCCAAATTTAAAATGGCGGCCAACACAAAATGGTGGATTACCTTTTTCTTTGCAAGCCATTCGGTATGGGTATTAAATGAAAGGGTATGACAAGTAGTATCACCTGATTACTACTATTGGTTTATGGGTGCAGCATAGGCGCGCCGGGTCCCAGCTATTTTAAATAAATAAGAAAAAAAATAACAAATTCGTTTGAATTGAATTACGCCGTGACTAGGTAAATGTTTCCAGTTTCGTAATAAAATTTTTACAGCATCATACTCAATATGGTTTTGGGAGATTTTTTATACATTATTTATTTTAATTAATTTAAAAATTATAGATTGACAATATGACCGTAATATTTCCAAAAAAGACGATCCAAATGATTTTTATGAAATCAAAGCAGTTTGGTTCGGTCGAGCACACAAATATTTGACCACAAATACAAAATAATGGAAAAATTAACAGCCGCTCACATTCATCGAAAATCTCAAGCTATTTCTTATTTCTTATTTTATTTAAAATTTTCAGGATGGTTTTTCCACTCTTTCTGTAATTAAATTTATTTAATATAAGTAATATTATATGACACTAAGTTCTGTCATTAAAATTTAATCCCTAATTAACAGAAAAAATTAAAAAATTTGAAAAAAATTGAAAAAATCGAGAAATATGTACGTGATTCGAAAAATCAGGTGTTCGGTTTTTCTCAATTTTAAGCGGATTAACGAAAATAAAGTTTCAAAATGTATAGACCATTTCAAACTAGACGTATCAATGGTTAAATGAGCACTTATTGAATATCAAAATTCTAAAAAAACATCAATAAAGTTGTCCGTGCAAGATAAGGGTATTTTTTTCGAAAAATGTTAATTTATGGGGAACTATCCGTTTTCCAAACAAAACAAAAAATCATGCTTATTTAACGCAACACAAGGTATACTCTTACAAATTTTCATGTAAACTGAATTATTTTTACGGGAGAAAAAAATTAAAAACTGAAAAATCGAGTTTCCGCCATTTTCTTCGAAAATTTGAGGTTATATCAAAATATGTTAAATACAAAAGTTTTAGATCTTTTTATTATCTACAACTTTTGTATTAAACATGTTCCACTAGGAGGTCATGTTTCACCGCAAATCGCAAAAAATCGTTTTCAACCCCTAAATAGCATCCCCATTTTACCATTTCCCTTTTTTTCGAGTTTAAATTTTTTTTTTCTTTTAGTTATGACCCTAACGACATTTCATTGCTGGTCCCTCCCTGCTATTAATTTATTTTTTTTTCCTCATTTAAATCCGCTTTGGCACTAGCCTATTAGCTGTTTGTCCAGTGATTTGTTGTTCAAAACATGGCTCTTCCAGGCAGGTAACAAGCGATGACATTGCTATCATAAGAGAGCAACCAATAACCTGCAAAACAATGCCCATTTTAGGCCTTTGAAAACACTAAAAAATTAAAAATTTTCAATTTTTTGCCTTTTGCTTACTATGAAAAGCTACTTGGCATGAAATGACAGCAATTTTAAATTTTTTTCGAAAACTGCCAATTTTTGTCGTAAAAAGCGAAATTTTTTTTTTAAATTTCAACCACGTATTTATAGCATCAAAGTACATCTTTTCTCCAATTTTTATCAAAATCCAACCTTTTTCCCGTTATTTATTGCATTTTTAGTAAAATAAAACAAAATTTCATACATTTTGGTTTTTTGAGGTTAGGATTCATTTTAAAAGTATTTATACCGAATCAGTTCGATAGTCTATTCATTTACGAGTATTTTCCAATTTTTTTTATTGTTCTACGACCAACAGAACTGGAGAAATTAAAAAATAGTGTAGCAATGCACTCAAAATGCATCAAAAATGGACATTTATGCAATTTTCTCGTGCAGCACAGGACCGATTTTGCAGAAATTTTTTTTTCGCTTTATCTTAACATATGTAAAGAAAAAAAACAAAAAAATCCAACTTCCCAACTATATCACTATCATATGACAATTTCCCTCGACTACATCCTCCTCGACCCAAAGAATTCAGATAGGGTTGTCTGCTCGTCCGATTCATTATTATAGATTGTAAGTTAAGATGCAGTGTCGAACAATAAAGCCAACCAATTATCCTGCCATCCTTCCTTGCATCGCCGCTCAAGGTAGTGAGCTAGTTGCCAGGCCCAAGTGCCCAATACCTACTATAAGCTCCAACATCTCCTGCGTTATTCTGCCTTCCTTCATTCCATCACCGCTCAAGGTAGTATTTCCCAGGCCCAAATGCCCCGATACCTACACTGATCTCCACAACTTTCTGGCTGCTTTTGGAGATATAACAGGAATAAGCCGTTTAGGATTGAGCAAACCAGGGGCCCTATTACTGAATACGATTCGATCTAAAATATTTACGATTTGGATTTACGATTCGATTTGAACTTGGAATTACTGATTACAATCGTAACCAAATAATTTTCCGAAAATATTTAACCACAGCCAACTTCTAATTTGACAATTAAATTGGTTTTAAGGTTTTACCGAAGCATAATTAAGATTGTAATTACTGAACATTATTTCTATAATTATTAGTTTATGAAAATAATTTAAGAAATTATGCCTTTAATTTCTTTTTAAATAGTAGTGGCAGTGAGGAAGAAGTTCCTGTTTAAGTACGTAGACAAATACGAGATGGCTCGAATCCATTGGAAATACCAGATATAAAGTTATTTGAGTGTAGTACATTAAATTGAATAAAATAAGTTTCATTGGATTATTTCGCCTAAAGCAGCTTTTGTACATATGCATATTTGGTAGTATAAAATATTATGTTAAAGTTCGCAGCTGATCTCCTTCAGTTTCACCAATTTTAGGGTTTGCAACAACTTGAAGATTTTTCGCGAATGGTGCATACCAGTTGAACATCGGTCAAGACATACAAAATTTCATATTACTTTGTCGTCGTCACTTTTTCCCTTCAATTTCAAAGGATATTACTTATAGTAAATATTCCTAATAATAAGTAACAATATTAAATATAATAGACCAGTGCCGATAATTTTTGAGAAAAAAAATTCATAGCAGTATAGGGATGGCGGCAAAATTTAGGATAAATTGTACATAAATGGGGAAAAATTGTGACACTTATAATTTTTTTAACACCATCTGAAAGTAGAGGTTTCAACAAAAAAAACCTTCCTGAAAAGTTGAAAAATCAAAATTTTGTCCGTCAACTTTTTTGATTGAAAATAGGACCTTTTTTTAAATTAAATTCGTTAAAAAAGAAACAAAATTATCCATCGCTTTAAAAAAATTGCAGCTTTTACAAAAAATAAAAGTGAACATTTTCACCAAATTTCATTAAAATCTTTTGTGAAAGAGAAAAATGATAAATGGGAAAAATTGGTGTTTTAATGTTTTTTATAGTTTTTCTCCATTTTTTTGAGGTTATGACAAAAATGGTTTGAATGAAAGTTATAGATTTTTTAATTATCTACAACTTTTACATTCAACTTTTTTCGATTGGAGGTCTACTTTTGCAGGAATATTAAAAAAACCGCGTTTCACCCCTAAAAACACACATTTTGGCACCCCCACCCCCTTCCGGTCAGCTGTAGCGGGGCTCTCGATTTTTCCCCGTTTATGTACAATTTATCCTAAATTTTGCCGCCATCCATATACTGCTAAGAATTTTTTTAGTTTTTTGGCCTCTCAAAAGCGTTTTGGCACTGGTCTATAAATGCATTATAATAATATGTGTAAACACCATAATCAAATTTTTTACTTAGATCTTTTCTTTTTTTCTTTTTTTTTCGTAATTTTTACCCCTAACAGCCTTTATTTACGACCACCAAATGTCAATCGTTAACATTTACGATTAATTTGTTACGATCTGAGGGCAAATCGTTTTAAGTAATACCATATATACGATTTACGATTAGTTTGAATCGAATCGTATTCGTTAATAAGGCCCCAGCTATTTTTCTATTTTTCAGGCGATGAGCCTGCTATCGTAAGAGAGCAACTAGAGTTTCACGAGATGCAACACTAGTGTTGCAACTCTCGCACTGTCGTCTTGCGAGATAAGACAACACGCGAGACAACGGCTTCTTTCCCCAAGCGAAAGTAGCACGACAGTAAAAAAAGCCTAGTCTCGCAGAGACAACACTATCGAATGCGAGACTGTCGCGCTCTCGCTCGGTCTCGCGGGATTTCCCAGTCTTAATTATCACGTATCATTTTGCATTTCAACTTTTTTTGCATCTATGAAAAGAAATTTTTTTCAATGCATTTTTTATTATATTTCGATTTAGGGGTGGTTTGTTTAATCCGCTTACAAGGGGGGTTAGCATAAATTACTCAATGCAAAAAAAAATTTAAACCTTTTTTCATATTCAACTTTATCCCCCTTAAAGCCTACTACGGAGTTCGCACGGAATTCCGTTCAGCATTTTTGGTATATATTTCTACACGGAAAAATTGCGTGTAGAATACCGTGGAGAAAAGCTAACAGTTGAGAAAAAGCGAACAGCTGACTGTTAAAAATCGCATATAAAACCACGAACTGACGGCAATAGCTGTTTTTCATTCGTCCTGTCAAAATTACCTAACACACAACACGGAATAATTGTCTAACTATTTATTCCGTTCCAACATGAACGGAAAAAAGTCTCCAATTCCCTGCAAACCACCTGTTAGAGAATTGCACAAGCTAAATATTACCAATAATTTTCCGTTCGAACTGCGTACTCATAAAACAAAAAGGGCACGGAAAAATTTGATGAACATGATTAAATTCCTTTATTCCATTTTCACAGGCAAAAACAGGGGTGAGTGAGGGCGGGAGTGCAACACTGACTCTCGCGAGAGTAACGCGATATTAACGCGAGACAACATTAAAATATCACTGTTGCACTGGGGTGCGAGACAAGACAACAGCAGTCTCGCTCTTGCACTGCGAGATCGAGACTGCGGCCGACTGTTGTCTTGTCTCGCTCCCGTGAAACTCTAAGAGCAACCAATACCATGAAAAGCAATCTCATCCACCTCGAGACAAAGAATTCAGATAGGGTTGTCTGCTCGTCCGATTCTTTATAGATTATAAGTTAAAATGCTGTGTCGAACAATGAAACTAACCATTATTCTGCCTTCCTTCTTTCCATCACCGCTCAAGGCAGTGACCTAGTTCCCAAGCCCAAGTGCCCAATACCTACTATACGCTCCAACAACTCTCTGGTAAATGAAGAGGCAGTGTCCAACAATGAAACTAACCATTATTCTGTCTTCCTTCTTTCCATCACCGCTTAAGGCAGTGACCTAGTTCCCAGGTCCAAGTACCACTATACCTACACTGATCTCCAACAACTCTCTGGCTGCCTGATATAACAGGCATAAGCCGTTTTGGGATTAACCAGGTATGGACTTGTAGTGCTCAGTTTGTTTCAAAGAGTCGGATCGAATTTTCGTTATTTGCGGCAATTCGACTCATTGATGGAGGATTAGAGGAACAATGGGAACTTTTTCACCATGCAACTCAGTTAAGCTACAGACAATCTACAAGTAACCGAATATATTTCCTCGGCATAGAACTCCATAGTCGACCCCTGAATTGTTAGGTTGTATAGTTTCTTAGATTATGATTCATTTAAAAAAGAGCCGTTTCGTATCGTTTATTCAGCTTTACGACCGTGATGTGGTTCTGGCATCTCGCAACTGGTCTCTGCACCTTCAGCGCCTTCCAAACTCTTATTAATCTATCCTGCCCTCTATTCCTTCCTTTGTACCAAGCCTACTACCAGTCATTGCACAATGGCGAGTACGAGATGACAGACTGGTAGTATAAAGGGTGACTCCTAAGCTTAGACTTTCACATAAAAAAGGATTTCTATTTACACCAAAAACAACGTACAAAATTTCAACAAAATTAATTCACTCCTTTACTGCACATCTTCCACAAAATTAGTTCTATGAAGGTACGCCCTCTAACTACACCACTAAATGGTAAGATATAAATAGGTTTCCTTCCCCCCCCCCCCCCCCCTTCCCCATAAATCCTTAAAACAATCACAATGCCATCTACAAAAATACATCCTATCAAACACCAGACAACAAACTCCATCCCTTCTACGTTGGAATGAAAACATCCCTCAAAATTGACACAGCCGCAATTTGTATTAATTTGCACGGAAAATTCTTACGTGGAGGAGCAAAATCACGGCCAAAATCCAAGGTTTACATCGGTCCAGGACGAAATAATTAATGACCACTTCTAATTGCCGCCGCTTAATTTTCTCATCAATCTGACTCCTGGAGTGGGCCGATGCCTGCCTTGTTTTGCTCTCGGTGGCTGGATCCTGTTATCGCAAAGTGCTCATTTAGTCCGCCTTTGTACGGTGAGTTGTTTACATCTCTTCCGATAGTCAATAGAAGTACAAAATAGCTTTTAATAGCCTCACATTAAGGAGCCTATTTATCAGTTGTTGTTGTGACGTTCAGTTTGGTCCGCCATCAAAGGCCCATGTCGTCCTCGGCTCCTTTTGGCAAGCACACACACACACCACACACACAAAACTATTTTCCGTCTTTTGTTTTGCTCCTTAAGGCCTAATCGACATGTCATGTTATCTGTAGGTATTTAAAAAGCAACCCTCCCAAGGTGGATCTGGCACGTGCACCAACTGACAGGCATTACTCACGTCCCAGGTCCATGATATCATGGGCCCAGGATAGGTGGGTATTAAGTTTCACCAATTTCAGTCCTGCCTCCAAACAAGGATCGCATCGATATCTCTCGATGACCAGGGTCCGTTCCGTTGATGCGGCCCCACACCACACAGAACACATCCTCTTCTGACCTTTGATGCCTTCGTAATTTATTTAGAAAGATGTCTGCACACTCTCCCGCAATGGGCCAGGAAACAGGACTTCGATCCAGGATAGGTACGAGCCGACTCACTCTCTCTCTCTACCGGATGGAGGCGCACGTCTGGGATAAAAGTGTGTCGAGAAGGTAATTACATGAAAAACTACAGGAGAAAATGGATTTCAAATTGAGTTCAATTTTTCTTCCTTGAAGAGTTAATGATGTGAAATTGAAGAAAGGTTCGTGTGAGTGTTTGTGATTTACTTTATTTCTGTGGGGATGCATGAGTGGGGAGTGGGGGAAGGCAGATGATGCTGGAGTGTGTACTTTTTGGGGAGAGAGGGATTGCTACGTATTTATCACCATCAAGGATAAATTACAAAGTTCACATTTTTATTAATTTATATTAGGGGAAGATAAAGAAACTATTTTTTTTAATGTTGGGACGTGTAAATTGATTATTTGGGGCTGGGATTCTATTAAGCCAGGAAAAACGAGCTTCGGCTGGTCCTGGGAGAATTTTTTGCATCGAAGGTTGAGTCGTCGGTTGTAGATTCGTCAAAGAAGAAGAAGGTTGAGTGCAAAAAGTCTAAAACTTATCTCGTTCCTAAAGTGTCTTATTTATCGATTGATAGAGGGATGCACAATCGTAGTACTTTTTTCGAACCCTTTTCACCCTATGCCTAGAATAATCTCCATGCGGACCTGGAGCATTGTTGGTGGAAATGCCATGGCGCTGGAGTGAAATCGAACTACAGAACTCTTCGATGGTAGTAGGGTTAATTAATTCCTACGCTACCTAGTTATCACGAATAGCAATAGCTTCATATCGTTCGTCCAATGGAGTCCTAATAGTCCGGAGAAATTAGCATTTAAAGGAGACAAAATTCAGAAATGGCTGAAAATTGGTACACGGCTTCCTTGGGACTTTTTGGAAAAACAATTTCGGAATCACAAAAAAAACATGGCCGCCGGAAATATAGCGGTTTTCCTTGTATCTCGGTTTCTATTGGCCGTACAGCCCCGTACAAAGGCCCAAAATGTTGACAATGAAATTCTCTACAACTTGAGTTCTTACAAACATGTTGACCCGATTAACCCTTTTAAAGTTATTCAAGGTCAAAGTTATCAAAAATCACTTTTTGGCCAAAAAATTACTCAAAAACAAGTTTTTCAGAAATTTTTTTTGATCAGTCAATAGGAAACGTTATTGCCTACAAAAAAGCCTCTTGTCATTTTTTCGAAAACTTAACCCTTTCGAAGTTATTCAAGGTCAAAGTTTCAAAAAATCAGTTTTTGGTCAAAAAATGACTCAGAAACTGATTTTTGCGAAATTTTTTTTGTTGTATTTATACAAAAGATTATTGCTTACCCTAACTTTTCGAAAAATTTTGCAAAAATCAATTGAGCGATCTTTTGGCGGAAAAGTGATTTTTGGAAACTTTGACCTTGAATAACTTTAAAAGGGTTAATCGGGTCAACATGTTTGTAAGAACTGAAGTTGTAGAGAATTTCAACATTTGGGCCTTTGTACGGGGCTGTACGACCTATATAAACCGAGGTACAAGCAAAACACGGGAAAAACGCAATATCCGGCGGCCATGTTTTATTTTTTGTGATTCCGAAATTGTTTTCTTAAAAAGTCCCAAGGAAGCTGTTGACCAATTTTCAGCCATTTCTGAATTTTGTCTCCTTTCGTGCGTTTTTTTGCTAATTTCCCCGGACTAATAAGCTAGTTGACCGATATCCACTGCATTTGCACTATCTATCTTCTGACTGAGTTACTTGGCAGCCTATAATCACCACATTGGCCGGACGAAGTCATAGCATATTCCGTGAACCATTTCTCGATGCGGTTCCTTACCAACCCTTTACCAGTGGCAGAGTAAGGTTTCGGACTGATTGCCACAGGTTGTATATTCTCTTAAATTATCATTCATCTCAAAAAGTACCGTTTCGTATCTTTAGTCGACTCTACAACTAGTTTCCGCCACTGGCTTCTTGCAACTGCTCTCGCCAGTGCTCTAAATCCCAACCGATATCAAACAGTTTAGGCATCCATAAACGCTGGGCTTCTTACCTTACGCCATTCTTCCAGTGTAGGTTTGGTCTACCACACTATCTCATCCCAAAAATCCTATTGCAGAATATTGTCCGAGTACGTTGCTCACAGGAGCATACCGAATTTTATTCCCTTAACGACATCAATATGTCATGGCATCTCTTGTAGATTTCGTTATTGTAGAGTCTCTGAAATCGTTCTCTTTCGTGTATAGGTCCAACAATCCTCCAAAGAATTTTCCTTTCGAACGTGGCTAAAAGGCGTGCTACTGGCAACCACCCAACTCTCGGACCCAAGCCAAGTTTTATAAAGCAGTAGTTTGGATTTTATGATTAGGTAATTAGATTTAAAAGGCCTTGATCGGTTTCCTTCGCGTTTAGCAACCATGTTCCTATCACCGATTCTATGTTGTTGGCACTATTGACACGAGTTACCTGAAGAATTGAACTAGTTCAAATTCATGCTCCACCACTATCGTGATTGTGGAATCAATGTTAAATGGGCTCACATACCCTGGCCTACCATGTCCTTCGTTTTACTCTCATTGATATACCTACAACTAAAATTTTAGTTCCCACCACTCAATCTGGGAACAAGTCTGGGTCAGCTGAAGCACTGTGCCTTTTGCAGTCACTCCCGAAACGCGAATTAATTTCTCCAATGCCAGGTTGAGGATGAGACAAACTAGACTATCGTCTGTCGTCGATCATTCATCAAAATTGGATCATCTACATGTGTAGATCACACGTGTGTCATAATTAGATCACCTGCAATCAAAAGTGACAGAAGTAGATCATCTGTCAATCAAAGGTGACATCAAGATCACCGCAGATTCCCACGCTCAACCGTCGTAATACCTACTGAAATCCATTATATGTGCTGATTGATCTGGACAGTGGCCCGCGGTACTCAATTGGTTATGGCAAACATTTACATTTATGACTTTATTGCGGATGGCTAGTTCTCTCGTGATATTGAAGAGTAAGACTAAACCACATTGGTGGTGACCTTATACCGCATGGTGTTTCTTTTCCGGTCTTCGAGTACCATATTTCCGGTTTCGATACTTGCACTATTTAGGCACCATGACGATCTGCATTTCTTGTCGGATCTGAGTTATTCTGTCTCAAAAACTGTCGATTAATACAATTCACACAATTCATTTGCCTACTCCGAAGACAGGGATTGAAGCCAGCGCCCAATGCTTGGGAATTCGCCCGTCACATTGACAGGTCATTGAGTATACGTCTAATAATGGGCAACCTTATTCTCCAGGTGAAGACTGCATGCATATTTCTCTGACCTGTTCTCTCCTGAAGACCCCATCTGTGGACGAAACTGCGGGTCGTACGTCACATAGGCCTCTTATGTGCTACGCTGTAACAACTCAGGGACAGAACAACAACGTCCGGCATGAATCAAAAATAACGTTTGACTAGTTTTTTCCATTGGTTTACCCTTGTTTGGGTTTTGGATCATCTTCGCATGCAATGAAAAGGCAGACTTCCGGCTACAACATAGGGCTCTGCCTCTGGCACAGTATTTATCAGTCCGGTTGTAGGAATTCGGTCACTCACCATTTTGGTAAAGAGTACCCTAGACGAAATATAGTACCCTTATGCAGCGATAGCTAGTCTAGTGTATCCCTAGTGGTTTCTCCCGTGCCATCTATTAATGTCATCAAGGACCTGCTAGGACCCAGTAAAAAGGTTATCGGGACCCTCATCGGGTTAATTACCAGACACTGTATCCTATCATCTATTGAGGATGGGAAGAGCGCAGGACTCGCTCAACTTGTAAATTTGGACTCTAGGTGGATGAATCTGTCTTCACATTCTCTGCCGCTGTTCTTATTGTGTGGCGCTACCATTCTCAAACCGACAAATCTAAGCTACGAGTCGTTACGCTGCACTTGTTTAGGCGGTCTGGCCCTTGAAGTAAAGGGCTGTTAAGAGTGCAATGGGTCCAAGTGGCGGCTACAACACTTAGGAACTCTGCAGCATATTGAAAGAACGAAAGAAGGAAACTTTTTCTGAGTTTATCAAAATTTTTGTAAAGGAAGCCAAAGTCTGTAGTGTGGCTTTCTGCCCGCCGAGCTTCCTGCGATGGAAATTTTCGAGCATTTTCATATAATACCTAACATGAAAAAATTTTGATTTCTCGAAATCTCCTGAATAGAAATCCACACCATATTCCACTTCCCCTTCGCCCAAAGGTGTTTTTTCTGAAAATCAAGAAAAGTGACTGTTTTCAAACGCGTTTATGAGGTACTAGCTGGGACCCGGTGCGCCTATGCTGCTCCCAAAAGCCAATAGTAGTAATCAGTTGATATGAATTTTAATATACAGTAGGAGAGTTTGAAAAAGGCAATTTTTTGGTATTTTTGATTCCAAATAACAAAATGTGAAACTATTAGGGATCTGACATTTCGATCGAGACAATAAAAACCATCCATTGACCTGGCATTTTTCGAGATATGAACTTTCATACATTTACTACGTTAAAAACTCCCATATACCGATTTTAATTGGAATCGGAATACAATTCGCAAACTCGCCGGCCATATTGGTGCGGCCATTTTGAATTTAAATTTTGATCATAAAGTCGTTATTTGCTACCTTAAAAACCCCTAGATACCCACTTTCATTGGAATCGGAATAAAATTGGCAAATTCAACCATATTTCTGCGGCAATTTTGAATTTCGGTCATATTTCGGCGGCCATTTTGAATTTCGAAAATCGGGCTTCGAGGTGTATCATAGGAGACCTCCACGGAACTTCATGCAAAAATTCAAAGCTCTACGATGATTTTCAACGAAGCTCTCCATGACAGCGCCATCTAGGAGTGGGTTTAGCACATGGTTAAAATTTCATTAAGATCGGTTGCACGGTGTAGGAGCCTATAGCGATCATACATACACACATTCATTTTTATATATATAGATTAAATCGAACTTCACAAACTTTTCATGAAAATGGGTTGGTAGAGTAACTCTTCGAGAATAAATATGGCTTTTCAAAATAACTCTAGCACCACTGTGGGCCTTGTTCAAACTTTTTTCCTGAAACGGCTGTTTTTTATATTTTTGACATTTACGCGAAAAGTTATAATTATTTTTGCATGAAATTTTTATTGTAGTTAGGCACTAACAGAAGCCACAATTTCAGCCCTGAAACAAGATTCTACGATAATTACAGTCCCTGTAATTAAATGTCAAAAAATTGCCATATTTCGCGTTTTTTTTTGCCAAAACCTGTTGACCGATTTCAATTGTCCAAAACTCATAATTTTCGTCTTTTTAAGCGCTATTACGTACTATTTTTTGTTTTCCAAAAACTAAATTTTTTCGCACCTAAAACATTGAAAAACGTGTTTTCGCTACCATTATTAGCTTTTTTCCACCTGTTCTCCTGGACCCATTTTTTCCAAAATACATTCATTGAATTCCTACGATTTTTCTCTTAATTACAGCGTCGAAAAATCGCAGGGTAGATTTATTTCAACTTTTTTTCTATACCTCCTGGACTATTACTACAGAAAACGTTTTTAGTATTTTCACTGTTTATTTCGACTTTTATAAATCAGTTCTAAAAAATAAAAATCTCAACTAATCTCACAGTTCTCCCCTCCACTTTTCTTGCTCTCTTTCCAGAATAATAAAAAATTAATCACAACAAAATCCTGACAAAAACAAACAAATTCCTTCAAGATTATTACTTCCAGCATCTTGTAACAGAAGTAAGGTAGTCGCACCCGAATTGCTTCTGATTACCGTAACGCCAGTACCTAGCAGAAAATGAAACTCCTTGCAATATATTCCACCCCAAACCCCATCCCACCCGGCCCCAGTCCTTCTTCTACCCCACCGCGACAGGACCAGCAGCCATCCTTCGGCCCCACTCCAATCAGTAAAAACGCAAATGGAAAAAGGGAAAAATCAAAAGGCTCCAAATTAAATTAAATACGCTCAGTTTACTTTTACTCTAGCGAAGTACAATTCAGGACTAAGGACTCACGACTCAGGACTAAGGACTCACGAGCATTTGCGCTTTCTTTCCTACGGAATTGCTTTTGACTTGAATGCGCCCGGGCGTAACCCGAAGGTAAGGCCACAGCGAACCTGATATACCGGGAACGCCGCGGTGCCGGAAAGACAGCGACAAGGTATAACCTCCTGTAATTTATACGAGTCCTTATAAATTTTAATACTCTTGTTAGTGGTGGTGATTTGCTCAAGACGCTTCAAGACTAGAACGAAGACGACGACGACGACGCCGACAACGGTGGAGCGACGACTTCACCAAATCGTCAGAAAATGAATGAAATTGAAACGTCTTCAGGTTGGAGCCCCCACGTTCGGCACCAGAAATTTCATGCAGATGTGAGCATATTGTCTCAGGCACAAGGAATCGCAACTGAATTATGGCTCCTCTGTGTGGAGTGGGGATGGGATTGGGGTTTCCTGTCGTGTTGTCCTGTCTGTGAGTATCGCAGTTATTATCCAACATATTTAATTGAGGTTCATTTCGTTGAGATTTTTACTCCAATAAATCCATTCCCGTTTCGTTCTTCACGTACGCGACTTACGTTTAATTTTCACCGAATGAATTTAAATCAGATCCTAACCCCGTCCATTCGTCCTTTACTGGCAGGATGCAGAGAAGTTGTCGTCTAAGGCGGCGGTGCGGCCTGATCTTTGGGGTCAGTTGCAGCCATAATTCAATTACCTCGATATATGAAATTCATACTCTGCAGATACTTGTGAACTAGTCTCACAGTCACTTAGGCTGCAGCAGCAGGGGATCCATGGCTATCCCCTAACATGGGGTATATACATGGCAGCTGTAAGAGCTACTTGTGCTTGCCATTGTTTAAATTTATGGGCGATGGCCCCTTATGGAGGACCCGCAAAGTACTGGCTGCCAACATAAGTTTCATTCTAAAGAGGTAAAACGTTCAAATTTACTTTGGTCATGTCCAGAATATGAGATTAGGTAAATGAAGTGCGGACGCCAGAGCGGAAGATAGGCAAAATGGGATAAGGGAACGTGGTAGGGCGCCTAATTGAATATAGAAGGTAAAATATTCTAAGGATCTTTTCTTGGGTTGCCTTAATTGGATTTGGTTAAGTCTGTGAAGTCATACCGAAAAGGGGGGGGGGGGCTGGAAAGTTATTCTACAACAAATTGCCCCTCCTGCCCCTCAAAAAAAATAAAATAAAAAAAATTCGAATTTTTATTGTATTTATATCATTATTTATGGATTTTTCTGACCAATGAAAATTTAGTTCAGAATTAAAAAATATTTAGTTAGTGAGAAAGTAGCCAAAAAGTTAGCTTAAATAACTTTTTTGCGTTTTACTACGACTTCCCGGCGCTATAGGGGTCAATACAACAGACTGTTTCGAAGAATAACGAATCAAACCACTTCTTCGGGTCAATCTTGGTCCCTCAACATGGCATGGTATGACTGTGTCCCAACTAAGTAATAACCACGCACATTGCTGCTTGACTTAAGTGATAAATCGTGAACCCGTATATTTAGTACGCTAATGACACCCTTTTGACTATACGAAAATCTATCGCACTTTGAAATCGGATATTTTCTCAGTTTGTCTATGCGCTGGTACCAATGGGCTTCGGCATCGAATGTCACCGCTAAGTGTTGCATTTGGCTTCTTGCAAGAAGATCAATCTTATCATTATCCATTTCGTGTTAAGTCATTATCCATTTCGTACCAGAACACTCAAGTCAGCCTGAAAGAGCCATCTCTCAGACGACTGGACTGACAGCTTGCCCCTGGTATTGTTAGGTGTGCGTTCATCAAGGGACACATTAAAACCGCTACGACAGAGCTTCTTTATGGATCCACGACTTGGGTTCCCGGAGAATTTATAGCTCCCATTAAGAACTACCCAAGCGCGACAGAATTCGTTTTGGATCTTCGAAAAGGTTGGAAGCAGTAGCATCCACGGAATTTATCGACATGAAAATAAGGAGACTCTTGTACGCAATGACTTGAAGGAGTGTGCTCACGTTTTCATAAGGGTAGACACGATTGAAAGCAGCACGATCGATCATACGAATTGGTCAGAAACAAAAAAAATACTAGAATACTAGAGCCGGTTTAGACGGTGCGCTTCAGCGCATGTGCCTCACGAACTTTGGCGATAAAGGGAGAAGTGGGGTAGTACCTCTCATCATCCTCACTTCTCCCTTCATCTGCAAACGTTGGTGAGGCACATGCGCTGGAACGCACCGTCTAAAACGACTCCTAGAGTTTGCGTAGACCGCTTAAAACCAGCGTTTATCGTCAAAGAGAAGGAACCGTCAACTTATGTACCACTGGACGAGCGATTGGTACCTCTAAAGTATCGTTAGCACTAATGGAGGGGTACTGTGGACGCATCGATTGGAAAAGCTTGTGGAGAGTCTTGGAAACCGAACACGTACCATTGAAAATCATCCAATTTCTTCAAGCGTCGTACGATGGCTCAACCAGCAGCGTTCGTATTCGAAGCAACTTATCCGAGGAATTCCCGTTTCAAACAGGTGTCCGACAAGGTTTCGTCGCTTCGCCACATCTCTTCAACGTTGTGATCGACGCGATTATACGTGAATCATTCAATGGACGACGCGGAGTTCGAAACTTCGTAACCGACTTGATATTCGCCGACTATATCGCCGTCTTTTCCGACTATATCGCCGTCTTCGTCGACACGGATGCCGAAGCAACGGGCATCTTATACGACATTTCCCGCATCGCCCGGTCATACGGGTTAAAAATCAATGCGGAAAATACCAAACTGCTCACAACGGACGGATCGAAAGCCAGTGTTCATCTCGACGGAACCCAAATTGAACAGGTTCCGATGTTCAAATATTTGGGATCGCTGGTTGAGGAAAAGAAAGTGGCATCGACGGTCGACCTTCACAGCCGCATCGGCCAGGGAACAGAACAATTCGCCTCGGTCAAGTGTTGCATATGGAAACGAACAAATATTACCATCAAAACGAAAGTACGCCTAAAGTTGATCCTTCCGATTCTTCTTTATGGATCGGAAACATACACACTGCTCAAGCCGGACGTCAATAAGCTCGAGGTCTTCCAAATTCGATGCTTGAGGCAGATTCTCGGTATCTCAATCCGCGATCGCTTTCGAAACGAGGCAGTTAGACAGAGATGCGATCAACAAACCCTGATCGAAGAAGAAATTCAAAAAATTTAGACTACAATCGGTTGGACATATTTGCCGAATGGATGATAACCGCTTGCCACATAAACTTGTCTGGCGAGACCGTTCGGCAGACTGGAGAATTCAGCGATCGGCACCGAAGAAAAACGGGCTAAAGCATATCGAGGGCGACTTAAAGGATCAACGGTTTTCATTTATCGAGGCTCGAGACGTCGCCAAAAATCGTCAAGAATGGAAACGAATCGGGAAAGAGGTTCGAGACCCAGCGGCACCGACAGCAGCGTATCCGTTGCGGGGACGTCCCGCGCGGACTGCCAGCTAACGGATCAAAGAAGAAGAAGAAGACTGTGGCGGCTACTGCTGCACGTGGTGTAAATGCCCGCTAGAAAAAGGTCCTTTTTTGAATTTCATCATCGCGAGAGCCAATTTAAAGGCGAGCAAAAGGTCTTATTCGAAATTTCCACTGCAAAGTAAGAAAACACGTGAAAGTACACCCAATGTCAACACGCGCCTTGGCTCTACTCGTCTCACCCATGGAACACTATCACTAACTCGATAGAATGGTCGAGCGAACACTAAAGAAGAAAAAATGCGATCTATATTGGAAAAGTCCTGCGTAGAATCGAACCACAGACCTCTGGGATGCCAGTCGGACGTCTTAGCCATCAAGCTACCGAGGTTGGTAGGAAAAAGAGAAATGGTGTTCTTATCTTTGTTCTTGAAGCAAATTTACCATCGCATGACACTCCATTTTCCTTTTGGTTTCATACTTTTAGCGTGCCAGTAAAAAGGTGAAAACTGAACTTCTAAAAGTGTAAAGATAAATAATTTTCCTTAAAAATCCCCGAATGCAATCTCCTAGTTTGCATAAAAATCCCTCCTAAAAACCCCGGAAAGCGTTCAAAAGAGTCTCGTTGAAAAGAGCAAAAATAAAAATAGAAATCCTTGGCAAGGACTTTTCGCGTTAAATTTTTATAGAGTGTGTTTTTTTTTATTATTGTTTTAACGGAAGTCAGAAATTCGCGGTGACGTGCCTTAAAATGGCTTCATCCATAACAACTAAAACAGAAATCCTCTCATTTTCCCTGTAATATTCTGAAAATCGCTACTAAAAGAATCCTAGCGAAAATTTTCGAAGGATATTCCAACGGGGCGGTTTTCTCTGTGGCGGTTGTGTCGCCCGTATCCAGACACTGTTTTCCAGGGTGGCGGGCATTAATTAAAAATGCGCTCCTTTCGCGTCATTTAAAGACGAAAATTGCATAATTAGCGCCACTCCGGAGGATGTTTCTATATGTATATATTTTTTCTTCCTCTTCTGTCTTTTTTTCATATCCGTGGATTTTTGCCACATTTATGGGATATATTTTTCGATGTATATGTGTAAAAGTTTTATTTGTGGATTGTATGTATGCATGTATGTGACTAGATTCGGTGTGGCTTCTTGTCTATAGAATGGCGAAAGTTTTGTACACTTCTCTACCGTTTTCTGTCATACTAGAGACCGTGAATCCTTTTGCCGTGTATGTAGCTATCAAGGAGGAGTTTTTGTTGTCGTCCTTAATGCTCCTTTTTTGCCGTTAAGGACAATCATAATGGCGCGTTATGGTGAAACTGTGGCGTTTTTTTTTGTTGTTTGTGGCCAAAAAGTTTGTTGACTTCAATTGTACAAAGGATGAAATGGATTAATGTTTTGTTAATTAGAAAAGTTTCCTTGTAATTGCATTGATGATTATTCGTCCTTTCAATTCAATACAACATCATTTTAGATGTTTTGAAATGTTGCTAAATTAAAAGTCAACCGGACGGGGGGTGATGGGGTTCGACCATTGATTCATTCTTTCAAACACCCGTAAAACACCAATTACACACCAAAGAGAAAATAATTCATGTGAAACCATAAAAAAAACAAATAATAAAAATCCGCCATCTGTTCCCCATGTCATAAGCAGTATTCGTCCTTTTTTTTGGTTTTAAAAAAAAATCATCAAAAAGGCGAGAGAAAGGATGAAAATCGAATCCTGATGCGAAAACCTGTTGCTAGTTCGATTTGAGGTATGGGCTTTAAGCTCGATCGGTGTTCGAACGTTGTTTGATAGCCGCCACCCTCGCACCCTGAACCACCCTGTGTTGTGCATGAATGTGAATGATGTAGCCACACAAATATACATATAAATCTGGGACATGCAGAAGCCATCCGCATATGCTGCTAGATTTTTCCTACAACAATATTTTTTCTCCTCCCTCGAGTCTATGCAGAGGAGATATCGGGTGAACCAGAAAATTGGTTTCTAATAGAGGAAATTGGATTCTATCAGAAGGAAGGTGTTCCTTTTTTTGCACAGTGTTTGCGAGCATGTAATTTCGATTTTACACTAGATTTTTCCACACAGCAGAAATTATGACATGGTTATGGATGGAGGTGTTTTTGTGCGATAAAAGTAGGTGGATGTGGCTGCTTGTTGCACCTTGTAGAAGTATGAAGAAGACGTACAATCGTGGCTAGTTAGTTGAATTTCATACTGAAAACTATCTGTGAAAAAAGTCCTAGATTTTTCGTAAATACTATTCAAGGGTAGTTTGATACTTAACTGACTTTGATAACAGCGTGCAAAACCATCATAGTCCGGGAAATTAGCATTTAAAGGAGACAAAATTCGGAAATGGCTGAAAATTGGTCCACAGCTTCCTTGGGACTTTTTAAGAAAACAATTTCGAAATCACAAAAAAAAACATGGCCGCCGGAGATATCGCATTTTTCCCGTGTTCTCCTTGTATCTCGGTTTCTATAGGTCGTAAAAATGTTGGCAATGAAATTCTTTACAACTTTAGTTCTTACAAACATGTTGACCCGATTAACCCTTTCAAAATTATTCAAGGTCAAAGCTTCCAAAAATCACTTTTCGGCCAAAAAATCACTAACAATTGATTTTTGCAAAAATTTTCAAAAAATTTTTGAAAAAAGTACAAGGGTGTCAATAGGGTAGGCAATAATCTTTTGTATAAATAGAACAAAAAAAAATTCTCAATAATCAGTTTCTGAATCATTTTTTGACCAAAAATTGATTTTTTGAAACTTTGACCTTGAATAACTTCGAAAGCGTTAAGTTTTCGAAAAAATGACAAGAGGCTTTTTTGTAGGCAATAACGTTTTCAATTGACTGATCAAAAAAAATTTTTCAAAAAAAGCAATTATTGGGTGATTTTTTGGTCAAAAAGTGATTTTTGATAACTTTGACCTTGAATAACTTTAAAAGGGCTAATCCGGTCAACATGTTTGTAAAAACTAAAGTTGTAGAGAATTTCATTCATTGTACGGGGTTGTACGACCTATAGAAACCAAGATACAAGGAAAAAACCGGAAACCCGCTATATTTCCGGCCGCCATGTTTTTTTGTGATTCCGAAATTGTTTTCTTAAAAAGTCCCAAAGAAGCTGTGGACAAATTTTCAGCCATTTCCGAATTTCGTCTCCTTTCGTGCGTTTTTTTTGCTAATTTCCCCGGACTATCATGGCAATGGACGTAATTCTGGAACTGCTGCCGCCTAGTATATACATCAGGTAACATAGGCACCTTACACGGTTCTGAGGCTAGGAGAAGCGGGCTGCTAGGTGAACAAGGCGTATGGACACAGAAATATACTGGGCTTTTTATCACTAAGAATGGTAGAGGGTCCATCTGACTAGTCAAACTCAATTTCAACCCAGGTTTCGATTTCCAGATCCCCACCAGTGAGGTATAGGAAAATTTTTAGCCTGACAAGAGCTACATTTGACGTGGTTCTATAAATGGCTCCAAATCAAAGGCGATAGTGCGCTCTGGATTTTCCCCCTTATTAAATTACCAAAAATATTGCCCTCTGCCCAATTGTTCCAGTGTCTTATAAGCGGAATTGCTGGCAATCTTCAAAGTGTGCCAAGCTCAGATCGTCCTAAGCCCACGAGCAAGGCTAATACTGTTATAGGATAGCCAAGTGACCACCAAGGCCTTGTCTATATAACGCCCAAGCGAGTCGAAATCTATCTAAAGGAACACTTTTCTTCGGCTAGTAGATACAGGATCACTCTTCAGTGGGTACTGGGTCACAGGAACGTTGGGGGCAATGAGAAGGCAGATGGATTGACCAGACTAGGCGTAGATCTTGTCGATACAGCAGTGGAGAATGTACAGAAGCTGCTCTATGACGAAGACAGATATCCAAAATTAGAAAAAGTTGGTCTGATTACAACTAGCAGAGATTATGCGACCTCCCGATTATGCTGATCATAACAGGAGGCCGTTGGGAACCATGGGGCCAGATTGAGAATCTCATACAACATGCAACTGAAGTAGCTGTGGAGAGGAGCAAGTCACATTCAATTAAACATTTTCTTTATATATCTCCGGCTCTGTCTAAGATCAGAGATCGTGCATTTACGTACCCTTTACTTTTAAGAGAGTGAGATTTCGATGCTTAGAAAGGAATTATTATCCGTTAACTGAATATGACACGCTGAATCCAAAGCCATTCCAATGACACTCCTATATATTTCCGTAAAAGTTTTTCACAAGTGCGATTAAAAAACAGTGGCCTTCAAGTGCCAGCGCCAAATAAACTCCCGCCCGCGGTTCTTGGACGGGCCTGCCACCTTCAAATCGTCTTCTCGAAGTTCAACGCACTTATTCCAAGGTTTCAAGGCTTTGCCAATATTCCCCTCTTGTATGATGAATTTTCTTGACTCAAAACCACAGGCTTCGGAATTAAACACTTCGACTACGATCCCAGGGGTTAGGGTTCGATTCTTCGCACAGGCACGGCCTGTGTGGCGACGTGTTTAGAAGAAATTATAAAAAAATATATTTCGATATATGTATTTCGTCTAGTTTAAATAGAATATCGAATAGAATAGAGAATCGATTGGGGTAAGTTACCCTATGCATCATTTCCTTTATCATCCCCATACACAAACCGGTTTTATAGACATGAGGTCGCAGGGAAGTTTGTTTTTTCCTCATTTTGCATCAGGAAATTTGTCAGACTCACTAACACAATTATAACATCATTCTCGGGGATCTCAGAAAACTATGAGTAACTAGCCGTCTCATTCGGGTGTCAAAAGAGACAGGAAAATGAATACTTAGAGGGTTATACTTACATTATACACAAACCTGTTTGAGTTGGGGAGCGAGTGATGGATAGTGTGATTTACCCCATTAAAGCATCTTTCACTTCAAATTCAAACTAAAAATTTGGTGCTAGGTAGGACACGATAATAAAATGTATTGGTAAGAGGTCCCTCTTTTTTCTTTTGAGCCAGTACAATGTCATACTTCAAATAAGGCGAAGGGTAATGCCAAAAACCAGAAAATTAAAGAAAGAAGCTTATATGCATTAAACTGCCTCAGATTAAGAAAGAAATCTATGCCTCCACAATGTATATTTATATTTTACAATCTCACCTCACCTAATTTCAAGTTGGAACTTTTGCTGCCACAAAAGACTCTCCAATACGTATTTACAATTTTCACTCGCATCATTTCAAGTTGGAAATTCCACTGCCTCAAAAGAAGTAAGAAATGCCTCTCCAGTTCGTATTTAAAATCGCACCTCGTCTCAGCTCAAATTGGATATTTTACTGCCGCAAAAAGATAAGAAATGCCTCTCGTATTTACAACCTCATCTCACCTCGCCTCATTTTAAGTTTAATTTTACTGCCCCAAAAGAAGTAAGAAAGAAGAAACTCTTGCCTCTCCACTACGTAATTACAATCAAACCTCGCCTCATTTATTTGATATACACTCATATACCAGCAGTAGGATACTATTTTTGAACCAGGACATTTCCAAAAATTGAGGCTTCAGTAAAATTTACCATCGTGTAAGGGACAAATGTACTGCTTCCTCTAGTAAGTCCGGCTCAACTCTAAAAAAATTACAGGTCCAAAAAAGGTGCCAATTGACTACTACGGCCCGCGGAAAAAACGTAACAGTTATTCTGGCTCATGTTAAAAAAAGGTTGCCCACCCTTGATCTATGTCATCAAAGTGACCTAAGTCATATGTCATCAAAGTGACCTAATTGTTGAGAGATATTAAATAGCAAATGATAATAAGTGAACGATCCTTTTTAGTTTGCGAGTCGATCCTGACTTAGGTGGATAAAAGCTTTGAAGGTCTTTGTTTTGGGGTATTACTCTAGTCCAGTCGATCTGTATGTTTGGAAGGACTCTAGACTCAAGATAGTTGAGTTGGAGGGATCTTCTAAAATTTAACAGGATCATTTTCTGTGCTCTTAATGATGTCGCAGAGTGGTCGATCGAGGTCATTTTATGTATGTCATGGGGAGGAAAGTTGATCAAAATGGTCTAACTCTTACCGTGAGAATTAACGATAGGTTGAAGAGGAAGATGAAAGAGCAGGGTACATCCCTCCTTTGGTTCGGAAATAGCGAGGAGCAGGAATTCGTTATCTAGCACGATCTGGTCCGAACAGCTAAGTCCAAGTGCAAAATCAATAGACAAAACTGTCGAACCTATTGAAGCGGTCTAACCTGCAAGTGTTAGGTAGGTATATGGGTCGCATTACAATAGCGAAAGTGATAGCCGTAAGATTTTTGGAATTTTGTAATTGAGAGAAGAAAAGGAAGAATAATGCCCACAGTATCGATGACAGTAGTTTTAAGGCATGCCCAACTCTCATTGACGTTCGGCACCTCGGTCAAAGGCTTCATCTTTACTGCGAGTTATAAAGCATAGTCGAAGCTTTTTCTGGCCGTTCTATTTTCTACATTGTAACGCACTCTTGGAGTACCTTACCAACAAGATAGTGGTACGAATCGAAGTTGGCTTTTCGGTATATTCGAATCGTCATCGATGAAGGCGTCGGTCTATGAACATTGTACGTGTCATCTATTTGATATCGAATTGCTCCATCAGGCATACTCATTGTGTGTTTGTAGATATACTTACGACTATGTACTTACTATATGCCATCTCTATGGCTCCTTGCCTATTGTGATTAGTTCTCCGGTACAAAATGTGTGACATATTTAACCGACTTCAAAAAAGAGGAGGTTATCAATTCGGTAGGTATGTTTTTTTTGGTCCTGTTCACGCATAACTTTGTAACGCAGTAACTTTTTTGTTTTTTTCTTTTTTTGCTTGAGAGGGTAGTTTCCCACGGTGGTCCCATGCATTTTTTTTTAAATTCTGAAAAAAGAGTTCGAAGGTAATCTTAAAAAACTGGTAAAATTAGTACACCTTGAACAGATAGAATTATTTCAAAGGTATCACAAAATTCTTTATTGTCACCAAATACTTAAGAGGGACTTGGCGTAGCGTCTACGTAAAAATCTACCGAACTAATTATCGCGGGTTCAAGCCCCGGATCGGACAGTTCGACTTTTTTTCTTTTTTTCTCTTCTAAATTGATTCTGATTGGATTAATCTTGTAAAGAATTATTAGATACTCTTCGGTGAGAAATTCCATGCATACTCATGTACACTGTAAGAGTATTATCATTTGAATTGGAGAACTCTTTAACCGAATTTATGATTTATTTTTTTTAATTCCCCCAAAAAAAATGAATTTTTAGAAACCCACTTGAGAAAAAAATCAATCCCGCCCCGTGATGCACAAAAAAGGATGAAATAACTGTTTGTAATTCTTTACAACATAGTGGATCTAGAAGGAAGAATCACTTTTGACGGCAGTGTGCTAACACCTATTTTCGGGGCGATGTATTAAGTGCATAAGCTAACAAAGAAATGAAAACAATTTTCGAGGCATGTGTTAGAGGGATGAAACCCAACTACAACTGGCACTGTCTTCAAAAAGATGGAGTTTATTCACGATATAGCAGGGGAACATTCTCGCAATACGTATGCTGTGCCATCGATTTAGCCGAATTTCCGATATGATTTATGTACATATTTAGCCAGTATATATCACACTCTCTCGTAGCACAGGGAGTAAATACCTGCCTCTCATGCAGACGATAATTATTGTATAGAGGACGAGCAGGAGAAGGTGGATCTAGTGGGGGCGTACTATCAGGGAATTTATTCGGTGAACACTTGTGTTCGACCGAATTTTGACCTTGAAAATAGGACCCTGCTGAACCACTTCAGATTAACCAGAGAGATCGAGGTTTGGAAATCTGAGAACCGAAGAATCATCGAGTTCAGTGAAGACTGCCCAGCGAACAATATTCCTGAGGCGCAAGCAAATCCTCTGCTCACTACAAAAATCGATCTCCTGCTAACATTTCGTCGTCTAAACAATAAGAAGTCGTCTGGGGTAGACGGTATTCCAAACATCGTCCTAAAGCATTTGCCCCTGATGGCTATAGACACATACACCACTCTGTTTAACAATGCGTTAAACAACGCCCATTTTCCAGGCCACTGGAAGACGGCAGTGGTGTATCCAATACCCAAGAAAGGTAAAGATAAAAGTAACCCTGCGAATCTTCGGTCAATAAGTCTGCTTCCGAATATCAGTAAGGTGTTTGAATCAGTAATTAATAGATCATTATCCAAATGGGTTGAGGAAAAGAAAATAATTCCCGATAACCAATTCGGTTTCAGGGCGGGACATGATACTATTCATGCCGCGTCGAAATTGGTATCAGACATACACTGGAACCTAATGAAAGGCCAGTGCACCGGAGGATGCTTGATCGACTATGAGAAGGCGTTCGATACAGTGTGGATCGAGGGCCTCCTCTACAAATTAGTCAGATACGGGATGACCGGACCTCTGTTATACATGATCTATAATATGATCTCCAAGAAGAAGTTCATCGTTAAAAGTGGGAACTTCACATCAGGAAAGGTATTTGACATTAAAAATGGTCTGCAACAGGGCGCAGTGAATTCGCCGCTCTTATTTAATATCTTTACGAGTGACCTAATCAGTTCACTCCGCTTCGCATTAGCGTATGCGGATGACCTGATTGTGTACAGGACGGGACCGAAGATTGGAGTGATCCAGACGCTCCTGCAACGTGACTTCGAAACAATCGAACGCTATAGTGATGATTGGAAGTTGAAGATCAATTTTAGCAAATGCGAATCGATCCTTTTCCGGACTCCTCTAATCAGAGCTTCTCGCGATGTGCAGAGGAACTGGAAAACCTTCCGAATTTCGAACTATGCTGGACAAGCGTTAGAACATAAATCGGAAGTGAAATACCTTGGGCTTTGGCTGGATCAGTACTTGTATTTCAATAGAAATGTAAGTGCTGCTCTCGACAAAGCAAACAAGGCGTTTCACATGACAAAAAGGCTTTTTTACAGCAGGCACCTAAGCTCACGGGTAAAGGTGATCTGCTATCAAGCCTTGGTCAGACCGATTTTGACCTATGGTTGTCCAGTATGGTTCAACATATCTCCCTTTTATATGGAAAAGCTTCGGGTCTTCGAAAGACAATGCTTAAGGGCGTGCTTAAGGTTGTATCGGACACCCGAATCTGGCTTCACGAAGTTTCACGCCAACAATGTCCTCTATGATAAGGCATTTGTTAATAGGATCGACAACTTCATAATCAAGTTGATTCGAAGACATATTGTTAGAGCGACGGTGAGCGACAATCCTCTTATTCGGGGAGCGTTCTACCCGAACGCTGAATATCACAGAGCTGCTTGTGAACGCGGCTTTATCCCTCCAGAGGCATTTGTCTATCTGGATTCAAAAAGATTGGTCCAAGATGGTTCGGGGGTGCCCCTCTTTTACCACCTACATCGTTCCGCGACAGATAAGCGATATTTATATAGTAACGAGGATATGCAAGTTCAGGAGCTCCTGAGGTTCAGTACTCGAATCTCGGAGAGAGACAGACGAGACGCCTACACTGCAAGTACTCTGTACTGGTGGGTGGAGGATACTTAGATATTGCGTATTCGCCCTGATAATTTTAGATATAGAATAGTTTAGCTTGTAATTTATTTTTAATGATTAGCTTAGGGCTTAGGTAGGATTAGTTCTAGTTTTTACGGTAGTAATATATATAGGTTAAGTAAGTTAGATTAAGGGTGCGGACTTCCATGAACCCCTGTTGTTCTATCAAACTCGGATCCATGGAAGCCCGTCGCCTGGACGGGGGCCACCTGAGGCAGTAAAACCTCCGCTGCCCCCCGTCCAGATAGTCTCTTTTTAGTATTAAGTTGCCTTAAGACCTGAATTGTTTATTAGGGGAGTAGATAGTGCGGGCTTCCATGAACTCTTGATGTTTTGTATATCTCGAATCCATGGAAGCCCGTCGCCTGGACGGGGGTTAGCCGAAGCAGCGTTGCTTCTGCTATCCCCTGCCCAGATAGCTAGGCTAGTTAGGTTAAGTAAGTTAAGTTAGTTTAAGTTTTATTTTATATAAAAAATATATATATATAGTTTCTAAGTTTTTTTGTTAGTAATTTTTCTTAGAAGTAAGCCAAAAATAAAGATATTTTTTATAAAGTAAAAATACATATATAAGTTTTAGCTGAAAGGCATAAGTTAGATAAGATAGTGAGTAATTTAGAGCGCCTGCTGAGGGCCAGTAAGTTAGATAGTTTAGAATAGGATAGAATAAGTAGCTTTAAGCATTAGCTGCATTTCTGTTAGGTTAGATATAAGATATGAAAATAAAATGCTTTTAAAAAAAAAAAAAAAAAAAAAAAATACCTGCCTCTCGTCCAACGGCTCCGAGTTCGATTCTCCGGGCTGTTGCATTTTTTTTCAATCTGACTTTATATTCTCACAATAAATTTGATTAAATTTTGTTTTTTAATTTCATTCGGGGAATTTTGTTTCATACTCATACTAAATAAGTTTTTTTTGTTAAATAACTCCGAAAGTACGCAAATACATTATTGCAAAAACTATTTAGCTGCTGCCTCGATCATTTCGACGACGGCGTGTTATAACTATCGTAATAAATAATTTTTTTAAATTGGCCCCAAAAAAAAATGAACGGACAAAAAAGTACGAAATAAAATAAATTTTTAAAAACCTACTTCAAAAAGCAATACCGTGATTCCCAAAAAAGGATGAAATAATTGTTGGTAGTTCTTTACAATACTAATCCAATCAGAATGGATCTAGAAAGAAGAATCACTTTTGAAGATGGTGCTAACACCTGTTTTTGGGGCGATGTATTAATTGCATAAGGTTAACAAAGAAATGAAAACAATTTTCGAAGCAAGATTAGTGCAATGAAAGTCAACCTGGTACCGTCTTCAAAAGTGATTCTTCTTTCTAGATCCATTCTGATTGGATTAATGTTGTAAAGAATTACAAAAATATTTTTTCAAAAGTGATTATTCTTTCTAAATCCATTCTGATTGGATTAGTATTGTAATCACGGTATTGGTTTTTTTTTTTGAAGTAGGTTTTTAAAAATTTATTTTTATATTGCAACCGTTCTCGTTCAACTACATCAAAAGATTTTCTATTTCCTCGTTTAGCCTTTTGAAAGGTAATACCGAAGAGTAGTGTATCACTTTAAGGCCAGTAACCCAAATTTTCATCATTTTACTAAACATAAAACCTACCCCGAGCACATGGTATCTTGTATAGCAGCTGTAACAGGAGTGAGTCAAAATCGGGGTTTTGCAAGACCCTGTCCTATTTGGACAGAGTACGTGTCCTCGATAACTAAACCGACTGAACCATAAAATTCACTGAATGTAACTGACTGACTACAATTATGTAAAGTATTATTTTTCTAACCCTAAATTTTTTTATTATATTCCGAATGTTACATGGTAAATTTATCTCATGTTTATCATAACAACCTACAAAAAAAATACAAAACATTTCCAAAAAAAAAAATTCCCACAATTTTTCTTCCAATTTAAAATTGCCACAATTTTAACATCAGCAACAATCTAAACTGCAAATTTATTCAGTAAAACAAAAAGATTTTTTTTCATCCTTTAAGAACAAAAACCGCAAGGACGAATTTTGTTTTTGTAGTTTCTTTGTAGTTTCCCAACTCATTTCCTTGAGCAAACGAGAGCCCCAGACAAGAAAAACGAAAACCACAGAAAATTATCCTAAAACAACTGCAGCAAAAATATAAGCTGCATTCCCCAATATTCACAAGGGAGTGTATGTCCTTTATACGGTTACCTCCTAGTCCACCTTGCCAACTCAGCTTGACCGGAACACATTTACGTCTTGGACACGATCCAGATCTTAAAGTGAAACTCATCAGCAAAGAGAGATCGTCCTGGATGCCTGGCTGCAAGCAAGGAGCGTTGAGGTGAAGAGGGCACCCAAAATGCGATATCAAGGATAACATTGTACGCGTCGCCGTGATATATGCCCATTACTTATGGACCGGCAGAAGATCCTTGCCTTAGCAGTAGAATAGTCCCAGTGTCTTATGTTAGTTGTTTGTTTCAAAGAAGGCATATGCCCGGTGCCCGGAAAGTAGTAGTCGAGGAGGGGGAATGGGGGGGGGTCGAAGGAGCAAAAGCAAAACGGAAGGACACTTTATCTTAGATGTCACCAATCATTCTACCTAGATAACGGGACTTTTTCAAGAAATGGGCTTTTCTCTTAATGTCCTGCCTCGTCCTGTTCGGTGTATTCGTTCTCCTTAAGGAATGTTTCACGCTCAGTTAAGTATGAAATTGTTATGGTGAACTTCTCTCCGTATCAGTTGTTCGCCCTATCCTGTGATGTCGGTAGGATCCTGTGTATTTCAGGAGGGGCTGTCTGCCGGTCAGGTGAAATTGATTGTTTGTCAAGTCATTTAAAAGTTGTTAAAAGAGTTTAGCAAAAAGGGAAAACATCCTCGGGATTTATGTCGTCATTTTTTCCACTAAATCAGATGAAATTAAGGACACGTCTTCCAAGTCTGGATTGGGGAATGGGGAATGGACATTATGGTCAGTTGTTTTCCCTTTTTTCCGCTGTTGTTGTTGTTGCTATAAGGATTCCACTTACTTTAATTTAATTATCATTAAATTCACATTAATGATCCATTGATATTTAACGATTCTTCCGTATTCTTGTGTCCCCAGTTATCGTTTCCCGAGAAGAGAGAGAGGAATTTATAGTACGCACTTAGTTATTGCAGGAGCACCCTTCAACTGGTTGCCTTTTAATCCGGTAATAAATAAATCCTGTCATGTCCTTCTTCTCTGCCCTTAAATTGCATTATCGACGAATAATTGTCCTTTGGTTAAACATTCCGACCCAAAATTGATCTTATGGACAGAATTGAAAACGTACGTACATAATACATAATAGTATCGCTGCCTGCTCCTTCATTTTCGAGCATACACACACTCAGGAAAGGACCTTTCTTTTATTTTTCCACCCGAAAGTTGAAAGGAAACTTTTAAATGGTATATCCTTCAAGGATTGGCATTTTATATTAAACTTTCTCCAACGGGCAATAAATTTTAAAACAAAAACTCATTTCAGTATAAGCACTTCCTTTTCGGGTGTGGAACACACATTCGAATGAATTCTCGTCCTTTTCTACATCGGTTTATTGGAACGAAAAAAAATACATATATATATATATATAAAAGACGAAGGAGCAAACGAGAAATGGGAATGAATTGAAGAGAACGAATTTTCGCGCAAATGAGAAACCCAAATGCAATCTATGACGAAGGAAATTTGCATACAGGTCGTCGAAATTGTATGGATACGTACCAAGGAGATCCTTAAGCCAGGGGATGGATATCAGTCTTCCGTGTCGAATCTTTTTATGTTTATAGTGCAAAAGTATGAATGTTTGGCCCCTTCAGCCCAAATAGCTTGATGAAATGGCATGAATAACACTCCTAATATTCGTTCGATTGGTCTATAAAAATGCAAATGCGTTCTAAGGGTGACTTTGGGTGGTTTTGATGCTAGAATGTAATAGTGGCTATGTTTGCATGTATGTGTGTGTATAAACGCGTGATTGGCCCAACTACAGAATGGTATTGTCGTAAATTTCCTTCTTATTACCGAAAAGTTTAAATGGAAAATACTTTGCCACTTACATAGTTGGTCCTGGATATATGCGCCCTTTTTAGGATACCTTTCAAGTAATGCCAGAAGAGAAGTTATAAAATTTTAAATCGGTTTTTATTTGTTCAGAATTTTTGATTTTATCGATAAGGATTTTTTTATCCTTTGCGATTACTTCACGATATATTCAACAGGCGCGGATTTTGGGGGGGGTCACGGGGGTCATGACCCCCCCAAAAGCACTCGCTGTATAAAAAACAAAATTGACTCAACTGAAAAAACAAAAACAAAAAATAACCAAACGACCAAAACCGACCGAACTTTTTTGCAAATTAAAAAAATACGCTTTTATTTTAAAATGAACTAAAAAGTAAAAAATAATTTTGAATGTAAAGTTTTTATTGCTCCAGCCAGTATAAGACAACAACCTACCTTTCGAAATGTAAAAAGCGTGGGGCTCTCTATATTCTTATTTTATTAACACCGGAACTTTTAGCTAGCGCCCCACGCTTTTTTAGATTTCGAAAGGTAGGTTGTTTTCTTATACTGGCTGGAGCAATAAAAACTTTACATTCAAAATTATTTTTTACTTTTTAGTTCATTTTAAAATAAAAGCGTATTTTTTAGTTTTTTTAAACTATATTTTTTATTTTCTATTTTTTAGTCTATTATATGTATGTGTTCGGCCATTTTGTAGTGACCGCCATATTAGATTTAAAACGACATCACAAAGCTTACTGTACCGAGTGGGTTGTAAAGAAAAAGGTAAACCGCCATTTTGTGGTGGCCGCCATTTTGAATTTGGAAAGACGCCCCACAGCGAAAAGTATTCTATTATCACATCCTTTTATTTTATACTCATACCGAGTGGGTTGTAAAGAAAAAGATAATCCGCCATTTTGTGTTGGCCGCCATTTTGAATTTGGAATGACGCCGCACAGATAATAGTATTCTAATTGTCACACCCTTTCATTTGATACCCATATCGAGTGGGATGTAAAGAAAAAGGTAGTCCGCCATTTTGTTTGCCGCCATTTTGAATTTGGAATGACGCCATATAGCTAATTGTATTCTACCTGTCATGCCGTTTCATTTGATACCCATGTCGGGGGGTCGGGGAACACAATAACAAAAATCGACCGCCATCTTGGAACCGCCATCTTGATTTTCTTACAAAATGGTCAGATTGCATTGTCACGCGAACTATGCATATGTGCAAAATTTGAAGTTGATCGGTTATATAGAAGTGGGTCAAAATCAAGTTGCAAGATTTGTCTACATACATACATACACACATACATACATACATACATACATACATACATACATACATACATACATACGGCTGAAGCTAATATAAAGCGGTAACATACATACATACATACATACATACATACATACATACATACATAGATACATACATACATACAGGTGAAGCTAATATAAAGCGTATAAAAACGACCCTTTTTTTATCTGATAGTGTAACCTCAGGTTTCACCCTTTTGGCCTTATCTTGGTTGGCGAGTTGAAAAAGTGACAGCGCCGTTTATCGTTCTCAGTTTTCGTACCATAATTGGCGAATGCAACGACATGACAGTTTTCGACAAAACCTTATCATTGTTGTCGCTTGAAAGTTTTTAGACATTTCTGATAATTAAAAAATTTATAAAATTACATTATTTATTCAATCTATTTAAAAAATATTTATTCAATCTAGTCACTTGACAGTCGTGAAAAACGCAGCTTTGTCTCTTCAAACGCCAACTGTGATACGCCTGAAGGCGTTTTTCTCGACAAATGTCATTTTTTTCGAAAGCTATGATTCCGTTTTACAGTCGCCGCGCCATTTCTCACTTCAAGCGCTGATGATTAGACCTTTTGTACTACTAGTCCGTCATGTCATGTCGCACACGTCATAGTGCAATGTCTAGTACTAAGCTTATCTCGAAGGATAGAGAGATAGGATACATTAGGGGGAGTCGGGTGCAGTGTTTCCATATGTAAATCGAGCGTTACCGTGTTGCAAGGGCAAAAATACGGTGTTTCTAGACACGGTGAATCTGCTAAAAATGTACCGTGTAAGTTTTCGTCAATTTTCTTCAAAAATTTCACTTTTTTTGATAAAACTAAATTTTTTTTGTCAATACAAACAAAAAGAGTTTTATCAAAAAAAAGTGGAAGTTTTGAAGAAAATTGACGAAAAAATACAAAAATTCATGATTTTCGATTCGATTTTTTCCACTTTTTTCAAGTTTAAACAATTTTTGTTGTTCACCATCATAAATTGCATAAAAAACCTACACTTAAATTAAAAAGGAATCTCATACGATGAAATGCACAAAAGTTATTGGCCAATCAATTTTCAAATTTGATATTAATTTTTGAGACTTGTGGTGGATATTTTGACTTAAAATTTTTACGAGTTATTGTCCACATTATAAAGTAAAATTTCTGAAAATTTCATCAATTTTTAATTAAAACATCCAAAGTTGTAACCAAAAAACCAAAATTTAGCAGTTTCTTCAGTTTTTAATTTTCTTTGAGGTTATGTCTGCAGATTAAAATTTCATTTTGTAACCGCTGATAGGTAATGTCATAATGAACAGCCTCAATTTTTTTTGCTTTCTTTGGACCTACACATACCGATAAATTCTCATCTATATTTAGAAAGAACGACCAAAATGGTAGATTTTTGACAAAACGGCCCATAATTTACGTAGCGGTTGCAAGAGAAAAAGTCCATTTCGTATAGTATTCGATGTAACTAACATATTGAAAAAAAATTTGAGACAGGAAACAATTCTTTTTCACTAAAATTTGATGCTTATCTGACTCCACTATCCGTAAAAAATTTTTTTTCGATTTTTTGAAAATTTGGAATCGAAAAGACCCCTTAATCCACCAGAAAATTCGGTTAGTTTTGTTCGTTTTGTTAATTTTGTTTTTGTTTTTTAGGAGTAGAAATTTTTTCCGCCACTTTTAATTCCGTGACCCCCCCCCAAAAACAAAATTCTAGATCCGCGCCTGATATTCAACAATGTTACTAGCAGCCAGTGTCGAATATGTGTGCCTTCTCTTGAATTTTCGTGTCAGTTTCAATATTATACATCTTATGCTGTTGTTTTTTATTCATGATTTTTCCACAAAGACTTTAACTTATATCCTAGTGCGATTTGAACGCATTCTTCAATCAAGGACCTCTGGATCAACCTCGTTTAATATCTTCTTTAAAATGTGAGTTATCCACAATTAATCCTTTTCCTCGAAATAGTATCAGTGTCATCCTTGATAATAATGATGATCCTGGTCTAATTTCGTCTTGCTATTCATTGGCTCTGCAGCCCCATTCGAGCCTTGGCCTTCTCCAGCTTCTTCCTCCAGACGGTTCTCTGCTTCGCAGCTTGTCTCCAGTTTCTTGTGTTTTGCTGCATCAGCATTAACACCGACGTCCTACCTTGACCATAGTTTGCCACCAGGTCTTTTCCCATCTGATAGTAGACTCAAGGCTTTTTTCGTCATCCTTGAGTTGTCCATTCTTTGAACATGAGGCAGAGCTAAAGCTTTTTCACGAGTAACCAACACTACGTATACATGATGAGTTGAACCCAGGTTGAACCCGAGTTCAAATGCATGTAGACGCGAGACGATTTGAAATAGGGTCGACTGAACTCGACTCAGCTCTGCTACCTGGGTTGAGTTGAAATTATGCATACAGACGCGATCTCAGTAGTTGAGTAGTTGAATTTATTTGACAGTAGCATTTCTGTGTTTTGTTTGTGATTTTTGTCGAATTTTGTCGATTGTCGAAAATTCAACTCAACCTCAACTCAACTATTCAACTCCTCATGTATACGTAGTACAAGAAACAAACTCCAAACTTCATTGGAACCAACACATAGAAAATCTGATGAGCAGGAGGGGCAAATCTCTCTGGGCTTGCCGCAGTACATATGGATCTTCATGAGGTACACATCGCTATAAATTGGATATAGACCAAGGCCCATTGGTCAATTTAATATGTTAATAGAGGGTGTATTTGTTAAGTTTACAAAGCGGCCAGCTGTTGATTGGTTTTGGTCAGACAAACAAAAAAAGAAACATACGCAGTCATGGGGACTATCGACAGAAGTGAAAACTTAAAACTAAGAAATAACAGTGGTTTTTTTCACTTCCTCGGCAGTCCCCAATGACAGCCTGTTTTTTTTTACTTTTAAATTCATTTTAAAATAAAAGCGTGTTTTTTAGTACATATTTATAAACTATTTTCTACTTTTTGGTCCATTATATGTCTTTCGCCATTTTGTGGTTGCCATATTAGATTTAAAATGACGGCACACAATTTATTGCATTTTAACAGTCATACTCCTTCATTTGATAGCCATTCCGAGGGGGTTACAAAGAAAAAGATAATCCGCCATTTTGAATGGGGAATAACGCCACACAGCTAATAGTATTCTACCTGTCATGCCTTTTCATTTGATACCCATGTCGGCGGGTCGAAAACACAATTGCAAAAATCTGCCACCATCTTGGAACCGCCATCTTGATATTTTTACAAAATGGTCCCGCGAACTATACATTGTCACCCGAACTTGAAGTTGATAGGTTATATGAAAGTGGGTTAAAATCCAGTTGCAAGATTAGCATGTCGGTGACGCGAATCTATAAGGTTGAGTAGGCGGGGATGGTGGTGGTAGGGGTGGGGGCGGGAGGGGGGGCTTGGGGGGGAGGGGTGGCATTTGAATTTTTTTTTAGTTTTACCCTGTATTTTTGTAACCCTCTAACCTAGACTTATGAAATAACCTAAAACTTATGCTACTACTAACGCCTCTAGCGGACAAAAATGGAACATTTTTTTTGGAATCGTGGCGTCACATTTTGTATGTAAAAAGTGAATCAGAACCGCTCTTACTAAACTACTAACAAGATTTAAAGAATGAACTGCCTTTTCTTCACCAGGGTATTTGCGCCTGCTTCGAGTTCAATACTGGAGATTGCATACACCTTGGTATTGGTAATGATACATCGGCCAAAATTAGAAGACGAATAGCACTGGCTAATAAATGCTACTGTGCTCTACGCAGGCACCTGACGTCTAGAAATATATCAAGGAAGACAAAACTGGCACTTTACACAACACTAATAATAAGGCCTGTCCCACCCTAGTTGGAAAAAGAAGAACCCATTCCAGAAGAATTGATTCAGAATGCATTCTGGAGAATGCAGAAGGGAATCGAATGTATTCCCAGTTTGTTGCTAAGTGTAAAAAATCAATTCTAAGGAATCAACTCCGAACCGATTCTAGGGAATGCAGAGAGGAATGAATTGGTTCCGTCCTATGACATCCCAATGCAAAAAGAATCGGTTCTCTATATGGCTTTGAATCTGAAGTGGAATCACTTCCAATGTACTGGAATCAATTCTGAATCCATTCTGAATGCATTCTGTTCCCAACTGGGAAGTGTGGACATTGAAAAACGCAGACGAAGCATTGGTAGGAAGATTTCAAAGGAGAATTCTTCGTTCGATCTACAAAGGAATACAGGTTTATGGCATTTGGAGGAGAAGATACCACTCAGAGTGGTATGAAATCATTAAGATTCCAAACATTGTCAAAGTGATCAAAATAAACGATTGGTCACGTCCAACGAGGTGCGGAACGGAACCCGAGAAAGATAGTGCTGGGGAAAGTAATGCCAGGAAAATGGAAACCAGGTCGGCCTAAGAAAAGATATATAGATGACGTCGAGGAAGACTTGAGACAGTTGGGAATAAGAATAGGCTGTGGAGCTGCTGATGATGATGATCGCGCCATAAAGGTCGTGAAGAAAAACGAGTGGTGTAGACCGGCGGTGGTGGTGCCGGACCTCTATATTCTAAGAGTCAAGAAGTGTTTTGGCCAAACCAAAATGGAAAGTGAGGTGAAGTTAGGTACGATTGCATAAGAATATATGAGAGTGACCAAAATGGAAGTGAAGTGGAAGTTACATCAACTTCAGTGATAGTAAGTCTACTTCCCTTCTGCGTTACTTCCTGTACAAAAGGAAGAAAAGTAAGAAGGACTAATAGCAGAGAGAAATTCATAACCGAAGTGGTTGGACTCGAACCACAGACCTCTGGGAATGATAGTCGGGCGTCTTAACTCAAAGGCTCCTAATTAGTGTAATTTTTATTACAATTGTGTTTTCAAGTCAATTTTCTTGTTGTTTGAAACTCAATTTCTATCAACAAAAGGAATAAAATATCAAAAATAGATGCCAATGATTTTTCAGTCATGTAATTTTGAATATGTTAAAAAATTCCAGCAATATTCGGCCCTCAAAATCTGAATTTCAAAATGAATGTGGAAATGAAACTGAAGGTGAGAATTATCCAAAGAAAATCTGATTTTTATCAATGTTAAAATTAAAATTAAAATCATTTTTTTTGTGTAGTCAGTTCCAGTGGTAGTTGCCAAAATTCATACGTCAAAAACATTTTTAAAAGCTGTAGTAACAACAAAAATTTTCCTCCTGGACTTCCCAGACAACGTTTGAATGGATTAACATTCGGTATACATGAAGCAAGTCCATCCGAAGCTGCATGTAACAAAAATAATAAAGCAGCGTTAGCACCTTTTGACAGCTATATTGTATGTGGATATGGCAGAAGGAAAAACGGTCATTGTTGTTCGAAAAATATCGATAGTCAATGTAGTCTTCAGAAAATCTCGAACCCTATCGACACTTGTCCAAAGGTATGTATAGCTGACTCAGGTAAAAGACATTCGCAATCAGAAACTGGGAAGTTACGTGAAAGTTGTTCGGGAGTGAATATTAGAGATTCGTGTAATAAAATTCCTGAAACAAAACTAAATAAATCGTGTAGAAGCCCTTCTTCTTCATGCTCAGAAGATACAGAGGGATATGTGTCCAAAATGACAACTGACGAAGAAGACCTATGCAGGCACGGTTCCAAATCGAATAAGGATATATGTTCTTCAAGCGGAAGTCGATCAGAAAATTCATATGGATTATGTCCAATTGCTTCAATTAAAAAAATCCCATGTGAGTGTCCCTTGATTGCGTCTAGAAAAGACTCGCATTGCCCAACTAAAACTGACGATTGTCCTAAAGTAGCTGTTCCTATACAGCAAGAGCCTAGCTGCAGTCATTGGGGACATTCCATATCGTCGAGAACACCCACAAGAACACTATATTCTTCAACAATCTTTAAAGCGCCGCGCAAGCATCACCTACGTAAGCGACACATGAAACATAGTTGTTATTCTCGCTTAAGTCGCAGCGAATCTCGCAAGAGCGTAGCAACCTCATGCAATGGGCGAAAAGATCTCGAAGCCAATGCAAGAAAAAATTGTTCAAAAGAACATCGGAGACCCAAACCTCGAAATTACGATAAAATAACGGCAAAAGCAATAATCCTTTTTGAAAAGGATCTTAAAGAAAAGGGTACTTGCAAAGAAGTAAACGTACAAAGCAAATGGAATGCTCTGCCCTCGCACAGGAAATTCTATTATTACTGGTTGGCGTTGGGCAATGAACCTTTAAGTGAAGATCCTTATCAGAACTATATAAAATTCACAAAACAGCAAAGTATTGGAGGTGTTTCACTTGAGGAGCTTGAAGCTTGGTCCTGTTTACCATACAGTAAAAGGATGTTCTTTTTCACTGAATCACTTTTGGCGAAATTGTTTAACAACAAAATAACACCTACCGAAGAACTGTACAAGGAATACTTCAGCAGTCAGTACAAGAAACACTCTCAAAGTCATGCCATATTAAAGAGGAACTTAACAATGAGTTCCGTGGATTCATCAGTTGGGCAAGCTGCGAAAATATCGAAATTTGATACAAGTTCGTGTTCATGTTGAAATTCGGGTGTAGTAATTTGGTATTTGTTTTTGGCTAGTTTCAGTTATGGAAAAGAAATTTTGTTTATTAAAATTAAGAAAATGAAATTCGTGTGATTATTTTTTTTGTATTTTTTTTTATTGTATTTAAAAAATAACAACATAATTGTTAAAATAAATAATTGAAAATTTAGTTGGTCTTTGAATACGAAAGATACTCTATTAGCTCAGGTCTCGGTAGCCTAGGGGTTAAGGAAACTCACTACCATCCCAGAGGTTCGTGGTTCGAATACACTCCGCGACATTGTCCTTCGTCTTCCTATTTGGCGACTTAGATAACTTTCCTTCTTTTTTATCTTCCCTTTTTGAAAAAAAATGTTAACGTCAGTTTTTTCACTTTTCTCTCTACTTACAACTGTTTCCGACTAGAACTTGCCGTCAGACATTGCATTCAAGTATATAAAACCGTCCACAGTACAACGGTGAAATACTTGTGGCTGCTAGCCTTCCACAGAGTCTGTTCGACAGGCTGAACCAACTCCAGATTTCACTAGCGTATCACATGCATCTTCACTTTTAGCTCTACAGAAAAGCAAATGCTTTAAAACCGCTGAAATTGAGGATTGGGCAAATTTTTCTTGAAAAAAAACCACATATAAAAAGGACTGGAGACTCCTCCAAAAGAAGACACGACCCAGTCCTGTAGCAAAATAATATGCTATATAAAATTGGTGGCAGCGATGGGATTGTATGAAAATTGGTGAGGGGTAATTATTAATAGAAAGGTGTTCATCTGTCGGTCGGAAGGAAAAATGACCTAACACGTAGGATTTTCCTGGAGAAGAATGAGTCGGTCGTTTATGTTCGGCATAAGTGCACGATCGAAAAGACAAGGTTTGGCATGTTATTGGTTGGTAAATGTGTTTATTAATTTAAAAAGTATTTTTATTTTAAATTTTTTTGATTGATTTTACCTTTTACATTTTTCCTACATAATATGTTTATTACTAGTGGTAATAAAGGGTAATAAAAGGGTAATAAAAGAGAAAATAGCAAAACATCATCAAAATCTACTTAAAAATTTTTGGAATGATTTTACTTTTTGCATTTTTCCTACATAAAAGGTTTATTACCTGGGGTAACAAGAGGGTAATAAAATGGTAATAAAAGGGAAAATAGCAAAACGCCATGAAAATCTACTACGAAATTTCTTTTATTTTTAATTTTTTAAATGATTTTAGTTTTTGCACTTTTCCTACAAAAATGTTTATTACCAGGGGTAACAAAAAGGTAATAAAAGGAAAAAAAACATTCACTTCAAAGGCAGACTAGGGCCCGTTGCATACATGATCTGTAATATCATTAATTTAAACGAGAACGACAAGCCCATCAGGTTCAAAAACATAATTGCGTTTCCGACACGGAGGAAAGATATATGTGCCAGGCTGGTAGCTCAGCTTGGATGGTTCCATTTTTATTGGCGCCAACGGTATGCCGCATCATAAATCCGTTTCATTTCGTATGGTTTATAGTTTTTTGGTTTGGGTTTATTACATGTTAGGCAACCGGAGCCCAACACAGGATGAATTCGTCCAGCCTAAGGACCTCGGCACACATTAGAGTGTTTTTTTCCGGGACCTTTTTTTTAATTAAACGATCACTTGTGACAGCTCACCATCCCTTGTCTACGATATTTAACTCTTCGGATTATCGTACGTGACCCATTTTCCATTACCTTCTTTTTGTATCCAGAACTGTCACCTTTGAAACGAGCGTTTAGTGGTGTCGCTGCGATCAATGGTTCATGACTAATTTCGAATTGACGCCATCTATTGAGAGAACGCCACGACATTTTTGACAGACCTACGGTGCTTTTTTTAGGTCTTTTTAATATTTTAGTTGAAATCAATTGAAACAATCATACCAATAACTGAAATATTTCAGCCCAAATATTTGCTATAAATAACATCATCAATCATCTGTCGAGTTCTCTGAGTAACCGAGGATTCCTATTGGAGGGTTGCAGGGGCTGAATCCTTCGAAAATATCTTCAGCTTTTTTTTTATTGTATATCAAATTTTATTGTTTAAATTTTGACCTTGTGTTTACTGTTCATAATCCCCCCAAATAGTCTTCAAAATTCATTACCAAAAAAAAAAAATATATAATCTAGTCAATTTCTCCAATCATTGATTAGTATTTCTAGCGGCAACAAATCGCTGATATACAAGAAAAAGTTTTATTTACGACGTATTGGCCTTTCGCAAAAAAACAAAAAAAAACACTGGCCGCCCCTCGTCCTTAAGGGCTCCTAAGGACTCGTCGAATGAATTATTAAAAACTGTACGACCGAAAATAATTTTATGATTCTTCAGTGATCAGCATTTGTTGCGAATATCGCTGAAACATTCTTTTTTATGGTTTTATGTTTGCTCGTTAAAATTGTCCTCCTTGGCCGTTAGGCATCACTTCGCCCCACCCCCGGCCGCCATGCAATATCATTACTACCACACCGCAAAAATCTTCCGATTGCCGACGATTGTCCTACTACTATACAATCGTGTGATGCCCTAACGAACGAAGTTAATTTCGTTTTTGTTTGTGTCCACGCTGGGCGATGTCTGATATGGCTGAATCGGTGTCGCGCTATATCTTTCCTCATTTCTAGCCTCATCATTCGAGACCCGGGAGAGGCTGTATGTAGGGGGTGTATAGGCTGTCATCTTATCATCTCGTTGGTGGTAGACCCCAATCGCGGAAATTATTCAACAACGAAAACAATAAAAATCATCGCAATAAACATTAGTCGCACGCTTTTCCCGCCGCCGTTTGATTCATTGGAACGTTATAGCATGGCTTTTCCCTTGCTGGCAGGACTCGCTCGCCGAAAATTTTCATCCTGCGGCTGTGTCTTATCCTCATTTGCCGCTGTTGTAGCCTCGGTGGGGGAGAGACATTCGCGAATATAATTTCTAGAGTTGCCTATGAAAATAATTTTCCACACCCCCACCCAAGGGGCAATTGTTATTGGTGATGAGGTTGCTATTGTCATTTTCTATGGCTGTTCGTCCTTGTATATGGCGGGGAGACAGGGAGGGGCAACAGTTTGTACTAATTCACCGCGAGTTCATGACTTCGGGCTTGTATCGAGGCATAAAAATATTCCGAAACGGCCGGAAACCTTGCTTTTATTACTATCAATTACAATAATCGTAAATTTCTGATTCAAATTTCTTTAATTATTATGCAATAAACATATTCGTCGACTAAAATTGGTCCATCCCTGGGGGAAGTTTTCGTAATCGTGTATAAGACATGTATTGTTTAAAGGTATTCGGGGAAGGAAATTAAATCTTGATTTTTTGAGTAATTTGAACCCCGGCTTCACCGGCCGAACTGCGCAAGTTCGAGCAAATTGGCGAACTGAACTTTAAAATAACCTCAGTTCGCATACAATTTTCCCAAATTCAACTGAGGATAAAACAAACCTCAGTTCCCCCAACTGGACTCGAACTGAAGTTGAATGTAAAAGCTCGCTCAAAAAAAGTAATCAACTGGAATAGTGGAATGCCTTTGCATTGCTGTTTTCTGGCAAAAAAGCAACAACAATTTCAAGCACGAACTGAACATGAACTGGACTTTAGCCGTTGAAGCGACTTATGTGGATTGAACTGATTATTATTGAACTGAGGTAGGTGAAGCCGGGGTATTACACTATTCCTTGCTGAAATCTCATTTTTATACGCTTTATATTAGCTTGACCTGTATGTTGTATGTTGTATGTTGTATGTTGTATGTTGTATGTTGTATGTTTCATGTAAACAAATCTTGCAATTTGATTTTGACCCACTTCCAGGTAACGGATCGACTTGAAATTTTGCACATATGTATAGTTCGCGTGACAATGCAATCTGACCATTTTGTAAAAAAATCAAGATGGCGGTTCCAAGATGGCGGGCGAATTTTGCAATTGTGCTCCCCGACCCCCAACATGGGTATCAAATGAAAGAGTATTACGAGTAGAATACAATTAGCTATGTGGCGTTATTCAAAATTCAAAATGGCGGACAACAAAAAATGGCGGATTACCATTTTCTTTACAACCCACTCGATATGGGTATCAAATGAAAGGAAATGACAAGTAGAATACTATTAGATCTGTGGCCTCATTCAAAATTCAAAATGGCCGCCAACACAAAATGGCGGACTACCTTTTTCTTTATAACACCCTCGGTATGGGTATCAATACTATTAACTGTGTGGCGGGATTCCAAATTCAAAATGGCGGTCAACACAAAATGGCGGTTTACTTTTTTCTTTACAACGCCCTCGGCAAGTGAACGACGAGTATAGTATAGTAAACTGTGTGATGTCATTTTAAAGCCAATATGGCCGTCACTACAAAATGGCGAAAGACATATAATAGACTAAAAAAAATAGAAAATAAAAAATATATAGTTTAAAAAAACTAAAAAATACGCTTTGATTTTAAAATTAACTAAAAAGTAAAAAATAATTTTGAATGTAAAGTTTTTATTGCTCCAGCCAGAATATGGAAACAACCTACCTTTCGAAATGTAAAAAAGCGTGGGCCTCTAGCGAAAATTTCTGGTGTTAATAAAATAAGAATATAGGAAGAGAGTCCCACGCTGTTTTACATTTCGAAAGGTAGGTTGTTTCCATATTCTGGCTGGAGCAATAAAAACTTTACATTCAAAATTATTTTTTACTTTTTAGTTAATTTTAAAATCAAAGCGTATTTTTTAGTTTTTTTTTATAGAAGCACCCGACTTTAAAAAGTATCGGTAGTATGTCATCTTGCTCATTTCAATGGCCGGCATTGGTAGCCTAAGAGGTAAAGGCGCCTGACTAACATCACAGAGTCTCATGGTTCGAATCGACTCGGCATCATCGTCCTTCGTCTTTCCATTTATCGCACTTAGATAACTTTCCTTCTTTGTTGTCTTCCCCTTCTGTAAAAAATTCACTGCTTTTTTTCTGCATCGCCTGGAAGCATATAAGTAAGGAAGCCATCTTATCTTTGATCACCAAAGTCAGGATTCTGTCGCAGTAGTATTGGATAAAAGTCAGTGGAATAACCCCGGGTGTGGGCTTTATTAGTTCCTTCCAAGTAGAGCTTGGTGTCCGACATTGCATCCAATAATAGAACCGTCGACAGTCCAAAAGGGGTTCACCTGTGAGCACTAGTCTTTCACATAACCATCAGTTATCCACAAAATATGAGAAGGAATATGTAATAGACACCTAGTAGAGGGAAATTGTCGTATGATAGTGATGTAGTTGGGAAGTTGGATTTTTTTGTTTTTTTTCTTTATATATGTTAAGATAAAGCGAAAAAAATAAATTTCTGCTAAATCGGTCCTGTGCTCCACGAGAAAATTGCATAAATGTCCATTTTTGATGCATTTTGAGTGCATTACTACACTATTTATTTAATTTCTCCAGTTCTGTTGGTCGTAGAAAAATAAAAAAAAATTGGAAAATACTCGTGAATGAATAGACTATCGAACTGATTCGGTATAAATACTTTAAAAATGAATCCTAACCTCAAAAAACCAAATTGTATGAAATTTTGTTTTATTTTACTAAAAGTGCAATAAATAACGGGAAAAAGGTCCGATTTTGATAAAAATTGGAGAAAAGATGTACTTTGATGCTATAAATACGTGGTTGAAATTTCAAAAAAAACTCGATTTTTACGGCAACAATTGACAATTTTCGAAAAAAATTAAAATTGCCGCCATTTTATGCAAAATCATCGTACGGTAAAAAAATTTTTTTTAAATTGTAGGTTTTTTTATGTACTTTCTTGTGAGCATATGCAATACTTCGTTAGTTTATTTAAAATGTCTATTTTAGGACTTTGAAAAAAGTAAAAAATTTCAATTTTAAAATTTTTTGCCTTTTTTTTCATAGTTGGCAAAAGGCAAAAAATTGAAAATTGAATTTTTTTTAGTTTTTTCAAAGTCAAAAAAAACAAAAAAATCCAACTTCCCAACTACATCATAACTTGGCTTTTTTTTGTTTAATTTCACTCTACTAACCCTGGCTATATTGTTTGAAGCAGAAGTGTACGCCAAACTAGGATAAAACTACGAAATTTTAGGAAAGTTGGATCCTGTAACAGCAGCCCTTCTACTCTCAAAAAATGAACCAGTAAAAATTTTACTGGTTCAACCAGTAAAGAATAATTTCGCTGGAAAACCAGTTAATTCGAGTCTGTTTACTGATTGAACCAGTGAAAAGTTCTCTCTAAAAATGTGTTAGCAAAAATTCCACTGGTTCAACCAGTGAATTTTAATTTCACTGGTTTAACCAGTGAAAAAATATAAGTGAAATTTCACTGGTTCAACCAGTGAAATTTCACTGTTTCCTATTGGTTGACTTAAGCAATGGTTCAACCAGTGAACTTCCACTGGAAACCAGTGAATAGTTACTGGTTCGTTTTTAGAGAGTGGGCACTCTAGCTGTTATCTTCCAATGCTAACAAGTAGATCTTTGTCCTGGCTGACAATCAAGCGACGATAAATCAGATTGATAAAGTTCCATATAGCAGCAATTCCAAACTAGTATGGGAATGCCAACGAGGCCTTGATGAGGTAGGTAATATCAATGGGGTCAACCTTATGGAAGTCTCTAGCCATCAAGGCATCGAGGACCATGAAAAGTGAATGCCTTGACCACTCACGCTTCTGGAACTATTTGCATCGGTCCGAGACCAGCTTTTGGGGCAGTCACCAGCCATAGATGATCAGACTTTTATGAAATACAGCAAACGCTGGTAGTCTACCCCTGATCCAGCAAACTCCAAGCACTGTCACTTAATAACTGAAGCTCAGCAGGAAGAATGTCAGGACATTAGTTGGCTTGTTCATTGGACGCTGCTCCCTAAATCACGGCCTATGGTGAAACGGCAGAGGACCCCACCTGCAGCCTATGCCTCCAGGAGGACGAGTCTTGCCCTCGTGGTCTCAATCACTCTCCCACGATAGCTCGACAGGGTGTCGTTGTTCGACGTAACCTTGCTTAACCAAACAAATCTAAAATTTTACGCCTAAACCTAAAGGCTGACAACCGAATTTGTTCAAACGTTTACTAATGGGAAGTAGGGGAGCTAAAATAGACCCACGCCACGGCTGTGGTATACCTTGGACCCATTAAATCACTGATGAGAAAGAATCTTACGACAACCAAAGGCCAGTTTTTTATGTGAAAGACTAGATCTCAGGCAAAGCTCACTAAACCGCGATATTTTTTTTTATTCCACTTACTCCCAACCATTACTATCGCCACTCTGGCATCGGGGCAACGAGAAACAACTCGCTGGAGTGTTATGCCTCCTGAAACGAGTTGAATCCCATCAACCAACCGATGACCTACGCTGGTGGAGCGGCGAAGGGCTAGCGGAAGGCTATGACAGAAGGAATCAGGAATGTCAAGAGGGAAGCAGAAAGAAGGAAAGTTATGTATGTGGGGAAGTGGGAAAGGCGAAGGAGCGTGGTGCTGCCGGGATTCGAACCCGGGACTTCTGAGATGGTAGCCAGGCGCCTTACTCCCTAGCTGTTGATGGTGATGAACGATATGGAACGTGAACTATTTCTACATTGATTCCATCTTATCTTTGTCCTTTTATAATTGCTTTAAACGACGAAGTATTTTTCTGCTCCTGGTGCCATTTATTTGTCTATAGTATACTATAGTATGGAGCTTTGCTTCCTTTCAATCCAAATCCTTTCAGAATTCTTTTAGGTATCCACAATCTTCATAATAGCACGAAACAAATCATCAAAGAAACAACATTTGGGACTAATTTATGACAGAAGGAAATTGCACTGCTAATGGAGTCTGAAGTGCACTAATAATAATCCATGGCTCATTAAATAATTAAACAAACAAAAGCGTTTGGCAAACGACAGCAGAGAGGCCAATATTGCTACCAGGGAGAGGCCCAGCACCATATATATAAAATGCATGTGCTCATAGACCTCATAATATATGACAGAAAAATTACGCTTATTATCCGAGCTTAAGGCGGACTAAATGATGGTTTGCTTGCCAAGAGTCTAAAGAAAGGATTCGCCCCAGCCCACGCTTCCGAGGATTCATATAGCGTCCGGTTGGTAATAATAGTAATAATAATAATATCAGCAGCGACTTCTTATGCACCAAGGACCCGAAAATCGTGCTATCGGAGAGCCAATGAGGCCAGCCAGCCTTTGTGCGCCCACCCCTGGTAGCTGGTGGCACAGCATCGGCAATAATAGTTTAAAGGATATACAGACGCCATATCATCGGGCATCATCGTCTCCATCATCTGCTCATAAGAACACAAACAGCCGAAATTGCATACGGGAATAGGTTTTATGACGACACAATATGGGAACAGGACGGGCATATCGCAATTGCAGACACTCCTTCAGCGGATGTGGAAGGAAACAAATTTCTCTGTTTACTTCGGGGGCAAATCCTAGATATTCTGGTGCCCCCGTGCGTAGAGCAGAAGACGGCCAGACCTGCCAGAGATAACCTTTTGCCATAGGGTTTCGTCGATCCTGGAAAAGCAAATAATAATACAGTCATGAATCCCGTTTCGGGAAAGGACTCCTGCTCGCCTTCAGCTGCATTATGATGCACTAATTCATACCAAGTCCTGTGTTTACAATATGGAAAAATTCTTGGCCCATTATCAAAACAAATAGGGGCCGTAGTGGCAGCCAGCAGGCCCGGGGTCTCCAGGGTGGATGCACTTCGGCTCCTTTCAGCTCCTTTCCCGGTTTGCTACTTTCGGTGCTCACTTCGAGCGACAAATTATTATTGCGAGACAATCTAAATCCCGACACAGTATTTTCCGTTTGTTATATGTACAACTGCAGCCCACCTAGACCCAAGGACAATTACTTTGATTTATGCCGACAGTAATTCTCATGATTTGTTGAAAACTTCGCGATCCTTTAACATTCGCATATATGGAAAAAAAACTGTGAATCGCTTGATATATGCCTTTCCGCTCTGACGCGGCGCGGTAAGGCATTTGGAATCATCGCGAATCAAAAAGAGCCTAGACCAGGGAGAGACGCTCTTGTAATCTGTGAGACTCATCTAGGGTGTCGTCTTGGGCCTGTGTCAAGTAAATTGCCCTTAAAAACAGCCATGTGTCATCAAAGTTATAACGAAATTGGAAGAAAAATCGTGATTCCTTTACTATGGGAACGGATTAGGAAGGAAATGTGCGATATGAGTTATGATTCATGTATGGAAATCAGCGAGATTCGTATATGGCGTTTTTGGATTGTCGGCATTGGATTGGGCTGTGGGGCACAAAAAAAAATGTTATGAGTTTGAATCCTTTGTCGTCCTTAAGTAGCTCTAAACAAAAATGTTGTTACGCGTTGTCATTGCTTTTTTGTAGTGTAATCAATATGAATTTTTATTGGGAGTCAGCCTTCTGTTAGTTGAATGGATTAGGAACGCAAATACACAAGAAATTGGCTTGTCACGTATTGTTTTTCTCAGAATAAAGATTTTTAGTGTAATTTGTCACTTTCTTTTTATATACACTTTTTTAACAAAAATGTTAGGAAATTCTATAAGAAGGATGTGATAATATTTCCAACAAATAAATACTATTCCACATCGTTACTACTCTAAGTCTACAGAAACTATATGTGGTTATATGTAGGTTAGGTGCATGGCTACCTCCACTGGGAGCAGAAGTCCAATTAGCGCTTTGGCGCACCGTTTTGTTGCCACAACTCGTGTTACTATGATTTGTGGTAGTTTGGTCGGCTGTGACGGAATTCAGAAAGCTTATAAGTGATCTGAATCTGAACTCCTTTCTAGAGGGTTTCTTTTAAGTCCTCCAGGACGTAATTGCCTAGTGTACACTGCCTGTCTTTGGTTAGAGCCAGGGGCAGCGGAGCGCGTGGGGATGGAAGGAAGAGTACACACGCACTTTCGCTTTGGGCTCGGAAATCCAGACGCTAAATGTTTCATGAACACCCTAAAAACACAGAACGTTGGAGGGCCGTCACGGCCGCTGCCCAGCGGAAATTGAGTGCTCTAAAGACAATGAAAGAGCACTCCCATGGAAGCATGGAGTGCTCCCTTTCCATTCCCCCTTCATATATTTTTTAACATTAGATGTCCGCCTAGGCTAGCACTCCATTTGAGCTCCCATAGGAGCACTCCTGCAACGATATGGTTGGAGACAAAAAGGAGCATGTGCCGAAAAGCTTTTATTTTTGTTCATCTTCTGCAATTGCCTTTTCCTTTCCAAGCGCGAGCGTGGTTTTACCAAATTGGTCCCCCAACTAAGTATACTAACCACGTTCAATGCTGCTTGTCTTCCCTATCGAACAAGAACCGGAGTATGCTAATGTCACCCTTTATGGTCAACAAGATAATCGCTCGTTTTCTTCGTTCTATAAAATTTCTGAAAACTCCAGTAATGCTCCCTCGGTAGCATATTTGTCAGCGCTCAAAATTAGCTCCCCTGAGGAACGCTCCCAATCGACGTGGCGGAGGGGCCGTGCAGAAACACGGCTTTTCATACGATATTAAAAAAAAATCAGCGATACTGAAGTGAGGTATGCGTTATCAGTTTCTCATAAGGGCCCTATGAGACAAACCTTCCCAGTGGAAAAAATTTGGAAGCGCTGCTCAGGGGAGCTTATTTTGAGCCCTGCAAATATGCTTCCAAGGGAGCATTACTGGAGTTTTCAGAAGTTTTATAGAACGAGCAAAACTGGCAATTATCTTAATGACCATCAATCGTGCCACTTGCATACTCAGTAGACCGGTTCTCGTTCGATTACAGAAACTAAGCAGCATTGGACCGTGGTTAGTACTTAGCACGAGGGTCGCTTGGAAAATCGACACTCGCGCTTGGAAAAAGATGAAAAAACAATTGCAAAAGGCGAACAACAATAAAAGCTTTTCGACATCCGAAGCTTATTCACATATCCATAGGCATCCATGAATATTATTTATTAAAAAGCTCTTTTATAATGCTCCTAGAATGCTTTTGCAGGAGCATAAAAAGGTATGCTCCCCTGCAATGACATGCAATGTTAAAAAGTATATGGAACTGGTATGGGAACGCGAGCGCTGAAAGCTTTTTAAGGAGTACTCAAACGTGGCTATTGGAGCACTCCATTTCCCGCTGGGTTATTACAAATAAAAAGGGGCAATCCCAGCATGTGCCCCACGCATTCGGAAAGCTTTTTAAAAATCTTTCAGTTAATACCCTTAACCTTTAGTTTTACTCATACAAAGCTTTAGTTTTTGTTCTTGTATTGAAGGGTGTCGTTTAGCATACTCAATAGACCGGTTCTGGTTCCAGGTCAAGCAGCATTGGACATGATTAGTACGCAGTTGGGAGACTGCATTGGTAAAACGACACTCGCGTTTAAAAATATAAAGCTTTCGACACCGGCGCAGTTATTACTCACATATCCACTCCGATTCTCAAATTTTTCTGTCCCCTTTTCCCCCTCGGGATCGGGTAGCAATGATTTTGCTTCAAGGTGGCCAAATGGGGTATTCCGTTTGACAAGGCGCGAACGAGGCAAGGCGTTAGATGCCTTGTGTGGGCCTTATAGGGCAATTCACACGGGGTCCACATGAGGCAGTGGAGATATCCTCATAGGGGACCTGTCTGTAGCCGGTACTATTATGATACGATTCAATGTCCGAAGTCGGATATGTTGAGGGTGTAACAGGTAGGAAAGCGGAGAAGCTGTAGGAAACTATTAAGATGGTGGTGGCAGCTCACTTTCCACGTACATTCGTCTCGGTTAGGTCTTTTGTTATTGGATGCAAAGAGGCTGATAGGAACGTCACCGAAAAATGAGGTTACGAGTGAAACCGACAACTTTTCTTACTTCAAAATATCAGGACTTAACGGAATGTTCTCCGCTTTGCTTCAATAGGATAAAAGTGTCATTGCACTCAGAATTCAAGGAAAATTCCACTATTTGCTTAGAAAATGGTCATATTCCGGCGGTGTGGAGAGGCACCATGCTGGTATTCATCCCCAATCCAGATTAGAAGGACTATACGGACTGAAAGTATTCTGATCGGTCAGCCTAACATCTTTCCCGTTCAAAACAGTGAACATTCTGGTGGCAGACACTGCATTGAACAATTATCCTTGAAGTAGAAGCCACCATTGGTATGGTACAGCGCGTGTACAACCACAGTGTTAATCCTAGGGTCTACATAAAATCAAAGACAATTTGGAATTCGATGGTAGAGCCATTTTTGCTTCTGGAGATGCAGACTTTTGCGCATTCTTCTATGACATCATAACCTCAGCTGGAAAAACTGTGGTTTAGTCATGCGGGGTCTGGAGCCATAGAGGCCTGATTTAAGTCCAAAATCAGATTTTGGTTCGCTTGTATATCCAAAAGGCGGGGATCGGTTAGACTTTTATATATTCTTCACGGCTATCGATTTCCACTGAAAATGATTTGATTTTTGGGAGAAGTCAAATATAGCCTCCACAGCTGCAGTAGGCAAAAATTTGTTGCACCTGATATACTTAGGTAGGCAATATATTAAAGTTTTTGCAGCTGTGCCTCTGTGGCTTTTAATTTTTTCCACAATATCACAATAGAGCAGTGGAGGTGCAGATGGGTCTAACCACTGTCGTATAGAACCAATGCATGACCTTCGATTTGATTCTGCTGATTTCGGCAACATAATATCGACAAGTGAGGAGAGAGATGGTTGATCGATTGAAGATTTACACTGTTAGATTCAGCTTTCGTTTCCTCGTAAAAGGTACACCTATATTTTTGCTGGGGTTAATACTTAGTTCCACTTGTGATTCAGATTTGCATAACTGATCACACCAACCGTGAATCGTTATCACGATCTCTTCAGAGTTAGCCTTGAGCGTTAAATCCTGACGAGATTAATTTTTCTAAGAGTTTATCAGCCTTTTCCAGCTTTGATTGCGACAGAACTAGAGCCTAAGTTAACAGTTATCGATTATTCGGACCCGGTCCATGGCGTTTTGAAGGCATTATCTCCTCTCTTTGCAGTAACTCTCTTAAGGGCAATACGTGAAATGTTAGCAAAAGCCACTCTCGATACCAGCAAATGCACCAACAGCGACATTCTTTAGTTCGAGACTTTTCTCAATGTCTCTGGCACCAAGTGTTTATATGGCATTCTCCGTAGATCTGCCAGCCTGATAGACAAATTGACTTACATAAAGTGGCGCTAGTAGGTATGGGGTGGGTTTAGGGTGGGAACTAGGTTACTGCCGGTGGCTCTGTGGAATGTAGCTCAAGGCCATCAATCACCTGTCTGTCTGTTGAGATTAGTTTTCGTATTTAGAAGTCAATTATTATCTCCATCGATTTTAGGAGGAAAAATGCTAAGCTGATGGGGCTAAAGAATTTGGCCTGTGTTTTAAGTCTTTTGTGGGTTTTTGACACAAAATGTACCCTAATTTCTTTTCGCACATATACAAAGCCGCTTTTGAAAGTAGGATAAGGGTTGGTCAAAAAGCGTAATTTTTAACTAAAGAACCTCAATAATTTAAGTTTTACTACTTACTTTAAATCCTATGCTAAGTCAAAAGCAGACTTTAACTTCGCGATATACTCGTGCATAGCAATCATAAACTCCAAAACACAATCATAAACTCCAATCCCACATCACAAAAACTCTCTTCCAAAAAAAACCACCCTCCAATAATGTTGTGTTATGTGTATTCAAAAGAAAATCAATTGTCAATCATTAAATCAACCACCGTAAACTAAACAAGTCGAAAATACAAGCCTCAAAAAAAAAGTAATAATAATAATAAATTTTCCATTACAATCTGTGCTTGAGGACACAATCGCAAGGATATCGACCATTGGGGAATCGCGGAAACCTCCCCTCGATTAATTCGCCGGCAATTTCTGTAATTAAAATTCTAATCCAGATGATCGTTATGGGGGCGAGGAGGCCATTAAAAAATCCACCGAAAAAGGAGCTTTTGTCCACCATCAAAAATTTCCATCAGTATCCATAGTATATGTCCTTCCAAGGATATCGCGATGTCGGTTACTCTACTGTCATTGTTTCCCTGGCTCACCCCCACCCGCTCGCGGCTTCCATGTTGTTTTGGGCTGTTGGTGTTGCCCAATAAATTTCCCGGCGAGAAGTTAATGGCATGTGCCAGTTGTTGAAGAGAGTTCCTCTGCGGTGGCGGAATTAGCCTAAAGTCCTCATCACCCCATCGGCAGTTTTTATTGTTTTTTGTCAACTGCCTTAGAAATGTCATAATCATAATTTTAATTGTTTCACTCCCTTGTTCTAAAGGGCTGGCAAAAGTCGGGCGATGAGTGGCTGACGAGCGGACTGACGGCCTGCCACCGACGACGACACAGGGTGTAGAAAAAAAACGAGAACGGTTATGACTTGACATAAATTCGCTCCAATTGATGGTAGTTGGGCCCCAGGAACGAGGAGCGATCCTTTTTTCTGCGGTTATCCTGACTAATGGGGACAGTTGTTTTAATTCACGTCGAAGAGGACACTTGGGAATGATTTTAATGTCTTAAGAATACAAGGTTCAAGGCATTCACAATTTTCAGCTATGGCATTACTGTTGGAGTGTAATGCAGGCATTTTCTCGGAGCCCGGTTGTCATTATGGGTCTCGCAGGACAATGAGAGGTTTCCTAATTTGAAGAGGAATTACCATTCTTCGGTAATTCTAGTTGATGGATGAGTTTTAAAGATAATCAGTTTTAGATTAGATCCTGATGTTAGTGGAGTTTCGTAGTTGTGATGACTTTTAATATTTAACGTGGGGTGGTGGTTGTGCTCTTTCAAATAGAAGTAAGGTTTTACTTTCAAATATAAAAAATAGTCCTTTGCCAAGGATATCTACGATTAACTGAAAATGCAATATAACAAATCTTCACGTAAATTGCCATACGAAAAATTACAAACTAGAAGTCATTTATTAAGAAGAATAGTCCTGTTGAATAAAACAAGGATGTAGAGTAGCATCATTTCAAAAAACCTCTGTAAAAAAACATAATAAAAACAAATCTTGATGCCAATGCCATACCAACAACAGGTGTATCGAAATTATAGATTACTAGCTGGAGCCCGTTGCGCCTCGCTGTACCCATCGAAGCAAAATAAAGGAAGTAGTAAACAACGAAGATGTTATATCCACATAAGCCCCAAGTGACTCAGATACAATATTCAGTTGTGACAAATCAGCTTTGCCAATGGAACAGCACATTCCAGGTGCTTTTTGAAATTTTAAATTATGAAATTATTGCCACATTTTATCCATTATACCAATCATAACATCGGCCTGCATGGGCATGCTGTAATCGTGATCTTCTCATTCTCAAAGTAGAAGCTCTGTCTCGTTTGTCTTGTAACCGTGCGTCACGCTGTTCATTTGTCTCAGCCTCTCTAATTGCTGCCATTTGTCTCACCTGTCCTCTTGATATACCAATTGAGTAATAGTTCGCGTTACCATAGTGGTAATTTTGTCGTAGGCCGATTGTTGTTCTGCAACTAAAGGTGTTTTTTTTACTGCGGAAAATGGACGGAGGTCTTCAACATCAAATTGTTATTCTTTCAATAAATCGAACTCATAAATATCAAAAGGAGAGATTTCTGACGCTACAATTCTAAGTTCTTCGTTGTTGATGGCTAGTCATATTTCTTTAATTTTGGTCAAAGCTTCATTAAAAATACTATGCAAAAATGAGATAGTATTGTTTCGCCTACGGTGCGAACGGGACATCATCAATCGCTTTCTCGTACCCAAAACCCCTAAATACAAAATCTCAGTTCTACAACCGGGATCCGGACCTGGCCTCTCGCAGCTGCTCTCTCCATCGGTCCCGATTCTGAGTCGATGTCATCCAGTTTGGCATCGCTAAGCTCTGGGCGTCCTGGTCTAAGCCATCCTTCCAGCGGAGGTTGGGCCTACTCCGCTTCTTATCCGTAATATATAAACCCCACATTTCCGCTTCTCCTTACCACCTTTCCAAAAAAAACCTTGTTGATCAATTCTGAACCGATTGCTTAGAGAGCCTAAGGATACACTATGTTCAATGTTTTTCCATTTGTAGCTAGAATGTCAAAATTTTCCGATTTTCCAACTCTTGAACAACATACATACAGCTAACCGGGAAATGACACTTATTTGGCAACATTCATCCGCCATGCTCCACAATTTTTAACTTATAAGTTTTGATCATAAATTCGTTATTTGCTACCTTAAAAACTCCCATATACCGATTTTCATTCGAATCGGCACACCATTGGCAAACTCGCCAGCCATTTTGAATTTAAGTATTGATCATAAATTCATTATTTGCTACCTTAAAACCTTCAGATACAGATTTTCATTGGAATCGGAACACAATTTGCAAATTCGTCGGCCATATTGGCACAGCCATTTTGAATTTATAAGTTTTGACCAACAATTCGTTAATTGTGGCCATAAAAATAACTAGATACCAACTTTCATTGGAATCGGAACAAAATTAACAAAATTCGTCCGCCATATTGACGAGGCTATTTTGAATTTGCTACCTTAAAAACTCCCATATACCGATTTTCATTAGAATCGGAAGACAATTTTCCAATTCGTCGGCCGTATTGGCACGGCCATTTTGAATTTATAAGTTTTGACCACAAATTCGTTATTTGCAACCTTAAAACCCCCTGGATACCCACTATCATTGGAATCGGAATAAAATTGGCAAATTCCATCATATTTCAGCGGCCATTTTGAATTTGAACATATTTCGGCGGCCATTTTGAATTTCGAAAATCGGGCTTCGAGGTGCATCGTGGGAGACCCGCACCTACCTTCGTGCAAAAATGCAAAGCTCTGCGATGATTTTCAACGAAGCTCTCCATGACAGCGCCATCTAGGAGTGGCTTTAGAAAGTAATAGAATAGCCTATGTTCTTTCTTTTAATGTAAATAGCATATGGTTAAAATTTAATTAACATAGGTTGCTCGGTGTAGGAGCCTATTGCGTACAGACAGACACACATTCAGTTTTGTACATATAATAGATACTGACGCGAGAACCTGAGGTAATAAAAGGGTAATAAAAAAGTAATAAAACAAAAAATCATAAACAAGTATCTTAAAGAGTTGAGTTTGTTTTAATATATTGAGAAAAGAGACGGTAAACTTACGCGGTGTGGAAAATTGGTAACATAGCATTTTGATGGGGATAATACCTCGGCGAAGACTAGTCTGCCTGTCACGTTTACTGTCGCTATATCGAGGCGATGTGGGTTTCGCTGTTTAGCGCGGCTTAGATCGAAAAAGCAATTCGACAGCGAGAAATCTATTGACAGACTACTTACTGGGCTTGGTTAAACGATCTGGTCTACAAATCTCAAGTACGTACTGTCAAGAGTATAAAAGGTACAAGTGGCGGCTATGGACCGATACTTTAGTAAACATTAAAGTAATATAATAATAATTTAATAAATTTGTGCATTTTTAACTTTTTACTTTTAAACTTTTACATTCTCACCTGCTAAGAACACACTTTTTTTATAGTACATATTGATCGCTTCCAATACCAGCGCCGCTCAGCATCGTTGTATATGTATATCATCGAATACACAATTTCTCGTCGTATATATGGCAAAATACCCAGCTCCAATCTAAAATGGCATTTCCTGTTTTGAAGCAAATCTTGGCTGATGACAAAGCAATATTATATAGGTGGTACCCTGTCAAGCTTTATCTTGAGCGAAAATTTCAAATAATACTGATCAAATATATACGCAGCTAAATCGTCAATTCAAAACTCTGATATCATATACCATTTTTTTTATTTCATTTATTTATTATTCTTTCTACAACTAAATAAAATATTGATAACAGTTCAAAGTCTTGAGCGTCAACCGTTATCGCGATCGGTCATTCATCAGTTTCAACCTCATTCGTGAAGACGCATGAAACGGCACATCGAATCACCTCAAATCTCTAAAAATAGCTGCCAATTAAGTGCGAAAGTGAACTTATCTCCATCGCTATTCCCTGTCACATTTCGCATATTTATGAAAGGCAATCTTATCTCGTTCCAGCTCCGGGCCGGCAATTCGCCAAAATCCACCCTGCACCACCAACCCTCCGCGATTGGAGCAGTTCGGCAATCAATGAAACTAGTACGAAAACCGATTTGGTCTGCTTTGAGCGAAACCTGGACAACAAAATGCGTGAAGCGATTGATATGGAAATCGGCAACGACCCAACCTATCCCCGGCTAGGAGGCGATAAGGGATGAAAAGAGGCAGTCATAAGGCAGCGCGGAGTTACTACGAAAATGATTAAGCTGACCCCGAACGAATGAACTTCTACTTCCTCAGTTGATAAGGACCCACTTTGGTGCTGCTGCAAGCTTCCTTGATTAGCCCTGTCGTCGTCGTCGTCGTCGTCGATGGCTGGCCTGTAGCCGTATGTGACGTCTGTGCATGTAGTGGGATGCACGTCGGAGGAGCGAGTCTCCTTCAGAGTTCGTTTACTATTTTAATTACTTAGCGTGTGTTCCCTCCCCAACGTTCTCTGATGTACTTGCGGGCCGCGCTGATAATTACGAGCGTTGATAAGAAATCACTTTTTGGAGAACGGACGGTCTGCCGTCTCTGGTGCGCTGCTTCTCGGCCTTTCATCTTGGAGTATCGGATTGGCGGAATGCAGACCGAGAAGATTTCCCGGGGTTTTCGGTCTGTTTTGTTTTTGTTATTCAATTTTTTTTTCCGTTATTTTTTTTTTTTTGAAACGAAAGCATCCACCACAGAGTTCCGAGTTGATAACAAGTTAATTAAAATCCGTTGAAACTTTTGTGGAGTACAAAACTGCTGTGTACTTTCCATGATGAAAGGCGACGACTTTTATCTAGCCGAAGTCCAGTTCACTGAAATTAATGCGCAGCAGAAAATTTCGAAAAAGTATTCGTGCTACTTTTTACCAAGTAAACAGGAAAGGAGAATTGCAGAAAAATGAGTTCTTTTGATTATTTTTTTTTTATTGTTATTTAATTATTAGTTGACACACATTCATTTTAAAAACGCACTAAAGTTGTGGCATAAGTATTTTGGGTGTGAATTTTTGTTGTTCATGAATAGTTCATTTACGAGATCCGCAATGAATTTGGGTAAAAATGGTTCCGCCAACAACATCAGCATAAATAGGGAAACTGCGGTCCCGTCCAAGAACCGAGAACGGGTACACAATTGGCACTAAAGGTAGAAACAGAATGGCACGGAGACCGTGGCGGAGTCCGCCGCTCAGAGAGTTTCCCATACATTTAATTTGTCCGCGCCGCCTGGGGAGAAATTAAATGTATGGGAAACTCTCTGAGCGGCGGACTCCGCCACGGTCGCCGTGCCATTCTGTTTCTACCTTTAAGGGCACTGCTTTGTAGCCACACTCAGGAAAAACTTTAGGTAAGCATATGGCACTATGCTCAGAGTGACTTTAGATCCAGTCTGTCATATTCCCTCAGATCAATTGCTCACTTTTTAAAACTTCGATACCTGTTCCTGTAGGTAAAGCCGGCTCTACACGATGTAGTGAACGATTAATTCGAATGTTGGCTTCCAACGTTGGAGTGATACCCATACCCATCACAACCCGAACGTGTCCAAACCCGAACGTTGCACACTTGATGGTAGGACACATTGTGTGGCAGATGCTCGAACTACGAATGTCCAATGTCAAGCGTCCATCGTTCGTACTCAAAATAAAATCTAAATTCTACACTCAAAATAAAAAAAACAAAATGGCGGATCCAATATGGCGGACAAAATTTTTATAAAGTTGTCAGATTTTTATGAAATTTCGTATGAAGAGTATTTCGAGTCTGCTGGTTACGAATTGCTACTAAAAATTTAAAAAAAAACAAAATGGCGGATCCAATATGGCGGACAAAATTTTTATAAAGTAGTCAGATTTTTATGAAATTTCGTTTGAAGAGTATTTCGAGTCTACTGATTACGAATTGCTACTCAAAATTTAAAAAAAACAAAATGGCGGATCCAATATGGCGGACAAAATTTTTATAAAGTAGTCAGATTTTTATGAAATTTCGTTTGAAGAGTATTTCGAGTCTACTGATTACGAATTGCTACTCAAAATTTAAAAAAAGCAAAATGACGGATCCAAAATGGCGGACAAAGTTCGTATAAAGTGTCCAGAATTTTATGAAATTTTATTTAAATTAATTATTTATTGTCAATATGAAATAATGTTTAAAAGTACTTACTTTCATTAGCAGAAGCCATTTCAAACGATTCCAGGTCACTGTTAACACAAAAAACCCGTTTTACTATGTACCGCGCCGAGGCCCTCGCCAGACGCTCACGTAACAATGACTCCCGAGAGCCCCCATGCAAGCTTGGCCGTTATAAAACGCTGTTTCTAATACCTTAGGTACCAACCTACATAACTAGACCCAAAAAGTCCCCAAATCAAAGATCGATTTTAGGGACTTTTGGTCACCCTTTCTGCATTTGGAACCACTGTGAGGTGGTTTTGGAGGAGATTTTTGGAGGTTTAACGAGGGGCTCTTTGGAGCCATCTAGTATAGCTCTTGTAAGGTTGGAAATTTTACCATACCTCTCTGGTGAGGATCTGGACATAGGAACCTGGATTGAAATTCGATTTCGATGTCATGTCGACAGATGGCCCAGACAGATAGATAGTCCGATTCGATTTAGCCGCATGACCGTGCAGGTTGCCTAATGTATAGAAAACTGAATCCAGGGAGCATCGCGGTTGCGCCGTGCGCCTATTGTACCATAAGCAGCCCAACTGACTCAGATTTGTAATACAGATCGCTTGACCAGTTCAACCTGTCTGTTTGCGAGGTCTTACTCCTCGCTATAGTGGCACAGTGACAGGGGAGTATGAAGAGCAAACTCATCCTCCTCGAGGCACAGCCTGCAGTTTGTGAACTCAATGATTGTCTAGCCGCTTTGCAAGCCAGCTCAAAAATAAAACCCCAATATCGCGTTCCGTACTGATGAAAAAAACAGTGTCTCGAAAAGTTTCCATTGCCCTTTAAGCCAAGTGTCCACTATAGAGTTATTTTCGGTAGAGTGTAGAGCGTAGAGTCTAGAGCTCTACCTGTAGTGTATACACTACAGCGCGTCTCTACCACTCTACCACTCCACCGTAGAGATGCTCTAGAGAAATTTTAAGTAGAGCTTTACCACGCGCTCTACAGACTGTGTACACTGCAGATGCATTTTTCTGTACTAGAGTCGTATGGTAGGACGCGCAACTGCGGCAATCAACTTTTGCATGTCATTTCATTTCTCAGTTATTCAGAGGTGCGTGCGTACAATATAAAAAATTGTATAAAAAATTTAAAGGAAATTAATAGAAAAAAAAATATATTAAAATGAGTTCTCGCCAAAAACAAACTGCTGCCGTTTTATTTTTGCTCGAAGAAGAGAAAATAAAGGAAAGAAAATGTTGGGAGCGAGATTGGATTGCGAAAAGAAAAGAAAACGCTGGAATGTATCGAGTACTATTGAATTTTGCATACCAAAATTTTTTGCGTATGTCGTTATTTAACATGTACAACAATTCGAAGCGCAGTCGAAACGCAAATGAGAATAAATACTGTAGAGAAAAACTCGATCAAACATGCTTGATAGAGCGTAGAGCAGATGTAGGGCTCTACCAAACACAAAAAAATTGCGTATACACTATAGAGTTTTTTAGTAGAGAAAACTTTCGCGTAGAGTGGGTGTAGAGCGCATGTGTAGAGCTCTAGAGGGTGTATACACTTCTCTACGCGTCTCTACCCGAGAGTTTTCTCTAGCTCTATGCAAAAAACTCTTTAGTGGACACTAGGCTTTACACCTGATGCCTCTGGACCCACATAAGGATGACCGGATTGATAGTACCTACCTCATCAAGGTCGTTTTGCCATTCCCAAACTAATTTTGACCTAGTCCTACGGAACTTTAGAGCTCTGATTGCCGTTTGGCTCTCACAGAGGATAAAAATTCATTCATTAGCCTTACTAAGTTCTCAAAGGCACATGCAGTATAGCATTCAATTCGCTTGAAAGACAGCAGACCAAGCTTAACCTCTGCTAAATCAGTTTCAGATTTTGGATTTTAACCGGACATACGATTCCATCCAAAAAGAAGATGTTCTAGATCTTTTTATTTTTCGCGCGCTAACTAACTCCCGCTTTTACTGGTAGAGTAACCGTATTTTTCTATGTGCTCCCGCAAAACTTCGTAATTTTCACCGTCTTTATTTTTCCCTGGAGATCCTCTGCTCTACTCCAGGCGTTTTTTCCGTTTTTTGTGTTTCGATGACCTAGGCTGAAGCTGCCTTGCTTTGATTGATTCCCTCGGAATATTAAGACAAGTCTCAAGTGAACTCTTGCCATTTTTTGTAGGAACCTTGACTTCCTTGGTCCGATTCCTTCTACTACGAGACACTGGGGCTACTTTGTTACATTATCGAATGATCTGCGTTCCATCTTGTTCTCATGTACTCGATAAGATCATCAAAAAATCTCACTCTTCGTGTCCCGCTGCCACACCACTACCTATGCGAGTACTTCTAACCCCTACCTATTGCCTGTTGTACTGACACTATCAGACCGTCCTTTTTATACTTCGGTCCTCGGTATATCACGCGGGGGTTGCGGAATCCTCCGACATTAAAGTAGGTAGCCCCATTCGTAGTTTTTTGTTTGCCCACCTGAGGATTAAGATATTTAGTGAAAATAAGGCAAACAAACCCTCAAACCCTCCTCCTTTAACCTGGCTTGTGAATCACATGTCTCTTTCGTAACAAGCTGAAGCAGGCATGGACCTCAATCAGGAGAATAATAATAGCCTGTTTCGATAATATTGGATCTGACTATTTTATCGGGCAGAGCACGTGGTGATCCCAAGCGGTCTCCCAACTTAGTACTAACCGCGATCGATGCTGCTTAACTTCAGCGATCGAACCGTAACCGATCTATTTATTTAATATTGCTACTTGGATCCCTTAAATGAAAAAGTAGGAAGCAACTTGACAATAGGTGACTATAAGGTGAAAGCAGTTAACAAAATCTCATACATAGGGTCAACAGTGACATACAAAAACAAAAAGCTTGAAGAAATATAGTAGACTATATTACAGCTAGAAATCGAGATGACTGAAGCCTGAAGGTGAAGAATAGAGGAGAACAATGCACGAGTTGGCTGCACCGTCATTGGAAGAAAAAGAGAATGAAAAATACTAGAGAATTACGAGCAATTAACAATAATATTATTTTGTAACAACAACAACTGTAAAAAACACACCCAATCAACAGACGTGAAAGTCTAGTTCATTTATGGAGGAAAAAAGACAAAACCATATGGACTGAACCTCCATCGAACTTCCAAAATGAAACTTCTTCGTAAATTCTAAACAAGATAAACATATTTTTCTCCTTGAACCTGCTCATGTGCAAGCCTCCACACATATCACAAACTGACATTTTCAAAAAATGTCCCAAAAAAACTACATACTTCCAAATTTTGAAAATTTCAACCCCCCTTCAAGATACCCTCTTAGCACTCCACTTTGATGTTTGTGACCACACCAGCCATCCTTTATCCCACAACTAAACACTAGTGTCTGTGCCTGTCACATTGCTCAATCAATTTCGTCCTTATTTTTTACGAGCATGGTTTTTGGACTTTCTTCACTCCCAGTTGACATTTCCTGAATCCTAAATCCAAATCGAATGCCTATACACTGACAAATTAGTTGACACATGTCCTCATTATAAAATCATTCCGAGGCCAATCCCCAAGGACCAGACAAGTCTGATACACGGAATCGCTTCCTTGTTTGACTGCAAGCCGGATTCATGTTGATACTGCAAGGAAGATTATTTACAATGACTGGATTCCGCCCGTTGGGACCTCAACAATCAATTGTGCATGCTAAGAAATGTCAAGCGTCTGTGATATGTTTGTGAATATGCCACTGCTGCACTTCCGTCTGGTATTTTGAGATATTGTTTCGCCGATGGAAGAAAAAAAAAGTGTTGTTTAATTATTTCTTTTTATCTCGTTCTGACTGTAAAAAAAACCGAAACAAACAAAAAACAATTTTCTTAGATTAGTTCGAAATTCCTTTGAAAAACTTGGAGCAATTCTCGAATTCCGCACGAAATTGAAAACGGGCACAACTCCACGGTGGCGCAGAAAGTGGCGAGAATTGTAGGCATTAAAACTGAAGGCAAACCCCTTGGCAATTTGGCATCCTCAAATTAACATTTCAATTTGACTAAAATATTCGTAAACCTCCATAAACCTGCAAACGACGCATCCAGCAAGGTCTTACCTCTGTTCAACCGCAGCCATAAAACGACTGATTTCAATTAGCTTCCCCCATCTACCCCGAAACGCCGGTCCGCCCCGCCGCCGCCGCCACCATTGTGAACTATTAAAATCTTTGAGCTACTTAGTATCAATTCTAAACAATTACTTCGGGTCCGTGTATTGCTCCCGGCAACACCCGCCCGCCCGGCCCCCGGTGGGGCGGCTTTTCTCACCCTGAAGAGTCTTAAGCTGTCGAATAAGGACACCGTTCTGTGTCCTGGGCGATCCCCGGTACATCTTGAAGCTCCTTTTCGGCACACGGTTCATTTAACAGGGGCCACTTAATGCCACAAGAGCAATGTTCCAAGGACTCGCAGGAATAGCAGGCAAGAACACCACCCCGTCGCACATATACCTTTAGGTGAGGTTTTGGTGAAATTATGTTGAATTTCTAATTTGTAACGAAAGGATGCTTATGGCCCATCGAGTGGGGCCTTGAAGCGGATTCATGGAAAATGTGTTGTGGAGGGGGGGGGGGGGGGAGGAAGGGTGAAATTAAGCACCTATCGCAACCCAAGCGCATAATTCTAAGGAGCGACACAGGAGCGACAAGTTTAATTTAAAGTGCAGGCGTCCGTCGTCGTCGTTGGCGTCTATGTGGGTCCTTACAAGATCCTTACGAAATCCGCAGGTTTTTGCCCAATTGGCGGTCGTAACCACTGTCTTAATATACGACAAGGATAAAGGATACAACAAACTCCTCAAGGTATGACCTGCTGGGTATTCTGCTCGTATGTTTCAAAGTGTTTTCCTCGGAAAGTAGCCTTAAGTTATTAAGAGGACGATGCTAAGTGGTTTTGTGTAGTGAAAGATACGAGAGTGTACAAGGATATGTGTTCCATATTCACTCCACACACCCTACCACCCCCACCGCACTCCTCGCAAAAGGGTATGTTCTGGGGGCGGTGTGGAAGCCGGCTTTAGTAATTTCTTACTGTCTTTGGAGAGCAATACAATAAAGTCAAAGATTTAGAACCGTTGGTTAGGGCTAATTAATAAATATTACACCCTTAAGTGGGCTTAACCTATGTAAGTAGTCCAGCTATGGTTACGTGATTTATTGGGATCGGCTAATTTTCTCCTTTACCTTAATTTGTCAGGATATTTACCGTGGTTGCTGATAAACATTCTCCTGGGAGGTATTAAGGAAGGGATATTTCAGTTTTGCGTTATAATTGAAGGGTAAGTATGGGGAAATGAAGAAATTTAGTAGTTAGTAATTTTATTTTTAAGTAATTCTTCAATTTTCAAAGGATTTTAGAATGTATTTTTCGTTGTATTTGACTGTGAAAAAATAACTTATACCCGTATGTTAAAAGCATTTACATCCCAAACGCAAAGTGGAAACTTTGGTGCAACAGAGAGAAAAGCATACAAATTTTTGGGCGATAAAAGAGCTCTAGAGCTGCGTTTTCACTTAGCGTTTGCGATGTAAAATGGTCAATAACAACGACTCTCAGACTGGGACTGTATAGGTGAGGTCAGATGCTCGGGCATTCACATACATATGTACACTCTGCCTTACTGCATGAAATATTTTCTGGCGTACGTTGCCTATGTTGTCGCACAAACTTTGCTTTATCTCATTACACGAATACAAATTCACCATTAAAGGTGAATTATTTCTGATTTTTCTTGTTACTGGGTGCTTAGAATACAAAAAGAGCTAATAATCATAAGAATAGTCACAAACTCTCAATGACTAGCGCAAGTCACAAAAGCTTGTGACTTATGACTGGTCACAATTTAGAATAGGGGAGTTAGTTTCAACAATATTTTATACAGGATGCCTGCAGCAGATTTAGGGTTTGAAATTCGAATATTTGCAAGACCGTTGCGCGGAAGAGCGGGAGAAGGATATAGTTTAGTCACAATGTCGAAGTGGTCCAGTGAACATCGCGGGCGGATCTTAAAACCGCCTAGTGGACCGATACAGAGCTGAGCTAGATGTGGTCAGTAGAAGGGATAACCTAATTCTCGTCAAAGTTCCTGGACGTAAGAATATTCATAGATGGGTCGAGAAAACCGACAACCTATCACACAATGAGGCTCTCTCCGAGGCGTTAGCAATAGGCGATTTCAAAAAGTCTATTTTTGACTAACACCTATCGCTAGCCAGCCAAAGGTGAAGTGCACTGGGAGACCTGTATTATCTCTAGGACGAAATGGCCTGTTTACAACAGGGGAAGAATAACGGGACTCCTAAACAGAACCGTCTTATGGCGTTTTGGGTAGTGATGTGCGACCTGATGGCGGATCCACGGATATGACGCAGTGCAGATTCACACAAAGAAAAATCTACGATACTGAAGTTAGGTATGCCCTACCAGTTTCTCATAAGGGCCCTATGAGGCAAACCTTCCCTGCAAACAATTTCTCGGCTTTTCTCGGAGGCTCGCTTTCTCGAACCATTCCCGATTCGAAAACTGCTTGCGAAAGTTACGAGAAAAGCTTCAAAACCCACCATAAAAGCTTTCCTAGTACATTGGTTTCGATATCTTGCTCCGCTTTTATTGCCTTCGAATTCGTTTACGAGTCGTTTACGAGCCCGAGTTCGAAGCAAGCTCTCGGTTTTGCGTGTCGTTCTCGAATCGTTTCCGAATGTAAATGTTTGCAGGGTTATTACAAATGGAATGGGGTAATCCCAACATCTGCCTTACATATTCGAAAAGCTTGTTAAAAAGCTTTAAGCTTTAGTTTTACCCATACAAAGCTTTAGTTTTGGTTGTTGCCTTGCTTCATATTTCAAGCGATTATTTTGGTAGCCGTGAAAGTTATCATTTAGCATACTTAATAGCCCAGTTTTCGCTCTATTACGGAGGTCAAGCAGCATTGAACGTGATTGGTACTCAGTTGGGGACCGTTTGGGAAAACGACACTCGCGTTTAAAAATATAAAGCTTTTGACACCGCCGCAGTTATTACTCACATATCCATGTCGAAATTCTCAAAATTATTAGCCTCTACTTTCTACTCGGGATGGGCAAGGCCTCTTGTGGGTCTTCTAGAGCAATCGACACAAGGCAATGGGCTAACCTCGTACGGGCCCTATCTGGATCCCCTCAAAATGCTATTCGGGTAAGATCACGCGACCAAGCTGGGTAGTCAACATAACGTCTGCTGCTATATCTGCGCGGAGTGGGACCAGAGACACGCTCGTTCACTTCCTATGTAAATGCCTGACTCTTCGCAAATCCAGGCAGCGCACACTAGACTCTTCGCAAATCCAGGCAGCGCACACTAGACAACTACACTCTGAACGACTACAAATAGATCTGGAGGCTAGGGTCGGGCACTGATAGGCTTGGTTAACTCTACAAGGTGGTTTTAAGCATCCAGAACATCGGTCAAACAACCTTCAAACCTTAGGTGACCAACGACTGGAGGGGCTGGCAGTACAATGGGTGATCCCTAAGCTTAGAAATGCCACATAAAATAAAATATACATAGGTCGATGGTTTACGTGCTAGGACTAGGAGAGAACTAGCAAAATCTGGAAGTGGCTGGAAGAAGAGACTTCAAGTAAGGACTGTATATTAAGAAGAAGAAGAATCAAAGCCAGATTCCTTCTTCTATCCCTCATAACTCAACCCCTTTTACCTAAACAACTGTAAAATTTCTCAAATAAAATTCCCACATCCACGAAACTCCTTTTTTTCCCCGAAAAAAAAAACACAAAACAAACTAAAGTATCATAAAAACGGAAAAGAAAGTATCTAATGAAAGCAAAATAATGCGGCTAATTGCGTGGCTGGTGGAAATTTCCGAGTATCCTTTCGGTTTGATGAAAGATAAAGAACATCCCGGCAGCCACCCCCGGTTAAGGAGGAAAACTCTTAAACCGAGCCTGAGTGGAAAATGATGAGAAGAGATTTCCCCGGACTAATAAGGCGGAGAGCAGCGTTCACGATGGGTAACACGTCGTTTTGATTGCTTTTGCACCCTCCACCCCCCAACCTCCACGGAAGATTCCTCGAAAGGCATTTTGACTTTCCTTCGAAAAAAGGGTTACTTTCCGTTTCTGCGGAGAGAGTACCTTTTGGATTAAGAGTTTTCTTCCAAATTTATTTTTTTTTTGCTTCGTTTTGTTTTGATTTGAATGGTCGACATCTGGCGATTTTGAATGTGGAGCTGTACTTAGGGACGGCGGACAAGGCTGGGGGGGGTTAGGTGAGTTTATAACAACCCTTGTTATTACGACGAGAATATTTTATGAAACGAATTTTATTTCTGCTTACCTACAGAGAAAGAAGTGAGACACTTTGGTTTTTCGAGCTGGCAGTGGCACCTTATCCCCTTGAATCCACCGGGGGAGAGCCACCCCCGCCCCTAATTTGGCTGGGCTTAATGATGTGCGTCTATAAAAACAGTTTTTAATTGAAGAATTATGCAAGTATTTTCCTTCGCTCGTTTCAATCAAGAATCTTTAATTTCCAGCAACCCTTCAGCCCTTGAGGCTGTGCTCCGCTTGGCTGTGATCTGAGCTCATCTCGCGTGCGATAGTGTCACACCACTCCAGCACAGGATGAATTCCACAGTACATGGGCGCGAGCTCCTTGTCTTAAGAAACTTTGTCCTTGGCCCTTAACCACCGTCGGGGGTGGCTCTCTGTGCTTCGGCTGCGTCCTGAGACGATCTCATTGCCGCCTGTCTTTAAATGATTGGCGTAACTTTTAACTTTTTCCAACATTTACGGAGGCGGTAAAGGGAATTGGGATCCTTTTTTTAGATGATTCTTTTCCCTGCTGCTGCTGCTGCCCTTCCTTTCATACTTGATTACTTCATTTATATTGAAACGATTCGACACCCCCGGGAAAGTAGTTCGGTGGAGGCTGGAGCCACTTAAGAACAAAAAAAAATTCTTCGTTTTTTTTTTGAAGACAATCAGTGGAGAGGTATAAAATTCCCTACCTCTGCCGCCACCTTTCTGTACTTTGTCTTGCCCCGTGGAGATTCTTTGGGTTCCCTTCAATGCTTGGTAGTTGGAGCCAGCCCCAAACCCCTTCTTTTTTGCTTTGGGGATTCCTTTAGCGCGAGTTCTTAAGCGAACTTCTTTTCTATGGGATTTTTGTTTTCACGCCCAGCTGGGGAGAAAAATGGCCACGCGGAAAACATAGAGCAGACCACGCGGTAGAGAGTATCCGACAGCTGGAGTAATCACTGGCGCTGGGCTGGCAGGAGATGAAGTGGAGCCTCCGAATTGGGTGAGAGATTTTTCCTTAATGACGTGAATTAATTTCATTAATTTGGACCGGTGTTTAATTATGCGCAAACTTTTTCAAATGTATCTGAAGTAATTTAAGACAAAGTGGAATTGTGTTTGGCATTTTTTCTAAATTATGTCATTTTTCAGAATGGGGTGGTTCTAGCGCGCTTGTGATTTTCCTTTTACGTTCAAGAGATTCTTACGTTTATTTCTCGCTCTTTTTTTCTCGTTTTTCCAAGACAGAGAATAAATTACTGCAGGAAAAAGCTAAGTTTAAGGAAGATTAAGGCATTAATCAACGGCATTCTGCACCTTTTGTATTAAGGCGGAATTTTTCAAGAGTTATCAATATTTCACTTAAAACAAAAAGCACTAACAGAATTCTTGGGTATTGTCCTGCTCGAAGTGTGCTTAATCCATTTCCTTCTTTCTTACAATACTTTGAAGCACTAGGACACAAAAAGAATATTTTGAAAAGCCAATAACGTGAGTTTTCGGTTAGAAAGTCCACTTCGAGTTGTCAGTTAAATTGAAAAATATTTATCCAACCAAAGCATATCATAAATGAGTACAAAAAACTTACAGAAAGTTAATTAAGTAAAACTTACGAGAAAAAGTAATGATTGACCTGAAAAATTCGCGAAATACACTTTTAATATGTCGATAAATTAGGAATACAAATAAAAAACCGCCGTTTTCCAACAGGTGCCGCAAGCAGTAAAATACTGGGAAAAATAACAGTTCAGAAACGTCAAAAGATAAATCCAGGCATCTGTCAACAACTCCTTGTCATTACATTTGGGAATTTTTATCGGCGTCATATGCTTTTTTGTGCGTGGAAATGTTGAACTTTGGGCGTCATTTGCTAGAAGTTTTGCTCTTTTGCCTTCAACACGAAAAAAGACGAGTTAGGCTGGTCGCACACTGCAGCAGATTCGGCCGAATTTTTTACGGCCGAATAATTAAACAAATCTGATCCGAGTAAACCTAGGGACGTCAACGGCCGAAAACAACGACTGTAATGTGCGAATAAGAATAGCAAAATAATTGTTTGAAAAATTCGGCTGAATACGGCCGTAGAAAATTCGGCCGAATCTGCTGCAGTGTGCGACCAGCCTAGGCGCCTCCAATGATTGTAGAAACTTGTGTTGAGTTTTCTATTAGTGAAAGAACTTGTTTCGAGCGCTACATAAGTGGAGATTTTGACGTGGAAGATAACGAGTGTCTCGTTTTGCGGAAAGAAGACGCAGAATTGGAAGCATTACTGGATGAAGATTCATGTCAAACGCAAGAAGAACTTGCAGATTCATCCGACGGCAAAGACGGAAAGGTCTTTTGCAACGTATTGTCACTGGGGATGAAAAGTGAATCGGTTACGATAAATCAAAGCGACAAAAATTGTGGGTACCTACATCAACATCGAAGGTCAAGACAAACTCGAAGAAGATACTGTTTTTTTGGTAAAATTAGCTCGGCGTGGTATATTATGAGCTGCTGTAACCAGGTGAAACCATTACAGGAGCTCGCTACAGAACAGAACTAATGCGTTTAAGTCAAGCATTGAAAGAAAATCGGCCAAATTTCGATCAAAGTCAGGGAAAAATGATTTTTCAGCACGACAACGGTAGGCGGCATGTTGCTAGTGTAGTCAGCCCACCCGCCATATTCTCCAGACCCCATCTTTTCGACTAGCACCTGTTTCGATCGATGACGCATGGTCTGCCTGAGCAGCACTTCCGTTCTTACGGAAAGAGACCAAAAAGTAGGTCGATTTATGGATCGCCTCAAAAGACGAGCAGTTTCTTCGACACGAAATCCGTATGCTGCCAGAAAGATGGGAAAAGTTGTGACTATCGATGGAAAATACTTTGAAGAATAAATATGTAAGCAAAATAAAAATTTCTCATTTCATCATCTCTCTCCTCTCAGGGATTTCTTCTGCTGACATGGGCTCTGAATCGGGACCAGATCCTCCAGAATTGCTCAGATTTAAGAATAATTGGTCCAACCCTAAGTAACTAAAGAGAGAAATTAAATATTAAAAATGCAAAGATTAACAGAAAAACGTAAAAAAAATGAACGAAAAATACAAAGATCGTCTGAACTGGTGTTCACACGGACTGGACTGTATTGATAAAATTGAAAAAATGCAAACCAAGTCATAGATCGTTCTCGGTAGTCTTACGGAGAAGGTTGACTACCATTGCAAAGAGTAGGGTTTATTGTCATATACTTCTTTTTAGTTTTTCCTTTTCCTTCAATCTGTGAAATTTATCAAGAAAATTCAGACCCTACGCGAGCTTGTAGAAGCCAAGGCAAGGTGGACTTTATGCCTTCTCAGCAAGGCACAATAGGATGTGGAGAAGTATAGTACACCTGCCAGGGACTTTTAAATCGCTTCAAACAAGATGGGAGCATTTTTTGGGCGGTAGCCTACGAAGAAACATTGGACAGAAAACAAGAGGACGAAGACGGAATGGAGGAAGGTTGAACAGTAGCACCGATAACGGCCAAGACTCCGCTGTCAGCCTTAAAAGTTTTGGCTAATGTGTTTCGGAACTACAATTGGATTGACTTCCTACATGATCGACAGCCAGTTAATGACGGCTTCTCCTTCAAGGTGTGACCGCGTACAGCAGCTCTATCTCGTGATAAACTGAGTGACGATGGAGAAAATGTATTTTTGTTGAAGAATACTATGTAGAAAAATAAAGCACTCCATTTGTATTTTTATAAATCACCAATAAATCTGTATTAAAACATTGCGGGTTATATTTGAATGACAGTCGTTATATTTTTCATAGACCGTTTTTCTCTTTCTTCAACACAGTTCTACAGCTACATACTAAAAAACTAAAAAAATATTTAAGATGAAGAACATCCTACGTTTGCTCTTTTTTTAAATATCATAACCAAATCTGTTTGTGAAATGATTTGGAACAACCAGACATCATCAACAACGATAAATAATGCGCTTTACATCATAGCAATAAAGGCCTCAAAAGGAAAAAATCTATGTGTCACATATGTGACACAATAGTCAATGCTGATTTGTAAAACATGCTTTATCAGAACGCAAAAAATGTTTACCAGCATGAAAAATAGATAAAAATATTTAAACGAAAAGTGTGTATACTAGTAGTTCAACTATTCCAAATTTTGTTCCAATATTCCATGTTTCTAGACAATGCTACTATCAAAATTCCATCCAAGTCTTAAGATAAGTTCACATTTATGTAGTGGAAGCTGTTTATCTATTTATTTGACTAATCTTTGGCTGTAATTATAGATTTTATCTTTGTTGAAATTGAGATTAAATGTTCTTGTCATTTTCCTGTACTTAACAAACCAAAAATTGTAGATAAAACTAACGATCGGATCTTAAAAATTACCCAAAAAATATGTGATTTTATTCGTTACATTTTCCGTGTTATCAAACATGTCTCATAAAAATAGCTCTGTTACATATAGCTATGCGTTTCCCAACCAACCTATAAGGCTAGTTTCACATTTCACATCTAAGAAATGAAAAAATAAAAAGAAACAAAATCCGACCTGGTTTTTGACCTCCTCAATATTTTACCCGAGCGTCTATGAAACCCAAGAGATTAGGTGCATATCCCACGAAAGCAAAGAAAAAACCACCCTCGACGTAGTCAGACGTCAATCTTTCAACATCAAGGGTATGTTAATGTAAAGTTAATTACTCTCCTTGATATTTGAAATTACACCAAAGCAATCTAAGGGAATTAGATTTAGCCTGGCTTGTCTACGTACATATGTATTTCTTATCACTTAAAAACGAAAAAAAAAAATTTTGAAACAAAATCCCACAAAACGAGAAACTCTTTTTTCATCGTAGTTTTTTTCAGGGTATTTTCCCAGCGCACACGGGGTTCACAGGGGTTAAGCAAGTGACACATTTGTTTCTTAGTCTGCTCGAACGGTGCTCTTGTTGTAAATTGGGAAATAAGTCGATACGAAACTTTGGTGTGTTATCTGTGTGTTTACCCGACCGATAAGGAAACCTTATAAGAAAACGGACCCTAACGTGAACCAACACTTCGACATCAGCCCCGGCCGCTGATAAGATTCTCTTCAAACTTAACCTTTTACCTCAAATTACGGCTATGCTTAACCTAATCGCTAAGTCCATCCCTAAATAGATGACAAAACTTATCTCGATTCTCTCGAACAAACAGAATTAATATGTTTAGCCCAAGCTTCTGATTAGGCCACAGAGACCAAACTATATGCGAACCGCACCAGAAAAAAAAACAGGTAGAACGCAGCGGGAAAAACCTACGAGATAGGCAATTACCAGGAAACAAGATAAAAGAAAAACACTAAACGCTGTGAAGTTGTCGTAAAAAGTCATCTTATAGCGATCTAAGATGGCAGCCGAGAAGCAGAAGGAGCCAAGTAAGACACTATCACTTTCCAATTAGATTAAGCCCAGAAGTCTGGCATAATTCCTTTGATTATCTTCTTTTATTTCCCTCCCGTCTCCATTTGCTACTTCTGCCCATTTAAAACAATTCCAGGTTTATGTTTGCTCTGTACAGTTTGCATCCCCGCCTCGCCGGCCGCCCGCCCGCCCACCAGTGCACGTCCCGAAGAAAGAAATAAACTTAATCCCTAGGAATCGTGTGATTTAGTCCCTGGGAAAGTTGAAAAGAAAGGAAAACTCTCATCTCAACGGTTTTCGGTACGGTTCGGCGAATGGGCGAAAAACTGTGTGGTGTTCGAGAGGATCCTGGCTGCCAGGACATCTACCCAGCCACCCACCATCCAGCGCTGCCACCCATCCGGCTTTAACCCAAATCCGGGGCAGCTCTCTTCGGCCCGGGCCCCATACCCCCCGAGAATGGAGCGCCACAGCCACTGAAACTGAAAGAGTGACGATAGTGGGTGTGGGGGCGGCGGGGGCCAGGACTAATCTTCTATTTCTTGATTTGATTCCATTTTGGGCGATTTTATTTAGCGAAATAAGCGCGTCTTAGTCCTTTTTATGTGAAAGCTTGGAGTCATCCCCTAATGGAGTATTTGGGATTAGAATACCTTCAAGGATAACGGCAGTCAGTGGAACCGACTTGAGAGGAAAGTCACTCCAATGATGCCAACAACAACAATATTTTTTTTTCGAGAAAGAATTTCACTTCAAAATTTGAGTGTTTTTGTTTTTTTTTTTGCTTTTTTGGTGGCGGCGGTTGAAAGCTTTTTCTGTTCGCGGATTTTTACTTCGTGTTTTTAAAGTGTTTACTAAGAAATATTTTGGGTTTTTTTTTGTTTTAAGAAAATAGATTAGTCCAAAATCACGCATAAGTAAATTCTAGACAGAATAATCCAATAAAAAAGTGCATGAAAAATACGATTATGGTTAGGAGTGTGAGATTAAAAGTCACGGCAGAAAGACAGAAATGGAGTTCGAGGACAAAATGTAATAGTAAATCTGATACAGTTTTATTGATGGTCAGATATCGGCGAAATACGAGCAATATAGCATGTAATATATGAAAGCTCGCACGTACCGTAAATATTCCGGAAAAATGGAAATGTGATCATAACCTCCCAGGTGCGGCCAATAGTGGCTAACTATCCTCCTCTCGTCTAGCCTGCCGGAATCGGATTAGCCTCTTCCAAGTAAGCTTGGCGTAAAACAAATAACGTCACTAGTAACACATCGAGGAAGTGTCTCTGCGGACTTTTCCAGCGAATTTACAGCGACTCTCCTTTGTTTCACAGATAAAATTCTATAGGCCCATTTTACACGATGAAACACGAAACAAAAAGTTTCATGCAACTTTGCTTGGTTTGAAGGGGAGAAGATAGAGAGGGCTGGAGGGAACACGTGTTCCCTCAAACCCTCTCCCTCCTCTCCCCCTCAAACCGAGCAAAGTTGCATGAAACTTTTTGTTTCGTGTCTCATCGTGTAAAATGACCCATAGAATTCTATAGACGAGGCCTCTGCGACCAAAAGTTTCAATCGTGTGTACCAACCATAACATCATACTCTTCGTTTGCGAGACAAATTTCAGAAACATTCACGGACGTCTCCTTGGACAACGAAAAAGGCAATGTAGTCGAAAGGGAATTGAATCGTATTCTACTTATCATACTCCTTCATTCGGATACCCATATTGAAGGGTTGTACAGTAAAACGTAATGCGTCATTTTGTGGTGACCGCCATATTGGATTTAAAATGTCGTCACAGAGCCTATTGTATTCTACTCGTCGTACTCTTTTATTTGATACCCATGTTGGGGGGTGTTGTAAAGAAAAAGTTAATCCACCATATTTTATGATGGCCGCCATATTGGATGTACCATAAAATTGAATATACTATATTGTATTGTCTTCAGAACCAAAAGTGTGTGCCAAATTTGAACATTACCGGATATCCTGAAGTTGTCTAAAAATCGATCGTAAAATTTGTCCGAAACAGAGAACGAAGTTAATATAAAGCTTGTAAAAAAGAGCTCGACCGAATGTTATGAAATTTTTTTCAGAGCATGTTTTCGTTAATATGCTTCGAACGGCACCTCAAATAAATTGATATCTTTTTTGGTTCGTGGGATATCGTTCAGGAAAAAATTACCACCTACGTACGCATACACACACATAGTTCTTCTCAAAATTATGTTTAAAATGTTATTTGGGGACCTTGAAAAATTAAAATACGTTGAAAATTTCGATTTCGATTTTCGGACTGATTACAATAACTTCCCTATATACTGGGAAGTTAAAAATATACGTAAGGAAAAAAGCAGTCCAAGGGAAGAATCTTGATTGTGAACATAAATCTTGAAGACTGTACATAATGTGAGATTAATGTTAGGCCAAACCTAAATGAAAAGTAACGCAGAAGTGAAGTAGACTTACTTCCACTGAAATAAATGAAATTTCCAATTCACTTCCATTTTGGTCAGTCTCATATATTCATATGCAATGGTAACTGACTTCACCCCACTTCACTTCCCATTTAGGTTTGGCCATTTCTTTTACAGTTTCAGCGTGATCAGAGCCAAAGGGATCGGCTCAAAAAATATGAAGACTGCTAGCTCACAATAGCAAGAAAGACCTAAAGATGCGGATGGTTCAGTTCCAGCTAGCACACAATAAAGATGCCTCAACAGTCCTATGCAGCTGTCGACGTGGAAATAAAGAAAAAAACGACATTAGATACTGCAAGCATACTTCAGAAGTGCAACGAGAATGCGGTTTCTATTTGGCAGCTAATAGTCCCACTTTATGTCATGACAAAAGCTGCTTATGTAGTTAGCCTTAAGGCCCTTTTACATTCCAAGCGCAAAGTGGAAACGCAAATTGGAGCTCTTTTATCGCACAGAAATTTGTATGCTTTTCTCTCTGTCTGGAATCTACGGTCGTGCAACAGAAAAACAAGGTTAATTTTTCCTTTCCTTTTATTAATTTTTCCAAAGAAAAAAATGTCCACAATAACGCGTATAACATAAAAAAATTCCTTCACTTTTTGAGTAAAATCTCGAGTAACATTTCTTGAGTAAAATTTTATGAAAATCTCGGATAATTTCCTGCACAAGAAGAAGCCAAATTTCGCCGCTTTTTCTTGCATGAGAAAGTACAGAGGCAGCACTTGGGTAAATTTGTGTAATTTTTTGCGCCCGTGGAAACACTTTTCAAATTTTGTTTCTTCAAAGTTTTAAATGTTTTTTAAATCTTATTTTCTGAATTTGAGCCCCCGACCAATTGCGCCCGGTGCAAGTGCACCATTTTCATCTATGAAAGCGTCGCCCCTGCTTGTAGTATAATGAGGGATTCCTAAGCTTAGTTCTACGGTACAAAAAAACAAAATTGTCTAATAATAAAAACTTTTTATATTTTATCAAATTCTCTAAAATATCTGCTAGACAATCAAATTGGTTTTGAACTGGTTCAAGTTCTTTCTGTATTGTATCCGCGTTGTTCCAATTCGTCATTTTACTATTTCACAAAAATCGTGGCACCCACCTAAGAAATTAGCGTTTCGAATACACTCAAATATCTTTTACCAAAAAAATTGTAAACACAAACTTTTAATATGATCTTTTTCTAATACAAAAATTGTTTATTTTTTGTGTTGTTTTGTGAAAAAACTTTCTTAAAAATTCATTTGAATACACGCGCCAAGCCTAAAGAAGTAAAAGAAATCAACAAAAAAAAAACTCAAGCCTAAATTAAAACCAAAAATTTCTTTTCAATAAATCCACACAAAAACCAAATACAAACAAACACACACACATACATAAACTCAATTTCTCAGCATCTTTTGTAAATTTTATTATTCCTTCGTTATCCTGGAGATTGTTATTGTTTTAAACTAATTGAACTGTAAGTAATTATTCCCGTGGCCGACCGAGATGATGATGTCCTTTTGACGATGACATTTTTTGAATATTAAAATATGAAATCGTCCCCTTTCCCATGGCGACTGGACTGAATACATGAAGTGAATCCTAGAAGAAGGATACTCTATCATCATATTTGCCACCCAATCCCTCTGTTTTTTTTTCTTCTTCTGTTTCTGTTATATATAGAATTTCCAGGGATAGAATACTTCATCACAGTTGTTTGCAGTTTATCTAGGGAAGTTTTCTGCGGCATTTTAGATTTTGTGTTTATTAAGTCTTTTCCAGCCAGGAGCCAGCACCCATTTCAACAATACACAAAAAAAAGTATGCGAAGTAAAAAAAAAATTCAGAGGGTTAGTGGTCACGGGCATCAGCAACAACAACAACAACAACGACTACGACAAAAGTAAAATTAAACCCCACTAAAACAGGAGAGAATATTGAAGAAAGTTGACTTCGACTTCCAAAGATAAGGGAGCGAGAATGATGAACAGTGGAACGAAAAAAAAAAACGTTAAAAAGGACGAAAATGCAAATGACGCTAACTTCATTAAAAATTCTAAAATCTGGTAAACATGGTACACAAGTTGATAAACTCTTTGCCTCTTTTGCGGTAATCTAAATTTAAGACTGGTCAAAAGGATTAATAACGGAGTAACGGAAAAAGTGTTAAAGAATTTGTAATTAAGTTATTATCCTTTAATTAAGGAAATGTATTTTTGTCTCTGTCTCTCTCTCTCTCTCTCTTTCGTTCCACCCATCAATTTTTGTAATAAAAAGGAAATTTTTTTTTTCTATGGAAGGAAGTTTTTTATTTACTGTGTGCAGAGAAGGGAATAACATCATGAAATAAAATATTTTTAGACTTGTACATACATAAGACATTTACATACAGACGCACCGAAAAACGCAAAGGAATCCTCCTTGTCATCACCCCTTTCGGGGCGGAACCCATCAACTATATCACAAACATTTTATGTTTCACCGCAATGGGCCCCCTTGTACAATTCCCCTAGATTGCCGAAAATGTCCTTTACCCAAAAACATTTATCTAAATTGTTTAGTGAAAGGAGTCGGCAAAAACATTGCCTAGCTTCTTTAGTTAAGATAAGAAACAGGACACGTTATCCTTTCATATTATATTATAGCTGAGGCGTATACCTCAGGATAACGTCGTTTTCTCGTGCAAGGAATGTTCGCATATAAACCACCTCAAAACAGGACACTTTGGATCATTGATAAAACCAAGAACACTTAAGGACAAAATAGGATAACACAAGCAAAATGACTTCTCTCTTGCAGCAAACATTTCACCAAACCAACATTCTTCAAGGATGGCCCAAAAACGTTTTTTTTTCTCTTCTTGTGTGTGTGTATATGTTTCTATATATTTTTGGGTGGTTATTTTTTTTTTTTTGGTTGTGGGATACCGGGGATGAATGTTGGTCTTGTTTTACGTACGGTATATCCTTCATGAAACTAAATGATACCCTGAAGGAAGATAGGAAATTGTTTTACTTTTCCACAGGACATCAATGGTTGTCTGTCATGTGTTTGCTCATCTGTACAGGAAGACAGTTTTTTTTTACTATAGAGGGTCCTGATTTGGTGCTTGGTTATCGCTAATGACTTCTTAATGTTTTATTAATTTGTTTTTAGTAAGCTGTCAATCTTTTTGGTTGAGTTTACAAAATGCTCGAGTCCTTTAAGGGAAAAACTACATGAGACTGAAGCAGATGTGTTGTTGAAAATAGTTAAAATCATGGGAAAGAAATTAGTCACGGGAAAATTTCGCAATGTCGATAATGCAGTTCTTATACCATAGTCCAAATTTCAAAAAAAAGTGTACATTCATTTTCACCTTAAACTTTACATCAACTCTGTAACCGCCTCTTTCATATCTTTCACACCGTAAAAAAACTCCATTAATAAATACCCACCTACTATCATACCTGTTTTCACTTTTTTAATACGAATACAACAAAAAAAATCAATAGACTCCCCCTACCACACAGGTAACCGTGGTAATCTACTGTTACGGTTGTGTGAAGTTTTCTTCTTATTGGGCCACAGGTAACTTTGAATGGATCAGGTGAGTGCTGATTGGGATACCAAGTGGGAACCTGTTTTAACCGATAAAATGGTGAGGTGTGGTTGAATAAGGTTTGGGGAAGTATTGCAGGTGTTTTTAGCTTAAAAATAAATATTGAAACCGTATTTTCTGTGAGGTTGTTATGTAATGAAGTTTTTTTTGGATTTGTAGATGGCTTTAAAGCAGCTTTCTGGCAGCTATTCGTTATTGAGGAATTGATTGACAATAAAACTAGTCATAAAAATTACAGAAGAACCCAATTTGTAATTTTAATCAAAAACAAAATTTCTTTTTGTAGTAAATTATATTCTAGATATGGTAATAGTGCGTTGGGGGGAGTATTTTGAGATTTCCCGCACTTTATGCCAAAAACTGTACCACTTGGAACCGCTTCATCTTCAAATAAAGAAACTCGCTATGAACGTACATAGCACAGAAGCTAAGATCAAATAGTCACCTACGCGTTAGTCTTGAACGGTGACATTCTACAATTGCCACTATTATAGGAGATATCCCAGAAGCGAAGATCTTAAAGTTTACGTCTCCTTTTCCGTGAGCCTGCAAAATAGCATTCCGCATTTCCCCTAATAGTCCGGGGAAATTAGCATTTTAAGGAGACAAAATTCTAAAATGGCTGAAAATTGGACCACAGCTTCCTTGGGACTTTTTAAGAAAACAATTTCGGAATCACAAAAAAAAAATGGCCGCCGGAGATATCACTTTTTGGCAAAAAAAAGGCACTCAAAAACTGTTTTTTTCCAAAAAAAATTTTTTCATCAATCAATACGAAACGTTACTGCCTACAAAAAATCCCTCTTGTCATTTTTTCGAAAATCTAACCCTTTCGAATTTATTCAAGGTCAAAGTTTCCAAAAATCACTTTTCGGCCAAAAAATACTTTGAATAATTCGGGAAGGTCAAGATTTTCGAAAAAATTTCAAGAGGGGTATTTTGTAGGTAATAATGTTTCGTATTGATTGATCAAAAAAAAATTTCGAAAAAACCAGTTTTTGAGTGATTTTTTTTGCCAAAAAGTGATATTTCCGGCGGCCATGTTTTTTTTGTGATTCCGGAATTGTATTCTTAAAAAGTCCGAAGGAAGCTGTGGTCTAATTTTCAGCCATTTTGGAATTTTGTCTCCTTTCGCGCGTTTTTTTTTTTGCTAATTTCCCCGGACTATAATTTACCACAGGAGCGCCCGTATGGTCAAATACCTATTCGTTCACGGCTTGAATGCAACTCGTTCAACTGGTCATGATGGAGCCGCGCCATTCACTTACTGATGATGGTGACATTTATTCTTATAATTGACTATTCAGCCACCGCAGGAATGCCGCAGCTCCGGCAAAATTTTACAGGTTTTACCACGATTAGGCTATGGTTACGGTGTAGAGCTTTTACGAGCTTGTAGCGTGTAGGCTCAAAATAACTACGAGAGCTACACGCTACAAGTTCAAACAATCTCTATACAGTAACCATAGCCTTAGTGTTCCACTGAAAGAAATAACCTTCAGTCCCCACACTTCGAACTTGGTATTGGAACAACCTTCCACAGTCAGTATTTCCGAACACATACAGCATCCAAAAGTTGAAACAAGAGATTCATTGCTTCTTCTCATACATCCTGCAGACCCAATCTAACCTTAACCTATCCTGCCTTGGCCATGAATGACATGTCGAGCTGAAGCTCAAGAACCTCATCTTCCTTTACCGTTTAGCGCCTTCTTGTGCGTCTGGTACCATTTGTGTTTCGTGTCACAATCTTTTGCACCAGTCGATCTTGTCATGAGTGCTGGTGGAGCTCCTCACTTTGTGCCCAAAGCTCATACAATTGAATGCCCTAGACCATTTTTCAGGTGATAGCCCAAACTTACGGTAAGAGCCTTCTTGAGAAAGAGCCGCCTCGACTCTCAAGCTATTTCTATAGTCTGTGTGCCACCATAAGCGTTCCTCAGTTTACGATCGTCTAGTTTTAGTGTTTTGAGGCTTTCCACAAGTAAATTTTGCAGACAGATTTTAAAGATGAACTTTTAGTTGGTCTGTGTACTATCAATGCCGTCCGACAGTACTTATTTGCTTCATCTGATCCCCAATAGCACTTCTGATATGCACTATAAAACCGAAATGAAATTCCTCATAATTCACTAATGAACCAACGAATATTTATAGTTACTTCTGCCACTTATGAGTCCAAAAAGCAAATACCATCGTTATCTCGGGCTGTGTGCAATATACCATCAATTAATCCCCGTCCATTTCCCAACATTGGGGCCGCGTGACTTAATGAAAGAGCATCTAACAAAAAATCTACCGTCGTCAGTGGACACCATCGCTCTCCACCACACCATACCATAGGAGCAAATTATAAAGTACACAGAAAATGTGCGCCATTTAAGGCCTCAATTTTTTTCAAACATTTATAATAATTTTTTTCCTTCGAAGTAATTTACGCGTGGATTTTCGAATGTGCCTTTTAAGTACTCGCATAAATAACCCGCTTCGAGAGTATTTGCCATTTGAACTCGCCTCGTCGGTCGGCCAGTGTCGAAATGCTCGACGAGTGTTTTTCAAGATTCAAGATTAGGTCACGAAGTGGCGCAGACTCATATTGGGACGAAATTCAAGTGTCGTCTCTTCTACACGATCTACATGTGTACCAAACTGACGTGGCCACAATAAAAATTAATCACTGTCACGCTATAGAAGTGCTTTGACAAAACTCATATAATCGTGGATGATGTCTAAATTTAGAAATTCTGCGTAAGCGAGCTGAGAGAGAGAAGAGGCCCATTCGGGGCTAGTGATAAACAATGATTCTCGATTACCGCAGAAAGGTTAGAATACTAGAAAGAAATTTCCTTGGCGCATTGCTTTTGCTGATAATATTATATATGGAAATGGGTGTGTGGTTTTTTTTTGAGGAGTAATGAAATTCTTTCGTGGAGTTAAGGAAGCAGACGTGGTAAGCACCCTTATCACAACACACCGACTTTGTTGTTTCGAAGTTTTGTTAGTCACATGCGGTATTTTCCCTAGTAGAAAGAGATTGCGAGGTGTTGTGAGTCAATGTGTGGTGAGATAAAATGCGATTTTGAATTTAACTAATTGTTTTTCAATTTATTATCACGACTGTTGTTCGAAAATTTCAGGTTTTTTGGAAATGACAACATCATCGTCGCCAGTGCAAAGAGGCGTAGCTCTGAACTCGAGCCTTTCGTAAACTAAAGGCAGGGCACTGGCAGGTCGGCCACATAACCTTGCGAGGCTTGGTCCTAAAATATTATTGGGGCCTTTTAAGCTATATAACAGAAGCACTTTTTGGTTTTAATCTATTTTCAGATCCTGGGGCGTGGGTAATTCGTCCCAGTTGACCCACGTTATGGTGTGCCTGGGTACTAGCACTGCTTTCATAGGTCCAGAACCGGCTATTTTATGAACCCAAAAAGCATGCCAAAAGAGCACTTTCCATTTCCCGTTTTTGTTGTTCTTATTTCAGACAATTATGTTGATGGGTGTGAAAGTTGACCGGTTCTCGTTCGATTGCGGAGGTAAGCAGCATTGGACGTGATTAGTACTTAGTGCGGGGACCGCTTAAGAAAACAACACTCGCGCTTGAAAATACAAATATTTCAACACCGTCGCAAGTTATTTATTTATTACTCGCATATCCACGCCAAAATTCTCGAATTTTTTAGCCTCTATTTTCCACTCCAAATAGGGCAAGGCGTTAGATACCCCTTGTGGGCCGTATAGGGCAATCCACGCAGGGACCCAATGAGGCAGTGGGGATAGCCTCTTAGGGGCCCTCTCTGCACCCCCTTTAAATGATAGCCGGGAGACGATTGGGCTCTGATGAAATATGTCGAACGCTACAGGTCCACACCTGGTTTTGTGAACTCCAAACTTTATGTGCCGCCCTGCATACGAAGGATGTCACGATAGTGGTTGTTGCTTGATGATCGCACCTTGCTTTAAGCTATATCACTTATGGGGGATCAGAAAATCAGACAACCAATCTGGAGGCCTTGGCTCGATTAGCATGAATCTGCCATCTACGTTCTTTGTGACTGTCGCGCACAAGCACGGAGCAGGGTCACGACGCACAGTGGTCGGAAACGCCAAAAAGTTGGCCAAAACTAGAATTAATTGTGATAATTCGTTGAAATTTGGTATCTGGGGGTTTTCGAGGTTGCTGATTACGAATTCGTTATCAGTTTTTTAAAAAACAAAATGGCGGCTTCAAAATGGCAGCAGTCAATGTTAAAAAACCATTATTTTTTACTAAAAAAATGAATCGACGAATTCGTTATCAGCTTTTTAAAAAACAAAATGGCGGTTTTCGCGTGCTCGTTTCACTTATCTTCTTACTGTCTCGTGGCATAACGAAAACTATACGGCATTTGAGCCACTCCTCGTGCTTAGAAAATAAGGTCTTCTCGGTCCTTTTCACCTGCCTCCATTTTTCCCTGAACTTTGTCATCAATAAACGTATGACTTGTTTCAAATCTTCGGACAAAACGTAGCGGTGTGAATAGTTTTTTTGTGACTTCTGCTTCCAGAATGTCATATATTTTACTGACATTCGAGGTCAATTCCGTTTTAACAAGTTGGAAAATTTCTTTTCTCGACAAGGAAATTTCATCGATATTGGCCGGATCTTTAAAATAAAATATTTAAATAATTAAAAAATAATCGTTAACAGTAAGTTATAACAATAATTGTAAATAATTTTCGAAAACCAGAGAAAGTTTGCTTCAAAGTTAAAAAAGCATGTTACCTATATAGAACTATTTTCCACAAAGGAGAAAATGTAAATATTTTACGTGCAACATGCGTTAAGTAACACGCATCCATGCATCAACGCAGAAAAATGGCTATAAAAGCCGAATGGGCATTTTTCGGCACCCAGTTTCTTTCTAATTTGTTTAATAGACATTTAATGAAAAATTTAAAATTGGATCCAGGGCGGTCATATGCGGTCATTTTTACTTTTGCCTTTTCGTATAAGTACTTTAGCGCAAACGAACAACAAAAACATGACTGCCTATAGCGTTGAATAATTATCCCACATTTTATTAAAATTAATTGGAATGGAAAGACGTAATTAATACTTACCTTCAGGAGGAGATTCCATTTTAGAACATGAAAAAATATTAAAAATAACAGTTTTTACACTCTTTTGAACTTCAGTAATTTTGCTTGAAGTTTCCAGCCCGCGAAGCGATGTGCTCGATGCTAACAAAAGGTCTGGTTTCTGGAGCCAAATATCGACTCCAGCTTCTTAATAACGGTAATTTTACATGCTAGGGGTACCACTGTAACAATTCCAAATGCCAAAAGTTCCGAAAAAAATCTTCAATTTTAGGGTTTTTGGCCAGCTTTTTGGCATTTCCGACCACTGTGCGACGTTTGACGCGACTTGGTTTGAATAGACTATAGTGTGTAATAAATAAATTTCCAGTCAGATGGCTAAGATTTTTCAGGCGGTTCTCCTGTTGTCGATATTCGACCAAACTTATTCTAGGAATGAATAAAACAAAAACGGAGTCGGTTCGAATAAAAAAACCGAGTTCGACCGGTTAAAGTAGGTCGTCGACGCATTGAAAAACGCAACTGTCAAAACAAAAACCCGAAAAGAAAATTCAGAATGCTTCCAGGATCAAAGTCCAACCAAAAAAAAAATTCAAAAAGCGTCCAGCGTCATCGTCCACTAAAAACACAACCGGCTTAAAAAGAAAAACCGCAGAAAGTACACTCTTAAAAAAAGGGCTCTTCAAATATGATAGCGCGTGCGCAGCGTATTAGTGCATATGCGAATAAAAAAATGTTCAGTATATGTAAAACTTTACCTGGCTTTCACACCTTTCCCTTGGCACGTACTTCAATAAAATATATATTCTGACCATCTATGAAAAAATACCTTTCGTTTAATATATGTTTCAATAAGATTCGTGCACCGGAAATAGGTTAAAAAGGGATCACAATTTTTGGCTTTGCTTAATAATATATAGATTACAGTTGCTGTCATGATGGCAAATGGTTCAGACGTCCTACCCCGACAGGACTTGTCGACCATATACCACATTAAAATAAGAACAAGATACTTTAAAAGTCAGACTACCTGATATGAAACGAAGTTTCGACTTTCTAAGCTCTCTAAGTCTGTTGGTTGTGTGCCTGTTGAAAAAGCTAGCGGTGTAGCGATTTATAAGAGCATTGTAAGCGCCCATCGGGAATAGTTTTAATACAATGAAGCAAGGTGACAATGGTGACATTAATTTTCCTGAACTTTCAGTCAGTCAGTCCTTACTATTACCCAATATTTCGCAACATTACACAAGGTAGACTTCGTGCATCAAATGAGTGTAGTGCCGGTTATTAATGATGTCACCACTATTGTAAAATAATAAAGAAACCGCTCTGAAAAGAGAAAGAGATTTCTTGTTTTACAAAAGAAAATATTTTAATAGATTTGTGATAAGACAACACGCCATTCACGAAATTGCAATGACTGCTGAAAAAGTACTTACTCAGTTCCAAAATTGAAATCATGAAATTATTTCGCTGAAAACAGGATATTGAAGAACTAATTACCACAAAAATCACCAAAACGAATCTTTGTACAGCTGTGTGTCGCACCCTCTGCACCTTCAAGGTGATCGCATCAAGTTTCACGAGCACCAAACTGTCTGCGCAAACAGCTATACCGCAACGAACATAAATTTCCAAAAATTTGTGGAAACAAAAAATCTCATCCCTTTTCACCCTCTGAACACTCGTAAATCAAAAGATGACTACGCGTCGAACTGCCATGCCATTCACACCGCGTCTGCAAGTCCCGTACTTCTATTTTTTGATACCCACAAGGATTCCCCCTATCCTTGAGGAAAGTCTGCCTGAATCATGCTCAAAAACAAAAAAAAAAATATAGAGTCACACTGGTGACATCCAGAAAATCTGCATCAGGTATATACACCGATAAGTCGAAATGTCAGCCAGAATGAAACGGGGTGAAATAACGGTAAGTCACTGTGAATAGGGGTGGCATGTATCACAGGACGACAGGATGCGCCAGATGAGACCGGTTCTGGCTCGTGTAAACAACAATGCAGAAAGGCAAACGAGGGAAACCTGTCTCTGCCCTCACTTAAAGTCGCACACACAGGAGCGACACTTCATCTCTCTTGGCCAAAATGCGTGGAATGTGCAGTCACAGAGGAGCAATTGGGGTGCATATTAAGGGATTGCTGTGTGTGCAAGTCCGATTTGGCCCGTGGAACCAGCCACCAGGATCATTTTGCTCCTTTTATGCATTGTGTCCCTGGCATACATTAAGCCGCCAGGATGCGATTTTGATAGCCAGATGGTGCCTTTGTTCGGGCAGCACACGTTCCCAAATTTGCTACAAGGAATGCCTCGTATCGGTGCGCGTGGATTTGATTTTGGCGGTTTAAAATGACTCGAAGGACGTGGCTGGTAACTAGAAAAAGGACGTGAGCAGTCGAAGCTCATTTTAGGTATATGGGCTAAAGGCATACATACACACACATGGGCTTAGAGGGCGGTGAATAGGACTTTTAGTTAAGTTCGTTAGCCAGGCAAGGTGAGACCCAGGACATGAGGGTGCTACCCCTGGACGAACGAGAAAATAATTCGCTTTGTTCGGGGAAAAATTAGATTAATTGATTGAAATTCCACTGGGATTCTATTTACATGCAAAAAAGGAACTAATAAGATTTGAAAAATTGCTTTTGTATTGCTCTCAAGTGCACTCTCACAAACTTCCACAAATGAATCACATGAAAGTAAGACGGGATTATTTTTGTAGAGGTAGCACACGTGCACGGACGTGCACTTTTAATTTATCTCAAAAATAAATCTTTAGAGCCGTAAAATTTATTCTAAATTAAAATTGCCCAGGATTCAAACAAACAAAAAACACACACAACAACACCAAAAAAAATGCAACAACAACAAATTTTTCGTTACTGTCTTGTCTTGCTTTGTTGTTGGGTAGCGCAACATCCTGGCATGGAAGAGCCGAGGCTGATTGCCATGTGCAGACCAAATGTACAAAGGTGAGAAGTGAAATCCGGGTTTATCACACCTCCTACTATGAGGATTTCATTCAGAGGATCCCTGGCGCTTGGCTTGTTTTGTTTGTCTTTGACGCCATTCATTTGGATTTGAAAGGATCCTTTTATTTACGGTAAGGTGATTACCTGAAATTCTTTTTTTTTTGCATGGACTTTTACGGTGGTCCTTGAAAGTCACTAGAGCAAATACGTTTGGTCCTTTTTTTCATTCTATTTATGTAGCAGCATTAGTAACCAATGAGTTTGAGTTTCATTCCACATTTTCCTACTACTAATTTAATTGATTTAAAGGTGTGGAACGTGTTTGGAACAAAAACGATTCTCATTGTGGATTTTGTAAAAAAAACATATTTTCATGCCAAATTTTTAATAAAAAATTATAATTTATTTATTTTTACTTTATTTTAACCCTTTTTTAAAGTAATTTAACTTTTGTTACAAGCACACGTACGGTCTACATTAAAATTTAATAATAACTTTCGAGATTGCATTTCTCTATGTCCAAAAAATCGTTATTATTTTACCCTTGGGACGTGGTATGGATTTAATTAAATTTTAAAAGTAATCACATAAGTGAATTTTACTAACCCTTAAAATCGCTGTAAGCATTTATTTAAACGCCATTTGATACTCAATTAAGATGATAGGATTTCGCACCGCCGCTGGAGGGTAGAATGTAAGATTTTATGAAATTTTGTAAATGAACCTTACATTGCAAATCCAAGTGTTTAGAAATAAATCACTCTAGTGTTTTATTTCTAAACGATAAAGTATTTAATGGTGGGAAGAGTTTATTTTAAAACAGAAGAAGCGATTAATGCACAAAATCTAAAAGATAAAGTGTTTGATTCTTAAACACTTGTTCTTGTTCTTGTTGATTATACAGCAATGCAAACGGAGAAATTATAACAAAAGTTCTGCATTATGCTTCCATTTTATAATATAATACAACCCGAATTCAATAAATGACCACATCAAATTATTCGCAAGAAAATGCTCTACAAATAAGCTCTAAGGTATTTTTTATGTAGAATCAATAATAAAAAAGTTATAGCGCTTTAAAGTTCATCACCCCCAAAATTTTTGTCATTTTTCGTCCATATCTTTTTTATTATTAATATTACCGTAAAACGTTATTTACCAAAGTTGTAGATAATTTGATTATCTAAAAAAAATGTTTTTACAAAAATTCTGTAGGACTCACGGTTTCCGAACAATAAGCAAAACCAGTTTTCACCACTCAGAACAAGATGGCGGCTGAACGTCGAAATTTTATGGATTGGCGATTCGGCGAAACTCGGATTCCGTAAAAAACATGTAAAAAGGCGATTTTTGCCTCCTTGGAACACTGCTCATCATCGGACGAAAATCCCCAAAATTGATGAAGCCAATTTACGAAAGTCTCTCATACGATGACTTGTTGGAAAGATGTTTGGGCGCGTTCACTCAAAATCCTAATGAATCGCTGAGCAGCTACATCTGGGCCTTGGCACCCAAACATTTGCATTCCGGGAAGCAGGTGGTCGAACTTGCTACCCATTTGGCGACAATGGTCTTCAACGAGGGATATCTCTCAATTTTGCAAGTTATGAAAACCTTGGGGATCACTTTGGGGCAGCAAGCGGAGATGTACTCGACTCAACTAGACGGGAAACGCATCGACCGCTCCGAGCGTAGACTGAGTTTTGCAGCTAAAAAGGCCCGAATAGAAGACCGAGAAGACAAAGCTGCCAGCCAAGAACATTTTCGAGATGAGGAGGGAGAGCTCTACGGCCCTGGTATTGCAGATTAACTGGTAAGCTTGTCCGATTATGTTTCACCCCATCCTTTATCTTCAAACGCATTTTCCCGAAAATTGCCTTTTTTAAACTTTGTGGTAAGACTTCCACCAGTAATTTTCATCAGATTTGACCAATTTGTTTTTCACTTCTTCATAAAACCCCTCTCTATAAACCTCCGAGTACGATTTTTGAAATATTGTTTCGTTCCATTTTTACACCCTCCAACAGGTCAAAAAACGTGGTCGAAAAGCCAACCTTTTACAAAAAATCGTATAATTTGAAAAATATTGAAAATAAAAAAAATCGTACTCGGAGATTTATAGCGAACGTAACACTGAATATAATTTCATTTTATTTTTCTCATTTCGGACAACTTGCGGGGTAGATGTCATAACACAAAGTTGACTCGGACACTTTCATCAGTACCAGTTTGACCACTTCTCAAGGGTGCAGGATTCGACACACACCCTTAGAATTACTCATTTTGCAAGTTTAAACATGTACAAAAATAATAAAAAAAAAATTATTCAATTATCTTGTACAGTTTCCTCACAATTAATTTCCAAAAATAGGCTGAAATTCCGGGCGCGTAACTAGAAGACCCCCTTAAGCGTTTTGAAATAAAACTCTTTCAAAAGCTGAGATTTGCAGTGATAAGACGAGAAAAAATATGAGCGACCCATATTTCACGCAGTTATGCTAATGTCCGCCAAGGCTCTCATTTAGCATATTCAGTAAAGCGCATCTCGTCCTATCACGGAAGTCAAGCAATATTGGAAGTGGTTTGTACTTAGTCGGGGGACCGCTTGGAAAACGGCACTCGGGTTGGATTTTTTTTAGTTTTTTTTTTATTTTTTATTTTTTTTTCACTTTTTGCAATGATGGTATTATGTTTTAATATAATATTGATTAATAGTTCTATCAACAAAGTTTTTATTATTCATAACCAAAAACCCGCTACAAACGTTTACTAAATAAACACTTATGTGTTTACTCATTAAACGCCGCTAAGTGTTTAAAATTCGTCTGCAACGGTTTAAACGTTTTAATGTTCAGAAAGTAAATACTTGAGTTTACAGTGTAAAAATTGCTTCTATTATCTAAAAACCTTTGTAGGTTCCTCAAATTATTCCAATAAAACTCGGATCGCATAGTCAAAAACGTCAGTCGTCAAACTGTATTTAGAATCTTCTAAGACGGAGGTTTAAGTTTTTTCATTTTAAATTCACCCTTTTGCAAATCAAATTAATCCTTTTGCAAATTAAATTCACCTTTTTACAAATAGAATTCACCTTTTTGCAAATCAAATTCACCTTTTTGCAAATTTAAATTACTCCTTTTGCAAATCAAAATCACCCGTTTGAAATTCTACATTATTAGATATTATTAAAAACAGCAACAAATTATTTTAATTATTCAGGAATCAAAAAAATTAATATAATTAATCTAAATACATAATAATGAATAAATGTATGACAGTATGCAGATAATTCAACAATTCAAATATAATAATTCAATATACATACATTATATACATAACCTAGTCGAGGCTAAGACACACGCACGGATTTATGACGAAAATTCATCATTTATTACGAATATGGACCTCATTAATTAGGAAAACCGATTAGGAAAATTTTGGTTAATCGATTACGAAAACTTAAAATAGAGCCATCTGTGGGTCGATATATTATTGTAAAAAGGTCGCTTTTAGGCGCTTTTCTAATGTCCTAAGATATCAGCTGATTTTGATTTTAGTTTTAATTGAAAATAATAAAAAATATTACTTGTTTCCATATAAGCCGATTGAGAGACCGGCAGGTGGGCAACTTCGTACAAAGGAAATGAATTTTTGTTTATTTTCCGTTCACTGTCATTTTTCCATACATTACCACTTGTTAGAAGTATCAAATTATAATGACGTATTTTAGCGTGTGTTACCCCCCCCCCCCCCCTAAATGACGAATTTACATCATATTTTGATTGCCGTGTGTCGAGGCTATATAACGGTTCTCCTGCATCATCAGCTGGTAACTTAACTATATGTACATGTACGTACATATATTCATAAACATAAATAATTATAACAATTTGTAGACGTAACAGTTCCAAAAGAGTTATGAATTACATCTACCAAATTTTCACGATTTAAAGGATCGAACATATTTCGTGCACTAAACTTGATTTTGGAAAAGACTTCCTCGATGGTGTTCAGCATTGGAAAATGTTGTGGTAGAAAAAGTAGAGTGTGCCTTTTCTTTTCAGACCAACAAGAGTATAAATAGTAATATTATGTCTTGTCGAACTTGACCGATTCTTTTCTTTGCTAACATTATTTAATGTTTTTTCTTAAATAAAATGTATAGAAGTACTTAATTTTCAAACGGGTGAATTTGATTTGCAAAAAGGTGAATTTTAATTGTAAAAAGGTGAATTTAATTTGCAAAAGGATTAATTTGATTTGCAAAAGGTTGAATTTAAAGTGAAAAAACGTAGTAACAATGTAACTTCTACGATCGACGTCTTCGCTCATTGATATACTCTTTGACATTCTACAGAACTAGGAAATTTTTTAAATTACGTGTGGCGCGGTAATGGTTGAGAATTGGTGATAAAAGTCCACCATTCCTAATGTCTGATCACTCGCTAACTTGTTTGAAGTTGTCCATACATAAGTGTACTAAACCAAGCCATATATAGTTGAAGTCTCACCTGCATAAAAATGAATAAAACTACTAAAACTTTACACTTTTCGAATGCCATCAAAGTCACTTCTTCCGTAAATTGAAGCTGGCAACAAGTTTAAATTTATAAAACAGAAAATGTCAGAAAATCTTTAATCTCCTTCGTCCCATACTGAAAAGGACTCCTTTTCCGTATGTAAATAAAAGTCTATAAAAAAAAGTCTATGCCGGAACTCCAGCTCCAGATAAAAGCATACAACAAGCAAAAAAAAAAGACCAAAAATAAAATTCACGAGTCGTTAACTGTCGTAAATCGCCTGCAGGAAGGAAAGGATCACCTGAAGTAATCGGGTTCAGGGAAGAGCTCCGTTTTTTTCTTCTCCTAGAAACAAGGTTGTTGCTACCGTCGTCGTCGCACGTCGTCACACATGTAAGTAACTTCTATGGAAGATAAACGTCTTAAGATATACGTAACGAAATATCCTCGAGTACCCCCAACTCTACTGGTATCATCACAGCTCTACCCGCGCCGCTCCCCAGGCCGGTTTTGCTCATATTGAACATTCAATTCGTATCCTTCCAAAAATCCTGCTCCAAACTGGGAGAATTCCTGAAGACAAACTTTCTTGAGAGGCGGGCGGAGTGTGTTTGGTTTTTGTAACTTGAAGACGGGAATTCTTCAAGTAGATTTCAAGGATTCCTTCTTCTTCCCAGGATATGTGTGCCCATTTGTATTTGAATCTGAAAGCTATTTGCCATGTGTGTAAGTGTATCTAACGCTTTAAATTCGATCGGGTCCCACAGGGTGTAGAGTTTTGTGTAAGGGCAGCGGGGCTGCGGGGGTGGGAGGACAGGGTGTTTGCCAGCAAACAAGTAAAGGTACAATTGAGATTAATGCAAAGTTGAACAGACTTTGGCTTAGAAATGCTCAAGCTGGCGGAGTGAAGTGGATGCGCTGCAGAGGGTGGACTTTTTGAGAGCATGTGATCCTTACATATCCTTTTTGGGGTGCGGACTACTTATCTACCTTAGTAGAGTGGATATCATATTGATGAAGAGCTCTTAAGGTCTGCCGATTCAATTAAGTTGCGGAATTAAATTTTATTTATTTTTTTAATTTGTGTGTGTGTGTGTTGTAATAACTCTGATCTTCTTGTGCTGGCGAAACACGTTAACTCACCATACACCGAAAAGGACTTATGAGTGGATAAGAGATTTTTATTTGTTAAAATTAATGGAATTCGGTGTGGATTTTGTGTTATTGAGGTACTTTTGTTATGATGTTTTTAGAGAATGTTTGTAATCCATTTAAAAGGAACACATGTCCTAGACATTAATGTACAGGGTGTATATAGGTATAGGTACCATTTTTCTTTTGTTCAATCAAAATTTTATTGTTGTCCTTTAATTACTTAAAACGAATTAAACCTGAAAATAAAGAGAATTAGTTATAAGCCTATTTTGGAAGGCGTTGATGATGTACAGCCAAACTTCTTGTGGGACCATAAATTCTCATGATAAGCAGCATCGATCAACCTCTCGAACCGAGTTTTCAAGTAACTTATTAAATAGCATGCAGACACAGATAAAGATAACCAACATGAAAAATTGAGTAACATGCAAGATTGCAAGAGGAACTTTTAGAGAACAACCTTAGCGTGGTGTGAGAAAGTACAAAATCACACCATTCCTCCTCCGCAGTCAGAATTTCCAAACAAGTACAAGATCTAAAAGCTCGGACGTAAATTTATCGGTACCCGAGCACATCTCCAGAGCCTTCTGGCCTGCCGTATACTCCCCTAAACTTTAAACTAGTCTTACTACTAGACATTCCACCATAACCTGAACGATATAACTAACTGGTAGTACTAGGGCGATTCTGAAGCTTGGTTTTTCCACATCAAAAAAATACTAATTGAAAAAAAACGTAGCCAGATCGACAATTCCGTACAACATGCATTGGCACAGCTGTGGGGATGAACAACCGCGAGAGACAACCGAGCATTGCAGTTCTCCGACCCTGACTAGGATCAGACATCGTGCATTTGGAAACCTTTTTGTAGGGGAATTGGGAGAAGCTGTGAAGATTAAAACGTAAAAGATATGATCCGGTACCTGAATATGGATATGGTTCTATACTAAAGTCACTCTCTATGCTTACGTAAAGGTTTTTAGGCCTTCGAGCCAGGGCCGGTGCTTGGTTTTTTTGCGCCCGGTGCAGTATGTCATATGGCGCCCCCTCAGCTGTTCATTTTTTGATCGCAGTGAAGGCAATTGAAGAAGACACAAACAATCTGTGGAGTTCCTTTAATATATGAAAATGAAGGCACTGGAACACTTCTTAAATTTTTTTTGTTTCAAAGTTTAATTTTTTTTTTAAATCTTAATTTCAGAAATTGCGCCCGATGCAAGTGCATCATTTGCACCTGTGAAAGCCTGTGTTCAATCAGGATTTTCTGCGCGATCTTTCTTTTATGCTGGGTTTGTTTGCGCTTTAACTTTAATAATATTAATAATAGTAATTTTATTTCAAAATAGTACACATGGTTTACATCTTTTTGAGTAGGTACATACATAGTTAACTAGGGTAAAACAACAGAATAGAATATAAAAAAAAATAAGCTTAAAATTAGAATTAAAAATTAAAAATTAAATTAAAATTAAAATTAAAATCAAAACTAAAATTAAAAATAAAATTAAAATAAAGATGAAAATTGAAAGTAGAGTTAAAATTGAGATTGAGGTGAGGAGCAAGAGAAATAGCGAGAGACTACCAATTAGGGAAATATGAGCCGGAATCAGGAATTTGATGTGTCTCAAGGATTGCAAAGGAAAGAGGAAACCAGAAAGGTAGCAAGGGCTTTTGGTATTAAAAACCTTATGCAAGAGAAGTAAAGCCGTGAGATCGAGGAATTGATAGAGGTCATAACCCAGTAAAGAATTTTGGACACCCGAGACATGTTCAGATCTTCTCATATGGAAAATGAACCTAAGGCAATCAAGGCCACTTTAAGACGCTGACGGCAGGATGAATCAAAAGAAATATATACCAGCGAGACGTAAAGAAAATGAGGGACAACAAGAGATTTGATAAGTTTGGCTCGAATAGGTGAGGATAACAGACTGCCATGTAGCCACAGTTTGCGAAGTGTGCCATAGATCTTAGAGAGCATCAATGAGACATGATTGCCGCAGCAGAGTTTAGAATTGATGACAATTTCCAGGTTTTTGGCACAGTCAACGATTGGCAGAGAAACAGAAAAACTATCCCGCTAATGCCGTTTCTGCAAGCTTCGTAATGCTTAAGCTTCTGGTAGATGGCCTTCAGCGCCTTCAGTGTTTTCCCTAGCACAATTCTGGGCTCCGCAAATCTATAGACCTAGAGGTCCCTATGTAGTTCTCCAAACCTTCATATTTCAATAGATAATCGGCGGTCACTCCACTGCAGTAGAATTCTGCATAGAACAAAAACAGTCCACCTTGGCAGCGTTCCTGAACAAAGAAAGTGCTTTCAACAATTTCAGATTGCTCCCCGTCCGATTGCGCCCGGTGCAAGTGCACCATAAGCACCTATGAAAGCGCCCCCCCCCCCTGCTTCGACCTATAGACAGATTTGCGGTCTTTACCTTTCCTGCCATTATTAACATGGCCGTTATTAACATGGCTATTGAAACCCAATAGTATTCCCGCTTCTTGAATCTGTTCCAAAATACTGACAATTGTAGAATGATCTCGCTGAATACCATTGCATTGCTCATTCGGTTCAAGTAGCGTTAATAGCGAATTTCTCTATCTCAAAATGGAGTTGAGTAAAGGTAGGTTCACACGCAACAAGTAAATCGTTGCGTGTGAACTCAATTGTTTCGCATGCACAAGCCAAAAAGTATGACTTGTGTAAAATATGTCTTGATCGAAAATCAGGTTGAGGTTGCTGTTTTGGCATGAGCGTCTAAAAAACGATGCTCAAGCCTCGGCTACAACCCTCAGGCTCGTTCGACCACCTGCTTCTTCGACCTTTATCAATATGATATAATATAAGGTGTAGATAAGTATTAATATAATGCTCAATAACTAATAGAGGAAATTTTCTCTCATTATTTTCACTCAGTTTATTTGCACAAACTGGCTTGCGCCAGCCACCTTGCACAAGTAAATCGTTGCGTGTGAACCTACCTTAGAGGTAAACTACACTATCCATCATTCGTCCATGACATCAAACCGATTTGAATATGAATCCGATATTACACTATGGACTCACTTTTCTGCCTCATTTTTGTGTAACAATTGTAATGTTTACGTACATATGTAGTTGTGTACGAAGCAAGTTATTCGCAAAGTGCAAAATTTCATTCAAAATTCAGAGAGGATTCCAATTATGTGATTTTTTTATAATTACAGTTATAATTATCCGCCGACTGCCAACATGAATGAGAAGAGAAATTATTCAAAATTTTCAAAAACCCACGGAAACTAAGTTATGGTTGTATTAGTGTGATGGATGGTGAGACTGAAAAATTTTAGAGCTCACAAGTGAGGAAAAAGCAGTTTCCCGGCGACCTCTTGCCTAAAAAAGCGGTTTCAAGGTCGATTCGATATGATGGACGAGTGATGGATAGTGTAGTTTACCTCTTAAACCTCCGTCAGTCACGTTCCTAAAATTAATAAATTGAATATAAAACTTAAAACACCTAAAGCAATAACTTCTTAAAATTAATTCCGAAAACCACCACATTTTGGACAGATTCAACCGATTTTCACCTCGAGAAAGTTTGTTTTATGTTGACATTATGCAGAAACAGCATTGCCAGCATTGAAAGACTTTAGTATGAATTTTTCCTAATATGATTTTCTGTAAAGTAAAATGTCGTTTAATATGTAGGAAAGAGCATTCCTGAAAATTTTTTATATTATTTAAAAAATTTTAAAATTGGCATAGTTAAATTAAAGTTCTTAGAATTCAAAACAAAAGACACGTGCTTACAACCCACTCCCTCGAAATGATCGATCCTTACAAAGAATTTCGCTAATAATTAAATTTCATCTTCTGTATATCTTTCGATTTAGATAAAATACAAACAAATCGCCAGAAATTATGTAAATTTTCTCCGAGGTGGCAAACACCAACAGGAAGTTTTAATTAAGATGAATTCTACGAAATCCTTCCCAGGCATGGACGCAACATGTTTTAGCTCGTTCGATCTTACCTCAGTCCCGAAAAGGAGCCGCAATTTTTGTTGTTCTTTGTTACGATGCCAACAAATAAACCTTTTCCTGACCATCATCTAAGCACATGTGTGAAAAAAGGAGTTGGTTAAGATTGGTATATAGCAACAAAAAACAAACAATTGCAATAGATTTTCACTGCTAGGAGGATCCTTATAGTATCCTTAAGTCATCAGCAATCAGCAACGTGTGCTTGCAGCTGATCCTTTCAATCCGTAAATGCTGATTGTTAACTTAGGTGTTCTTAAAACCTTAAAATCCTTTTGTTTTGTGCTAGAAGCGCCAATGGACAGTAATTTGGCTATAATGGATTTATGGATTTTATGCAGGATGTTTTGAAGAGGGATGGATTTGAATTTTAACAGGATTGTAGCAAACTCGAAGGATTTACATTTTTTTTTGTGGTTTTGTTTACATTTACTTTTTTAATATGTATGTGAGTTTTTATAGGTGCTTGTAGTCAAGTATGGTACTTCTTCAAAATAATCAGTGGCGTAGCGTGGCGGGGGCAGAGGGGCCACGGCCCCGGGCGGCGCAGATTTGGGGGCGGCAACCAAACTGGACCGAGCCAGCAATCCTGTTGGCAACATTAGGCCATAACCATGACACGGCGGCGGTATAACTAAACGAGTCCAAAAACGACATGTTTACCAATGATTGTTAAGAAGCAGATTGTCCTAGTTGACAGCGTCTCCACTATACGGTGGATGTATCAAAACTTTTCAAACAAACTCTCTTTTTTGACGGGTCATCAAAAAAGTGTGTGGTCTAGCGTTCCTGTGACGGAAGACAACACCTTTTCTATTATTCAATTCGGGCCATTTTGGTTCAATTTCATGGCGTAATCTCCGTAATGTCCCCAGTAGAGTTGAGAATGAATCGTCTTATCAACGGGAAATACCTCATAGTGGACGATTCCCTTCCAGCGCCGATTTAATTTGTTCTATAATGTTTTTCGCGTTCAACTCATGAAGAACTCATGCACGGACCTTCTTTTTGTATCCACGTTTGTGTAAATAGTTCAAAACACTTGTGTAGACAATACCTTCCAAACACATTTTCTTTATGAGATAAAATAGAGCCCACGCCATAAAAGAACGGAAATTAGCGCGAATGTGAAATACTGTTCGTTGGTAAGCGCATCTCTTGAGAACGGCTGAACTGATTTGGGTAAATTTTTTTTAGATGTGCTCGTAATAGTCCGAATAAGGTTTTTAGGGAAAGAAAAATTGGAAAAGTTTCCCGGAAAATTAGAAAATTTGAGTAAAATTGAAAATGTTTTTTCACGATTCGAACGATTCTCTTCTGGTTTGTTTGTTATGCCCCCCGAATGGAAATAACTCAATTGAATCTTTTCAATTGAAAAAAAAAACTGGAAGACCTGCAAATCTGGAAAATCACCAATTTGCGTTCATTGAGACTTTTTGACGGCTCTTTTCTGCTCTCAATTGCCCTGCTCTGTGTTGTTTGAACCTACTCTGGGTTGAAAATTCTCATTTTTTCTGCTCCACCAAATTTGTAGCAGCAAGCAGAGCAAGCAAAATTCTTCTTCTTCTTTTGGCAGTTGTCAAATAGAAAACAGGAAAAATCGGAAAATTGATTTATGAATGAGTGATTTGGAAAATATTGGAAAGATTAAAAAATTAACATAAATTTTTAAATAAAAAATATCATTTCGATATCATTTGTTTATTTTTTATCTAACCTCTAAAAAGGGAGTTTAGAGCAAAATTAGCAGAAAAGCGTTTTTTGAGATTGTGTGATTTTAATTTTTCTGCTCTGACATTAATTTGACAGCTGGTCCAAACCGAGCTGCTCTGCTCTGCTCCGAATTTTTTAAGCAGTTATCGCACACACATATTGACAGAGAAGCTTAAGTTCGTGCCTCTACCATATTTTCTAGCTCAAGACAGACTGCAAGAGAGAAATTACTGATTCCAGCTTTCTGGGTTAGTTAAAGTTTATATTTTATACCAGCCTTGAAGGACGGATACCGAAAATTCATTCGTTACATAAATTTCATTACGTTTACATGATGTATTGTGTCAAGAACTTGAATTTGACTTGAAATTCAAGCTGCGTTTTCGATTCATTGATTAAAAATTATTTAAAATCTACAATGTCCAGGTTGCGATTAATCTCGCTCTAGAGATATAATCTAGCTATCTTTTCAATCGAACAAGTGGTACAAATTAGCATTGGCATTGTTTTATAAAGTTCGGGTTCGGTTTGAAAAAAACGCGCAAAATAAATTTTTAATTTAAGAAGACGTTTTATTTTGAATCCTGTTAAAATATTGACTTTTCGACTTCGCAGACTTTTTAGAGACTTTTTCTAGTTGCAAAAATTTATGGTTCGCCCCTACTAACTACTAACTAATTGCTCCTTTAATCCCTCATGGGACATAGGGCGGAAACAGTTGCCCTCCAGCGGACTCTGTTTTGCGCGACAGCTCTCAGCTCAGACCAGGATCTCCCGGTTGTTGCGGCCTCTGATAATAGGGTTCTCCTCCACGTTGTTCTAGGTCTTCCGACTCGACGGGATCCTTGCGGATTCCAGTCAAGGGCCTGTTTGGCTAGATTATCGTCTTCGCGTCGCAAGGTGTGGCCAATCCAATTCCATTTCCTTCGCCTGATTTGGTCGTCTATCCTTTCTTGGCCGGCACGGCGCCATAGTTCTTCATTTGAAATTCTATCTTGCCAGCGGATTTTTAGGATACGACGTAGGCATCTGTTGATGAAAACTTGTAGGCGCCCTGTGATGAATTGGGTGACTTTCCATGTTTCGCAACCGTACAAAAGAACTGCCTTAACGTTGGAGTTGAACAGCCGCAATTTGGTGTTAATTGAGATCTCTGTTGATCTCCATATGTGAAACAGGCATGCATATGCGCTTCTTGCTTTATTTATTCTGGAACTGACATCTTCTTCTGTACCGCCGTTTTCGGTAATAATACTACCGAGGTAACAGAATTTGTCTACCAGTTCCACGTCACGGTTATTTAGCGCTGTCCGTTCAAGGGTGTTAGCATTTATCCGCATTTCTTTTGTTTTAGTCGGATTTAACCTTAAGCCCGCCGAGCTACTTTCTGTTGCCAATTTGTTTAACATGTTTTTGAGGTCCTGGTGTCTGTTCGCCCCGGGTGGCAGAAATCCACGCTACGCCACTGAAAATAATGCTCTACTAACTTGAATGTGGGACCATTGTCAGATCTTCTCTAGTGCAGGAACACATTTTCTCCATGCTACGTCGCATTCTGAAGCTAGTCATCTTCTAAAGAGTACAAAATTCATTCACGATACTAAATTAATGTAATAAAATAACTTTCCCACGGCAATACAAACTCAGCTACCTTCACCACGCACCCATGTCCAAAACCCGTATTCTTAACAACCCACCAAGTGTCTCATCTTTCAAACACGATAACCAGAGCACAAAAACCATTCCTCCTTAATTGGCCAAAAACGTTCTCCCCTTTCACAAAAATCAATCAAAAGTCATAAAATTATGAAATCTATTAATGGCAACCCTCGCAACTGTCGAAAAATTGTGCATAGGTAAAAGCGGAAAGGGACTTCACAAGGGCGCCCACCGAAAAAATAATGCATTTTCCCTAAATTGAAGATTGCGTTACGCGGGTACCGGCATAGTTTTGTACTCTTTCATCTGTATTTATTTCGTTCAATTCTAGATTTTAACTTGCCCCGAAAATCTTTAGGTGAAATTGCCGTCCCTTGTGTGGAAATTGTATTTTTGTAACGATTTTGGCTGCGCGGTGGTAATTTTCAGTTTCTCAATCGTTCATAAATTTGCTCCTTTTTAGTTTGTTCCTTTTGTAAGTTTCAATCTCGGATTTAAATTGGAGTAAGTTGGGAGCCTCAGCATGAGGTTAACAGCACATCGGATAGAAGTGCTTGGCGGTTTTCAATTGGGGATAAATTTTCGGGGGGAAACTTTTTAATTAGCAATAAACAAGTCTTCGGGTAGCCATTGATAAGAGGCGGCAATATAGTTTTGGTTGGATAAGAAAATTGAATAAAAATTTCGTGTGGTTGAGGCGAAGTACTGAAAAATGGGTTGCCGTAAATTTAGTGTTGGGTGGTGCAGTTGGTGGGGAGACTACTGATAGTGATTAAAGGGGAACACTTAAAAATATATTGGCATTATTTGAAGAAGAAAAAACATATTTGAACGCAGCACAATTGACTTGCGCAAACACAGTCAATGCCGAGTTTTCATTCAAAACATAAATAAAAATTAATCTATAATAGGTGTGATTAGCATTTTTAATTCAAGGTCTCGATCAAGAACCGTCAAAAGTGTGACACTGAGGTATTTAAAACCCATAAGCTGAGTCGGTATACGGATGGATCCAAAATTGAAGGAAGAACACGCTAGGATTTTTAGACGCAAAGCCCGACTAGTGGTAGCGTTAGGCAAATCCTCTTCAGTTTTTCAAGTGGAAGTATACGCCATATAGACCTGTAACCGCAGTCAAGCAGCCATAAGACATATCACCAGGGTGATCGTCTATCCAAAAACGATGCCTGCTCCCCATTTATCAGTCCAGAGCCTTTCAATGGAACACCCAGTGGTCAAACGGAAAACCAACGTTTTGGTAGGCTTTTAATAGCTTAGCTGCATCTAGGGTTTCGATTTCGCCTTATTAAGGCTGCACAAGCCTCGCTTCTTCTGCCACCTTCAGTGGTATTTCCTCTTTGAATCTTAGACACGGAAAGGGACATGTGAGGAGTATAGAAATCGTTATGTCCGAACCGATGAAGGTGTCTCCTGTAAATTCGTAGTATTTTATAGCTGGGTCATTACGAGCGCAATGACGTCATCGGTTATTAGTCCGTTCAAATTAGTCAAAAAATCGCTGTTTTTCAGAAATTTTCCCCACAGCTATAAGAACGGTGCCAAATGAAGGATTTGGGTTGTCTAAACATGATTTTCACAACCCGCAGTTCGAAAAAAGGGTTGTTTTTGAGAAATATACAAATACATGATGGTTTTCGCCTTTTCTTCTATTTTAAGGAGAAACTATGCATTTTGGTGAAAATATCAATAGAGCAAAGTTGTAGCGATTAAAATTACCTACAAATTTTGTCTGCACTGTTTCTTTAAATTCCGTATAGTTTCGCCGCTAGAGACCGTTTTGCGCCTTTTTCAGATTCAAAGCGACCAAAGAAAAGCCGTTGAAAAATTGCAACTGCGAAACTATACGGAATTCAAAGAAACAGTGGGGACAAAATTTGTAGGTAATTTTAATCCCTACAACTATTTTCACCAAAATGCATAGTTTCTCCTCAAAATAGAAAAAAAAGGCGAAAACCATCATGTATTTGTATATTTCTCAAAAACAACCCTTTTTTCGAACTGCGGGTTGTGAAAATCATGTTTAGACGACTGAAATCCTTCATTTGGCACCGGTATCATAGCTGTGGGGAAAATTTCTTTAATTTTTCCTAATTTGAGCGGACTATATGGTGAAACTAGTCGAACTTCGGGGAATTTAATCCAGGTTCCAATTTTCACTCTTTTAACCTAAAAAATCATATAAATACCCGAAAAATGAAGCGTAAGGCTAGTTTGCTTCAGGCTGCGGCGATAAACAGTTATAAGGATGCATCCAAATTTCTTGAAGAAACGAGACAAAGCAAATAAAGTAAGAGAAGTAAAGTATCAACTAAATTCGCTATCAATTAAATCGGGACAGTCATCTGAAAGTGAAGAAACTTCTTCTTCTTCTATACGTTTCCAGCAGATGAAAGAAAAGTAATTTCACAAATAATTTTTTTTTTTGAATATTCCAACGTTTCAACTACTCTGAGCTGTGAATACATCAAGAGCATGCTGTTAATGACAGTGAAATTATCAGCGACATTAAATACCCCATCAAAACTACCCCAGCATAAAAGCCCACTCACACAGGCGCAAAAGCTTACCAAACAGGTTCTTAACCCGGATAAAGCTCACACCCGAGCACACAACCGATGACGTCAGTGTGCTCGTATTGACCTAGCTATACTACTTAAGCTCTGTGCCCAATCAGATACCTAATACATGATCTCCTAACTCGTTTTCCTAGGCTCGATCACTTTGTCTGAAACTTTTTATATGAGGCAAGATTGGTCCAATTGCTGCACTAACGGTGGAAGCTCTATGCCCACCATATCCTTTCTGAAACTGAACCTACAGTCAATCAGCACTCCCAGACGAGGAGACCATGCACTTCCTTTCTATGGCAAGCTTAAAAAAACTTGCCGTAACTACAAAAATTAGAGATGATACGACCTCTTGATGAAGGACATCGCCACAATTGTGCCTGTGGGATGGAACAAGCCGAAAAGACAACCGAACATTTTCCTTGCAGTTGTCCGGCTCTGACTAGGATCAGACACCGTGCATCTGGTAAAATTTGAGAGAGATTTCGAAATTTAATATGGGAGATAGGATCCAGTAGCTGTAAAGTTTTTTTTCACCAGTGCGGTTACAAAAAGGAGCCCTTTCAGCGCCAATTGTATTTCGGTCTTGGGTTCTTGGACGGGGCTGTCGCCTTTACCTACGCAACTAACTTAGAGCTAGAAGCAACTTTTCTAGGAAGAGCAAATGGTAGTCCATGACCATCTTCTATCCTCAGGGCAATGTGGCAAATAAACTATACGCGAAGACTCATACAAAACGATATGGTTTCATTCGAAATTTTGGTTTGACAGCTGATTGTCAACATGAGAGGAAACAAAATGAACGAATTCCTAAGGAAACGTCAATATAGACCGTTTTTGGTGGACCTAGGAATAAAGTACAATTTTTGCATCCGTCCATTACGCAAACAATCTTTCGACCAACACTTTTTTTTCTCTTTTTATTCTGTTAACTCAAAGTCCGTAGAAAAAAATAAAGAAAAAACATAAAAATTCTGTTCATTTTTAAAAATTGAAAAACTTTTCTTCTACTTTTGTGCCACTATGAAAATTTCCCGATTTTTTTTCCTTTCTACCTTTTAACCATTGCAACCACCATTCGACTCCCAATACTTTATTTTTATTTATTTCATTCTTTTTTTGTTGTGCATCATTAATCCCCGAAATTTAATTCCATGATGCCGGAGTCCTGTAAAGAATGGGACAGTTTCATCCCCCGAAGCAAAACAGAATTTTTGACAACAAAAACAAATTCAATGGCAGCGCAGTCTACCACCGAATCAGCGAGTCCACAACAACAACAACAACAACAGCGAAAAAAACGGCAAAAACTGGTCCGATTCTCGGGCATTAAATCAAAGCTGGCACGCGACCTACCTCATGCAGGAGCGCAGCACACACATACGGACATTGAGCCCAGGGTAAACAACCCCTAGACAATAGAGGGGGATTGTGAATCGCTTTCCACCTTTAATGAGGAGACCTTTCTAACAATTTCGAATACGGGAAAATACGATGATGATATTTGCGGCGGCTTATAACTGTTTGCACGGTGCAAATCTAAGGATTCCTGGTTACCTCGAGGATTCAGGTTTTATTATTGTATGCCCCTATGCCAGGATGAATGAATGCTGGTGGTAGTGCGTCTCTGCGTGAGCTGCGTGTGTAAGAGAGTGTGCCAAGGTAGAGGGCTGGAGCGGTGGCACCCTCCGATATATTGTGCGAGGTGTGTAAACCTGTTCAGGATGCGGGATGGAAGGACGAGGGTAGTAACAGTTCTCTCGACAATTGAATGAGCAATTGAACTCGAGAAAAATGGGCATTTAGAGACTCAGTTGAAAAAAAAACGGGAGAATGGAACAGCTGATCTTGATAGTGTGTGGTTGGCAGCCCTTTTAATGCAGTATGTTCGTTTATGGATTTTTTGTTCGTTTTTACAACTACAGATTGTGAAAACAAGAAAAAGTGGTCGTAGTTCTCATTTTCATTCAACTTAATCTTGTAAAAATCAATAATTTTTTTAAACTCTGCTCTTAAACGTTGGATAACATATGAAAAGCATAGAAAACCTATACTTATACATTTGAAAGCTAAAGAGCAACCAGAGAAATATACTTAATAAAAAATCACCCCTCCTCCAGTAATATAAGTACAAAACCTAACAAGATCCTGCATGAACCACCATTAGGTAGCCCCATTAGTGTCCTTATTACCATCGCGGAGAACCCGGGTTCGATTTCCAGCCTAAAAAATGCCTCTACCCAGTTGTGCTTTTCCTATTTAAACATATAAAGCCGAATGCTCATCATACGGATACGTCACACTCAAAGAAAGACGCTACATGGTCAATAAAATCCTTCACAATTCTCTTCATTTTGCAGAAACATTTCTCCGGCCTTTATCTTCTGATCACGACTACAGCATAAGAAACTGGGAGCGATTGTTTGGCGGTTTTGAGTATGTGATCATGCCATCGAAGCTCCTTTGTTAGTGCTACACCAAGGTTGTTAAGAGATGATATATCAGCCGTAGAATTAGGCCGTTTAGTGGAAACGCAAGAGAGATCTAGAATCCAAGCATAAATTAAAAGACGAGAAGTACCGCTTTAGACCGAAAAGACTTTCTGACGACTTTCTGATGCGTTTATCAGAGCTCCGCTTCGGTGAGTCTGGCCTGGTTGCCCTAGATACATCCAAGCCTTTTGATACAGCATGATGCTCCACCGTCCTGAGAAAACTCCAAGCTATTGGTATCGACTTAGTTTTGAAGAACTGATCGAGAGTTCCCTTTCTTGCTGTACAGTCAAAGTAGTATAGACGGCAGCGAAAGTACACAAAAGAAAATTTTGGCCGGTATCCACAGGGATCAATTCTATAACCCGCCTTTTTCCTAATCTTTATAAACGACCCAATCTCAATCCCAAGAGGTTGCTGTTCGACATTGCTTTCTAGATAGAACTGTCGACAGGACAAAAGGTACGTACTTACCTTTGGGCTGTGGCCCAAGCTGCAGTCTACAAGAGCCTACATTCATTCGTTTATCTATGAAAACTACTCCGCTAGGTCCAGCCTTACCTTGTGAAACTTGCAATCTTCCTTTTTTCACAGACTACAATCTATAAGTCGTCAATCAGTATTTCCGAAATCGCACAATATCCTCAAGTTCAAACGTTAAAGTTAATCGACATCATCTGCTTGAGCAGCCTCTGCACTCCCAGCCTATTCCACCTTCTTCTATGCCTCAACCTAAGCTAACTACTTAAACCTCACGAACATTTTAACGTCATGACGAACTGGTAGTACAAAGAAAATCTTTCATCCTGTACTAAATCGTAAGTCAAATCTTGAATCTGTCTTGAAGGACAGGAAAAACAATTTTATAATCCCCAAAACTTCAACAATTTTTGCAACTCAAACAAGTGTTTTTTTTAAATTTTTTTATCGATCTCGTTAAAATCTAAATACTGTATTATTTTACAGTGCAGTGCAGAAGAATCTTAGAAATTCTGAAATTAAAACCACTTTTTCTTTTTCAGGTAAAATGTATCTTCCCTCGAGTATCACTTTGCTGCAGGATATATATACTATGTACATAGATAGACCATAGGTATATCTACATATCTAGGTATACATAGATAGACCAACTAGCTAATAGAATTTGTATGCAATGCTAACAATGTAAAAACATTATTTCTAAAGCTAATAATAAATTAATAAATAATTTTTGTGACTCTCTTCTAACTTTCCCCAACCAACTTTCGAGTAATCCCCTCAGTCCACAAAAAAAGAACAATTTCTTTCCTTAAACTTAAAAAATTAAATACCTACAATAGAATCCAAAATTTTATCTAATTACCTAAAAAATAATAATAAAACCTCAGAAAATTAATTTAAAAAAAAAAATAATAAAATCCATAAGCACCGCCGCTACTCTCTCAACAGAAGACGATTCCAATCTGGAGGACATAAAAAGAAAACTAAAAGTTCATCCTTGAAAATAACCTCGTGAAGTGAAGATGTGCAAAAATCCACAAAAAGGATAAACACGCGCATGACATTCAGCGTCCACTGGAAAAGCTCCCTTCCAATAACAGTTCCTTCCACAGGGGGCACATGTTCAATCCTAAAAAGCTAAAACGGTAAAACAGGGAAAAGCTCCGCAGCCCTACACCGTTCCGGAGCACACACCAACCTGAATCTAAGAAATCCTGAAATTCAACGTCAAAAACATGACAGGAAAAATCCCCACAGATGATAGCGAACACGACACCAGCAGCACCAGCACCAGCAACAACAACAACACACCGCCGCCAGAACAACAACAACAAAAACCTTACGACTATTTTTTTTTCTTTTATATCACAAAAGAAATTTTCTTGCGCACGCCGCTGGTATTCGTCTCCTCTCCCATTCTGGCACACAAGACCGTTACGTGAGTACAAAAACAAAAACCCATCGCGAAGAGCACGAGGCGCACCGGTCTCCTTCGCCGTGTGTGAAGCAAGAAACCGGAGAGAGAAAAAACCCGTCCGTCTTCTTCTTGTGCACACACGCATACACGGCACTGGCATGCCTTAGGCTCCACCTACTCTCAGTAAGTAGGTGGACTGGACACGGATGGTGGGTGAAGCGCGCTCTTTTCCGAGCGCCTCTCAGCGAAATGCAGAGATGCTGCGTCTTCTTCCAAACTTTCTTTCGTGTACGACCAGAGCCCGCTAGAACGTGGTGGGAGGGGAGGCATATTCACACGAAAAAGGTTGATTTCTGACGAGACAACTCGCAGAGCTCGGTACACCACTACACACGCGGCACAATATGCGAATAATAAACGGACAGAAAGAACTGGGAACAAAAGTGACTGGAGCTTAACCGGAGAGGATTCGTTCGGCGTGGTCCCACTTATCGCGACCATGCTGGACTGGAATTGGTGCTGGAAGGTGGAATTTCCCGGCGTTGATAGTCTGACAGGTTGTTTTTGGGGAATTTTTTGCTCCTTCTCTTTCGGGCTTGTTTACTCGCGAATGATGTCGATTCGTGCCTCGGACATGACCGCAAAATTTGTTGAAAGTGGAATTTTTTTCGGGTTTTATTTTATTTCAACACACACACACACCCAACCAAGAAAGCGTGATTTTTTTGTGTATTTCAATGGCAATGCACCTACTTTGGAGCAGTTATGTGAAGAGGAATGGGATCTAGGTAAGAAATCAACGGGAAATTTTTAATTCCTTTTCTTTGGAATTCTTTTGTAGTTGTTTTATTAAATTAGTGGACTATAAGTTGCCCAATTTTATAATAAGTAATTAGAAAAGGCAATGGACTAGAAAATTTATTGAAATAAAATCGAAACGGATAAGGAGAGTCGGAGCATTTCATGTTTTAAATTAGGGAGAGTTCAAAGAATGCAATTTGGGTATGGATACCAGTTTCGATAGTATACTTGGCATGTGTAAATGCAACAAAGTTTAAACTGGCTTTAAAACGCCAATCAAGGAATAAAATGAGAAGTGTTATGTGGATTTTCAACTAAGGTAGGTATAGAATAAAGTAGGGCACAATTAACGCTGAAGGAAAACGAGTACTATTGTAAAAACCCTTGCTTAGAATGACTTTAAACCCAGCCTAACATATTCAGATCGGATCCTATAATATTTTAAGCAACTCCAAAACAAGCATCGAAAGTGAAAAAATGTATGGGACAATGCTGGACCTAAGCCTAAAGATAGTGTACAGGTGTACAGCCAGAATACAAGGAGAATTGACGGAGTCCTTAATCTCTGCGGAGTAATTCGCAAAGTAAAAGCATTGATGCTAACGCAACCCTGCGTTATCAAAACAGTTGGCAGGATATGCCGATTAACATAAACTGCCAGTAATGAAATCCAGAGCCATCCACAGAAAAATCAAAATAAGAGGCTACAAAACCGTCATACGTACAGTAGCTACGTATGGGTGTGAGGCATGGAGTATCTCCCAAGAATCCGCAGACAAGATGGATATATTTGAGAGGAAGGTTTTCCGAAGAATATACGGCCCAGTCAATGAAGACAATGCATGGAGAATACGCTACAATCACGAGTTATGCAAAGAGTGTAAACTTTCAATACATGCCAAGCTACTGCGTTTGCGTTGGTCCGGTCATGTCCAAGGAATAGACGACTCAAAGATACCAAAAAAAGCCCGAAATATACCAGATGGGAAAAGACCAGTTGGCGAACCAGGCTCAAGATGGGAGTACAGTTTTAAAGCTGATGAAGCAGAATTTCTCAACATAAGAAGCTGGAGGCAATCTGCGGAATAGAAAGACGTCTGGAGGAAGAAGCTGATGGAAGCCAAGGCTCGATTTGGCCTGTAGAGCTATCGAAGAAGATTTTTTTAAGCTTCCAAACCAATCTCGGGTCGTGTAAGGAAAGTTTCCAAATGCATGATGTCTGATCCTATCAAGATCTGGACAGGACAATTGCTAAGCATCTCAATCTGCACACCGTGTCTGCAAGATTTGCTCTTAGTCTGGCCAATTAATCAATCTTTTCGATATCCTCAATACTCCTGTTGCTAGATCCCAACTGCAGACTGAACGTGTACCTCGAAGCCAAGGAAGAGGGCTCCTTTTGACAAGTTTTAAACAGCCCAGTCCTTACAGACCACGCCTAGTATCTTGGTAGCGCCTTGGAGGACCGGGCGCCCGCAGTTCAATAATGCCTTATCCTGATAGGGAGGCTCTGTCAAGATGGATGAATTGAATGAATTGCTTGTCTTGCCTCATATTCGGTGCAATAATTCAGTAGTGGTACACAATAAGCCTAACTCGGCCGTGGAGTTAACCGTATGGGTTGCCCCATACTCACGTAATGATACTGCCGATCTGCATCTGGTCCAGTAAACATCAGCCGTGGTTGATGAGGCTCATTTTCATCTATCTAGGTTACATCAACAGGCAAAACTCACATATGGGGTTTCCGAAACCCAAGAGAAATAGTAGAACAACCTATCCAACCACAACGAATCACAGTTTGGTGCAGTTTTGAGCTGGCGATGTAATAGCCATAATTTTTGGAAAATGTTGCTGGTTCGACCGTTACAGTGAATGAATTGCGTTATCAAATGAAGTAATTGACTTTTTTTGGCCTTGAGACTGATGTTATGGATGTGAACGTTTATTTTTAGCAATAGACGGCGCCACCTGCCCCACAGCTTGTGAAACAATGGCTCTATTGTGTGTAAATTAAAATGACACCTACTTCTCTTCTTTCGCGGCTCTGCAATAGGGATTTTGTTCTGGTCTCGCAACTGTTCTTGCCACCGGTCCCGATTCTGAGCGTAACCTGTGCTGAAAGTTGAGTCATGTTGCGTCACAAGTCGTTTGAGTTGAAAAAAGTAACGTTTCAGTGGAATTACGACTTTCAGCAGGGGGGCTAGAGAGTGGAACTGCTAAGTTGAGTTTATGGCCCCTCGTAATTCGACTGAAACGTCACTTTCTTGAATTCGAACGACTTGTCACGCCACACGACTCGACTTTCAGCAAAGGAGCACCCCTAAGTTGTTTGGCATCCTGGTCTACGCCATCCTCTCGGCTGTCGCACCCCATAGATCTTACCGTAGAGACAAGCTCAAAAAAAAGAAAAATGTTATTTACGTACATGGTTTTTGGCGTGATTTTCTATAAGAAAATTCTTTCCTCTGGCTCTGACATCACAATCATCCAATCCCAGAACAACTTAACAAAACACACTATAATATTATCTCCACTAATTAAAGGTTATTAAAATAAATATTTTATTAAAGGGAAATTTTCACTACACACGCTTACAGCACTATAAAATAAGAATATCCCTTTTGTGCAACAACACAACGGGGCATCATAAAGCGCAATCAAAATAAGAATGACGAAAAAAAATAGCCCAAAAAACAATTTCCAACCACTGGAAATCCACTCACGCAAATTGCATATCCTCTTCACTTGTGTTAGTATTAGTGAAAAATCTAAAATCCAAAATTCCAAATTCACACGTATAGAAACGGCAGCTTCCGTTTATTCCAGTCAAAAATCTAACTTGTAAATAGGGGAAATTATATGTCACACAATACGGAATACACGCCACCATTCATACTAACACACTCTTGCATGGCTCATATCGTGATGCGAAACACCTTTTTCACTGGAAGTATACCCAACGGATTATTGGATATTCCACTAACTGTGTGTGGGCATTGAATTTGAATTGTGTAGAGAAAAGGTAAAATTGTTGAGAATGTAGTTGAGCGAGATTTCCCCGAAATATTTTCCCATGGTTTGTTGAGAGATTCTCGTGTAAAGTTTCAAAAACGCACATATACACAAATACGTAAGGGTTGTATTAACCGTAAATAAACGTAAAGAAACGGTGCACGATCCCCATTTACATCATCCCCTCAAATTCGTGTGAGGGATAAACTGTCAGTGAGAAGATATGGTTTTTTTTGTTACCCCTCGCACACTAACGTAATAACGGTATATTTACTTGTTTCGTGCCCCTGAGAGTAACGGTTTTACACTGTACACACAATACGAACACGGTATATTTTTTTTTTCAAAATGGAATGTTTAAAAGTACACGGAGCGTAAGTGGAGTAGTACTATACACCGATGATGGCAAAGATGGGGAGCTTCGACCGTGTGTCGTATGATTTTCATTGTTGGATTGTCCGATGGTATTGGTGGCGGTGGTGTACATATATTACGATGTGTGCACAGAGTACACCGATAAGGGAAAAAGTGTATAGTCGAGAAAGGAGTCGTGTCTCTGCCACACGAGGAAAATACTACTTCTTCTTCTTCATAATCATCATCTACTTCTACTCTCTACACATGGACCAAATATCGGAACGGTGTTTCGTGGCGCGGACTTTTTGAAATGTGAAATTTCCCGAATTCTCAAGTTTGTTGGGAATAGTAGCGACAAGAACGTCGCGGCGTCAACACAGCGTTTTTTCTCTATTTTTTCCCTCTTTAAAAAAATTTTGTAATTGAAAAATATTATCTCTTCTATATATATATACACAAATAAATATTTTTGAACAATAAGTAGTAAAGTAACAATAAGAAGGAAAACTACAAAAGTATAATAATAAGAATTTTTTCCTTTTTAATTTTTGTTGATAAATAATAATTGTGTGTGTGTCAAACAGGAAAAAAATAAGGGATTTTTTGAAAGAAAACAAAACAAAAAAAAGTGCGTGAATTTATTATTATTATTTTTTTGGATTTTTGATTACGGAAAATTCAGAACCAAAAAAAAAATCGGGCCCGTGGTTTTTCAGTTTATTTTTTTTTACTAATAAAATATAAGAAAAAAATAGTAGGAAAAAGTGACAGTAAACAATTCGTGTTTTGTGACTTTTGTGACAAGCGAAAATGTTTATAATTATTAATTTTATTATAAATAAATAAATAAAAAAAAATTTGTTGATTAATAATAAATAATTAATAAACCAAGTGCAGTATTTTTTTTTAATGGATTCTTGTTGGATAAAGTGAAAATAAAATAAATGAATATTGGATTGTACTTAAAACAATTATCCAAGACCAATGGATTTAAAAAAAACAGTAGAAAATAGAATAAAAAAACGGCAATAAGTGGTGGTAATTCAAAAAACAAAAGGTATACGCATACAGGTGCATCTACACAGTCGATATCTCCCCCGCGTTTTTATTAATCCTGGACTAAACCAAAAAACAAAAAAAAGAAGTGTTGAACTACAGCTTTTTTTGGTAACCCCCTTTATTATTTTCGTTTTTTGTTGTTTTATTGGAATCCACATGCCATCCGTGTGTGTTGCAGTGTGGATATGTTCCATTTAAAACACAACAAGGGATTGTGAAACGTACTTCTGATCTGATGATGATAATATAGAAGCTATATACGCTGCTGGCTGGATTTATAGAATAGAAAGAACAGAACCAGATCGACTCTACTACACAACAATATTCACCATCAACAACATTGCGTTTGCTGTCGCCCCCACCACTGCTCCAACCATCACCTTTATATTTTTGCACATTTTCCGTTACAAACGCACCCGCACCTGAATGAAAAGAAGAACGGTAGTGAACACGTCATCATCGGAAATGACAAATTTTTATTATTTCTATTTGAAAAATGAAACAAAAAAATTCTTTCGATGAATCCTGCTACTTCTGCTGCTGTTGCCTGTACCGCTTACAGGTTTCGTTTTTAAATAAATAAATATAAATAAAAGAAAACAATGAACTAAACACAAAAAAATGAACTTTTGTTAAAGAAACATAACAAAAAATATTATTGATAAATAAATAAAATTCCGTTTTCTCCTCTTCTTAAATTTAAAACAAAATAATAAAAATAAATAAAAATAATAATGAAATAAGAATAACAAAAAAATGAATTCACTGTGCATTATTATTATTACGTATACGAAATATTTAACTCGGAAAAATGTGAATTCATTAATAATTTTTGTACAGTGATGATAAAATTATGATTATGATGATGATGATCAAAGTGTAACTGTTGTTATTGTGTTAATTACAAAAAATTAATTTAATAAATAATTAAAACATAAAAAAATCTACACTTTTGACACATTATATCTATATATTTCACACACGTACACTTAAAACACTTTGTATACTCTCCAACAGTTAAAAAAAACAAAAAATAACACAAATATACAAAATTAGATAAAAAATTTGTTAATTAAAATTTAAAAAAAAAATTAATAAATATAAATATATAACTGAATGTTATATATTATATTTAAATAATAATCGAGCCCGGGCGAAAATTGTGTGTGTGTTTTGAATCCTGCTCTAATCCTACGTCATTCCAATGTTGTCTTGTTTGGTGCCACCCCGTTTCGGACAAGAGGACAAAATTATGCCATCGCCAACAGCATTTTCATTGCAATGTAAGTAAAAATAAAATTTTTTAAACAAAAATAATATAAAGATTAAGATTATAAAATATTTTTGACAGTTGTGACACAGTATAGAAACCGCCATTTGTAATATAACGGGGTTTTCTTTGTTTGTTAGTTACATAGAAATTTAAAAAATGTTCGTTAAGTTTATTTTATTGTTTTTATATATCGAAAGTTTTTTGATTACTCTCTTAACAATTTCCCAATTTCTATGATTGATGATGATTTCTATGATTTTAAGGCTTATGATGTGTGGAAATAATTGAAGCAGCATAGTGTGACTTTAGTAAATATTTCCTGATTTCTAAGTTCTGTTTCCTCTGCTTTTTATTAAGGGGTAACACCACTGTAGGATTTTGAAAAAATGGAATTTTTGTTTTTTGGCTTGAAATATACTTCAGGATAACAAAAACAATGTGCAGTTGGTCCTATAACAGAAAAATAATTTTGAAGGATTTAATTTTCGATTTTCCCCCGGCGCCTCGGAGCACGCGTTGGTCCGACTTATTGCTTGTATATTGCTTTTACCTGTCGAAATAATAAGTGCTGTTATAGCAAAAAGGTTATTTGGGTTCCCCAGGTGTCCACCAGGGTGCGCTACAAAATAATAAACGTGTTTTACATTACATCGCACAGTGAAGGTAAAATACAATTTTCAAAGATTAGAGTACTTTCAAAACTTTAAGCGCGATTATCTGGAAACCATGTTTTTCGAACTGGGTGGACGGATTACTCGGAGACTATTGCATGGATCGGTTTGAAATTTTGACATTAGCTTCACAATTGCATTCTTTACAAAAGTACGTAGCCGTTTTTTGATTCGTTGTAAAAAAAATTTTTTATAAACAATTTACTGCTCATTTTTTTGGCGAAAATCAATTTTTTTTTTCATAAGTGCGCCATTTTTACAAAAATCAGTTTAAAAAAAAAATCCTACGTACTTTTATGGGCAAGGTCAAATAGATTAGGAAACTATTTGGATTTTGTTCCAGGTCTTCAACTTTCGGAGAAATCCGTCCACCCGTGGAGGCCCTTAACAAAAAGGCGATTTCGAAAAACGACTGTGGCGCCACCATTTTGTAACAAAAAGTCAATAAAAAAAATTTTTTTTTACACTTGAATACATGTTTGATCAATCGCCTGAAAAGAATTTCGATCCCTTTTTCCATACCTTTTAAATTAATTCCCAAAATTTGGCCTTTTTTCGCACCTCTACAGTGGTGTTACCCCTTAAGGGCCTGGGCTAATTGTGTCTTAATTGGTAACTAAACTAAATTTTATATTTTTATGTGGCTAATGTAGGGATTTACTGTGTGAATTCTGGTGATGACTAAATTCAATTGTCAGTCTATTTTCAAAAAAAATTGGAGCTGGTAATCAACAAACTTCTTCTATCAATTTAGTTATCTGCCAAACAATTTAGTCTCCTCGCTAAAAGACTAAAATACTGTCACTAAATTTTAGTCATAGAATTCACACAAGGCCTAAGAAGTTCTTACGATTTTGGTTTGTACATCAAAAAAAATGCAGCAAGTACTGAAAGGTGCAATCTATAAGTGCATACTTTAGGTTTTAAAATTTTAGCTTCGTTAATTCTGTTAAATCTTTATAAAAAATTATTTCAAAATTAAAATAAAAGTATTTTAGTGAAATTTCTGGTTAATTTGTTGCGTTTATTTCATTTCAAGTATCAAAGTACAGATAACCCTCCTACCCTATAACACGGTAGATAAGTTTCTAGAAAATTCTCTGTGTTTTGTGAAACTGTGTTAGATAAGATTCAATCTAAGTATACAGAAAGGGGGATTGCGTTCTATTAACTTCTGGAGAGCCTAGATTTATATTTTTTCTTAGATCTTATATATGTACCTACATTGTTCGACATGGGTTTTAATTACAGCTTACGCCCTTATGTATTTTTTGTTTGTTTTTAGTTTAAAATTATCAATTTTACAATCACTATTATTTCCTCAATAAACACTTGACGTACATACACCTGCTCCTAACTAATGATAGACAAATATTTTTTTTTCAATATTCTTTTAATATCCTATGTTTTCAATTCTTGAATTTCCAAAGTCCTATTCTGTTTTCGGAATTTAGGTGTAGATGTTATACATTAGCTGTGTTCCTTTTTTACTTTTAAGTACTCCGGAGTAAGAACGCAAAATTTGTCGATTTGAGTTAAACCGATCTACTCCTCTGTGAGAGCAGGCGTAGTTCCAAGTAAAATACGAGTAAAAAATAGCAGAAAAGGAACACGACTAATGATTCAAGGAAGTCCACGAATTTTCTCTCGTGTTCCAATGAAATATAGCTTTAGGGGATAACTTGTTGTAAAAGCAGCTTTGCAAGTATAGTGTTTTAAGTATAAATTAGGAAGAAACATTTTAGTAGTTGTGTTCTTATTTGATCTTTTTAAAATCTGATTAAAATCTGATTAAACTCTATCCTAACATTCGCTTAGTCATCAATTTGCCTCAAGTTCTTCCTGTTTATTGTAATTCATCTAAAATTTCGTATAGATTAAAGTTTCTTACAAGTATTTCCCCGTTATTTATTGATCGTTATCTTCTTCTAGTGCCCTAATATTGTTCCATAGTATTATTTATTTTTAAGCATTCGAATCAATATATATATAGTGCTCAGCTCATAGCATAGTATCTCTGACGTGCTCCCATGCATTTTGCTTGATATTCTAAACGACATATTTAGTTCGGCAATTATATTTAATACCCGTATGTGAATTTATTGTATGTGTGTTTATTAATGTTGCATATACCTTGATATTTTAAAACTTGGGGATACTAACCTCGTTTTCAATAGACGTATATGCGTATTTGTGCTATTTTTTCTTGTACTTGTCTATTTATCCGTATTTTCATCGTCGAAATCAACTATAGTACATGATACCTCAAGTTCTTGATCACTTAAAATTTTTTTTCTTTCGCCATTATGACATATTTATTTATCTTCCAAGCGTATTTATTCAAATTATGTAACTACGTCGCTTGCATCGATAATGTCATTTGTCTCCTCCTGGATCAATATCATCTATTGTAACATATATGTAGAAGTAAAATGAAAATTAGTAGTGATAATCTATCTCAGACACTACAGCCAGAGACTATATTCTAGTATATATTCTTATTTGAATCATCACGTTTGCCTGTTCATCTATTAATATCATACCTACTTTAGTGCTTCTTTATAATCCCGAAACTTTAATCAGCAATATTTGTTCTTTGGTTGATCTGTTTTGCTAAATCATTCATTCCTATCCGCTGGTTATATACTTTTTACAACGCTATTACTGGCTACACCCATATACAGTTCAGATACCAATAAATACCTATCATCATTGTTCTTTTTCTACCTCCTTGTAAGCGTAGATTAAAGTTGCTCCATCAAACTCTGTTTTTAGCTATTCTTTTGGCTTCAGAAGATGTTTTGTCATAACCTTCGACGAACTACTCTTCTCCAGGTGCTTTTAGGTCTAGCCAAACCTTAGGTTCCTTGCGGATTTACGCAAAAGCTCTTCTATTCAGTTTTTAGGACATTTTCGTTTATGTGTGAGCTCAGAAATAAGCTATTTAGTAATGTCGAGAGTTCGATCATAGAGTAAAATGTCGAACAGTAACCTCTAGTCGAAAGGATAGTAGAGAGAAGAATGAAAGAAATAATTTTGCCAACGCAAACAAGCATTTATAACCCATCAGTTCCCATTTAATACTACCTCGATAGAACATTGACGTGATGGAACAGGAGATGAACTCTTCGCTGATCATGCTGTAAAGAAAAGAAAAATAGTATGTATATCTATCAAGATGAGAGAAAGAGAAAATCGACGAAGTATACCTCTACTAGGAGCTCGAACTCCAACCCCTGGGATGGTAGTAGGATTCCTTAACCCTACGCTTTTGTTAAATAGCAGTGTGCCTTGTTTGGCGAATAAACAAACCTATACCATAATGCATATATTTTCTAAGCGAGTCTCATCTTAAACGCGTTAGGAGCGCGGTGCGTAGACGCGACGCGTAGATTTTGATTTGAGTCACACCAATTTGATCGTTTACGAGGTTGGTTTGACATGTTTGACAAACGAAGCCCGTTTAATGGAAATTCATATTTTGGTTTGTTTGAAGCGCCCTTTGATCGTGTTCGCGACACGTTTGATCAAACCTCATCAAGTTTTGCGCTAAATTTCGAAGCGATACGTTGTGTGCGGCGGTGGCTTGAAGCGACTTTTCAAACTACGCTTCTTGTTTGACGCAATTCCAAAGTGACTTCAAACGGCTTGATAAAACACGTAAGGTTTGAATCCAACCGTTTGATCGTCTCCGGGGCCCTTTAAACGCATTAGGAGCCATACTCGAGATCTTTGAATCGTACTACAATTTCTCATCTGATTCTTCTTTACAGGCTTTCTACATTATTATCAAGTACAGTATTGAGGAGCAGTCGTTAAAAGGGCCAACCTTGTTTCACTCCAGTTTTTGTTGTTGTTGGATAGCTTAACTGTCAATTGTGAATTTTTTAGCTCTATTTCATCGTTCATCACATTTGTATCGGTTTCAATGGTACTTTCTTTTATTTGAAAGGTTCGGACTGTGTCGAATGGTATTTGAAAATCTACGAAGGTGATGTATATTGATGACTTTGACTCTATCGATTCTTTGAATATTAATAATAAGAGACTATTTCTAAAGATACCGTATTGAAACATGTTTTGCGAGTTTTTTCGTTCCTCTAACTCAACAGAATTGCTGACGGCACAAGTTGTTCCCTGGTTATTCGCCAGCTAAAGCCGGCTATACACGGTGCGGTACATGTCACACATTTTTAACTTCCATAGTTTGGTGTACTTTGATAAACCTCTAGACACCGCTGCCAGAAAATTTTACCGGGTTGCTCATGGCTATCAGTAATTAGAAAGTGATTAGCAAGAAAGGTAAAACCGCGCGGTTTGGCTGCCAATCTGAAAGAGACCTTATTGCTTTTCAACTAATCTATTGCCTTTTCCCAGTGTATAATTGCAATAATTTTAGACAGATGTCAAAAGCAGTTATGCCAACGCAATACAAACAAATTTAGATGATTTCTGATTAAAGCTAGATGGAAGAGTAAAGAATTTCTGTGAACTTGGAATTTCGGATTATTTTAAATAATTTCTAAAAGTATTATCCTTTTTTTTTTAAAAAATATCCTTTTTACTATTATTATTTAAAAAAAAACTCCCTCTAAACACCTACAAACACCTTTTCTGTTTAGCAATCACCACCATTAACATTTTTTTGAGTCACCCAAAATTTCTTACTAAACTTTTGTTTACTAACAGCACAAATCTCTTAAAATGTGCATTATAAACATTTACCTTTGGAATTTGTGTTTTCTTAATTATTTATTTATTTAACAAACAAAACCCGAATCTCGTGCGCGCACGCGCACAGCGCCAAAGCGACCTACGCAACTTCCTTCTTCTTTTCTTAAGCACTAAAAATTTCGAATTTCATTCGGGGAATTTCTTTCCTTAATCAAATTCAGAGAATTTCGTGATAATATCATCGAAATTGAGGTAGATTCGTAAGAATTGTTGAATTAATTGCAAAATTATTAAGAAAAGTGCTTTGGAGGAAGTTTGTTTTTTTTTGTAAATGATTTCATGCACAGTTTTTCGTTATCATAAAATTCGTGATTATTTTGAAGCTTTATTAATTTATTGGAAATGTTTGACGTATATTGTAAAATATTGTTTTCTGTTTTTAAATTAAACACAAATTTATTCGAATTTTCTCAGCTAGAACTTCGGCCCATCTTACAATGTTTGTCAATGATTCTCTTGTTGCGGCAATAACCTTTTCCTATCGTTTCGAGCTAAGCTTACTACTAAATATTGCACCATGACGTTTACGACATGACAGACTGGTACTATAAAGGGTGATACCTGAGCTTAGACTTTCTCATAAGAAAAATCATCCAATTTGTTACTCTTAAAACTCTCATATCTTCTAAGATATCACCTAGGTTCCTCTAAACCCATTTTTTGAAGCATTGAAAGCGTTCTTTTGCATCCGTTCTTCGCTCACTCTTATTAGATGGCCAGCCTAACCAAAACCATCGTTATTTTGTCTTTTCACATCTTCTCCGCTGCCTAGCCTTTTTGCACCAAATATTTTGCGGAGTATTCTTCGTACAAAAACTCCAAATTTATTTTCATGCTCTAAAGTTAACGTCCGTAGCTCCTATCCGCGATCGCTCTACTTCTCTCACTTATTAAGCGATTATTGCATTTAGTACGAAATAAAGCGATATTTTCACGTGTTGGACGGGTCGCTGCGGAACCATTTACAATTCTTCTAACAGCCAAGCGATAAATAAGGGTAATAAAATCCTGTAGGGCCAAATCCAAGTAACTTTTGGGACTGCCAATGTGTCTGTCGGGTGAGCTTTGTTTGGATATCGGGCCAACGAAGCTTGAAAGACAATGAAAAGGCATTCATTCCGGCCAAACAGGACTCAGTAGAAGAGTTTTCGTTGAGTTTACAGAAAGCTTTTTCCCTCAAGTTAGCTCGATGCCGTTTCCATGAAGGCTCTGGGTTGAAATGACAGATAATTAATTTTATGTTCTGTCGCCGTTGACATATAAATGATAGTCAAACATACACATGCATATGCAAAACCCGGCTTAACCCGACTGGTTTCGTCGAGTTTACTTGGATTTAACGAAACTTACTTTAACGCAGCTTACTCTGAGAATATACAATCATGAGCCCGGAATGGGATTTTGAGGCATCCACCATTTTGGTGAGGAGGATTCTTCTTGATCGGACTTTATAGATGATATACCGAAAACTGGAGGTCCATGCTATGTTCAAAACGAAGTGTTGCGTTCCTGTGTCGCCTTACAAATAGAATTGTTGGATTGGATAGTAGTAGAAAAGAAATACATGACATCAGTCAGATTGATTACAGGACACTGAAGCTAAAAGTACCACCTATGAAAAAGAAGAAAGGAGACGTCCATGGATCAACATGAGTTTACCTCTTTCCGCGAAGGGTACGGGCAATTTGTTTAAAGTGATCTGTGTTGGGCAATAAATCTTTAGGGAAACTGCTAAACCTGTTCAAGTGGTCTGGCCAAGGTCCAAGTGATGGCGGCAGTACTTTTGGACCCGATGCCTTATTAAAAGAGAGAAATGAGATGAGTCGCTGCTAGGCTGCTAGTTATTGAATTATTCGTGGGTATTTTCATCGCTAAAGATGTTCAGCTAAAACAATGCGTCTTTTTTTCGATATTTTAACAGCCAATTAAAAAGTTTCTGCGTTGCGATTTTTCTCTTTCTTTCATTTATTGTGTTACCTAAATTTTATACGCATACAAATGCAAGTCTTTGTTCAATATTCTCCAAAAACTTGAGTGAGGAAGTTGTAAAAACTTAAATTTTAGTCTAGTTGATATCTCGATATGTCAACCGCTACATATTTTAAATCTAACGGCCCATTATACACGTGGATGTATGCATCTAGAAGCAAAAGCTTTCTTGAAAGTTTAATGAAATTTCAAGGAGAATAAACTTTGCATATACATACAGCTTTTGTGTAGTTAATTTTTTTTTATTTTTGTGTGAATGCGACCTTTACTTCACTAAAGGCCTTTTTATACCCCAAACGCAAATTTGTAACGCAAATTGGAGCTTTTTTTAAAGTATACAAAATTCTATGCCATAAAAAAGCTTTAATTTGCGCTTGGGATGTGAAAGAGCCTTTAGGTTGAAAGGAGATATTAAAAAATTCTCTGCGGAGGCTTTTTCCACTTCTGTACACATTCCTTACCAGAGGTATAACGAATACCTCCTCATCCGTCAAGTGTTGCTAAATAAACGTGCTTCTGCGGCAAAAGCTTTTGGCCCCTGTGCTGAAAGTCGAGTCATGTTTCGTGACAAGTCGTTTCAGTTGAAGAAAGTGACGTTTCAGTCGAATAACAACTTTCAGCAAAGGGGCCTAGAGTTGAAATTAGTTGAGTTTAGACCCATGTACCTACTGAAAGTCGTGATTCGACTAAAACGTCACTTTCTTTAATTCAAACGACTTGTCGTGTCGTGACGACTCGACTATCAGCACAGATGCCTTTATCTTGACAAGTAGCGCGTGCAAAGGAGGGAAAGGTTAGTTATGGTTAGGGCTTCCTCCTGGATAGTAGCAGGCGAGCAGGTGGTCGTCAAAAACTGGTTTCTCGATCCCGCCTATCAATCAGTCCCGGCGATTGGCTATGGCTTTCTCATTCTCATGTATGTTCCTATGCCTCGGAGCCCAGGCGAGAGGTTATGTTATGCCTTGTACCAAGCCTATCAAGCTCAGTTGTGCATCGCGCCACTATCTTGCAATGCATCGTCCTAGAGCTCTTATTATAGAGACTTGCAAAGGAGTTAAGTGAAGAGTTTCAAACTTTGTCTCAGAAACGTGCAACCTCGTGTAATTAGACACTTTCATGTACAGCACTACTATTTCCATTCTTCAAACGAGCACATTTTTAGTCTTCCTGGCCCTTTTTAGGTTTTCCAAGTAGGTTTAAATGCAACAAAATAACTACTTTCAAATGATTCAGAAATAAAAATCTTAATTCCACTCGAAAATTATAATTATAAATATAAACAAAAAAAAATCAAACAATACACTTTTTTTTCTTCGATTATAAAAATTCCTTCATTGACCATATCAACAAAGACCGGTTCTACACGTTCACCTTTTCGTTCAACTTCAACACTTTTTTCTCTTTCGTTCGCATGCTAACTTGCGGATATTCTTACCCCTTTCACAATTGCTTGCGAACGAAAGAGAAAAAATTTTTGAAGTTGAACGAAAAGTTGAACGTGTAGAACCGGTCAAAGATCAACAAACATCTTCAACTATCGCATACATTACAACGAAAAAAAAACTAAAGAAATAAAAAACCAAAAATAAATCGTTAATAACATTTTACTACCACGGGTCCTTATCAATCCAACAACCCCTAATGACTCTCCTAATCACCGTTCCACCCTTACACCCCCCCCCCCCGCAAATATATATTGAAGCAAAACTTCCTTCAAAATGACTTCCACAAAACTTTTACTATTGACAATTCCCGGATACAATAATTTCCGTCACAGCTAAACATGTCATCATGATTTAGTAGAAGCTCCATAACCAATTACTCATCATCATCATCATCAACATCCCTTATTTCCCCCTTCCCTTCAACACACTCTCGGTTCATTTTCGTTTATCTTGTTTTTGGGTGGATAACAACCAAAATCAACACCGAAACAGCAACAACAAAAACAACAAAAAAAACATTTCTTATGCCCAAAAAGTTTTCATCACCTTTACCCTAACCTGACGCATCGAAAAAGTCTCCACGCAAATCTTCAAAGGAAGTTTCCAAACAAACATCGTAAATCTGAAAAGGAGTAAAAGAGGATAATTGTCCGCAAATATATCGATATATTTTCCCTTGTAAAGTGGTCCTTAATGAACGGAATGCGCACAGGTATAATCCTTGAGGAACAACAAGATGAGTCAGCACCGGAACAAAAGGTGTTATCTAACAGGAGGTACCTGTCTCACACTGTTTGGCTAAGATGGGAATAACGATGATGACTTTGTTTACTCGATATAAGCGTGCTAACAAGCAGCACCCTTTACGGATTTATGTTAGGGATGCCACCGCCTATAGAACCTGTTACAGTAATCAGAAGCCATAATGGCCGATTAGACAAGACACACGATGAGAAACAGGTAAACAAGTCGTATATCACCTGCGCCTGAAGTTGTCTGACGCCTCTTTTTCCTTTGTGTATGCTGGTAACAACATGTATCTGTATTTACCTGAGGGTGTCTACCTGTTTCGAGTTGTTTGTTTCGTTCGAATTGGTGTGCTCTCACCTAGACGCCTCTAATCGAAACATCAACCACGCTGACTCACATCAGTTCATTCAATACCTGTTTGCTTTGCGTGAACCAACAACAACAACAAAAACACTAGAAAATCGTGTTGATAACGAAAAAAACAGGTGCCATAAAATTTATAGTAAATAAAGAACTCATATTTTTTTTACAACTTGTTGATTGTAAATTCTTTTGCCACGATATCTTCCTCGCATATTCTTTAGTATTTTCTGCATGATTTAGTAAAAGGGGGGATGTAGCATAGAAACATCCTTTTTTCTTCCTGCGTCTTCTTCTTCTCCATATTTCATGCAGTTAATTTAAAACCATAAATCCCTAAACCATACCACTATACTTCTACTCCATCACTCCGCCGCCCTTTAACCACCTTTTATCCAAGTCTAGTAAAAATCTTTCCTGATCAATGTCCCTTTGGCCACCCCCACCCACCACAAGCTATACTGACTTTTGGGCGCATATGAAACGAATATTTTCATTCTTTTAAGGATATTCGAAGAAGTGTGAAGGACGAATGAAAAAAAATAAAATAAAATAGAAGAAGGAAGAAAAGTTGTGTGATATGCCGCCGCCTTTGAATTTTCGTGAAGAGATTTCTTTTATTTAAATGGACTCGGCTTGATAAGGAAATCGATAAATTTAAGCTTTTTGGATATTTTTCTTCTATTCTATCCACAATAAAGATATTAAAGATTCGCCATAGAGAGAAAAAAAGGAGATTTTAATCGATAAATAAATATTGAAGAAATATTTTCTAGACAGAGAGCCAAAATGTTTCATGGTTAATTGGTGTAGGTTTCGTCTTTAATATTCATGGCTTGTACTATCGTAATTTACAATTATAAGTATATGTATTTATCAGTAAAAATACAGCACAGTTCACAAAAAGAATAAATTTAGTCTTTAAACCAGAAATTATTGCTTATTCGATCATTAATTGCTTATTAAATTTACGATAATTGCCAATTATCTCAATTATTGTTTAAATCGTGATAAACCTTAAAATAAATTTCGCAAATAGAAAGATTACTCTATAAACACTAGCTAAACCACAATGCTTATTGATAATTAGCAATATTACAGCCGCAACACCAGATTAGTCCACTCGGCTCATACCCTCTGCTTCATCGCTCCTTTTCGCGTACGCTACAGACTAGAAATTTGTTCCCAAATGTAATAACTCGATTGTAGGCCAATCTTTCGCAGTTTATCGCCATCTTCTTCAATATCCTCCATATTAGTGTTGGGTAGGACACTTTTATAAAATGAGTTTGTAAGAAGTGCCTCTTTTTTCTTTTGAGCCAGTACAATGTCATACTTCAAATGAGGCGAGGTGCTATTGTAATGCCAAAATGACAAAAACAAGCAAATTAAAAAAAGAAAGAAAATAAATACCAATGAAGAGTTTTTTACGTGTTTAATTCTAGTAGAAGTAAGAAATGTCTCTCCGCTACTTAATTTACAATCATATCTCGCTTCATACACGCTCATATATCGGTAGGACATTATTTTTGAACCTAGACATTAAAAAAATTGAGGCCTCAGTACAATTTACCATCGTGTAAGGGACAAATGTACTGCCTCGTGTAAATAATCTTCATAAACGACCTTCTTTCAATTCCCTCGAATCCAATTCACTGCTTCGCTGATTCCGGTGTTCTGGGTTACTCTTATGACTTCGATAATGTAACATAAGCCAAGCACGTTGCAGAACTTGCCTTTATGACTGACTACTCATGCCTATTTCAATCAACATTCTTCGGACAATGATCCAACGGACATCGAACTCATTCTTGATTGGGACCAAAAGAATCGTGACAACTTTAGGGCATCTATAGAACGACGTACTGTTTAATCTCCAATAAAACCTTCCCTATTGTACCCCTGTCGCAGTGGCCGTCCGGTTCTAACGGCTGATTTATCTCTAGCCTGGGATTTAATCTAGAAATCCTACATTCGGCTTCGCCTTGAATACAACTCTTTTATTTGGGCTAGCGCCTCGAAAATCATGTTAGCGTAGCTCGGCAAGGTACAAAACCACGTCATCAAACTTATCGATGATGGCACTTTAGCTAGAGACAGTTACATGCATGCGTGCGGTGCGTGCGGCGATAGATATAATAGAATTGAAATGCGACCTGACATGTAGTTGGGTGAAAGGAACGCATTCAACGCAAAAGTTATTCTACTTTCAACTTTTCCCGCATTGCCACATTATATACGAGTATAGCCTCAAATGCCCAAAAAACACAAGCAAACACAACAAGCAAATGCACTCGTCCCCTATAATTTTTGGTTATATGTAAAAGACTAGACAGAAGGAAAGCACGCAATTATCGGTCAGCGAAAACTTGCCGTATATATCGGATCGGCCGCACGCATCGCACGCCCGCAGGCATCTGTTTCCCGCTTTTCGCCGAACTATTTTACACTTATTAGTTCTATTCATAGAACCAAAAGCCATCTCAAAGTCATTAAAAATTGGACGAATTAAAATATACACATTGGTCGACGATGATTTCGAGTGCATAGATAGGATAGACACAAGAATACAACATGTCATCAATAGGTGCAACCATTTTTTTTTTATATTTTGTTGTCGATCATCATTATCATGAGCTCGACGGGTTTGGTTCTCTCCAGCGTTCGTTTCCATAACTGTCGATCTCTATCCCGTCCTTTTCAACTTCCTATACTATATTGTCTTAAGTCTCGGTTGACTTCGTCTATACATCTTCACTTAGTCCAACTTGTTCTCCATTTTTCTGGCTTTGGTATTCCTTCCTGGATATTTTAATCAACTCTATAGTCGTGGTTGGATCCAGTAGATTTCCTCCTCCCACTCCTCCTATCTTCAATATCTGAAAAAAAATGAAAATAAGACCATAAGAATTTTTTTTATAAATATAAAAATTAATTGAAATTGAACTCTTAAAAAAAATGAAACACGTTGCGTTGCGGTGGTTTCGTTTTCATGTTTATCAGCGAATCCACCTTCAAATATAGTACGATTAACCACTATCAACAACTCATAACTTAGTGTGGCTACGTTTTGCAATTTTTGCATTTTTATAGTCTCTAAATGAAAGCTTTAAAATGTTTATTGTTGAGTTTTGTTGCGTTATTTTTTCCCTTCTACGTATATGACGAGGCTAGTCGTCTGGCGCAGAAGTGGTTCAATTTTGTACAGCACTGACCCAAGTCGTCAAGGCTGGCTCGACTCTGGCTCTAGTCTGGATTGATAAGCATGGCGAACAAATTTGGTCCATGAAGCACGTTTCATAGTTTGGTCCTCACTTGGGCCACGAATGGCGAATCAAAACCTTGGATTACAGAGCCAGACAAAAACCTGAGTCACAGTCGATCACAATCAGTTTTGAACTGTTGCACGATTCCAGACAGAGAGAAATACATACAAATTTCTGTCCGATGAAAGAGCTCCAATTTGCGTTTGGGATGTAAACGGACTTTTATAGATTTGAATTTATATCCCATCCCGAGTAAAAATCAGACTCGCCCGTTCTTAGCCTGCAACAGGCACGGACAGCATCGAAACGCCTGCATGGAACCCGCAACAAGCACGGTACGCCTGAGTAAAAATTCTGCTTTTCCAAATGCAGCCCGCTATAGGCACGAACGGAATAGTCCAAACGAAGCATGGTACGCTCACACTTTTTTATACTAAGTAAAGGCAGCAAAATTGGGGCTTTAAAAATAAAGGGTGCCATTCATTCATCAGTAGACCGCCTCTCCTTTGATTGCGCAGGTCAAGCAGCATTAGACTTGGTTAGTACTTAGTTGGGGGACCGCTTGGTAAAACGACACTCGCGTTTGGAATGGTTGATTACGACTACATTTATATCTGTAACAGAGGCGTTCTTACCTCTGGCGGGTACATTTTAAGATATTCTTTCCTCTAGCGGAAGCGTGCATACCCGTGTGGCAGGTGCCTTTGTTTACTATGCGTGTTTTTACTCGGGATGTAAACTACATAAGCATTTGGCAGTCAAAAATCGAGTAATGCATACTCTAAGGCAGCTCACAGAAATTTCAAAAAAGCACTCATCGATTCTCAAGGAATCGAGTACTTTTGAACGAGTAAAATTTACTCATTGAGTAATTTTCTTTCGATTCTACTCATGAGTATTTAGCGTTTTATCCTCGTAATATGTTGTTCAAACTTGGATTAAAAACACTTCTATTTTTTTTTACGTTTTTATGAACAATTTATTTATAGTTATTGTTTTACCATGTTTACTATTATTGTTTATAGCACTATATATATATACTTTTATTTTATCACTATTATGGCACTATATATATACTTTTATTTTTTAAACTAAAACTTTCTTTTTATATTTTTTACATCCATCACTTTAGTTTTTCGTTTTGACAACTCTAAAAACTTTTATTTATTTTCTTACTTGGCCTTGGCTGACTTTGATTTCATAGCAAGTCTCTTTGGCCAAGTAAGACCGGAAGTAGTAGGACGATGTCCCTACAAGTATTTAATCGAGTACTCTCCACCGCTTCCGTATCCCTGCTCCTTACCCCACGGTGCCCCGGGACCCTAAAAAGTTCATTGGCAGTCCAAGACTCGATTCGACAGGACTACATCGTTTTGATTGCCGCTTGGTTGTTAGAAAAACCGTTGTTAGCGTCGGTCTTTCTTTCATTTTCGAAGGTGCATGTCAAGATGCTATAGCAGCTAGGGTGGCAAGGTTTATTGTGCTCTACTAGACCTTTCACCTCAGACCCTGGCATTCACACCTGCCTTGTGATCAGTGGCGGACTAAGCCCGTCAGAGGCCCGGGGCGGCAAAGCTGAATGAGGCCCTCAATCTAAGAAGTTGATGTAATTTTAGAAGCCTTTTATACAGTTTTCATTTGTATGTAAAAGTGTGTGTGTATGTTTATTTCCCAGTAGGGAAAGCCTTTAATTACCCATCGATTCCGAAAGTAGTTCTAAAGCCGTGTCCACTATAGAGTTTTTTTGGTAGAGTGTAGAGTGTAAAGCTCTACCTTTAGTGTGTACACTACAGCGCGTCTCTACCACTCTACCACCCCACCGCTCGTAGAATTGCTCTAGAGTAGAGCTCTACCACGTGCTCTACAGACTGTACACTGCAGATGCGTTTTCTCTACTGTAGAGTCGGCCATCAACTTTTGCATGTCATTTAATTTCTCAGTTATTCACAGATGCGTGCGTACACATATTGTGTAAAAAATTTAAAGGAAATTAATAGAAAACAAAAAAAATGATAAAATGTGTTCTCGCCGAAAACAAGCTGCTGCCGCTTTATTTTTGCTCGAAGAAGAGAAAAAGAAGGAAAGGAAATGTTGGGCGCGAGATTGGATTGCGAAAAAAAAATAAAACGCTGGAATGTATCGAGAATTATTGAATGAGCTCACGGAAGAAGACACATTTTCTGCGTATGTCGTATTCGAATTTCGTTGTTATTTCACAGGCCGATGTACAACAATTCGAAGCGCAGACGAAATGCAAATAAGAATGAATACTGTAGAGAGAAAAACTCTGTCAAACATGCTTGATAGAGCGTAGAGCAGATGTAGAGCTCTACACAACACAAAAAAAATTGCTTATACACTATAGAGTTTTTTAGCAGAGAAAACTTTCGCGTAGAGTGGGTGTAGAGCGCATGTGTACAGCTCTAGAGGGTGTATACACTTCTCTACGGGTCCCTACGCGAGAGTTTTCTCTAGCTCTGTGCAAAAAGCTCTATAGTGGACACCAGAGGCCCGATTCCGCAACGGTGAGTTTTTCGCCAGTGAACCACGAAGGAAAAACTCACTGACAACCTTGGTGTTCACTTTTCTTTAAAATGCGATTCCGTAAGTGCCAGTGAGTTTTAAAGTGCTGAATGATTTTTAAAGTGGCTGAATGATGCGCTGAGTTGGTACTGTCTTGACCTTTCCATTTTAATAATTCTAATTAAATAAAATCTTTAAGAACAATAAACTAAAACAACATTTTATATTTACATACCTAACAAATCTCTCAAAAAAATTATTTTTAAAAAAAATTAAAAAACTTATTCAAAAATCATCGCACGAAATTACAAAAACAACTTTACTCGTCAAAATTGAAACTCACCGTAAATTCACAGCCTTTTTCTCAGTGAGAAATTTTTCACGGCGGTGTTCACCGCAAATGTCAAAAAAACTCATTCTCACTCTTGCGGACGCGAAAATAAGCAGTCTACACTGAAATCGGTGAACACCGTAAAATTCACCGTTGCGGAATCGGGCCCCAGGCTTAAGTTTAGAAAAACTCATCTTGCATGTTGCAACCGAGATGAAAATGGTCAAGAAGTATTGAAGAATAAGCGATGTACAGGATAACGATTCAATAAAGTCCCATTTTAATAATTACATGCTGTACTTATTTGAGTTTCTGACCATATTTTAAAGCCTTGTTTAGGATTTGATCAAGGGAACTTGTAGACATTTGGAGGCCCCCAGGAACCAGAGGCCCGGGGCGGACCGCCCCTTCCGCCCCACCCTTAGTCCGCCACTGCTTGTGATAGAACCATCCATGTACTATACGACTCCACCTTGCGGTACCTTAGAGAGAACCCAGGAAAGTCTACCTTGTATGCTCAAAAAAGCAGCTTAAGCTTAAACTCTTAAACCGATTGCGATATTTAATCAGAGGGCAGAGGGAATGTGCCGAGTGGGCCAATCTAGTGTTGCGGGTGGCCGTGAAGGCAAGAAAGCGCTTGTTTCGGTGATATGATAGTAGCGATAGAATTTTGTCACATTTCTACTGTGGCAATAGATTAAGTTTCAAATTTTACTTCATCATAAACTATAGAAATTTAAAAACTCTAAATTTCCTCCATTTGTTCACTCTAGAAAAAAAAACGCAGCACCAATATACAATTCTTTCATTTTAATTATAAACAAACAAAAATATCCTGATAATATTTATTTGATATTTCATCGTGTACCAAATTGAGTTATTGTCACCTACATTGTCATAATTAATGCGTTTTCCACCACCATTCCACAATGACGAAAAAAAAAACAACAAAATAAATAACGCAAAAAAATACAATGTTTCTCCTCTAGAGGTGGGTACATACAAAAAACTCGTGCCTCATAAACTTTCCAAACTGCACCTACTCAAAAATCGTGTATATTATTTGTGTATATGATTTGCATTGATGGGAATTATATCTTCTTTTTTTTTGTGTTTCGCATATTTCAATGGGCTGCAAAAATTATTTTTCAACATTTTTATTCGACAACGGCGCGAATGCAAATATAAAAAAATGAAAAATAAACAAAACCGTGTTTTTCCTCTCGCAATGGCGGATTAACAAAAAATGAAACAAAATAAAAAATGTGTTCTCAAAACATTTCATAATAATAATACTGAAATACAAAAAAAAATGAAAGGAAAACATACGCTAAATAAAAACAAATTGCATCTGACCAAAAGTTGATAAAATTAATTTTTTGTGTTGTTGTATTTCCATGCACGTAATGCCATCTATGAATGAATAGATTTGATTTATTTTTGTCGAAGTTTTAGTGGTGTAGGTTCGAGTCCCCGTGGACATACATATGAATTTGTGCACGTATACAATATTTTTAAAAGTGGGGGCAGGGAAATATCATTGGAAAATTCTACTCTCTGTCGTACACATTTACACTATATTTGAAAAGGGGAAAATCTTATAAATAAATTTTCATATCGCATTTTCCTCGTGTCTTCTTCATATGCCAAAAAATTCATTGTGTTTGTTTGTGCGAAGAAACATGTTCTCAACGAAAATCCTATAGTGGAAAACACACCACCCACACAGAAGCATCAGCCTCCCCCACATTGACTTAAGAAAAGCGAGATTGAACCAGAGCCTTCGTGCGATCGTGTATATGCATATATATATATGTAGGTTGCGTATCCAAACAGAGTCGACATATGGATGAATGCGTATTGTCGATACATATCCAGGATAACAACAACAACAACAAAAAATAAAGAAACGTGAAAACTTTTCCTGAAAACAACAAAGAAAACTCACAAAGAAAATCTCATTCGAATGATGAAAAGGGAAGACAACAAGCTGCACACATGTTGCGTAGACGCAATCTTTGTGTCCTTAATACCGGGATAGGGACACGTTTGTGAGAGCACCTATGGCAAATTGGTCCGGGGGAGGGATATCGTGAATATACATAAAAACAACAACAACAAAAACTGCACAATCAGAAACGAACCCGAGACCCTCATGCTGGAGTTCGGCGGAGGAGTTTCACAAATTGAGAACGAACAAACGAATTTTCTCAATTCACGTGAGATTTCCCCCGGAAAGCGCAGTTTTGCATGTGTGTAGGTGTGTGTTAGTGAGTGAATATATATTTATTTACGTGGGTGCGTGTATAATAATAAGACCGTGTAGCTGGACGGCTGTTACGAAAATGCGTTTAAGTGCTGAATGTGTAGAAAAGGGGTCCTTTTATGCGTTTTTACCTTGATGAGGACGACTATGATGATGATGATGCTTTCGTAGTTTTGCTTTGTTTTTGTTTTGATTGTGTTCGTTGATTTTGCCCCTTTTGTGTATTGCAAGTGAAATATCGAGTCAGTTTAGTGTGGTATAGAAATACGTGTCGTCTTTCGTCCATGGTCTCTACAGGGCTGAAGAGGAGGCATATGAGGTTTGTGAATCATCCTCGATTGATGATGAAATTTTGGTACCTTGTTCTCACACCTGAGAATTCATCATTGGGATTTCATATTAATCATGGGTTTTATTTTTAAAAACTATAAAAGACTAGACTTGTGGGTGGTGTTTTCTTGATTCGTTCGGTATAAGCTATTCATTTTTGAATATTTTCAATGATCAGACACTGATGACAGAAAAGATAATTGATTGTAAAATATTGATTGTTGCGTGTTATTGCAATATGGTAAAAATAGAAAAGGATATTTGTTGTGAAGGAGTTTGACGGTTGTGTTCAAAAATGATTCCAGTTGTGTTCTAGATGTTTCAAAGTGATTCAAACTTGTGTGTAAAAGACTAGATCTCAGGGGTAAGTCCCTTTGTAATATCGACGGTTTTATTCATAGTTCAATGTCAAACAGAAAGCTCTGTTCCGAAAGATGATAAAAAAATCGAAAGAAGAAACTACCAAAGCCAGCATACTCCCATCCAATACTACCCACCCTCCACCAGCTCCCATCCCATACTACCGTGATAGAACGCTAACTTCAGTGATCTATCCTGTCTTCCTCGCTTATTGTCCGTATAAAAGGCAGTGCCGGCAAGGAGAGAACAATTGCGACAGGCCAGGACCGCATCCCGGCAGTGTCAACAAAGAGTGTGTGTTTAATAGAACGCTTCAACCAAAGTATGCCTCAATTTAGTGAGTCTAGTTTGGTCGCTCTAGATATCTCCAAGGCTTTTGATGGAATATGGCAATAAGATAGTTGGAAATGAGCACCTCGACCTCGGCAAGTTCTTACGGTCATCAAGTCAGAAAGCCTAGATTTTACTTGCTGGCATCTCGACAACTCCTTGTCCATTGTCATTCATGTTGTCATACTTTAACACTCAAATCCCCAAGATGATTTTACATCATACCTGAGGCATGCACCAGATTCATTTCGACTACTTTGAAGAGTCCTTATTGTGTTCGTCGTCCAGGGACTCTTTTGTAGGTGTCTAAACATTTTACAAGGCTTCCCGATCTCCATTTTACTATTGAAATCTACCAGCTTTGGACGTAAATAGTTAGTTTGTAAAATGGACCAAATGTGAATAACATCATATTTTCATCTTCCTTGATCTTCTCAAGCAATTACACTACCAGTTAAGAATTGCACTATTATGTGTGGTAGAAAATAGTATATTCTGTAACAAGTTTGGAATGATGCATATTCCCCACATGTGGAAATTTGGCTATATTTTTTCTACGCCTTTAATTAGTTTTTATTGATATTTTGTAAAGAAAAACATACCTAAAGCCCGGTATGCAAGGCTCAAGAAATTTCTTTGCCTATCTTAAACCTATGTAAAAAAATGGTCAAGAAATGGTTCAGAAATATTTTCTGGAGCGATTTCTGTAACCGGTATGCTAGAGTCAAGAAATTCACACCAGAAATATCGTGTTTTTTAGTGACACGCAGATGTCGCTTTTGATAAAATTTTAGTTTTTCCTCCAGAAATAAGTGTCGATTCATTTATTTCCTTAAGACATTTTAACGGTTCATTAGGTCTTGACGTCTCAGATTGTTTTTGAAATTGAAAGTAACTGTCAACAATGGAAAAAATTACATATTGTTGTTTTTTATTCAGATTTTTTAAATTCTTATTTAGTTCTTTACTAATTAAAACAATTTCATTAATTCTAAGCTATCATAAAACAATTTATTTAATGTCTGCAATGAAAATAAGTAACTGTCAAAATTTCTGAACTGCTGTCATTTTTTCTTAGGGAAATAAATGCAGAAGTTTTCTTGAGCAAATTTCTTGAGCCTTGCATACCGGGCTTAATGTAAAGCTACTGTCAAAAATATAATGTATAAGGTACAGCAACACTAAATAACATATTAGTAGGGAGTGTTCATTCATAACAATTTTGTAATTTAATAATTTGTTAATAGATGGCCACCGCAAAATTTAATAAAAAAATGCTATTTTCTGCTATTTAATAATTGAATAATTTATTTAAAGCAAAAATATTCTAGCAGAACATCATTGATTGTTTATTTATTAAAACAATCTTTTTTTCTTTAATTAATAAATCTTTTTTTTTTCTTTAATTAATAAATCATATTCTTGGATTACGAGGAACAGATGTCGCCACTAGTAGTCATTCCATAACAAGTGATGGAATGAATAGAATGGGTGTGGAATTCCGTAACTAAACGTAATATCAGAATGCCTGTATTCTAACAGAGACGTAGAAAAAGAATTATTCTCTACGATTCTCATCGGTGTTTTTTTCTAAAATTGGAAGTCGTCATTAAAGGACTATGATCCATGATAAGCAGAAGATGAGTCTGGTTCGCCACTGCATCTAGGAACACGTTTCTCATTTAGTTTTCGTGACATTAGATGGCGCTGAACCATGGACTTGGATATATGTCTCGTATAAGGATATTATGTCTCGTATAAGGATTAATTACTTGACCGAATTGGATTTCATGAACATAAGTTTCTACAATATTTTCCCCTCAATATCCATGCCTAAACAGAGGCTGCCAACATATTGATGCATGGAAATCACTTTCTCATTTCACTGCCACACGTAAAATCCTCCCTCCCGTCCCCTCATCGCATCAACACAGAAAAAAATATTGTCAAAATCTAAACGGATCTTGTCGGATTCAGAATTGTCTTTTCACACCTTATAATAAAAGTTTTTTTTTTAAACAAATCAAAGAAAAATTAAAATTTTTCTGATGGTTACTAATTATGTGTAAAGTTGTGTATTGAAAAACGCTGTTAGAGACGACGATGCGATGGCAAAAAAGGAACGCCACTTAAGTTAACTTCAAAAGAAGAGGCGTCGAAAGTCTACAGACCAATCCATTAAGCGCACGGGCAATTAATCACTTTGTCATTTTTGTTGAGGAAAATTCTCCCATAACACTATACCGGCGGCTCCAATCCGCATACCTGCTGTCGTCGTAAAGCTATTAGACTGTTGTTCGCAGAATTTCTCCCCCACACCTTACCACATACATACATACATATTATTTATTTTCTTTTTCTGCTCGCCTTACAATATTCTTAGACAATCATTATTTACGGGAAGGTGAAAATTGAAAAGGCGTAAAGACTATACGCGAAGAAATTAAAAATGAAAAAAAAAATAACAAGGAAAAAGCGTCCGAAACATTTTTTCTTCTCGTTTTTTTTTTGCTGCTTCTGCGATAATTGTGAAAAAATATTCTTGGTGCGATGCCAGAAAGCGTTTTAGGTGAATTATAGCATGAGAAAAGGCAGATAGACATGCGTATTAACGCGCAAATATTTCTCAAGTGGTGGCCGCATTAGTTCAAGTAGCGGGCCAGATTCTAAAGGTATAATAGAGCTTATAAGCGGCACTAATAAATCACCTCCAGCGCGATTCTTCTTTTCTACTTTATACCAACAACAACGACTTGAGAGAGAGAGCGATTCTGTGTGCGGACCGATGATGATGGGCACCAACCTGACTCACATCTGGTGCACATATTTCTGTCCCCATGGGGTAGAATTGAAGATCTAGAACAAAGCCTTGTACGAATATTGCTGATCTTAGGGCTATAAAGCACGGTCGTAGACGTTGACACTTGTCATAAAGAATGGGACAGGACTGAGAGGCTGAGGACGACCAGAAAGAAGCAGAAAACGAGTGCAGTGATTCCGCCGCCACCACATTTTATTTTTCCGAGATGGACTTTGTGATGACAACAACACCAACAACAACAAAAAAAACACCTAAAAATAATTTTCATTCCTTTATGGAATAATCATCGTCGTCAGTTGGGAAAAGTCGAGTTTTTCAAATTTTTACTTAAAAAAAAAAACAAACAAAAGGAAATTCCAGAAAATCTCTCGCGTTTTTTTTTCAATGTTACCTCTTTATGTACGATGTGACGACGGCGACGCTGAACTGGATCGAACGTCGTCACTCGTTCAGTTCTTATATTAAAAACGTAAACAAAGAAAAGATGGAAATAAATTAAAATCTCGAAAAAGTAAGGCGGACGAAAAAAAAATGGGGTTTTAAATTGGAACGAACTTTGTAGGAAGGAATGGATACACCTTTTGCGAATGCAGGGGATTAAGGAGTGACGGAATAATTTATAATTATTATTTTGACTTGATTTTGGATGTGACTGTAGACGCTGTGTCATGGTTTTGGGCTCATACTTTTTTTTTTGATAAATAGTCTCTCAAGGATAATATCCAGTTTAGTACTCAATGGTCTATTTTAGATTGTACGGTGTTTGGTCAGAAATTTATTGTTATAGAACTGAAAATTATGTCAAACGTCAAAAAACAGATGTACCAACAGCAAAAATAGCACAGGTCAAAAAAATAAAAATTTTTTTTGAGTCTCGTATGTCTCTTGTATGAGCAGAGCAAATTACTAAGTATTGTTAAGCTCTTTATATGAGGGAGGACGATTTGAGACTCTACAACAATGAGATCTACGAGTGCTGTTAGTATAGGTATGTCGATTCTGACACAGTAAAGTCATTGGTTTTAGTCTCGGTTGTGAAAGTGGACTTAGCTTGCAGCTTGGGTTTTGGTTTATTCTTGACTTGAAGCTTGGACAACAACCTTTGTGGTGAGTTTTTTGGGTTGACTTAAAAGCTTTCGTTGAGCTTTAATATTCTAGAGATATCGCCACTAGTTTTGATATACTGGACTACAACCGATAATGTCACTGCGTCAGAACCGACATAGCTATACAACTGGAAGCAATTCGTTAAAGCTTTTCGCCAAGATTCTGTAGCTTTTCAATATTATTTAAAGAATTTCTATCCTAATTTATCGGAAGCCAAAGTAAAAGGTGGCATGTATTTTAGTTGGACCACAAATAAAGAAAATAAAGGCAAGCAATGAATGTTGCCAGCTACTCAACACTCACGAAAGTCAAGCATGGGCAGCCTCAAAGTTTTTCTCGAAAATAACAGAGCTGTCAATTACAAACAGCTTATTTCAATTACGCTTGTTAACTTTAAACGCATATGTATGTTGCAGAATGTTCCTTAAAAAAACATTGGTGGTTGTTCGCAAAAACAAGGTGAACGTTTTCATCAAGACTTTAATTTTGTCATCTACAAAAGCAAACTTTTTCAGGTAAAGCTATTTTTTCTTTAATTTGTAATGTGTGAGAAATACAAATCGGATACGCAGAACTCAGAATCAAAATTGGTATCTAAAAAAAGGTTTAAAACGGCCGCTAGCGGCGAAACTATGCGGAATTCGAAAAAATAGTGAAGACAAAATTTGTAGGAAATTTTATCGTCTACAACTTTTTTCTTTTGATATTTTCACCAAAATGCGTAGTTTCTCCTCAAAATAGAGAAAAGGGCGGAAAATGGCGAAAAAACGCCTATTAAATATAGCCTTGAACATATTTCGCTAGGCAACCCATCACCGTTACTTTTGTTATCATATTATTTATCATGAAAAAAAATTTCATTCGGTTACTCGATCGGTGAAGGTCGCTCTTCTACGTATCTTAGACTATTTACACAACTCCACTTATTAGTGGGAAATGTAGACTTCAAAGTGTATATACACTCGAGTGTAGCGGGTGGAACTTACACGTATACATTTTATATTTTGCGAGTGGAACTTTACACTTCCACTCAAAAGTGTATAAGTGGAAACGCACCTTAAGAAATAGATGGATAGATGGCCTTTTAGAAGGTATACGAACATTTCATATAACAAATTGAAGAGGAGTAGCAAAAGAGACTACAAGAGACCCAAGTCCTACAAGGACTGTAGTGGCATTCAAAAGGATGAGCCGAACCTGCTCTAGCGGTCTGGTCTACAAATCTGAGGTAGTGGAGTTGCTAATGGTACAATAGGTCCATGCTGTGACCGCGGTATTCCTAAGCCGTAATACCCCACTGAAAAAAGAGAGAAGGAAAACACATACCTTTCTTCAAAAACAAAAATGCAAAATGAACTGATTCCATTGCTCCGGAAAGTATAGGTTAAATAAAAGATATTTTAAGGTAATAAAATACAAAAAATACAGTTGTAGTGAACTATAAATATTTTAACAAAAATATGCGTTGCCAAAACTTCTTTATTTATGAGAAAAATAACGAATTTCGTAACTTACATTAAACAAAAATTCATTCTCACCTAAGCTTAAATCTTAAAAGTGTTCCATAAAAGTCACTACCCCAACAAAATTTTAATTAAATTAAATTAAAAATAATTCAAACAAAAATACTTTCGCCACGAATTCCCGAATTTCACCACAACTAATAAATTCGCATTCACCTTTCAAGCAATTCACGTTCCCGATGCGTCTGCAGAATGGACATGCACTAAACGTCAACTTTACGGAATTTTCACGTTATTTTTTTTGCATTTTATTTAATACTATTATTATAATTATTACTTTTCCATTTTTCTTCTCTTTTTCTCCCAATTTAATTTTGTGTGTGTTTTTTTTGTGTTTTAATATTTCGCAATTGCCCCCAAAAAACGCATTTTTTTTCTATATTATAAATTTCCAAAATGAAAATTTCTCATCTCGTCGGACGTTTTTTGATAGCATCGCGAAATTTTCTTCACAATTTTCCTCTACGACACTTTCCACATTCTCTACCGAACAAATTACCGTCACATTGAAGCTGACAGGTTGCCGGGAAATTGATGGCAATTACTTCCACCGGAGGAAAAACATGTCGCCTAAATAATGGCGAAGAAAATAACGAAAAATTTAGTACTGACAAAAAGGAATTCACGAAACGCGCAATGCTTTTTCACTTGGCGCTAATTTTTTTTGCTCTTGTTTTAATTTATTTTACAATTTATTATGCTTTTACAAATATCAATGTCCGCGCCCTGGGCCGACGCGATACAGCACGAGTTGGTTTGGGGTGGGCTGGGGGATGGCGTTTGAGGATGCGCGACATGCTATGTCTTTTTTTTTTATAATCTGTTCTGTTATCTAATTCTTTTTGTGAAATATTTTGCGGTTTTGTTCTCTAATTTATTTCTTTTAAATAAATACCTGCGAGAACGGAGGCTTTTTTTCTCTGCTGTCTTCTTGCAGGAACAAAAATAAATTGAGATAAAAGATTGTGCCAATTTGTAGATCTTTCAAAAATCGTTGCCTACGTAATAATTTTTTTGTGTTCGAAACAAAAAAAAATGTTTTTGTCTTCGCCATTATTTAACTTTTTTGATGGAGATTAGCAGAGATTTTGTCGCTTCAACCGAGATAAATTCATTGGCAATAATTTATGGTCGTAGTAACTAACAAATAAAAACCAAAAAAAAACACATTTTTATAAACAAAAAGGTGAAAAGGTGTTTAAAAAAAAATTAATTTTAAACTCCTTGTAAAAAATCTTCTTCCAACGTGAATCCTTAAATGCACACGGCTGCCATATGTGTGCTTCCTTCCCTTCTATACATATTCTTCAATGTTAATTTTCGACAATTCTAAAACCCCATGAAGAATGTGAAACAAAGAATCCAGGCAATTTACAACGAGTATATTTTCGGGACACAATGTATCACAGATTTTGTGTGTAGGTAAAATCTCGGTGTGTTTCAGTTCACTAGTATAGAAAAACTGCAGGAGGATGAAATGCGCTCAGGGAAAATAAACGTCGGTTTTGTGACCCTTGAGAAAAAATGCACTTCAATAACGGCAAAACCATTTCAGATGCCAAAATTTCACGTATGGCGGTACCCAATCACCTTGACTTCTCTATTTTTGGAACATGTACACCGAATGACACCAGATGTATTTTTTGAAAATGTACTTTTGTTGGTGTTGTTTCTTCTATATATATATATATATTTTTTTTTGTCCGTTTTTTTTTTGAATTTTTTTTACCTTTTACTGGAAATTGTATTTTCAAAAGAAGGGCACAACATTTTTTGTGGTTGTCGTTGAAAGGAATTTTGTATTTTCCTTTATGGAATTTTAAGTGGTAATTGGTAATTATCTAATTAATGAAATTAAACGAATTCAATCACTTAGATGTAATTTCTTTCATATAAATGCTAAGAGGAATTCTTCATTTAAAAGCAAGCGCAAAAGCTAAGTTGGTACCACTGCACTGCGCCAGGTAAAGCTTGGGCGCGATCTGTTGAATTCTTCGGGTGATGACACACGATTCAAGGCATTCGAACTGTCAATTGGTCAGATAATAGGTTAACGGGGGGGGGGGGGGTTTCAGAGAGAAGTTTGGCGGATTGAGCCTTCTCCTTGGACTGAGAATTGACAGCTCAAATTGATCGATGCCTTGAATCATCTGTCATCACTCTTTGATTACAGCTTACTTGACTTTAAGTGTGTTCTCCGATTTTAAAAATCGGAACGTTACGTGTTGCAATTCTGTCTCGAACCATTTAAAATGCTAAATAAAACCATCTTAATCGAAAAAAACGAGCATACATAGTACAAAGCATTCGAAGAAAGGCTGAGAAGTGCTCGAAGACTTGCCTTGTTCCCGTAGACTTTCAACGCATTCAATTCCCGATAACAAAGTGAAAGATATGGTGATGAACAATGATCGCTTAAGCTTAAGAAAGATATTTTAGCTCGTGAACATGTCTCACGGATTTATCTTGTAGCTAGATGACGATCGTACTTAATACAGCCACGTCAGCTGTGGTGAATAACCGATCGCTGACACTTTTTAGAGATCATTTAGAGATGTCACTAGCAGCCCAGATTCTCGGTTCTTGGGTAAAATTATTTATTAACAGCGATACCTTTTATTCATATTCAAAATGGCCGCGCAATTTGCCAATTGTGCTCCGATTTTAATGAAAGTATTTAGCTAGGGGTTTTTAAGGTCGTGAATAACGAATTTGTGGTCAGAACTTATAAATTTAAAATGGCTGCGCCAATATGGCCGAGGAATTTGCCAATTGTGTTCCCATTCCAATGAAAATCGGTATTTGGGCCTTTTTAAGGTAGCAAGTAACGAATCTATGATCAAAGCTTATAAATTTAAAATGGCCGCACCAAGATGGCCGATAAGTTTGCCAATTGTATTCCGATTCCAATGAAAATCGGTATTTGGGCCTTTTTAAGGTAGCAAATAACGAATCTATGATCACAACTTTCATTTGCCGGTCAGCTGTATGTAGGTTGTTCAAGAGTTGGAAAATCTGATAATCTTCACATCTTAGCACCAAATGGAAGAATATAGTGTATCCTGAAACTCTCTAAGCAATCGGTTCAGAATTGATCAACAAAGTTTTTTAAATTTGTTTTTATTGTTTATTTCCTACGAAGAAGAAGAAGCACAAAGTTGAAATTAACCGTCCGAAGACAACGTTTTTCAGTTTAAATTCGATGAATTATAGCTTTTCAGTATCAGGAGCTCCATTTCCACGAATCTAACTAACCTTGTATTTTGAAATTTTCACAAAATCGTTCACTACTTTCAATAACTTCAGGAATAAGTCAGTCTGGACGTTCATCGTCATTAACATTCATTGATCCTTTGTGTGTTCTTCATTTTTCCAACGGAGTAAAACAAAGCCGTTCATCTTTTGTCTTTAGACTTTGATCCTCGTATAGAACATTGATCACTTCTCTAAAGATTCCCACCACTTTACAAAGTTTCTAGTATCTTTTTTCGATTTACGCGCTTCCTAGTATCATATCTGGCCCTGCTGTTACTGCGTCTTTTCATCTTATTTTCTCTAGGAGAAAGAAACATTTCAGTTATTTTTGGAACACAGGGTTTTATAAGGCATCTCTGATAAATTGCCTTGATCTTTATACACTAAAACATATGTATGAACATAAATATTTAAAATATTTTTCCAATAACACTTAAAAATCATCTCATATTAATCATAATCATTCTTCTCTATACATAATTATTATAAATAAAATATTTTCAAACAAACATAACGGAAACAACAACAATAAAATAGCAAAATGTTCTCCTTTTCCCTCTCACGGATAAAACTGAAAACAAATTGACGTCACCTGTCAACAATTTCATTTTTGTTTTGACACATTAAGCGGTGAACTCATGAAGAAATATTAAGAAATAAAGAAGAGTGAGAAGAAGCAAAATTAAAAAAAAAACAAAAACAATATTTCCAAGGAATTTCCCCAGACTATGTTACAAGCAAACAAAAAAATAAAACATGCTTATTAAATTTTGAAAAAAAAAACAAAACAACAAATAAATAAATAAATATGAACCGTTTATACTTTCTGCGTTAGGCATATAAATAATATTTCTTCTCTTGTTTATAAATTTCACGCAAATTAAATTATTGTTAATAACGGTGATGAACAACAATTTATTTTGATCACGTGAACAGCGCCGAACAAACTAGAAAAGCATGGATTTATTTATTTATTTGTGAGCGAAATATGTACTAAAAAAAAATAATTGAATGAAATATAATTTTGTACTCCACTGTTCCACACTAATCGCACTAGAAATTAGGTCAAAAATGGACCTCGCTTCCTTTTAGCAATTTTTTTATGTTTTGGGTTGGCACGTGTTGTCAAATGATTTACGCATTTTTTTCTGGTGTGACGTTTATAATAATTAATTCGCAGCGATTTTATTTAAAAAAAATATTATTTCCATATTAACAATCTTTTTTTTCGGAAAATGGCGATAACGGTAAATGCAAAACGACGCGTAATTTTGATTTCTCTCAATTTTATCAACGTTCCACAGCTTCAATGTACTTATATTTGTTAGGTTGGCTGACCTGGGTCAATGTCAAATGTCACGAAAAAAAGTGTCTGTTGGTGAATTTCGATATTTTTTTTCGTGGTTATTTGATCGATGGAAAAATCGTTTTTTTTAATTTGAATTTATTTTTTATTTTCTTTAAATATTTTGAATGAAAATCGTAGTTACATTGTTGCGGTTATTGCTCTCTCATTTTTTAGGTTATATTCACGTGTATTAAGTAAAATATTTTTGTGAAATATTTTTTTTTCACGGAATTCATTAATCGGAAATAAAGTAAAGAAAAATATTTTTGTTGTTTACTAATTCCGTTTAAAAGATAAAATATTGCGAAGGTTATTAGAAAAATAACTGATTAAGAAAGTTATTTGTTATTTATTAATTAAATTGAGTTAAGCCCGATTTACATCCCAAAGTCAAAGTGGAAGTGCACTTTGAAGCTCTTTTATCGCACAGAAATTTGTATGTTTTCCTTTCAGTTCAGAAACTTTCGTGTAACAGAGAGAAAGGCATACAAATTTCTGTGCGATAAAAGAGCTTCAAAGTGAACTTCCACTTTGACTTTGGGATGTAAGTCGGGCTTTATTTGCCATGTTTATAATTATTATTACGAGCTTAATTGTAAATGTAAAATAAACTTAAGATCGCAAGTGTTTAGTTATTACAGCGTAGCGTTTTGTGGTGCCTTGTTGTAAATTAACCCCTAGAGCAACTCAATGGCCAGAATTTTTCATTCGTGAAACAGAAGGTACCATGTCAAGACTTCTGCAGCAGATACTTAATTTGGACTTCAGCTGGTGCGCCAACATAGGACTAAATGTCAATCCAGACTAAACGATTCTAGTTCGAAACTCAACTGGAAATATCACATGGGTACTTCGCTGAGGAGGATACGCAGATCTCATGGGTTCTACAACCGAAAGCCATGTAGTGGATATATACCACTATGGTAACTCAGGGCGCTTAAGTGTGGTGGTACAGAACAGCATTTAAAAGTTTCATAACTAAATTAAGAAAAATTCAAATAATGGCTTACCTTTCCATCATCGGAGCCATCTGCATTTCGCCGATGGCAGCGTTGGAGTCTCTCCTCAATTTGGTACCATTGCACCTTGAGGTAGAGAAATCTGAAAAAGAATGGCTACCTGTGAGGTGGGCTGGGACATTTTATAATTGTCAACATTATAGAAGAGATCCCGGAAGCGGGAATGCTATCGCACTGCATGCCCGTTAAGATCTCAAAATTTAAGCCACCACAGGATGGACTAGTATCGTACATGCATGGCTCCAAAACAGAGACAGATTTGGGTGCCGAAATCTGGATTGAAAGGTCCACCTTGTTTGAGTCCCGGGTCATCAGGGTTTCAAAGGCAATGAAAGGTGTATACCCAAGCTAGACAGGGCTCTGACATTTGACACTTGTTTAGTGAAGAAGATTGGATTTTGATAAAACACACCAAACGCTGAAAATCCGCGCCAACTTTAGCCAACTCTAAGCGGTTCCTTCCTTTGCCGTCTCCTAACGCGACCAAAGAATTGTTGGGATGAAAGGATGTCTGGACACTTGTTGGCTTGATTACCGGACACTGCGCCATGGATTACAACTTATGGAAGACCCCACCTGCAGCCCTTGCCTTGAGGAGGTCGAGCCTGTCCCTCATGTTCTCTGTGAGTGCTCCACGACAACCCGATAGGCACACTGCTGAGCCTGTTCAAGCCAATCTACAAAAGCCGTGTTCCTTTTCTGCTATTTTTTACTCGTATTTACTTGGAACTACTCCTGCTCTCACAGAGGAGTCGATAGATTTTACTCAAATCGACAAATTTTGCGTTCCTTTAATTTTTTTACTCCGGAGTACTTAAAAGTAGAAAAGGAACACAGCTATTTTCCTCACTTTTATTTTAATCTATCCAACTTCTGAAAGTCTCATAACTCTCTGCACAGCACCTAAAAACAGAAAGTTAACACTTTTCCCTCTTGTTCTAGTTTTTTCCACAAAAAGAATAACTGTGTTAAATGTTACAATATCAAAGCTGCAATGCAATACAAGAACTAAAATTCATCATCATTAAAAGAAAAATCTCAAAAAAAAAATTATAAATTACCAAAAAAAAAAAATCTCACAACAAAAACTCATTCTTTTGATGTCTTTCCCCGATTGTGTAGAATTAGATTCCCGTGAAAATTTGACATATTCACTTGAAAATCGACGACAGTTCTACAAACCAAACAAAAAAAAAACAATGTCGAAGAAAATCTCAATAGCAGTGCTGCCATTGATTGATTAATTAGTGTTACCGTGCGGCTATTTATCAGAAACTGAAAAAAAAACCTCTGAACAAGAATTTTTGGGTGGTCTTTCTCTCGTTCGATGGGTCCGGTTCCGAGTCCGCATATCGGTGGAAAATAAAAGATGGAATTCAATTGAAGAACCTGAAAAAATCTAATTTTACTTCAATTATTTTTTCTGAACAGAGTTTATAAAAATAAATAGTAAACAGCAAGAAGAAGAGCAACTCATTTCCGCCTCCTCAAAATCACCCGGGGCACTTTTTTCCGGTGCGAATTAACGCCCCCGCGCAGTCGCGCTTTGCTGCTGCTGGATATGAAAAAAAAAACAAAAACGTATACGATATCCGCCAGATACTAAGCTGCTGGCTGAGGAGTGTTTAACAGGTGGCCGGGGTTTCGTTTCTTTTTTTTTGTTGCTTTCTAATCTCTCGCATTTATCTAGAGAACGTCGATTAAGATGTCTTCCAGTGTAAATAAAAGAATTTTACAACTTTTACAGCACTAAACGCCATTGGCACTGCCATGAATAAACATCGCCAAGACATTTTGATACTGATGTGATGATGAGGAAATTCTGTGTTGTTTTTGTTTTTTTTTATTTGTTCATTCATTAATTTTTTTATTTTTTTTTAACCCGCACTAAAATAATTTCCTCGGGTGCGAAATTTCATTTCGCCGCCACTTTTAATTGGAATTAATTAACCTTCGACGGTTGTGTTTGTGCCTCTGTCTACAGAGTGTGTGTATGGAGATCATCGAATTCAAAATGAACGTGGATGGAAACGGCTGTAAAGTAACAATTCCATGCATCGCGTAAAAGAGATAGTGTGGAAGAGCAAACGTATGTCGACACGGTACACCAACGACACCATCAACAACAACAAAAGTTGCTCTGTGATATAAAAAATTGACGCCGAGGAGTTGTTAAATGAACTCCAACTGGCCATGATGATGTTGATGGTGGCGATGATGATAATGATGCTGATGATGATGGGGGAATCAAAATTGACGGAATGTGGACACATGTTGATCATCGAACAACCGAAATTCAATGCTGTGCGCTCATTCCAATATCGCCTGTCGCGCTGTTCTCGTGTCTCGTCTATGGATTGTATTCTTGCCTGTTGTCAACGAACTTTGATGCCACTAAATGATGACTTATGTTTGGCTTTAAATGATGGACGCTCTGCTTTTTTCGCCGTCTCTCTATCGCTGGTTGTTTCCTATAGAGAATATAAATTCCTTGAGGCTTTTACTACTTCGATGATTTTATTGATATTGCTGCTAATTTGGTTGATGGATGTTTAATGTAAATAAACTGTGTTTACAATTGTGCATGACTTGTGAATATTTACATTCCGATTGCAATTCTTTGGGTAATCATTGTTGTTATTACGATTCTTGAATTGAGAAAAAATCCTTGGCTTGAATTTGGTTATAATTTTTTAAATTTGATGTTTATGTGAAAGTCCAAGCTTAGGAGTCGCCTTTTGTACTATCAGTCAGTCATGTCGTAGTCGTTATGGTTCAATGTGTAGTAGTAAGCTTGGTTCGAATAACAGAGCATGTTAATAGAAGTCTGGAGGTTGCTGAAGGAGGAGGCGAAGGACCTTTCGTTTAGGAGCTCAGACCAAAACAATATAAATTTGCACGAAACCCACAGATCTAACAAAAATCGAGACAAAAAATTTTTGTAGCAGGGCTTTGATTTTGAAAAGTCCATTTCCTCAATAGAAGCCGGCTGAGCCAGAAACACAATCAGTACCAGACTACCAGAGGTTGGCCGTATCCGAATATGGAAATTAATTACTATCGCCTCAGAGGCTTTCTACGACATGTCCCGTAGTAGTCACACAAAAGAAACACTTTGGCATACATCCACGGCGTGGAGATATGGGCATGTTTCCACTACTGGACTCATGTGCCATGGGAGTGAGACACCGCTTGTTCGATCAAAAGCCAAGAAGGTCCTCCGGTTTAGCAAACCCGAACTCAGAGTCTTAACAAGTGTTCTCATAAGACCCATTCCTGTCACCTGAAGATTATGCGTAAATTTGATACTGACAAGTGTAGATTCTGTCAGGTAGAAGCAGAAACAACGGATCACGCCCTGTACAGGGTCGGCGCTTGGTTTTTTTGCGTCCGGTGCAGTAATACCACATTGCGCTCCCTTCAATTTTTTTTTTCAAAGTTTAAATTTTCTTTAAATCTTAAATTCTGAGATTGCGCGTCCAATTGCGCCCGATGCAAGTGCACCATTTGCATCTATGGAAGCGCCGTCCCTGCCTACGTCCAATTAGGATTTGTTTCGCGATCTTGCTGTTGTGCTGGGTTTGCTGGCGCTTTAACTTCACAAAACTCTCCCGCTAATGCTATTTCTTTAAGTTTCGTACTGCTTAAGCTTCTGGTAGATGGCCTTCAGTGCCACTGCCACCATTCTCCACACATCTCCAACCTCGTCTTCTGCTCCAGGATGTTTTCATTGAACTTCCTTAGCCGTTTCGACGAAATCATGCGAATGAAATGGAATTGGATTGGCCACACCTTGCGAAGGACAATGGAAAAAGACACAAACACTCTGTGCAGTTCAATATATGAAAATGAAGGCACGGGAACACTTAAGTTTTAAAGTTTTTTTAAATCTTAATTTCTAAAAATGCGCCCGGTGCAAGTGCACTATTTGCATCTATAAAAGCGCCGCCCCTGGCCCTGTACAATCATTCTGTACTATAGAGCACAGATAAAATGGGATTAACACCTAAAGAAGTATGGAACACAAATCGAAGAGCTATCTTAACGATGATTTGATTAGTAGCATAAGTCCAGATCTTGAATAAAAAACTATTGTTGAGACTACACTAAAGATTTATATTACTGGTCCAAGTGTACGAAGGGTACTGCGGGTGTCGAGAATGAATCGCTCCCCTTACCATACAATACAAAATCAATGAACATCTTTCGCATGTCCAAGTTCTCCTAATAGCCTCATCACACGGTAACGTAATTATGACGAAAATTCGTCATTAAGAAGGTTCCAAATTCGTCATAAATGATGAATTACGTCCGTGTGTCGAGGCTATAAGTCAAATTCTGGTTTTTATTCATGTTTCTTGCTCTCAAATAAAAATGATCTTGAATGACCAAATTTGGCATAACGGTAAAAACCATTACATCATGCTTTAGTGCCAATTTCATCTATAATTTTGCACTGCCGGTCAAACTAAACTTTTTCTTTTAAAGCATTGCTCCAATTTTTGCAATTTAAATTCTCAAAGAATCTCTTAAAAGAAAATAATGCCTCATCACCTAAAATCCATCAATCATCAATTTACATAGCTGACAATTCCCCACAGAGCCAACTCCCATGAATCTAACAAAAACTTCATCCTTTCATTGCTAGTTTTCTAGATTTTTATGGCATGTCTAAGTATTATAAATTAAAAGCCATTAATTCACCGGAATAATAAAAGTGAAGCATTTCGTTTTCTTTCCTCCCTTATTAAATACCGCATATACCCACCCGGTATACCAGCAACACAAAACCCGCACTTGCGCAGCCGCCGTCGTCATCGTCTTCATATATATACTGAACGATCGCGTCCAAAGAGTTCAAGTTGATGAAATTCGTTTCATTAATTCTTCTTCATCAGCCATATAGTACCAAGCAGCAAACGTGCGCATAGTGCACCACACAAGTGATCACATCACGGCAAAAGATCTCTTCACGTTTAAAAATCCCGCAGACGTGCACATGTAATCTTTCCTCACTTCTCTGCATGGCTATGTTTTGTACGTACTCGTATGTACTCATTCCGCCAGAGCTTCAGTGCTTCGCCCGTATGTGGTTAATTGACGTAAATTAAGGTATGCCCCGGGCTGGGCTGGAGCAGCAATCAGTAAAAGTAAAAATAAAAATAAAAATCCCATTAAAAACGAAACCATCTCTCGCATGAAAACGGATCCAGCCCATGGGGAATCAGACTTCACTCGAAACTAGTTTTTTTTTTTCGTTCTTTATTTTATTTTTTTATTTTTTTTTGTACTGAAAGAATCGAGCTGAAAATGCGAGACTGCGGGCAATGCTGAGAGGAATCAGTTAAAAACACGGAATACCTCCTGGGGAGTCTCTGCGCAAGCTAATGTCGTGGTCGGTTGGACTTGAAAAAGTCAAGCCCATCTTCTCTAGATATTTAGATATGTTGTAGCCATATTATCCGAAGAGGCCGAAAGAGACACCATTTGCCATTGCGCATACTTTACTTGATGGGCAAAGATGCGCGATGAGATCATCGGCCATTTATGGTGAAACGTTTTTCTCGACCGTTTTTAATTTTTTTTCCCCACTGAGCGATGATGATGATGATGATCACTATGATGATGATACGATCGTCGACCGGTTGGTTAATTCCTGTATGGTTTTCTAGAGCAGTTCACGCATTCCTTTTGGGACTGCAAAGATATGCGCGCAGACTATATACTATGTTGCTTAATGTGTGGAAATGGCGGTTTCAATTAAATCCACACAATTCTTCTTTTTTTCCCGTGTGTGTTTTGGCTCTTTTTGGGATGTGATGTTCGGATGATTATTATATTGATGAAAAATGTTACAAATTCTGACACGTATTTAATAAATGATTTTTTTTGTTTCAATTTATTTTTCGTTTAGTTCCATCATTGGCGTCTAGTTTACACCATCACAATAGCAATAAGAATGATGATAGCTCGACACCATCACACACCGATTATATGTTCAAATGTCCGCAGTGCCATCAGCGTTTATCTGGATTTCAGGTATATATTTATAATTTTTTGTCGTATTAATACAGTATACTTAATTTTTTTTTAATTATTAAAGGCACTTCGAGACCACTTAGAAAATGAACATCCACAAGATAAGAATCTCTGTGATAACACACAAAGCTATCATCAAAACGCCTACAGCAATGGAAATATAAGCGATGGCAACAATCGAGGGAATTCCCTTGGTTTACCCTTAATAGCTGGTACACCTTCGCCACCAATTTCAACAACACCAATTGGTGGATCAGTTGGTCCAGCTGACTTAACGGCAAGCTCACATCTTAGTGCACAGCATCAACAGCTGCAGCGGCATCAACAGCATCAACATGCGATGGCAATGGCAATTGCTGGCATGACAAGAACATCACCGCATTCGATGAATGGTTATGATGAAGGTGGACGATCAACATCGAGTCCTGGCTCATCGACGACTCTTGGAGATATTTGTGGTGCGCTGGGTGGCTCCATGACTGGCCCTGGTGGTCCGCATGGTTGTTCACAGTGTACTGCGTCGTTTCCGAATAGAGATCTTTTGGAAAAGCATGAAATGATGCATTCACCAAATACTACAGTGGTGAGTTTTGCTTTTATGATAAACTATATATATATATATAAGAAATAGAAGGAAGGATTGTAGTAAAGCAGTTTTATGAATTATAGTTGATAAGTGCAGGTTGGTTGTTGATGGAATTTTTGTTCATTTATTACTTTAAACCATAAATTTTTAGGGAGACTAGTACAGTATTGATCTAATATGAGCCTTCAATTTATTGCACTGTAACAAACTTTCTTGCAAATTAAAATAACCGAACTAAATCGAAAATAGATCCATTAAAAGTATAGTCTTAAAATAATCAGTAAAGAAAATGCATGATCATGCGAACTGCATTATCGACACACATCCATGGCAATGGTTTTTGGACCAAACCTTATTTTTTATTACAAAAATATAAATTTTCGTGTCTTTTATCTTACATACTTACCCAAGCACGCATGTAAGAGGCGAGAGCCAGCATGGGTTCGAAACCTGTTGCTTGTTTTATCACCAAGATCGTTCTGATCGTGCAGAACACATTTAGAGCGTTTTGGGAAATAAAGATCTCAGATTGATGACAAAGTGTTTCCCTAATGGTTTGATCATCTCGTACGCAATGGTTCTGTACGAAAACATAATCCTCATCCCGTCCCCTGGACATAGGGAAGTGAACATCCAATTTTGGAACTACACTTTTCAATTTAACGCGTTTACACAACTCCACTTATTAGTGGAAATGTAGACTTAAAAGTGTATATACACTCGAGTGTAGCGGGTGGAACTTGTGTTTACACGTATACGTTTTACATTTTGCGAATGGAACTTTACACTTCCACTCGAAAGTGTATGAGTGGAAACGTACCTTTACTCTATTGAACGCTGTCTTTTCAGCAGGATTTCTAGTAAGATGCCGTATTCTCCTTGCCATCTTTCCTTGATTTGTTCTTTGATTTCGGCCGAGTATTTGATTTCACTCTCCTCTTTGTGTTTTAATACAGGAAATCACTCATTGCAGTCTTTGTTTATCGCTGTTTTTCAGTCATAGTTCATTGTGTCACAAATACCAGTGTGCGACAAGTTGTGTTTTGAGTTGAACACAGCATTTGGAAATAAGGGAAGATATAAAGCCTGCTCGTGCCCGTGCTAGTTCCTTGAGAAAGTCGTACATTGAGCCGTGTATCGGCACCCTTGCTCCAGATTGAGCTGAAAAAATACAAAGACAAACTTATATTCATTGAAGCCAAAAATTTATTTCAAAAAAGGTAACATTACAGCAAAAAATTAATAAAGGCAAGGCAATGTCATCAGTACTTCCTAGTAAAAAAGTATTTTCAAATATACTTTGAGCAAATGTAGAACAACTAAAAATCATCTCAAAATTCATTTTATTTTCTTTACTTGTTCCACTTAGCAACACCGACTGTCCCTTAATAAACCAAAAACGACGTCGTCTTGTGAAATATCACAGTTTTTTTATTTTATTTCTCAAAAGTTTCCTTAAACACACAACATACGCTTCACATTTATCTAAACAATAATCATATCCACAGTACTGACTTATATCACATTATATACAGCAAACAAAATCCACTTAAAGAGCATCAATCAAATTCTCAAATTTCCTTAATTATAAAGCCCCTAATCTCGAGGAATTTTCACATTTCCACGTTACTTGAACGTACAATCGAACAAAGACCGCCTTGTTTAATCCCCCAATGTTTCAGTGTTAATTCATGATACGCGGATGAGTAGAACTTAATATGCGCACGCAACAGTCCAAGTGCATAAATACTTTCGTCATAAATGGTGGCAAACCTCTTCAACATTAGCCGGGGGCTCTTGAAAATATCTCGATTTTCTGCTTCTTCCATCATCGTCCTCTTCGTTACAACAAAGTATAGAACGTGAAAAAATATTAATGAAGAAAAAAGGAGAAAAAAAATGAGAATCTTCTTTAGTAATTAAACAACGTAAACATAATCCGTATCCAAGTCAAGCACAATCACTTCTGATCCGACTGATTTCAATCTTGAGGCGTTTTGTCCATGATGGCTGATCCTGGTTTTTAATGAACAACGCCTTTTATTCATTAAAGATGTTCAGCTTATTACCAACGAGTTAATTGTTTCATATACACACAAAAAAAAACATGTAGAATACCACCAAAAATTTTGAATGCTTCCACCAAAAACTAATTTTCTTAATTGACTGAAACGTAAGAAGGCAAGGAATTTTCTTCAATTTTTTTTTGGTTATGCTCCAATGTGAATCATCGTTATCCTCAAACCAAAAAGTTGACCACAATATGTTGATCATGTTCCAAGAGGTGGACGAAAAAAAAAGCAGAAAAAAACCATGAAAAAAAAGAGTTCGTTGCGCGCCATTAAAAAGCCAAAAATTTTCGAAAAGATCGGCTGTCCCGCTGAGACGGTAAGAAAAACCACGTCCACCACCACCAGTCATATGGTCGTCGTCCCCCGTTGTTGGTGTGCCTTTTTTTTGGGGCCCCCATAGTTGATGATGGGCAATCAGCAGTAATGGCTGCGGCGGCTTACACATGGCTCGTTTGTAGCATTTTAACCGAAATTTTTCGCCCATTTTATTGTTGGTTCGTTCATAGTCAGTCTCGGCCTGTCATTGTGACGAGCCGAGAACGACATCACACGGGAATGCCTGTTTTTAGAGAGAGCATAATGCGACGAGGCTTACTTTATATTGTGAATGGTTCGTTATTGTGAATCATAAAACTTGTCGAAAAATAGCATTAAATTTTTTAGTTGTAATTTTATTGCGATTGTTTGCTGCAACATGGTAATGGGCGTTTTAAATGCTACCGTAAGTTTGTTTAATTTGTATCGAATTGCGTAATCGAAACGTGTTCGAATTGTAGATGGTTAGGAGTTTAGGACGTAAGTAGGGATACGGAATCGGTACTCAATTATTCACTCATATGAGTATTTGGCTTTCGATTCTACTCATATTAGTTCTCGAACACTTTTGACTGAGTACTTTTATTCATATCATTACTTTTAGGGTAGAATCGAGTACCGTGTACTATTTGCATTCAAGTCAGAATTCAAGCTAACTTCAAGTTTATCTCAGTCGTGAATTTCAAATTTCTGTGCGATAAAAGAGCTCCAATTTGCGTTTGCAGTCTGCGTTTGCGATGTAAACGGGCCTTTATAGGGTTGAATTTGTATTCCAAGTAATCTACATAAGTATGTGCAATCTGTCGCAGTCGGAAATCGTGCAACGCATACGCTGTGGCAGGTCGCAGTTATAAAACAACCCTTCGTTGAAAGCTATCTGTAATTTAAAAGTAAGGGATGGCAAATTTGCCTCTTTTTGTTCCATGTACCCGAAATGAAAATGACAAAAAAGTACGCATCGATTCTCAAGTAATTCTTGAGTACTTCTGAACGAATAAAAAGTACTCATTGAGTAGTTTTCGATTTTACTCATGAGTATTTACTCGAGCACTTTCCACTGATTCCGTATCCCTAGACATAAGCCGAGTTATTTTGATTTTGGGCTGGCTAGAGCTTACTAGTTTGATGGTAATGAATATTGTACAAGCAATGGCAGACCTAGACCATATTCTATGTAGTAGAAGATCTCCCGGTTGATCTGCCAGAGGTTTTAAGTATGGATAGAAAGTGAAGTCTGACCTCTGTTCACACATTATCATTTAAAAGAATTTTTAAGGACTTTAAACATCAACCGAGATTTTCAATATCTCGAATCGAAGATTACCAATATCCCTAATTCGAGATATTTTTAATATGCTTAAACATGTGCTGGGCGCCATATCCTCCTCCATTGGACAAAATTAAATTACTCAAATGGTTTTCCAGTGTTTTTGCCAAAGACACTAAACTCTTAGCAAACATTAATCATTTACATCAAATTATAGATCATCCTCCGAGTATCCCTGACGTTGCAGGACAGGGAGGTCATGTTCTTGATCTATTTTTTACTTCTCTTACATCATGGCGCAAGATCGATGTTGAACGCTGCCTAGTAAACGCTAAATTCTCCTATATTTTCTGCGCTAGTCAGCACAGTTCCTAAAACAATCGATGCCAGAAGGAAATCCTGGGGCTTATTTGCTTCTTCCAAGCCACCGACTGGGATTCGTGTTTTCGTAGTGCTAACGGCAACTAATGTCTGTGCTACCAAAATTGTATGGGCGGGAATGTGTTTGATCATTTCTTATTCTACTAGATTTGTAAAACCTATGCAAAATATATGGTACATATTGGTAAAACCTAGGCTGAATAGGAAATGTATAACTGCAATAAAAACTAAAAAAAAACTTCCTTATAAGGCGTACAGACGTTGTAAAAATGATTGACTTAGTCGTATATTAAGTTGAAAATCTTTAAAATTAGAATTGTCCCAAAAAAAAATTCCGCCAAAAATTCCAAAAACCCAAAACCCTCAGGTAAAATGGAACCATTCTAAAAAAAGACCTCAGCTTTGGTAAATGGCTGATCTTCCAACTCCAGACAAATATGAATATTTTTTTGTGATCCAGAAACGTGGAGGGTAAATTCTTCAATTTTTTCTTCTTACATTTTCCAAAAATGGATCATCACCATGCCCACTCAAAAAATATACCTGAAGCCATGTAATATGGTAACATGTTTATTCATTCATACCCACACATTCACACAAAATTTAACAAAAAAAACGAAACGTGTTCTCCAATCTTAAAGGAGGTAACCACACCACTAAAAAAAATTATAAAGAAGAAATCACTTCACAAAATCACATGACTGTGGTAAGCATTGTGCGCATGCCCAATGGAGTGAACCTGCGCAAGTCTTTATCTACCTCAAGAAGGTTGAGGAAAATGGCTGCTGACATATTAATAAAGAAACGTACCGAGAACGGGAAAAGTGAAGCCCACCACCATTTATAAAACCGAGCGTTGAGGTCTACTTCGACCGGATGCAGACAATAATCCATGGTGAAGTCCACCTCTTGGCGTGTGAAATGAGCAATAAGAAAAAAATGGGGGTTTTTTTTTTGAATAGAATTTTCTTCACCCTTGTTGGATTAATGGAAGCAATTAATTTTTTTATGAGTGAACTATTTGGTTTCGATTTTTTTTAAGGGAAAATGGTGGTGTTGTGAAAGAAATGATTGTAGAATGGTGTTTTTTCGTCTATGTAGTTTTATCAAACAAGTGTTGTGAAAGATACAAAAAATATTTTTATCTGGCTTAAGTGCAGCCGAGTTATGACAGATTTTGACTTAGTTTATGTTAAAAAATTGTAGGTAGAATCAGAATAAGTTAATAATTGTATATCTTCAGAGTAAGATGAGATTCCACACACCTAAAAATTGTCTTGAATGTACGAAAATCGCCATTTTATTAAAATAGAACTCCACACCTTAGAGATTAATACAGGCGTAGTGTCAAATGGATTTTTATGATGCTTTGTTTTATTACCCTTTTATTACCCTTATGGTAATAATAATCATGTTTTGTGAGAAATTTTATTAAATTTTGCAAAAATAATGCACAAAAACTAAAAAAAATCCAAAAATAAGAAATAAAATGCTTGAAATCAGGATTTTCTTCAATCTGAACGCAGCGTTTATTTGGTATTGGTAATTCTTCTTCACAGAAAGTCTTAAGGATTTCCTCATTTAGAAACTGGCCAAGAAAGTAATTTTTTTTATCATTTAATCTAGTTCAAAGCCTTAAAAATATTTGCAATGATACAATTGTCTCCTTTACTATGAATTGTATCGGTGTGTATCGGTCTAAAACACAAACATTTCCTCATATTCCCAAAATTGATCAAGATTATTTAAAATATCTACAAACGTCGCCAGAGATATATTTTTCAAACTTTCACAAAATTACTTTATGTGAAAATTAAACATATTTACCCAAAAAAAAATCCTAGGTAAATTCTTCGATAATCTTCAACAGTAATCCCACAACAATCAATATTCATACTAAAATCTTTTAGTTTACATTAATGATTAAATTTATTTGAATGAAATGAAAAATTTTTGTGAAAAATAAGCAAAGATTATTTAAAGTGTGCTTTTGGTAGAAAAAGGTTATCGATATTCCTAAATTGTTCATATCAGCTAAACATAGACCATTAACAAATAATTATTTTTAATTTAAAAGCGAGAGAAACATGTCTCAGCTTTAATTAAACATCAGGTTTTGATTTTGTGTTATTTATTTGGTTTTTGCCTTTTTTTTCGTTGTTATTTTAATGATAATAATAAAATGTGTGTGCTGAAGTCAAGCGTTACTATCGAATTTATGCTAAAAAAAAATAGTATGCGTTAGAAGATAATGTTTTTAGCAAAATTTGTATTGTATTTTTAACTTTCAATAGTTTTTTTTGTCTTATTTAAATAAAAATCGGGAAAGTAGTTTTAAATTTTTTAGAAATAACCGCCCCAAAAAAATATATCGAACAATCAATTATTAGTCTAGTATAAATTTATTAACTGATAACAGAAATAGAAACTTTTTTATTTTCGTTGCTTGACAACAAAAAAAGTCATATCTAGGTTGAGAGTAGTTGTTCACCGGTACGGTATGGTTAGCCGACATTGACGCAAGCAACTTATCTGGGAATTTTACTTTTTTTTAAATTAATATTAATTTATTTTTAAAAATGCGAACAACGAACTCAAATTTTCACATAGTGGACTTAGGTAGACGATTTGCCATTTATATTTACTTTTTTTTATAAGAGTGAGAGTTGAAAAGTTATCAGCAAAATAATTTAGGATTTTTAACATAGTTTCTTGATTTTTAAATTTTTGTTTTCATACTATGTGATGTACAAATTGTTTTCGTTGAAACTCTGGTTCAAGTGGGTTTTAGTGACTAATATCGCTTACCTCTGATAAACTTCTTCTCTTAGACAAATTTCTTTTAAAACATGACTCAAATAAACTACTTAAATGAAAATTCTCGAAAAGTCCACCTGATTATCGCCCTTCTTATGTTATTTAAGCAAAGTTCTAGAAAAACTAATGTCATGGCAAATCGAAGGGCACTGTAGTTGGAAACTGCACTGCTGAAGGCGAACTTTTGATTCTAGCTATGGTTGGCTTGTCATTCTGATCGCCTTTCTTGTGCTTCTTTACTTCAGTAAGCCATTGGATAGTGTTAGGCATAAGCTTCTGGAAAGTAAGCTAATAGACCACATGAGATTGTCATCCTCATCTGCTTGCTTAATTCGGGAATACATACTTCCATAATCGATCTTAAAAAGTATTACTAAAAAATTCAATTTCGGATAGTTTACCAAACACGCGCGGTGCTCCGTAAGGTTCCAAACAAGGATCGTTGCTTTTCAGCAGTTCTGCTTTTTACTCAAATGACTCAATTCGGGGGGTTGATGTACCAATTTAGGAATTTCAATGCCTCAATAGGGACTATTCTGTTTAATAACAAACCCAGCCAAATCGAAATGTGCCTTGTCGTTCATTGTCAAAAATGTTGATCAGACGACGTCTTTACCATGCTGTAAAACCCGTTGTTGCGGTGTTAGATGCTCCATAATAGATTGTTATCGCCTACTATACACAACTGTCAAATATGAACTAACAAATGACAGCCAAAACAAAATGGCGGCCAAACAAAATTGGTTTGATTATATTGACTATATTTGTTGTATGTATTGAACTATTATATTTGGTTTCTCCGCAGTTCTTCAGTTTGTTCACTTTAGAAATGCATTCATTAATCGTAAAACACAACTGTGGAATATCTTTTCACATTCTATGTAAGGCATGGCATAACTTCCCCCACCATTTTTTAAGATTTCTCTAAGTATACCATCTGAACCTGGAAAATTCTGATTCTTAAGTTTCGCTATGGTATTTGCAACTTCTTCTATTGTAGGCTCTGGCGCATTATTTTCTGGTTGATCTGTACTTCGCTTGTCTCCTTCTTTTTGTATTAGGATTATGTTCTCTTTGAAGAAGTCTCTAAAGTATTTCTCCCACACCTCGAGTACGTCATCGATACTACTAGCTGTACTACCATCCTCTGTTCTTACCACGGTGTAGGTGGGTTTGTATCCTTTCTTTATCAAATTCACTTCCTTGTAGAAATTCCTAGCATCTTTATTACTGTATCTTTGTTTAATTGCACTGATTATATTTCTGAAGTAGTCCTGTTTTTTCTTCCTTAATACTCTTCCGTGTCTCTTTGGGCTGCTACGTATTTCTCGTGATTTAATTTGTCATTCCTGTTAAGTACACCTGTCTTGCCTGGTTTTTTATTTCAATTCTTCTTTCAAATTTTCTTTTATATTGATCATCAAACCAGGGCCTCTTTATTTTTCTTATTTTTTTAGTAGTATTAAATCAAGTATACGCAAATATTTAGCCTTGTACCTCCCACGTTTGTCGAGATCTCTGCCAGCTTTCCTACTATGATTTTATTTTGAAGTTTGTGATGTATTTCACAATTTGTGGTGAGCATTATGATTTACAACAAATTACATTACTTTATATTTAATTTTATCAGGCTCTACCAAAAAACATTTCTTAATATTTTATGTAAATATAAAACGAGTCTAGAACAAAAAAACACAAATCCAAAATAATCAACTTATATACAAAATCTATGCCATACCACACCACCATACCACAGGTATTTTTTGGTATATTTTTAGGTTGTGTCCACATAAAAAAGACAAACACATTATATCCAACCTTAATATCTTTGAGGGAAACTAATGATAACGATAAAATAATTCAAAACATTCATTTTTTTTTTGGTTGTTGTTCTTGTTGTTGCTGGTAGTCGGCAGGCGACTCTCTGGCTATTCTTATAGTTTCTCCCCTGGACGAAAAAAGCCATAATTTATAATTTTCCCCGAAAAATTTTCCGCCTCAAAAGAAGAAGAGTGAACAAGAAGAAAAAAAAACCTGGAAAAAGTCGGGGCATAAAAAAGGCACAACAAAAGAAGAGAGACGAAGGCGACCAAAACAAGATATTCCCCGTCCTCTCACGGCTCATAGACACACGAGGGGCACAAAATTGTAGGCGTATCGAAACCGTCAGAACAGCCTACGGTATGGCAGCCTGATAAGAAAGTGAGCTGATAACACAGGGGTACAAGAAACCAACAAAAAAAAATCGGTAGAATACAAAAAAAACATCCTCCCACCCCTGTGATACGTGTGTGTGCATATCTCTTCGTAGATTTAGTTTTTTTTTATATTCTCATTTTCCCAAATCAACCTTTGGTCTTGTGGGGGTTGTTTTGATATGTTTTGGGCGACCATATCATATCACCGGCATGTACTCGATATATATACGGAACATGCGGACGAAACCTTTCTCATTTCGTTCGCTTTTTGACTAGTTTCTAGTGCTTTAGGACTCCTTGGTCCTGTCCAGCTATCAAATATGAAATCCCCTGGAGAGGACTCTTCTTCCATCATCGTCGCAGCTTCTTTCTTTGGGTGAGTTTTTTTTTTTACTTTGGTACGTATAGTATCTAAAGATGGTCTCTACATATTTTCTAGGTATGAGGTATATATCATATATGACGGGGTATAATTTCACCGTGTTTATGTATATACGTATATAGATAGTACGGCATTATATACATAGTTGGGATTTATTTTTTGGTTGTGGGAAAAGGTATTAACACTATGGGAATTGAGATAAAGTAAAAATGACTAGAGGCCATGACCTGTGCTGGAATGTTATCAAATACTTTAAGGTATCTTCTTTTCAGCGCAATATCAGATTTTTTTTATTATTGAGAATGAGGGAAGGGGGGCGTTGTTGTTGTTAGTGTTTTCCTTGGGGGTAGTTATTAAAATTTATTGTTTATTTGAGGGGTGCTAAGAAGGTGGATTATGATAACAAATGAAAAAATTATTAAATATTTTTAAGGCGTTTTTATCTTTATTTTGTTATTATTTTTGCTTATATACAAAGTTTCTAACAAAATTAACACTTTTTTTGACGGCATCTATCAAAATATTCAGAAATCACATGTTTTGTGCTCGAAATCTTTGATGTTTTATGAAATTGGAAATACTTTTGTAAGAGATGTAAAGCAATATCTCAACGACTTCAAAAAAGTCAACACAACGTAAGTTAAAACCATCAAAACTAAGTAAGTTAAAGCAGAAAGAATTCGAAAAGGAGGTAGATGCAGAATCAGGAGGAGAATGAATGAAAGATGCATTAAGGAACTGCTCGGAAAATCTTTTGCGGAAGCATTAATGCAACGAGGTAGTTGAAACCTCCGCTGGAAAAATGGCGTAGATCAGAATGCTAGTATTTAGGAATCCAAAACTGAGCGATATTGGCTAAGCACGGTATACAGAAACAAGGTAATGTAAAAGAGACTGACAGCTTCGAATATCGTAGAAAAAAGATCACAGAGTGACGTCAGCACTAATGAAGAAACAACAACAACAATTTCGATTTTATATGAGAAGAGGTCACGGAGTGACGTCGCACTAAAACGATATTCAGTCTTTTACATTACCTTGTTTCTGCATACCGTGTTGGCTAAGATTAGGAAATAGGAGAAAGAACGAGAAGCCAGGATTTAATCTCGGTTATTGAGCCGAATAATACCCTCCACACGCGAAACGTCGTTACAACAAAAATTCGTCGTTACGACGAATCCCATTTTATGGGGTGACACATGGTAAAATTCGTCCTTATGTTTTGACACTTGTGGATGTGTAGTGTAGAATGTCAGTGAACCAAAATTAAAAAAGAAAGTTTGATTCCTTGTTACGGTCCGGCTGGTCTCTCTACTAATCGACTAATCTCGAAACAAGTAATATTTTTTTTATTAATTTTCAGATAAAATTAAAATCAAAATCAGCTGTTATTGCATAGCACAGGAAAAAAGCCTAAAAGCAATAATCTATCGATTGATAGAGACCTCTCTCTTTGAGTTTTTATCGTAACGGCATAAAATTTGCGTCCTCGATTCCCCAATAAGGGCGCTCGAACTTGGGCAGTGTGTAGCGGCCATGGTGGTGAAGATACAACTGTTAAATTTTGAGGTTATTGTAATTAATTTTTGGGTAAATCATCATAGAAAGTTACAGTGTTGAACAACGTGTGCAAATCATTAAACTTTACTATCAAAATGAGTGTGATTTTTACGAGGCACACGATCGTCTGGTTGAGTCAACTATTGGTCGTTGGGTGGAAAAATTGCAATGAACCGGATGAACAGTAAACAATCGTACGTCGTCGTAACGTTAGATCTGCGGAAAACATTGCTGCAGTGAACAAGGGTGTGCAGGATATGGCGAGGCAGTCAATTCCTCGTCACGCCCAGTAGTAACCTGGCCTTGCGCAGACCTCAACTTGGCGTATTTTGCTTCGGGGCTTGGACCTGCACTCCTAAAACATTCTGAAAATGAAAGTAAATGATCATAGGAGCATTTGGAAGTGGACCCCGATTTCGGACGAAAAATGTTCTTCAGCAACGAGATCCATTTTTTAATAAATGTTTATGTGAATAAGCAGCAAAATGGTCGCATTTGGAGACATAATAATCCGCGTGAGACCCATGAGTTTGCTGTTGCATATCTTGTGGTCCAGCAGAGTGATTGGCCGTGGTTCGTACTTCTTTAAAAATTAGGTTTTCGAAAGGTACAAGTTGACGATAAGCAATTTGTTGTGGCCTAAATTGGAAAATGTGGATCTCAAATTGGAAGATATGGTTTTTCCAACAAGACGGTGCTATCTATCACACAGCGGCTGCATCAATGGATCTTCGGCACAAGAAATTCGACGGCAAGGCTATCTCGCGTTTCGGCGACGACGTCAACTGGCCACTTTCAACTTTAAGTATAACTTCTATATTTAAATCCTAAAACTTAATCGTTCCTTAAGCAAATAAACTAGAGCTCTTTTCTTCATGGTATAAGTTTCGCAATTGCTTCATTTCTCATTCAATTCAAAGTTATACATATTTATATGACAACCAATTATGGCCAGACCACACCTGATGTTTAAACAAGATTTTCACAATTAAATTTCCTAATAATTTAATAATTATCATGTAGTAAATTTAAAGTAAAATTATGATATTTTTTTAAAGAAATAAAAATATGATCATTTTTAATTTCTCATCAAATTTTTCTTATAATACCACACAAAATATTGAGGTTAACAAATGTGACAATGTCAAAATCGTTTAAAATGATTATAAATTTTAATATTATCACACACACACACCCAACAAAAAAAACATTTCATATTTCTTGGTATCATTCCAAAAATGTTGTGTTCGATACAAAAAAAAAATAATGTTTGGTATCAAAAATCAATATGATCACAAAAGAAACAATTTTTTTCCCTTTAATTCGTTACCGTGAAAAACTAGTAGGGCAATCGACAAATTAGTGTGGCGTTAATTTTTTTTCCTTTACCACTTTTTTTTTGAGAAAAAAAATCCAAAAATATTTTTCCATCATTTTTAATACCACAAACGAAAAAACAACAACAACACCAAAGTGAAACAGTGTTGAAAATATCAAATATCCTGGAAGTGACAGACTATATTTTTTGTTGTTGTTGTTGCTGGTTTTTGTTGTTTTTGCATTTTCCCACAGCTGTCTTGACTCATTTAAATTGGTGACACAGGTGTGGGTGGTTTTGAAGGAAAAATGGACAGTTCTATATCTTGGCTGAGATAAAATTTCTGGAAGATCACCGTTCGATGCCTGTGAGCAAAAGATCTCACACCTTGTGGAAAATGTTCTTTAAAATCAAAATGTATCTTTTAATATTTTCAGAGGTGTACGTATATATATATATAAGATTATATATATAAAGCGTGTGTATATTAAATGCCACACACAAGATATGCGTGTCTAGCTTGTCTGTTACTTTTAAAGACGATGCCACGAAGCTCTTTAGAATGCATATAGTAAGAGAGTACCAGGAGACGGGATGTGTTCTATTTTTGACAGTTTTTCCGATATAAAATGTGCGCACCTGTCTTTTTTATGTGAACACTACAGATTATATGGACCTCCCCCGTTTCGTCTTCGTTTTCAACAGTTTTTATATGTCTACTCTACCCAGAATGGGGCATATTATTACCGTATATACCACCGACGCCAATTCTTGACAACACACGCATGCCAGGTTGGCTTCCTCTTAGCCACTCTACTCTCTCTCTCTGCCTGTGCTCCTTTAAAGCCACTTGATACATTAAAAGAAAATCTTCTATGATTTTTGTTTTTTGTTGTTTTTGTTTTGTTTGTTTTTTTTTACTACCAAGACGTTTTTACCTCACGTCTACCTTCTTCAATTTCTTTATGATTTTATTTTTAATACTTCCGCTTGTTGGGGTTCTTTGTGGTGCTATACTCTACCAACGGAAAAGTGATTCTGATTTATTTTTAATTTTTTTTTTTTTAGTTATGTGGATGCTGAGGGGTGTTAGGAACAATAAGAAATCATTTTACACGGATGTATACAGCCGTTGGTATGTCAGTTAAGAAGAGTTTTATGTAAAATCATAAATATTATGGTAAAGGGCAAAAATAGAATCAATTACGATGGAAAATTGCAATTTTCCCCGACGCCGCATAGTCAATAAAAGTCAATTATCCGTGAGCACCTGCGCGCTTTGTTACTTTAGCATGAACGGTATGAGGTAGAAGCACATCGGTACCTCCAAACGGGTAAGAGATAGAAAATTATTCTAAAAATAAATGCCCATGCTTCGAAGGCATTAATTTTGTGATAACATCCGTCATTAAGTCATTCCAGCCAATCTACTGAGGTGTAGTGGAATCGAGTGTAGGTAACCGCACAGATTTTCTCTGTTCTTTTTGTTGTTAGTTTTGCTTTTGCTGTAATCCATAGAACAATCTCAAGAATTTTACATTATTTCGCTTGCTTAACCAAAATAGTATTTCCCTCTACAAAAACCCCTTTTACTATTTTCTCTAACTAAAATCCCCGAATGCACTTCTTCTTGTTCTAACAAAATAATTGATTGTTGCGCTAGTTTACCTCTCAACCATAATCTCTTCGGCTCTGTGTGAAGACATTTTCATTTCACGTTTCATTATTATTATAATTTCTTTTTTTTTTATTTATTTTTTTCTTTTACTTGTCTTTCGTTTTCGTCTTGTATTCTAAAAGGCGTCTCTTTGCCGTTGGTCGATTTCTCTAGCCTTGAAATGTTGTTTTGTCTGCGTCTTGAAGTCGAACATTATTTAACTTGACATCTTAATTCGTGTTTTTCTTGGACTATGTTCTTTGGTTTTGAAGAACGTTGTCAAATGTTGCTTTTATCGGGAGCATGTTTACCTGCCAACATATGGAATACGTTGAGATAAAGTGGCGTTATTGAATGCGTTTTATAATTAGTTACGCATTTACATATTTTTTTTGTTTTTTTTCGTGGTTTTTGGTAGAGTCTTCTATTTTTTCTTATTTTTTTTGGAAATTTACACCAAATTACACTTAATTACAGTTTTAACAGAGAATTATAGGAGGTTAGGGAATTTGTGTTGGGTTTGATTTCAGTTTAGAATCTCTTTTTTGGTTTTTATTTATAGAAAATAAAATTGTTTCACTTGTCCATATAAAGATTAATAAATAAAAATGAGTTAATAAGTGTTGTAGCTTGTTTATAAGACTTATTTGCCAAGAGACGTGGCAATTGGTAGAGCTACAAAAGCTTCGGTAACCAGCTATAACAGAACGATTAGAAGAGCAAAATGCCAGAGCATCGAAAATGTTCAAGACCCGGAAAAACTCTATAAAGTACTTATAAAAGGCACGACAGGTAATTTTTGGTCTATAAAGAGCACCGACGGTTCTTCCACACAAGGGAATAAAGCGTAGTAGTATTAATTTAATCACACTGTCCAGGTACAAACATTTACGTAAAAGGCAGGGTTTCTACTGGGCAGCTAGTAGTCCCATCTTGTGGCGCGAAAAAGTTGCGTGGGAAGAAGCAATTGCCTCGTTCACATATAAGGCCGGCTCCACACGTTGGCACCAAGGTGAGCCCCAATGCTACTTGTCCAACGTGTGTATTTGCATTGGCGTGAGCATTGGGGATTGGACGTCGCGTGTCGGAATCTGCGCCAACGTTCGCTGGTACCCGCGTTGGGACCAACGTGTGGAGCCGGTGTAAAGTTATTATAGCGAGGCGTTTCGGTAGTTTAAACGTTACAACTCCCCTGGAGCAGACCTAGACGAGATCTTGGCAATACTTTTTGTGACTGGATCGACTCTATGTTGAGAACTGCATGCTAACTGGAGGGCACTAGTACAAAAAGTTATCCGAAGGGAAGAATTTTCCGCTGTTCTTCCTTCGGCGGCGGTACAATCCATTATGAACCTAACTAACTAACTAATTGCTCCTTTAATCCCTCATGGGACATAGGGCGGAAACAGTTGCCCTCCAGCGGACTCTGTTTTGCGCGACAGCTCTCAGGTCTGACCAGGATCTCCCGGTTGTTGCGGCCTCTGATAATAGATATGATATGAACCTAGGCCTTCTCAACTAGTGTTGGGTAGGATACGATTATAAAATGAGTTTGTAAGAGGTGCCTCTTTTTTCTTTTGAGCCAGTACAATGTCATACTTCAAATGAGGCGAAATGCTATTGTAATGCTAAAATGACAAAAACAAGCAAATTAACAAAAGAAAGAAAATTAATACATACCAATGAAGAGCATTTATTTCGAGTTTGATACCAGTATTAGTAGCGTGTGTGAGTCGGAAAAAACCCCGAAAATGGTAAATATTTTGAGCCGGAACAAGAGTGCCTACGCCCCCCGCCCGTTTTCGAAAATTCTGAACACGATGGCACCCTCGAAAACGGAGGGAAGAGTCTTTTTCAACAGGGAAACCGTGTTAAGCGCGTGTAGTCCCTCTAGGGGGTGGTTTTTGGCCGTTTTGGGGAGTTGCCCATCCCCAAAGAGAAATCCTAACTCCCCCATCGTGTTCAGCATCCTCGAAAACGGGGAGAGGTACTCTTGTTGCGGCTCAAAATATTTACATGTTCGTCCCACTCACACACGCTACTATTTGCATTAAACTGCCTCAAAGTAAGAGTAAGAGAGTGAGAAACCTATCCCTCCACGATGGTATATTTATCTTTTACAAACTCACCTCGCTTCATGTATGTTAAAATTCGAAAATCAAGAATGAATTTATTTCAATACACACTCATATCAAGAGTAATAGTACATTATTTTTGAACCGGGACATTTCAAAGCTTGAGGCCTCAGTACAATTTACAATCGTGTAAGGGACAAATGTACTGCTTCGTGTAAGTCCGGCTCAACTCTAGCTCAGAGGCACGATTCCTTGATCTCTTTTGCCCCTCCAATTTCCGCTGGGGTTTTTACCCAACCTCCATTGTAGTTTAACAGCACCACCACAAGAAGCCTAGTTGAGGATATCGGGGAAAAGTATGTGACTTCATATCTGATCTAGATGCAGATCTACCATCAAGTTACAAATCACACCCTTTGATTTCTGCTACTGCTGTACCTGGTTAAAGTGTGCTATAACAAGCCGTTTGTAATCTTCTTTGAAAGCTTGGTAACTAATACGGCCAAATCCAAACTCATTTGGGATTGCCAGTGAGTCCTTGAAAAGCTGGATATTCTCAATTGAGTCACTCTTGTGTGAGTCGCGAGCTAATAAGTCTTCAAAGTTAATGAGAGCATTTAGAAGCCCGGCCATGGCTACTAAGGCACTCGCCAGTTTGGAGATTTCCCTAAACTGTCCCCTAAATAATCACCTATAGAAGATCGGAAGGTTACAGGATCCAATCTGTAGGCTTTGCCTTGAGGAGGGCAATTGGATCGCATAAAAAAGGCAATTTTTGAAAGAAGTTTCTTTTGTAGTGCAGAGTTACTGGTCCGTCTGCCAGTTCGTCAAGTTACTACTGTTCATTGGCGTCTGGTAGAAAATTTAGTTTCAAGACATGCTCGCGAAAAAGTAAAAAAAAAATTAAATTGGTTTCATACAACACGGTATTTTCTACGAAACTATCTACCGTGTTATAGGAGGGTTACCATCACTAGGAATACTAACATTTCAATTAAATTAGAGGTATACAGATGTTAACTAATTTGTCATATAAATTTTGTTCAATCTTTTCAAAATAGAGCCAATATTCCATCATTGTCCAATTCTTATTTTTTACATTTTTGCAAAAAGCACTCAAAAAAATCAAAATTGTCAATTTTTGACATGCACCTGTCAGACTTATTCTTTAGAAAATCTAAAAACAATTTTTGTAAGTGCACTCTCGTCCACGGGATCTCATACTTTTTCCTTTTTTTTATTTTGTTGTTAAAATTTGAAATCAATTTGAATTTTAAACACAAAAATTCTACTAAACAAAAACAATAGTCCACAATTCACCAAAAATATCCTCTCGAAGACCTCCCAAAAAGAAAAAAAACGAACAATTGCACAATTTTTTGTTGTTGTCTTTTATATATTTGCTCGATTTATGGAGCCCCTTCTGTTTATATGTACAATATGCTTTTGCTCATTTTAATAGAACGTTATCCCAAGGCAAAATTAATTAATTATTGTTGCCGCTGGTTAATTTCACTTTACGTTCTTCTCTATATGTAATTTTTTTTTTGTGTGAACAGACATACATACATATGTACATATGTAGTATAAATACTACGTTATTCTTTTTGTAGTACACTTCTGTGTCGTGTCGAAATGGTGGTCATACAATGGTTTTTGATGATGTCATTTTGGACTTAATTGATTAAGAACAACCAAACATATATAGAACATATAAAAACCGGTGACTAATTTAACTGAAAATTTTGCTGGTTTATAAATTATGATTCATTTCTTTTTAGTTTATATCATTTATTCTTCTTTTATTTTTTGTTTGTTTTTCGAATAAAAATGTTATCGGTCATCTATGGAATATACTGATGTTACAGGGTTATTTTAAGTGAAGATTGTCGGGAATTTAGAAGATGGTGTACTCTGATGGTCTAACACCTTAAGTGAATTTGAAAAGAGTTGAAGCATTAGTGAAATAAACATAGATCGATGATTTGTTGATCAGGTTTATGATTCAAGTGGATTCTACACGGCGTTTTTGAAGTCATCTTTACAGCAATCAGTTTTGAAGAGATCGAATCAATTCTCATTTCCATTACTGATGGTCAGAGAAAGTCAGATGCTCTATTACCTGTGGTATCCTCCTCTATCTTTTAAATTAAGCTAACTAATAGACATAATTCAGGATAACACTGGCTAATAGAAGCTGCTATGTGCTACTCAAGCAACTTAGGTCGAGATCAGTTAATTGATCTGATGTTAATTTAGATCAGTACTCAGTAGTCTTGCCTAATGAGCACGAAAGACGAAGATACGCTTGGCAGGTTCAAAGGAAAGCACTTAGATGAATGTACAGACCTGTAAGTGATTACGGACAATAGGGAGCCAAGTATAACGATGAATCATGAATAAACCAAACATGTGAAAATTAACAACTGAGCAACAGAGGAAACTCGATCAAGAAAAGGACAATTAGAGTATTTTATCTGGTTTGGCAAGCCAGGAGTTTCTCGTCTTTTGCCGCCCATATCAACTAACAAGACATAGAGACGACTGGAAGAAGAGACTTCAAGAGGCCCGAGTCCTACAAGGATTATAGTGTCATTTAAGAAAAAGAAGAGTTATCCGCTACTTTTGGCCCATTTTATAATCTGGGATAACACATCGATGGCAACTAGTACGGCCAAATCCCGACTATCATCCCCGAGGTCATAGGTGATCTAGTTATACCACTAGAAACTAGGTTTAGATTTTTGCTAGACATTGGTATATTAAACGTTACCCAATAGCCTCTTCCTCTGACGGGGTTTGGGACCAGCAGGACATACATACATGCGGAGTTAATTTTTTTTTTTAAATCTATCTCTAGAAAATGTTAATTGGACAAGCAAAAAGGAAGCCAAACAAATTTTTTAAGTAGCATTCCATTGTTAATCAACCTCTACCATCACCACCACCTCGATCAATTGAACATTTTTGTGAAGAACGAATTTTTTATTCGAATCTCATTCTCAGAATTTAAAACAATTTTTCCCACTCTAAAACCAATCAAAAAATCCCGGATATCACAGATGAATTAATCGCATTTTTAACAACAAATGCACTTAGTTAAATAAATTTCATTTCAATTTTATTTTTAAAACGCATTCATTTAGTCCGGGGCACTCGTTTATTTTTTTTTATTTTTATAATGACAATTCAAACAGAACACACACCTACCATCCCTTAATGCCATGGTGTCAAATAACCTGTTTTAAATGGGAATACCTTATACCCAATATATAAATGCAACACGACGAATTCCATTCCTTTTCACATTAAAAGTCCCTAAAACTGCATTTATTTTGTGCTATATGTGAATATATACATATAAATGTGGTATGCAAGTGCATCCTGGACAGCATAATGCATTCATCCTCCTTCATACTGTATGTACTAGGTAGGATCCATATATACTATAACGATATATGGTAGTACCCAGCTACACTTCTACGGATTCAATATTAATGCACTATCGTCGTTTGTGCAGACAAAAAAAACATACGGGAGCACCCTCAAAACTCATTCACAGAGGAGCAATTGTTGACCGAAATGATGGTCATAAATTATTGGCTTTTAAAAAAAAACACAGTCTTTATTGGACATCATTTTTTAACAAGAGTATTGCGGAAAAGTTAAAAATTAAACAATTAAAACTTTTTTATATTCAACTGAAAAAGTTATTCCGGAATATTGTGGCTTCGGCCACGTTCGGCATTCAGCCAGATTCCAACTATACTATCGGCACATGGATGTAGCATCAACCGAAAAACTGAGGCAGCACCAAAAAAAAAAGAGCAAAAGGACCGACCATCCATCCATCAAACAATTTAAAAATTTTCTGTTTTAATGATGGAACATTTTTCTGAGTTTATTTTGTCATAAATAACAGAATTCGCTTTTATCTTTCACTAGTGCTTTATTATTTTTAATTTTTACAAGTTTCCTAATTGATAAAACCACAAAGAGGAAAACCTAAGTCATTTTGGTTTAGCACAGTAAATTATTTTACACACATTTTGTTGTAAATGGATTTTTTATTATCAGGTATGAGAAAAAGTGTCGACTTAAGTGATTTTTAACAATAAAGAAAATTCCAAGAATATTCCTGGAATAATATAAGAAGAATTTTTAGACACATTTTATGCTGGAAAACGCATAAAAGGTGTTCGTTCATATTTATTTTTCAAAACAAAAAAAAAACTTAAAAGTAAACAAATTTACAAATTTTTAAAATAAAAAAAAACACAAAATATTTTTCCTTAATCCCATTTTACTGCAACGTGTGTAAATTTTTTATGGCTTTTCGCCCCGACCAATTAGTTTAAATGTCAGGAATTTTAACGAGGAAGTTGATCTTGGCGTTTCTTTAATTTGTCATTGAACCAAAAAGAAAGAAAATTAGTATAAAAAAATATTTTCGCATTTTTTTTTTGTATTACTCGGAGTAGTAGTGAAATTTTTAAAATTTTCGTTATATTTTTTTTTTTTAAAAAATTCTCAACGTAAAATTTTGATGGCCTTTATTACATTTTTAGTGGGTGGTGCGGGATATATGGTAAAAGGTACAGACAGGTTTTTTTGATGTTTCTTTTTAGACTAAAGTCTACAACAAAAATGAAAACATTATTTCTTTTGTTTATAAAAATGACATGTGAATATTTTTTTCCACCCGACAACGTAAAATTGTGCTGCCACACCACTTACACACTCATTTCGTTGTCGTTAAGCTGTTAACGCTAGAGAGAAAGTTGAAAATGTCATTTTTAATAATAAGCGAAAACATGTACTACTTTACAATTATGTGTTGTAAAGCATGTGAATTTTGAATATAGAAAAAAATTTTAAATTGCGTTGAATTATATAATTATTTATAGACGAAATGAGAGGTAAATATTCAATTACAGCAGTGGTTTTTGAAATAAAAGATCGAGATCGACTACTAGTTCGAATGAAAAATGAAGTCAGACTAGCTTACTACACCATATTCAAGGCGCACTGGAGGTCTGCATTATCTCTAGGATGACTTATCCTACTTACACAAAAAAAGAACATTAGCCTCCTAAACAGATCCAGTCGAGATATTTCCAGAGTTACGGCAATTATCATACGGCATTGATCTATAGGGTCAATGTCTGGGTATCCCGCACAACATTGTAGCTGTAGCCGTAGCTGCAGAAAGACGAATGAGACCGAAACACTTGTTCACTTCCTGTGTAAATGCCCGGCTCTAGCAAAAGCCAGGCAGCGCACACTAGGCAGTTATGTATGTTCTGGAAGACTTAAAAGAGATCATCAGACTAGAAGTCAGAGCACTGATAAGCTTTTTAAGCTACACAGGATGGTTTTAGACATCCGCCACAGTCGATTAAACCTGCACCACCCTACCCTATATCTCCTTGGGTAAAGAGAATCTAACGACTTACCAATCTCTACACATCCTAGACGTAACTTTATCCAGAAATTTGTAATGGAATAATCACATATTCCAAATCACCAAACAAGCATATCAATGTCTGGGATCCCACAAGAGATCCAAGTTCCTTCTCCAGTCAGCTGCCTTGGGTCTACAAGTCCCACATTCGGTCTCGCGATGAATACAACTCGTATATCTGGAAGGCGCACCAAAAACTACCTTGACTTGGCTGGACAAGTACAAAATCGTCCCATCAAACTCATTGGTGATAGCATCCAGCATAGACTCTTTAAGTCGCTACTACCATAGTGACTGCTCCACTAAAATCAGAAACCTCATGCCTACACGGCAACTTTTTCCCCGCAACGCAATACAAGCTAACTCGGCTCACCCTACACACTGCAGCCGACCTCTTCGCTCACATTACAGTTTAGCGGCTCGTTCCTAAATAGAAAAACTCAATTATGGAACTGTCTTCCGCAGTCGGTGTTTCCGAACTCATACGACATCTCAAAGTTTAAACTCAAGGCCATCGAATCTATTCAAGCACCTTCAATGGTTAAAGAAAAAACAAACTCAATAATATATTTATGTTTAAATAAAAATGGAACCCTTCACTAAGCTGCCTTCATTACCTTCAGCAAATTCCGGCGTTTCGGTCAAATCTATTCTCACGGATTCGAATCGTTTGAAAAATATTAGCGACTCCTTTGGCAAAAGTGCGTGAGTTTACTATAGCTCTCCCTCTGAGGTGTCACCAGTGATTGGTGATAACTTGAACATTGAAGACATTTTATCTTCTCTACGTCGTAGAAATTGCATTCTACCTGCTCAAGACTCTTAACAAAGTTTCTATATGTTCATTTGGATCGATACAAAATTAATATTTCGATATCATAATAACCGGCTGCAGACATAAAAATGGAAGCTGGCAAAATTTGTCTAATTTTGATTCTATTAATAATACGAAATCAGAACTGTTAAATATTACCTACATAAAGTAATCTAATTGTTTTTTGGAAAAACAACAAACACTTAAATTGGTCGTATACTATTCTCTAAAAGGATTGTTATTTCAATTTTACGGAATAAGAGCCAGATGACAACGAATATTCACAAGCTTGTCTTAAAAACATCAAAAATTCGGTCGCAGACCCAAAAATTTATATGAAATGTTCATTCAAACGAATTCTACAAGCTACAGATTATCAAAATCCTATTACAAATCTCTCATTTACTAATGCATTTCTGTCTAGTATTAAAAAAACGACACCCTACAATCAACAAAATCTTGCAGCTACACATATTATAACGCTGTTAACACAACAACATTTACTGCGATCAAACTTGAATAAGATTTCATCAATTGAAGCGAACTCAATCAAAAAAAAAATACTTCTTAACAACAACTTGTGGCATTTTTCGACAATATAACCCAGGAAAAATACGTATTTCACAAGTCGTAATACTTATTTAACAAAACTAGTAAACAAAATTATTGGTAAACTTAATTAAAAATAAATATACGAGCAACTCTCCCTACTTCTTCCTCCGTCCTAATTAATCAGAATTATTTTCCACGTCAAACAAAATTTCTTAATATATTTTTTTTATAGTCTTTTGATATAAAAGTCATTTGATTTCTCCGAATAAATAACAACGTTCCACTTTCATAAGCGAAGAGTCATGAACTTAAAATTCTATCAACATCAACATTATAGAGACCAACCTGCCAAAGCAGTTTAGCAATTAGTAGTATGTGTATTATATAGTATTAGGAACTGATATGGGTAGATGGAGACTTCTTCCTTATCAGCAACGTCGTTTTTTTTTTCTTCATCTTAAATTATAATAAACAATTTCCACTTATTTATTATCATTATTTTCTATCTCTCTTTTCAGAGTTGTAAAGTGTGCCATAAAACGTTCGCGAATGTTTACAGATTACAACGTCACATGATTAGCCATGATGAATCGGCATTGCTGCGTAAATTTAAGTGTACAGAATGTGATAAAGCGTTTAAGTTTAAACATCATTTAAAGGAGCATGTACGAATACATTCGGGCGAGAAACCGTTTGCTTGTGATAATTGCGGAAAGAGATTTTCCCATTCAGGATCGTATTCTAGTCATATGACATCGAAAAAATGCATTAGCATGGGTCTAAAATTGAATAATAACCGTTCAATGCTGAAATCCTTAGAAAAAAGTGGTGCATTATCGATAGGTAGTTCGAATGCGAAACGCGGTCTACCAGCTGGTCCGATGGGTTATTTTCCTCCTGGCTTACCGAATGTTGCATTACCGGGAGGCTTAGCTAATAATAATTCAGCAGCTGCAGCTGCTGCAAACAATAATGCTTTTTATCCAATGATGAAGTATCCAAATTACGAAGCCACCATGAACGCCGCCTTATTAGCTTCATTCCAAAATCCATTCTATAGTATGATAGATCCTAGAATTCATCCTTACAGTATACATCGCCTGCTTGAATTAACCGCAGCGGGGAACAACTCAAGACTAAAATCGGATCCTGAGGATATGATCGAAGAAGTTACAGAAGATGTAACAGAAGAACCAAAATTGATTGTTGATTTAGGCGATGGTGGTGAAAATCAAGAAATGAAATATGTAAAATCACAACCAAATTCCCCGCAAAATAATAACGTTGAAGTATACGAATCACCTGCCGAAGAAGATGGTAACAATACAACGCAAGAAAACTCTAACGAAATAACCGATTTAGAACAAAGAATGCTAGAGCCAAGCTCGTGTACCGAAGAAGAACAGCCCCAATCGCCTGAAATCAAAGTTGAGGTTAGTGATGCCGCCGATGAGCAACAACTGAAAAACGAATCTTTACAATGTGGCCGATGTGATAAGAAATTTAATCACCCAACAGAACTGGTGCAGCACGAGAAAGTCCTGTGTGGACTGCTATCCTCGCAACAACAGAATGAAATCGAAACAGGAAACTCGTCGTACTTGCAATCTGGTAGCGAGGAAGATGCTGAAGATCGAGAATCAAAAAACGGTAGTGAAGGTGAACGAAAGGTTCGTGTAAGAACTGCTATTACTGAAGAGCAACAAACTGTACTAAAAGAACACTACGCTATGAACTCAAGACCGAGTAGAGAAGAATTTCGAATGATCGCAAGTCGATTGAATCTTGATGCTCGGGTTGTACAAGTATGGTTCCAAAATAATCGTTCAAGAGAAAGAAAATTAAATAGCTATAATCTTGGGAATAAAAATTTCACATCACCGTTACTTACACAAGCCTCCTCGCCTTCATACAGTCCAGCCGCAAATGCTACAACCGAGGATCAACCGTTAGATTTGTCGCTAAAGAAAGAAACAATGACACCAGCGAATTCTCCACGCTATGGTACCGCACCCCTCCAGAATGATCTCAACGAGGCAATCAACTTAAGTTATAAACCTTCCAGAAGTCCAACACCATACAGACCGCTACACTATTACAATCCATCAACACCATCGCATCGTCCTAGCGAAATGTCATCGTTAATCTGTCAAGCACCATCACCAAAAGAAGCAGCACCCCGACATTTAGGCAATCTATGTGAGCTTCCAGTACATAGAGGTCTGGTACCTATGGAATGTCTATTACAGATGACACCTGAATATGCCCGTAACCAATTGTTAGGTATTAAGATTGGTGAACGTGGTACTAGCTTAAGTCCGGGATCTGAAAAGAGATCTTGGCGGGATGATGATTCGAGAATTTCGCACGATGATGAATATATATTAATGCACGGTGGCAAGCGACTTAAATTGGAACAAAATGGAAATCCAGATCTTGATTGTCCATTCGTTTGTGATCAATGTGATAAGGCATTCAGCAAGCAAAGCTCGCTAGCTAGACATAAATATGAGCATTCAGGTGAGTTTGATTTTAGTTTTATTTTTTAGTTTTTAAGAATTATTACATCGTCTGTATTTTTTTTTTAGTTTATTATGGTCTTGATTATAGTAGATGTATAATAGAGTGCTAGTAAACGGAATTTTGTCGCTGTCAACATTAAATTTGTCTAGAACAACAAAGTGCCGTAACTAAAATTTTAATGTAAAGCTGAATTGAAGAGGATTTTTAATCTGCTAACAAGTTTTCCTTAAACCCAAGTCACATTTTAAACCTACCCAATACTTTTGAGGTTTGAAATATACCAAATCTAAGGTTGCTATTATGCCAAATCCAGATCTCTTGTTCTAGCATCAAAAAGCAAGCCAAGAATTTAAGTTTAGGATAACTGCTCATTCATTACAACTATATTTATAGGAAGATATGTATGTTTTTTCGTCCTAGTTTGAATTAACGATTCTGTAGCAGTTAAACTAGGCCTAATTCGTTTTTTCCAATCGGCTGACTGAGACCTGCTTGTTCAACCCAACCTTTTTTATAGGAACGACTAGCGCTCAGAGGCAAGTAGCTTTGAATAGCCGACGATTCTGCAATGTGAGTGCAATGTCGGACAGCAACCTCTAGTCGGAAAGATAGTAGAGAGAAGAGTTAAAGTGGACTCGACTCGTAAACCACGGACCTCTGGGACGGTTGTAGGGCTCCTTAATCACTAGACTACTAAGGCCGACTACTTCCTACCAAAACAAGTTCTACTTTCGACCTCCATCGTGAATACAATTCATCCGAAAACCGAAGCTAAACTAAGCCAACGATAGTTAAACAACATGCAAAACTATCTCAGGAATCTTAACGAATCCTTTATCGCTACTATCGTAGCGACTGTCACCGCATCATTCCTTAGTCTTATTTTGCTAGACAAGCTTCTTTGTTCGATTGATGAAAACAACGTTGGTAGTGACACTGTTTAATTTACAGTGGATTTTGAACAGAGACTGTTCACCAACTGTTCATTCTTATTACTCTGTCATTCATCTAGCCCACTAAAGTAAATTCCGTACCCTGCAGCCCTCCTTCTCGTGCAAAGTACAGACAAAGAATTCGTTAAAAAATAGAACAATTTTCTGTAGTAAGTATTTCTGAACTCCGATAACATCAAAGAGTTCAAACCCAGAGATGAAGTATTACAATCTCCTTCAACATCCACCGGACTTTTCATGAGCTAAAACCTGTTCTGTTCTTTGAGCTAAGCTTGCTAGTAGATATTGTACTAAAACGTGACCAACGAAATGACTGGCTGCTAGTAAAATGATTGATTCCTGAGCTTAGAACTGCAGTAGACTAAAGAATAGTTTAATCTCGATTAGTACAATAATGCTTACCTCTAATCTAAGAAAACTTTTCAAACATGTTAACATCTCACAATACTATATTTAAGTATCATACTAGATATCTTGGATTAATAAATATAATATTATTTTTGTTTTATTACAGGACAACGTCCATATAAATGTGAAGAATGCCCAAAAGCGTTCAAACATAAACATCACTTAACCGAACACAAGCGTTTACATAGCGGCGAGAAACCATTCCAATGCACAAAATGCCTAAAACGTTTCTCCCATTCCGGATCATATAGTCAGCACATGAATCACAGATACTCATATTGTAAGCCATATAGAGAGTAGGTAAGTGAGGCCTCTGCCTTGCTTAACCATCAATTTCCAACATTTAACTATGAAAATTTATGGCGGCGGGCAGAACATCAATTTCAACAGCAACGATATTTATAAAAAAAAGAAATAAAAATAAAATAATAATAACAATGCGCGTAACAAACAACACAACCAAAAATAAAAGAAAAACAAAAAATATAAATAAATATTAATAAAAATGAAATAAATGAAAATAAGAAAACATTTTTTTTATAAATATTAAACAACTTCGATTTCTCTCTAACTTTCTCTCTATTTTCTATCAGTCAGTAATTATCGTTCATTAATAAAATAAAAGAAGATTTCAGTTTTATATGCAATTATTTTATAAAGACAATTTTTAAAAAAACAAAAATTACACGAACAAATTCCGTACTTAAGAAAGAAGCTTCTCATCAGCATAAATTTTTGGTTTTTTTATTTTTAAATTTGAATTTAAAAAAATTTTGCTTTTGTTCAAAATTTCTTGTAGAGTTTCTTTTTAATTTACCATTGTATCTCAAAACTTACTGTTTTTTTTTTGTATTAACTCACAATAATTTTTTTTTATTAAAAAAAAGGAACAAGTTTTAATAAGTTTAAATATAATATAAAAAAAATTGTGCAGGACCACAGTTTTTTTTTTGAAATAAGAAAGCATATTTTTACAAATTTCTGTAATTATGTATTCAATGTATTTAGTAGATTATGAAAATGTAAATTTTAATTTTTTTCTTCATTCCTTTTTTAAATAATAATAATAAACAAAAGAACAAGTTTAGAATTTTATTATTAATATATAAGTTTACATTATAAATATAATTTTTTTTATATAATTTTAAGCTATATATTTTACACAACAAACAACCACACAACACAATTTATGAATTCAACGTTGCCAATTAATTAGTTTTTTAAGAATAGTTTTTAAGATCGCATTTTTTTTCTTTTAAAAATAACTTTTTTTATTATTTTTATCACAAATGTTTTTGCAATATTATAGAGAAAAAAAAATAATCGAAAATCATGAAACAACAAAATTGTGTCTTTTTTTATTAATTTTTTTTTAATAAGTTGTTTTTTATATTATGGATGAGTTTATTCTATTCTTTTTTTTTAAATATTATTTTATATCAATTATTTTTTACTTTAAAAAAAAATAATAATTGAAAAGAAAAATAAAGAATATATTTCTTATATTTTTTTTTAAATTAATTAATTATTTTTCATCTTCACAAAGTATATAATGGAGTACCTGTAAAAATACTCAAAAGCAATGTTAAAAAGGTTTCCTACCTTGTTTTATTATTTTTATTATTATTTTTTTTTAATTTTTATTTTGTTTATTTTTTTTTTAGTTTTTATTTTACTGCAAGTTGAAATACTTTAAAATTTATTTTGAAATAATAAAACAAAAAAGAAAAAAGTACATATATACATTATATTATTATGAAAATGAATATAATTTTATTCATTCTTTTATTATTATTATTATTAATTATTGTTTATTATAATTAACTCAATAAAATTTATGAAATAAAACAAACAAAAAAAAACAAATTTCTCGAATTTTTCAGTAAAGACATTTCCCCCTCGATTTTTTTTTATAAATACAACTAAAGCCGATTTTTTTTATTTTAAACTCATATAAATAGAAATTGAAGAAAAGAAAAATATATATTCTGTTAGTTTCTTTTTTTTTTTTTGAAAATAAAAGATTAGTTGAAAATAGTTTATTGTTAAGTGTTCGCAAAATCTGTTGATAGTTTTATTTGTTTGTTAAAAACATTGCTAGACATACAAACTCGAATGGTTGTTCTAATGTGTGTTAGTATATATTCATCTATAGGAATTGTTATCTAAATTCACTTTTTTTTTCGATATCTCCTTATAAAACTATTAAATTCAGTACTTGGAAGCAAACAAGACACAGAAGATCTGATGATGCAAAAAGAAACTGTAACCAAGTTTGTTTATACTAGATGGTATCTACTTACAAACTTTTAGTTGTTTCATTTCAAAAAGTATATAAACCTTATTCTTCTATCTATTGTAAAATCAGTAAAGTTAGTATTGAAAATCGGTCTTAAGGTGGAGGTCCAATGAAATCTGCGGTGGCCTTGTCGATTTTTCTCAGATTGTAGAAAGAGCGAAGAGCACAACAAGGGCACAATTCCATTAAAAACTTCGACAAAATGGTATCCCTCTTTAAAAATATTGCAGCACAACGCTTTTAGTAATGATTTGAACTTTTCTCAAATGAAAATTGTGCAGCCTGTGCCTTGTTGTTTTCATTGCGTCTTCCTTACTGTGCTTCTCGTGCTTCCTACAACCTGGTCAAAATGTGACGAAGTAAGTCCAGCTCTATTTGAGTCTCCACACCTGTACGATTGTCTGATATATTAACTCAATCGAGACAAAGAAAATGATGACACACGATATGTGTAATTTTGCCCGCGGATTATTTTTAGTCGAGAATAATGTAAGAAAGTAGTGTTTGTGTTGTTGATCCAATATTGGAAAATAACTGATGATATTTACATATGTGGCATGCTTTCATTGAAAGAGGTTATGTCATATAGGGCCACATACATAGTATAATTTGGCAAGTCGCTTGGTCATATTGTTTTGTTATACACGTTCAATTAGATTGCATGATCTGTCATACAAACTCCACTTTGGATTTATTTCTGGTAGTGTAAAGTAGTTAAGGTGGAAAAATTGAATCAAATACAAAAATATTTACAACAAATGCCGCCCTTACGAAAAGTCTTACAACTTCGCGACACACGGTACGATCAGTTTATGAAGCTTAAGCCACGCCCACCAAAAAATTAAAGTATAGTTTAATTTTAACTCAACTTTTCATCCAACTTGAAAATTAGACTTCTTCACTTGCATTCTATCTTGATTCGATATTATTTCACATAGCGCAATTTTTTTAACGTCGAATGGTTTTTGGCAATCACAATAGTTCAGAGCTATAAAGTTAAACGAACGATAAGTCTATTAATTATACGATCTATCGAGTCGTTAACTAGCTGGCCCGATAATTTAGTACTTTCGTAGGAGCCTTAAGCTCTAAAACAATTTACTCCTTTTTAGGCAGAGCGAGAAAACTAGTTCTTGTTTAATCGTCGAAGTCAGCGTTAGCCACGGTAGTATTAGATGATACTGCTGGAGTAAACCGCCTGGTAAAGTTTTGCATCTTTCATTTTTCTCTCTATCTTCTTTCGAAAAGAGTTTACTATCAAATTTTGTACTCTAATATAATAGACAGTATAAAGAGAGGTCTACCTCTAAGCTCTACTCTTCTACACAATAAAATGAAACTGCTACTATCTTTATCCTGATATGTTTTACTTACTATAATAAAAAATGTGTCGTGCGAATCATATTCCTTCGACAAATTAATAAGACTTGAAACTGCCCTCAGGAACATTTTATTTAATAGAAATCACTGTCATATATTTATCCTTTAATACCATCCACACTTCGTTACTTACAACTTCTTCATTGAAGCTGTTTCATTTATCGTCTCTAAAAGAATTACACATCTAATGCTTATGGCTTAAAGTTGCCCAGGGTCAAAATTTAACATTTATTATCATTAAGCTTTACCCTATTTCAAAATGATCTTATTTTCACAGCTTTTTACTAATATATTAGTGATATTCAAGTTCAGGAACATCACACATATGGTGTGTCAAACATAGTATGTAACTTGTCTTTTTTACAACAAAAGATATCGCATAAGCACTTATGTAATCAGTCTCGAAAGGATTAAAAAATTGTTTTTCTATCTAAAATTTGTGCTTGTGCTTGTTACATAATATGTAACGCGGTTGCGATCACCACCAGGTAATATCATCTAATTAAATGCTTCCTACCCGAAACTTTTTAAACAATCTTCAATACTATCTTTCCAAATATTAACATTATTTGCCTAAAGCACACAACAAATGTTTTGTTTTATAGCGTTACGAAATGAGTATCAGTATTTTCTACTAATGCTCTAAATAATCACTCATAGTAATAGATTACCACCAATAGAGCATATTTTTAGCAGAAGAAATCCAATAACCAGTAGAGTATATTTTTAGCAAATTTAAATCTTTAACGTTTTACGATCGGATCTGTAGAATACTTGAAGTTTGAAAGTTCATTCATAGCATCGAAGGTTGAAATAACAGCAAAATATTTTATGTGCACTCTCATTTATTGAGGTGCATTAACAAATAACGTCTTAAATTATTAAACAAAATAAATGCCATTTCAACTCAACTCGCGCATATGAAACGACATTTCGATACCGATTAGGGGGGTGGGAAAACTAAGTTGAGTTGGGTGAACCCTATTTCAACTGAACTGCCGTACATGACCAAATTCATCATAAGCTCGCTCAGTTTAGCCGGGATATTATTAATGCACTACAATAAATTAAAAGACAGCTTAGAAATACCTTTGAAAAAATCTAAGTATCTCAAAGACGATTAAGGAGCTTCAAAACAAAAAGAGCAATACTACAATGGTTTCTACAACATTTGGCATTTCACGTTGATTTCGTCTATAAAAGTACAACTCGATTTATTGTACTTCATTATGTTAAATTATTGAGAAGAAGTAGTTTCTATTACCAAACAGATTCTGTGCCTGCTTTCCTATTACGAGAAATATGCTAAAAAAACGAATCCTTAACAAAGAACATTAGCTGCAATACACAAAATAAAATACAATTCAGAAAAAAAATGTTTACAGCATGAGCAATACTTTAACAAATGTTAGATACAAAAAGAAATGTCTTAACACGAAAATTCGATTATTATTATTATTTTTTTTGGATTAAAACTATTAATACAATTTTATTATTTATTATTTTACACTTGTTCTGAACACAGCAGGCTGGGTTTAACGCAATTTTCTTTTCTAATTTTTTTGTTTCTTTTTATTTTTATAAATATTAATTTTCTTACAAAAAAAACATACATATAAATTTAACAAACTTTCATCACACACTCACTCACTGTAAATACTTAACTCAACTCAAAAGTCATCGCCGAATTAAAACAAAAAAAAACTCCATTTAAAAACAAAAATAATTGTAATTTTTATCGATAAAAAAAATTAATTAAAAATATAAAATCACAACTCGTATATACGGATTTTTTGGACCAGACGGTGTTAACATGACAATATGCAAATAACAAAAAAAAATAAAAATTAAAGAAAAAATTTCTAAAATGAGAAAAAATACTCAAAAGAAATTTAAAAAAAAAATAAAATTCTTATAATTATCGAAATAAAATTTAAATGAAAAAAAATCAATTCTAATATATTTTCTATTTGTTCAGAATTTTTTGATGTGTATAAAGTTAAATGTTTAAGAATTAAAACAATTTTGTCCATTGCTTTAAAAATTAAATTTAAAACAAAACAAAAAAAATACAAAAAATAAATTTAATAAAAACAAACCACATTTTTTTCTTCCATAATTTCTAAGATGTAAAAAACAATGAAAACGAAGTAAAAAAAACAAAAATACAAAATTTAAGTTTAAGTAAATAAGAAAACTAAGAGAAAAAATATAGCATGTAATTATGTACTGTACTTCACTATATGATTAAGGATAATTTCAGAGAAACAAGAGAAAATAATGAAATTAAATAAAATAGGAAATAAATGTAAGAAATTATGTTTTTTTTATTACAAAAATATTACGATAAGTCGCTATTTACTATTATAACTGTAAATAAATTATATATATAAAAAGAAATTAAATAAATGCAGAAAAATAATGAAAAAGAATACAAAAAAAATCGAAAATTATTTCAATGATTCTGAAAATGAAGTTTTTATGGAGTTATGGAATGGAAATAAAAAAAATACTTTAATTGAAAAAGAAAAATACCAAAAAAATGTTCTTGTGGATATATATTTATATATAAAATAACGGTTCTATGTATGAGAGGTGAATTGGAGAAAAGTTTATACTGTTTTTTTTAATCAAATTTTCTATTAAAATTTAATTTTTTAAAACAATCATTCGAATATTAAATAAATAGGGAAATATCTGGAACAGTCTTCGATTACATGTACAGATTTCTCTCCTATTTCTTTTCCAAAATAAATGCATTCCACCATTGAACTGCGTTTCTGTAAGATCTGCAGCAACTGTAGGATTTTCTTCATCTAACGAAAATGCTTGCTTGGGATTCCTAAGGAGATAAAAGTCACTGCGTAAAAAATTTGGTGAGTACGGTCAATTTGGTGCAGATGGTCAAGCAATTCGTACTTTGATTCGTTGAAATGTGCCATTAGCTGTGTTCCAAAATTCGAGCAAAGTTCGGTGGAATAAAACCGCGGGTTGGCGTTTTCAGTTGTTTCACTCTTCTCTCTGCTATCTTTTCGACTAGAGCTTGCTGTCCGATATTGCACTCAATGATAGAAACATCGACGGGTGTAAAGGATCTTTGTCTCTGAGCTCTAGTCTTCCACAATAAAAACAACCTAAAGGCTGAAACAGTTAACTTCGTTCTGCTTCGTTCGTTCGTTCCTTCCGTTCTCTCGTTAAAAGAAACGAAACAAAGCACTGTCCACATAGGAGCTTTCGTCTTCACGGATTTCACGTCAACGACTCAAGCTGGTATACGTTTTTTTTATTATTTTAATACACTAGACACGATTTGCTCGCTTAGATTTTTTCTCTCTTGAACTCCTGTTAAAAAATTAAATTAAGCATAACCGTCATCAAATAAACACTCCAAAAGTGTGGTTATGTTGTTCTTTCTTTTCCGTTCGTTCGTCTTTTTCAAAATGTCCCAAAAGCTCTCGCTTTCGTTCGTCTTCATTCCTTTCCGTTCTTCCTGATGTGGACACTCCCATATGAAATGTACGGCATTGAACTCGCAGACTGAAAGAACGGATAGAACGAACGGAAGAGAACGAAGCTATGTGATTCAGCCTTAAAGCTAAAATTTCTCCCAAAATTATGCAAAATTAAATATGATGATGGGAAAATTTGTAAAAATTTGATCGTAAAAGTATATAGAAAAAAATAAACGGCACACAATGATGCTACGTCTTTATATATTAGATTATTTTACTGGCACTGGTAAATACTGGTTTTATTTCCACAAACTTAGTGAAATGTTTATGAGTCTATGTACTGGTGTAACAAGTTCGATGAAGTTTATTTTTATTCGCACTTTTCTTTTCTTATATACAAAGAAGAAATCGAATATTCTAGGTTCTAATTCATTTCCTTTCACGCGTCACAGATAGACACAAATTATCTGCGATACCAGAGTTAAGTATGAGAAGACGTACTACCAATACCACTGTACATAATCTGATTTTGTGAAATGCTAAATTTATTTAGATTTTAGAAATGTCACGGCAATACTTGTTTAGTTTTGCGGAAACAATAATTTTTTCTTTTAAAAACGCTAGAGTTTTATTTTTCTTTCTGCTTAAGTTTTGTTAATACTCAAGGAAAAGCTGTGTTCAACACGAATGATTTACTCACATCTTATTTTTTATTATTTTGGCTCTTATTGAGTTTAAAAAATAGTCTTCAATAATTAAAATCAACACAATTTTTCATTTAAAAAAAACAAACAAAATCAATATTTTTTCTCTATAAAATTTACCTTCCATACTATAGTTCTGTGATACAGTGTCTTTTTTCGTATGTAATTTTTTAAATTAAATATATTCTAAGCTTAATTAAATTAATAATAAATAAAAAAAAAATTAAATTAAAAAAAATGAAAACGACAATTCCTTCTTATTTATATTTAAAAACAAAATTGTAATAAATTAAATTTAAAACAAATAAATTAAAATAAAAATGGGGAAAAAAAGTTAAGAAAAAATCTTTTTATATATATATTATATATTAAACGTTATTCTTATTGTTGTTAAAAAAAAAGAACAGAAAAAAAACTAAATAAGAAAAAGAAAAATCTCATAAAAAAAATCATTCCAATGCTGCAAAATTTGTTCAAAGAAAAGTAATAAATTTATTAAAAACAAAAAAAAATCGAAAAAGGAAATAAAAAAATTATTCTTTCATAAATCCATTAACATTGTATAAAATAAACAAAAAATTATAAATAAATAAAAAAACGGCGCTGAGGTTTTCAAACTAAAAACAAAAAAAATTCATTCATTAAGATTCGTGCTAATAAAACAAAAATTATTGTTGTTCAAAAAAAAAGGAAATTTAATATTACTGAATAATAAATAAAAAAAAATTAAAATTGGATACGTTATAGAAGAAATAAATAAAATAAATAAAAACATAAATTTAAGAATTTCATTTTTAATTAATAAAAAAAAATAAAGTGAAAATAAAATTCAGAAATTTTTCGAGCAGACAATAATAAAAAAACAAAAATAAAAAAAATTGAAATAAATTATAGATAAAATATTAAAAATGAAAAAAACAAAACAAAATATTAGATTTTATGTACTTAGGCACAAGATCCATGTAATTATTAAAAAAAAATAATAATAAAAGAGGAAAAGCGTAAATTAAATAATAATATTAAAAAAATATAGAAAAAGAAATTTAATACAAAAAAAATAAACAATGATAATTTTGAAATATTTCTGTTTTATTATTATTATTATTTTCACTTTTATTTAACTTTTTTTTATTTTTATTTTTTTCCAACAAAGAAGTACAAGTTTTATTGTGAATAAGACACGAATTTAGTTTAGATAGTTTAAAAAAGAAATAAAAAAACAAATATAAAAAAAAAACAACGCTATCAACCAGAATTAATATTCAGGCTATAAATTTATGTAAAAACAAAAATAAAATTACATAATAAATTTTTTATTTTATGTTTTTTTTTGTAAAATTGTTGTATTTTAAATAACAATGACAAAAATAAAACTCCAGGGTATAAAAAAAAAGAAGCTCTTTAAAATAAAATAAAATTCAAAACAATTCTAAAAATCCCACATAAAAGCAACCACAAACAACGAATCATTTTTGACCAATAAGAAAACAAACACTTTAAGAAACAGAAGAACAAAACCCCATCCACATTAAAACTAACAAGAAATAAATAAAAAAAAATATTAATAATAATAATAGTGAGTAAAAATATCTATTCTCACTATCTGAAGACGATGAAAGAACTCTCAGCTTGCATACACCCTAATGAAAGGTTTCCAAAACAACGAAAATATTTAACAAGAAAAAAATAAATTTTGAAAAAAAAACAATTCCTGTTTTATTTTTCAAATCAACGCAACTATTTTGCATTTATTTGAACAATTCTGCAGTTGTTTACACTTTTATTTACTAATTTAGTACATTTATGATATTATTAAATATTTTTTATGTTTTTGTAAAATACTTAAGTGAACTTTAACAAAAAACCAACTAAAAACCAAAAAAACAAATTCTTTAAAAAAAACCACTTAGTAACAGAAAATATTTTGTAAATTTATATTTAATAAATAAAGTAAAATAAATTTAAAAAAAAGATAAATACAAAAAAATAAGAATTTAAGATAAAAAAATTTGTGAAAAGTATTTAAAAAGTATAAAAAAAATTCAAGGAAAAAAGCTAGGAAATCCAAAGATATTTGTACTATAAAACACACACACCACAAAAACACTCACACACTTTGCAATTAAATTAATTTTTTTTTTAATTTTTAATTACAAAATTATTATTATTAAACAAAACAAAAACTTTAAAATTTAAGACAAATTTTGTGACAGTTGTTAAGGAATTTGATTTAAATTAAAAAAAACAAAAATCTATAAATATATTATTAAATATTTAAAAAAAACCCAAAAAATATTTAAAAATTTAAGGCCTTAAACGTTAGTTATTAAAAAAAATTTAACTTAAGTTTTAAAACTTGCCTAATTTCTTCTTAAATTTAAAAAAAAAACTTAAGTATATAATTCCCTTCATTCTCTTTAAGTAAAAAAAAACAAAAAATAAAAAAACACTTCCTCAATAGCCTTACGAATTTTGTAAATATTATATTTTTTCCTATTATATACAAACAAAATATTTGTAAAGTATTTTTGTGCAATACCAAAAAAAATTGTGCAAAATAAAATTAAATAAAAAAAAAATTAAAACATAAGAAAAAACTCCCAAAAAAACACAAAACAAAAATTATGTTTTACGTTTCGGTGCCATAAAATTAAAATATTGTTAAAAAAAACTTTTTTTATATAATTTTTGTTTTAATTTTTATTTTGTTTTTATTTAAAAAAAACACAAAAACTTTTCCTTAAGAAAAACAAAAATGTAAAGTAAAAAAATAAATTTTGAATTTCACAAAATGTAAAATTTAAAAATTTAAAAATAAATAAATAAAAATGACGACAATGCGCGTGGTTCTTGTTTTTTCTTATGTATATTTTTTGTATGCAGATGATGATGATGATGAAGAAAACCAAGAGAAATAATGTTTGTTTTATATAAATATATATATATGAAAAAAAATAGATATAAAAAATTATAATATAAGAGCCAAAAGAGAAGTTATATATACATGTATTTTAATCAAATAATGTCTTAATAAATTTACAATAATTAAATTAACATTTTTTTCATTGTTTTTTATTTATAGAAATTTTGAGAAGCTCGTACAAAGCATAGAAATGCGGATTTAGATAAAAAGAGGCTAACATCTCACCTTCTTCTGCTCCTTTAGTCCCTCGTGGGACATAGCGCGGAAACAGTTGCCCTCCAGCGGACTCTGTTTTGTGCCACTGGGACTTATTCAGCCTTATTCTCGTTGTCGAGTGACGTGACAGATGTCACTTCGACATTAAATTGGTATTCTCATTGTCAATCTAAGAGGCTCGTTGCGACTAGATCTACAAACGTCGTATTCTAATTGTCGCAAGGTGGTGTGTGAAGTGATATTTCCCTCGATACGTTTGTAGGTATCGACAGTTTCATTCCACCGCGTCCCAAGTAGTCACGTCACTCGCCAACGAGAATAACCACCATTGTTGAATCCCCCGGGAGGAAAAGTTAATGAGAATTTGACAGGCGAAAGTTATAGTTAAACCACTTGTCGCGGAATCTCCATTTTTTCCACCTTCACAAGCCTATCATGCCCGGAAGAGATGCATTCGACGACGCTGCATCTGGATGCATGCGTCCTCGTCTGCAAAGGGCCAAAGAGACGTAATCCAAACTTGCCGAAATGTTTTATCCTTTTCGAGATTAGCATCTTATCCACGAAATGATGGAATTAAAAACAAGAATTCAACTTTAAATTTCTTATATTTTCCTTAACAAATTAAAATTTAATTTTAAATTACCAAAACAACTTGTTGAATAATACATTTCAGCGCCATCTATTTAATCTTATTTGAGCCAAACATTAAACCATACAAATGCATTTATCTTAGACAAAACACTGCTTTCAAAAAAATCAGCATGTTATCAAACAGCTGTTCATTCTGTACCACGCCGCACTGCATTATCAGCACACCAAAAATATTGACATTTCATTTACACAAGCATTGACAGCCAGAAGTGGCGTAATTTTACGTTTGTCTCTATTTCTTTTAATGTGTTTCCAAAAATGTTAAATATAAAAAATTACGGAAGCTCAAGTGACGATACCTCAGATTCAGAAAATGCAGAGGATCACACGATTCACCTTAAGCCAGTTAGTAGTACTTTATCTGTAGCGAAGTCTCTTGCGGTAGTTGCAGCGCCAGATGTGGTCCCGATAGGAGCGAGTGCTGTCCCGAGAGCTGTAGATCCCGGAACTAAGGAGCTGGCATATAATCCAAAGTTTGATGAATTATTTGCACCAGTTCAAGGACCAGAAAATCCATTTCTAACAGATCAGATGCGTGCGGAAAGAAACACCTTGGCTGGGTATGTGGAGAAGGCTCATATAAATGCATTTCAGTTTGAGAATCAGAGAAGGACTTTCCATACGTATGGGTATGCACTGGATCCTTCAATAGATGGGGAATTTGCTGATGGACAGAATTATGTTGGAGATTTGCAAGGTGCTTATGATACAGACGGAAAAACGGTGTTTGAAGCCCCGAAACCAAAAAAGAAAAGACAACAGGAAAAAAATGATAATCCCGCGGATATTGAAGGTTTTGTAGGACCTTGGGGTAAATTTGTGGATGAACAAAGAGTAGCGAAGCCAAGTGAAGAAGAAAAGGCTGAACTAGAGGAAATTTTGGCTAAGAGACACAAGCGAGGACGATTACCGGAGGAGAAACCACTGGAAGAGAAATCAATACTCCACAGTAAGAAATTTCTACATAGCAAACTTTTTTATACTAATCCTGATATTTTACAGTCAAAGACCCACTCGATTACCAAGGAAGATCCTACCTTCATGCCCCGCACGATGTTGGCGTCAATCTTCGTTCTGATACTCCACCTGCAAAATGTTTCTTACCCAAGTCACACATTCACACCTGGCAAGGGCACTCGAAAGGAGTCTCTGCAATACGATGGTTCCCAAAAACTGCCCATTTACTTCTTTCGTCCAGTATGGACTGTCGCGTAAAGTTATGGGAAGTCTATGGAGAACGACGCTGCATTCGTACCTACTTTGGACACAGACAAGCCATAAAGGATATTTGCTGGAACAACAAAGGAAATCAGTTCTTATCAGCAGCTTATGATAGATATATCAAGCTTTGGGACGCGGAGACGGGGGATGTTGTCTCAAGGTTTTCATCAAGAAAAATTCCGTTTTGTGTCAAATTCCATCCAGATACTAGTAAGCAGCATCTCTTCGTGGCTGGTACTTCAGATAAAAAGATTCTTTGTGTAAGTATAGCTATGAAATCATACTCGAGGATTTACTTTAAATAGAAAATATCTTTACAGTGGGACATCCGATCTGGTGACATCGTCCAGGAATATGATCGACATTTAGGTGCTGTGAACACAATCACATTCGTCGACGAGAATCGCCGTTTCGTCTCAACATCTGATGATAAAAGTATGAGAATCTGGGAATGGGATATTCCTGTGGATATGAAATACATCGCAGATCCTACAATGCATTCCATGCCGGCTGTGACCTTAGCACCTAATGGGAAATGGATTGCCTGCCAAAGTTTAGATAACAAAATCATTATTTTCTCGGCAATGAATCGATTTAAAATGAACCGAAAGAAAACGTTCTCTGGACACATGGTTTCCGGTTATGCCTGCAGCTTAGACTTTTCACCCGATATGAGTTATTTAGTATCTGGAGATGGTGATGGAAAATGTTATATATGGGATTGGAAGACAACGAAATTGTACAAAAAATGGCAAGCGCACGATGGAGTTTGTATAAGTTCTTTATGGCATCCGCATGAACCTAGTAAGGTTGTTACGGCTGGATGGGATGGTTTAATTAAGTATTGGGATTAGAAAAGATGTAGATTTTGTATTTTAATTGTTATTAAATTTTAATGATAATAATAATTTTATAAATACACATTTGATATTTTTGAAGTTATTATAAGACAGGAATTCTAAAGCAAAGTTGATTAAGAATTAAGTTAAAAGCTGATTAAAATAATTATTTGAATATAATTTACGTCTTCTCAATATTATTACAAACTTTAATCTGTGGGGAAAGTCAAGCTAGAGCTAGGTGGAAATCCTTACCCTGGCGATAAGCAATGACTTCACTTGCTTGAATACCAATAAAAAGAAATGCAATAAATGTTTTCTTTCAAAATCTCTTCAAAGTAATAGTCAGTAAGTAAAGTTAGAGCAATTTCTAAACATAATATAAGCTATCAACATACACGCCCCAACAGAAGACAAACAAGTCGAAGAAAAAGATGAGTTCTACGACATCCTGCCAAGAACCTTTAATCAAATTCCGTCAAATGACATTAAGATGATCGTGGGAGACGCTAATGCGAAGATAGGAAAGGAAGAGGGATTCGGGCAAACATAGCCTATGCAACCACAGTAACAACAATGGTACCGCCTAATTGATTTTGCCACATCTCGCGGAATGGTCATTATGTCTACATTTTTCCCGGATAAAAACATCCAAAAAATGTCCTGGATATGACTCGACGGGATTACGAAGAACCAGATTGACCACGTCCTAGTAGAGAGAAAAGGCACAAACAATGTATTAGATGTCAGATCCTACCGGGGAGCATACTGTGGCTCCGACCACTTCATGGATAAAATCAGGTATAGAGAGCGAATAGGACGCCTACCAATTGCTTGGAGTTTAGCTAACAGAGCAGGGTGGCTGGCGCAAAGGTTTAACTGAATGAGGGGTAAATATCTTTAGGACGACAGGGGGTACATTGTCAGAGGCAGTGGATTTTTTTTATGTGAAAAAACCAAGCTACCCTTTGTACTATCAGTCGGCCATGTCGTTCACGTCATGGTGCAATGTCTAGTAGTAGCTTGGATTGTAGGATAAAAAAAAAGATAGAAAAGGTTAGAGAGACTCTGGGGGATGCTCGAGGAAATGTGGATGAACCCTTTTCTTGAGATATTGGGACCTATTGTACTACACTCTATACCTCATATTTATTGGCCAGACCGCTTAAACTAGTTCAGCAGTCTGCCTAGTGGCTTATCGTTTCCACTGGACTGTTCAAGCTTCCCGGGTTCCTGTCCGCAGTTCTGCCTTCGGTCTGCTCTCGGAAGGAGTTCACGAAAGCGGGCTCGGGTATGCTCCGTAGGCTCCCCAATTCCACTCCGGCCCTACTTGCCACTTTCAGTGAGACCAGAACCTTAGGGCAGAACGACGGCGGTCTGGGTCTGCTTGTTGTCCCAGTAGGAGGCTAATTGCGATTATACGCTTATTTTTTAATTTATGATGTTGGGAGTGTTCCCCAAGGTGCCATACGATGGATGCTTTGAATGAGATGCTCGGATAAACACACAAGCAGATCGCCAGTATACCGTTTTGGTCTAAAGCCGTACTGCCCGTCGTGTATAATTTGGTTGGATTCTAGGCATTTCATCGGCTTTTCTATTGATTTATTGTCTCCACAAGATTTGTTCACATCAAGCTTTTTGAGGCACCTATATACCTCGCGAGCCCTGAAGAAAACCCTGTCCATTGAGTAAATGGAGCAGTTGAGGACAGAGGGTGACAACGCGAACTTTTAACTTAAATGCGAACAGAAAGCAAAAACTAACGTTTATAATATCTCGTTATTTTTGAAGAATTCAAAAAGAAGATTTTTTTAACCTGTATAAAAATTCATTGTAAACTACTAGAGTCGCGTGCATTTTTAGATACATTTATGATTTTCGGTAGTAATAGGTAGACTTGTTTGAAGACTTGATTTAACAAGAAACATTAAAATATTGCAATTTTCTTTCAATCGTCCTTCAACGTCCAAAATGGAATGTTTCCCATAAGAAATAATTGACAGAAACCACTTTTAACATTGTCCAACAATTTTTGTCCTGTCTGTATTGCAAGTTACGATTTATTATCGATTTTGCCCCCAAGCATTTTTCAACCTTTCTATTGTTGTGTTCACCCCGCTTGTACGATCCCCCAGTTAAAAGAGAAAATATTTCGGTTTAAAGTCCGTTTTATCCTTTTAAAAACTAAGAATTTTATTCGTCTTCCAAGTAAATCTCTAGAACTGTTTCCGAAAGTGCTTAAAATTCAAAAGGATAAACACAATCTTTCGTTTTTTGGTATTTTATTGCTTGGTTTACTACATGCTTGCCAGTGAAAGTAGTGAAAATAGGTTTGTTTACATGAAAATCGATTTTCCATTTGATTTTGGTGTTGAATACGAAATGGAACAGTACAAGGTTCCGGTGTCACATTTACCCTGATTCTCATTCCTTTTTTGTTGTTGTATAATTAAGTGAAGAATCTTCGTGGATAGAAGTAATTTTATTAAAAGGATATGTTTTAAATAAAAAAAAATCAAGTACGCTAGGAGTGGCATTTAATGAGAAATAAGTGAAAGTTTATTCTAAGAATAAACGAAGGACAAAGTTGAAGTCGCAATATGTCTAAACCACCGACAGATACCTCCGGCCTTGGATACTCTTACCACTTACCATCCGGTGGTTTATTACTAAGGATAAGGAACTCGCTGTCACAGTTTAGTGATCTATTTAGTGAATTTAATAAGTATATAGCACCTGCCTATCATCATGACCGTTGCGAAAGATCCGTTCATATGCGACTATATTCAATGCATAAGCGAGAGTTTGTTATGGTATTCCTAGCGCTGTTTGCCTGCTTTGGTCTCGGAATATTTATAGGCCTAGCAGGCCCACCCATCACTAGCACTACAGAAATAACAGCAAGTTCCATATTAGGTAATACATCACTAGCTAAGGAGAAAAACGTTTTAGCGACTGGCCCGTTTGCTATGAAGAGTCCCTTAATGACTACATATTCCCAGCAGTTATGGTTAATTGCAAAATTAGAAACTGACAATAATGATGGTAAATAATCTCTGTTTTTGTTTTTTAGTTGCAAATTTCAATTCGTTTCGTTTTAGATGAAAAATACGATAAAAGTTTTCATGTTAGTGTTGCTATTGAAGGAATAACTGAACAGCATACACCAAAGAGTATTCTAACAGATGAGAACGTACGAAACAGGACAAGGCATCTTTTGTGCGAAAGGAATATTTGCGAGGAGTTTATTGTTTTACATTTAGGATTTTTAGATTACGCACATTATTTGATAACAGTCAGATTTTATGGATTAGAGGCATTCCATCAAAAGTACACTATTAAAGGAATAACTTTTTTCGTAAGTTTGTCATTTTTTTAAAAATTTGTTATAGTTTCATTTGTAAAAAAAAAAACCTATGGCCTTAGCCTCCTCTAGGACATTTCACCAAGTTTGAAGACATCTTGCAGCATGTCTCCATTTCCACTTCTTAATCCCATATGTTAAATATGAGTTCGTGTAAGGTTTTTAAGAGTTGCTGTCCTTCTTCGTTTAGCAACTCAGTTGCGATTCCTTCGACGGCTTACCTTTTTGCCTTTTTACAGCTTCACGCACCTCATCCAGTGTCCGTGGTTCTATTAAAACATTATCTTGAAGAATTACAAATGTCTCCGTCAGTAGTTACTGGCTTACGTGCAGAAAACTTAGCTTAGGAATCACCATTGTTACCATTGCCAATGAGTTTAAGAAAACAGGTTTGCACCTTGTCGAACTGTGCTAAGACGGGGTTTTTAAACCCCAGGCCCAGATAAACGAATTGTATTCAAGAATTCGAGGCAAACAAGTTATCTGTTAGCACGCTTCCCTTGTAAATAAAGGAAGGAGTAATAGATGTAATGAAATTCTTCTTGATGGAAGTTAACCAGTTGATTAGTTGAGAAAGCAGTTTTTTTAGTTTTCAAGCCAAACTAGGGTGGTTTTCGAAATATGGCCTGAAACAAAAGTGTAGAGTACAACCCAAGCCACTGGTTCCACCGATGAGCCGATTAATCGACATCTTCCCACAGGTGTTGGATTGAGTTTTGAAACTCTAGACATTTTTCCGTCACCTGCCTCAAGGTGAAAATCTGATCGGTTGTTGATTCGTCTGGGCTCAAGCCACACTGGTATTAGCCTATGACGTTTTTCTAGCATATGGAGCCATTCCGCTTTGTACGATAGCAGAGAATATCTTATACGCGGTATTCAAAAACGTTATACCTCGATAATAGTTGCCCGTTGTGATATCTATTTTTTAAGTACCGGGCAGAGAATACTTTGCATTGTGAACACGCCTAATTTTGCATTCACTTTCGAAATATTTTGTTTTTCTTAGAGATACTAATGTTTTTACTTTTCATTCTAGTTCAAAACATACAGTCCAGCCTTTACGCAAATTGAAATCTGGTTCAGATTTATCTTTTTGTTATTTACCTTTATAGTAACGGTAAGTTGAACAATTGAAATTTAATCTAAATAACTAAAACCTCTCAAATTTCAGTGCTGGTATGCACACACATTACGAAAATATCCAATTTATGATTGGTCAATTGAACAGAAATGGATGTCACTACTTCTACCCTTATTGCTTCTATATGATAGTAAGTAGAAACTACTCTTGCAATATTTTAAAATCGAATTAAAAATATAAATTTACAGATCCTTTCTTCCCTTTAATTTTCCTAATGAATTCCTGGATTCCCGGAATGCTAGATGCAGTACTACAAGCGACCTTTCTATGCGCTTTACTTATGTTCTGGCTTTGCATCTATCATGGATTAAGACAAAATGAAAGGAAATTTTTGCGTTTTTATATGCCAAAAATAATCGTTGTTTTGCCGATTTGGCTGTGTGCAATCGTACTAGCGACATGGGAAAAATGCAACGAACTACGAGACCCAACATATAGTCATTTTGTTGACACAAAAAATTACAACGTAAGAATTTTTTAATAATCAATTCAAAGTTTCATAAATAATTGTTTCTTAAATAGGGTTTTAAGTTGTTTTTCTACATAGCTGGAATTATGTATATTTTATATTTATCACTCCTAGTTTTAAGAGCTTATAGTGAGCTTAGATCTATGCCATATTTTGGTAAGTCTATAAACATTTTAAAACTGCACAACAAGCAGTCAAAAACTCCTATTATTTTTTTGTAGACATGAGACTTAAATTTCTAACACTGTTAATGCTATTCGTTCTATCTATATCATTGACTGTAACGATCTGTCGGTTTGGATTTGGAATCCTTGAAGATAACTTTGTTGCTTCGTTAAATACAACATACAGAAGTTCAGCACAATTCATGTGTTTTTATGGATTGCTTAACTTCTATCTATACACTATGGCTTACGTGTATTCACCAAACGGTCGACCAGTACATGGTAGGTTTAAATATATTAAATACAAATTTTTTAATTATTTTTTAACAATATTATTTCAGAATCAACACTCACTAAAGATAATCCAGCATTCTCAATGATTAATGATTCCGATGAAGAAGTTGTATATGGGTCTGAGGATGAAAGTAGAAGACCACTCAATTCTGGTGGTAAAAACGACTATGACAGCGATTAAAATTAACAATTCTCTTTTGTTCGTTATTTGTTGTAATTTTAAATGTGTATTTATTCCGATATTGGAAATGTTTTTATGGAAAAAAAAATAACTGAAATGCTCTTGCCCATCATTTTTTTGTGGGAGAAGACTTGAAGGGATTAATATATTAAATATTGTACTTTTAGGATTAAGAAGACTACGTTTTGTTTCATTTGTTTTATAACCCTTTTCGCTTTCCAATAAAAATATTATACACATAAAGTCCTCAGTTGCTAAACCTCTTCTTATCAACATTTAAACAAGAGAATGAAATCACATTTTTGATTAAATGGCCCACCTATAAGGACTCGATTTACCTAATCAAATATAAGGGCTCTTGACCTAAAAGAAAAATTGAATTACAAGGGAATGTAAAAGGTTAGGCGTTGTCTTTCTATGAATTAGCGTGGTGTAATAAAACACCAACGGCGTACGTTAGATGGTGATTTGATTACATAATCTGTTTAGGCATACCAAATATAAATGATCCAACTATAAAAGAAGTTAGAATATATTCTAGTAGAAAAATAAAGAAATCGCTGCTGGAATTGCTAGCGGTGTACGGGGCTCTATTTTCTATTACACTATTGTTAAATCCAATTCAAAAACGCAGCAGCTATCGAGTAAAAATTGGACAATATTGTTACATTTCCAAGTAGTTATAACAGCAAGATTGGGCTCTAAGCAGCGCGAGATCACAATGTCCTAATGTTATACGCCCACAGACGCTTTTCAAAGCACAATGCAACGCTTCTTAAAGTATATACAAGACACAAGTTCCCACGTCGTTCCTTTTTCCTTGGCCTGTTACTGGTGCTGGGAAATGTGAAGGCCAAGCAATGTGCTTTGGGCGACCGCGATTAGCCATCATCGCTTATTTGCTTACTACATAACACGTATCAAAATAAAACTGAAAATGAGTTATCTTGAACTGCACTCAAGTAAATTTCCAAGAAAATTGCTGATCTTTGCGGCACCCCGTTTGAAAAACACTGTACTAACCTGATGTTTCAACCGGCGAAAAGAGCCGAGAAAAATCTTGATTTTTTCGACGAATCTAATGTTGAATTAAAGTTTTTTAAACATTTTAACATATTTTAGCAGTTTATTTTATCTCTTATTGCACTTTTAATATTCTCTAATCTTGTTTTTTTGTTTGTTGTTTAAAGTTGACTAGCTAATACAAGCTAGTGCACCCAAAAGGGTTCCTTAATGATCTCGACCATTACAGTCATATAGGACCATGAATCGATTCTCTAATCTTTAATATCTATAAAACTTGCAAAATTTTAATTACACAAAATCACTATAGATTCACTTGCCACAAAAACTTCAACCACAAAAAACCCGCCAAATAATGATCAAAAATTCAACTTAAGAAACTCAACACATTCTCCAAACTACAGCTAACTTCACATCACACCAATCCATATATAACTACCCCGCATGCAAGAATATATAAAAATCAACGCACATCCACGCAAGCTGGAAAGCTGTCAAACATCCGCTGTAGCTCCTCTCGGTCTCTTTTCAACAAAAAAATTTCAGTTTTTATTTCAGTTCGAGTTTTGCATTTGCTGCTGTCGCTTCGCAGTTTTTAATAAAATTTTTGTTGGATGTCGCGTCATTCAAATTCCGCAATTTTTATAAATAACGGAAGAAAAGAAAAGACGAAATCGATTGCAAAGTGACGACGGTAAGAACCGGTTGAAGTTCAAGTTTTCTTGTTGGCTGCTGTCAAACAATTTCCCTCAAAAATTAATTAATAAAAAAAAGATCACAAAACCGCGATTTTTTCGGGTCAAATTTTTTGTGTGGAAATGTGTATTAAAACTTCGGATATAATAATTTGTGAATAATAATTGTGTGATTTCCTTTCATTTCTAACTTCTTAACGAGGGATTATCTTGGATTTCTTGCAATTGTGAACAGAATTGACACATCAACAGGTAGGATTGAACAAAAAAAAATAAATTCATGTTTTTTTTATTTTGCATAAAAATATAATGTCCAAAAAATTGTTTTTGTGGTTGAGATTTAGTGCCTTTAAAATATTCATATTGTTACGAAACAATACCTTAATTTAAAAATATGCACAGAAGCTACAGGAATTCAAATGCACCATTACCTGCGCAGCTCTCGGTGGTGACGGGATGGAGCACTCACCTACGTTCCTATTCTGCATGTAGGTACAGCGATTAACCAGTTCCACTCGGTAGTTCTGCTGGCTGACGATGGCTTTTCCGTTCTTTTTTTTGCTGATCTCTTGATATTTTTCATATGGAAATGAACTAGGCACGAGCTCTCGTTCAGCGCCGTAAAAGTTTTGCAGTATTGCGGATGCCGTAGGTTTCCTAGTTCTGGTTACAAAATATGCAACATATCACGTCCTCCCAGTTTGTAGAGAAGCTCTACATACAGCATAGGGGTTGTTCTAATTTTCCAGCTAGCCAATTCCCTGCAGTTTACTCTGCGCTACAAATTTTACTGTAGATGTAAAATTCATTTTTGAAGATTCCATTTTAGTATAATTAAAGTGGATGTCACCATATGTGAGTAGTTATCTTTGTTTTAAAGTGGTTAGTATTACATTACAGGTTACTCTATGGTTGTGCAAATATCAAATAACAATTTTAGTTTGCTTTTTGTGGATATATAACACGAAACCGGTGCTTATCAGCAAACTACATGCAAATGCGGCAAAATGCAATAAAGTAGAGCCTTGAATTATCTTTTTATGTATTTCAATACTGTCAGTCTTTTTTACGCCTTCCAGACCAATTTTAAATTTCTGCAAGGCTTTTGATTTTTTTCTAGTATGACATGTTTAAATCGTTCACACGTCAATCGCGAATTTGCTGTAATTAATTTAAGCAAGACAGTTTCGCCAGCGGTTACAGGATGGGATGTCAATGGACAAGGTAATATTTCGTTGACCTCAATTAACTTATATATCCTGTTGTATTGTAATGTTTTTTTTATAACAAATGAAACTACAGAAATGTTTCAGTTTCAGTTTCATTAGTGATAAAAAGTCTCAGGAGAGCTGCTTTTGTAGTCCGTATTACTCAGTTTTTATGTCGCACACCCTACATTTTCCACCCTTATTTGCTTTGGGTATTATAAATTAAGACGCCTTTTAGTGAACTAATAAAATGTTATTCGAAAAAATGCAACGAATTCAACAAGCTTCCTTACATAATACCTATGTATGTGCATCCAAGTTGTCTGTGATGGGCCTTGTCTTACTATAAAGCGGATCCATATGTTTTTTTGTTATCTCTCCAATCTAAATGCATTATGCCTTGGGCATTTCAAGTGAACAACATATTTCATCCTATAGAGCAAACCTTTTGTAAGGAAAAACCTTTTAGAACGTCTGTAATTATATAATATTGGTTAAACGAGTTAAATTTAAACGACTACAGTGGTTAGGACATGTGCGGGGGATGAATGAAAATCTACCTACTAGGAAAATCATTTTTAGCCAACCACCTGCTGAAACCAGAAGAAGAAGCTGCCTCCAACTGAGATGGAGAGATTGGGTGGAAGAAGATCTATAAATATAATGAAATTAAAAGCAGCTGGGAACAAAAAAAAGTAACGAAAGGAATGAAAAATAATTCTTAGTGAAGCTCAGGGAAATAAAAGGCTGTTTAGCAGGGGATAATGACGTATTTAGTACAAAAACAGTTTTTTTTAACTTGATAAAAAATTCTCGTTTAAGTTCTATAATCGATATCCAGCATGCTGTTTTTAAATATATTAACTGTTTGAGTTTTTTATCTTTCAAAGCTTCCTTGCCATTTTAAATACCGTATTATATTGTGCAGATCAGAAGTCAGTAGGATATTAGCCAAACGGACTAAGCCACATTGTTGTTGAACTTGGTATAGCCGTATTTAAAATGTAATCACCCATTCCAGACTCTTATTAATGCACTCAAGGAAATGGCAATGAACCTTTCTTTTGAACTCTTGAATGTTGGGGTTTGGAATTACTGGTTGTGAAAGGTTGTTCCACAGTCGACTTGTTCGAACTCCTTGATTGCAGTTTGCGCGCGATAAAGAGAGCTTCAACCTGTGGGGATAAGCTGATAAGATACAATAATTACATTATTGTGGAGATATGTGAGGGTTTATTCCAGTGTGGTAGTTGAAATAAAGTTTTAGGTAGGCTTATTTCGGCTTATTTGCGGTAAGACTTATGGGGTGCGACAGCGAGGGAGACCCAACCTCCGCTGGAAGGATGGCGTAGACCAGGACGCTCAGAGCATAGGGATGCCGAACTGGATGACATCGGCTCAGAATCGGGACCGGTGGAGAGAACAGTTGCGAGAGGCCAGGACCGGATCCCGGTTGTAGAGCCGTTAAAGAAGAAGAAGGCTTATTTCATTCAATTGGTTTATGAAGGCGTAATTAATGAATATTTCTTTTAAAAAAGGCACTACGCTTGTTGGTACTATTTTCTGCGGAAAAAAACATAGTCTTAAAGCCCTAGGTAGCCTTAAAATGGTATCCCGCCGGCTTAACCAGTTAATAATAGGGTACCAAATTTTCGTTTAGGTCGACTCTTCACCCAGTGGACAGTACACCTCCTTGTTCACCTGCTAGTCTGGTACTGCCGGCGTCACAGCCTTTGTCGACTGGTTAGCGGGATTTACTTGTATCAGGAGGCACAAAACTCGGATGGATGAGGCTGTCTCCCGCTAACCCCGACGGTTGCATCTGTGGCTCAGCCGGCGGCTTAGAAAAAATTAACTCATACAACATTCAAGAGTTCAAACGTGAGATTCACTGCGTCCTCATCATGCATCCCTTAACTGCCATATCCATTTTCTTCTTTCGAGCTAAGCTTACTACTAGACATTGTACCGTATATCGTAAGCAATTGTAGCGAATAACCTATATTGTGAAACCCAATAGTAAGTTCTTGCCAATAATCTACCTATAGAATTGAAATACTTGATAAAAGATTCTAAGAACTATTATTATGTTTGTGTAAAAAATGTTAAAAATACCTTTAACCATTTTCTGTATTTAACTTCTCCTAATTATACATCGTTCTTTATGATTTTAGGTTTCGCATTATTTTCTTTTAGCCTTATAACATTCAGCGGTTAGAGCTCTTATCTAAGATAAATACACGTGCATAACTACTCATTAAGCTATTTGAGATTTGGTATAAGTGTTTCTACCATCTGTTTCCACCCTAGGTTGAAGGTTTGTCTTTATAACCGTACTACGAAAAACATCATTCATGACAATTGAAGAAGGAATGGTTGAGAAGATATGCAGCATTTCTCATCTTACTTCTGGATGCGTCTGGAATTATTGCCACGGTCAGGAATTTTAATAATGGTTAAACGTTTTCACATACGACTATTAATTCTCGACCCTCAGTGCTGAAGGCTTTTTACAGATCAGATTAGCTGTAATGGAGAAATTAACTCATATTTCTGACTAGTTATTAAATGAAGATTGGTTATGAAGTTTTGCTAGTTTTTTTTACTTATTGATGATTGTCTTGAGAGTGTAACTAGGTTCCATTTCTTTTAAGCTAATTTGTGAAAATAGCCATTTGTTTTTAAATTCAATATAATTTAATACCTTTAAGTAATTACAGACCCTTGAACTATTCCACCAATACAAATTTTATCCACAATCTCCCCTTAAAAAATTTCAATGTCATGCGATTAAAGTATGCCACCTGCTTCTTCTCTTTGGTTCCCTAAAATATGTTAATGTCACTGTGGCGCTTTCAATCACAAACAAAAGTTGGGCCAATCCCTTAAAAGGTTGGAAGCCGAAACGTGATTACTCGACTATAACGTAGAAAGGGAATCTACACCCGCATAGCGCGCACTTGCCGCCGCCCGTTGTGCCGTCAAATAAAAGGGAATGAACTCATAATGCGTATCACTTCCGGTATAGGGCTCAATCTCATAAAAGTAAACGATTTACGCTTCAACATTAAATCACAAAGGCTGCATCATAAATTTTAAATGGTATAAAAATCCCTTTATTAAAGGGTCTTCCCAAAACGTGGAAAATTAAAAATTTCATTATTGATGAAAAATAAAAGGACAAAAAATAAAATATTAACAGAAAATGATTCAGCGTCAACTTATCAACGTTGAAACTCTTTTTTAATGGTAGTAAAATTACCTGAGAGTGAATTGTCTTGGCAATCTTATCAGACCATATCTATATTGATTGATAAAAATGATGATCATATTTTTTAAACTGATAACAATATTGCGGCAAAGAAAAATTAATTAACATTTCGCACATTCACCAGAAAGGAATTTAAATATTTTGAATTTTTTGTCATTCCCAAAAAAAAACTAGTTGTTTTGAAAGCGTTTATTTATCTCTATTCATATTTGAACAAGTGTGGAGAAATACAGAAAAGGTGAGTAGATTCAATGTATTTATCCCACACGAGAATTTGGTTCAACAGTTTTTAAGTATGATCTCATTTTTTATTCCACAATTAATTATTACACCTGAATGTGGGATGTTCGATCAGTTTTTGTTTGTTTTTTTTATATATTGTGTTTGAATGAAATTGACCGAGTTGTTTTGGTGTAATAAGAAATTTATAGATGGAACTTATAATAATATTTTAGTAAATATTGTGAATATTGTTTTAAACCCGAAATTGCGAGTAGTTGCAACACGTCGAGTTAGTTTCAGTGGTCGTATATTTCATCGTATATATTTTATTTCACTTTAGTTTAGCACAATGAAAATAAATTAAAGGAAGCTAAATAACCTATAATTACATTTAGATATATGGCCTAGGCATGCGAGTAGTTTAACCAAGATAATACAGACAATACCATATGTTTCTTAACCATGTTCTGGTAAATAAAAGTTCGCCACATGAATTTGCTCACTGGCGAAAGTAAGGATCCAAAATGCAGTAACAGAAGAGTTCGAAGTGCGACAAGATCTTAGATGGACTGGCCCTCATGCTTTTCAACCTGGCCCTAGAATGGGTGATAAGGAAAACATCAATCCAGAGAAGTGTATCAATAGCAACCCAGTCTGTACAATTACTTGTGTACGCGGACGACGTGAACATCGTGGGAATGTCCTTTTTGGCAGCAAAAGAAATTTATGTTGAACTAAAAGAGGCGGCAAAGGACATAGGCCTGAACAACAACGAAAAAAAACAATGGTTATGCAACAATCCAGAGCTAGAAGATTTAGAATGGGAAGAAATATAACTATCGACGAACACAATCTAGAAGTAGTCGATAAAACAGTCTACCTCGGGTCTACAATTACAAAAAGAAACGAAGAAAGGGAACTCGACTCGACGAATACTACTGGCCAATAGAGCCTTTTATGCCCAAAAACAAATACTGGACTCAAGATTTGTGCCCAGAAAAACGAAACTCTCACTCTACAAAACAATAATACGACCAGTACTGTGCTATGGCAGCGAGACTTGGACTATGACCCAGGACATAGAGGAACGAGTCAACAGGGAGAGAAAAGTCCTCAGGTGCATAATAGGCCCAACCAGAGAGGATGGAATATGGCGAAGGAGATACAACAGCAAGTTGTATGAAATTTTTGACGACCCAGAACTCTCAACTTTAATAAAAATTAACAGACTAAGACTAGCCGGTCACGTAGTCAGGATGGAGGACAATCGCATCCAAAACGGCTTATGATATCAGAAATTTCAGGAAATAAACCAGTAGGCAAACCCAGGATTTGGGCTGTAGCGCCATTGGATGGATGGATATTTGGTTATTTATGAAGAATTTCATTCGCTGGAATATGATTAAGAGAATGGTTAAGCTGAATCGCGTTGATGCAGTAGTTTCTTCTCGAGTTTGTCAATTATTTTCAATTTTAATATCTCTTAAACATTGTCTCTTAAACATTTTAATATCTCTTCAAACATTGCCAAAGATAGGAATTAGCTTGAAATGAAATTAAATTAAAATTGAGGAATATTTAGTATTCTAGTTAAGTGTTGCGATTCTATTCGCTGTTTGCACAACCACATTTTTTTTAAAAAAAAAGGTAAAGTTGCAATGATACAATAACAAAACACTTTTTCATATCGATTTCTATCAGCTTTCTATTAAAAATAGCGAAAGAAAACAAAAAAAGTTACAGTATTACTTTTCATGTAATGTGGGTGGAGAACATATCCGTAGTTAGTTATGTTAACAACATATTAATGCAGAAAAAAAAACCTAATAAAAAAATCCATTACAGCATCTTAAATTAAAAAGAAAATTACTTTTCACTTTCCTCTTTTATAAACAAGTGTAAATGCGATCTAAAATTGCAACCAACCAAAGCGAATATATTCCGAAATTTTCACAAGAAAAGCTAATTTCAAACTCGAGATTAAAACATTAATCTGCGAAAACTGATGAATTGCGATAAAGAAAGCTGCTCGAGCGTCTTGCATTTTACTTCATTTTTATCTGGATGGAAAAACTCTCGTAATTAGATAACCGCTCAACGTTGCAGATACTACTGCTAGTCATCAAAGTGAGTATTAAAAAAAAGAAGCAAACGATTTTTACTTTTTTTTTGATATGAAAATGCATTCAGTATTGACGTGAAAACAACAAAAAAAAATTTCATTTTTTAGTGAAATCATTAATTTTTAACTCAACTTTCTTTTCTTTATTAGAAAAACAAAAACAACAAATTGATACCGTAATTTCTAATAATTGGATATAAAATGACGAGAAATAGATCAAAAAAGTTGCCCCATGAATTGGATTTGATTTGATTTTGCTTTCCTCAGGTAGATCTCGTAGCCGCTAAGTTGACCTAGGCACGTGAATTAATCTAAAAAAGGAAGGAAGAACCAGTATTTGCCTGCCTTGTAAGAAAAACAAAACTCGTTACAGAAGAGTGATTCTCTTCTCATTCAAAAAGTTACAAAACATTGGATTATAACTGTATTAGTACCTTTCATAGGTTAAGTTACCAAAAACAGAAAACCTGAACATAAGAATAGACCTGGAAGAAGGTAGACAACGACTTGATTATTCTCCATAGAGATTGACATCTTAAGGCATAGCCAACATGAGCTTCAACGATCCACATCTTGTCGCATAACTGCGTTTCGCGTTCTAGTTACTGAACTTGAAACCGTTCTTAGTTACTTTGTTACTGTGATGTACTATCCTCAGCTATGGTTCTAGTAAAGACTTTACATTTCTGATATTCTTGCATGACTCACAGACCAGAAAAAAAAGTAATAATTTTAAAAATTAAACAAGCAATTCCTGGTGATGACGATGCGACTTTATCTTTATGGATAGATTAAAGAAAGTCGCATGACGATTGTTAGACCGATGAAAGAAGAAGACAGAGATGAATATATATAGTTAAGAGTGAATCGCTTACGACACAATTGTTTGAATAATTACAGAGCGATTACGTTGAACCTGAAGAAAATTATCTTTTATCTTGATTTCGAGCCAAGATGTTCCATCGTTTTAGCTTAATCTCAAAAAACAAAAAAAAAAAGAAAGAAGAAAACAAACAACAGAAAAAGAGTTTCCCTGGAAGTGATTGTGAAACTTCTGTTTAGCAAGTTATGGCATATTTTTTTTAATTGCGTTTGGGAGAGTTTTGTTTTATGAGGTAATAAGCTTCATTTTATACACCGAAATGAAACACTTGAATGAAATGAAAGAAGAAATTAAACTCACATTCATATTAACATAATTTATTTATCTTAACAATTTATTTTTATGGACTGCACATGAACGTCCTATATAACATCTAGATACATTAAAAAACTTTTATTTGTCAGGGTTTTTAGAAAGCATTTAGCACATTCAATGTAGAATGTTAAATTGTATGTATCAAATATTCATCATTGAAGACAACCTTGAACCCTGTTAGCAACACCTTGATTTCATTATGATTGCACAAAATTCATTTTCCGCTTTATAATTGCAGATTTAAATTTTTTTTCTCTTTTACCATTTAAAATAGCTTATCTTACCTGAGTAATAATCTCTTTCAAACTGATTACACTTTCACCATTCGGTTTTTTTAATTAGTTGAATACCTTGCATGAAATTGTACATGTTTTAAAACGAATTGGCGACAACTTGATTTATTTTTAGAATAAGAAATATTTTTTCTGATAAAATAGTTTCTAGCTTTGTTGAAAGATTATGAAAAAAAGTGCGGTAACAATTGTTATGCAGTTTCTTATCGGGTTCTAAAAACCAATAATGAATGCTTAACGATTTTATGGAACGTGTTTCTTGAATTTTCAACGAATTTTTAGGATACATTTTCAGAGGATGTTTTCGTTTTTTTCATGCAAATTACAGGATGTACATTGCGGCTTCTGTACATACTGTGAATAAAATGGCCGCCGAATATCTGTGCGGACATGTCGATGGAATGTCTCTGCAAACTTTTTACAGCGATTTTCCAAAGCAGACAAAATTCAATAGAATTCTATAGACAGAAGTAGGTTGCAGAACCACAAGTTTCTAACGTATGGCCCCAGCATAAGATGTTAAGATATTTTGAGATATAAAAATTCGTAGCTTTTACCGAAAAAGGGAAATTCCTCTGAAGGAGACGGCATTAATCTAACGTATAATTATGTTAATCGCCAAAAAAGCTCCTGCCTATTTTTCTTGTAGATGATTATCACTAGAGTGGCTATTGTGAGCACTAAACTGTTTTTGATGATAATGATGATCAACCTGACTTCTTGCCAGACTATAAAATCTCGAGATAAGCACACCGACTCTATTTTGGGTTACATTTCGTTACAATTAATTTCGGGGTTTTAGCCGCTGCCTCTGCTCTTGTTGAAATCTTCCATCTTACACAAAAATGTTCGCGTAAAAACTCCTTAGGCCAGTAGAGGTAGTCTAACGTTATTTTTCATACATAAATCAGACATTTTCCCACACATTTTACTTACTTGGTTAGGAGTATCTACAATCTGTTCGTTGCCTCTCGCAACAGCTTGCTCTATCGGTTCCTATTGCGATGTCATCCAGTTTGGAATTCCTAGTCTGGACATCCTGGTGTACGTCATATTTCCAGTGAAGATTTGGTGTGTTTAACTGTGGCATCCTATAAACCAACCCTACCGCAAAGCACTTTCCGAGCTGATTCCTTTTTTGCTGATCACGCAAGTCTCCGATCCATATGTCAGATTTTTTTTATGTGGAAGACTAAAGCTCAGGGAAAGCCCTTTGTACTGTCGACAATCTATTTTTTTTTTCGTATAGAGTGCAATGTCGAACAACAATCTCTAGTCGATAGATAGTAAAGCGAAAGGGAGAAGTGAACCACCTACCATTTCTATTGCGACTCTGGCATCGGGGCAACGAGAAACAACTCGCTGGAGTGTTATGCCTCCTTAAACGAGTAAAATCCCATCAACCAACCGATGACATGCGCTGGTGGAGCGGGGCAGTGCTAGCGGAAGGCTATGACAGGAGGAATGAGGAGGGAAGAAGAAAAAAGGTGGGAAAGGCGAAGGACCGTGGTGCTGCCGGGACTCGAAGCCGGGACCGCTGGGAAGGTAACCAGGCGCCTTATTCCCTAGACTACCGAGGCCCCCGAGGCTAGACCATTCAGATTTGAAGGGCTTTGGAATACTATAATACGGTTTTTGTGCGCTTTGAGCTACCGTTCGCCTATTTCTGGTTTCAAGCTGTTGTCAGCTGTTAGTGTTTACCTAAGGTAGGCGAAGTTGATGCTCCTCCACATGCTCCAGTTTTCATACTGCGTTTTTTGATTGTTCCGATCGTTTTTTGGAATTTTTCGCTGTGGCTTGCGTAAACTTATCGACGTAGCTGACATTTAAATCCCTATAGCGTAGCGCTAACGGGAAGTTTCCGTTCGATGTTACTCGGCTTCATCGTCGAAGTCAAAACTAACTTCAGCGATCGGCAAGATCGATTGATGCGATCGAGGCACATAAAAACCTTATTGGCTCGATTGTCGCGCATATGTTGTCTTTAAGTTCTGCATATGCGTATGAAGACGAGTGAGAAACTTGGGCTGCTCGATTGGATTTTTATCCGACGCGATGGAAATTGAATTGGGCAATTTCAGATTCTGGCCATAGACGAGCTTTGCTGGTGAGCATTGCAAGTCGGTTTTAACTGCTGTACGTATGCCTAGTAAGACGAAGCCAAATTGGCAAAAAGTACGTTCTCAATGTATTATCGTCGAAGGCAGGCTTGACATAGCTTTGTAAAGTTTAAAACATTTTATTGGAGCTTGAGATTGATCTCCTACAGATTTTGGAATATAATTTACTATAAAAGAGGACATTACAAAATCTGCCTCTATAAATATATCGCAATTTTTCTTACATCAGCTTGTTTAAAAGAAATTTTCTATCGGTATTGGTAATATTTCAAAATCTTTAAATCAATAAAAGAAATGTTTTCTAGAGAACAAAAATTAAGAGGTTTGTTTTCGTATTAAAACAGACGTGTTTAAACAAAATTAAATAAAACTAATGCAATTGTGTTAATCTACATAATAACAATCTAATTTGTCCACGTTTGTTTCTAAAATTCTCCCCATCACCAACAACAATTCAACGAGTATATCGTTCTTCGTTACAAACAAAAAAGTAAAGCATTTTTCAATCCTCCCCGTCCCACCCCCACATAGCACACTTTAAAAGAACAAACGACGCTCATTCACTCTTGCTACTTTGAGTAACTGTCTCCATATTTTATTGGATTATTTAAGTAAAGCTATTTACCACCTATTTTCTACGACATTTTCCACTAACCTTAATCAATGCAAATGCCTTGATAGTCGAGTAATCGATTTCTGTTGGGGCACAATGTCCCTATCATCAAAGACAGTGACGGCCCACAATTTGAGGTCACGAGATTTTTATTCACGTATCCAATTACATGCCCATTAGTAGTAATGCAAAGAGGTAGAGTTCGGGCTGTTTTCAATATTAGTCAACACATTTCGGATAAAAGCCCCAAACAATAATATTATAGGAGTTTTTTTCGCTACGAAATTAAAGGTTTCTTCTATCTTCTACACAAATTGTTGGTTTACATTTTCCATGATGACGAACTTTTCTCTACCTTTCTGGATTTTTGTTGTTATGAAACTGCTTTCGTGTTCTTTGTCCCCCCCCCCCCACCGCCCCTTTGGATCTAGTTTCTTTAGATTCGATTGTGCAGTATTCTTTTTGTTTCCTTAAAACTTGATTTCGATATTTTCTTCTTTACGTTTCATATCGTCATCTATTTTTTACCTGGCGAATAGAAAGAATTCCAGAGAGCAGGTTTCAAATGGTTCAATTTCAATAGGGATTTTCTCGTTTTATTCTATTGAAGTCAAGATTCTAACAGTACTTGCATAAATTGGTTCTACATACGGGGCATCCACACACATAATAGACTTTCAGGTCAGTTCCGCTTCGGGCATGAAAAATTGCCAAGATATTGGCTTCTGCCGGTGACTGTACCTGTATCGGCAGCAGCAAGTCATTCTCTCTTCTTTTTTTTTTATTTTAATTCGAAAGTCACTAAGAATTTGCATATTCATAGATCCATATAGAGAACAACTCTATTTTTGTTGGACCAAGTTCATGGAGAGTTTTTTTTTATATGAACAGACCTGAATACTACGCGCACAGGAAGATCAAGCCATGACCAGACTCTAATTTTTAAATTATTTCTAATTCACCTAGTGACCATGTGGGGTCCCAGAGAGAGAAAGATTTATAGAAGTTCAGAAGCGTTCGGGCTTAGTCACTTGCGTTAAATAAATTGGATCGACAAGGTCTAATCTATTAGCGGGTGCAATAAGTACGGTTTTTTATGGTGTTGGAACCAGATTAAATGCTTTAGCATGAGTTTGTGTGAACATGGAATTATGAATGTGGGGTATATAGAAATTAGCGGGTAAATTGGATTTAAAATATTTTGATTGTATAAGGTGTGCTTGAGGTGATCGTAATGTTAAATGTGAAAAAAACAATGTAAACCGATGAAACCAAATAAAGATTTGAATTTGAACTTTTATATAAAAAAAAGAATACCTCCAGCGCAAGCTATAAAGTACAGCAATGGCGTTTTGAATTGAAAATAGAAAAAATTCACTAACAGCGGATTAGACTTGGAGAAGTAGCTCAAAGGGATATCAGCTGCATCGTTTGAAGGATGTTTTGAGAATTTAATTAAGTATTGTGACATGTTCGCTATATCCTTAGTAAATACAGCTGAGTAAACAAGTATTTTGTGGTGTATTATTGGGAACATGGAATGTCGTTTCTAATAAAACAATCTTTTTTTCGAACAAGTCTCCGGCTTTAACCCTAGATTTGCTTCGTTAAAAAGCAAGTAAAGCAAGCAAGTATATGGTTGCCATTGATACGTAAATTTACTTGTCGAAGTATTCTTCTGAACTGGCGCTACAGTCCTTGTAGAAACCCAGGTCTGACTTTTCTTTCAGTTCTTTCTACGTTTTGCTAGTTCTCTTCAGTTCGTAGCTTTTGTATATATTCTAGAATGTTATCCATCCATCTATTACCATAGATCTTACCATTCTCTTTCCTGTTGGTCTACAATTGATAATCCTTGCCTTTAAAGATTCGTAAAACATGTCTGAACCAATTTGTTTAGTTTTATATTTATTTTCAAATGTACGATTCGTTAATCCTTACAGCAGGGGTGGCCAACCCAAATGGTATCGCGGGCCACTTTGAAAATGCCTTATGATCGCGCGGGCCGGCGTCATATATTGGGTGATTCAAATTACTTTAATATAATTTAGGGAGAGAGTTCCAAAGCTGTTCTGCGAAGACAAAGAAAGAATGCTGACCAATCAACGTGCGGAAACGCGGAACTATAAATTATCTGTGAGGGATTGCAAAAGCTGCACAAACTGTTGAGGTATGCAGGTAAGTACACAATCGTTAAACGCTACTTCAAGTTTATGGGCGCAAAAAGAATCAAGAGAGGACAGATGGACAGCCCTTTTCAGCAGGCCACAATGGTAACGAAGTTTGGGCAGGAGTCCGTAGGTTTTACTTACAATGAAACTAATGTGATCGCAGCAGGTCATGCTGCTATTCAGTACTAGCCCAAGATTTCTTGCTTTATTAACGCAAACAAGAAGAACCGAGTTTAACGCGATAGCAGAAAAGTCAGGACGAACAGTATCAGAGTGAGAGAGATAAAAATGAAATGGGATTCCGAAGGAGCTGCAGTAAATTTAATGTCGACTATAAGGATACATGGCGCAAGTCAACAGCAACCTTCTCCACACACATAATGTATTTGATCTTTTGGCGCAGGGAAATAAAGCTGCACATCGTCTGCATACATATGAATCTTAAAATATCGTTAATAAAAATACTGAATAAAAGTAGCCCAAGAATGGAGCCTTGAGGAACACCAGCGTGGAGTAGGGCACTTGAGGTACTTTAGCCACCTGGTTTAAACTTTTGAGGGCGGATAGATACGAAGCTTTTCAAAAATTTAAGAGCAGAAAGAGAATAATACTGATAGGACTGAGAAGGACACTTGGGAATAGGTATGATTGAAGCATGCTTCCAAGTCGGGGGAAACTTGAATACCGTGAGGAGTAAGAATGTGAGAATGTGAGTTAAAATAGGCAATAGACGAGGTATGAGCATTTTTAAGAAACTAGGTGAAATGTAATGTAATTGGTGGTGCAGGTTTTCGTCCGACAAGGTGGCGCGGTATTCATTTTACGTTAATTCCATTTTCGAAAAGAAACGATTTGCAATCACAACCTTTTGTCCCAGACATCTCAATTTACAAAACTTTTCTTTTATAACATAAAAATCATGTTTTGAAAGGGTTTTTCACATTCAGGTCCTCAAAAATATGTTAAACAATTTAGTAGCAGAAAGTAGTTCGACAGGCTTAAGGTTAAACCCGATTAAAACTAAAGAAATGCGGATACAGCGCTGACTAATGGTGACGTGGAATTGGTAGATTAATTCTGTTACCTCATTAGTTACGTCACTACCAGAATATATAAATCATATGGAGATCGACGGAGACCTAACTAACTAACGCCAAATTAAGGCTGTTCAACTCCAATGTTAAGGCAATTCTGTTGTATGTGCGAAACATTGAAAGTGGCCGAATCTATCAAACGCGCCTTCAAGTTTTCATCCTAAATAAAAATCTGCTGGCAAGATAGAATTACAAATGAAAAGAAACGATAGATGACCAAATCATGCAAGGGAAATGGAATGGAATGGCCACACCCTGCGAGGTTCAAACCTGAATCTAGCCAAAAGGCCCTTGACTCGAATCTGCAAGGAGCCCTAGAGTTGGAAAACCTAGAATAAAGTGGAGGAGAACCATACCAAAAGACGCCACAACAAGGAGGGCAACTGTATCCGCCCTATGTCCCGTGCGGGAATAAAGGAGCAGAAGAAAAAGAATCCTGCACTCATAACACACTAGCTGGATGTTGACCAAAGAAGTGTACTTCCTTGTAAATATGCTTGTTTTCTCTGCTAGCTCCATGACACTAAATTTTTGTTGCGGATGCGGTATTTATATTGAATTGTTACCGAGAAAAACAATTACTTGGATTTTTATCCATCAACCCGGTCACCCCGACAGCCAATTCTCTATGGCAGGCTGTGAATTTTAATCATTGCTCATAGCTGACTTCTTTTTTTCACTTGTTGGAACCTTCTAGCACAAAATATTTTGTTAAATCTTGTTGAATCTCGCGGGCCGCAAAATTTCCTGCGAAGGGCCGCATGCCACCCCTGCTTACAGGATTCTTAGAGTTTTTCTTTCAATGGTTCTGTGCTGATTGTCTGTTTGCCTATTTAATGTCCAAGCTTCAGACACATTGCATACCAGTCAATTCTTCGTTCATTGGAAAAATCGATCTACTGCTAATATTTCGTCGTCTGAATAATAAGAAGTGGGCTGGAATAGATAGTATTCCGAACATAGAAACACCTGCCCCTGGTGGCTACAGACATATACACCACTTTGTTTAATAATGCATTCGTTTGCTAGAACGATGGAGAGCGACAATCCTCTTATTCGGGGAACGTTCTACCCGAACTCTGAATACCACAAAGCAGTTTGTGAACGTGGATTTATCCCCAGAAGCATTTATTTACCTAGACGTCAAGTAACTGGTTCAGGACGATTCGGGGTTGCCCCTTCTGTATCTCATGTATCGCAATGCATGGAATAAGCTTAACTAGATCTGGTTGTCCAATATAGTGAAGCATACTTTGCCATGTTTCAATAGTTCAAGGTCACGTGCTTGCAAGAGATCCTAATACTGATTATGCTTCCCACATTCTTGGGTTTAGCAAATATTCACGTATCAAAAAGAGATATTACTTCGAAGCTTAAGTTTTATTGATTTGTGGCAATGAGTGTAGATTGTTATAAATTGACCATGTCGACCAATAAAACATACAATAATAAGAAGATAACAAATATGTCGACAAAACGAGTATTGAATAAACAAACACGCATTGTTGAATAACAGAATCAAAAGAGTTCCGCACTATGAATTCTCCTCCGAGTTTTACACTATTAAATTTGTATTGTTTGAAAAAAAGGCCATGAATTTAATATTTTACAATTACATAATTTATTCTATATGTACCAAGCATGTAAACACCACCCTACAGCACAAGTAAAAACGCCTATAAGAATCTGCTACTTTAACCTCGAACGTAATCGCATTACATATGAGTTTGAGTTCATGGTTCCCCCCGTGAAAACTATGGACGGTCTCTTTTTTGTATATATTAAAACTGCAAGTCCTATGTGTAACCGATAACTACAACCTAAGTATTATAATTGTCTGCCTCTCAAAATAAGTCCTATAAAGAGCATTGCAAATACAGAAGGAAAAATATATAGTGAAAGATAAGACAAAAAATATGTCACACACTGATCAAATGTCGTTACACCAGTTAAGTAAACTCTTAAATAGACTTAGAGTGGAATAAAAATTAATGACAACAACAACAACACAGCAAAAGAAAACATAGGCTAAAAGCACACCTGAGTGATTCATATGTGAGCAGAAAGCACCTAGTGATATCGAAATATCACTGATATTTTACTGTCATATAGATAAGACAAAACCTCAACTTGGTGCTAAATTTTCATTGGTCTGAAAATGATAATGAATAAAAGTAACACCGCTGATGTTGGGTAAACACTACAGCCGGGGCTCGACTAGACTAGACTCGGGGTATGAATGTTTTTTATGGCTTTTAATCATAATACCCCTTACTCTATTCAGAGTTCATTTCACACCTGGAAATTTGAATCACATCAATATTACCGTATGCATGAACTTCTCATGTTCGCGGTCAGGGTTAAAAAGAAATTTGATCGCCGTGAGGAATATGAAAACCGGTTGAAGATTATAGAAAACAGCAATGCAAAAAAAATAAAAAATAAAAGAAATTTATGCAAAAGTTTTTCCTTATCAGATTTCTTGAATTTTTGAGGTTTCTTTTCTTGTTCTTTAATATCTAAGACTATACACAAGTCAATATTTGTGTATGCTTTTCTTTTTGGAAATTTATCTAATAAAGCTTGAAATTTATTTTTGAATATTTCGTTTTTTTTATGTTTTCAGGAATCATCATGGACACACAGCTTGTGTGGACACGTGATCCAACAGAAGGATACATTCAGGGAAGGATAACTGAAATTGGAGCACAAGAATTTGAAGTAATTCCTTTAAATACAAAATTCCCAAAACGTATTTGTCCTGTTGAAGAGATTTTTCCATCATGCGAAGGAATACAAGATCATGACGATAATTGTGAGTAATTCTTTTTTGTATTTTGTGCCAATAGTACACCTAGGTGCTTAGAATGTATTACTTAACAAAAATCAGTTCTTAGTGTATACATAGGTTGTATCATCTTATTTCACATAATTTATTTATTCTTATTTAATTATCCTGTTTGTAATTGGCTATAACTTTGCAATTTTACGATAAAATGTTAAAAAGGTTTTCATGTGCGATGGTTGCACTTAGGTAAATTGCATTCAAACCAGATTTATGAAAGAAGTAGTTGATAAGTATGGTTATAAATTAATAATAATAGGAAGAATATCTCGAAGTTACATTTTTTTAGGAAAAATTTATTATGCAATCTTATACCATAAATCATTTCTGTCAATAAATTTTACATCTAAAACATAATTACCGTCATTAACACACGCACAATAACGAGTCAGACTCGTTATTTAGGTGGCCATGATGCACAGTAACAAGTTAGACTCGTGCCTTCTTTACAATCATTCTAGGTACAAGCTAACTAGCCTGCCTAGAACTGAAAGCATTAGGAAATAGTTTAATGGTTTTAAAGTAACGATATAATTTCGCTTGTAATCAAGTATGAATAAATTACAGTAGCAGCGATGTTTTAATGTTTTTTAAATACAGGAAACTTTCTTTTCAGATAATTCTATTAATGTTACTCCTGATTTATGCTGGCTGCGCAAATGCTCTATTAATATGTTATATTTTTAATATTTCTATGTAATACTTCATCATTTAGTTTTTGAATATTTTCGCCAGACTATTTTTATACAGCACATTTTGACCAGAAAATATACAAAATAAATGCTGTAGATAGTGTTGACTAGTACTTACAGAACACTAACACGCACTGTACCTAGCTATACATATAAACTGTGCTTAAAAGAGATATGCCTCTATAGTTTGCACAGTTGAATTTGTCTCCTTTCTTGTGTATTGGGCAGATAATGCTTTGCTCCCAATCTTCAGGCATTAGTTCGTTCCTCCGTATGTAGCATAGTAATTCATGTATAGCGGCTGAAAGCGATTCGCTCCTTGTTTGATTAACTCTGCTGTGATGTTATCAATTCCTGGGAATTTGGTCTTTTAAAGGATCGTAAGGCACTTTGTAATTCTTCCAGGGTTGTTACATTTGTTTCTCTGGTGTCGTCATTACGTTGTAGGCGGGTTTCTGATGAATGTCTGATGCTTTCATTGCCCTCAGGATGTAATTGTTGAGGAATTGTCTTTTCATCTTCCTACAAATGTTTTTTGCTGTTCTTCTCGGAACAACTTTACACAATCTGTATTTCCGAACTCCTACAACACCCAAGAGTTCAAAAGCAGGGTTCATCGCCACACAACAAAAACCTATTCTACCATTCGAACTAAGCTTACTACTAGACATTGCACCATGACGGACTCCTAGTACAAAGGGTGATTCAAGAGCTAAAAACTGCCGCAAGTGAAGGATTATATCTCTGCGAGAAGCTCGAACATTAGCTACTGATATGAGAATCATCTAAATAAATACTAAACGAATTTGAAAGTCAATAATCACTTATAATTGACACATCGTTGTTGACTGATTGCCACTGACCGTGTCTAGCTGTCTAGTAGGAAGGCTCTGAGACCATTAGTTTGAGTCCCGCTTTTGATTTTTTGCGCCTACTTATCATCTTTTTCTTGCTTTGACTAACACCTTTACCTAAGTCGATTCCTATTCGATAACCAAAGCTAGCATTTGTTGCTATGCTTATAATCCATTTAATGATTTTGATATTTTTGATCCTTCTTTCTTCCATTGCTCCAGTTTCGAGGCTGATTTCTAAATTCTATAACAATTTTTTTCCGAGGAGAGACTGTCGACTTCTCGCCAAAATCCCTACCAGAGGAACCATTTCTTGAATATTTATGTCCATTCGAGGCATGGGCGGTCTAGTTACACCTATAGATACTAGATTTGAAGATTTTATTAAGGATCTATAAACAACCATTGTTATAAATTCTTCTCTTTATCTGGGCTTAAGGAACGATAGGATATTCTGGCAGATTTATAAAATATTCATATATTTAAAAAAAGAAGTTTATTTTCATGGCAAAAAGTTACATTCCGTGCCATCCAAGAAAACAAATATTGCTATTCTTTTCAAATATTAAATCAAAACCTGATAAAAAAAAATTAACAAAAATTGATTATTGTATAATAGCAAAGAATAAATATAAATAACTTTCCATTCTCTCATCTTTTGTGTAACCGAATGTGGGAAAGAAATCGAAATTTGCAGACTATTCTGGCTGGAGTACATCCATTTATAAACACATGAAACAAAGCTGCTCTTTTCCATTTTCACAAAAGATAATCTACAAGACTTTGGTTTAAAAAAAATCGGTTGAATTCTAATTTTTCCTAATTTAAATTTGTTTTCTTCTCTTCAAACCCCAAGCAAAGCGAGTAACAAGTTTATTATTATGTAACGTGCCTTCTTATCTTTGCTTCAATTATGCAGAGAATAAACAATGGACTGTTGATACCTTGTACGAGGTGTCCGCCAATGTTTAATAGAGCTTTTAATACGTTTATCATTCAAGTCGACAGTGCACGATATACACTAGCGGCACAAGCTAGATTGTCGCGTGAAAATACCGAAAAAAGCAAACAATAGAAAAGTAAACTAGTACAGATTAAAACATAAATGAAAGATAGTGATCTATCATTAGGAAAACATGTCCATCCATGCATGTGAATCAACTACATTTTCGGTATCACAATCTCTACTAAGGCTCGATTCTTCTTTGGCCAATCTTCAATACTACACGCTCATTACAGTCCAAAAAAAAGAGAAGTTCATCGTAGTAACACCTACAATAACACCATTTTGGTAAATAAATTTCACTTTTTCTTCATGGATATAAATTATAACGGAGCACCGAAATAAGAAAAGAAATTATTTCTCCTTCTTCTTTGGCGTTAGCTTCTTTGAAAATCCGCACTGTAACCCTGTATCATCGAGCCACCAGTGTCGAGAGATTTTCTTGTTGAAATGAACAAAACCTGAAGCTTCTTCTTCTGCTCCATAGTCTGTGCCATTGTAAAAATTTAATGACAACCCCAAGAGGATGTGCGGGTGTCTTCCTTTAAGTTGGTAATTTCAAATGAGGGGAAGAAATGAGTTTATTAAAGATTTTTTTTCTTCACTTTTTTTTTCCATCTCTCAAATAACGTTCAGAGATTGCAGCAAGAACTTCCTACAAGCAAGAGGAGATTTTTCTACTACTTCAGCCCTTTTGTGCTTTTATAAGTGTTGCGTCACAGTTCATTGACTGTCCGTCCAGGTTGCTCAAGAGTATGTGACCTGTAAGACGATGAAATGGTGAGGAGGAAAGAAACACTTTTTTTTTAAAAAAGATGGTCTTGTATGTACCAAACGACAGTTAGGTATTTTAGCAGTGATTAACAAAAAGAAGTAAATTAAGATGATGGCAAGAAAAGAATCTGAAGAAACGTTATGGCGATATTTAGGTTTTATTTCTTTTCAGAGTGTTTCTTTTTTTTGTTTATGATGCAATTTTCGAATTTAACGGAATTGATACCTTGCGGTTTATTTTGATATGAAAAAAACTGTTCTTTAGCAATTACTTTTTGACCTAACGAGCTTTTGTTGTGCACATAAACGTTTGCTGCTGCACGAGATTTGTGTTACAAAAAAAAAGTGGTGATTGACCCAGAGCGAGTCAAGAAATATTTTCATAATGAATCCATTTGTGGGCAGGTTTTATGAAAATCCATTGGTGGCTAGATTTTATAAATGTAAATAATAACCACAATTATTTTGTGTCTAGGTTGACTAAACGTCTTTTCATTCTGCAATCAGTATTAATTATGGCTAGTTTACATCCCAAACGCAAAGTGGAAACGCAGCTCTTTATCGCACAGAAATTTGTAGGCATTTCTCTCTGTTGCACGAAAGTTTCCACCTTGCGTTTGAGATGTAAACTGGCCTTTAGAATACAAAATTGACGTTCTCGGGTTACTTGGATCCTAGTCTGGCCAATTTATCTGCTCTTGGAGTTCCTGTGATCCTCACCCTGTACCCTGAAGGGTAATCTTTCACCTTCTGGCCAAGGAAGAGAGATGCTTCGAAACAATCCAAAAAACGATTCTATTTACTCTCATTATTATCTTGACCTTAACATGAATAGATTAGGGTTGCAATAAACGTTAGAAGGAGATTTGTGGCATTATTGAACTTCCTCTGAGAAGATACTTGAGGCAAGGAATGTACTATTTGGGCATGAATGTACTGTATTTGTCTCACATAAAAAAAATGTAGTAATATACGTTTCTGTGAGAATATCCACCGAAAATGGACACATTTATGAAAAGAATATTTAAATATTGCTTTTCGAGTCAATTGAGGCCATGAAAGAAAATTCGTTGAAGGAGCTGAAGACCATATGTACTTCAATCAGCCTACGATTGCTGGAGCTTTTGTTCATGGCCTGGCATAATTGCATTTCACCCGACTTTTTTGGGCCATGCTCGAGTGTCACAAAAGTCCCCTTCATGCATTCAATTGATTCTCCAGGGATAGCAATATCGTCGGTGGAGATATTTCACCATTTATTTTGACTCTACACCTTGCATCTTTCATCTAAATTTTCGTCAGTTCTACTAGGTGTTTAGGTATTTCAAGCTATTCTAGAGCATCAAATAACTCAGGTTCACACTATCGTAAGCATATTTTTTTAGTCGATTAATAACATTGTAAGACCTTATAATTTTTAATTTTTCATCCTAGAAATAATCAATTACCGAACCGAAAGCCCTAATAATTTCCCTAGTGGTAGGTGTAGTTGTCATCGCTTAGCATTATCTGATATAATTTTTAAAATAATCTCTAATACTAAAATCGTTAAGATCTTTTCTTACTTTAATTAAGAGTTTTAAGATAGCTTAATATTAAGGACCTCGAAAGATTATTCGCTAATTGGGATGTATAGAGATCCAGTCGTGTGGATTAGCTACATCAGACTAGGATACCGCCTTGTTATATTTAATTGATTTTATTGTATTAGTTACATCCAATTAGTTGAGTATATTAGTTAAAGTCAACTTCAATCATTTTATATCAAGTGATTGCGTTTATTTTATAAATCTCCTTGTCATTTCATAGATTTTGTATGGCATACAATGTAATTAAAGCCAGGGTAAATAGTCAATATCTGGCTTGTTTCATTAACTTCCGAATAGATTTATTATTACAAGGCATATTTGACCTTACGTATGTCTTTTTAAATATGTTTATTTATCGTATCTCTTAAGACTGCTATTTATTTGCGATTTAATGTCAACAACGTTGTTTTCCTTTCTTTATTATTTGTAATATACTACTACAAGTCTTTTTCTAATAAATAATAACCTCACATCAAATGACAGGATTACAATGTTGTTGTTTATGTAGATACTCCTAGAATCTTCTTTATAATTGGATCCGAAAAAATAAGCTGTTTAGAGTGGTTTTCCCCAACTTAAAAAAATTTCATGGAATACATTTCAATTTTTCTGCTTTCTTTACAAATTATTTTTTGTGCTGTGGTTGCTACAGTAATGGGGATGTAGAATTTAAGACGGTTGTTTTGTTGTTGTTGTTGTAAGGACGACGGTGACCCTTTCTTGTTGAATTTCGTAATGTTTGATGTGGTCGTCAAGGAGTTGTTTTTATTTTGTATTGTTTGTTCGATGAGGAAGGGATAGCTATAATAAAAAAAAACCTTCGCGTGTCAATGTGCATTTTTATTTTTTTCTGCAGCTTTTATAAACTGGATAGATTTAAGAGACCCTTTTGTGGAAGAAATGAGACTTATAGGCAAGTTGCAGTTGCTGTATAATTTTATTGTTATGCACGAACATTTATTTCGGTTAATTTTTCTTAAAGGTAAAAGCTGCTTAGAGAAATTGCCCCTAAAATTATAAAATGTAGAAAATTATTGAAGTTTTAAGACATAAAATTCTGAGTAACATAGAACCAGTGCTATTTGAAACTAATCCAATAGTATAAGCATTGAAATCCCAACTTTAAATATATAATGCGGACGGTGCGATCAAATTGTTTCAGAGCTTTCAAATTTTCTAACTTAAACTTGTCCAAGCGAACTCTATAGTATTAGCTGATGATTTCATCACAGAATGTACTAACCTGGGATAATTCTGCTATAAGCCACAATCTTTTACAAGTGGTAAACGAACTGTAAATTCAATAGATTATTCCTTGAATATTCACAAATTTCTTGGCTTTTCGAATAGCGTAAAAGAAAAGAGTCGCGAGGTGTAAAATCACATTGTCTTGCTTGAGGACCAATTGATGTCACTGCTTCTTGAAAATAATCGGCCTTTGGACTAGCGATATTTTTACGACTTGTGTGGCTCATAGCACCATCTTGTTATAAATAAACATCAGAAATAGTTATTCTCCCAACTTCTGGCAATAAAGAGTCGGTTATCATACCATTATATTATAGCTCTAAGAATTGATGGTAAAAACGTCAACAGAATCATTTTTGAAAAAGTAAGATCCTATAATTCGTTGGAATTATCCAAAAATCCACACATTTCGGTGGAAAAAAAATAAAGTATCCAGAGGCGTTCCCTCGACATGGCCGCACAGACAATTTGTCGGCCGTTGCACCGTTTGTACGTACAGATGTCGCATGGAAAGTTGGACAGATAAAAGTGCTTATCGTGTGGACCCACAATTAGGATGTTTAATTGTGTGTGGGTTTACATCATCTTAGGTGCGAAGATATGCGAAAACATGCAATGAAAACAATTCATATATTTGTCGATATCCCAATACCCAATCAGCAAAGATTCTACGTTGAAAATCTTCTATCTTTCCTTCAGCTTTTGTGTTAATTGAATTTTGTATATATTGCAATTTTGCCACAATCTTGAGTGAGATGGTCTTAATTGCTGATAACGATGTCAAGGTGGTTGGTCTTCATTCTAGTGAGTAGATCTTGGTTTGCTTGACCGTATTATAATTACCATTAGAGAGAAGTAGGGCTCAGGAGTTCCGCGAACGCTGCACCCTATAAGGTTTATTGTGTGGCCCTTTCTAGTACCATTACCAGGTCACATTAGGGGCTTGCAAATAGCATATAATGAGCCTGGCATCGAGATATCTGGAAGTATTAGAAAGAGATTCCAGGGGAGTATTTAAATCTACGGCTCCTGGTTGCTTTGCAACTACACAGTAAGTACTCCCATATTTCAAGAGTTTTTAAAAATGCGTGAGAGGTTATTATATTGTCCAGTCCTAACTTGTCAAAATAATATTCAAGAGGACAATGACCAGCGATGAATCCCAGTTCTAATATCTTCAATGACAGAGATTTTTGCCTGAACGTTACTGAATTTAATGAATCCTTTCGTTTGGCGTAGTCCCGTAGGCTAGTTCCTTCTCCCAATATTTTGCTTCATTTTAGAACTCGAAGGTCACATTTATCTTAAGTATGTACAAATAATTACATAAAACACATCTAAAATCGAATTACTTAACTAATTCACATTTTCAATTTCAGGTGAATTAATGTTACTAAATGAAGCTACATTCCTAGATAATTTAAAAACACGATATTACAAGGACAAAATTTATGTACGTAAGAATGTTATCAAAAGAATTGTTTGGAACTATATAACAAAATGTAATTTTTCAATTTCCAGACGTACGTTGCCAATATTCTTATCGCAGTCAATCCTTATCGAGAAATCAGAGATCTTTATTCGACTGGAACTATAAAAAAATATAATGGACGTTCTCTGGGAGAATTACCACCTCATGTGTTTGCAATCGGTATGTATTATCATGTAATGTAACAAAAAAACATTTAATATCTTGATTAAATGCATAAAAAAGTCATGGGACAACTCTAATATTAAAAGGGCCATAAAGAATTTTTCAATTTTATGCTTTTATCTATCACTTGTATTTGTCGCTAAATATGTACAGCTATACAGTTGAGCACCGCACTTACAATTTCTTCTTTTTTTTTTACAGCTGATAAGGCAATTCGTGATATGCGAGTGCTAAAAGCTTCGCAATCGATTATTGTTTCCGGTGAATCAGGTGCTGGCAAAACAGAATCAACAAAGTATCTACTTAAATATCTATGTCATTCGCATGACAGTGCGGGACCAATTGAGCAGAAAATTTTAGACGGTACAAATGTTTTGTAATATAATTGAATAATACATTACGCTGATGACATGCGGTTTTTCTTCATTTCAGCTAACCCAGTTTTAGAGGCATTTGGAAATGCAAAAACTACTCGCAACAATAACAGTTCGCGGTTTGGTAAATTTATAGAAGTTCATTATGACTCTAAATGTCAAGTTGTTGGTGGCTTTATATCGCACTACCTTCTGGAGAAAAGTAGAATATGCACCCAAAGCTCGGAGGAAAGAAATTATCATGTTTTTTATATGGTATTGGCTGGTGCCCCACAACACCTGAGGGATAAACTTGGCCTGGGGAAGCCTGATGATTATAGGGTGAGAATTTAGAAATAGAAAACGATTGTTCATGGTTTACATAAGGTTTCTTAATAGGCTATAAAGCATTTTTTTATATATAAAAGAAAGTTTGATCATTTAGTAGATGCTTTATTTGCAACAATATGAATGTTTATGGTGGGAACGAATAGGCTAACTAAAATAATTTTGTCTTCAAGTATATTTCGTTTTTTGCCTTGAACTTAAACGTTGCGGTTTTTAACGTAAAAACATCATAATAACTATCATAAATAAACTCTGTAAATATTAATAAATATCTTTAAGTTAAAAAAAATTAAATCGATACTTCGATCGAGTAAATCCATTAATCATACATATATATTCCGATTAAGTACAATGTTCTTAATTACTTACCTCTACTTAATTAGGAAGTCATACTTCACTGAACTGGAAAATGTGTTAGTGAATTCATAATTGAATTATGAAATTATTTATGCATACAATAGTACCTAATAGTTTCGAGTTCTTTTAGTTTATATTTTTTTAAGCAGATGAACTTTGTTTAAACCCAATGTAAGCGAGCTTATTTGTTCCTTTGGTTTTCATATTTTGCTCATAAGGTATTATACTCAGTAAGTTGAATCTCAAAGAATACAAAGTTATAATGAATTACACGACGGGGAAAATAATCTGAACGTGTATCACTTTCGCGAATCTGGCCTGGTAACTCTAGATATCATAAAGGCTTTTGATAAGGTATGCCATCCTGCCGACGATATATCTTTGAATTGAATTCCTAATCTTTGCTATCTTCCTTTTCTTTTTGAAAATTTTGCTTCCAGACTTCACAATATAATAAAGTTCGATATTAGTATATTCGGTTCACAAGCTGATTGCAATATTTGTTATCTAATAAGTGTTTGATACAACGATTAACAGAGGCCATGTATAACCTAATCTATCAGGAAGTACATCTGTTTGGATTAGATTTTGTTTTCGATTCATACCGTCTATTAAGAGGGATCATATTATCAACGATTTACATATCTGGTGGGAATGCGGTTGAATTATAAAATTTAATCTATATTTATTATCATTGTTGGCTATTCGTGTTTAAAATATGCCATATTATATGAGTATAAGTAAGACGCTGATACGAAAGCAAACTTCAAGAAAAGTACTGTATATCATCAGGAGCTCCTTATTGTTATTGTTGGCCTTGCCTTCCTCCATCGTTCTCCTCCACGATTGTCGATCTCTGGCCCATCTTTTCCAGTTTCTTATTCCTAACTGTCTTATGTCTTCCTCCACGTCGTCTGTATATCTTTTTTTAGGGCGACCTGGTCTTCGTTTTCCTGACAGTACTTTTCCCGTCACTATCTATGCCAGATTTCCTTCCGCAGCTCGGTCGACATGACCAATTAACCGTAGTCTGTTGGTTTATTTTAATCACTTTCACAATGTTTGGAATTTTACTACTTTCATACAACTCTGAGTTGTATCTTTTCCTCCAAATGCAGTGCACCAGTATTCCTTTGTAAATCGAACGAAGGATTCTTCTTTCAAATCTTCCTACCAATGCTTCGTCTGCGTTCATGAATGTCCACACTTCCGAACCATATATGTAGTAAGACCTTATTAGTGTTGTGTAAAGTTTCAATTTTGTTTTTCTTGATATGTTTCTGGACGTCAGGTGCTTGCGTATTTAACGTCGAATGGTGCGAGTTCATTTTTCGGCGATCAAACGGTCATCTTTAACGACTCATAAATCAAGTTGTGTTTCATCTACAGAAATAAATAAAACACCAATCGATTCGTTATTCTAAAAGCTTAATTTTTGCTACAATTGTTTTTTTTTTGAAAAGACGTAAGGTTTTTAAGTAATTCGTGAAACCCCGCTATAAAACATGCATTTTTTAGATGAAGAATCAACAATATCAATCGCCAATAACTTGGAAAATATTAATTTAAAGAAAAACAGTCATATAACATTTTTTGCTTTCAATCCATCCCTCTATCGATTTCTGCAGTTATTTTGTGTGCTAATAACCACCCCTTGAAAGGGTGGCATTCCCCCCAGGGAAAAAGCAGACATCAACACAATATAACTTTTGTTCCTTGAGCTTTTACTTACTTACTGTCCAAATTTCAGGTCAAGCGGTGCTCTCCGAAAGAATTCGGAGCCAAAACCGCTTTCCACTGGACTACGTAGTTCGTTAAAACATTACTCCTGGGACGTTGCTAAGGATTTTGCATTATATACGCTTCATATTCCATACAAAAAAATTTATTTTGTTCTATATAATCAAAACTGACAATCAAACATTTCACAATTTTCAGTATCTGTCTGGTTGCACGCAATATTTTTCAAAATCCGATACTGAAAAACTTATACCATCATCGCAAAAATCAAAGGACCATCAAAAACGGGGTCCACTAAAAGATCCAATATTAGATGATTTCGAAGATTTTAAAAATTTGGACAAGGCGTTAACAAGACTTGGACTCAGTGATGAAAATAAACTTGGAATATACGCACTAGTAGCGGCCGTTTTGCACTTGGGCAATGTAACATTCGAGGAAATACCTGATGATGTACGAGGTGGATGTCAAGTATCACAATCATCAGAAAAAGCCATGTCAATGACATCGAAATTAATTGGTGTTGATCCATTTGAACTAAGACAGGCTTTGGTATCAAGAGTGATGCAAAGTAAAGGTGGCGGTATTAAAGGAACTGTTATTATGTAAGATGGCATAACTTGATACATTAATTTGTACAAAATAATAATGTTTTTTTTTGCTCTAGGGTACCGTTAAAAATATATGAAGCAAACAACGCAAGAGATGCACTAGCAAAAGCAATTTATAGTCGATTATTTGATCGTATTGTTGCTATAATAAACCAAAGTATTCCTTTTAAGGCATCGAGCTACTATATTGGTGTACTTGATATTGCTGGCTTCGAATATTTTACTGTTAATTCATTTGAACAATTTTGTATTAATTATTGCAACGAAAAATTACAAAAATTCTTTAATGATAATATTTTAAAAAATGAACAAGAATTATATAAAAGAGAAGGACTTAATGTTCCTGAAATTAAATTTACTGATAATCAGGACATTATTGAATTAATTGAATCGAAAGCTAATGGTATTTATACTTTGCTGGATGAGGAATCTAAATTACCAAAACCATCTGCGGCGCATTTTACTATGGAAGTGCATGGTGCTTGGCAAGGACATTTTCGTCTTGGACTGCCGCGTGCATCTAGATTAAAAGCACATCGAACATTAAGAGATGAAGAGGGTTTTCTAGTGCGACATTTCGCTGGAGCAGTTTGCTATAAAACGGTTTGTTGTTACTGCTACAATCACTTTCCTTAAAAAGCTATATTTATATTGTATTATTTTTTTTATTTTTAGGACCAATTCATTGAAAAGAACAACGATGCCCTTCATGCCTCATTAGAAGGATTAGTACAAGAATCTGCAAATCCTTTACTAAAATCCCTATTTCCATCTGGTAGCACAACATCAAGAGGAAAATTAAACTTCATTTCGGTTGGTTCAAAATTTAAAACTCAATTAAGTGAACTAATGGATAAATTAGAACGGAATGTAAGTTTTTATTATTATATTCAAACGTAATAATAATGTTTAATAAATTTTAATCACAGGGAACAAATTTCATTCGTTGTATTAAACCCAATAGTAAAATGATTGATAAAAATTTTGAAGGTGGTTTAGCATTAGCACAATTAAAATGTTCAGGAACGATTTCAGTATTAGAATTAATGGAACACGGTTATCCATCACGTGTACCATTCGGTGATCTCTATAATATGTACAAATCATTTTTACCACCTGAACTTGTCAAACTACAACCTCGCACATTTTGTGAAGCTATGCTGCAATCATTGAAATTAAATACGAAAGACTTTAAATTTGGTATTACAAGAGTATTCTTCCGTCCTGGAAAATTTGTTGAATTTGATCGTATTATGAAATCCGATCCAGAAAATCTCAAGGCAATTGTTGCTAAAGTTAAGAAGTGGTTAATACGCTCTAGATGGATTAAATCTGCACTTGGAGCCGTTTGTGTTATTAAATGTAAGTTAAAGTTTGTATAATTTAGTTAAAAGCAATTTTATAATGTAAATTTTGTTTTGTTTCTAGTACGGAATCGTATAAAATATCGGAATAAATGTGTTTTGGTTATACAAAAAGTTGTTAGAGGCTATTTAGCACGTAAACAACATCGTCCAAGAATTGAGGGTATAATAAAAATTAATAATATTAGAAAGAATGCTGCCAAAACTATCGATATTGCAAAACAACTCAAACATAATAAAGAAAGTGTTTTGAGTCAAGTTGATACTATTGGAAAACAAATTGAAGCAGCGACAAAAACTATTAAGGTAAAATTAATTATATGTGATAATGTTTATAAACTTCAAATTTAATTGTAGCAAAATAAAGGCATATCTTCAAAGGAAATTGACAATATTTACGCCAGTATTATGGCTAATATTAACAAACTTACAGATAGTTTAAACATCAAATTGAAGGTATATAAGAAATCTTTGTTTTTATAACAAACACTAAATTAAAATATTAAATTTTATAGGAACAAAGGCAAGCAGAAGAACAAGAGCGATTACGAAAGGTGCAACAAGAACTAGAGGCTGAGCGTAAAGCAAAGGAAGCAGAACTACAACGTAAGAAAGAGGACGAAGAAATTCGAAAATTGTAAGTGTTTCAAAAAAAAATAATATGAATTCTATACTAATTTTGTTTATGCATTTTTTAATAACTTTAGAAAAGCTGAAATGGAAACACGTAGAAAAGCTGAAGAAGTACAAAAACTACGTCAAGAGGAAGAAGATCGAAAGGCAGCACTTGCTCTTCAAGCTCAACTAGAAAGAGAAGCGCAAGAAGATGTTAAATATCGTCAACAGCTTGAACAAGAGCGTAGAGACTATGAATTGGCTCAACGTTTAGCTAATGAAGCTAATAGTCAAGTAGAGGATAGTCCACCAGTTCTACGGAAGTATGTTTTTATTTTATTTCATAAAAAAACACGATTATATCTTTTTAGGTTACTTAATTGTACATTGGTGCGTTGAGAGTTTAATTTATTTATATAATTATTTATTTTTTTGTATATATCACAAGTTCTTCGTTTAAAAAGTTTTCCTGTTATCAATTTTTATTTTTTTTTTTATTTTCGTTTAAAATTATTCTCATGTGCAATGTTTCTCATGTAAAAATTAAATCTTTCTCCCAGTGGTCCAACTGAAGTCACAACCTTGGGTAATCCCAACAGACTGATCAGGTATAGCACAAACTTTTTGTTTCAGTAGAAAATATTTTTTTTTTAATATTTAATTTTTTTTAATATTGGCCTTGATTTTCTAATATTAACACATGGTTTATTTTTTTTTAAAGCAACTAATAAATAAATTTTCTACATTCTTCATAATCCTTGCATTGATCTGTAATATTGTTTTAACAAGCTTCCAATAATGGGTATATTGTGCACAAAAATTCTAACGTTAGATTTTATAATCCACGAGACTGAAGTGAAAGTAGCACTAAAGGTTATCTCCCTTGGGTTTTATAAACGAACATTAGTTTGATTCTTAAAACTAAATTTATTATTTTAGGGTTTTTAGCATGAATGTTATCAATAAAAATTTCAGTTAAGGAAAATATACTTAACGTTCTGCAAAAGTGCCGCGCCGAATTGTATTGCTCTTCCGCTCCTCTGCGCATTGGTTTTACAGATATTCGAAAATATTTCAAACCCTATATGTGCCCCGGGACGCCCTGTATATTCAGAAGTGTTCTCATCGCGCCAGCGCTGTAATTAGTGTCCTTATTTCAAGTTCCGGTTCGAAGCTGTGTTATCCGTCTATTTGGAGGTTTATTTGTTGCTTCCATAGCAATTGATAATGCGAAGAATGCCAGTTGCTAACTCATCGCTGGTAGAGGGATTATAGCGTCCCAAACTCGCTACTATAGTCGTTAGTTGACTATCCAAAGGGCACCATAGAATGGCGGCGGTTCGATTTTGTCTCCTAAACCGTTGTGCACAGAAATTAGAAATAAGAAAAAATAGTATTAGAACCTAATAGAACATGGGACAGTATATACATTTTCCTTAGTTGTTGAATTTTACTATGGCTGTGGATAAACCTGTGTTTAATGAAACCGAAAAAAAGCAGAGCCGCTCAAAGCAGCTCAGAGTAGAGCAGCTGTCAAAAAAAGTAGAGCAAGAAATCTTACCCGAAGTTGCTCTACCAAAAAAGGTAGAGCAGAAACCGTGCTTGCTCCAGTTCAACTTAGAGCAGGCTTATGAAACACAAATCAGAGCAACTTCAGGCAAGTTAGAGCAATCGAATTGCTCATGAAACACGTTTTGCTGAGACATCTCAACCTAGAGCAGCTCACTAAACACAGCTATTATATGGTAATGGCATGCCACTTCTAGGCATATTTCTAGCGATGATTTTCAATATTTATTTGCGGTACCTTTGTACTTGATACCTTTATCTTATCAATCCTACTTTCCTGTAGTTTAGAAGTTTATAATTAAACAAAAAAAACCGCTTTTCTTAACATAACATTTATTGCAGTCTGGCAAGAGGGATTAATGCATTTACTTCACATTATTTTAAGTAAGTTGTGGATTTGTCTCTAAATGTAAAATATGAAAAAAAATCGCCATTCACCTCTCACCACTGCCATTTAAGTGTTAGCTTTATGGAGCTTTAATTCTCATTACATTTAGTACATAAAACGCTGCTAACAATAATCAATTTGAAATATAAACGATGATTTATAGCAATTATATTAATATTAAGCATTGAATATTTTGTAATTATTTATTTTATTTAATAAGATCAGAGGCTGTGCGAAATCAACAACAATTGGCAGCAAAACAGAAACACGATCTCTCTCGATGGAAATATTCTGAACTTCGTGACGCTATTAATACGTCCTGTGATATTGAACTATTAGAGGTTTTTATTAATAAATGAAAATTAATTATGAATTTAATATGTTATATATTTCTCTGTACAATGTATTTTTTAAAGGCTTGCCGTCACGAATTTCATCGTCGTCTTAAGGTATATCATGCATGGAAGGCAAAGAATCGTAAGCGTACAACAATGGATGAAAATGAAAGAGCACCAAAGAGTGTAATGGAAGCAGGTTTGTTGTTTTAAATTTGTGCCTTTTATTATGTAGAGTAGTAAATATATAATATTTTTATGTTTTTCTACTGTTATTGGTCTATTGGTAGTTTATAATGGAGGTAAGTGGATATTTCTATATATTTTGGTCTTCTTGTTTTGGGGGTGAAATGTCTAAATCAAGAAGTTTTAATCGGCGGGCGGAGGAGTATTTTTTAAGAATCACATCTATTGCATTTTCAGCTAGGAGCTAATAGCTGAAGTATTATTATAGAAAGATTATTATTGAAAGATTCTGGTGTCATTCTCAACAACATTGGCGGGATCACATTCAAGAGGAAGTTCTTGGGAGTAGAACCATCTCGTTTGTGTTAGTTTGTTGAAAATTATGTAGTGCCGTTTTGAAACGCGTCTCGATTTCGAATCCATCACAGATCTTTAACCAAATTAAAACTATTCATGGGAATGGTGCCATGAATCGTACTAGTGTGTATGAGTAGTGCGGTGAATTTAAAGCCGACAGAACGAATGCTAATGATGACCGAACGAGTGAACCACAGCCCTGATGAAATAATGAGCAAAATCGAGAAAGCGCAATGTTTCAACAAATCCCAAAATTTCTTCTCCATTAAAACATTACTGAAAAATGTGGTTTTAGGTAATTGTGTGCAAGGTGGTTCTCAAAACAACAGAATTGTATTTTCACGGGAATCTCTCGAGCGCTTCGAAGTGTTCTTATTCCAATTTCTTTTCTCTATTGTGGCTGATCAACTACACCTCTGATGCGAAGAGATCATTGCAGGGTGACATTCGTCCTCGCCATCAGCAAAACTTAACTTGTATTCATGGTGACATGCGGTTTCTCGTGGATCCTATTAGTTTTAGACGATATGTCTTATGGTGAGGGATTCTCATGTGCATTTACTAATAAATTTCATTTTAAATTGTGGTGTGGCTTACTAGTAAACTTAAATTTAAATTATAGTGGGAAGTTGGCATTAAACTCAATTAGTTGAATACCTTGACAATTTTCAGTCCGAATGAGTCTCCAATAGTGTCCTTGATGGCTCCAGAATCTATCAAGCAAGCTCAGAAATATCAAGCAAGTGAATTGTAACAAGTGATCTTAGCACCATATAGCATATTGTTGTGGCTTGTTCCAGCGAGTAATTCCATTGATTCGAGTTGTGCAGTTGTATCCAATGTGGCCATGACTCAGTCTTCATTTCTTGACATGATAAACTCTGCGAAGATATATTGTTGAGATCAATCTTACAGGCGCTGGCTTAAGTCTTCCAATTCATGGGCTATAACAGTTGTCTCTTTGGGCTGATGGAAATGTAATCCTGCAGTGGTGGTTTCGCCAGTGGGTAATACTGATCGCGGTGTAAGTTGACAATCAGGAAGAGATAAGATGGTCTGATTGCAGAGAAAGTTATGTTAGGACTGAATAACTGACTTGAATAATTTAAACTCGTCTGATAAGAGTAGCGTAGCCTAACGTGATGCGATTTGTAGTGACTCGCCTTTCGATGGTCACCATGCTGTAAAGTTGTTGATGTCGATTTGCTTTATTGTCCTAGATGAGTAGTGTAGTAGACGCACTAATACAGGCAATGTTAAAAGGCGACAGATGCCGAGAAGAAATACTAGTTAAACTTAATTCTAAATTATGGTGGAAAGTTGTACATATCTAGATTATGGTGGGAGGTTAACAGACGTAATATTTTGACTTAGACCACTTTCATAACTCGAAGCACATTTATATTATTAATACAGAAAAATAAAAATTAAATATTAATTTACAGCTATTAAAAATCCACCTCGTGCTCAACAAAAACAGGAAATAATATCGACACAACATCGATACTTCCGTATACCTTTCATGAGAGCTAACGCATCAGATAATAGTAAGAACTAATCATAAAATTCATCAAAATTATAATTTATAAACATATATTATCTATTTAGCCAAACGTGGATTATGGTATGCTCATTTTGATGGACAATATGTGGCAAGGCAAATGGAAATTCATGCCGATAAACCCCCAATACTATTAGTCGCTGGTAAATATTTTAAATTGTTAAAATAATTATAAAACAAAACATTTTTAATCATATTTTTTGTTAATAAAGGCATCGACGACATGCAAATGTGCGAATTAAGCTTAGAGGAGACTGGTTTAACTCGGAAACGTGGTGCTGAAATTCTAGAGCACGAATTCAATAGAGAATGGGAAAGACATGGAGGAAAACCATATAAAAATCGTGGTGCTAACTAAAACAAAATAAAAATAAAATTAATAGCGCATTAAAACCAGTGCCTTTTTGTAACTGATTCATCTACAAAAAAAACATAAATCAAAAAAGAAAAATTATCAAAAAAAAATTTCACATAAATATAAAAAAAAATGATATCCGTTAATATTTTTAAGAGAAATTAGAAAAGAAAATTAAAAAAAAAAGTTAAAAAATTGTTTATATATATAATTGTTATATAATAGAAGAAAATATACGAAAATTTATTTATAATACCCAAAAGTATTAAGAGTATATCATTCCGTTAAATTCAACTTTCCAATTTTTAAATGAAAAAATGTATATTTTAATGTGAAATTTCCAAAACTAATAAAACAAATTGAAGCTGTTAAGAAGAATTTTATATAAAACATATATATATATATATATATAAATTTTCAAATTGTAATTGATATTGTTGCTTGAATTTAATTATATATTATATATAATGACTTTGTCACTCACTGTGCATTTTTTTTTATTTTACAAAATATTCCATAAATATACGTAAGTTATTCAAATGCAGAAAAAAAACAAATATAATAGTAATATTAGAAAAAAGAAGATTAATGTGTGCATTTTTTTGCCCTTAAGGTTGACTATATTAATAGTTTTATAATTGATTATATAGAAAAAATATACATGCAAAAAGAAAGAACAGAATATATACATATATTTAATGTGAATTTGATTCCGAAACTCAATTTGATTTAAATGAAAAGAAAAAGAGTATTTGTTAATAATAATATTAATAATAATACAAATTGTAACGATGTAGCCTTTTTTAAAGTATTGTCTCCTATTAATAATTAATCAATAAAGTTTATCACGCATTGAAAGTGTTTGGAATTATTTTTTTTTTAGATAACAGATAGATGAAGAATATTTTTTGGCATCTAATATCGCCAAATACGTGAAAACACACGATGTAAGAGAAAAAATGCGAACCCTGTCTGGAACGTGTTCGAACCCACATAATAAACGCAAGTAAGGAGGTGCTGGTGGCCAGGTAATGAATAGCCGCGTTAAGACACGGTACAGGAAGAAACCGCTTAGAGCCAGCCAATCAAGGCGCGGACCTACACCGTTTGGTGTGTTTCATCAAAGTCGGAATGGCAAGGGCCCTCTTCACAAAACTATTGGGTGCCCCAATAGCCGGTTTCGAGCCGATGAATACAATGTCAGAGCATCCGCCTTTTCATTACCTTTGAAGCCCCGATGATCTGGGACCCAAACGAGGGTAACTTGATTGAGAACGCCCAGCTCACCAAGGGCATGTGGGCAGCCCCAGACTAGTTTAGAATTGGTTTTACACGACCTTTCGCTCTGATTGCAGCTTGAGTATCACACAAGCTAAATATCCGTTTGTTTTTGTGGCGTACACCTTTGCTTGAAAGACAGTCGCTAGGGTACCTAGGCTTATCGCTCTACTTAATCTGGAGCTATCACTCCAGATCGCAGTGCCTTCATCTGTGTCTGTTTTGGAGGGATCCGTGTATCATACTAGTCCATGCTGCGGCACTTTAGAAAAGGTGCAGGGAAGCCTATGTTGTATGTGGACAGAAGGTGGCTCAAGTTTTGACATCTTACGGGCAAGCGACATGTCGACAATTATAGAATGTCCCCTACTAAGCCCAACGCTCAGGTAGCCATTCATTTTTAGCAATGGGTGATTTCTCTACCGCAAGGTGAAGTGGTACCAAGTTCAGGAGAGTTTCCAACGGTGCCGTCGGCAAAGTGCGAATGGCCCCGATGATGGAAAGGCAGGACATTCTTTAAATTTTGCTTAATTTAGTTGTGGAACATTTAAGCGTCGTTCAATGCCATCACACTAAAGCTTTGTAAGTTACCATGGGCTCTGTGGTACATATATATCGAGTACAAGGCTTTCGGTTGTAGACATCTGCGTTTTCTGCTCATCAAAGTATCTATGCGATGATTCCAGTTGAGCTTGGCATCTAGCGTCACTCTTAAGTATTTGGTGTGATGTAAAAAGCCTATAGTTCTGCCGCCGAGAGTCGGTTCTGCCAATCCCAGCAGTCTGCGTCTCCTTCGGTTGCAGCACAGAAGTCGTTTGAACTCATTTTTTAGTAGTTTTAAATGGAAAACGACCTCTGGTATATGCAACCAGAATCGTTTTGTCGGGATTGACAAGAAGCCTTAGTTCATATACTTGGAACGGATAACGACAAATGAATTTAGATCTGAAGGGACACCGTCCCCAGGCCCGGCTCAAGGATATTTGGCGCCCTGGGCAAACAAGTGTTTGGCGCCCCCCCTAAAGACATGGTACCATTGGTATATTCAATAATGGTAAAATATTTACTACAACGTAATAATAAACTGTTTTTTTATTGGTCACATCACAAATACTAAGATTACATAAGAAACCGTTATTATACGAAAAGTCAAAAAAAATTTGAGAAAAAATTATTAAACAATCTCAAGTTAAAAGTGTTAAATTTAAAGTTAAATAAATGAATTTTGATTGCATATAACTTGTAAACTATTGAATATAGCGAAATCATTATAAGGATTTTTTTGTAGAGCATACGATTCGATACAAAACTGTTATGAAGACATATTCGTGAAACGTTTTTTAGAAGAGCTATGTAAACAACTAACATCACGCGGAGTTTTCTCTATGTGATTCTTATGAAAAATCTAAAAGCTCGACGAGGCATCCTTAAATCCCATTTGCCAGGGTTCTCCTTGCAAGAAAATTTGTTGTTACTCCCATTTTAACAATTTTTCGTGTATCACTTAAAAAAATATTGCTTTTTTTGGCCCACCCTAGTTTCTGGTTCTGTTTGTTCCACCTGTCTTAAAAGCGAACTGGACTCGAAGCGAAGTGTAAACGTGGAAAAAGCGGGATTAGAAAGGTTACACAGATATAAGACGGATTCAGGGACCCCAATAGGAAAAACCTGGGTATCCAAAATTTGTCAACAAAAAAAAAGAATAACTACAAAAATGCCAGGTAAACAATTGAATTCGAATTTCATTCCTGAATGACTACTTGCTTTTACTTAGGAATAAATAAAAAATTTAAACTCGTCAGTGCCGCCCCCTTTCGACAGCGCCCTGGGCAGCTGCCCAGCTTGCCCGTGCCTTAAGCCGGGCCTGACCGTCCCACTACTTTCGGTGTTACTTAGCCAAGTAGACTGGAGGATAAAAACCCAGTCGACTGCGGCTAAGTGTATATATGTACGTATAATCCGAATAAGTTGTATATACAAATCTAAAAAGAAAACCAGTGTATAAGTGTATAAATAACATATAAAGTGGGTTTACTTAATAAATACAAATAATAAAATTGTCTGGGGAATTAAAAAGACCACGACAGATCTTTCCTAACCAATATGAAAAACGGCACCAAACCTTGCCATCTTCATCTTTACAATTAATTATTCCAAATTACTTCGAGTCCACGCTGCCCTTGTATACCGTCATATTCGATCACATGTTATCCTGTAAACAGCATAACTAGACTTATTTAAACTACATTTTAGTTAAAATTATTAAACTGCGAAAAAATAATTGATAAAAACCTACCATCATCAATATTCTCGTACCTCTTCTAGTACTTCATAGCTCTTGTAAACCCTACAAATGCAGGGACGCTCTAAATCAACCTTTGAAAATATTTTGTAAAGTTAAATAACAATATAAATATTAAATAGAATTTATGAAATTTTGTTTTAAATCTTTATGTTGTGCTTAAACTGTTTTAAGAATGTTTCAGTGTGCAATAATGAAATTATCCCGAATAGTACAAACTTTGATGCATGCACAACAAAATAAGAAGGGAATTAACATTATACAAAATGATTATATTAGGTTTGTTTTTATCTTAATAAAACTAGCATTATTCTTTGTTATTAAATAAAACTTTCATTATTCATGATGAAATATGAAATTTATTTTAAACTGATTACGTGCTATCGTAACTTAAGATTTAAAAAAATACACCCCTAGACACAAGTCAGGTTGGCCGAGCGGTCTAAGGCGCCAGATTTAAGCTCTGGTTCCCGAGAGGGAGCGTGGGTTCGAACCCCACACCTGACATTAGTTTTTTTCGATTTTTTTTAATGATTTGAACCCATAATGTTTACGAGATTTTTTATTCATTAAGAATGTTGATAAGCTACAATAGATTTGGTTTTAAAACTTTTATTATCGATTTGCGAAAATTAAAATGAATTTGATAGACAGCAAGAAACAAGGTGCATTTATTCTGTTCGTTCTCTCCACTTAACTCTATCTTGGACTATAGTCTTAATAAATTTGTTCCTTCCACGTTTTATTGATTTCTTTTAGCTCTCCTCCACGTTGATTCTTGACGGGCCTTTCATTTTTGTCCTTGAGAATCTCAGTCATGAAGAAATTGTGAAGGGAATACAAACCTTGTGGTAAACTTTTTGTTCAATATTTTTATTAATTTTAAAAATCGTAGAAAATTCAACCAATGTTAGACGAGAATCGTCGAATGACTATAACGAATATTTTTAACATCTCTTATGGTTCTGTCATGCGATTTTGATGCATCACGTGTGATTTTCCAAGCTTTCAGCAAGATCGGTGCCAAAAGTGTTGCGTCCAAAAAACAAGTTCCGGAGATAAGTAGCGATCTGTTTTGTTTTTGAACATATGCCAGGCAGATCTTCAAAAAAGTCGCAACTTAACTGTGGATGAGATATAGATCTGCCAGCATAACCCGAGTCCAAGATGCAATCAAACGAGTGATCGGCCTCATTGGACAGCAGGAAACCTTTCAAGCTAAGAAATCTTTCATAGAATCTTTAACTTTATCAAGGAATATGGTAGATCATCAATACCGACACAATAAAACTTTTCTTCATCCACTATTCTTTCTTATTAACGTGACGGGTGACGCATATAATTTTTCCAATCACATTTTCTTCATAGTTTCTTTTTAATTGTCCAGAAGCGAAAAGTTTACTTTTACCTCAATTAAACACAACTTAATCAAACTAAACTTTTCCAAATTAAGAAAATTAAATTTGCATCCTCTGATGAATAAGTGTTCAAGGTCCTAATATAAAGTAATTTCTCCTTCCGTATTGTTTTTGTTTTCAGAAACAGTCGAATAATTAGTGATCAAATTACGGAGGTCATGGATTTTGATCGTTAAATTAAATTATTAACTTTTTCGCATGGGATTTTATTTATTATTTTTTATTATCAAACTATTCATTGATTGATTTAAATTATAAAAAGAGAAACCCGTTGCTCAGTGCCGTCAAGAACAATTTAACTACTATTATAATGTATTCCAAAGCGAGAATTTATTGATTTAACAAGCAAATTCTACTATTGCTATTGTTCTGGGGTCGAACAATATTTCGGAGAATTTAACCAGTCGATGGTCGATGACCTGGTGATTTTCTGTGCGAAAATTGGATGTGACGTCGTCAATTATTATGAAAAGTAATGGAGCTTAGGTCGTTATTGTTTTTCAAGAGCACGCTTCAAGGTTATGAGGTAACACTTATGTAGTTGATTTAGAATATTCTTATTCTCATAACATTGAGTTTTTAGTTGCTTACATACTGATTAAACGTGTTCTTTTTTAAATGAAATTCCCAGTCGTTTAACTATGTCAGAGCTGGTCGATCGATTCTTTTTTAATGGAGGACATACATAAGTCCATACCCCTGACCAATGGATTGGACAAGCGTAGAGTTCATGCGTGTAGTGTGGCTAGTCCTTCTAAGCGGGTAACTGCGCACTGAACTAGTAATCGAATCTTGCTGTGGAAACCAAGGTCACTCTCAGTTTACTTAACAAAGAAAAAGTAACCGACGCGACGGGTAAGTTTTTACTTATTTCCACCCCGCGCTTTCGGAATGACCATGGCGGCGTCACAGTTTTTTTTAATGTAAGTTGAGGTGATTCACGTTGTATAGCGTGGCTGATTCCCGTTAACTCCAATGGTTGTTTCACCGGCTTAGTCGAGTGACCAGTTCATCAACCTTGCGCAAGTGAAGCTTCGATACAAACATTTTTGTTTAATTTTTGTAACTTTCGTGAGTTTTATGGGTATTGTTTCTCTGTTATTTGCCACCTGCTCGTCCATGTTCGGCCCATATTCTTGGACTAAGTGAAATCCAATTCTGACACTGACTAAATAAGTGATACTGACTTAGATCGATATCAGGTGTCTGGATATACTTTTAGCCATTATACATTATATATGGTATTGACCACTGACGATGGTGCTCTACGTTACTCTTACACCTTCGCTAATATAAGACAAGCACCAGAAGGAAATCGAACTCATGTTGAATTCAGCACCTACAAAACGAAGTACTTTCTCATCTTTAGTAAAACTTTCACAAAACTTTTTTCTAACTGAATAGACGATATGTAACTAATCCATTTCTTAACGGCTGACCCATATCCATAACAGGCATAACATTAACTGAAGATCTGCGATGGAATGACCATATATGCCAAATCGTTAAATAAGTATCACAATAGATGAGATTTCTTACGAGATGCAGGTTCCTCCTTCAGCTAGCAGCTAGAGCTGCAATCTACAAGTCTTATATTCGGCCTCACTTCGAAATTCAACTTGTTTAGCTGGGCTGAGTGGAGCAAGGGAAACTGCTTTAGTTCGACTTGACCAGGTGAAGAACTTTGCAATCACACTTATCGATGTTCCACCTTAGATTTATTAAGTCTCACCACAGGAATGCAGCAGCCCTTATAAGGTTGTTCTTACTGATTTTAATAGCGTCCTTATTTTTCCCTAATACAAGACAACACCGTATGGATAACTACACAATTTTCAGTTCTCCTTTTCGCCAATACTCAGTCACAAATTCATTAATAACTAGAACAACTTGACTTTGGAATAATCTTCCACAGTAAGTATTTCTCTAGCTAATAGGGCATCTTAGAGTTCAAACTTAAGGTTTATTGTCATCTGCATGACCACCCATCAAACCCATCTTACTTAACCTATCCTATCTTTTATCCTACCAACCTAAGATTTCTATAGATATTGCACCATGACCTGAATGACATGACAGGCTGGTAATAAGGTAAGGTTGGGTTTTTTTTTCACATAAGAAAAACCCAGTTTCAATTCCACAATCAGGTTGCAGCAACCAGAATTTTTCATCGCTATCATCATGACATGCCTGAAATTAAAGGTTCAACGTCCCCTATAAGAACTTTGGTTATATGGAACTCTCTACCATGTACTAATGTGATGACAGCCAAGTCTTATTAAAGCCGCCTCCGCTCTTTCTCTTACTTCCGTATGAATAAATGTTATAGGCCATGTGCACACTCTCTACACTACACAATAAGACAGCAGCAACATATAACCGTCATTCTGATGGCCTCAATTATCGTCATTTATAAAAGTATGAAATTTTACTTATTCAGTTATTGATGGATGAGTAATTGTGCTCATGTCTTATATGGGGACAAAAATCGCTCAATCATTCTTGTATATTTTAACAACATGAAATTGCATCACTTCGATTAACGAAATCCTCTACAATGGATACATATGATTAACCTAGAAGGAATGTAGCCCAGCTTAAGAGTTTTCAAACGTATTTTTTTTGTGCTGCTTAAATCAAAGAAAGGTTATTCTAATGTATTTGTCCACATCTAGTCGCGTCACACCTGATATCTTGGCTACAGTTCTATGAAGTGGGAAGTCCTAGGAAATTTTATAAGGTATTGACGTAGGAAAACGATAGCTTCATATTGTAGATATTGTATTGTATATAGTATGATCCATTCATATGTATGCATTTGGCGCTGCATTATAGCGAAAACGTGGATAGCAATAAAGGCAAAAAGCAGCTGATAACAAGTGAGCTTTTACCTTCCCTCCACCTGCATGCTTGATAACGAGATTTTATAAAACATACGAAGCATTCAAGCGGCAACGTTTAGTCGATCTTGAGCAGTCATCGATGTGAGACGTTTGCAGCATCTTAAGTAGTGGTCAAGTAGTCATCGGTTAGAAGAATTTTCGGACGTTCACTTTGTTCAAATATAGTGCTCACGTGCTTCTCGGGGAAATCACACCGTTTCAATTATTCTTGTTATTGTGATCAGTGCCTAGGAATAGAAGTACATATTTCGATAGCACAAGTTCTTAAGTGTTTATAGTATTTACAATCGAGTTAGTGACTTACTCAATGTGCTAATCAAAAGCGTGCATATTTTCGTATAAATTTAATAAATTGGTGGTAAAAGTTCGATTATCACCGATGACTCAGAGAATTTCTTAGATATAGTAACAGTTTTCAAGAACACCCTGTGACGGTTAAGTGCCATCGAGACTGGGAATGCAAATTATTTAATTCCCCCGAGAGATTCTAGTTTTGTATCTGTTAAATTCTTCGCGACAACAACAAGAAGTAAATTTCAACAAGTGGTAAAATGACGCTGTTTTACGGTTGTTTCCCGGCTATTTTGCTTCTGGTTTTTATAACAGGTGAGTTTCGAATACGTTTTCTTGTTTTTGTTTTTTTTTCCATTTAGTCATGGTGATGTGATTAATCGGAAATCAGCAACTGTTAAAAAAGATTGTTTATATGGTCAGATGGTTGACGGAAAACCCTGGGATTTTTCGTTTTTATTATTAAAAAGATTTCTCAAAACTTTAATACATTTGTAAAATTTAAAAGGTTAAATAAAATTTGTTGATAAATTATTATAAAGCTAAATATAATAGTAAGGGAAAGTCAGCGCGATTTATAAAGACTAATTATGTAAGGCCGTGAATATGTAAATTTTGCTATCGTCTACTTTTGTTTCTTTTTTTATTTTTTTTTTGGAAATGTTTTATTTAAATTCCACTTAGCTTTTTGGAAGTTCATGTTTATTGTTTAATGTTAGAAAGAAGCGCCTCTTGCATAATATTACACAAAATGTTATTTTTATGCTAAAGAATAATATTTAGAGGACGAATTATATAACTTGTGTTCGATTGTGATGTATTGTTATTCAGCTTGAAACAATTTAAATTTTATGGATTTAGCACTAAAAAAATAATTGCAATAACAATAGTCCTTCAACAAAATACGAATTCTTTCTTTCATAATAAAACTCAATTTGATAAGACTATAGTAAAAGGTAATAAAAAAAATTAGTATTATAATGTAGTGTAAATATATTTTAGTAACGATAAGTAAACTGCGCATGCTCCTATGTAATTTAGTATTCTTTTGGGTAGGTTGTATAATAGCACGTTTTTTCAGCGATAGTTAAGGGGAATATTTGTTAAAAAAAACTTACATTTGTCCAGTTTCACAATGCAAGTTTAAGCCATTTAGAGAGCACGTGTAAATTTTAGATCGTGCAAATTCCAATGTTTGAGTTTATCCATTGCAGAAAGTTGCTGAATTGCACAAACACAATGTGATAGCTTCGCACAAAAAATATATTCGCTTCAAGAAAATCCCAATTATAATTACATATATTATGTTAGTAAATTTTATATAAAAAATATTTTCAACTTTCGGACTTACACTTTTATAAAATCTATGATGCTAAGGATCTCCGAGACAACCGCTCTCTATTCAATTTCTGATGTTTAATGTTTTTAGGTCCCGCTCAAGATCTTCTATCCATTTACTCTTGATATTCCTCTTCTCTTGTTTCCGGTTGTGTTGATTGCAATGCAACTAAACTTTTTATGTTTCTTTCTTCGTTCTTCCGCTACAGCCATTATAAGTTTCCTGGCATCTCTCAGTCCCGGTGTATAAGCCCAGTAGAGTGACCAGCCCTTTTTCTTTCGTGTCAGTACTTGATGTTCCACAGAAAACTCTGGACCAATAAAAGGAAAACAGAGTGTTTATTTTTGGTTAGACAGTCCAGTGCCGTAGCTACTCTGTTTCACGTGGGGGGGGGGCAAAGAAATTTTGCAACGTCGAAATGTAACGTCTATTTTAAAAAAATTGGCATTCGCCAGTACAGTCGGTAGTACAGATAATTATTAGAATAGACTGAAGTACAAGCTCTCAACAATATACACCCTCACACATCATCTGCTCTGCGTACGATGTCCTTAATGGCCCATCCACGCTACACAATCTTCGATGCGCACTCATTTTAGTTTTTTCTCAAAATTTCAGAGAATTGTAAAAAAATCCTTTGGAAAAAGGGTCATTCCACTTTTTTAGGGCCTTTTTAAAGCGCCGCCTTCTAGTGTACTATCAAAATTGCGTCATCATTCTAAGAAAATGGCAAAAATATATGCGAAAAAAGAGTGCGCATTCCAGGATTGTGTAATGGCGGTGTGCAAAGATTGATTCAAGACGATTTGAAGCGAAAGATTCCGTATTTTCACTGTCTGAGCCATCAATTTAATTTGGTCATAATCAAGGCCAATTTTTTGACCAGGATCGATATTTAGCTTGTGATTGTGAATGTCTACTGTGCTTTTAATACAAAATTTTTCCGTCGCTACAAACAATTGAACCAGTAACAAAGCATTGCAAGGTCGAGCGATGGGATACAAAAATTCGATGACACTCACTAGAGCCGTTTATCGAAAAAATGAGAACAGAAGTAAGAGATTTTCGAGAAATACTACTCTGAAGCAACATAAGTTTTGAAGAAATTACACCCTCCTAGAGAATCGGTTCTCGCTTCAAGGCGCCCTCGCCCAATTCGAAATCGACGCCAATCAACAATGCTAAAGGATACTGTTGTCGAAGAAACTCTCCGAGAACGAAACGAATCGTCCGTCAACCTAAAATCGGCATTATACGAAACGAGCGGGAGTGTGCATGCTAGTTTTGTCCCGAGTAAAAATAAAACTCGCCCGCCACAGGGATGCACGCTACCGCCACAGGGATTCACGCTCCCGCGACAGGGATGCACGAAATCGCCTGTATTGCTTTAAAAAATGTAGAGGACGAAGAAAAGGGCAAATTATCTTGGTAACCATAAAGGGTGCCAATAGCATACTCAGTAGAAAGGTTCTCGTTCGATTGCGTAGGTCAAGCAGCATTGCAAGTGGTTAGTGTTTAGCTGGTGGGGCACTGCTTGGTAAAGTAACACTCGCGTTTGGAATGGTTTATGCCGCTGCGGATGCATTTATAAATGTTCATGCCTGAATTTTTAGATTTTCGTGCGAGGCTAGAGTGCGAACAAATTTTTAGATTTTCGTACCTGTGGTGGGAGCGTGCATCCCTGTGGCGGATGCGTGCATATTTTTGTGGCGTCCCTATTTGTTCGCTATGCGCGCTAGCAACGGTCGAATGCATGCTAGTAAGAAAATTAACCAACTAAATTATTTTTACTCGAGGGAGCGTAGCATTGGACTACCGTAGTACTTGTTAGTGTGGTACGCAGGCGCACGGTAATAAACCTCTCAGAAACTGGTGACCAGCTAATGAAGCTGGACCTGGCTTTCTTGGTGAGTATTACTCGGGTTTTGATAGAAGTATCGTTGTATCAGATCCGAAGAAAAGTACAAGCATCGGCAGTGAACTGTTTTTATAGGATTATGCTCGGCCAAGGCTTCTTCTGATGCGCCAGATCGAGAAGGATCGAAAAAAATTCTGTAGGGTGCTAAGCCTCATCAATAATGAAGAAACGGTTTTTTTGTTATAAAAAAAAGTAGGAAAATGAGTATATATGTATTGATTATAATAATCTAGCCATATCTACGATATATCCTAAAGACCTGAGGATATTTATGGTGGACGATAACGAACACAAATAAAATGTTTATATCGAAAGTAAATTGATATAGAAATACCATAGCTTTACAGTGAAACTAGAGTCTGTTTCTCAATCCCAAAGATAAGATAAAAACAAAACAGTGCTTCCTCTGCACTGTATCAAAATTAAAAAGTTAGAACATGATTCTTAAGTACTTCCCACTCAGTAATTTCCACTTTAACGCCTCAAAGCTTTTTAAGTCCACAAAATAATAATATTATTGCGCCTCTTGCATATTTTTTTTTATCTTGATTCTAAAAATAGATACAATATCCAGTCTAAAGCGTAAAATTCCCCAGAGAGAGTATCAAGAAAAATACCATTAAAGTGAAGTCAACCAACGAACTTGATTAGTTTTAATCTGGAATTCTACCGAGTGATACCAGTTATCAGATTATTACTTCCAGTCAGTCAGTACCCATTCTGGTGAGTGCCTTAATATAAATCTTGAGCGTTTCTTTCGGTGTCTTTGAGAGCAAGTTCAGAATATTCATCATATTGAAGAAACAACAACAACAAAAAAAATACCTTCATGGATAACAAGATAATTGTCGGTTGTTAAACTAAGACCAGAGCGAATTAATTCATTTTCAATGAAACTAATGCATTTCTCGACCAGCCAGTTTTTATAAAAACCGATTGAGTTTGCGCAAGTGACTACATTGATACTAACTAGTCTTAAGACGTGTTTTTCATATATTTTTTCCTTCACGTTTGTATCATAACTTTCTCGTCGTGCAAAAGAGTTTTTTTTCTTCAAATTATTTTATTTATTTGTTCGCCAATTTTTGTATTTTCTTTCTGCTCGTGGGTGAGTGTTTGTAATTTATTCAAAGGTGAGAATTTCTTTTGCAAAAAGGTGACGATGACATCTTCGACCAAAGTTTATAAGGATTGCACTTTGAAGCCAAATTTTGGTTTTGTTTACATTTTTTATATATTCTTCTTTCACAAATTCACAAACTAGTTGAACCACTTAACGGTTGTTGTTTATGGTGTTTTTTCGTTAATTCATCTTCTCCCCTTTTGAATGGAAATATGGATAACGTATATATAGAAATGTAACGGTGTGCTTTTAATATGTTTTTATTGTAAAAATCACCAGGTGAAATTTTTTAAAAACTGATGGAAAGTTTTATGTTTTAGTGGAATGTTTATTTTTTTTTAATTTTTATTTTCGCATTCACAATTAAATTCTATTAAAATTTTATTCATTTCCTGTCTTGCAAAAAAATAAAAATTATCTTGCTAAAAATTATGATTGATAAGAATATAAGAAATTGATATTGATGACTAAATATTTTGATAAGAAATCATGTGATTTCGAATTTTATAGCAGTTATGATTACATAATGATTCCATATAATTTCAATGTAATAATTTCTAATAAAAGTACGAAGTATCTAGAAGACCATATCATATTGCATCCGGTATTTACTAAAGATTGATAAAAGACCCTCAGTTCCTGTACAAATACAATTTAAAGCGTAGAGTGATTTTTTTTTAAAAAAAATATTTGTAAAATGGATATTGCAAAAAATATCGATATGTGAAAGCATGGATGTGATTTTGTCGCAATGCGCAGTCGAAAGATTGTCGTGAATGCCCTAATGTAACGTTCTCCGATGGGCGAGCTTTCTCATCCAAGTCCTCGATCCAGTCAGTCCAGTTATTTGTTATGACACAATGTCCTCCGTAAAATGGTTGGCTAATCAGGCATACGCATCCATGGTTTGACTATCTCATCATAGTCTTTACGCCTATTGGTGGCACATTTATAGCCTGACCTAGAATAACAAGAGTCTGACGGCTTGTTTATGTGTGGGAAGTACGTTCATCCTGTCCATCGTGTTGTTCTTAGGCTAAAGAAGTCAATAGTATAGGGCATTTTCTGACACGTCATCAAATGTCAGTGTGTTGGAGAGCCGCAAGGCACACAAAAGATGACAGGCCGGCAAGATGAATAGGGAAAGTGTGGAGTAGGTATTATTTTTATTGGAAAAAACTAAATATTAGTTATTTTTAGAAAATAAAATGTAAAATAACAGCTTACATTTTTAATATGAAATGTAAATACCAGTTCATGTTTTGATTAAGTGCTTTCGTTTCTGTTAATTTTAGTGTTCAAAATCGGTATGCGAGTAAAATTGCGAAATATTGCGATGGCCTGGATCCATATAAATTAAGTGAAAACAATTTCTCTCGAACTGCTTTGCCAAAAAATGTGCATTATTTTGATATCATAGAATATCTAATAGATCGGCAAAGTGCTTATACAAGAGAAAGTTTTAGAGCCTTTAAAGGTTTAGAGGCGTATAAAACCTTCGAAGCTGGATGGATCCAGTACTTGGGCAGTAAAACTGTCAAAACTGGAAATATTGTATTTGCGAAAGTAAGATTTTTAAATTCAAGTCATACGCTAGCTGATTAACTTACCTACCTTTAATTTTAGGTTAAACATTCCCAAAAATTAAACTTGAAACCTACAGCTTGTTGGGTTGCTGTAGCGACAAATGGAGCCATTCAAGCTGCTCATTGTGATTGCATGGCTGGTCTAGGCGAAGCATGCACACATATTGCCGCCACACTTTTCGCGTTGGAGGCTTGGTCCAGGAAAGAACTCAATGAACATCAACAAAAATCTTGTACAGACGTTTTAAATCAGTGGCTGGTTCCACCAAAAAGAAAAATAAATTTTGGTACCATCCAAGAAATTTATAATTATAAAAAGAAAGTTGCATCAAATTTTGAGGTACCTGAAGCAACTGTAAATGAAATACATGATTTTGTTGTGAAATTGAGTGAGGAAGGAGAGCTGCCAGTTGTCGCTCCATTAACAATTCAAAAGAACCCAACAAGTTCCCCCTCGTATAATGAGGATATTTCCACCGAAGCAGATATGATAAATTTATTCTTTTGCCAATTTTTTAGGCCACATCTGTCTGAAAGAAATTTATGCAGTTGAGAGAGTTAGGCAGACAGAAAATTTTAGAATTGAATTATTCAAGTGAAAACATCGCTAAAATATCAAAATTAAGTGTAGGGCAGAACAAAAGCTGGTGGTGGAATAAGTTTCGGGCAGGAAGAATAACTGCCTCAGTTTTTAAGGCTGTCACCAGAACCAGCATTGATGCCCCTTCATTATCACTGATAAAAAGGATCTGCTATCCAGAAAACTTTACTTTCACAACAAAAGCCACAAGATATGGTTGCTTTCACGAAAAGGATGCTTTGAAAGAATACATCGACCTTTCGCAAAAGAAACACAAGAATTTTAGTGCTTCAACTACTGGGTTCCATGTACTCCAAGGGCAGCCGTTTTTTGGAGCGTCGCCGGATGGACTGACTAAATGTGATTGTTGTGGGAAAGGAGTGGCCGAAATTAAGTGTCCTTTCTGTCTCCGTGAGGGAACATCCTTAAGGACTTACGCTGCCCAAAGAGATTGCCCAATTAAACTAATCGGTGAGGTTTATCAAATGGATACCAGACACCAATATTACTATCAGGTACAACTGCAAATGTACGTTCTAGATTTAAGATTTTGTGATTTCATTATTTGGAACAAAAAAGACTGTACTGTGATCAGAGTTTTAAGAAATGATTTATTCCTTCAGTATGAATTATTAAAAGCTGAATTATTTTTTAGAAATGTGATAATGCCTGAGTTATTAGCTCAATACTACACTAATAATAATAAAATATGATTAAAAATCATTATCAAGTGCAAATGGAAATGTACATTTTAGACAAAAGATTTTGTGATTTGATGACCAAAAAAGACTGTCTAGTAATAAGAGTTTTAAGAAATGCCTTATATTTTATTTAATATTGAAGTATTAAAAGCTGAAATGTTTTATGTTTATTATAAAGTTAAGTGATAATTGGATATTTTAGTAATGAAAAAAGTTATGTTTTTTAAGTTTATTTTTCTTAGATATTTATGTACATATATTTATATTTTTATAATGAAAAAAGTTTTTTTTACTGTATTTATAATTAGATATTTATATATTTTTATAATGAAAAAAGTTTTTTTTTTAAGTTTACTGTTCTTGAATATTTATTTTTTTTTATAATGAAAAAAGTTATATGTTTTTTTTAAGTCTATTGTTATTAGATATTTATATAATGAAAAAGTTTTTTTTTTAAGTTTACTGTTGAATATTTATTTTTTTTTATAATGAAAAAAGTTATATGTTTTTTTTTAAGTCGATTGTTATTAGATATTTATATAATGAAAAAAGTTGTTTTTTTCAAATTTCATTGTTATTCAAATAAAATAGGTTTTTAACTCGTACTTAATTATGTTTCACTCTGCAGGAACCACTACCGGACACAAATTTATAAGACAACAACATACAGTTACAATTTGGTCTATTAAAGGTACATCGCAAAAATTATAAATTTGCATAAGAGTGGACAGTGGAAACTTGTTTTTATACAAAATTTTGTATTTTATTCGCAAAAGACCAATAATCCTTTCCACATGAATTCTCAAATTTGAGAGTTTCCGAGATTTTTCTATATCTAGTGGATGCAGCTGATTTTGACCAACTGTAACGGCAGGCAACAGGAGTTCAGCTCCTGCCTTTGATACATCCTCCCTTATCAAAAAGCCCCTGTCCGCAAGAATATAGTCATCTTTTTGAAGTTTATTCAAAATGCCAGACTGTTGTGTAATATATTTGTCACTAGCTCGACCTCCGTATGCTTTGGAAATAAAAACGACAGCGCCATTCGGAGCGATACCAATAAGATACTTGGCTGTATGAGATTGTTTGTAATTTGACCAGCTCTGAGCGGATTCTAATATACCAGATGGTTTTTCTGTTAAGATTTCGAAGCAGTCAATTATGACTGTTACCTTATTGCCAAAGTTTTTTTTAAAACATGCTGGCATAACTCTGTGCAAAGCTTCCCGTGATGGCCAACTGATTAAGTGTTTCATTCTTTGAAACATCACATAAATGCATTTATGAAAATATCTCGAGACAGAACTTACGCTTATTCCACTCATATAACCTAATAATGTAAAGTCTAAATTTAATCTCAGTTTAATTAACGTTAAGAGAAGTATTTGAAATTTAGTTTGTTTTTCAGGAATCTCTGGCAAATATGGTTCTAAATATTCATACAAAGATCTTAATGTTTTGTAGTTAAGCCCCGTAAAATACTTAGACTTAGTCTCATCTTCGCCAAACTCTTGTAATGATCGCGCCAAAAGAGGCGGTTGCCTCGCTTTTGTATGCTGTAATTCCTTTTTAACTTTTTCCAATTCTTCTTTTAACATTAACATTTCATTTTCAACTGTCTCCTCTGATGGTTCATTAATAATTTCTTGGGCCGTTGAAGAGACTACGGCAGAAATAATTTGATCTGATTTTAAATTTCTATTTGTAGCTCTAATATATCTTTCCATATCTTTTGATGATCTTGATGGTTTTTTATTAATATATCCCAGATTAATATTTGGAATCCAGTCGGGATTCAAATCATCCATCAAATCAGCACTCCGGCCTTAATGAAGTACATAAATTAAAAATGTTTTCTTTGATCAAAAGTTCAAAAAACAAACAAACCTGAAATAAAATGAATAGAGCACACCACTCTTGACGAAAACATCCCCGCGTTTAAATCTTTCCGTTTTAGAGCAGCTAACCACTTTTGCTGCCTTAATTTTGACAAGTAATGCCTTTTCTCTATTCTCTTATCAATTTTCGGAAATTTAAAGAATTTCACGTCGTCCCGGTTACCCCGTTTAGTACATCCAACTACAGCACAAACACTAGGCACTGGTAATGTAAATTACATGACACAAATTATTTTCAATTGCTTAATTAGTTTGATGTTAAAAAACTTCCTTTTTATTGAAGAAATAAATGATAAATTAAGATAAACTAAGAATATTCCGCCAAGCTGCTAAGAAAATGTATGAAAAATGCCAGCTGTTAAAACTTTGTGTGCCTTGCGGCTCTCTTGTATGTGTGTGTAGAAAATGCCCTATTCATAGACTCCGAGGAGGGCAGTAAGGATAGCACACTCGGAGTCGATGTAGCCAGATCCACCAACGCAATGATAGAAGCCTTCATATCGCTAGAAATGGCTACATAGTGGCGTGTGTGAGTCGGAAAAAACCCCGAAAATGGTAACTACTTTGAGCCGGAACAAGACTACCTCCCCCACGTTTTCGAGGATGCTGAACACGATGGCGTCGTTACAATTTATATTTTCGGTTGTGCAACCCCTCAAAACGGCCAAAAACCACTCCCAAGAGGGGTTAAACGCGCTTTACACGGTTTCCTTGTACAAAAAAACATTTTCCCCCGTTGATCTCCATTTTTATGCAGCGGAACATATCACACCTTTCGTCCATTCAAGTGGGATCATTTTCTGACGCCCCAGCTCGATTCTACAAGGTTGTGTATTAAAGATCATCAACTATATTTAGAAGTCGGCTATTTTCCTTTGTAATGCATTGAAACGAGTTAATTGCTTATTTTAGTTCAGTCTAGAATATTTTACATTCAATGAATTCAACAGATGTATGCAGGGCCGGATCTAAGCATAGGCAACATAGGCGCTCGCCTAGGGGCCCGCACCACAAAGGGGCCCGCACCACACACAAAAATATTTTATGCAGTCCAGCACATAAGACATCGACTTTGCCGTGCAGGTGGAGCCGGAGGCGCATAGTTTATGTTTCTATTAAAAATGATCATAAAAATTCTTACTTGCAAATATATTTACAACTCGAGCTATTTCAAACTACGCCAGAAGCTTGGCAAGAAGTTGCGATTACGGCCAATTAGGGGACGCGAATTTATAAAAGACGCATCGTTTCGTTTTGATATAGTGTACGGTACAATCCTATCGTAGAATAATGAATAATGTTAAACAACGAAATTTTCGTCATTTGACGACCAGACTGTAAATTCACAAAGATGTTTCGTAAGAATCGAGGGGGAAAAGCGTATATGAGGCATTGAGCCCTTCCTGTATTTCTGCCCCCTAAACATTTTAATTCGGCGCTCCGGGCTGATTACCGATGCAGTATTACATATTATACATAATTTTATCATCATCACATTGAGGGTATCTGCACTACTCCTTCCACTGTTACCGAACCGGTTTTATTAGAGTGAGGTGTAAAAAGGGCAAAGGGGAAGTGTAGTAACATCTTCAGCAGACATTTTTGGAGTGATAACTTAACACATACATAATGTACTTCTGCTCACGCGCTCTGATGTTCACTAATTATAGGCACGCACATAGATATCTCCGTGAGAGAAAGTTACTCGTGATGAAGGAATACCAGTGTAAACCTAGATTATGTTGTAGAATTGGCTCGGTAACAGTTGAAAGAATCCCAGTGTAGACACCCTCATGGGCCTAATCTACACTAGTATTCCTTCAGCAGCAGCAGAACCGGTTTTTCACGAGAGATGTATAGAAAGAACACGAGGGTAGTGTAATCCGGGCCATGCTTTTTCCCTTTATGTTTGAATGCGCCGTATCAAAGGTTGGAAAGAAAGCTCGTTGTGTGGATGCGATAAGTACGTGTCGCCCGAATTTGTGCTCTAACCTTCATTATACCGCGGCTTCACCGGCCTCAGTTTAATCAAGTTCAATTCTATCCGTATAAGTGGCTTCACCGGCTAAAGTCGAGTTCAGTACGTGAAATTGTTGTTGCTTTTTCGCCAGAAGTCAGAAATGTAAAAGCTCCCTGGAATGGCATTCCACTATTCCAGTTGATTACTCTCTTTTGAGCAAGCTTTTACTTTCAAGCTTGATTTCATGTTCTGTTGGGCGAAATCAGACTTTATTTTTCCTGACTTCAAAATGTGAAAATGTATGGGAAATCAGGCAAATTTTGAAGCTCAGTAGAGTAATTTACTCGAACTTGCGCAGTTCGGCCGGTGAAGCCGAGGTATTAGATAGCTTCTATAAAGCAACGGCAACGAGAAGTAGTTCAGCTCCCCAGGAGTATAGGTGGTGCGAGTCTCGGTTGTCTAAACAAATAAGAAACAAAATCTCTTGTTTTGTTGTTTTGAATAGATGTGTAACAATTCAATCAGAATTAGACTTCTCCAAGTTTTCTATTATTTGACACACGATTGTTACAAAAGTGAAGTGAGAGTTCTGTTTATACAGTGGTTTGGAATAACCTCAAAGGATAGAGAATATCGTTAATGACTGCCAGATTACAGATCCACGAGCTTTTTTTTATAGACGTAGTTCCCTTCCCATTGTCGTACGAGTAGATTGCGTATCCAAGAGAATCTCTTTGAAAAACTCGTGTACTAGTTCCATTGCCCGAGTACTATAACATAAAGATACTTTACTCTGATAGCAGAATTCTTCAATTTTCAATAATATTTTCGTAATCTCGACCAACGGCCAAGCAAAAATTAATAGGTTCAAAGTTTCAGATCATCATTTTCTTTTCACCTTGTTTCATTTTTCCTGCTTTACTTTCAAGACAAAAAACCAACGGACTTGCTTAAAGTGTTTTATCCGATAGAGTGCTCTTGAAATATGCCTAGCTTGTTTATCCGATCAGAATGATCTCGGTCAAAGGGACATTGGCAGAAGTTAATAAAAATACAGCCAAACTAACATAACCTGCTCGGTCGAAGGGGGATCCAATTGTCCAAAAACTTATATTGTCTCGCCTGGTGTGATGCCCTAGGTTAATGTAGCAATTTTTTTGAGTGTGACAAGTCAGGATGACCCTGGCAATGTCCAGGTGCAGGTTTCCGATCTTCCTGTAGATAACGTTTTCCTCCAGGTCTATACCACAGTTCTTTTTATTACGCAAGTCCAATGTCTTGCTACTGGAGAAGATAGTAGCTAGAATGTATAGAAATTGAATTTGAAAGCATTAAGATATTGTTCTCTTTCTACTGCCAAGGTTAATGCAGTTTTAAATTTTTTTTGGGAACGGGGCCCGCACCACAGGTTTCGCCTAGGGGCCTCCACATCCTTAATGCGGCTCTGGATGTATGAACAATGACGTTATTTAAAAAAGATGACAGTCACCTAATTTGTTTTAACCGACATTAAATCAGCTTTTACGTCAATTGTTTAGACTTGCTCTTTTTACAAGTCATTTTTCACCGACCACGATAATTGCATTTACTGGCTTTTAAGTAATAACGATATTTATGACTATGTTTTTGTTGAATAAATGTTTACCATTTGACAAAACCAATAAAAACTTAAAATTTAAGAACACCAGAAAATTCACATCATCATCATTTATATTAACGATTTTAATTTTAAAAAATGTTTGATCATAAATCAAAATAGTGCTCTCGGATACAGCGCATATGGAATGACTTGCTTAATGTTAGAATATATGATTTTCATTACTTAATGTAATACGAAATGATCTCAGGAAAATAAAGAGTCCCTTTCGTTTAATTGATTTTAATGAAGGAAAATTTTCAGAGTGGAAAAAATTATTAAGAACACTTAATTACACCTTCTTAGAAAACAATTAACCATTCATTAACTTGTCAATTTGTTAACTACTGACAGTGATCCGACGGCTGTTAACAAATCACAACAATAATCAAAGAAATAAAAACATATCAAAGTGGCTAGGTAACGTCAATATGGTGCTGCGCGGTGATTTGAAAGGAAATTACATATTTTGATTACAAGTTGTTACTACCTAATTAACTTTTTCTACTATTGTTATCTAACACGGATCTTGTTTTGTTATTTTCAGACGTTTATGCAGATGTAACGACAGTTTCAAGTGGCACAACATTAGATAAAATTATTGAAGAAAAATTAATAAAAAAGAAATTTTTATTTGATGTATGGTCACAAAATAAATTCATTTTATATAAATAGTAAATAAAAAATAAACAATTTCAGACAACATCACCTACAACAATATCTGAAATGAACAAAACACAATTGGATCTTGACGTTTTAACTCCTGAAAAAATGGAACCAGCAAATATTCAGACTGAACTATCAGCAGATATTGATAGTTGGAAAAGTGTTGTTGAAGATTTTCAACCAGAAGATTTATCTCAACAACCAGATGAGCTTGAAGAACAATTTCAGTAAGTAAACAAAAATTATCTTTCAGTCGTTCCCAAATTAAATTTGCAATTTTAGTCACATAGCTTCACAATTTCAACTAAACGAAGTATATGCAGAAGATATAGAAACACTTGGAACCAAACTAGATGATGGCCATATAACAGCAATTCTAGTCGGTGTACTTCTAGTGGCATGCATTCTTGCTTATGCTGGGCTAGTAAGCTGGCGAGCCTATTTAGAGTGAGTAATCCTTAACAATTTTTTATTATTTAAGGTAATTTGGATTCTCAATTTTTAATACTACAGAAGACGATATGGAAATCGCGAGAGATTGATTACCCATGACGATTACTACAATAACAATGATATAAGACATATCGATGTAAGATATTCAAGAAATTCATACTTAAATTTAACAATAACTAACATGTATTTTTTATCAGTTATAGATATAAAAGTCAGCTTTATCCAGCAAGTACAATATTCACCAGATATATCTAAAAATAAATTTATTTGAGTGCTACATTTCATGAAATTAAATTCATATTTATATCTTCAAAACATTTTTGAAATAAAAATGTTTTGTAGATATTAAAAAAAAAATACAACAAAGAATTGCCAATTTTAAGTTATAATCGAACTCATTCAATTTCATTTTTAAAGTTTATTAATTTTTATATTATTGTTAATGCTAAAATAAGACTGTGATAAATGTAGATAGAATATAAAAACAATCATCTTACACAATTGTTTTATTTAAGTATTAATCCCGATGTATGCCTTGACTCTCTTTTTTGTCGTTGGGGTTATAGGTCTAGATGGCGCACCCCATATAGGGGCCACAATGAGCTAGATGCCAACAAATCCACTGGACCCGACAATATACTCCCTATCGTCTTAAAAAAATGCACCTCACCTTTGGCTAAACCTCTGTGCAAGCTTTTGATAGAGTATGGCACTAAGCTCTGTTAGCTAAACTCAAAGCTATTGGAGTTGACTCACTTCTACAGAAGTGGATTGAGTGTTCCCTTTTCGGCATTCAATCAAGGTAGTATTGGATCGCGTCAAATCTGAGTTTCACCCCATCTCTGCAGGGGTCCCCAGGGGTCAATTTTATCACCTGCTCTATTTATTATCTTTATAAATGACGTCAAGAATCGTGTCGAATGCAATGCCTCCAAAACTAAAACTCGTCTCACTCCATCCACCTGCAGCCCATCGTTTCATTCACTCTACAAAATAGTAATTCGTTTCTAAATAGAATAAATCAAATTTTCAATTTATTTTAATATTCTTCTTTTATCACATAGAACTAATTAGAAAAAAATTCACATATCATAAACTTTTAAATTGCACAGAACAATTAACAAAACAATATTCTGCCATCATATTCGTAGTACAATGTAAAAAATATTTACCAAAATTATATTCAGTTTTTAAGATTTCTGGTTTTAATTATTTTACTCATGATAGTTAGAGTCTTTGAGAAGTTGGTGATGGTTGTCTAACGCACGGTGATGATTGGGCATGTGTCGACGACGGTATGTTTATATAATTTGCTGAAGACGATGGACGTGAAAATGGTTCATTTATTGTCATAGCGTATCTATGCAAATTTCCTAGACGACCTTCATACAATATATCATTAATAAATTTTTTAGCGAAAACTTGTTGGTCTGGCTTAAGTTTTATGTAGTCAAAAGCCCAAGTTTTTCCTAAGACTTCAGCTTCATTATTTGCAGTACGAAAATGTTCAAACGCCATTCCCAATAGCTTATTTCTACTATGTTGTTTCTTATTATCCGGTGCCATCTTTCGTTTCATAGATTTTTGTGGCGGAGGATTAGATGGACCCGCTTCTACCTCCCAACAAATATCTTCATTTTGATCCTGTAAGCAAAGTAATTTATGTATATAATTTTATTTTAATAAAGTCTCTTTAAATAAAAGAAGAAAAATTATAACTGAGGATTAAGATTAGGTAAATACATTTCGACGAATATTCATCCCTACTTTTTCCTTTTATTTATAGATACCAAACACTGAAAATGATTGGAAGCAGGTTGCAAAAGAATTCGAAAATAAATGGAATTTCCCGTACTGTCTAGCTGCGATTGACGGGAAGCATGTAGAAATACCTAAGCCGCCGGGATCTGGTTCATACTATACTATAATTACAAGCATTCGTTCAGCATTGCACTTGTGGCTATAGTGAATGCAAACTATGAATTTATAATGGTAGACGTTGGGGCAAATGGTAGAGTTTCAGATGGAGGGGTTTTTTCAAGTACTAGTTTTTACAGAAAAACTCATCGCAAAATACCTAGAAATTCCGGAACCTGATAATTTACCGTTGAGCAATATTATTGCGCCTTATGTATTTGTCGGAGATGAGGCTTTCCCCTTGATGGAAAATTAATAAAACCTTTTGCTATCCGAAATTTAACGATTGAACAAGATATATTAACGGCTAAGTAGTGCCCGGCGTATAGTGGAAAAAGCATTCGGGATTCTCGTTTAAAATTCTTTTTGTCCTAACAAAGTAATCACCGTTGTATTAACGTGTTGCTATTTGCATATCTTGCGTAAAAAAGTGCAGGTTTATTATCAAGGTGGTTTTGATGTGGAAGATGTAACCACGGGAGAAATAGTAAGTGCTGATTAGAGATCTGATCGAAACTTACTACAACTTCAACCAATTCAAGGAAGAAATATGATGGTGTCAGCAAAAGAAATCAGACAAATATATTGCAATTATTTCAACACTGACGGAGCTGTTCCATGGCAGATAAACAGAAATAAAAACAAATAATATATAAGTATATACCATGCATAATTAATAAAAACAATTAAATGTACAAACCTTGTTTACTTCTTCACTCCTGATTTCAAAACAATCATCTATACTGCTAGTTCCCTTGACTTGGATTTCTTGGTCCCTCAGAAAATCAATTTCATCAAAGTACCACAGTGAAGGTACGTACAAATCGTCTGTACCTGCCCCGGAGCTTTTGCTATTAGATAATTTTCTTAATTCCCTCCGATATGCTGAACGGAGGCAATTAATTTTTTTGCGTACGGTGTCCCTATTGGCTTCACTATCAATTTCTTGCATTTTTCGTACAAGTTTATCGTATGCAACATTTTTTAAATTTCTGTTTTTGTAAGCCTCACATTTAACTTTCCATAGTTCTGGAAGTACACGATACATTCCGATGAATTCCCTCCAGAATTCTTCATCCGCTTTCCTCACTGCCATTTTCTCACTTAATTTTTAAAATTTTAATAACTTTACAATGCATCAACGCCGCCCTACAAGAGGAAACAACTTGCACAACGCTGCCCGTTGCACAAAAATTCTCAAACGCGTTTGATTTTCATAAAACAGTTGCGCAACACATCAAGCCGTAGGGAAACGGGGAAATGAAACGGGCTGCGTTGCGCAAATTGTTCTACCGTGATGGGCCCGAGAGCTTTGTATAGCCAGGCCAGCTACAGGCTTTATCAAAAAAATTTATGATCTTACGTACGTATATATAGGGTGTTTTCAATGTGCAGGTTGCGTGCGCAATTGACTTACTCAGCAACACACTTCCATTGCTGAATAAGTCAATTGCGCGCGCAACTTGCATCATTGAAAACACCCATACTTCTAAATGATAATTTGTTTTCAAGAATCCCTGCAAACAAGACCCTCGTAAGTACAGGCCTGGAACCAGCCAGGCCAACTAATACTAACATAGCTGAAAACAGGCCAAAAATATTCTGACAGTTGTGTAATTAACATAACCGAAGCTAAGCTAAGTTTGTTTTTGCACTAAAAAGTGGTAAAATATTGTATATTATCACTTTTTGGTGCACATGGATTATCAGTGATTAGTGCTTTAGTGATTTAATAAAAAAATTAAAATGATGAAGTGAGTGGTTAAGTGTATTTTAAGAGTGTTAATTGATTAGGTGACCATTTTTGTTTACATTCGCGGTGGTTTTTTCGTGTTAATTTAGGGAAAAAATGTTGAATTTGTGTAGTAATATAATAAAAAGTGCTTTTTAAGTGATTAAAGATTATTATAGAATAGTTATTAAAAACATAAGTGCAGAAAAATGTGAAGGAAAAGTGAAACAGTTATTGTTATTCATGTTGTGTGGTAGTACTTGCATTTATGTTTTTAATAACTCTTCTATAATAATTTTTAACTACTTTAAATTCACTTGTAATTCCATTACTACACAAATTCAACACTTTTTCCCTAAATCAACACGAAAAAACCACCGCGGTTGTAAACAAAAATGGTCACCTAATCAATTAACACTCTTAAAATACACTTAAGCACTAATTTTTTTTTAATTTATGGACTCAGATCACTAAATAACTTATCACTGATAATCCGTGTGCACTAAAAAGTGATAAAATACAATATTTTACCACTTTTTATTCCAAAACCAAAGTTAAAAAATTGCTTCGTACGGCTTCGGCCATGTTAATTCCACAACTGTCAGACGATTTTGGCCTCGCACAGAAACAAACAACAAAAAAGCCTGCTTCCAGGCCTGTACTTACGAGGGGCTTGCTGCAAACATTTCGATTCGGAAACGATTCGAGAACGATTTGCCATTTGGAGATTTGAGGTCCCATTCAGGGGAAATCGATTCTTGATATTTTTCTACAGCATGAAGGCTTCAACCAGGAAAGCTTTCATTTGGCGTTTTGAATTTTTTTCTCGTACCCTTCGCAAGCATTTTTCGAATCGAGAATGGTCCGCGAAAGCGAGCCTCCGAGAAATTGTTTGCAGGGAAACTTTCTATAATATCGTGGTTATTAACGTTTGTAACATGTACATCCAAATAACAGCCTTTTTGGATAGACCATAAACTGCGCTTAATTAATTACTGGATTATTTTGAAGACAAATAATACCTTGTGCATTTTTAATCATTGCTAACAGAATTCTCTCTATCTTAATAACGCGATTATGTTAACTCAAACTAGTTTTATTCACCATTTATATTTTTATATTAGTAAAATATCTTTGAAAGTGACACTTGTTACGGCCAAGTGATTCAAATTTGCCGCTGAAAATATTCTTTCGCGCCATCTTGTTGTCATTTAGCTCGTTATAGTAAAAACCGCTCCACGAGCTTGCACCCAAGAACACAACACAGAATGTATGTTTTGTGTTTTCATAGAAACAAATCCTTTTTAAAATATTTTCAAAGTAACTACTAATAAAATAGATAAATATTAATATGCTAACAAGTAGTTTGTTTATGTTTAGAAAAAAATTGTTGTAAAACTAATCCCGTATGTTGGTAGTTAATTGTGCTTCATCAGGGCTGTCCACATGAACCGCTCCACTTCAGAAATGTCAAAAGAAATCAGCTGACACAAAATGAGTGGTTCTTTTGACCTCACGCGCCTGTTCTATATTTTCCGTAGAGAAGATGAAGTGATGGTGATGTGGTGCATATCGTCGATTCAGTAACTATCGAGGCGCGTGTGAGCTACATTAAGAAGCACTCACTGGTATCCATTTGTGCTTTTTCTGTGATAAAATTTCAGTTTCTGTTATTTATTAATTTCCCCTTTTACGATTGGCCCCTCATCGTCGTGTGGATACATTTTGTGTTCTTGTGGTTGATTTCTAATATTTCTGCGATTTCCGTAGTTAAATAGTATTAAAAAAAACGTAATATGACTTCGACACATTGGGAAGAATTTTACGCTACCCATCTGCCGCCTGCAGATTTTGAGGACAATCGATCATTATTAAAGGAATTCTGTGACCGTCACAATAAACTTAAAAACAAAGTTGTTCTCGTTACGGTGAGTTCAAGATTAATGTTAGGAATGGTGTGTATATCTATTTTAATTCATAATTATTATCTCATCGCAGTCAGGTGGAACTACAGTGCCCCTTGAGCATAATACGGTACGTTTTGTGGATAATTTCAGTGCAGGAACAAGAGGTTCCGCGTCCGCTGAATACTTCCTCGACCATGGTTATGCGGTGATTTTTATGCACCGCCTTAAGTCATTGGAGCCCTTTACGAGACACTTCAGTGGCCAACAGTTCTTCGACATGCTGGAGCTAAGTGAAAGTGGACCCTCTACAACAATATATGTAAAGCCTAGTTCTGTAGATGTCCTTGCCCCGGTGCTTGCTAAATACAAAAACGCGCAGGAAAATCAAAGGATCCTTTACATAAATTTTACAAGTGTCGTGGATTATATGTGGTTGCTGAGGGCAGCTTGTGAATGCCTGGCTACATTTGAGCAAAGAGCTCTACTTTACTTGGCTGCTGCTGTTTCGGATTTTTACATTCCATCTGACAAAATGGTAAGTAGAGTTGTATATACATATTTCTGTAAATTATTGGGGTACGGACTGTTTGATGAATGACCAGCAAGTTTGAATGTCGTTCACACTCGTAATTCAACGTCTTAAAGACCGAATTGAACGGGAATTTTGTGCTGCAAATTTAATTCCAAGATAATTACAAACATTTAAGCTTTTGGGGGATTTTCGTTGCTGTTGCTACTTGCCAGCTAATTAATCAGGATGGAATGAGAGTAGGCTTTGTTGATCGAACATTCACTCGTGACTAATAGGGATTTTCGCACATGTTGCTCTTAAGGATTATTTTAATGCCAAAAGTAATTGTATTTGATTTATAATAACTCGAAAGAGTATTTTTGGAATGTCGTAAAAGAACAATCAAGAAAGAATCCGCATGAAAAAATCTGTAACCAGAATGCTTCCACTAACAATGCACAAATTTAAATATTTATGAGTTTAGCCAGTTTCACATTCAACATTTAATATATTCCAACAATTTAAATGTATATGCAAATATTTTCCTAAAAACACGGCGCCTATTTTTGGGACAATCAGTTGCGGTAACTTGTTTTTTTAACATTGCTTGAAAACAGTCCTTTTAGCCAAAAAGAAGTCCCTTGTGAAATCATATTTTAAACTTATATGACATACAATACAATGGACAAAAATAAAATTAAAACTGCACATTGTATTTAAGTTGAAAATTTTGCTCAGAACTTTTAATTTGATTATGACAAGTCGAGTCTACCTTAATCATTAAATATGTACAAGGGATGAGCCATACCAGACGCAGATTTTGTGGCACCAAACTCTGTTTGCTTAAGCGCCAATCTAAATTTGATTATAGTCGGTTTGAAGGCAATAAAACCCCGTCGGTAAAACTGTAATGAATTTTACTGTGTCGACTGTGCTTTTTTAATAAACTCATTTTTGGAAAATTGTCGCCTACAGCTTTTAGATTTGATGTATTTTTCTCAATTAAATATTTTTATTGAATGCCGTAACAAAACGAAATTATGACGAATTTGCAGCGAGCAATGAATGTTGAAGCATTTTCTTGCACAGTATCCTATTTGGTATAAAAAAAGAGAGTCGACCACATACGTCACGTATCCAAATCTATCCCATTCTTCCAACACCAAATCTATACCAAATCTTCCCTGATCTCCTCATGCTGGGACAAATCAAAAAGGATAACACAGGGTTAAAAAATCTTCAAAAGCATCCAGAAATGCTTGTTGGGTAAGACCAGTTATCACATCACTTTTTACAGCTCGACAAGTTTGGTATAGGACTATACAGGCTTTGCACTACCTAATATACCCGCTTCTTTGCCCAAGTGCGGTGTTACTACTGTCAGTGACTTCTGGAAGTGAATTAAAGGCAGGAGAAGTAGTAGGCGAGAAAAACTAGAAAAACAAAAGGAGTCAGAGAACGTAACCTAAAACTAGGCGAGACGTGTAGATTTTGTTTAACATATATAATTAATCTTTAATCTTTTCATTATTGTTTTATTGGCGTAATCACTCCAAAAGCCTATCCTGACACTAGTAAACGCTGAACCATTTCGCAAAGGCCCCTGTGTTGAAAGTCGAGTTGTGTGGCGTGACAAGGTCTTTGCATTGAAGAAAGTGACGTTTCAGTCGAATTACGACTTTCAGCCCAGGTCCATGAACTCAATTTAGCACTACTACTCTCTGGCCAATTTAGCACTACTACTTATAATGGTTGGTCTCGATCGATTGACCACTTCTTCCACTATCTTAAGGATACTCAAAAACCCTTACGATCGCCCATCGATTTACGAGATGGCCCCATTTGGGATATATCCGATTCTACAGTGGCAAACGTTTTGTTACCGAATACGTCGCACGATTCGGCGTACCACTTGAGTTTACAAGATATTAAGATATCTAAATTGTTCAAAAACGTTTGCAAATTTCTCGGTAGACATCGAATTTAAATAACCGCAGGCAAATGGGATGTTGAACGTTACAGCGGGCAACTTAAAATCGCCTTAATGGCACAGACAAGTGAAAGGAAGACTCGTTCTTTGTGCTATTAGTCATTCGTATGGCAAACAAAATTGACTTGTACAATTGCCCAGGTCTACGATCAGTATTTAAGAGAGCCCAATTCGGTCGGATGAAAACCCAATGGAACACTCAGAATTCCTTGCTCGTATTAGATCTAATTTGCAGAACCTTAAGGCTAGGAGTACCTCTTTCCATCAGAAGTCCGGGCTACCATTAACAAGTTTTTCATTTGGCTCCGAATCGAATAAAGTTCGCACAACTGGGCTTTGTCGTTAAAAATCGGATTAACGTCGCTGCCACTAGCGACTGTTCCACTGAAATCAACATTCTCCTGCCTGCTCGACAACATCTCATCCCTCAATATAAGCCTAGTCCATCCCGTTCACTCCTGCAGTTCTCCTTTTCTCGCACACTACGGTCCTTTTAAATCAATTTTTATATTATTAGTAAGATTTATCTTTATCCTATTAACGATTTCGTATAACCTTGCCATTATTCTTTTATTCAAATAAGAATAACCTAGTTGCATGCTTCAATTAGATTTGCCCACTTCACTTCAAATATTGACAGAATGCTAGAGCTGATTGTCTTCTACGAAGTCACTAACGATCAGACGAGAAATTTACAAAAAAAAAACAACAAATAAACCTCGATTGAGGAGTTTCTAGTGTTTTATTATTGATTTACTGCAGTCGTCCCATAAAACTATTCTCAGTTTCAATAAGAACGTGTTTGAATTTTTAAAGCAGGTAAACATTAAAGTTCCAAAAAACTATCGATTTTATCTTAAAGATTCCAATTTCTTACATAAAAATTTAAAGAATTCAAGTCTATGGCAACCTTTTAAATTTAATTTTTTCAATGGTATTGATATTGAGTTTGTATTACACTATATACGGGTCACTATACGAGATTTCCTCCATGACGTAGTGGAGGAAATTCAGTTTAGAAAATCGAGAATGTGTATTATTTGAAAAGGAAGGAACGAAATTTTTAAAAGTAAATAATGACGATAGGATAACGAGAAAGTTATTTTTTTATATATTTTTTCCATATTTGTATATCCTCCAAACTGGTAAACATGCGATGAGAAAATCAATGAAGTTTTGGTAAAATCCACTTTTTTTAAATAATATTTACTTTCAAAAATAACAATAGGAATTTGATATCACACGAAGATTCTTAGTATATCAAAGGGGGATTAGATTAGGATTTCAAAGGATGGGTGGGGGTTGAAGAAACAATTTAGGCCTGAAACACAATCTCGATACAATCTTGGTCTGGTCTTGAACCCATAAAATCTCCTCATATTCACACTATCGATCCACTCTCGATGCAGCCTTGATTTGATATACTCATATCCACATATTCCAAATCGGCTACAGTCTATGATTTTTCACCTTGTTGTTTTGTGTTTCAATATAAATTATGACTTTCAATTAAATTGGCTGAAGGTATCGTATGAAATAATTCTCCAGCGCCTTTTGACCTCCAAACATTGCAGTAATATGTTCCAACGACGACGGATTTATTCGAATCATTTTATTTTCTTTGGAGAAGCGTTTCACTTGTTTGTACATTATTATAGAAGAAGTTTCCACATCGTGTGGTGTTTTAGCCACCTTCCGATAGCCAAGATAGGCTATAGATGGAGTTTTACCTCAAGGAAGTACTCGTATGGTACACGGACGGCTTCAAGATAGAAACAGGTGTAGATGCCGGCTTCTGTGACGAAAACCCCATGTTTAACAGAGCATACAGGGGCCGGATTCCGCAAGCGTGAAAATTACTGTATGCACGGCCAATGGGTTCACGGCCATGTTTTTGATTCCGCAAGCGTGGCCATGAGTGGGCATTTTCAGTAATGCAGGTTGCGTGCGCAACTGACTTATTCAGCAACACACTTCCATTGCTGAATAAGTCAATTACGCACGCAACCTGCATTACTGAAAATGCCCAGTTTTTTTAACAGAGTACGTGCTCATAGGAGGGAAAATTTATTCACACTTGAAACGTTCGTGAATACGTAGTGATGGAAACAAAATAATGCAAAAAAGCGAGTGATAAATAGGATGTTTTCAATGATGCAGGGCACTTTCAGTAATGCAGGTTGCGTGCGCAATTGACTTATTCAGCAATGGAAGTGTGTTGCTGAATAAGTTAATTGCGCACGCAACCTGCATTACTGAAAGCGCCCGCAAGTTGCGTGCGCAATTGACTTATTCAGCAATGGAAGTGTGTTGCTGAATAAGTCAATTGCGCACGCAACCTGCATCATTGAAAACACCCATAATTTCTTAGCAACTGAAAAATTTCAAATCGCGCACTAAGCTTTTAAAATGAACTTATTCAGCATAACAAAATTCACAGTCGAGTGCGGAAACGGGTGAATCGAAAAAGTGCAAACCGCTGTGAATGTGAATTAATTTTTGTTGTGTTCACAGGCAAACGATTCACGCTTGCGGAATCCGGCCCCAGGCTGTCTTTCATTTAGAGCTGTAGGTTATGTTGCATCTATCAGCGTTTAAGAAGAGCCTACGGACCTAATCCAAATCAGCTTGTGATTGCCAACGCGCTATTAGTGAGCTGGATATACTCAATCGGATCACTCATGTTTAGGTCTCAGCTCATCGGAGCTTTGAAGGCAATGAAAAGCGGACGCATTGGTCAGACAGGGTTCTGCCACTGCATCCGTCGGTGCAGATTAGGCTATCGGGTGAAGTTTGTTGAAGAGAACTCTAGACGATGATGAAATATTCCGAAAGTCCCAAGGTCCACTCCAGGCATGCGGTTTCTTTGCTGCCTCGTAATGCGGACGGGCACACTGGTGTTGGCTTGATACTGGATACCGCGGATACTTACCACATAGGAACATTGGGAGGCTTAGAATCTAATCTGTATGTTTTGCCTCGAGAATGATGAGTTATGTTTTCTGTCATCGTCTCGCGATAGCTGACGTTGTGTGATGCACCCTTATTCGAACAGAGAAGTCTAAGCGAAAATCCATAGGTAGAGTGATGAGCTTGTCGAAACCGCTGGCCTACAAATCTGAGGTACAGGTGCTGTCAAGACTACAATATGCCCAAGTGGCGAGTGCGGTGCTTGTGGACCCTGTACCTCAAGAACTGTCGTTTGAATCCTCTTTTTTCACGCACGGTTTTCTTAGGTAATTTTTTTTTTAATATAGATGTTACTTTGCAAAAGGTCCTTTTCAGTTACAAAATAGTGTCCCATTTATATTTTATATATTTTTCACGCCTTCATGGTCCTTAGATCCCTTACAAATTTCTCTATTTTATAGTAGATTTTGAAACGGATATTGAATTTTCAATTATAACATATGAAAAGATTTTCTTTAATAAAAAAAATGTAATTACTTAAAACTATCATAAAAAATTAATTGGAAAGTTCCAAACAAAGCATCGTATTCACTCTTCATCTCTTTAACCTTAGCTAAAAATAAAATCGTTGTATTTACTTGGAACCAGTCTCTCGACACATGTTTCATTCCATGCCAAGTTGACCTTTTGGGGTTGGAACAAAAAATGTCCACAACAGATCTCTGCTCAAAATGACCAACAAGACGACATGTGTTTGAGAAAAAAACCTCTGGTGATATTTATCATCATCATAGAAACGTGTTCTTAATCTATAAGTTGAATGCAGAGAAAAAATATGACTTTTAATTAAAATTTAAAGTTTTAGTTAATTTATTTGTTTATTTTTATTGTGTTTTGTTTTTGATCAATTACAGCCACAACATAAAATGCAATCAGGTCATGGTGCTCCAACAATATCTTTACAATTAGTCCCAAAAATGTTGGCTCCATTAGCTAGTCTTTGGGTGCCGCATGCATTTGTAGTGTCATTTAAGTTAGAAACTGATGAGAATCTTCTAATCGCTAAATCCCGAGAAAGTTTGAATAAATACAAGCATAAGGTAAGGGACAAAAACTTCTCGACACCATAAAAATTTGATTAAAAATTTATAAATTTTTCACCCCTTTTTCATTTCCAGTTAGTTATTGCGAATATCCTCCAAACACGGAAGCATCGTGTTGTCTTCGTGACACCAACAACATCGTATGAAGTACATTTAACCCGGGATCAAGCATTATCTGGTCTAGAAATAGAGGAGCCCATTGTGGCTGATGTTGTAAGTTACAATTAAGGTTCAGCTTCCCTTAAATTAAATAATTAATGAAATCCATTTCAAGGTACTCAAGCACGAGGAATTCATATCATCTTCAGCCCGTCAATGACCAATGCGACAAAGGCGCACGATTCAAGTTGATTGTCGCGTGACTACACCACATTTTTGTAGATTACTCAACCCTGGGGTGGGGCGTAAATATTAAAAAATATATATATATAGTATATATATAATCGGGGATTGGTGGATTATGTGAAAATAACTTGATCGGGGAGAGAAAAAATGCATTACAAGTACCGAAATTAATGGGAACAGAACAAAAACGAAAAAGAATTGATTTAGATGGGGTATATGATTAATTTATGTACGATTCAAGAGTTGGACAGATTAAAAGGTTTAGTAAATTAGTGTAATCTTCCAACAGAAAAAAAAACCATTCTTACCTTTATTCTTACACATACAGAGAATGTAGTAAGCGGAACAAGGTCCTCCTTTTGAATTCTATTTTTAAGAATAGACTGGACATTTTGTAGATTGTATCGATATTTTTAGAGTAAGATAAAAAGCTCCAAATATAAAAAAACAAACAAAAACAAAAGGTTTGAGGGAATCATTTAGTAGTTTTAAGCTAAAAGACAAAACAAAAAAATCAAACAGACCATTATTTATTTGTAAGTGGCTAGAACTTTTTACAACCTTTTTGATAGAAAAATAAAAATAAAAATACAAAAGAAATTTACTTTCTTTTATTCATGAAAATCAAATTTTACATGCATCAAATAGTTGTAAGTTAAAAATTCTTTGCCGTTGTTTTTAGTTTTATTAAAAAAAAGAAGAAAATAGCGAATTTAAGTAACAAAAGAAAAATAAATTTTATACTCAACAAGAACAAAAAAAACAAGAAACAATTTAATATTCGCACAAATTTAATTTAAAATTTTACGTAGTTTTTAATCAAAATCAATAACATATTTTGATCCGCAAGTGTAAATCATGCTCAAAAATTACAAGCTGTAAAGACTTAATAGTATTGAAATTTCGTGCCTCCTCAATCAAGATTTTGGACAAAAAAAAATCATAGGAAAAAGTTGATTTAACCAAAGTAAAAAAAATATGGTTAAAAAATATGAATCGATAGAAAAAAAAGAGAAAAAAAAATGTTTAAAATTCATAAAACAATTTTAAGAAGACATATTTTACGTAGATAGACAAGATAGACATAATTTTTGGGTTTCTGAAGAAAGATTAAGACGCATGCATATATTGGTGTCGTTTTTATTAAGTGTTGGGATTCTTAAACGCTTGAAAGTTGTTATTAGTTTTATATTTTTTTTTATGCAATTTAAGTTTCAAAATTTCTTGTAACATGAGCAAATCCATAAAAAATTTAAATTTGTTTTTATTATTATGAAAAAATATGTAAATTTGAACATAAAATTTGCAAGGTGTGTATTTCATTTGTTTTGCCAAATCAATTTTTTTTGCTATCTAGCGACAAAGTTATCAACCAATTTTAAATTGTGCTGTGAAATTTATATTATGTCAACATTATGTACTCCTTTTTCTTCTTTGACGGCCCTACAACCGCGATCCGGCCCTAGTCTCTCACAACTCTTTTCTCCATCGGTCCTGATTCTGAGCCAATGTCATCCAGTTTGGGATCCCTAAGCTCTTTCCGATCAGGATCTTCACTCATACAAGCTAGATGCCCTGCCCACCGGAGCCTTTTCTTCACAACATCTATGTCGAGATAACGCTCATAGATCTCGTCGTTGTAGTCGCCGGAATCGTTCTTCCTCATAAAAGGGGCCAACAATTCTCCGAAGTATTTTCCTCTCGAGCACAATTAAGAGGCTAAGAGATTAGAGTGCTTTTTGCTAAGCACCCACGTCTCGGATGCATATGTTAACTTACACTGTTGCTTTTTTATGTTTTTGTATTTAAACTGAGTCCTAATATATTGAGGTATAAAAAGTAATATCACTATGTAAAAAGCTCGTTCTAAAGTCGCGTTTCTCTTACAAGTTAATATCTGGAAGTCACTTCCACAAGTAACTTGCACAAGTTTTTTCTTATGGAAACACTAATGCTTGCAGAAATAACTTTTAAAAGTTAAGGAAGCTATGTGGAAACACTTTTGCGTACTTCTGGAATGTGAAAAACAAAAGCGAAGGATGAGAATCATTTTGGTATCCAGTTTCTGAATGCATGGCTCTATGCCAGATAGAAGGACTTGATAATCAGGAAAACACATCATGAAGAAATTTGGTAGCTACTTTTGTTTTATTACTCTTTGAAAGAAGTTTTTTTATAAAATGTTTTCAAATTCATATCATGAGCCCTGCCCATCTCGAAATCTTCCATCATTCTCGGTCTTTCGTCTTACTCTTCCAGTTGGTAACCCCAAATGTGAGTAAGTGTATTTTTATGTCGCCTTTATATCTCTTCCTAGGTCTTTCTTGTAGCCTTCTTCCCTCTGGCGTTTCCTGAAACAATATTTTGAGGCGCTTGCCCCGGAATAAGTTCTTGATGCTTTTGGCTATGTCAGGTTCTTTGATGTTTATTTTAATTTTAACAAATTTTTTGATAGTCAAACCAACTATGATGCCAGCCCGTCTTACACGATGATACTTTTCGCCCTAGGTTGTTTGCTGTGTTCTAAGATGGAAAATGACATCCGAGCGTACCTCGCACCGTACATTTCAGTAACTCGCTATTTTTATTAACGAATCCTATTCATTTTCCAAAACTATCAAATCGCATCGGCAGTATCAACAGTTCCAGGCCAGCAAGAAACGTCCATTGTAACCAAAATCGCACGGAAGGTATCACAGCGCGACCTTTAACAGGTACTACGTATTTAACAGGTACTACGTGTGAGGCACTTTATTATGGTTTCCAAAATGTTTCAAGAATCCAGAATCGGTTTTTGGCAAAATCTTTTACTATTTTTAAAAAAATAATTCATTTTATCGCGAGATTAACAGCTCCGAATTAAATTGTGCGAGATCGTGTGTATAACTTTCTCATGTAAAATCGAATGTAAGCTAGTCTTACTAACCTTAGAAGCCTATCTGCTTTTATCAGTTCTCTCAAGTGTTTTGGCACAATCATGAGCTGAGAGAACTGATAAGAGCAGGTAGACGGCATATAACATGTCGTACGACTCGACTTTTCTTAGGTTTTTGGTAGACCTTCATGCGATTCATAAGAAATTTTTGTACATTCACGATTAAAGTGATTGAACTAGCAATGAATCGTGAGTTTAGCTTGGGCTTCTTCACAATTTACCAATGACCTGCGCAACCTTCTTACGTTGCATTTCGCAGGCACCGTATCTTCTGCAAGTTGCGCAAAAATTGTTTTTACTTCATCGACCGCCTCAGGTATCTTCTCGTGAGGGAAGACACGCAATAGGCTAGGAAAAGATTCTCATAGAAACAAGCCGACGTTTGCAAAATTTTATCAATTCTCCAGCTTAAAGAATGCTATAATTTTGGGAAACCTTTGTGTTATTATCCTTATTCATCAACGTACTTAAGTAGACGAGTTCTGTTAGTTATTCTATGTTAAAAGTATCTACAGTAAGCTTTTATTTGCTTACTCGGGGTTTTGTTATGAATAGACACTTTGTCTTTTCCTCATCAATAGTCAATTCAAATTTTGTTGTTTCTTTCTCATATTTGATGAATGCTTCCTTCGTTACTAATAAAGACAATCCTAAATTGGCAATATCATTCGCATGATCTAGAGATAGATCTATCGAATATATATCCTGTTCCTATCGACTCGTATTGTTTTCTGGAGACCTATAATAAATAATACATATGAAAGGGCGTCTTATCGTCGTAGTCCAAAAAGGTTTGTCTTAAACAGTGATTGTGGTTTCACGCAAGTAACATGTTGAATGATATTTATTAACTAGTTCATATTTTAACAAGTCGATTTTTAAATTATATAAAAATGTTAACTATCGACACTAATATCCTATAAGCTGTGATTTCATTCATTTAATTCAATATTCAATTAATAAGAACTTACGATATTCTTTCCGATATCGACATATTTATGCAAATCATCGAAATTATAAAAGCAGCTATGATTATTAGTTACACAATCTTCCATTTTCCTTTCTTAATTGGTAGTAAATACGAGCAGGCGATTGAGTGGATATAAAAATATCTAAAAGCTATTACAATCAAATGTTATTGGAATATGCCAAAGAAGGATATTGCATAGTAGAAAAATAAAAGCAAAGATGAGTTTGAGCTTAATAAACTATAGAAGAAGTGTTGAAGTTGTTAAAGGTTATTGCAAAAACTAAAAGATAATTATAAACAATTTGAATCTAAAAGGTTTCATTATCTTAATATCTCCTTCAAATGTTAAAATAGTAATTCAAATGGCACTAATAATATTCCATTAAGAGAGAGAAATATTTATCGATTGGTAATTTTCGTTTTTTATGTATTTTAATTGCTAAGATTGTTTGTGATTCAATTTGAAATTAACACCAGGTGCAATAGGTGTACATATGTTAAAAAAAACTTGCGAAAATGCAATTAGCAAAAATTTATTTATGAATAAAAAATTGGTATGAATATGGTAATCATAGCCGATAGAACTATATTTTAAGTGCTTGTTGTTTATTAAAATACAAAAAAAAATGTTTTGGCATGTAATAATATAACGAATCTTATGGACTTGACCTAAAATAACGAATCCCAATGCTAATATTTTCACTAGATTAACTCATAGAAAAAAATTTCATATTGGCAACATATCGATATTAATTTTTTTTGAATTAAAACACTTTCCTATTAAAAGTTTTACAAATTTTCTACATTTTTTAAATTAAATTTTTTACAAAACAAGAACAAAAAAAACAAACAATGAAATCTTCCATATCACGTTCTAGCTGACTTAAAAATAAAAATAAAAAAAAGGAAAAAAATTAACAAATTACTTAATCTTAATTACGTTCTTTACTCAAATTTATTAATGTTAGGTCTGGGAAAAAGTTCGTGGCATTTTCCTGATAGATCATCAAATTGCAAAATAAGTCACGAACCATGAAAATAAAAATTGCTGTATATTTTGTAATATTATTACGACAAAAGGAAGAACGCTGCGCATTCTTGTGAAAAAATTTCTGCTGTTTGATGCGGCGAAAAGGTATACTTTATCAAAATCTGTTTTGCGCAGAAATGGTTCGCTCGCTTTCGTTCTGGTAATTTTGATGTGAAAGATCAGTCATGCTCTGATCGTCCAAGCACATACCACATATAAAAAAATTAGAATATTTAAGACATTTTTAATATTGCTTTAAAAATATACTTTAAAAATACAAAAAGGAAAACATTTAAAATAATAAAAACAAAATGAGGTAACTGATGACTTTAGTTCCATCCAACAACAACAATGTAGTTAGATTATTATTATACAGAAAAAAATGTAAGTAGTTATAGAAAAAAAAAGAACTTCCTTTATCAAAAAAAAAAAAATATGAGGATAAATATTAATGAATGACACTTTTCGGACCAATAGATGTTTCAGAAAAAAAATTATAAGAAAACAATTTTTATACCAGTGATTATAACCAACAGGTGTACTTAGTATGTCTTTGTAGACAAAAAAACATTATTAATATTTATGAAAAAAAAAAATGGTCAGGAAGAGGAGAAAAATGTTTGAAATTTATTATTACTAACTGTGAAATCTTATTAAAAAAAAACAAAACAATTTAACATTATACTTACAGGGTTGATACTGCTTAAGATTTAACTTGAACAAAATATGAAAATTATAAGTCGTAGTGATTTTGTAGTGGCTTTTTGGGAATGTTATTTTAAAAAACACCAAAGATGTACTATTAAAGTTTATTTTACATTTGCATGTGGTTCCTTATCCTAACTATTGTTCTTTTATACAAGTTTACTAGTCTATCAAGTTATAAAGGGCTTTGTGATTCTTGTTTTAGTTGTTTAAGTTTCTGTTTTGATTTGATTGACTTGCGGGTTCCCGGCTTTGGTAGGTGGTTAAGTTAACCTCTAATATTGGTATATATTTTATTTGTATAGTATTGCATAAGTTCTCCTCCGTATTCTGTAGGAGGTCTGCCGTATCAGGGTGTATTATGTGATAGGAAGCTTTATTTGGAACATATTAGTTCAAATATAAAATTTAATTATGCTTCGTATTTATCGTTCTCTTTTAGGATGGAATATTTAGGTAAACAAATCGACTTTATTTAATAGCGCTGTCACACATACTTTGAATAGTCTTTTATGCCGGATCCACACGTTTGTTAAGGCTTGGCAAGTGCTCGCAAATTCAAACGTGTGGATAAGGCGTTTGGCTTGGTTTGTGTAAGATTGGCAACGCTTGTAGCCGATCCGGTCCAGTGTGGATGTTCCCCAAACTAAAGTAAACGTTTTTCAATGCTTGCCAAGCCTTGACAAACATGTGGTAAAGCTTACGTTTGAACTCTATAATGTTCTTCGAGTCCGGGAATACTGAATAACAACCTTAAACCTAATTGTATACTAATTATTTTGTCTCAAGAGTGTTTCACCGTTTGGCGCAATCCAAAGATATGATCTATGGCAATTCTGCCAGCGCGAAAACTACACTGGTAATCACGCCGACTAAGCTCTATTACTTTTTAGTATATCTTGGTAAATGCCTCTAAATGCATTTTTAAAAATTCACTACAAAACCTTAAAACCTATATAAAAGTTTAATATTGTCTTAAAAAAATATTAAAAATGTGCTTTAGTTATACCTTATAAGACCATGTTAGGTGCTTTTTGTAAAACAAAAAAATGTTAGTATCCAGTTTATATGTAAATAAATAACAAAAGAACAAAAAAAAACATTGAAAATTATATATACAAAAAAATGTAAAGTAAAAATATAATATTATTAAATTATAATATGTAAATGCTTTCAATGTCGTTATTATTATTATTTTAAAATAAAAATGAACAAATAATAAAAATTAAATGTATACAAAAAATAAAAGTAATATTTATAGGTGTTTGTAAAAACCTATCAATTCCTATGAAACAAAATAACAAAAAATGAAATTGTTGTTAGCTTTTAGTCGATATATATAATGATACATATATTATTAAACAAAACAAAAACGTAGCATTTAAGACTACATATATTCTGTATATGAAAACCTGTTTATGAGGTGTTTTAGGGTAAATTCTGCAATACATTAAATATATATAAAAATGTACTTGCTCCTATAAAATTAAAATGATTATGATTATTCAATTAATTAAAATAAATGCGAAAATATTTTAATTTATAATTTTCAAATTGAATAAACAACAAAAAAAAATTGTAGATTTATCCCCCATATTGTGGTCAAAGTGCTGATTATTAAGTAAAAAAAAAAATAATTGTATTTAGTTAAATCTATATACAAATTAATAATAAAAAAATGTACACATCCAAAAAGTAAAAAAGTTATATTTATGAAGAAAAAAAAATATGAATACAACTCCTCTTTATTTTGCTTTATTTTATTGAAAAATAAAATCCCACTTGTAGAAAAATGAAAACACAAATATTTGGAATTATTTTAATATTGCGAAATACACATTTAAAAAAAATTGTTTTTAATAATAATTATATATTTTTCTTTTTATTTTATATAAAATATCTTTTTTATATTTATTTATTTTTTTGTTCATTAAACAAACACCACAATGGTTGAGAAATTTTTCAAACTATATAACAATTATAAATATTAACAAGATTAAAATATAATAAACCATTTTTTTTAATGTTTTGTTTCGTATAAATAACAGAGAGAGAGTATATAAAAGACAGACGGAATTAATTTTGTCAGTTTTGGCACAAACATACGCTTTTTGTTTTTGTTTTTTTTTAAATTTTTTATAAATCGTTTTTTTTTTCAATTTTTTTGTTTTATTAAGAAGAAATAATAATTAATAAGAAAAATGAAAACAAAAAAAAAAAAAATTAATAAAATTTAAACATCATCAGATTTAAAACTTTGAACGATTTTTGCAGCTTCATTCATTGTTTTTGCATTTGATCGTACCAAAAACATAAGGTGGCATTCATCATACACTGTCAATTCCACTCTAGTTCGTACCAAGCCATGAAGTACGGTTGCACGCTCCAAATCTAACCATCTTTGTAAGGCAAGCTCACGCTCTTTTGTTGATCCACTTAATATAACATCGGATGGACCCCAAAGTACAAACTCTAGTAGTGATTTTGCTTTTGATAAAGATTCAGATCGTTCCAGCAATAGAATCTCTGATAAAATTGGTGTTAGCTTTGTCGATGGTAGCATTTCAGTTAAGGCAATATGTGCACATTTACATAACGTTCCCATTTGCTCATCCTCATCTTGATTTGCGCTATTAAATAAAAAAAAGAAATTGATTAATAAATATTAATAAAATAAAAATGTAACTTCTACGTTCACGTAGTGAGAGCTAGGCGACGTAAATACAATACAATAGGCGACTTGCACATATTCTCTGTGAATCCTGCGCCGATCTGGCTTAGAAAAAGAACGTTTATCAGAGAGCTCCTGAGCCCCAGCCAGGTTCGGCCTTCTTCAAATAAAGACCGTCTTGCCTTCACCCGGAGCGCCGAAGGTTTTTCCGTTAGCCTAAATTGTTGCGTTGTTCACTATATAAAAGAAAGACCATTTAGTTGTAGTTTCCACCTACTTCCCAAATGACGACTAGATACCTAAAATCGCATTGGAAGGTTTAGAAGACTTCTGTAAACGGGAGTGAACACTGAATGGTTAATCACTGACATCAACAATAGGGGTGAGTCCTTAAATTAATTTACCAATACATATCATCTATGCATAGCTAATAAAGGTGAACAGCATACGTTCATGAATGCAAACCGACAAGCTAAGGTCTTAGACGTGACCTTAACGAAACCAATTATGATCAATCAAAAGACTAGCAAGCCGCTAAAGAAGTATCTATATCGGACTAGAGACCTCTAATATTTAACGTAGAAACTGCCATCAGCAGACGAATGTTTAAAGTTCTCAGACTTAACCGACTGGAGCGGAGCGCCTATCGAGTTAGAGTTAGAGTGCGCACATGTCAAGCGACACACAGCCAGAGATAGGCAAGCTTTCTGCAGTAGTTGATCTACAAATGGTTCTAACGAAAGATCACTTAAAAAATATGGGATTGCTTGAAAAAGACGATGCAAATTGCACCAAAGATCAGAAAGGTGCATTCCAACTTTTGTTAGACACGTATTTTCCAGTTATGACATAACATGGACAGACACCAAAAGAATAGCTTAAAACAGATTCCGATGGAGAAGCTTTGTGGAAGCCCTATGCCACCCAGAAAGTAAAAAAGTACAATAATAAGAAATTAAAAAAAAAACATATTACTTACCCCTGTAATACACACAGTCTAGCTTGTGCTTCTTTATTATCCGCTTCTTTACAAAGCATAACATTAGACAAACTCAGCGGCATCTCCTCTATTGCCTTCGACTGAAGATTCTTTAATCCATTAACCAATTGCAACATTATAAAACCGACCTCCCTGCACATAACATCATCAAATGACGGCATTCCCGGTATATTTTGAATATCTTCATTCTTCTCTGCTGTTTCCTCATTAAGTGTTGTTAAATTTTGTACTGAACAAACATTTCTTAAATTTAATTGTTCCTTTTGTCCAGTTAAATTTGGTATAGAACCACGGAAATTTCCGATATGCTTATCAAGCACCTGAGATTTATTTTTAAGAATTACACCAATTGACTGTAAAGTGTCTAGCTGCATTCGTGGTAAAACTGATATTGTTGCCTGTAACATTCGTACTTCTGTGCTTGGCATAAGTGGTAAATGATAGCTTGGTACTAAGTCACAAAATTCAGTTATCGGATTTAATACATCACTGACACCGCCGGTTAGTTGATTTAAGTCACCGCCAACACCTGATATTTGATTGCAATCGGCGGAAAGGGCTAATGTTACAGGAGCTGTTGTCCAAATTGCTGCATGGAAGGCACGTTTGCCTACTACAAATGCTTGGATACCTTCTAAAATTGTGAAATCTTCAAAACGAAGATTTATTGCATTGGCTAATGGTCGTAGTGGGAGTGGTATGATTGGTGTTTGTTGAAGCTGTAAATGAAAGGAGTTGATTAATATTCATTAAAAAAATTAAGTTTATAAATAAATTAATAAATAGGGATATTCTTGTTTGGGTTCTGTGTCATCAGGGCTTTGAAGGTAATGAAAAGACGAAAGCCGTGGTCAGATACCACTCTGCCACTGTAGTTAATGGTTCGAGACCGGCTGTTCGGGGTATCCTCCAATACAGTAAAGAGAGGGTCCTAGACGATCGGGCTCTAGTGAAATATACTGAACATTGGGGTTCAACGCTTCGCCTGATAAATTCCACGAGGTTTCTTCGAATCCCGTCTTGCAAATCGGCTAGAGAATTGTTGAAGGCAGCCGGAAGGATGTGAAGACACTGATTGGCTTACTGCGAACTTAGAATACGGTCTCTAAGCTCTTACTTTTGGAGCATCCGAAGGATAGAAGACTCTTCGTGCAGGCTTTGCCTCGAGGCGGATGGTTTACACTGAGAGACTGTACTAAAAGTCAAGTCGTGCGGCGTGACAAATCGTTTGAGTTGAAGAAAGTAATTTTCAGTCGAATTACGACTTTAAGCACTGGGGCCATAAACTCAACTTAGCCCTTCCACTCTCTGGCCCCTGTGCTGAAAGTCGTAATTCGACTGAAAGGCCCCTTCAACTCAAACGACTTGTCACGCCACACCACTCTACTTTCAGCACAGGGGCCACTTCGTTAAGCGCATTGGAATGATTTAATATGCCCCTAGTGAAGCTAATACCGTCATTCCCGATGTACTTGAAGAGGTAATGCCCTGTGTACTGTCGACGGTTCTATCTTTGACTGCAATCTCGAACACCAAGCCCTGTTTGAGATGAAGTTGAATGTATCAGTTGTTTATGGTAGATAAAGCCGAAACAGGGGTTGTGGTGGATGTTGTAGGCAAAAAAGTCTGCATAGACCCGTAATCAAAGGTGATGTGTATTTTATGAGATATGCTGCAGAACTTTATAGACATGCCGCCTTAATATCGTTGTCGAGTGACGTGATAGATGTCACTTCGACCTTAAATTGATATTCTCATTGTCAATCTAAGAGATTCCTGGCGACTAGGTCAACAAACGTCGTATTCTAATTATCGAAAGGTGGTGTGTGAAGTGACATTTTGCTCGATACGTTTGTAGGTAGCGACAGTTTCATATCACCGCGTCCCTCGTAGTCACTTCACTCGCCAACGAGAATACCACCTATGAGATCGTCGAGTTCATTGAATGAATGCTTCATATTACAAATGGGTAAAGAAAAATTAGAAGACAGGTAGGCAAGTAAGTAATTTCTATCCAACGAATAAAGTTAAGTCAAAAATATATAGTTTAAAAAAACTAAAAAATACGCTTTGATTTTAAAATGAACTAAAAAGTAAAAAATAATTGTGAATGTAAAGTTTTTATTGCTCCAGCCAGAATATGGAAACAACCTACCTTTCGAAATGTAAAACAGCGTGGGACTCTCTTCCTATATTCTTATTTTATTAACACCGGAAATTTTCGCTAGCGGCCCACGCTTTTTTACATTTCGAAAGGTAGGTTGTTTTCATATTCATACGCTTTCATTTGATACCCATACCGAGGGCGTTGAAAAGAAAAAGGTAAAGCGCCATTTTGTGTTGACCGCCATTTTGAATTTGGAATCACGCCACACAGTTCTGTATTCTAATTGTCACACCCTTTCATTTGATACCCATACCGAGGGTGTTGTAAAGAAAAAGGTAGTCCGCCATTTTGTGTTGACGGCCATTTTGAATTTTGAATGACGCCACAGAGCTAATAGTATTTTACTTGTCATTTCCTTTCATTTGATACACATATCGAGTGGGTTGTAAAGAAAAAAGTAGTCCGCCATTTTTTGTTGGCCGCCATTTTGAATTTTGTATAACGCCACATAGCTAATTGTATTCTACTTGTAATATTCTTTCGTTTGATACCCATGTCGGGTGTCGGGGAGTAAAATTGCAAAATTTGGCCGCCATATTGGAACCGCCATTTTGATTTTTTTACAAAATGGTCAGATTGCATTGTCACGCGAACTATACATATGTGCAAAATTTCAAGTTGATCCGTTACCTGAAAGTGGGTCAAAACCAAGTTGCAAGATTTGTTTACATGAAACATAACAACATACAACATACAACAAACAGGTCAAGCTAATATAAAGCGTATAAAAAGGGGGTTTCATTGAAAAAATTAATGCTACTCAAATCCACAAGTGATTTTTTTCGATAACATAAAATTTCATTAGGAGTGACATTGTCTTTTTAAAAAAATATCTTGAGTGTAACAAGTTTCGCATAAAAAATGTATCAACATAAAAAAGATAAAAAAGTGCTTTTCTGCAATGAGAAAATTCAAGAGTTCCCACAATTTACCCACCTACAATACTACACCAAGAATGCGATGCGGTCAGGTGTTCACCCATAACATAATTTTCCTTTCATTTTCTTTTAATGTTGAATTATTTTATTGACCGAAAGTGAATTGCTTAGATAGAAAAATTTCTTTCAATCGTTTTAAAAAAAATACCACAGAATAAAAACACCAGCATAATTTAATTTCGATTCATTTAACGAGAAAAAAGCAAAACATTTCTTTGAAAAAAAAAAGTGAAATTGTACACCGTTTAATTATAACTGCCCGAAAAGAAAGTACGCTTCATTTCGTGGGAAGATCATAAACTGAACTCCTATTGTATTCATTCGTTCATAGTAAATACCAGATAATCCCAGGTGCATTTATACCACCACCTACAAGTGTATTTATATTATATATTATATATCATCTGTAAGTACAGCGAGTTACTTAATGCCATGGAAGTTGTTAGATAGACACGTAAATTACCAAACAAACTAATGCGGTATTCTTTACCATAACGATGGTATTTTCGTCGTGTGTTTGTTTGTTCTTAAGCTGTTCATGGATTATCACGTAATTCATCTGAGAAAATCTTTTATAAAAGTCAGGCTCCCATTTAATTATGAGCTGAGGATTCTGTTTGGATGGGTAGCATGATATGCTTTCATTAACAACAACACCAACAGAAAATACAAAACTAATGAAGCTCTTCATCTCTACTTTAAAAGAGTACCATAAGATTGGGATTTAAGATATTCTTGTGCATATTCAAGGCAAGACTTTCGACCTTTACCTCTGGCATTTTTTAATTCCTTTCATATATATACGTAGAAAAAAATTTCAGTTTTATGTGCAGTTGCCTTTTTTTTTATTAATTATAAATTTTAGTTTAGTTTATTGATTTTATATAATGGAAATTTTTGTTTGTTTTTATTAATTTAAATTTTGAAGGAGATTGACTCTAGTGTAAAGTAACTAGGTGATTGAACTAGTCAAAAACAATTTTAATTATTATTTCAAGTGTTCTGAAGGTCGTTAGTGATATTCCTTTATTTGATAAAAGCAGAAGCACATTTCCTAAATTAAAGATACAAGAAAGATTAAATACAAAGAAAATTACTTCTAACGTAACATAAATTATGAATTTCCAAGAATATCGTTCTGTGCTTTTACAAAGCCCTTTGTTAATGGTCAGCACTACTGGAAGTGATGGATT